>JAZGTH010000090.1:610000-3010000 GCA_036877525.1 Chromobotia macracanthus | reverse complement strand
ATGTAAACTCCATGCAAATCCAATGCAATGAAAATCTGAAAAAATTGGCCTGGTTACAGAGAAGAGTTTTGCTACTGTTGCAACATATACAGTAATTCATCTTTGTCTCAAGTCATTCTGTCTGAGCAGGATCATCCATCTCTGATTCCTGTCTATGTTTCCTTTCGAACCCCTCCAAATGATTGACAGATGCAGTTTCATTCAATACAGGATTAACGTCAAGCTACACATCAGGCCAAACACGTTTCTAAAAGGCAAAGCGTCACACATTGTTCATTATCAGATTTGTGTGACACCTTCAGTGTTGACTGGTCATCTAAGAAATATAGTCTGTTGTGTATTACATACAAAGCAGTTTCTTTATAGTCTTTGTTTATTGTTTTACATGTCTTTTTGTCTTTCTCAATGTCTTGTGGTGTCACGTTCCCTTGTAATGTAATTCTGTCTGCCTCAATGTGCTAGGCCCTGTCTGTGGCTGGCCTGGGGTCAGGGCTTACTGAGGCACTGGTTGTAAATCCATTTGAAGTAGTGAAAGTGAGCCTACAGGCCAACAGGGATTCATTCAACGTGGTAAGAGACTGCAGTTGTTTAATTGTTATCTTGATATCAAAATCTTGTTTGGGCCTTTGTGATGTCACAAAATGACTTAGTCATTCATTTTAAGGTTCCCAATGTTACCTCTCTCTCTCTATGCAGCAACCCTCTACGTTTGCACAAGCGCGAACCATTATAAACACAGATGGCTTTGGGCTCCGTGGGCTTAATAAGGGTCTCACCGCCACTCTGGGGCGACATGGTGTCTTCAACATGATCTATTTTGGTTTCTACTTTAACGTTAAAGACGCTATTCCTGCCAGTCAGGTAAGCAGACAAAGCATATTTTTTATTGCATTAAGCATTTTTTATAAAAGTATGGTATGATTCATACAGGCCTGTTTTTAGCTTTTGCAAGTTGCAAATTTAAAAGTACAGTATGAAATAGGTATATGATGTCAATGTTGCAGAACATTTTGATATGAAATATACTGTACGTCACAAGCTAATATAAAATATGTATTATTGAACTGATTACTGAATAAGCTTTGCAGATTAAAATAGGGATCAGTTATGCACACTAACAGAAAGAGAGGGAGGGACAGATGGAGCGAGGGAGAGAGAGGAGCTCCTAAGATAAACCTCACTAATACCTTCCCTGTTTGCTCTCCATCATATCCTCAAAGGTTCAGATTACACATCCGGCAGGGCTCAACTCCCAAACAAAAGTTAATTTTGTTTAATGGAAACGTTACCATACGCCTGCTCCACATGTATAAACTGGAGCATTAGAATTACCCAAATGAACTAATTGGAAGCAGACTGAGGTATTTGTTGGAGGGAAGAATTACAGTTGAAGTCCTACTGAAATTGCTATTCCCTGCTTCATCTGGTGCGAAGATCATTATTGCCCGAGAAGCTAGAAGCCTCCAGTGGCTTCTATCAATCACGTAAAAGCCACAGCTGACTGATCTTGATTTGACTGTCCTCTTAAGGGAAGCTCAGGCGAGAGCTTGTCTTTGCGGTTTTAGGTGGAGCATCTCATTTGCTCCAGTGTTTTCAAAGCGGCGTTCTATGGAGATCAGGATCCATTTTTGATTCATCTTGATGAACCAATTATGTTTCTCCACTGGTATCAAGCCATTAACCCTCACAGATGCCAAGTTGTAATGAACACTCCCTGTAAAACTGAGCATCAGGGAAGTGTGTTGTTGCATATGTAATGGTGTTTAAGGAGGGTTTAGTGTGGAAAGTACATATGAGACAATGCGCTGTTGTAGCACAGCAATGTTTCTTCCCTGTGCTGTGAAATTCAGGCTTAGCTGTCAATGTAGCACGTCACTCAGGGTGTCCATTGCTTTCAGTGAGGCTGCTGTCATTTGTAAAAAAATATCCTGGCCAATTAGATGTCAGAGCTGCGGCGTTCGAGCTTCTTTCGGTACAGTAATACTTCAGTGCGAGTCACAGTCCAATTACCCAAATTGTCCCCATATGCCTTCCAGTCTGCCTGCATGAACTCTGTTTATAAATCCTCTCTCAAAGTTTGCCCTTGGTCATGTGACCCAGTTCAGCCAATCATTGAGCCTCGCTCTTCTCATGAAACGCTAATCTGCAACCCGCTACCATAAAATGATCTGAGCTGCAATCATATGTCAGACTCTATGCCCCCTTTATTTTCCCTTTCTTTCTTATCTCATTTCCATATCTCTCCTCAGCTTCTTTATCCACTTCACATGTTGGTTAATTTGCATTTTTATATAATAGATGAATATCTTAGGATTTTGAATATTATGGCTCTGACTGTTAAACAGTCATCTAACTATTTATAATTAATAATATACAGTAAGCAAGACATTATTATAAAATAAACCTCGATTCTGAGCGATTGATCAATTGGAATCAAGAATTTGTTCTTTAACTTAACATGTTCATCAAGCAATAAAATAAAGTATTGTACATTAGTTGTAGCAAACAGGAAATGTGTGGTTTGGGGACTATTGATGGTTTAATAAACAAACACAACACAGTTTTTTTTCTCTCTTTATATGCCAGGACCCTCGACTGGAGTTTATGAGGAAGTTTGCTATCGGTTTGGTGTCAGGAACCGTGTCATCCTGCGTGAACATTCCGTTTGATGTAGCTAAAAGTCGTATCCAGGGTCCTCAACCCGTTCCAGGGCAGATTAAATACCGCAGTTGCTTTCAGACCATGGCTGTCGTGTATCATGAGGAGGGGTAAGGCCTCAGTCTACACTTCACCATAACAGCTACAGGTGTTAGAATTACACTGACAACAGTTATATAAACCACCAGAACTGTTGTGAGCATCACCTACAAGAAAAATGACACAACATTTCATGTTTACTGCATTAGATCTAAACGCAACATTGACATTTGCTTAATGTTCTGCTCTTGATGATCATGGTTTCTGTGGGTAAACCATATTTTAAACATCCTTTTAACATAACTACATAAATACACTTTTGAGTCTCTCCTTACTGTGCATACCACAGCCTTAAATTCATAACCTACAGTGATGATTGTCACTGAGTGCATTTGTTTTTATAATAGATCAACATTTTAGCTCAGTTTATAAATGGTTGATGTGTAAAATAAAATGAATAAATTAAAATAACAACATACTTTTAACTAAATTGAGTCATTTTTTTGTATATATTTGTTCTTTCTTAAACATTACTGGTGTATTGTTTTTACCAGTATGTTAAAAGTTGTTAATTATTTTGTATTTTGTCTTTATCAGTGATGAAATCAGAAATTGCAGGTGGTTGTTAGTGAGCGTATACTCTAATATTCCCTCTACCTCTCTCTCTCTCGCTTTCTCTCTCTCTCTGAATTGTCAGGCCTCATAGGAAACTATAAGAGAGAATCAGTAGTTTTATGTCTCTTTAGGGTCTTGATTGGCCCCGTTCACTCTGTACAAAAGGGAACAGCGACGCATTTATTATTAGAGGCAGAGAACTGAGGACTGATCTTGGGCAGGGTGTGTGCGTACATGTGAGTCAGAACGAGAGACACTGAAGCCGTTTTAATTTTAGAGGGTGCTGAGAGGGTACCCCATCCTGTCCAGGCCTCTAACACGACACAGTCCTGGCTAATTAGTGGTCCCTATGGGAGACGTCGTTAAGCAGGTCCTAACGAGGCGCGCGGCGCTCGGCAGGTCAGCCTAATCAGACAGCAGGGCAGAACGGAAGTGGCTCAAGCCTTATTAACACCAGCAGAAACAGAGGACACAGGCTGCGACAGGCCCGCTGCACAAACTCAGCTTGAATGCATTAGGGCAGGTACACAACTAGACCAGCTATTAATGCCCAATACCTGTTTCAGCATCACAGTGTGACAGAATGAGAGAGAGAGAACACTTAGCATTTATTTAAAGCAAGAACTTCCTAAAATCAGTTATTTATAACTATATAGCACAAAAGGAAGAATATTCACCTAAAACATTTAGTGACCAGGGACTGTTAAAGCAGAAAGGACAAAACAGCAAAATAGTCCAGTCAACTCATGCTCTATATTACTTTATCAAACTTTATTTAGCTCATGCACTGTATCTGAAGTCATCTTAAGCCATATGCTAGCTTTTGTAAAGGACAAACTGAAATGTATGTGCCAAACATTGGATGCAAGGCCCATGAACAAATTATGTTTAGTATCATTGACATCAAATCCAGCACAATGCGTTTGTTTGTGCAAATGTGAATGACAATTCAAATTTAAGTGTGTCCCTCCCACAAAGCTATTGTTTGGAAAAGAACAGCATAGACATTCTTCAGAATTTTGTTTTTTGTGCGTCTAATGCACATGTATAAGATATTCCTTTTTTGCTTTTTACAGATATTTTGCCTTATACAAAGGACTGATTCCCAAGATAATGCGGCTTGGACCAGGTGACATGCAATAAGTGACTAGTCGTGAATACATGAATGTATAAAAATGTGTCAAACCAGTAAACTGACTGAGATGCCTCCTCTCTGATGCAGGAGGTGCAGTCATGCTGCTGGTTTATGAATATGTATCTGTCTGGCTACAGAAGAACTGGTGATGATCAGCACATAACCGTCAGCTGTTCCACAGCGGTCTGTACATCATCCTCTACACATTCAATTAAACAGATCACATCCCTGCTCCACAACAGCCACGCCACCTATCACATTTCAAGATAAATGACATTTCCACTGACATGTGACAATGTCCACTGCAGTACCCTCACTTAACTTCAATTTTCAGCTGCTTTCAAGCATGAATAATTATATAGAGATTCCACCATCTACAGTTTACAGCAGCACGGTCACCTTACTGGATGTGCTACACATTTTATGTTTATATACCACAGAACTTAGAGATATTTGAGAGCTACCTGTCTGCGTGCCTGCATACTTCATACAAAACACAGCAACACTACACACCCAAACGGATTACATTCACCAACACAAAAAAACAGAAAAAAATGATTCAGTCATTTTTTAATTTAAACTCAAGGCTTTATTTTTCATTTCTGTTTGAGCAGTGTTAAAATCACAATGAATCTGAGGAATGCATCTTCTGTATCTAGAGGGACACCTTAGGTCTATTACTTTATTGAATATATTTATATATTCCTCGTGGGATTTGTTAGACTTGAATATCAGATGCGCTCAAGATCCCACATCATAATAGCTTGAGCAGAACAGAAACATGATTTTTATCATACTATTGAACTTCCATTTTACCTGAAATATTAATTATTTGATTTATGGGACTGGTTTGAATAAGTGCACAAACAGATCAGTATGATACACTCAGGATGTGAATGGGGTGAATGTTTAGTAAGTGGAAAATAAATATGAAAATTAGCTGAGAAAACATTTATAAGCCATATAAGACTTTGGGTTTACAGTTTTGGGATTTCAACCATTTTGTCAAATAAAGACAAAATGACAGTAAAACAGCAATTATAAATATAATCTGTTTTGCATAACATCAATAGTATTTTGCAGAAGTCATGTAACAGTTGTATTGAACTATGATACATTAATGGAGTTGTGTGTACATGTCTCTTGAAATAAAACCCTCTTACTCTAAAATCGCAGTTTAAATGTTGCAGCTGTTTAACATTTAAATGGTCTAAATTCTAGGGGTTCATTTTAAATTAATGGTTTGTATCTTGTAATTCTTTGTTATTAGTAATAAATTACAGTGGAGATGAAAATTTTCTTCTTGGTGACAATTGCTGTTGATGATGAGTTTTTTTTTATGTTCATTTTTTCACCGTTTTGCATATAATAATGAACTCAGTCATCGTAGTTGCCTGAGCCAAGCCTCACTTTCTCACTCATCTCCTCTGGCCTGCTGGGTGAGTCAACATAGCTCAGAACAACCAGAAATAACAAAACTGAAAAATGCAAATATAATCTAAACAATCAGAACTCCCTCTCTATGCTCTCATAATAAAAATATGAACACTCAGTGCTGTGGTCTTTGTTGGCAGTTCTGTTCTGTAATGTTCATTTGCTTTCTTATTGTTCAGAGGTTAAACCCAACTTGTCGGATGAGTTAAAACAATATGGTAGTCATCCTTTACATTCCACCCTGACCAGTTTACATTTCTTTGCTTGCACGTTCTTCCCTGTCTCTTTAAAGGTCAGGTTTTATCTCAGTCCATTGACTAAAAGTGACGGTTAAAAGTTACCAATAGCATTAATGCCAAAGAAGTGTTTGTTCAAAAGATACACGCACTAGACAGTGAAGAGGATTCTTCCGGATGGAGGGTGAGACAGTTTAGCCAGTCTGTTTAGTACTGCAATCCTGTGTAAATATTTCAGTCAGGGTTGTCATAGCGCCTCTGCCTCTTCCTCGACTCTCGATTGGTCGCACACTGTCAATCCTTTTAACAGCCTTTAAATATATTCAGTTGTAGCAACACTAAAGGCTTCACCAGATACATTTCTAGACTGTATTATGTTGCATCCCACTAAATGTTTGAAAGACCTCTTTCATGTCACTTGAAGCATTATATTAGACAATTTAGTATTAAGCTTATATAATCTCCTCAACCATTTCTATGTTTTCAGTCTTGCATTTGAAGTTTGTGTCTGGTCTTTCTGCATGTTGAATATAAAGGGTGAACACTGTATGGTCATTGTTAAAAGTGCTGTTTGTCATTGTTTATGATATGCTGGTTGATATGGCAATCATCTTGAACTTGTACTGACACCTAGAGGCATGGATGTAAAATATAAAAATAAAACTGGCAGATAGCAAAGCATGAATAGCTAGTCACAGTCAGCCATAATTAATTTGTCCAATAAGAGGGAGGTTTACCAAGATAAAACCAGTTGTATTCAGTTGGTCATGGGATCACAGCGTGTTAGCCCCCATTAAGCAATTCACTCCATGTAAAATAAAACAGCTGTTATTATGCTACTGATTTGACTGGATTTTTCATTTCACATGAACGTTTTAAAAATGTTTTTCTAAAGTATATGTGTCAAACTTTATTAATGAGAACAAAAATTATGCACATTTAAGTCATTGTCGAACAGCCATATTCACACTCAGCTAGAGCATAACAGTGTGTTCAAAACATGCTGTTCTAATACACCAGGAAAAACAGTCTGCTTATGGTCAACCGCCGTTTAAAATCAAGCTAGCACCTTGGCCCGGTCCACCCACAGCCCCTGTGCAGTGTTACCATGGTCAACACTGCTGTCTTCAGCCTGATTGCATGCAGTCAGCTAAAGATAACCATGTGACATTTGACTTGACTTTCCATAAGAATTAATTCCAAACAGATGTGTTCGTGTAAGCAAGTGTGTTTTCACTTTCCTCCCTGTTTCAATGGTGGCTTAAGATTAAGGTGTTTGTAATGTTTCCTCCTGTCATAACTTTACATGTGCTTTAAAAAAATATACTTTCTTCGTGTTGTTCTGCAAATTTTCCATAAAGATCAAAGTGCTCAAGTGGATTAATCGCCATGTTTTGCACCTTTTTAAGGCTGTGCCCGCAAACGCCATTTTCCTACAAATGCAAATGCTTCTGTCCTAAACTTTCTTTTGAGATGAATCATGGACCACATTAATCAAGCAAATCATAGTGCGTCTTTTAATAGCACACTGTAGAAATAGCTTAAAGTGTTCTCAAATAGGCCATTTGTACCCCAGGTCCAAAGGCTTTATCACTTCTGTGTGTTTGCCTTGGTTTTTACGCCGGTTGACCTTGTATTAAATGTATGGCTGTGATATGTACGTCCAGTAAATGCATTTGTATTGACTGCAAAGCCAACGTCCGTATCAGTGCTGTCAGCTGGTAGGTAAATGGCATTCAAAGCTCTTCATTTGAATAGAATAGGGTCTGGGGAGTTTGTGCGATGCCCTCTGTATGCAGTGGTTTTGTGTCTGCCTCTTCTGGTGGTTTATATGTGCTCAAAACAGCACCTCGATCCCGAAGCAACGGTCCGTGACCACGGAGTTGGGGTGAAAGTGTTTTCCAAGTCAAATCAGCTGCAGTGCCAGGAGGACTGTTTGTACTGCTACGTGTGGAGACACTGCATATATAATAACATTTTGCCACAGAGCTCGTGTGTTGTTGTGTGTAGGTTAGAATCCTGAGGGTAAAGGTATTTTGTTGTCACTTTTTTAATACTGTAGTTGCAGTACTTGCAGTTTAACTTGTTTTTGCCTTTTCCATTTTAAGAGAGTTGGTTGGAGTGTAAACAGTTGGTAAGCTTGGCCCTGTGTGACAGGCAGCACACATCGATGGAAACTTTTGGTTTCTCTTAAGCTTATCATTACACTTCAACTCTGGCTTTAGACAAAGCTCAGAGCAAGAGCCTGGAATGTGTCTGCGTTCACGCAACACCTGATGGAACAGGCTTACAGTGGTGTGTGTGTGTGTGTTTTGTTTTCCCCAGCCTGCTACAGTATATTTAAGAAAACAAAAAGCTATTAAAGTTCATCAAAAAAATATTACAACGTTTTTCATTCTTTTGTGAATTTCTTTTAAAGAAAGTGATAAAAAAGACATTGTTTGCTTGTTCTAAGTCCTTGTAATACCAGAGAATTTTAATGCAATTCTGAAGATTGAAAAAACTCTAGAGCAACAAAAGAACAACAAAATACTGCCATATAAATGATATGCCTATATGCTGTATGAACAACTAATTTAAAATAAATTTACTTTTTACATGAGAATTAGTATTTTCATCAAGTTCATCAATTTAAATCATAGCAGGGAATATTACAGATAAAATAACTAAACTTAATTAAACTTAAGTTTATATAAAAGGTAAAAAAATTTGTATTTTGTTAATATATTTATTACACTTTTTAGAGGCAGTGATATTATAGCGTCATTAATGACTCCTATAACTGTCATTAACCACTTTTTGACCAGTTTCAGGTCTAAATAATTAAACAGTTACACAATAATTAATAAAAGAGGATTAGGGGTTTGACAAGTCTCTTTTAATAAGATACATTCAATTTTATTGTGCAATGTCTGTAGGTGTGCAGCTTCACTAATCATTAGTGAGGCATGAATGAATGCTCCTGCTGTCAAAATGTGCATCAGTGTCCCACATGGTGCCTCTGCTCCCTGTGTCCCTATAAATTGCACTTCATTCAACGTACCTTATAGTCTAATAAATAAACATCATAACGTCTCCCAAGAGCTCTGGCATACATTATTAAGTGTAGTGAAACTGGGATCCAAAAAAACAGGTTTTTTTTTTTATCAAAAACATTTTAAAAAGCAGAACATCTAGACATTAGCAATTTATAACACCCTGAAAAACGTTTAAATGTAAATTGGTCACTCATTTTACATGAGACTGCTTATTCAATCATTTCTTGAAAACAAGAACAATATATTCACAGAGAGAAGCACCAAAATTTAGCTCAGACTAGTGATGAAGCAAGTTCATGAGGAATGCCCACCACTGTCAGACCCAGTTCACTGCACATAAACCACCTGAAGATGTTTTTTAAGTAGTAAATCCTCTGCTCGGTTCAGCTCGGACAGGAAGGACTTTGCATTTTATGACTGTTACTCTCTTTTTCCTATGCAGACAGTGGGGAGATGCTTGTATGGAGCAGGAGAATGTGGGCATTCAAAATGTACATGGCTTATCTGACAAGTCTTTTATAAATATAGTAAAGGCATAACATTAGTCCATCCAGAGAGAGCCAGTCTGAAAAAGTCTGTATTGCCATGTGTTACCCGATCTCTCTCTGTTCTGTTCTTTTGGTTTCTCTCTTTGACCCCCCACACTCCTAAAGTCACAGAGCAGAGGCGGTGATGGGATAGACTGAATCTCGCGTGGCAGCCATGCTTTTAAAGGCCAGTGGGGCGGTGATGTCACAGCTGTGGGGAGAGAGAGCACTGCCACTGGGCGGCTGCCATGTGGGGCCGGTCACATAGGCCGACATGGTGCCGCTGTACCCCATGTAGGGTGACACTTGGGTGGGAGGGGGGTAAGGATGGATGCTGGGAGCTGTGACATAACTGTTCACTGTGGGCAATCCATTCAGCGTCTGAAATAAAGAGTAATGAGCATAAGACTTGGGTCGAATAGATAAATAACACATGGCCATAGAGATAAACAAAGATTTCATGATAGGGAGGAAAAGCGAGCGAGATGAAGATAGAAGAATCTGGGAATAGGGGTCAATAAAAAGGGAAGGACTAGATATTAAAACATTTAAAGGATAAGCTATATTAAAAGAAATGCACCAGCAGGAATGTCTGTATACTTTTGTCTGAATGTCACTATCAGTTCAGTTTAGGATGAGAGGAATTTACCAAGGCTTTTCAACATAAAGGAACAAAAAAAATCTGATACAGGGTGGTCTCTGACTACTGAAAATCTTTTTCACAGATGAAATCCCCTTTGTTCCCGAGTACAGGATTTGGCCATGATTTACTTATTATGACATTCTTGACCCTTAGCCTTAAATACACACCGACACACATAGCTTACATATGTATTTTTAATAAACTTGAATTAAAATAAATACTATAAAACATATGGGAATTATCTGTAAAATAATATAGAAATTGTGAAATAGCCCACATATGCATTCTGCTAAACTCAGCCTCTGATTGTTTGACGTTAATGAAATGAAACAAGCTAATGAAACAAACTTAAGAAAATATTATGGATACATAGCAGAGGTGAGATGTTAAATATTAAGAAAAACCGTTAAAATGTCGTCTTATTTCTGTCCATAATGAAGAATTAACGAGAAGGTTGAATAATTAAAAGCTGAATGCATCCGTTTAGTTGCATCATACAATCTAAAATCATACAATCAAACATCGTTAGCAAAGTGTCAACATTTACCAATCATTCACAGGACTCAGCACTTAATAATGACCTAAAACTATAAACTTACTATAAACTATAAACTGCGCAAAGTGAAGACATTTGTCATTAAAATACTGATGCGATAATTGTTAACTAATTATGTATTTGCCCAGAGGTTATCTTTTGCACCAATTATTGAACTTTTGTTGTTTTACGCTGGATGTAGAATAAAAAGCATGCTAATATATTTTTAAATATTCATGTCTTCCAGCAGAAAATACTGCGACGTTATAGAATAAACCCTTTAATGTTTTTTTAACAATTCATTGATTGCATTAATTTTAGTTCTGCTGTAGGCCTATAATAGGTCATTTTTGTCAGGGCATCATCGCCCAATGTCCTGAGAAATCAGTGTTGGTCAGCTTCACACAATGTAGATGTTAGCGCAGTCAAATATAATATTTACCATTGCTCGGGACTGTATAAGACTATAATAATGTTCAGTTTTATTTATTTTTTAATAAAGCGTTTTAGTATTAATCCAAATTTGCTGCCCAATAATGTAAAAGTAGCCTGTATCTGTTTTAGTTAGGAACCGTCTTACTTTGTGTTGCTCGTTAAAATCGTGTAAATGACGTTTAATTTATTAATGAGCCTTCTAGATTGTTCCTTTTGTGATTTAATTGCACAGGCTATCGGACTTGCTGGTGTAAAAACAAGTACATTCAACCACGTCAATTGATCTATTTTCTCTACTCTGTTATTGCATAATCCAGTCTGGTGATATCTGATCATTTATCAAAGATGACAGACTCAAACATTCAGTAGTCGACGCTATTCATCATGTTTCTGAAGGTTACAATCTCAATTTCTTAAAAACTAGCTACACTCTGATTTTTAGGTTTCAATCAGTACAAGCATAATTTACGCTAAAGCCATGTTTCAGCATCGGTAATAAAGATTTATTTCATCGTATTTCACGATACATAAACCTCTAAGACCCCACAATAAACGATTAGTCAATCTGTTTGTTGCTGCCCAGCAGCGCGAGAATAAATAATTCGAGCGTCTGCACCGGGTGGCACGCGCGCTGTCCGCTCTTTCTTTCCCACCTTTTCAAGCGCACTAGAAACCAAACACTTGTGAACGGGTTTCTTGACAAATGTGACATACGTGTGTAGCACAACTTTGGAGCAAGGAGTTGCCATTCATTACAATAATGATAATAATGATGTAACATCTTTTCTAGAAAGGCTTTGTGACGTGTGGAGCTTTCATTTAAAGAGGTTTGGCAATCCATAAACGCTTCATATTCTGCTTAACGTTGGTCGGTTTTGGGAAAATGTGTCTCTAGTATCTCCAAGTACGTGTTTAAAAACAAAAATATATGGCTTATTATGCAGCTTCGAAAAATACCTTAATAAAAAAGGATAACCGATTCGGCTCTATATTTATTTAATTGCATTGCATGTTTTCAGGTAATGGTTTTAAGCCTTAATATAACATTACGCTGCATTACGTGTATGTGTATCCGATAAGATTTTTGTGTAACCTATGTCCTAATTAAATATTCCAGTTAGCTATAGTTAACACCCAGGCATACGTTAAGTGAATTTTTATAATAATAATAATAATAATAATACAATTTTTTCTTCGTTATAGGCTCATTTCGTGTTAAACAGAAATCCTAATTAACGTAACGCCGGGAATATCATGTTTTTCACTATACAGTCACAGAGATGCTTTCGTACATATAGCTTTTTATTTTAAAATGAAAGAAAGAGCGAAAATAGATTTTATTGAATACTTTATTGACTACAATTTGTCGTAAAATTAAATTCAGTATCAAATATTGGAGAGTATACATTTTATTTCAGTTATTGCATGCATAAGCTGCATTTTTCAAAAAGCTTTATCTGGTCCTAACTACGCATTAACAGCTGTGTGCGCAAACTGATGCAGCTCTTCTTTTCTGGACAAATGTGCGATAGTAGTATTTATTTCTATATATTTAAAAATAAAAGCCAGTTCTTGGACTGAATAACTCACGCTCTGCGCAGGGCCCAGCACTTCCGCCCACGGCAAAGAGACGAACTCCCTGAAACATATATACATAGCCTAGTGTACTCACACACACGAAATTGCTCAACAATGATTTCTCTCCATTCTTAACAATATCTATTCTTGATAATGATTTCTAATTGCCTGAATTATATTTTCTGCTTCTATATCGGATTTGATTGTTTCTCACCGGTGACATAGGATGCTTCATTACCTGTGTGAATTTTGCTTCAGGTTCTAAGTGAGGCTTATCCACACTATTGGCTAGTGGAGAACTCGCTGGCGAAAAATTACCCCTGTTAATAGCGCTCCATTCTTCTAGTTTGGCACTGGGAAAGGACGAACTGTCACTAACTGGTGGGCAAAACAGAGACATGGAAGACTGAAGTCAGATAGGAGAAGCGTGGGCTACAGAAATGCCACAGCAGATGTTTTTCTGTATACTCGCTGCACTGCCAACCATCCGGCAAACCCAACAGATTCGCTAAATAATTCTGGTGTCTAATACAAGCGTGCATGCTCTTATAACTCAAAAACATTTTCCATAAGCAACTTATGGTCATGTATTGTTCGCATGTTTTAAAGTCAGTAAAATAAACAGTCTCCCAAAGAGTTACATATACAGTAAAATGCGCGCTTCCTGTTCAAACGATGATGCAGACATCAGCAATCTTCATTTGCATGGCTAATTCGTCAAATAAAGCTCGCAGTGTCATGGAGTGCTTTGTGCAATGACAAGGAACATTTACCAAGCATCTTCCCGTGAGGACAAATTAGATTTGCTCTTACTGTTTCCCCTTTGTGCCTGATGGATATTATATTATACACGGTTCCTAAAGTTTGAAATTGGAAAAGCAAGCCCACCAGTGTTGTAACTTGATAGGGCCACAAAGAAGAATTTCCCCGTATCTTCACTGAATCCACGTATTTGTTGCAATGTATAAGCCAGAGTACATCTTAACGATGTTTCGGTGTGCTTTTCACACTTTTTGACTGCACACAGATTGTACTTCGAAAAGGGTAAACAAATTGGAATTAAAATGCATACTTTGCATGAAGAACATAAACGATCACTGTGTGTGTGTGTGTGTGTGTGTGTGTGTGTGTGTGTGTGTGTGTGTGTGTGTGTGTGTGTGTGTGTGTGTGTGTGTGTGTGTGTGTGTGTGTGTGTGAAAGAGAGAGTGAGAGAGAGGATGATAGAGAGGGAGGGAGTATTGCCTATTGGTTGCAAGTAGTTTCTTATGACAAACTGTCCAAAGGGTAGTGCTATACGTACTGCATACAGTCAAACCGCCCTCGAAACTCCACGTCTGGATTTATTTTTGTGTGTTTACTTCATAAAACTGTAAATGGTAAAATAGTTGCAGGCTACACCTTAGTGAATACTTCATACTTTATTTCTGTTTTCAAAAGCTTCCCGAACATCTGCTAATAATTTGGAAATACATTAATGGTTTATAATGACCGCCTAAACGCAATATCCTTCCCTGCGTTTGAAGCATTATTATCCGCACTGCCTTTGAAAAGCTAGTAAACTACAATTAAATATGGACAGGCTGCGGCCTTTAATGTACGAAGCACACTTAAAATAAACGGACAACTATAATGATGTCTTTAGTCCGTTTCCATTAAGGAACATGTTTTTATAAATCACAGGATTAATTTAGTATGCACAAGTATTCCAGTTGCTTTGGCTTAATCATATCTTATGTAAAATTCTTTCGGCGTTAATTCAAAGTGATGTGTTGCCTAAAATTGTTATTGAAAATCCCACGTTAGTTGGGAAAAATCGTGTTACAAAAGGGAGAAAAAAAATAAAACTGGCCTAGTCATGCAAAACACTGCTCACTCTGAACACCGTATTTTGATTTTTTTTTCGCTTTATTGCGCGGACTATTCGTTGCATTAACTATTCCACAACCTTTGCCCACTTTAACCATCTGTTTCAATGTAAACGTTTGAATTAGTGGAGCTTCTGCACAACTCCTGAAAACAGTACATCATTTATGTCATCTACTTCGCTACTTTATTAATTAATACTAGTACTTTGTTTCCTTATATCTTTCTCTTGATGAACTTGTAAATAAAATATTTGAGTCCAATGAGACGGTAAATCATGATTATTTATTTTAACATGTTAATTTGCGTAGATTTAGTCTCTTAAACCATTACCACAATATGGATTTTATTCTCTCACTCGCTTGCTCGCTCACCCTTCTTGGGCTGTACACAAACTTACACACAAACTCTCACACTTTAACAGGCCTAACAGTGCTTTTTCGCATAACCAATAAACATATACACACACACACACTCGTACAAGTGTACAAGGACTTTTCGTACAAGGACTTTTCAACAAAAGCAAAGAGGGTGCTTACTTTGCTGCTCCGTTATTGATCGAATGCCCAGAATATCTGTAACAGAATGAGATGAAGGCCATATCCTATGCATTGCCATGTGTCCAGGAAGAGTGTGCATACCAGGCGGAGTTGGTACTTTAGTCCCAGTGGCTGCGATTGCAGTAGGATATGAGTACAGGTGGTTGTAGGGTAGGGTGGGTTGCGGCTGGGGATGAGGGGTCTGTTTGCTCGACTCGTATTGGTTCTGCTGAGACAGATTTCCGATCTTGTTGCGGAGAATCCTACTGATCGAGCTGACAGAGGGCAGATTGAATTTATCACACACGCCGTCTGCAAGAAGTCTGTCTCGAATCTCCCAAGCGAAAATGCCAGGGTCCCTTTGCTTGTAAGTCCGAATGTGCTTGACAACGGTTGGGGTCGTGACCCTTGGCTTACTACCGCCGATTGCGCCGGGGAGGATTGAACCGGTCTCGTTGTACCGGGCCAGAATCTTGCTTACACAGCCGTGAGAGACGCGAAGCTGTCTGCTGATGTCGCAAGGCCTGATGCCCAGCTGTGCCAGCTCTACTATCCTGAGCCTGATGGCATTGGGCAGGGGTCTTCCGTTCACAAAAACACCTCCAAGCTGGTTCACCTCGCCAAAGGCTGGCTCTAATGATGCAGATATATTAAGAAAAACTATTACAGACAGTGATATAAATATCACCTTTGCCATGTCCTTAACTAGGTCTGAAACCAATTTGATTTAAACTGACTGTCATGCGGATTTAATAAAAAGACTGTGGATTCACTTTTATCCAGTTTATGTTTATATTTGTTTCAGTTTATGTTCAGTTTTGTGTTTCAGTTTTATGCAATGAACAGAAACTTCAATATCACCGGTCCACAGTTTCTATTCACAAGAACTGAATCACAAATCTACTGCATTTCTTAACACAGAAAATAACACCAAAAAAATCACATCAAATAGTTTTGGACTGGATCAAGTTCATTCGCGGCAAAGTGCCATTCTCGGAGAGCCAATAAGGTAGCCGATAGCAACTTTTTCTTATCACCGAAAGCACGATCAAAGCACTAGTCAGTTAAATAGTTTGAGTCGAGATCTGAACTAAACCGTCTAACCGTTTGCTCAGATATATTTTTGCATCTACTGTTCCCATGTGGAAAAAGTGTGAAATACAGATCGAGGATCTTACCCATTGCGCTTATCCTCCCGATCATAAAAGAAAGTTCTGAACGTTGTCCTGCTTTGATCTGTTCGGGGTCCAGTTTAGCTGGTTATTGCACCGAAGCCGAAGTGAAAGAAAATTGGGCGTCCGAGACGGATGCGATTAGTTGTAAGAGGAAAATTCGCCTTCTGTTTCCTGATGGCTGGGAACGCAGGCTTACATTTCAATCCCAGAAAATGATGGGACGGACCTTTGCACATCTCTCCAAGGCGAGGTCCTTCCAGCCAATCAAACCGCGCCTTTCTCCTGTGTTGCTTTTTAATTGGCTGACAGGTTTGACATGACAGGCGTGAGCCCTGGCGTGAGCTTCCCCTCTCGCTTTTGAACAAGAGGACAGGGTTGCCCGAGTGTTGGTTTTCTTTTTAGCCAGATCTAAGAATGGTAAGTTTTTATAACATTGCATTGTAATTTTGTTTCATAAGCATACTTCTAATTATTTCTTCGACTGGACCAAGGGAAAAATTCGCAGAAAAGTATTTATTTTTGTTTAGCCACGGGCCCAGTGATTTTGATGATGTCATGTAAATTGCATTTAAAATGCATCTGATTTATAACTATTTTGTATTATTAAAAATATACACTTCACAAATACATTTTTACTTCTTGGTATCAGTCAAAACATACATTCTAGGTATCACGTGCTGATTTCGATCTGAAATAAATGAAGACGTTTGAAAGCAGACTATAGTAATGTAGTAATGTCCCCCACACGGGTTTCTGTTGTAGTTGTAATATATTTTAAAGGTTTGTTTTTGAATTCAATATATAAATTACTTCATCGTTAACTATGAAGTGCTACTATATATATATATATATATATATATATATAAATATATATATTTATATATATATATATTTTTATATATATATATATATATATACGCTTTTTAATATAATTAATTTTCATCACAGTGGATTCATTTGCAAAACTGGTTGAATTTGTCCACAATCCAAAATTTAAAAAAAGATATTCGTAAAATACTTATGTTTTAATAGATTATGATTCTGTGGCAGTCAATATGGTTCAATGACTTCTGCTTTGTTAAAACATATTTGTTGTAAGATGTAAACAAATAGTAATGTATACAATAGTGATGTATACATGCTGTGCCAGACTGCAATACGTGTATGCATTTATACTTGCATTGCAAAAGATGTATGCGTGCAAGATGTATATTCTTGCTTGATAAATTATATTTTATATTTAGTCAGTATAACGTTGAAATAACGCTATTAAAACGTTTAATAAATTCTAGGCTTTCATGTGATTATGTGGGGTATATAAATAGGCCTATTTATTAAACTAGCCTACAAGGCTTGAAAAACATTTTGAAAGTGATCAGGTGTAGTACGGTATTGTTTAGCTGCTGTCAGGCCTGTTTAAAAAGTCTTGACAGCCATTGCAAAGAACCTAATATACTGGTGAGGTATTTGTATTTTTGTTTCCTGTTTACCCGAGGCGTTTGAGCTCTTTCATGGGTTTCCTTAAAATCATTATGTTTGCGCGTACCCTTCAGAGTATTTCTGTTTCAAATCTCACTAGTTTTGACATTGCTTTGTTCAGATCTCGTAGCAAGATCTGTGTATCCCTTTAACAAAACTTCTGTGGATAAAAAACGAATTAGCGTTGAATTGTATTTATTTGTCCAGAGACAGCCTTGTCCCAAAAAAAATTATTAATTTAGCGTTCTTATTAAATTTTGAAGTTCTTCAGTAGCCTACTAAACATTTTCCTACACTACATCAGGATGTTTGCATTTTCCACTTAAAATGATTACCATTCGTTAAGATACCTTTAATCACCCAACTAACAATGTGTAGAATCCATGCTGGGACATTCAAAACGTTTGCATGCTCCAAATCAGACGCTTTCTTTTGGATGAACTACCAGTACAGTAAACACCATGGATTTGGTATGCTTGTGTGGCTTTTTGGGTGAGTGATGGAGATGGGAGCAAATGTGGAGAGGGGAACCCTGAAAGAAAATGATTTAAACCTGGTCGCAAGCTGTGCGTGGGTGAAGTGTCTGTGGAGACACAGACAGGACGAGGGGCCGATAATTCTGGCAAATCTAGTATATTCCCTGATAATTGTAGCTATACCTAAACGCATGTTAATGCAGGAATAGTTTGTTCGTTTGATTCAGTGTACTCTTTCCTCTTAACGCAAAAGGAGAGCGTAAATCTAGCACCCTTAATGGGCTGTGAAGACTGATATGAAAGACAGACTGCTCTTGCCACACGTTCAAGCCTTTGCGTGGGAGAGACTCGCATGATATTTGTACTTTTTTAAGATGTTGTATGCAAGACATCATGTTTTTTTTGGAAATAGTCCAGGAATAAGATATAACAAATGAAACGATTCACACACGTATAATAATAACAGCGAAAATAGTTGTTACATGCACATGTGTTGTAATAACTACCCTAAACTGTAATTGAATATATTCGAATATATATATTTCGAATTATACACCTTATATTAGAATAAGAGATAAATTCATGTACATTTGAATTGACACATAAGCCAACATAAAAGCTATTACCCAATATTATAGCTGTATTTTTCCAATTCTTATATTTGTATTATATGGGAGCTGACAACATAGGTATGGGAAAGGTATTAAATAAATGCAAAATGTTGATACAGTCGGTTTTAATGAATGTGTTGTACCTTATGCATATGCGTGATTGTCAAGCAGTGCTGAACTTTGCTGTACTAATATTGCTGGAAGGGTGAAGCAGATTAAATTGGTTCACTTTGCATGATTTTGTATTTCAGGTGATAGTACACACGGTCATGCAGTTTACATGAAATCGAAGAATGTGTCTGATCAATCAGATCGAACTAATGATTATCGAATAATATTGTTTGTTTGTTTTTTGCATCCCTTCCCTTTTTTTGAAAACTTAAGCTCAAACGTTCGCAGCAAGTCTGTTATGTCTCGTTTGTTACGTTTTCACACGAATCTACTGGCCAGCGATTATCTTTAATTATATAATTGTGTATGTTTCGAGTGTGCATATTCGTATTTCGGGGATACTGCCTGTTGTCTTGAATGAAAAACGTCAGGAATACATTTCATACAAACGATGGGTACCGGAGCTGCTTGTCCAATGCAAATTCCTCAGGGTAGATTAAAATTTAAACTGTAAAACTGCAGTAAAACAATTCACGAAGCATCAAATGAAAGGTAACGTTTTGTTTTGTATTGTATTTATACAAGACATGCAATGCATTTATAACATGTAAAACACTTGTGACACATACCAGGGTACTGGTACAGCTAGCCCAGGTCATCTTTATGCATGTCATTATCATTATGTAGCAAGTTAAAACAGCATCATATAGCATCTAAATATAATTTATTGGATGATTTCATATATACTGAATATGTTTCAGTATTACAGATTACGGATTAACTTTTCAAAATGATTCGTATTATGAACTTCTACATTACGACTTGTCCCAATTTCGTTTGAAAATGTGCAAGAGAATCACAAACGCACCTAATTTATATTCTCATTACTTGCAAGAGATATTGAAGAAACGGTACGGTTATCCTGCATTTTACGCTTCTACACCAACACACAGTCCCTGCCCTATTTGCTTGGAGCGCTTAGAATAGTGCTTTCTGAGGGATAAATAAAGAGTCATAAAGATAAAGAGAATAAAGATAAAGTAAAAAACCGCTAATATAATTACACAGGGTTTAATTACACAAGTTCAATAATTTCAAAAGCATAATAACATTAATAATAATTCAACGTTAACGTTTAAATGATAACGGTAAAATGTCTTATCTTCAAGCCTAGTTGCACATGGGTAAATGTGCACGAAAGAGTGAAAGTCATGGGTTCTTGACTCATTACACACATCTCAAATGCCATACGCCTAAATGCCATACGCCTTTCATCTTGAATGCATCTAATCCTCTGATATTGATGACTTTGCACATTAAGAGTAGTTTATCTCATTTCAAAAAGCACACTTTCAGAACTGGAAAATGAGAGACCGGTGAATGAGGAAATGATCTCAATCATCCCCTCTTCTCTGTATTCTTTAGAGTAAGCCGACGTCATCAATCATGGATACAGCTGACGGTGGGAGGCCGTGATGTGCAGATATTCCTTTAATGTGATGGATGAATGCAAAAGAAAATAGGTGATTTTCCAACGAACATGCACAGTCACTGAATAAATTGTGATTTGGGAGGTTGATAAAATTAAGTAGAAATGTCCTTGCTCTTGGGCGAAGTCCAGGGTCTTTTGGTTTTCGGCATTTATCCGTTGGTATTGGCCTATTATTAACATGAAACGCTGTTATCCACACTTTTCTTAGGTATTAGACCAAATCGATAGTTTCTGTGTAAGAGATTGCTAAGCAGAAGTCTTTCCTAAGTCACCGTGTTCAGCCATTCTAAACATTTTTTATTTGTCACCGATCCAGCATATCTTTATTTATATAACACACCATGTTTTTATATGAAAGGTTGGTACACGTGTATGTGATGAAAATACTACAGCCCAAAACAATCATTGTGAACCGATTTGGGCCATTTATTTATTTTAGTTTCCTTGGAAAATCTTAGCAATTTTTATAAAATGATGTTTAGTTGAAATCTGACATTGATGAAGAGAGGAAATCTATTAACCATCAAAATGTGAACATGAACATGCACAGACATCGCTAAAGAAAGTGTTGCAATCCTTCAAACGCTTAAAAACACGATTTTTTCAAGTTATGAACCGTCTTTTTTAAGAAACAGACAGTGATGAACATAACTCTGTTAAATGCATTATAACCCATAACATATGTTAACATCTGTTTATTAGATTAAATCACAAATATTCTGTTTCAGTCATTACGAGCCTTTTGTTGCATTATCTAAACGTGTTGTTTGGGCTATTTGTGATATTCGTGCCATACAAACGGCCATTGAGCGTTAATACCAAAGCGTTCAAATGTAGACTAATACTATTCAAAACACAATTACGCGGCGAGATTAAAGTTCAGTGGTTTATATGGAGAAATCAGCTGATTGACCAGAAATAACATTTATACTGTAAATAAATGAACTAACGAATTAATAAATGAATTAACGAAAAGTTTAAGAAGTTGCAGTAAGTATACCGAGAGCAAAAACTAAAGTTTTGACAGGTAGCTACACATTCTGTTTGTTTCTTACTAAAATCAATTTTTAAAATTACAATAAAGTCTTTATAAATCCCAATTAGCCTCGTACGAATTGGTTAAGCAATATTAGAATTACACAAATCTTACGTCCGAATAGATGAAAGGTCTGTATTTTGGTATACAGATATGGGTCTGTTTTCATGTAGATTTGTTCCTCTCTATGCTTTTATTATTTTATCTATTTTATCTAATTGATATTATCAATAATCAATAAGAGTAATCATTAGAACTAAGCTCATTTAAATTGTTCATTGGGTGACAAACTAACTGTATAACTTAAAACCAAAATAGAAGGCTTCAGGGTCTAGGAAAGAAAAAGTGTGGTGTCTCAGAAGGGGAAAAAAGTTGTTTGTTAGTCCAACCGTGGTAGGACTTTCCAGATGAGTCACAATGAGAACCTTTATGGAAAACGTGTCCGGAAAATGGGCCCGTTTTTTCTCATATAGGGTCTCTGTCGGTGGTGTCGGTGATGATGAGCAGCGATAACGTTACATTGTTCTACTATATATGCTAAATATATCTTGCATACAGATTAAAGTGATATTGTGAAAAGTCGCTGAGTGTAGGCTACATGGCTGATAATACAAATGACATAAAAATACTAATACCTACTTTACACCAATGAATTATTATTCCAGTGGTTAAGTAACAGCCAAAAAAAATCTTATATTTTTTACATAATTTGTATGTTCATTCTACCGTCATGATTGTAAGTGGAAAGTTTAGAGGATGTATGTTTTGTTGCTGTAATAAATTCGCCATTAGACTATTTTCCAAACGTCTGGATTTGTTAAATACGGTTTAAAAGAATAAAACTGATAAACCATAACTTTTATCTGAGACTGTTTCCAGTGACGTTGAAATAAATTAAACTGCCTTGCAAGTTAACACCTCTAAAAGGTTGACTGCTTTTGTAACTTAAGTCCGACGTAATGAGGACTTTCGTAGGTTAACGGTGGGTATTTTGGGGCCAGTTCATGACTTTGAGGAACAAAACCAACAATATTTAGGATTGTTTTAATAATTGATCACAGATAGCTTTTGGTTTTATCTCGTTTCTTCATTTCTTCGCCTTCATTAGCATTAAACATTACATCCCAGTCTAATCTACGTTATTTAAAAACCAACAGAACTGTTTTTATCCGGTTTAAAAGAATGAATAAGGTTAATTACGAGAAATTATGGACAGACAAAAAGCAGATTATTGCAGAGGCTGTTGTGGGATAAAGCTGAGTTAAAATGTTATACTTTGCTGTATTTTTATTTTACTTTAAATGACCCTTTCTTCTGACATTTGGTCCATTGCAGAGTAGGTACTATCAATATGATTTTGAATGAAACGTTTACCAGTCCCTTTTCAATAGACAAAATGTAGTCTTATTTTTGCATTCTTCCAACTGCTCAGTTAAACACATCGATTCAACAGCTTGATATGCGTTGCACAGGAAAACTTTCCATTGCAGTTTCAAGGTTATTTAATGCGGTTCCTCAAAATATCTCCAGGGTACTAGAGGGAAATAACAAAGGTCCTAGATCCATTTTTATAGTCAAATAGCTCCCCCTGCTGGTTAATTTTCGCTAGTAGCCTACATGGAACAGAAATGCCCAGCCACTATGCTGAAAGCAGTGGATCCTCATTCTAATCAGCTTTGTGAGCAATTTATAGGCCTGTTTAATAATTTAAGTGTAAAAACTATTGTAGGGTCGCATATGTTAGGAATAGTTCATCCAAAAATTAAAATTCTCCCATCATTATCTTACCCTGATGTCATCACAGATGTGGGTTATATGTTATTTCTTCAGTTGAGCCCAAACAAAGATTTTTTTTAGAAATACATCGTCATTATAGGTCCTTATGTCTGATCCAAATGATGAACATGTTGACGATCCAAAAAAAGCCCATCCATCATTAAAGTAATACAATCGACTCCAGTAGCAGTGGGTTAATACATTTGAAAACGAAACGATTAATGATTAATATTTTCAACTTGGAAAAAATAAACACATTTTGCAAATATGGCGGCATTTCCATAACGTCACATTTTATTCGCTGTCTCAACCCCCTAGTAGGCTACATGGTGTACAGCAGTTCGTCTACCACTAAACATTGGGACATTGATAACTCATTTTCCTCTTTGATAACTTTTTGTAAAACGTGACCACGTATAAAGTATAAAATACAGCAGGCCTATATATTATTATAGTTAACTCTGTTTCTCTACCTGTCTAATGATGCGTATTTATGCTTTATTATAGAATTATAATTTAAAAACCTTTTCAAGATTTTTATCGTGTGTCTTTAGATGGCTCTAGTATTTGGTTTCTCTTTAGTCTTTCAGTGTAGTGTCTTTAGTTGGCTTTAGTGTTATCTTGTGTCCTTAAACCTTTTAGTGTGCAATTTGCAGCACTGATACGTGATTTCCCGTTACTTCCTTTGTTTGGATTTCTGGTATACTGTCAGCTGTCAAGATAACTTGGTAGTTCTTGTAGGGAAAAGTGTGAATTGAATCGAATTGGGGTCGAATTGAATTTTCCTGAGGAAGAACACTGGGAGGGGCAAAAGTGCTCAACGTTTCACGATGCTGAAATGTAATCGTTCATATCGTTATAAGTTTGAACAACTACACATAAATTTAAGAACGTTTCATAGCGAATTCAGAGGCTGCAGACATTCACAGATCGCTGTTCCGTTTCAAAGGCTCTTTAAAATGCGGCCTAAAATGCGTCATTCTTTTCCAGGGCCGAGAAGAATCTCGTCCGAAAGTCACGCTGTGACGTATCAATCTTGTACTCGTCACACGTCTTCACGTGACGCAAACTCGCAGGTCAGAGTTCACCAACCTTGAACTTTATGAAATTCGCGTGCTGGAAGTGTGGCGTGTCCGCCGCTACAAACTGCCTTTACCTGAGAAATCAGTCAATCAGTTTTAATATAAGCGTACCGTTGCAATTTGGAGTAAAGTAAAGAGGCCGCTTTAAACACTGAACTGCTCAATAACTGTTCTTTCTTTATTTGTTACCAAGAAGTTATGGATTGCAGATTTAAAATGTAAAAAATTTAAAATTGTAAAAAATGTTAAAATGTAAAATTTAAAATGCCAATACGATTTGAAGTTATCAAGTGCCGCCCCATTTGGTTCGTTTTGGATTCGATTTCGCTAAGAAGAGTTTACTCCTACACATTTAATCTTCAGAAGATTTTTATCAACCCACTGTCGTATTAATTACTTTGCTGGATGTATGTGCTTTTTGGATGTGAATCCTGGAATGTCACTAAAAAGAGTTTTTATTATTGTTTCTTGTTTGGAGTTCATCTGAAGAAAATATCATATACCTCTGAAGGGCATGAATGTAAGTGAAAGAATTTTAATTTCTGGGAGAAACAGTTAAGAACTCTCTGTTGTCATCATATTAAGTCTGATGTCTGAATTGTCTGTCTAATAGAAGTTTATATTGTCTGTCATATAAATCCAGGCTTATCATGGCATGCGCAGACAACGGAGTATTGTTTTAAATGTGTGCGTTTTTTAACCACAAAAATAAGCTGTGCAGTGATCAAAATGTATTAGGGTACAATTGTTTAATAAACGTCACTATATCTGTGATCTCTGTAACTGTTAAAGATCCAGGATTTGTTTAAGGTTTACGCCAGGGCTTTATGAGTATGCTGAGGTTAATGCACTCGACACTTTTGATAGGCTATGTGCAGTTCGATTAACGTTTCATCATGGCCTTCGGAAACCAAGCCAATTCATTTAAAGTAAACTGAACTGACGCACAAAGGGGGATTCGTCAACGCCACCTACAGAGGGAGCTAGTTGTGCTGTCTTCTCATTGAGCCTTACATGAGGTATACGTCTCTTAAATGAAAAAGCCTACATATTAGCTGGCCAATAAAGCATGTTACAGTATGCAGCTGTCACGTTATATCATACACTCAATAACCTTCTAATCAACAAACTAAAAGCATGCAGACATGGTGAAGAGGTTTAGTTGTTCAAACCAAAAATGGGAAAAAATGTAACTGACTGGAATGGTTGTTGGACACCAGATGCACTTGGATAGATCATTTAGAATTATAAAACATAAATGTTTGTCGAGGTATTTCTCATTAAGATAACTCTTAGTTTATCAAAACAAAGTATGGTCGAGAATTTGGCCTTTGGACTTGACAGTTAATCCAAAATGTCCTATAAAATTCTGCTTTATAATAATTCAGTCAGCCCCTCAAATTCACGCTTGTGCCCCCAGCAGAGTAACAAAAAATTAGCTTTTCACGTTTACTGTCATGTTACACTAGGTAAGTTTGACAATCAACCTCCATAACAAAATTCAATGTTTGTGAAAAGGTTTTCAGAGAAAAGTGTGCTCTTTCTTTTTTACCTGACTTTTGCTTTAATGTTTTGCTAATTTGATGACATTCATGCATTTTAAGCATGGCTTAGAGGTAAAAGTACCTCTACCATTAACTTTTATCTCTGCTAAGAAGCGCCTTCTCTCTGTAACGATTCTAAAATCTCTTAGAATCGCTTTTTATTTTGACTTTACTACAAGTTCTTGTGTAATTTTACACATGCACTTTATGCTACTCTTCAGTGTTTTTTAAAGCTTATTCAGCATACTTATCAGTAGCCTGTAATTAGATAATATTTTGAGCAAAACTTGCACACAATAACTTTTGTGCATTTGCATTTATTTTCACAAATCAGTCTGTAATTCGAGGTGGAAAGAGACAGATAACGTTGATCTGTGAGTGTTTCTGCGATGATTTGGATATCGAGTATAACGAAATGTACTGGCGTCGCGGTGTGCACAATAAGAAGATGGACGCTGCACTAGACCCGTTCACCAATTCAGTGTTAGTCTGCCTTTGCACCACAGAATGATAGCGACACGAATGCTACAGAAGCTTGTAAAAGAGAATAAAGATTACGCATCGGAAAGTAGTTATATGCAACAATTATGCCACCATTTTGGTCTATCCAAATCATAGGGGGCCTGCTTCATTTACCTATTTATTTATTTATCTATATATCTTCATTTTCTTTTTATTATTGTTTTAAATAAAAGTAAATAAAACGACAATTAAATGAACAAATAAATAAAAGCATTCTAAATTAAGTCACATTATAACCTAGATAAAGCACCGCAATATAAACATTGAATGTGTAATTTTGCAGTTTACCTGTAGGTCCTATACAAACTTACGATTATCAAATAATGATGCTTTTAAAAGAAAGTCGTGGAAAAGACTTATTTCTAAGATGGTTTGCTCGATCGTTTCTATGATCTTTTTACAAGGTTTGTTTTTGTGTACTGGTTGTAAATGGTCCTGTACAATGCTGTACAAATATTTGCAACATGCATGAATAGTATGCAAATATTACCATTTTGTAAATAATATAATAAGCAATATAATATTATAACACTTGTATATTAAATATAAATAAGGCACTTATTTGTATATACAGGTCTAACGTCAACTTTATATTTTAATCAAGCTATGAGAATGATTTTTTTAAATATTCTTTATACTTTCACAATGTAATAAAAACGTGAAGTAGTAATGTTTTTTTCTATAGGTTGTTGTTCGATTCCCGTGTAGTGTAGCCTGTCTCCTTGGGTTTGAGAAATCAAACAACAAGGGTAAATATTTGACACTGAAGAGCTCTTGGGTATTTGAGAGTGCACACTTTCCTGAAGCATACTCCTATCCGTGGGTGTCTAATAGATTAAGGAGATACGAGAGGTCATTAGAAACTAAACTGTGTGCCTACACGGGGCTTTATTTATTCTCTGGGAGCGTGTTTAAATTCAAAGAGCTTGGCAAACATTTAACTTGCTTTATACATGTTAACAGCGATTTGTGGTTGAATCATGTCGCACTAGAGTATTACTGCCATAATCGAGTTAACATTATGAATTATTGGACTAGCCCTGACCTCAATAACCGAATGTAATCAGACACAATGACAAATAATGTATTAAATTATTTGTCATTGTATTAAGCATTGAGCAAATGTATTACTCAATTTCGTTTTGTCCTTACAGAAAATTTTGCAAAAATGCATTGTTACATTCCAGGAAACGTTAAAGAAAAGGTTTTGAGCTCTTTATTTGTCTATTAGAGGCTAAACAAAAACCATCATGAGGAACCGAAAAGCTTTTTGATACATAACCAATAATTTAGTATTGGTGTAGGCAGCAATAGACGTGGAGCAGAAGATCGTCGTTAAGATCCCGTTTGGCCCTATTCAAAACCATGACAACAAGAACAAGCACGGATTTATTCGAGAAAGTTAAAGGACATTGTGCAGGGGCGTCAATCAAGCATTATTTCAGGACTGAACAAATGCAAAATCTTGACTGGAACAAATGCTTCCAACGGGTCTCGAACGCGGGGCTACATTTCCCTCTTTTGTTCCCGGTCTCTGGTTGGCATGTATTTGTGTTCCTTTTTTCGACCGACCACCCAGGACGACTAGACGAGAACGGATACCGACTCTGTTTGGGAGGGTCTATGCAGTCATCCAGAGCGCTCTTAGACGAGGCAGTCTCAGGCCTCAGCAGAACCGAGATGCCCCGAGGTTACACTTTGCTAGTGGGTTGCGGGTCTCGAGTACGCAACAGCCCATTAGGAAATATTCATTGCGCTTTCAGCTTAAGACCTATATTGCCCAATAAGTATTTCAGGTGTTTGTGTTATTTACTAAGTTAAAAGCTATTACAAACCTAACTTGTGCATCCCTGGTATATCTAATACCTTCTAGTATCTATCTTTTATACCAATACCTTCTATAAAATACTATTTTTATGTCATTTTGAATATGTATAGATGTTGGGTTAAATGGACACGGCTGGTTTTTACAAGGAGAATTTCTATAGCAAAACGTATTAACTGGGGTAATTAACATGCTATACGTCTAGGTGTCTGCAATGCATCTTTCCCATTACAGTGTCCTTTGGGCATATACTTCTCCTTGAGTCCGTCGATGTAGATTTCATGAATTATCATGAAATATTCCGCCCATTGTGGGAACAGCAGTGTGCGAATTTAGCCTATGTTTGTGTCAAACACCTGCAATAAACAGCAAATAAGCCAATAAACGAATTAGGAAAACCAACTAGGGACGCTAATGGGTCACTTTGTATGCAAATATCTGATATATTATTTGAGCGGGGGAAGGAAGGGGGGGTTCTTGTTGTTACTTGCCACCCAAGACGTGATTCAGCCTCAACAATTACCATTATCTGTTTCCCACTTTTTACGAATTCGGACGAATCAGTAATGATGAAGAGGGTTACCCACCATCATTGTGAAAGTAACGGGCTATTCTTTGACGAGTTCACACCTACCATTACAGAGATTTAAGTACTCGAGTCATTGAGGTACTTATCACCCATAAGGAGGAGAAGCCTCAAAGCAGCGACCAAGTGCTGTTTATATAAACACCACGACATCAGTGTACACACTGTCACTTGGAGCAGCGTCTTGAAAACGCACGCATCACTTCAGCACTGGGCAACCGGGGATAGCTCTCACAGACCGAGAGTCAGTCCTGGAATTAACAGCAATCAAATGGCTATTCCTAACAAGTTCAATTTCACTGTGAGAAGTATTTTGGACTTGCCAGAAAATGACACCAATAACATCGCTCAACATTCTCCAGTTGGCTCATTTTCCGTTTCACCTTACTCGTCTTGGACTGAAAACGACAGAGGCCATTGCATCTGTAAGTTGTTTAAACATATTCTTATCTTTTTTTAAAGATTCTGTTTATGGTATTATTCGAAATACGTCCATGATATTATTTAAATACTAACATAAAAGGGGTAAACTAGTTAGCTGCTTTAATCCTCATGTAACCATCACCATGACAGATTTGTTAATGACAAGGACCTTTTTGGTTAATGTAGAGCACTTAAAGCCTGCTTCTGGTCTCAAAAAGATGGTCTATAGATGATAACATCTAATCATTTTCATTATTACCACGTTTCTTTAGCGTCAGACGAGGGCAACCTCGAACCTTCACCAGACTCCACCGGGCCTGATGTGCTCTCCGTGGATACAGAACATGAAAAGAGGAAGAAGCGTCGTGTCTTATTCTCCAAGGCTCAAACCTATGAGTTGGAGAGGCGCTTCCGCCAGCAGCGTTACCTGTCCGCCCCAGAACGAGAGCAGCTTGCGCACCTGCTACGACTGACGCCAACACAAGTGAAGATCTGGTTCCAAAACCACAGATACAAAATGAAGAGAGCGCGGACTGAGTGCGCCCATGACCTCAATCAGCCTCCAATGCTGCGCAGAGTTGTGGTGCCAGTTTTGGTCCGAGATGGCAAACCATATCAGAACTGCAGTATCGATACAGACAAAGGAAGCTGCATCGTTCCACCTACAGTACCACCCTCAACCTTCAGCTTTCAGAGTTTCCCGTCTTTACAGCAACAGGCACCCTTCGCGCTTTTCCCCACTTACCAGCACTTCACCAATACAGCGGCCTCTCGTCACCACTTTTGTGTCTGGTGAGACAACACGAACTATTTCATGGACTTACCCCATGAATTCATCCTGATTCAAGTTGTTTTTAATGTACATAAAGTGTTAGGTCTGCTAGAGTAAACTTTTAGCGTTAATAAGCGAATAATGCTGTTTGCACATATTGTATGGTCTGTTTACTTTGCGTTTAGCAAGGTGTTTGTGTATTACTTGATACTGCGTATAATTATCTAGATTATCTAGTGCATTTTTGAACTATTTGTATTGTTCTAAATCAAAAGTTTATATATAATTGTTTTATACAGATAAATCAGATAATAGCTTGTGTTATTTTTGATGAAATGACATCAAATAAAAGTGTTAGAACCCCGAATATTTTCAGTCTTTATTCCATATACTATTACTATTACAAACGAAAAAAATCTCCTGTGATTTTTGTCGTTTGTCTAGTATAATTCGTTTGTCCTTCTGTTAATCCGTGCGATTCTTTATTTGTGTAAAAGATTTCGCATTGGACTGAAAGGAGCATGAAAATTAGCGCGCAGCAAGAAATGAGTGGCTTTTGTTATGTTAAGACTTTCACTTTCACCCAGCAGAGAAGACCAAATATCCATCTTAACGAAAGGAACCTCGGCATAGTAGGTAAACATTGAGTAAAAAATACAGGGATTATTCGCACAGAGATTAATGAATCCCGCCTGCGTGATTCTGAAACTCACATTCTCTTCTATCCCCTCTTTTTCTTTTGGTTTAGCTCATATCATCACGATGTTTCAAATCGTGTATTGTCTTTAAACATTTGTTTTTAAAGGTTATGTGTAAATGACCTTTCTGAGTTATGTTTAATGCATTGGTGAATGAATAACAGAATAAAACTGGTTCTTAACGTTGTCAGCCCCACTACAGCACGTCCCACCCCCACGCTCCTAGTTAGTATCAACTTTGTCACCTGGCCTTTTGTCCTCTCTCTCAGGCCATCTTGTACTACATATGGAAGGGACTGACCGAAGCGCTCTCTTGGCTACATCTTCCCTTAAACACTTTTTGTGTCGTCTTCTGAAAGGACCATTGTGTGGCTCCCAAAAGGACCTAGACAAAATCCGCAGCATCTCAATTCTCGTGGTGTTTAATCAGTCCCGGACTGACAAATTTATGGGCTTTAACAGGACAATGGAGTTTTAAAGTCACTGGGTATTGGAAACGACAAAGGCTTTCAAAGGTCCCCCGTTTGTTTATGGCGAGGGTTAGCCAAAACAACTTATGATGTGGTACTAAAACGCAACAGTTTCAGATCAGGCCTACATGGTGCTGAAAAAACTGAGATGACCTAACGAACTGTGGCAACATCTCGTCACATGCTTGGGGTAACTTACCTGGAAACTATACATTATTGTGAAAAGTTATATGCTATATAACATAATAATGTCATGGATAGATTTATCAATTAACTGCTATTAATTAAATCAAATGGATATCTGGAGTTACCACCACTTGTCTTTAAAATTGCTTTCTTACACATCCTTTAAGTAAGCTTTGCAGGTTGGTTGTTCCAAGCATCTTCGAGATTTATTAAAATTAGTACTTACTAGCAAAAAACAGCAAAAAACAAAAAATCTTACATTTGTGTTAGCATGTAATGCAAGTTATATATATATAAACGCGTAACACAAAAACAAGAATGCTGACTTAATTTATGACATCAAATAAGAATATTATGGGATGTTATATAACCAGAAGAGTTATATATATATATATATAAGGCAGAAGAGTAAAGTCTAATTAGGATTATTACGTTTAATGTTATCCTTACTGTGTCAGAAAAAATAAAAAAATTATCTTGATTACCATTCCGTTCTTTATGCACTATCAGACTTCACCAGTTCACTACAGTGTGAGTGTAACGTGACAGAAATAGTAGAAATTTGTGATGTCCACACCTTTGGCTGCCTAGCTCTGAGCTGTGCCATTCTGCCACCTTGAGGTTAACAGCTTCCTTGGGTGGTCTTAATATGATGGGGCACGAGTTTGCACTAACTCTTTAGTGTTCAATCCCACGGCCATGCTCATTTTGTATGTGTCTGTTATCTGACATGTTTTAGCTCATAAAGCGCTCTCCTAATCAGATGCGTTAAATACAGAAGACATACAAAATGTGCAGAGCTGTGTGCCCTAGGACCAGGATTAAAAATCACTACCCTAACTCAAATGAGCTGTACCGCTAGGTGTCATTGGAGCACCATCTAAGGACTTAGTCAAAGGTTCTCTACCTGCAGTAAATATTTACTGCAAAGTGTCAATAATAATCCCAAACACACATGAATGCAAATGCAAAGATAAAACAGAAACCTAAAAGCGTAGGCAATTTATTAAAAGTCTATATATAAACCAATCATCAATTACACACACGTAGCCTATAGCCACCAAGATACCGCTGCAAATTTGCTTCTTGTGCAATTAGAAAAAGATACTAGGAACAAGAGAATGCGTACTAATTACTGTTAATTGAGCACGATAGTCGTGCTCCAGCAGAGAGAGGGCTGATTAGGATAATTAAGAGAGCCTTTTGTGAGCTGGAGCAAGTAGGCCGAACACCTATTGGACACTTCATAGTTATGACTCTAATTGTTATAATTGCACGCCCGATTAGCATCACTCGTGCACAAACTACACCCACCTGTGCTAACTTCGAACTAAGACATTTATTAGCGAAATGGTCAGTTGTCTACACTTTAAAAAGCTACAGACTAACTATAATGATTGATTGTCAAAGCTGTAAGGGCTACGCATTTCATTACGTGTTTTTAAGGCTGAAAACGAATTCTGGGTTACTCCTAAACTTTGAACAAGCTGACATGAAATAAAACTATTGGTCAAACTGCATTCAATAGCCACGTTGTTCTTCATATTGCGACCACCAGAAGACGCTGTTTATCACGCACGTTTCGACCTTACCTGAGCTTCTAAGACGCAGGACCGCTGGTTACTTGAAATGACGCTTTTAAAGCGTCAAAGCAAAAATAAATAACAAAAATTAAGAAAGAAGTATACAACACATTTACAGTTCTCAATTAAGGTTGACATTCATTCAAGCAGATAACCCGAAATAGTAATTTAACCTTTTAAAAAACAAAATACATAAATAAGTGGAAAACATTAAAGACAGCATGCTTTTTTATGCCATTTCTGGTCCTAGGTTGAGCTGGTGACCACATCATCTTTTCAAATATAGGTAAATATTTAACAGAGATGTCTCGTTTGCCTTCATACTTATATTTAATTATTTGGCTATTTAAATGAATTAAATCATAAACCCATTTTAGTCCATAATTAATGATCATTGGAAAAATGCTTTCATTCAAATATGAAATGTTACAGTATTTAACATTTTTATTTGCATCTGTGTTGTTTATATATTTATGAGGCATTTAGTGAACACACTGGAGGAACCCACTTGAGAAAGAAATACTACCCAAGGGTCTATGAATGATCTTTGTCTTGATTTGCCTTCATTTTGCAGTTTGCGCGGTCTACAGTTTTTTCTAAACATACGGAAAATGATAATTAATTTAGGTGAAGTATTGGTTAAGTAAACTAATGGTACAGTTGTTTCTAAGCAACAGTTATTGCCATATGCTTACTGGACGAGAAAACTAAACAATGTTTATTTATTATTTTATTAAACAATGTTAATTATTTTTACTGTTGTCACTATCATCATCATAAGCGTATTGTTACTGATATTAGTTGCAGAAACCTTAGTAACATCGTTATAATTCAACACGTTTTATAAATAAAAGATACACACAATTTTAGTAATAATTTATGTTGATATTATTATTATTATTAGTAGTATTAAACTGGGAGAAAATAGTCTGTTTTGTAAGTCTGTAAAGTTTAATTTTCTGCAAAAAAGATCTAAGGCGTCAGAATGATGCACACTGGCAGGCTAGGCATTATCACTTTCGCGCAGTTACTTCAGGACTTAAGGTTATTTCCGCGTCGCCAAGTTAACCTGAGAGTCTCTCTTCTGAGTTCATTTTCCGTAGTACCGTGTATCTGAGCCAAGTGGATGGGAATAGACGACACGCTGCCTATGCCCAATAATATCAAGAAAAGGGCTTAATCATTTACTTGGCCTCTTAACAAGCACATATGTATTTATTTATTTGTCAGCCAGTGTTCCTGAGTCGTCGCAAGGGCACTTTTGCATGTTTGAGTACGATGGAGCATAATACAAACACGCCTGCAATCACCAGAAGCCTCTTGTGGCCATTAAAAGTCAGTAGTTCAACTCGAGCTTTTTTCAGAAACCGAGTGGTTCTCAAAGTCTGAAGTCCGCATATGCACTCATATCAAGGGGCCCTTATAAACATCACTCCAACTGTCAATATTTCGTCCTTTCTGTACACTGACATTCCTGCTAGCATCACCGCCACAAAATAACATGCATACGTTGAAAATGAACTATGAGCAAATTAAATTTACGCACAAGTGTTGTTGCTTGTGTAAATGTTTTCGGGGTTGGGGGATGGCATGGGTAGTTTAAGACCGCGTAATAGAAATCGTGCGTGGGTGCACAGATGATAGCGCTGCTTTGTATTGTTGCCCTGGCTGCTGATGCCCCGCCTCTGATGGAAGACTTAAACCTGGCACCAAGCTAAAACAAACGAAAGTCAGCTTCGAGCTTCCACTCAAACCAATTAAGGCGGACTCCAGTGCGCACTCATACGTTTCCATCCCGCTGCAGCGACGGTGCAACAACAGGAACAGAGAAGCTGGCCAAAAAAGAAGGAGAGATTGCCTTGCCTTCTAATTTCTCCCTTTCCAACACAGAACAATGTCGATGAGCCCTAAGCATACGACTCCTTTTTCTGTATCCGATATCTTAAGTCCTCTTGAGGAGAGCTACAAAAAAGTGAGTATGGAGGGGAACAACTTGGGGGCTCCTCTTGCCTCGTACAGACAACCTCAAGTCACGCAAGCGGCGATGCAGCAGCACCACATGGGCCACAATGGAACAGTACCTGCTGCCTACCACATGACTGCAGCTGGAGTTTCCCAGCTGTCACATACAGCAATGGGGGGCTACTGTAACGGGAATTTGGGCAACATGAGCGACCTGCCGGCCTATCAAGACGGCATGAGAGGCAGCACGACGGCCACCAGCTGGTACGGAACGAATCCGGATCCACGCTTCTCCACAAGTGCGTAAGATTAATTTGAAATGTTTGCGAAATTTTAATGCTGAATATGTTAAGATCATTTAGTGAATTAAATCAGTGTTTTTAATCTTGGGGTTCAGTGGGTTAATTCTGACAACTACAAAGTTGACCATTTTGGCTTATGGCTGCAGCCTTTAACCCAGCTCGTTTTTAATGTAAGACAACCACACGTATTAATAAAACTGTACATATATCAGAAGCATCCATAATCTTAGTCTGTAATGTTAATAGAGACATGTAATCAAAACAGACTTTCAACTGCAGTCACACTTTTTGTTTAAAACTATTTTGTCTAACATGATATGTACACAACTGTGCACAGTCTATATTTTTGTTGATGTACTTGTCTGGTAAAACTGAAATATATAAACATTATGAGTATTCAGTTAATAAAACTGGCACAGCAGTGTACGTTGTGTTTGTTGTCGTCAAACTGCAAAGCTAAATGTGATTCTTCTTCTTGCAGTCTCTCGTTTCATGGGTTCTTCGTCTGGTATGAATATGGGCAGTATGAGCACTCTAAGTTCATTGGCGGATGTTGGTAAAGGCATGGGTCCGTTGACCAGCACACCTCGAAGAAAGAGACGAGTGCTCTTCTCCCAGGCGCAGGTGTACGAACTTGAGCGACGATTTAAGCAACAGAAGTATCTGTCTGCGCCGGAAAGAGAGCATCTGGCGAGTATGATTCACTTGACTCCCACTCAAGTTAAAATCTGGTTTCAAAACCACCGATATAAAATGAAAAGGCAGGCCAAGGACAAGGTGTCCCAGCAGCAAATGCAACAAGACAGTGGTTCCTGCCAGCAGCAGCAGTCTCCACGGCGGGTGGCCGTGCCAGTGTTGGTAAAAGACGGTAAACCATGCCAAGGCAGCAACCATACTCAAAACACTGGTGTACAAAACCACCATCACCAGGGGGGAAACGTCATGATTATGTCTAATAACAGTTCTTCAATGGGTCAGCATCAAAGTCAGCAAGTAGGCAGTGCGGGACAGTCACCAGATCTGGGTCAACACACTGCAAGCCCCCCATCTCTCCAAACCGGCTTGTCACATCTGAACTCTTCCGGTTCCGAATATGGAGCTGCCTTGCCCTGCTCCGCTTTGCTTTATGGTAGGACATGGTGACAGCGGAACAGACAATAACTGTATAACAATGATAGACGGATCCAGATAATCTGATACTACTGTATAATGTACTCAAAACACAAGTGAAAGCGTTTTTGACCATGCGAACAGTGATTGTACACTGAAATCATTGTCTCATTTTTGGAGGGAGAAGTGAAAAGACTGCAAGCAAAACGTGGATTGCCAAATGACAAAGGTATCAAATCTTTTATTATGAGGATGAGCACCAAAACACCATTAAGAAGATGGAATTATTTATATACACTAGATTTTAAAACGAGACTGATAAAAACACTAAATCATAAATATTCTGTTGGATTAAAAATGTTCTGTTCAACAATGAAGACGTCTCCCCTCACAGTTAGACTTCTAAATAACATTGATTTCTTTTTAGATTTCACTGTAAGACGTAGCATGTATATTTCTGTAAAAGGTTTGGACTGAATACATAGTTTTTAGCGATATGTATATTGTACAAAATTTTATCGATATTAAGGATCACATGTTTTTGTTCAGTTTTACTGTTATTTGTACTTTTAATTTACTTGTAACTTATATAGATTTTTTTGACTTAACGCAGTCACACAATCATATTAATAAATTATGAGAATAACAACAAAAATAATACACGTTTATTTTAAATCTGAGCGTACGAAGCAACCAGTAGATGTTGCAAAAATTGAGACCTGACGAGTTTAAAACAGTTATTTTAGAGTAATAATAATGAAAGCGAGTTTAAAAAGCAACAAACTTTACAAGGAATCGTTCCCGCGTAAATTAGTAAATTCATATTACGTTTGTAAAAGCTTTCTAAATTAAAAAATGTTTTGCTGCAGTTACACATTGTTTACTTCGGCCGTTTATGTATTGTTTGTACTGGATAACCCCTCAGTGTGAAACAGGTTTTCTGAAGCACAGGCCTCTTTGCAAAGTGAGAAGGATTAACAAAAATATGTCGTTTTGTGTGCGTCATGGAGTTATATTCTAAGTATAGGTGTGCTGGAAGTTAATTTTTGCGTTATAAATGTCGTGCCATATCTAAACATGATTATAAAGTTGGCACACACAAGCCAGCTCTTTCCCTTTCCATGCAAAGGGAAGCACACCCTTTATGCAGTTATTACATGCTTACTGCTGTGCCAGATGTCACAAATCCAAGCCATTACTGTTTTCGATCCAATGTTAATTGTGTTTGGAATAATAATGAAATATCGTGTATGACTTTAGGTTAACCATAGACATTTCTTTAAGCAGTGTGTTCTTTGTCGGCGAGAGAATGAGTCAGTGCAGGTGAGGTCTCCACTCCTTTAAAGAAACACACATCAAACAAACGCTCATAAAAACTCACTTATCAATCCTATCGCTGTACAAACAACGGTATTCTCCACAATAACATTGCAAGACGAAATAAACGCACTTATCGGAGCATCATCCATCAATACTGTGTTTGTGAAGATTAGAGGTAAAATCAAACGCCCCCCGTGTTTACGTATTGATAAAGTCCGTAAGCAGCAGTGATGGGTGAGGAATGATTAACTGCGAGCATATTTGAAATCGTGGCGTGTCTCTCTCTTTGTTGGACGGAACAGTTGCAAGAACAGTTATAAGTGCATGTTATACTTAAAAGAGAGGCATAAGTAGTGCAAAATACTTTAGACCATTTCATCTAATTGGCAAAGACAATAAGCATTGTTACACCTTATGGTTAGCAAGGCCACAAACTGATCAATTCTAATAGCCTAATTAATTAGCCTACAAATAAATAGGAAATAAAATGAAAACGTTTTTAGAGAAATCAGTTATAATCTAACACGCAAGGGCCGCGGTCTCTCAGTTGACTTTCTTTTTTGTCTTTCATTTATCTCTTTAATTATGTATTAATTATCACTTGTCAAATCACAATGCATTGTTGTTTTGGGTCGGGCTACACTTTTTCCCTTTCGAGGAATATTTTGGACTTTATGGACTCAGTTACTTTTGGTTGCGTGTTGACAGGAATGGTATGACATGCAGCTCTGCGAACCTGCATTGCGTATGCAAATAATTGTTTTAATGTGTCCTCAAGCAGTATTATTTCAATTTTAAAATGCACTAGTTTCAGATATGTTACTGTTAAATTAAATATTTGAATAATCCCTGATTAAATTGGGTTTTGACAACTAAATTGATATTGTTGTAATTTTTTTTGAAAAAAAAAACCTTTTGTTAGAATTCCACAAATTTGAACAAAGTATTTTTAGAAGAAGGTCATTTGGCCTGGGCTTAACCATAGCGCTGTGTGAGATGAGAGTTGAGTTTAGTGCTTTTTTGCCTCACTAATTTGGGTAGTGAAAGCTTTTTTGGGGGTGAAGACCCAGTGTTAGAGTATATTATTAGGTCTTACGACCCTCGGTTATTTCAAGCAATATTTTCAAATATTTTTAGGGCGAAGGTAGCTATAATTAAGCACTATAAAAATGTAAATAAAAAATAGATAACTAGGTCTGTGGTATCTTCTGCTTTGCTCTTGTTTCTGTTATGTCACCAGTGCTTTTACTTTTTTATCTCAAATAAACCCTTGTAATAAACCTTCAACTGATGAAGGTATTTATGTGAAGCTCTCGCTGGACACTGGGCGTGCGTTTTAATGACTCACTGATTGTAATAACTCTCTACTTTTCTGTGAAGGGTCGTTAAATCAACAGATCCTTTTGTCGATTATGCCCAAAATTATACTGTCGAAGGTTTACAGATGCTTCTTTTAGCTGCATTGATGCTTAATTATATGTAAGCTTCGCTTAAAATTCTGGGCCACGTCTATATCGAGCATATCAGTCTAAAAAGATGGCAAAAATAATTGGGGCTATTAGACGAGATGACAGTACAGTTGTTCCGTCGACAGTGTGTATATTTAACATACTTTAAATTCTTTTTAAAGTGTATTCACCATTAAATGTGAACAATTTGTCGTGCCATAATCCTTATGAAATTTTAAATAAATTACACGGGGCAAAATGAAGCTTAAAAGAAGGAGGCCTACAAATTCCCATTATTTGTACATGTCATTGCAAAATTAATGACCAGTATTTCCTAGACAAATGTTTAAGTATGTATCCTATGGTTTGACACTTAAACGTTCGCATTTTTATTATGAGGCTGATTAAAATTATTAATTCACATACATAAAACATGTTCATTTTATTGACGCGTAAGATTTTCTCTTTTATCTATTGTGTAAATTCAATCATTTTCTACAGCTATCTGCCGGCGCCGAAAGAGTCTATTAGGTTTTACACGGATTCGTTTTGTTCGAGCTCCTCTGAAAGACTCCAGATTACATTAACATGTCTGAGGCTCGGTGTGTGGTCTTTGTGTGGAGCTTGTCGCTGTTGAAAATGACTTGTTGGAAGCGTGTGTGCTCTCATCACTCTCACTCAACACACGTTTCACAACTGCTGACTGTCCTGTCGGCTTTCGGGTGCAAAGGTCGCAGTCACCTCCTCTCAATTAGACCCTAATTTCAACACAATCATATTACAGTTAGGGTAACTGGGATTGGTTACCCGTTTCGCCCTACAGTACGCAACGACAAAGAACCATAGTGGTTGATCTACACTTCTGCTTTAATACCCTGTTTTTCGCGACATCCTACAAGGTCCACCGACAGTGAACGGTGGACATATGTAACAATCCTTAATGTATAAGTATTAATATGTACAGACTTTTAAATACGTTGATAAACGGGGTTTAAATGGGCTACAGGTCCGTTTTTTAAACGAATGAAAGAAAAAACAGACAAACCTGTGAAGTTTTCTTTCTTCACAGGTAAACCACACATACGAGCGTATATACTTTAATGTTGCTTATACGTACCAAGAGTTACTTCACCACATCACTGCCAATTAACTTTACTTGAGCTTTAAATTTAAACATGTACACACCTAGTTGAAGAGTGAGGTTATAAAATACAATTAGCTACTATATTGGAGATTTGTCCATAATGTTATGTTTTAGTTCGTATGATGTCATTGTCTGTGCTCTGGCGCTGTCCGGGGTGCTGAAGTTTCTTAATATTGACCTATACACCGATCATGGCCGGTTTCACACCTAATATAGGCCTATTAGTCAAATTGCAGGCGTATAACCTTAATTACTAAACATGCTTTTAAACGAAACACATAAATGGAAAATACACAATAATATTGTCCGACGAGAGCAGTTAAGACCTACACAAGGCCTACGTTAAATGCAAAACATAAATCATATACACGCCATACTCAACGTGATACGACTTTGACACACCATTTCACATTCCACGGCAATGGTACAAGAAGTTACTTAAGTCTTTAAACAAACTTTTAATAGCCATTCTGTTATAATTATAGAGGACAGAGAAATTCAAGTGGAAAATGTGTATCTGAGGTGTACATATAATCTTCCCAGATTTATCTAAGCATGTCAAGATAATTTTGAAGTTGTGAAAGCAAAGAAACAAAAAGAACGTAAGGTGAACAAGGACTGTGGTTTTCATCTACTTCTTCCAGCATCTGATTTTTAGCTTCATCTGAGTAAGCATTCCACATGTGCATGACAAATGGCACAATTACAAATGAACTGCAATCACCTCCTTTGGTAACTCTTATTGTCAACTAGTAGCAAAAATATCTTTAATTGTCCAGCATTTATCTGCTTCTTGAGGCCATTGTACTGTGCAAGCAGACGAGGGTCATTTGCAAGCAGAAATACTTAGCATGCAGCGCGCAACACAAGATGCTGTAATACTTGACCTTTCAGTGTAATTGTGGCACCGGTGAAATGCAGCGCATTCAGTCCTGTCTGAATGGAGCCTTTCCCCTTTCTCATTTCTTTACTGTTTTTGGTTTAATTTCTTTTCGTAGAAAATGGTTCTCTTAATGGCCACGGCTTTTACAATCCTGCAATTCAAATTCAAAGCAAAATATCATGAACTGCAAAAATATTCCGATTGGAAAATGATTCTTTTGGGTTTGGGTGGGGAAAGACTTTAAAGTGATTTTTACGCGTAGTATTTTAAACGATGATTCACCTCGGTGAACCATTTGGTAAAGCTTTAATTTCCCTTTATAACAGATTTTTGAGGACAGCCCTCTTGCCCTTTAGGGTTTAGAGGCACACAACTTAGGCTCATAAACAAAGGAAATAACTTTACCAAAATGTAACTTTAAGTACATTAAATGTAACAGAATTACACGTGTAACAATTTGCACAATCATTTGCTGGTGATTTTTTTTTATCTATGTCAGGGAATATGTACCAAAATCAATCCTTCGCTGCATTAACGCTCTAAGCGTTTAAGATTGCATATAATGCAAAACCATATGATGGTTTACCATTAATGTATAATTGAGAATGCTTTGTTTAAGATATGTCAGCCTATGCCAGAACTATTCTGGTTATCGGTGGCTGCATTTTGTGGACGTCTGTATGCGACAAAGAAAACAGAAACACGTCGTTAGAGTGTTTTCAGAAATAATGCTCGTAAAAACGTACGAAAATGCCAACACTGTAATATGTTAAGTTTGTAAAATGTCAGTGTTTTGTGTTGCAGCTCGCCGGGCATGACTCAAAACGAAATGCCAAGCAGACAGAGGCGCTCTGGCGTCTTGTACTGTACCAGCGGGAGTCCTTTGGTGATCAGCGAACCAGCACTAACCGTGTTAACACTTCCTCCCCCGCTAAATAACGTGTAATCACCTCATCCCACTGCTATTTTGATCAACTTTTTGTCACTTAAATACTATCTGATTACTTAAGCGTGTTACAACAAATACTATTAAAACTGCAATGTTTAACATAATAGATCTAAACTGGTAGTCTGCAATCACCAGACATTCTTTTAGGACAGAACCATGACCTGGGTAAATATAGCTGAATTTAATAGTGTTAAACAGCATCGGTTGATGTAGTTAATTCGATATTTATTTCGCCACAATGAGCTATTGCAGTAGGATAGCAGATCTAGTAGTCTATAAATAGGCCTATACAAGCTGATGTTTATTAACACTGTCATAGGGTTGCGGAGTATTTATCACCTAACGTCAGACAAACAAATAAATACGAGGCATTCTCATTTATTAAATTATTCGACCGCATGAAAGCTGTACACATTGCAGTGCTGACTAATAAATGAGACACAAGATCGATTAAACATAATTTCACTTCCATCCCACAGATTCTGGTAAATCACATACACAGTGAATCAAATTTGTCTCGCAATTTCAAAGCGTTCAAACAACGTAGCTTTATTACCAAGTACAAAAACTATTAAAAGTCCTTGTTCTAAGAAATTCAGTATGCCATTGATAAGACTTCTTAGTTAGTGTAGGCTACAATAGAAAGCAATCATTGTAATATCTCTGACCAAATCATGCAGTAAGTGGAATCAGTAGGATTAAATGCGGCCCACCTAGGAGCTGACGGTACACAATGAGTACACCACACAACTGTGAAGAATATACGGTCCATACAGGAGTACGGTGGATTACACACTAAGACCTGTTGAGATGATGGCTTTTTCTGTAGAACCGGAAGGAGGAATGCTATTTGCCCCTTTATAAAATATGTCATTAGGAAGAATTCATGTGACACAAAGGGACGGCAGTCAAAAATTGCCCCACCACTGTTCAGTAATTATATAGTTTGCCCAGGCTGCAGGCTGTCATGCGTCGAGGCAGGTGGCAAGTCCATCATGCAAATGGCTTGGCTGTGCTGCCATAATTAGCCAGCCCGAGTCGCCCAAATTAACAATTAGCTAACATGCAATTCTCTCTGTGCACGCCGCGGCTCGCCGTTGTGTGACCATTGTGTATCGCAGCCAATTGCATGTATGGGGTATCATTTATCATTTCTATGCTCCATTTACAATTCTATAGCGAGGAAAATCAGGGTAAACGTTTGTAACGATTAGACTTTATCTGACTGTTTGCACGGTTTCCGGCGCAAGTAATGCAAAATAAATCACCCAGACCAAACACAGAACGTTCCCGTAACGTTAGTATTTCTCCCTGAGGACGACAGTTGTTTGTTATGTATGTCGTTACAATTAAAGACACGTATACGTGTGCTATATGGCGTCAAATAGATGTATGTATTCATTTATTTATTCATACATACAGGCTTTTATATCAATTTTAGTTCGGACACTATATCATCAAGCGCCCTCAAATGATCGTGTCAGGTTGTTTTGGTTAAATGGGGGACGGGGCCCGTGCTGCGCCGCATTTAAAAGTAATACAGACCTAAGAGGTGCTGCTTTTTTAACCCCACCAGTGATCTTCTCGCACCCGACTGACTAAACGCCTCCCCGGCACATAGCCCTAAACACAGCCCACCCACTTACTCATTATTCCTGGCTGCCCTCCGACACGACACTGGAACAAAGTAGGCGTTAAGACACATTAGAGCCGGGACAGGAGTTATCAGGAACCCGTTATCAGTTAATGAAGGGAAACAGATGCAGGGCGATACACAGCAGCCGATCAATAGCGCGCTCGGACAATGAGCGACTGCTGGCGAAAAGAAAAATGCAAATCAATTAGAAACCTTGTTTGCTTCGGGTCTGCTCAGTCTATTCCCAGCAATTACATGTTCATTATAGCTAATTTAACCGGGATGCTGCCACAGGGACAACAACAGTTGTTTGTTGTCCAGTTTTCAAAGGCAGGGGATGACAGCATAATGTGTACAGCTTAATGGAAACCGTCCTCAGGGAGATTTCCACTATTATGGGGCTTATTTATTTTAGGAGGTATAAGACCCCAACAAAATGACCTTCTAGACGCGAATGCTGACCTTTTTTCTACTACAGTTAATTTGCAAAAATATTATGATGTCAAGAATTGTCTTGTGATTATCTTATGCTTTCAAATCCAATTCATTTTTTTTATAAAGGATCAGTGATAACTGTTGATCAGCGACATCAGCTTTTTCATTTCTGCACTACACTGTTGGCATAGTATCCACCAGTGGCACCAAACCACAGTTCAACTCTGTTACCAAAACAAGGAATGGAAAAAGCTCCCTGACTCAACTAATGAAGTTCCTCTGCCCCCTAAGACAACAAACACTTCAGACACCTTCAGATACACCAGTTTGGCAGGGAACACGTGTACGTTTGAATCAGCTCTTTCATATTATAAGAAGATCTTTGCCAAATCGACTGCCGATTGAGAGTCATTTTGAGTAAGCATGCTTGACATGAGCTATGTATAGTGACACGCTGAAGTTTATCTGATGAATGGTAAATGAAAGGGGTTAAAGCTAAAATCATCCACATGATTGCACGGCTGTTCTTTCCCGGATAAAAGTCTGCATGGGGTGAATTCATGGTGGCAACAAAATGCATTTATGAATTAGAATGACTTCAATCAGTCTGAAATAGAAAAGAGCAAAGATACCATAGATCTGAACACTTTTGTTCATAAGTATGTTGTATTTCAGACCTTTCTATGTCTTTTTAAGACTGTCCCATTTTGCTCCACTGAATCACAAAATTATCAGATAAGAAAGACATTTGTAAAAGCTTTCTGTTAATTTGGTGGTTACATTTCACAGCACAAGTTTTGATTTAATAATTGATAGCTAGTATGTTGTAACAGTTTGCAAAGTTATCAGTTACATGTCCTGTTTCAAAGACGAATAACCTCAGCGATGTGTAACAATTTATAAGAACAGTGAATGTTAAGAACCAATGTCTGCATTTGATAAATATATAGCTTTGTGATGCTATACAGGGTGTTTATAAGACACGTTAATTTTATCTAATCAAATCCAACATGCTCCACTTACTTGCTACTTAATTTATATTGCTTTATTATATTGCTTGAGAGGACACACCAATACCATTTACAGGCTGGCAGAGCAGTTGTTGACTTTGTTCTTTTGGGACATGCTGAATGGTCACTTGGGGCACCATAAAACTTAATATATTTAAGCTTCTTATATCTCACCTCAATTCATACCTATACTATTTTGGTGGTGAGCAAAGACTTTTTCCATGTGATCATGAAGCTCCTGCCCCCATTTTCAAGCTTTTGCCCTCTCTCCGGATCTGAGTTAGCTTCTTAGTGCAGGACCGTGGCATGCTGTGTTTTGGCAGAAAATCAATAAAGGGGAAAATCTGCTCTAATCATCTGCACATTTACCATCACAATCAACAATCAAAGCCAAGACCTGAGTCTTTATTTGTAGGCCTGAGCTGCCCAATTTTCCCACTGTGAAAGGCAGGCTAAATTAGAACCCTTGGTTCCTGTTAGCAGCTCTTAATGGCTCTGATTTGTGAACTGCTAAATGAGGTTATGTAAATTGATCTTGAGTGCAGGCAGGGGCCCCCAGGTGACAGGTGCAGCATCCTGTGAGTGCGGGCAGAGGGGGAGTTATGAGACAAGGAGGGAAAAAACTTAGCAAAGCTGCAGAATCAAATCCCTCCTCAATAAAAGACGGAAGACTATTAGATGGATTTTCAATTAAACACCTAAAGCACAGTTTACTTTCATTAGTGAAGGAATAATTGTAATGTTTGCTAATCTAAGACTTGAAGACAATGTATGTAAGATGTTAAAGACAAATGAGTTCATTCCACTAACACACAGCAGAGGAAAATGGAAATCAGCATTAGATAATTTGTTTGTCAAAATTAACCCATTTTTTCAATCCTCTTGATTTGAGCCCAGATGTGTCCAGTAGTGTTTACCCACATGCAGTATCCTTTTCATTATTGATTTAGTGCCATAGAATATTATTAAAGTTGTTCCTTATAAAGAAAACAAGCAAGATTTAAAAAAGTAGGAGGATTGGCTCTTTTTGTCGCAACCCAAAAATAGGTCACAGGTCTGTTCTAATATAGGGTTGTGGACAGGAGGGAAAATTGATGCTAAATTGGAATAATGAAATGCAACTATTGTATTTGTGGATTTAAAAAAGAAAACATTTTCTGTGTCTTTTCTTTTTTTAGGTCAAACACCTGGTATCCAGTCAAACTTTATTATTAAAGTATTTGGTTGCAAATGCATGAATTGGAAGATGATGAATTAGGCAGATGACAACATATTGGTCATGTGACCCTCATCTTCAAAAAATCATCAACAAAACTATGCCAGATAAAAGAAAATTGATCCTGATGACATTGTATGCATTACTCTCCATTACTAAATGCAAACCCTCTTATTTGACAAGCTGACATTAGTGTTTTATACACAACTCTATTTATACACAATTCTGTAAGTGTGTTTTAAATGTAAGAAATAATGACCAACATATATATATTCATATATATATATATATATATATATATATATATAATATATATATATTATATATATATATATATATATATATATATATATATATATATTCATGATTACAATATAACTCTTCAGGGACAAGAACCATTTTTTATACAAAATGCTGTCAAACCATTCTTGATTAAGTCAGCTTCATAATTTTACCATAAACTATTCACACTGGAGGGCTACAGAAATGGCCATTGGGACTATCATAGACTGCTTGCTAAGAAGCATTAAATCAGCTATGTTAATCAAAATTATATGTTTCAAGTGCATAGATTCTCTTGGTTGCTTTGAAGAAATAAAAAAATTGGCAGACAGGACTGTTTCCATTCCATAAAATCTGATACCTCTGATAGCACATATAGATGAAAGTATGTTTGCCTACTATCAGATATTAGGTATGTCTTAGATATTTCCCAATTGAATGGTCCTCCCCTGCCTTCTTTCAGATTAATTCTGTGCTGATTCCCCATCAATATATAAGGGAATCTATATAAAATAAGTTTCTCATATTTTACTTTACTCTCTGATGTAAACCTAAAGGAAAGAAAAGTCCTGAAAAGACCTGAACGGGTCATTGTAAGGTCACACTTGGAAATTATTTTTACTAAAAGGTACAGCTCAACAAGAAAGAGAAACATTACTGTTAGATCTGCCCTTGCACATGCCAATTGCCATTGCTGGTTAAAACGGAAAAAGCTGGGAACACAGAATGTGAAAGCTCTTACCATTTAATGACCTGGATGCTGAAAAATGTTTTGATTATCTATGCTATACATAACAACAACATGACTGCATACTGTGTTCACTGAGCACCAGCAACTGTCCATACAACCCCCTGCCTGAATGAGACACAGAGGGACAATTCAACATACAATAATTTATATAGAGTGTATAAGTATTGTTTGTCATATTCTTGAAGTACTTGTTGTTAGAATATGTCAATTCAGATCATTTTTGAGTGCTATAAAGCCATTTAAAAGTGTTGTTCACAGTGTAAACTATATTCTGTTGGGTAAATATTATGGACCCTTGGCTGCATTAGATCCATGATAAAGTATCTAAAAATAATAATGGATATGAAAGAGATCTCCTGCTACACAGTTGCCAAACAGCATAACAATTTTTATGTTTACAGTATAGATGTAAGCAAAATGCTTTTATAATAAACTAAAAAAAACAGTCTTAACTTGGTAGCCAACTTCATCTGCCTCTCTTTGTCTGCCCTGCTGTGTGGGAATATTCTCAAACAGCACAGGGTATAAGAAGATACTCTAGTCAAGTGTAACAGTTTTCCTCTCGCTGCAGGAATTAAAGAGCGCCACAGAAAGGACTGGAGCTGAAAGGTTGGTCCCCAAAACCCTTCCTAAAATGATTAACCCTTCCAGAAGACATTACAGGGTTCAGCACTGAGCACTTGTGCTTTGTCATTGATGGTAATTGTTCTTTTTCTCAGTTGTTGCGTTCATCAGTCTCCTCATTATATGGAAAAAAGAAGGAAAATGTATGAATAGAAGAGGGAGATTTTCCCACACTTTCTCGGGACAGAATAGAGCACCATTGTGAGCGGCTTCCCATCCCTATTGCCCTTACACCATTGTCTGACAGTCAGTATGGCTATAAATGGGCAGGCTGCCTTTCAAAATGCTCCCTGGAAGAAAAACTGTGAGCAGGGAGCAGAATCTGACAATATCTCCTAAAGTGTGAAACATCTGACGTTGAACTTGATGGAGACTGAATCTATGTCAAAACCCTTCACCTTATCTTTAAGGTCACACTTTTGGGCAACCTTTACCAAGCTGACATTACTTTGGCAGGAGGAGTGATTAACAGAAACAGCAATGTTCGTATGAGTCAAAATTGACCAGATAGTTTTATAGATTTTATGCTTGGCACCACAGTGGAACCAAGGTAGGAACCACGAAAGATATTAATTGCTTCCCAGCAAACTTTTGTAATGCAGTTAATTGCATTGCCTTTCCAAAAATAATTACATTTACAGGTAGCAACTGAAGTGCCCTTGAGCAAGGCACCTAACCCCCGATTTCTCCCCGGACGCAGTAGTGTGCTGCCCACTGCTCTGGTTGTGTGTGTGTGTGTGTGTGTTCACAACTTGCAGCTTGTGTTCATTCCTCACCAGTGGGTTCAATGCAGAGGTCACATTTCGGGTATGGGCTACCATATCTGACAAATATATAACTTTTAAATAATAAGGCATGTTCAGAATGTGCCCTCGACCGGAAGTGATGTAATGTTATACAGGCGCACTCTCCTCCAATCAGCGCAGCCGCCAGCAGGGGAAATACAATGGCGGCGAACGGAGAAAGGCTCGGAGCTGGAAGTAAACAAGAGAAACTCAGTCATCAGATTTTACATCATACAACACACCGGGATGTTTTTAAAGAGTGCTTCAGCTCACTTCTCGATTCCCTCGTTGATTTTGGCATAAAGGTTTGTGTTAAACATGCCTGCGCTCTAAAACAGCGTTTATGAAACGCGACATGTACTGTTATGTGCAAATGATGCAGTATTGCGGTTTGTAAATCGGCGTGTGGTTTCTAATGTAGCAATATGTTTGTTTTGTGATTTATCCGGAATAACACGCAGCAAGCAATAATAAAAACTCAGCACACTCATAAAACCGATTGACAGACAAAAGGATAAATTGCGAGTTTCAGAAACATGTTTGCCAATTCAATAACGATATTAAACGACTTTACGTTGTTTTCCAGTTAAAAGTGGGTGATGGAGTGTTACGTGTCAGTGCCAATGTCAACAATGTGAACATTTCTGATCTTCAGCCAGTACATGTTTACACCTGTTTACAGCAGTACATCTCCCAATTACAGGTAAGTTAGCTTGTAAGTAGTTCATGGACAGCGTTAATAATATAAGGTAAAGGAGACTGTGGTATCATATGCATTATTATTTCTGTTTAATGGCTCTTTGAAATACTTGATTCTGAGTGGTCAATTATAACATTTCTGCTGCAAAATATTATAGTATAATGACCATTATCTGGTCCCAGAAAACTGGTTTCTGACAAAACCAGTTAGGGTCATCTCTTGCGTCATTCTATGATCATTCTTCTGACAATAATTTCAACTTGAATCAATATCTCATGTCCATTTATTGATTTACACTATTTATTTGTTAACTAGCCATGCAATAAGTAGGATAATGTCTGCGTAATGTTGGGTCCTCCTGATCATCCTTTTGGGGTCTGTTTTGCGATAACGGCAACTTTCACATGATCTCTTACTTATAAAAGAACTGGATCATTGATTCATTGATATGGATCAATATTGATATTGATCCATAAATACATTAACACAAACACACTGAATACATGTGCCTTTCTCAGTCAATATCTGAAAATCTGAAGCAAATTGAGGTGGATTCTGATGGCCTCAATCCAGGCACCAGCGAGAGCAGACTGGGCTGCAGGCAAGAAACATCTGAGAAGATGGTGATTGACACAGATGATGTTCCTCTCACATCTCAGCACTGCACTGTGCATGAAGATCGTAACAAAGCTCAGAACGATGATAATGTTCAGATCAAAGCTGGTAAATCAGAGGTAAAACATGATGTGATGATATACAGATTGATTATGTTGATGCCGTCATACCTTGGATTAAGAGTTCAATGTACTTTTCTTTTGTTGCTTTAGTGTTTTAAGAAAATGCATAGTGAGAACTAACCCGAAAAAGAAAATGCGTATGTTTTTAAGTAGTTGAGTTTTATGTGGCCACGATAAAGCAGAAATTGCAGTTTGTGTCCATTCAATGAAATTTTTTTTTTTAATTTATTTGACCTATGATTATTGTCATGTCAAATACTCACATTTTGCATATGTTCAAGTAGCAAAGTTGATTGGCTGATAATCACTGTTTATTATCTGTTTATTATTTGCATGTAATTATGCCCATTTGGTCAGTATTGTGGTTTATAAATATGAATTGCTATCTGTGGACAGTTTAGAATGAGTGAAGGCTTCCCTCAGTGGCTGCTTTCCCTCAGAGAGAAACAAATAGCCACCCTTTGAGAGTCCTGAGAGAGGTCCCGGTCCTTGCAGCATTATGAAGTGGATGTTCATTACACGCTGAAATTGCATGTGGGCGAATGACAAGAAGGCCCTCATTTTTTTTTTATTGCTTATTTATTTACAGTCACTATAATAAAAAGCCAGAGCAAATCATAACTGTCTGAAATGGTTGCGCATGAAAAATGTTTTGATTTTGGGAATAATTGTGTCCACTGAACTTACTTGTTACTCATGCAGCCCACATGGCTCTCGTATTCCTCATTATAACTATAACAGCGAAAAGAACACGGATTGATTTTTTTTTTTCTCTCAATAGCTCATCAATCTGACCCTCATTGTCCTCTCTCGCTCTCTCTCTCACTCATTTTCTCAGATTGAGCGTAGAATATCTGCATTTATAGAGCGCAAACAGCTGGAGATCAATGAAAACAATGTGAGGGAGTTTTGCAACGTGATCGACTGCAATCAGGGTAAGGGTGGCAGGGCAACCTGGGGGGTGTGGGGGAGTTGGTGGGGATTGCCAATGTTTGTGAGAGTGCTGATTTTCATGAGCGAGAGGTCAGAATGCTGGGCTTGTGCTCAAAATGACTATCATTGCCAGAAGTAGGTCATTTGCTTTGACGGACATTTATAATTTATGGGGTATTTACCAATGCATATGTACATGACTAGTCAAAAGTTTGAATACATTCCTATTTAGTCTTTTATTCATGTAACAATCATTCATGTAGTCTCTTAACGTGAGATCAGTTAAAATGATTATCAGTGTAACTGCATAATTATAAAAGAATTAACAAAATGCTTCACATCAAGTATAGCAATTATCTTGGATACCCGCTTACTCCACATTCTCTTAAACTTCATAAAAGTTATCTCAAGTTGGTACCTTATGATAGAATTAAAGTTGTTCCCATGTATGCTCGGTATGTGCTCTGCTTTTTTTAATCCATTTAAATCACTTGAAGGTGATTTGCCACTTTTACTTAGATTTTTTTATCTTATAAAGTTCTTATAAAGGCCTTATAAAGTTATGTAAATGTATACTTAACAGTAGCTTTGTCTTATTTATATGGCTTATAGAGGACAGCTGTGCACGAACAGACGCAGTCTTCACTCCTTATCCTGGATTCAAGAGTCATGTTAAAGGTTTATTCTATTGTACCCATTTGTTTCATTGTACTCCTATGTCACCAACCCATCTACACTTAAAATAGAATCATACTGAATTAAAAATGTTTCCGTTTTAAATGATGCGCTGATTTTACACTAATGACAGTGTGATTGGTTGAGGTATGGATCAGTAATTGTTTGTTTGCTGTTGCAGTGACACGTGTGGTAAATACATATGGACCTCAAACAAGAAGGGCGCACGGTGAGCTGGGAGACCATCAGCAAGCCTCCATTAGCAGAGATTGTGGAAATCCTGCCATTGAGGAGAGACTTCATAACATGGAAGCTCACCTGAAACTTCCACCAGGTTAGTTGGATCAATAAAAGTGATGATTGTAGCGTGGCGTAACTTTAAGTTCCTTTCCTAGACGCATCTTAGTTAAATATATATCTGAACATCAGAAATACTGTGGTGTTTTTCCATACTGAGAATGTGTGTTAATATAGGTTTATGAACACTTCAGTAGGTTTATGAACTCGGAGTTCATACTGAACCCTGCTGTTATTATATGTGACTCTTAGCAGGTCCAGTTCCTCAAAACGTTTATCAGCGACTAAAGAAACTTGAAGATCGAATTCTGGAGCTTGAGGGTCTTTCCCCAGAGTACTTCCACTCCACAGTAAGTGATGGGAAGAGAGAATGTGTGTGTGTTCTTGTTTGCTGGAGGAGTGAATGATCAGATATTGAATTAGTCTCTTGAGCTTAGCAGCATCATTTCTTAAGTTCAACGGAAAGTCTACAGTGGCTTACAGAGAACATTACAGATGAAGGCATTGGATGAATCTTTTTCAGAATGAATCATAATCATAGTATTGCATGTTCTAACACAGAATGTGTGTACACTGGAGATAAATTTGTTGTCACACACTGCCCAAAATTAGTAGAATTTACATGCCATTCAGTTGATTTGCGTTGTAATTATACTAATATTTTGAAGTGTCACAAAATTAACATTTCAGTACCTAACTGTTGGGCCATATTAACAGTCTTAAAATCAACCTCCTTCTCAAACACTGTGAAATCAAAACTTTTTTGTTGTTGTTAAATGTAGTTTGTGCCTGTTACCTTTGAGGCAATCTATATTGTAATGTCTAAAATTTGACAAACTTTTCAAGAAAAAAACCAAGAACACTGATGATTAAGTAAAATTTGCTGTCCATTTAAAAATCAATAAGAAAAGATTACTTCTAGAATAGGATATATAGGATATAACTAATATATGTACTGTTATTTTTATCCCCTAAAGAACTATAAATAGGAATAATGTGATAACATTTGGCTAACCTTGTGCTGTTCCTGGCTGTGTGTAGCACCTGCTATCCCTCACATCCTTCTGAAGGATCTTATTGTACGGAAATAGTTTCCTGATCATTTCAGTCTGACTTTAACCATTTGTGTGGCACATTTCAGCACGCATCATTTTATGAACCTGTCACAATGTAATGCAGGCTTTGCTGATGTTGATGAAAGGGAGGCTTTAAGACTAGATTGGAACCAGCATCACACCTGCAGCACTGTTGCTCATTTCACAAGCAGAGGAGGCGTTTCTTAAAGGCCTTAATGTTTCGTTAATATATTAAAATAAAACGTATCCTGTTTACCTCTAAGAGTTACAGGGAATGAACATAAAAAATAAATGGTGAAAACCTTAAGGCTATGACCGCTTAAAGATGCAAGCTTTAACTGTAGGCTGTTGCATTAGAGCTTTTCTTATACTGGCTTCCAAATATCAGTACATTTTAGCTAAAGAATTTAGCAGATTAAGGTAAAATAGCACTCAGGTCATTGTGTATATAGTTATGTGTAATTGAATCGTTAAGAGCCATCCTTCCATCACTGGTTCTGTTTGTTTTTACACTGTACAGCACACATCCTTTTCACTGACTTCTCACTTATGTGTTTCCTCCTGTACTCACGACAGATGATGACCAAAGAGTTCTTCAAAACCATTAAAAGCTGATATGGGTGATATTTTTTCCCTCACTTCAGAATTTGTTATCCCTGTCAGATTGTAGCCCATCAAAGTTAGCTGAGTAAGTGCTCTTGAACCATTTCTACGCCTCCTCACACTAGCTTCACTTAGTTCAGTGCAGGGCTGAAAGCTAGCTGATTTCCATGTCCTCTACAATCTGTGTGCGTGTCTGCGTATTGCCTGTGAAGTGGGACGTTGAGTGCCGTCAAATATGCTGATCTTCTTAGTTAGCGGCACAGCTTTTAGCGAGTAGAATGAATTAATTGAACTCTGCTGACCAGGGCTGAGCGAATATCATCTCCCTGCCAAATGGGCCTGTATGTACAGCGAGAAGTGATTAAAATTAAGATAAATTATGTATAACGGATATAAAGAGATGGACAGACTAAATGAAAAGGCCAACGGGTAATGGAGGGAATAAAAATCCCAATAGCCTCCACTTAATTCTGTTAATCAGTGTAAGTCTATGGCATGCTGGTCTGTTGGCAGTGAATGAGTGACGATGAAGGACGTCTCTGTTTCATACTATAATCGTGTGCCGTTTCTGCCCACTTACTGGTTAAATTCCTTGTCCTTGGTTAAATGTATTGTTTTGCTTGCCTTTGTATTTTTCCCCCTTCTTTGACAGTCTTTTTCATTCTGCAAATAAAAAGCCATAGTAGAGATTTTTGTTTAATGTGATATTGAGATAAATGCCTTGCCGTGCTGTTGAAAGAAATCTCGTGTGCCTTGTTTGTATAAATCAGCTTTCATTTCACGCTTCTGTTTCTTTTATTCCAGAATTACTCGCACAAACGGCCTAAAGCCTCCATGTCGCAGGTAAGTTCCATTAGTAATGCATTGACGTAGTCATGGAGAAACTATATGAAGGTCCTTCTTTCAAATGAGAATGGCTTGGCTGATGAAAACATTCTTGTTTTCGCAGAGCTGCAGTCTCGCCGAGCTGGATGGGAAGATCAGTGCCGTCAAAGCTGCCTTGATGAAAAAAACTAGCGAGTTCCAACCCACAGATGCAGGGGAGTTTCCATACTGACATACAAAAAGGCCCTGTGTACTGTACCTGCTCATAGATATCAGCATTTCAGCCTTATCAACATGAATTTCTTTCGTGACGTCAGTATTTTTATTGTATAGAGCTGATTGAGCAGATTATGGATTATGGACATGAATGTGAAATGTACTTATCTGTTTTTGTTTTCATTGTCATTTTCCTTTGTATGTCACATGAATGTAAATGTACACATGGTGAACGTGTTTATATGCATTTTTTGTAAGATCCCATGGGATTGGGATCCCATCTGACACTCCCCATGACCTAAAATCCAATAATTTACTTATTAAAAAACACAACATCATAAATTCTGGTCAAAGAATTACTTTGGCTTACAAAAGATTAAAAAAAACATTTAAAACTAAATGATGTATTAGTAACTACCAGTATAAATACATGGCATGAATTTTGGTAAAGCACATTTATATATTTATGCAATGAAAATATATTTCAAAAGAATATTTTATTTGATAAACACTTGAAATTCTTCTTTGACTGCTATTATTTTAGGTATACAGGACAGAATAATTCTAAAGCAGCCATGTCAATGAGGGGGTCATGAATATGTTAATGTTAAAACTGATTATTGTGATTATTACATGTGATTGAGGGAAGAGGTGAATGTGATTGCAAACGGCAGGCAGTGTGAACGGACAGCAGTTGCTGCTGTGAGTCACAGTGTACAGCTAAAACCTCTCAATGCAATTTCATTTTATTATTAAATGTGCAAGTAGACATTTTAAATAAGAATAAAGAAATTTCAATAAAGAAATTTGTAACAGTGTAATAATCACACAGGCTTTATTACTGCTTTACCTTGGAGCTTTTGCTAATGGAAAATTAAGGCTACTTAAACCTTTGCAATGCCCACACTGCAGTACAAAACATTTTATCAGAGTTTATCTTAACCTGATCTGCTCCCTCACTGGATACAGCATACTTGTGTCAAGTGATTTATATGGAACGTTTCTGCATACAAGTTTGGATCTTGCTGTACTTCATTGCAAAAGCTGTACCTTGGGGTTCTGTTCCCCTTAACCTAGACCCACATTCACAAGCCAACAACTCTACGGTGACAGGTAATTAAAACTGCCTGAGTGAAGGCTTGTCAAAACACAGGACTACTTACAATTCTCTGTGTGAGGGCTACGATCTGTTCTAACAGTGAAGTGGGAAGCAAAAGCTGACTCTTCCAGGTGTTCAGACAGACCTCTTTAATTTTTGCTCCAGCTTTCTGAGCCCTGAAAAAGGCCCGCAATGCACCCTGGGAGGTGTGTACTTGAACAGTAACAAAGCAAACGGGGGAGTTGTCTATTGTCACCCCCTCCAGCTTTTGTCTCAGGCTTGGACCCTTATGTAGCTTAAGAGGAACAAATTGGCTTGACAATAACAAATGGATTATAAAACTGAATTAAGGCCTTTGTTCTGACGTATGGCTCACCAGTGTCCGTTTGTCCCTCTGGTCATTAAGATGAGAACACAGGCTAATGGGCAAGTGAAGTAGGCGAGTCTACATCAGCATCTGTCAGTATCTGTCCTTTGTTGACATTTTCTACAGAAACTGGTTCTTCTGTGGTTCTATAGATGGAGTAATCTTTTACATTTTAATGGTATAGCACTTATCTTACCGCAATCACCAATAAAGACCATAAATATGGAAAACGTCACATATATAAAAGCGTATCAAATATGCAGCATATTTCACCATTCAGTGAACTCAGCAGAGTAGTCAACAGCTATATTCTCTCGATTTTATAGGGGTGGGGGGGTTGGAGGCTGCAGAGGATTAACTCTGTTCTGTACCCCCTTCCACTTCACCAAGCTATTCTGTCTATAGCAAAAGGTACTTCCGTCCCAATTCGTTTACTGGTTTCTCTCTGTCACGGACTTCCTTGCTCTTTCGCTACCTTTTCACCATTTCTTCTGTACTGCCCGTATGTGATTAAGACTTGGCAACCTCAAGAAAAGCCAGTTGGGTTTTTTCTCTGTTTTTTTTAGTTCTCCTACATTGTGCAAGGGAGAGACATAGACTCATAACCATTTATAACTCACAAACTCTTAATGGGCTTCAATCCTCCAAAAAGAAGCAAAGAAAGCTCCCCCCCCCCCTCTCCTGTGACTAGTCAGATTCAGTCTTTCTCTCCCCGTGGCTCTGTGTCAAAAAAGACTGTTGCTCGTTTGTGCGGGGAACAATGCCGAACAAGGCTGAATCTCTAGCGCTGAACAAAGGGAAGAAAACAGGTTTTTCATTCTGTGGAACATTAGATTCTGACACATTTTAGTATGGCCGTTTTTTTGTCCTGAGTGCAGTGGCTGGGCTCTTTAAAAAGGACCACCTGTTGGCTAGCAGGCTGCTCTTCATTACGCGAGCAACTATTATCACAGAGAGAGGAGCTCTGCAGGGGAGTTCTGAAGTTAACCCTGCCCGTCTGGACCCGCACGCTTCCTGCCATGCATCAGGAAGTCACACGCTCATTCTGGTACAATGTCAGTAGAGGTGTCTAGTACTCTGTGATTTTCAAGTTTTAATGGAATGTAGGTAAATTGTCAAGGTATTTTATAAAAAATGACGACTCTGCACAGTCATTAATTTTGCTTGTACATCTAAACTGGATTGAAACTAGATGTTTTTATTTTAATGACAATGAAATGCTCCATGCTCAATAAAATAAACATTTACGTTTATTCTTATAGTACATGCGTCTATCTAAAGTGTCCTGCCATGCATACAAGGTTTACATTTTATTAGCATGTGTTCGCTGGGAATTGAACCCATGTACTTGTTGTTTCTACCTGCCATACATTCTACCAGTTGAGTTGCAGAAACAAAATTAAAGATACATATCTAAACCCAGAAAACTGAGGCCAATATGAACTTCAGCTATTTCATATCCTTTTTGACTGCAGTTCAAATTTAAATAAAAGTCAATATATTTGGAAGCCTTTGATCATATACGTACAGATGCTGCCAAGCGGAGTCAAAAATAACATCCTTCCAAACAGCCAAAGGGCTGTGTGGCTAGGCTCGCTGGGGTTAAAATGTGGCAGTTATATTGCCAGGATGGAGCAGCGGGAGCCGAATTCAGGCAATTACAATCAAGTCAGGGCGCAGTTAGAGCGTGGGCCTGGAACACGAGTAGGATGCTGATGAGACACTTAGCCACACAGCTTCAGCCATTGGCCCTCTCCACTGACTGCCAACCCCCCCTGCTGGATGGCCATAGATTCCTGAATCCCATGCTTGCACCCTCTCACTTTCAGCCCAGATGTATCTGTGTTGCTGACAATAACGTAAATACAGGCACAAAGATGTAAGTGCTACTCGGTCTGACTATTCTCCTGAACTGTGGAGGACTGTTTAGTGTGTGCGTCCATTCCATTACTCAGATATTAAACACTTGACGACTTGATTTGATTTACCAATTATTTACACAGTTTGCCCTGTGAGGGGATTGAGAAAGATGTCTTACTCATGCATATATAATGGTATAACTGGGGCTCACATTATTTGCAGGGGTCACACAATTTTCAACTCATATTGTGACCTTGCGAAAGCATGCTGTAAAGAATCTCTTTTCAACCTTTTAAGAAGCAGTGGCCTTTACTCCATAGCTTTTCAAAACACATGCACACCTATGTTTACGCTCGAACACAAATACGCTCTTAAACATTGATGCATTAGGTTGCACACCTGAGGTCTGTGCCTGCCCTGTGTGAGCTCTAATCTATGGTCCATTCATCATAGTGAGGCCATCTGACACACAGAGCCAGAAGGTGGGGGTGTGTTCCCCATCCTGATTACTCCAACCCATCCCAGCTTCACTATGGCCTCCTGCAATGCCAGCATCTACACAAATCACTTCTGCCCTCCTTCTGGTGGCAGAGTCACTGTGTATTGAGAAGACGACACCTGAAAGCAATTAGGGATCCAACCGATGCAGAGAAATGGTAACTTTTAGAGAGCTTTTCAAACTTTTCCCCCCACTGGTTGATGTTTTTGTCATGCAAAGACACAAACCTGATTTTGAAGCACTTCTGCATATGAAATGCTCTGATGCCCAGCTGCTTCTAAATTAAACTGGATATTTTTAGTAATTACACAAGGAAAGAGTAACTTTGAAATGGCTATCTGAGATTGCCAAAGCTTTTAGCTGCTAAAATGCAAATGAGTGCAATGCAACTTTCTCCTGTGGCATGAAAACCTCATTTTATGGTGTCGAAGGTATAATCCACATAAAATATGTTGCTGCATGGCTGACGTTTCAGCAGAGCTCTGTTTTGGTCTAGATTGCTAGTTAGACACCTCAATTTACTAGTGGCTTTCTTTCACTTGATGCTTTGGAAGCCACTTCCCATCTGTATTGGCAACTTGGGGCTTCTGTTGTCCTGAAAGACCCCTCTCCCAATTCCTTTTATAATGGCTGTTTTTTAACAGCGCTTTATCTTCCCTGCTGGATCTCAGGCGCTGGGCTTGGAAACCCCATTCTTTCAAATTATTCCATCTTTGCGCAGAGAGAGAAATTGGATTGTGTTGATCCCGTTTTTGCAACGGGGAAGGTGGCCGTAGCATTATCCTCGGTTTACACTGGTGGCGGAGAGGCAATCACACAGAGGCCTCACTCTGACACAAACACTCCAGCCTCTGGACGAGGAAATTACACCACAATAAGCTGTACCTCTGGGCCGAGGTCAGTCGCTGCCTCTTGCACGCACAATTGTGATCACCTGCTGAAAGGTATTATTCATACAGGATCAGTCAATGTCTAATTTTTTTCTCACTGTGTTCAAATGAAAGCATAAACTCCACAGAGTCAATAAGAGAATAACTTTCAGTAAAACTAATATCTAATAACATTATTTTCTCCCCTGTTGGGTTGTTAATCAACCAATACATTTTCATTTTAAATTTTCTTGAAATGTGAGCGGTGCTTGCACATGCAAGACTTGCTGCCATTATGCCAGGGCTTGGCTATGTGGTTGCTAAGGTTGCCTGAGTGGTTTTGAGTGTGTTGCTATGGCGTTGCCATGAGTGTTTGTTCTTTTAGAATAAAAGTTTTATACATCAGAAGATGTCAGATGTTGATATAAAGCAATATTTATTCAGTACAACACATTGCATTAAAAACATGAGGAAATATTGGTGGAGCTGTTATACAAATGAAGACACACAGATAAACGTGTCTCGCCGCATAAAAACAATCCATTAACATTCATTGTATCAACCACAGAGGTGAATCTGGGGATCAGGAGGACCTCTTTGTGCAAGAGCCCTGACCCCCTACTATTTACACACAGAGAGAAGGCCCAGCTGATACCACCCCAACAGCACTACCTTCCACATACAGACCTGTCATTACCTCCCCGCCTTCTCTCTTAACACAGCACAGCCGCCCATTTGCACAAGAGACCTTAATCTCTCCTCCAATAGGCAACTCCTGTTGTACTCTTGACATGCCGAGCCACGCAGGAGACACACAGGACCATGAATAATCAATAGAACACTATTTACGCCAAGACCGAGACGAGCATGTGGCACAACAGGTTATTTCTACCCACGATTGCTTGCAGATTACAGTTAGAATTTCAGAGGTGGATTGGAGTTGGGAGGGGTTGGCTTTGGGGGGGTGGGGGGGTTGTCGTTGAGACAAACCTGAAGAAGAGAAGAAATTAGAATAGAGATACAGAGACACATTTGGGCTTGCCGATAGTTAATTAGCTGGCTTTCATTTTCTTTTGGTAAAGAAATGGTCCTGTAGTGAGAAAAAAATTATCATGAGCTCTTTTGTACTGCGAGTGCGCACACGTCACATACACACATACAGTAAGCAAGCAGGCACACACACCTACACACTCGCATGCGGATACAAGAACCAAACCCAATTTCATCTGCAAGGGGCAGAAATCAATCTCATATCTCTCTAGTTAATCCGCAATGGCTCTCCACAGATCCTGACACTAATAAGGTATTGAGCAGGTGAGGCCAAGGGATGGAGGGAAACAGCTAGCATGAAGGAAGGGGGGGCAGAGTCTGGCTCTATTCCAGTTCAATTATGTGACTTGTGTACAAGAGAGTGGAGAGCAGGGAGACAGAAGAGAATAAGAGAGAGAGGGGGCAGAGAGGAGCTTGGAGAAGGAGCACAAGATGAGAGGCAGAGGAGGAGTACTAGGTGAAAGACTTTACAGAAAGGGGTTGAGAAAGGCATGTAAGGTTGGTTGGGAAGGAGAGAGAATGAGAGAGAGCAGGGGGGTTTAAAATCGATCCCATCTGTGGTATGATGGTTAATTAAAGCAGCTCTTGAGTAGACTAAGGATGAGAGGTTTGGCTGGGATCCTGCAGGCAGGGCTCTGATTGCTCCTGGAATGACTGCATTCTCAGCTTTGAGAGTGGGAGGGCTGCCGCTGGCATCCACAGAGTCGGAAATGCACAAATGCATGTTTGAACAAACACATGCATACAGACAAAGATTGGTGTTCACCTGAGGAAACTGTTTGAAGGATTTCTACATACATCTCATGCACCTCTGACCTTTGCCTTGGTTGTAAGGATTTGTTTTGTTGGTTTCAACACAAGATGGCTCCTTGAATACATCTACTGTGCATGGTCATTTTTATGATAATACACTTTGCAATGCACTGTAAAATGTTTTTAAATTTATTTTAATAAATTGTTGTATTTATTAAAATATGCCAACAGAAAGCAAGGACAGAACATATTGTATCTTGCAGGATTCAAGGATTGCAAGGGTTGTTTGGTGACAGTACATGTGTAATATTTAAAATATTAGTTGATTAATATGGGATTAATATGATTAATATATGATTAATTTCATTTAAAAACACTTACATTTTCACATTTGTTCCTTTGACCCTTAAATATTTGGTAACATTGTTCAGTTATAAACAAAATATTATGATTTGCATTTTGATTCAAGTATGTTCTTAAACCATAGGCTCTGACACACAGAAGCAGAGGTGCATACAGCTGACACATTCAAGAATTTTACATTTTTCCGATGGAACTTTCACTGTTTATTTCAGACTCTGGCAGGTAGAAAATCTTTTCTTTTACAAATCAACAAGCTTTGGAAGCTGGCCTGTCTGTGTTGTCAGTGTTATTTGTATTCCAAAATGGCCTGATTTACCATGAGGGGTCTACTATGACAAAAGATAGATTAGCTTTAGCATGTAGAGATTAACCAACCAATATACATCCAATCCACACTAGCACAGACAAAAGCAAGATTTAGAGGTTTAGTTAAAGCATGAGTATTCTGATTAATCCATTGCCAATAGAGGACTCATTAACTTTCTACTATTGAAGCAACAGGTGAGCTTTGCTGCTTGTCCTATTTCTCTGCATCTTCTACTGCTGCTTATGCTCTTAATCTGAGTGATATGCGACACTAGGGCATTCTCCTCTAAAAACTCCTCTCTCTTCCACATAGCACAAAAAGCTGAAAAAAATATCCAATACCAATCACTGGAGATTCAAAATGTGGCCCACCACCCAAATGAATGAAAGTGCAAATGATACAGAACTGTTGAGTGAATCCCAAGAAACTAGAAAAGGGTTATTTTTTATGAAGTGAAAGCAAACCACACAGATTAATCTGTAATCATACTCTTCATGTAGCAGAAGTGTGGCAATAGAGCACATCCCTTCACAGGTGTATGAATTATGTATATAGAGATGATTTGATGGGTGTGAAAGAGAGTGTGTCTGATTGAAATCCCGTATGTCGTGCAGTACGCCATCTCGGGTCAGAGCCCCGTGCTAATTTGCGAAGGGCCAACTGCTTGTGAGGAAAATGGGAAAATTATACATTCCAACAGGAATCAGCTGTGGTTCTTCAGGATCCACACACTGTGCTGTCTGCAGCCGGCTTTATGTGGCAGACACCTGCCAGCTTTTCAATGGCACGAGTCTCTGTGTCTGAAACTTATATACAAACACAGCCACACCTAGAAGTACATCAAGAGAAATTATTGCACTAGAAATTTGTGCCTGAGCCAAGAAATTTGATCTGAACACTTCATATGCAGTAGCATATAACATTTTATTTACAACATGTTTTTGCACAAATTAGGAAATTACATGCTCATTGGTCAGGGTGGATTGTCAATCTTTTATTATGTGTCTGTCTGAAATACTTGATTCTGATTGGCTAATCACAGAAATCTGTAGTAAAATGTTTGTACAGTGACCACTAAACTATATGTTGTCCCAGGCAACCGATTTCTCAAATAGCTGCTGTGTTTGTTTCTTGTATTACTCTGCAGCTTTGTTTCTCACATAATAAAATAATCTCAACAAAATCAATACTTCATGTCCATTTATTTAATAAGTAGCCAGGCATAATGGGATAATGTACAGATAGCTGGTCATTATTTCAAAATATCCCTCTTTGGGGTGATTCAAGACACGTCTGCAGAGTATATTTTGCTACAATGATCACATTACCCTTACACGGGGGACAAGTGTAAAAACGCTAAACTAAAACAGATAACAGCAAAAAGATGGGTTGGATTCAAAGGATTGTTCAGTTTACAAGCTTTTTTTTAGATGACAGTTCACTATTTCTTGGATCCTTCAAATCAGTTTAACTTGAGCCGTCACTCCTGAGCACCAGCCATGTCTGTCTACAGTATTTGAGCAGAGAAAAGAACATACAACACCATTTTACCAAGTGGAAGAGTGGAGAGGTCTTCAGGGAGTATTTTAAGAGGAGAAAAGCGCTAAGTCGCGCATGGGGTGAGTGTTGAGCATGCTCGAAAGGGCATAGCACTCTATTTGCGCACTCACAATATTAATTGTCACTTCCGTTGCTTTTAATTGCCAAGTTTTTCACCCTTGCGTACCATTCAACCCAGCGCCCTGATCCCTCCTTTAGATACTTTTAGGTTGCTAAGACAACGAAGGATCGGAGCGATTCTGTATTCTGGCTTCCCTTCGGTTCTCACCCAGAAACAAATAAACACTCAAGCACAGAATCGGCCCTCAAAATCTGTTTTACACCATTCACTGTGTGATTTTTCTCATGGGGTTTCTACTTAATAACACTTTAAAAGAATGAAAAACACTACATTAAAAGCAATTATAAAACATTAACATTGCTAAATCACCTTCTAGCATTGCCTCATGGTAAACCTAAGTGCCACAGAAAAGAAACTGGCCAATAATTCACTCTAAAGGTGACATTCCACCTGGCCACAGTCACACCCTACAAACAACTATACAACAAAGCCATGCCCCCTTCTTTTTCTCTCTCTCTTTTCGCGGAGAGACGCAGGTTTACTGGAGGGAGGCTGATAATCTTAAGCAAACATCATTAACTGTTTGCTCCTATCAGCCACAGAGAGTGTGGCAGTCACTCTTTTGTGCTGCTATCAGAAGTTTAAAGAGGTTTTGTGCCATAATGGGGTTGGCCAGCGGTGCCAGTCCTTTCAAGTGGTGATTCACCTGCTGAACTCTCCTGCACATGGATATTAGACTTATATAGAGTCTGAGCCTCTAAACGCATGTGGGATTAGAAAGACTGTCCATAGACCACAGGAAGACACAGGATTCGGTATCCTGTCCTGCTCCAGATTGACAGGGGATGATTGTAGTGGAAGAGTGAGGTTGATTTGTGGAGAGATGCACTCAGTGATGTTTGGCCAGAGCTAACACAGGTCATGCCCAAGATTAAAGGAGCTGATTTAAGAGAAAGTCGACCTGTCTCACTTCCTGCACTATCCTTGATGGGGTTGGCATCGACACACACAAAAGGCACACACATATGCACACACCTGCTCAACACAAAAAGGAAAAAACAGAACTGCAGAAGCCATTTAAATGTAAACAGACATTTGTCAAAGTAAGCCCTAACACTTACAGATAAAAAAATAGCCAATATATATATATAAATATACCAAATAGCCTTTGCTAACACAAAAGTAGGTCTGTTCCAAAACCTAGCACTGCCTTACAGTCTGCTGCCCACATAGGCAGCTCCCTTTTGAGGCAGCACTGTAACTAAATTGGAACCATATAAATGACTGATTGAGAACACCCTACAAAGGTAGACTACTATGACAATGAATAAACACTGTGCCTATGTCCAAAAGCCATGGTAATTAAGTTAAGTGCTTTACTGTTACTGTTTTGATACTCTTTACATTGGCAAAATGTTAAAATGTCCAATCGATTTGGACCGATAGATGAGCTTTCCAAATGAATTAGACTGAATCATGATTCGGACCAATTCTTTAAAAAGGGCAGAATCAAAAGAATTTATTTGCAAACTGGATGCCGCTAGCTGTTCAACATCAAACAACCATATAGTACGCACAATGTAATTGGTGAAATATCTTCAAGTATTTTTTGGTACAATTGACTGGGGGGTGGTGAAATTTTTAAGGGGGCTTAACTTTCCACCAAAAGAACACGCATATTGTACTCGTTTTATTAAGTCAGATTTTTGAATGCAGCACTCTAAAACACTCCATATGCACTGCACATGTAAGCAGACAAACTGACAAAGTTTAAGCACAGCATAATGACAGATATCATTACTTTTCAGGTTGTTCATAACACATGATTCATAACTACCAGACCACAGTATGGTAAAACGACACCCCTGTAGTGCTAATTTAAAATTTGTGTTCACGTGCCTTGTTGTACAAACCCATCTAGGGAAATAATGTAGCACGGTCAAAAAAAACCCATATTTATTATGCTCATATGCTATGTATCCATAAACACAAAAGTAAAACTGAGACAGAACAAATTTTAACTGAGGGGCAATATGTCCCCTTTTGCCTGTTTGTGTTGACAGGCCTTTAACACATGCAATTATTTATTAATACTGAATGAAATAAGTTTATTTATAACCAGCTATTTGACCGTTTTCTCCAGATCCAGATTAATGTGGCTGTCTACTTTTCTCTTCAAAAGCTAATCTGTGAGGGCTAGCAATGCTGTTTCAGAAAGCAGCTCCCTTGATTTTGGAATTACATGGTCATTCATATATGCTTATATGCACACACGTATTTTGCATTTCTGATTGACTGTCGTAGACATTGAAGCAAGAGACTGTGAAATAGAGAGAGGCAGTGCTAGAAGAAGTGTAGTCTGATCACAACCCCTACAGTGGTGAGTAAATACAGTCTAATGGCCACTGATTAATTCTTCATTGCTCTCATCGGCCCAGCAAAGAGAGATGTAATGACCTGTCTGTGTCTGTCACTCTCTTTCTCACCCCCTCTTTCTCACTGCTCAATTTTTGATTATAAATTAAAAGGGATTGTAAATGGTGTAATGCTGGTTTGAGTTTCCTGATTGCTGTATTTGATTAGAGAATGTCAGTGCACGCATTTTCTCCTCTCTCTTGCACTTCAATGCGCTGTAACACTCAGGAATGCACAAAGAACACAATGGACCAACTGCTTAACACTACCAACTAAACCATAACTAGCACTAGCTGTAATCAAACACATTCTTTCAGCCTCTCTTTTTTCTCTCAACTCGTTTTCATTCAGTGTGGCTCTTTGGTGACTTTTCAGAGTTTGTTTCAGGTGTGCAAAACACCAACAAGTGAAAATCATCAGTAATTAAAAAGCATTCACTTATGCAGGTATGAGAAATGTGGGACCCTTTGTGTGTCTCCATTATGGTGGAGTTTTGTCTTGCTGAGCATCTGATGTCAGGTGTTTTATGGTAATAGATTTGACTAAATGATTTAGAATAGGTTTTCAATTCAGAGAGGAAAGAAATGATGATCGGTGTGGTGAAACAGGGTTGAAATCTTTGTTGTTAGAAAAGTAAATGTTAGGACTGTTTAGAGGGAAATATAGTAACTTCCATCAGGGGCATCATGCACCTTTTTCAGTCTTGGCTCAATGGATGCTTTAGGCATGACCAAAGAAAAACATTTTTTTCTAAATAAGTGTATAGCTTGTTAGTCTAGTGGTAGAGTTTTTGTTTACTGAACAAGCAGACCAAGATTTAAATCCCAAGCTATTATAGATTTAAAAAAAAAAAGTTTTTAAAATAAATTTGCAGCTGAAGTTGACAACTTCTGATGACTTGTTTTTTAGAGGAAAAGTGTTTATTTTCAGCTGTTTGAGGGTGGAACTGAACTCCAGTTTAAAGCAAATGATTTGAAGAAAAAGTGAAGATGCATCATTGATCGACTATGTTTTTTTATGTTAGACCATGTTTTATGTTTAATGTTTACATCAATCAAAAACAATCATTTTGTAACTTATTTTAAATATAAAAGGGCAAATTTCCCCCTTCTGACATTTTTCTGAACTCAACCCTGCAAATACAGCCTATAAACGTCCTCAGCTTTGGTCGTGTTATTACGCTCTGTACGTGTACCGGTCTCTCTCTTTCTGTTTCTGGCTTCCCCTCTGCCCTCAGTCTCGTTCGTCCATTGGAGGCTGGAAAAAGAATTTCTGTCCCTTTCTTTCCATTGCATTTATCCATGGCCTGGGTCATTCCACAGAGCTGTATGGTGAGGTGGGGGAGAACATGCTGACAATGGGAACGTAAGCAACAACCAACATACACACACACATGCTCACCAGCTTCCATAGGCTCAGATCAAATGTAAATCAATTCTGAGGAAACCTGAGGAAAGACACCAAAGGACAGTAAAAAGAAAAGATTAGAGGAAGTGCAGGTGAAAAATGCTTAGCTCCTATACACCTACTGAAGCACTAGACAGGCCTAATATGTGCGTATATATACTGTGTATATATATATACATATACACAGCCAATCAAAAGGTAACGGTGACTTGACTGTAATGTCTTATGATCTTAGAAACCTTATGATCTGAAGACGTATTCTTAAATGTTTAAAATTAGTGTTGTAGACAAAAATAAAATTCTGCCAACATCTCATTACAAAGCTGAAAAATGTTTTTGAAATGGATGACTTGGACTTATTATTAACGAAAAATCAGCCAATAAGAGCCCAGCCAATAAGTCAGATAAAATGGCAAGAGTACATTTGTGCAAATTCTAGGCAAATGGTGGCTACCTTGAAGATGCTTTTTCATTGAATTTTCTTTAGTCACAACATATTTCTCAAAGTTACATTTATGTTATTCCATAGTTTTGATGAGTTTACTACTGTTCTTAAATGTGGAAAAAAAAGTTAAATTAAGAATATGTTAGTGACCCAAAATACTTGACTAGTAGTGTATATATAATGGTCATGATTTATTTTTCTAGGTGGCCTGATCAGAGGAGCCGATGATTGTGGGTGGGAAAAGGTGTTTTTCTCCCACCAGTGAGAATCCAGCAACCTCTCTTTAACTTCACAGAAAGAGAAAGAAAAGCTCTCAACAGAGCAAAAGGTTACAGCAGGATGACACAGAAGTGGATGGGAAAAGGGAAGCTCAAGGTGAGGATGCAGAAGGAAAAGTGTTAATGAGAAAACGGGGTCCTGTTGTTGGGAGATGCTTTGTGTCAGGCCTCTTGCATTATGCTGTTGACTATCCCCTCAGAAGGGCTACATAACGGGCCTTAGGGTGCAGGGCAGAAAAATGCCCTGTCACACTCAGGGAGGAGGGGGTAGGAAGGTAAAAGGGTGAGTTTGGGGCCAAATTTGAGCAGCCCTTTTTTTCTTAAGACTCCTTATAGACATGGCCACATTTTGCTTCCAGTGTCTTTTTCAAGCCTCTGTCTCTCTTCCTCTGTCTGTCCTCTTAACCTTACCCCTCATTCCTCTTATGTTTTAGTAGTTCAAGCAGAGCTTTTTAGGTGAGAAGCACAAACAGTTGCATGATTTCAGCAGCAGCATGGAACGTTTTCCATAATGCAATTACTTCATTTTCACCATAAGAATTACATATGGAATTGTCAGGTTTGTCATAGCTGTAGCCAAATATTCAAGGAGCAAAGGTAATATGTTTATCTACTACAATCAATCACTAATAAAAAATAATGTGTGTGTTTCTGTGATGTGGAGGGTTAAAGCCCTGGTTAGGTCTGTTAATTGATCTCCTCCCAGAAGTTAATGAGAGCATCAAATACAGACATTATCAGGGATTCATATAGAGGTATATGAGGCTATACAGATAACGCCTGCACCTTCTCACACACTCACACACAAACATCCCTTCCCAACCCTGTTGCACCCATCCCTAAAAGTATAACCATAAACAAAATCAGGGGATACAGTAAGGTCTCTAATCAAGGCAATCAGTGCTGTTTTCAAACGTGCGCGGTGCACGCAACAGCGAGCTGGGCTCATCTTTGTCTGCGGTTTAATTACTTGTTTTTGCATTCTGATGGAGGGGGGTGATTGTGCCTTGTCACCTATTTCCAAAGATAAAGGACTAGCCAATTACTTTGTTTGGATGCTAATGATTGGGTTTCATTAGTGGCCGCTCTTAGCCCCCCTCACCCAGTAAATTAATGAATATGCTATGATTTCAATTATTGGAATTATGAAAATTGCTTTTAAAAAGACGACACGGGTATCATCAACTCTCCGCTGTGACATAATGTCATTTTAATTTCCATAATAGTTTTAATTGTCGGTGGCCCTGTTGTGCGTTAATCATTTAATTGTATTGTCTTTTTCCATCGGAGACACCCACATCCATCCGCCCCTCAGCCACACCAAATCACAATCAGAATTAGCTGAGGAGTTAGCAAAGGCCAGTTCAAGGTGCAATTTAAAAGTTTCTACAGACATCTAGGGCGGTTTTGACTCAATTCGCAGTTCGAGTCAACGATGCTGCAAATTAAATTAGCAAAACGTTTTGGAGCATCACCCTTAACCTTAAGCCTAGTCATACAACAACCTTTACATTCTCGTATATGACATTTGGTCTCCCATACGCATTTCATTAAGTGTAATGCAATAAAAATGCAGATGGCTGATTCTGAGGGTTAATTGGTACTTGAATTCTTAGAAAAAACTATATGGCCATGTGTGCTGAATGAAGCCTCATTTTTGACTGTTGTTTTTTCCAGACTCCTAAAGGAATACAGGCTTTCGTTTTTGAAGCGCTCATGAAAAAAGACATGATGATGAGTTTGAGGTGCGAAAAGTAGACAAATTACCGGCCTACACGGACCTGCACAATGAAAGAAAGAAACATAGACATGTAAACCATTCATATCCTGACCCGCGTGACTGAAGTACAATCAGCTGTAAATTACCTCTGAATTCAGGTCTGTTATCATCAGTGTGCTGGAGACTGGTGGAAAAATAAATGCCTTTGCCAAACAAAGGACGAGGATCCCTAATGGTTATGTGGGTCAAGGCCCAGTGAAGCCTTTGACAAGTGACAGAAAAGATTCCTCAAAGATTGCTCTCCAAGGCCAGCGTTTCCATAGATGTAAATGAAAGATTTAGTTTTTATGCTACGGTTACCGGGCTGCATCAAATGGAGAATGGACAGATTTACTGCATAATGTACACATAACATAGGATCCATTAACGCAAAAGTATTTGCATGGCTCATAGAATCAATTATCGGACGAATTTCAGGCAAGGCCAGGTAGGTTTATTTTGTGAGCAGGAACTGGAGTTTTTTCTTCATCTCCATGGAGATGGAGTCTGCCAGAACAAACGGCCATGATCAAAGGGCACAGCAGAGGACGAGAACTCATTCACAGCCGAGCCAAGAACAACGAGGGAAAACCAAACATCCTTCCAAATGCACAGCCTACAGCACATATTTTAATGACATTTCTGAGACAATAAAATACGAAGGTTTTTGATAAATTAGACCATGTCCAGTTTTTAGCTTTAGTGTGGGTTAAAAAGACAAACAGAAAACGGGAGAAACGGGAACATCACTCTTCCTTGTGCGTGTTATGATGCCATGCTGAGCGATGCAGGAAGCGATTCGGATGCATCCCGATTGATCAGAGTCACAGAGTGCATGACTGACAGCTTTAAGCGCCTCTCTAACCTCTTTCCTCCATCTCCCAGCGTGCCAGAAAGGGGCGGTCAAGTGAGCCCCTCAAAACTGGAAAAAGGGACATTCAGATGCAACCATGCAGAACACCTCGTTGTCGTCCCTCCTCGAGAAGAAATGTTTCTCTTGAGTGCAGGTCAGAATATGAGAGGATGTGAATATGGGTTGGGGCGGGAAGCAGAGTTAAGAGAGCGCGAGAGCCTTTCCCTAAAGTCTTCAAGCCATCTTCAAGTCTCCTTCAGTCTTTGAGAACGGACATGATAGACTAAAGCATCGCAGCGACACAAACAGAGAGCAGCTGTTGTTCAAATATACCACACAGATTAGTCCAGACCTCTCTGAACTTCTAGAATATAACGTTTTTGAATCGTCAAAGTATGCCAGCAAGCAATGTCCTTTATCTTTAATAGTATAGAAACACGCATGCTTATGTTGAAGCTTTAGATGCACTCCATGCATAGAGAAAGAACTCAAGAGAGAGAGATGCAGTTAGTGTAAGACTATTGCATAGTGGACAGGTTGGTGATGAGGATACTTGTATTGAGAGACTGTGTAGCATTTTGTCTTAGACTCAAAAGTGTGGTGGAGGGATACACAGTGGAGAGAGAGAGAGAGAGAGAGAGCAAGGGTGGAGGGGCAACAAACAGAAGTTGGGGAAGTGTGCTTTGATCCCTGGGCTTGTGCAAGTGTGCCACCTGCTGGTTTTTAAGGGAACGACAGCTCAATCAACAACTACCTTTCTGCTCAACCCCAGAAACGCACTTCTGCATGGTGTCTCAAAATGAAATAGTCGTCATAGAATCATATGTTTCATTTCTTTCTGTCACTCTCTCTCACACACACATAGTCATCATGCATTTGGTTTGCCTCAGGGAGACGGCCTCTATCATGCTCCATTGTGTTTTGAGCGCTGAGAGGCCCTTCTGGCAGGCTAAGGTAGAGAGAGAGGGTTAGAGGCCATACTAGAGAAGAGGGATGAGAGCGATTCAATCGCTCAACAAATGGACCCGGCTAATAGAGGCAGCCTCTGATCCTACCCGAAGCACAGCTGGGGGCCTTCTAATAAGAAAGGGTTGAAGAGGAGAGAAGAGAGAAAGCAAGAGAGAGAGAGGAAAAGGAAAGGGTAAACATGGGCTGCTCTATTGGCCTAATTATCAAGCACATATAATATTAAGGGTATAAGTTGGTGTGCTATTTATACACATCAGTGCATCATACAGCTGTCTTGTGAAAGGTGAGCTTTCGATTTCTAGTTCTAGTTTGATTTCTAACTCTAATTTTGTGGATAAAATGTAGCACGACATAACCCTCTTCACAAAGATTTACAATGCTAATCCTATAGTTTCGGCCATTGCACCATTGTTACTTCAGTTGATAACATTATAATTAGCCAACACTCACATTAGCCAGTTAGCTGGTACAACCTGGTATTAGCAAACAATGTCATCAAATAAATGTTTGAAACAGCCCTTGGCATAATACTGGTAATATTTTTTACAGTATGTACTTTATGTTGTGCAAAGTATGTGCATTTTTATGTGCATGGGCTAATTGGATGAGATAGTACTTTTGCGAACATTTAGAATGGATCTTGACCCTTCATTTTGCAATGTGGCAGTTGTGATTATTAGAATATCAGAATATCTTTAAATATTTATTATTTAATTTTACAAGACATTTTGACACAGAATTGGATTAATAATATTAATATTAATAATGTAAAACAAGTCAGTTTAGCGCATTTCATAATACAAATTGTTTCAAAGCAGCTTTATAGAGAAAATGCATTTATGGTTGTAGTGAGCAAGAAAAAAGTGTCCCTAAGATGTAAAGGTGGAGAGGGAGAAAACCTTGAGAATAATATTTTTTGTCTTGAAATAATTAATAGATTGTGAATTAAACATGCAACATAATAAAATAGTCACAACAATTTAGAATGGCTACTGTATGGATATGTGTCGTTAAATACTAGAAATACTTCTTTAAAAAACAGCATTTGGAAGTATTTCTGGTATTCTGTTCTGAATGTAGCTAGTCTTGCATAGTCCTGCCAGACCTGTGAGTTCAGCAATAGTCTTTTTCCACATTTTCCAAATCATAAAAATGATTAAATAATACAAATGTAACTTTGGGAATTTAGATAAAAGATACTAAATAAAAAAGTGACTAAAATGTGACTAAAGATTAGTTAGGTTATATTCTTTATATTATAGAATTTACACAAATGTTTTATTGACATTTTATTACCCTGTTTCTTGAAGGGTCACACTGAAATGTTTTAAAACAATCTTGAAGGAGGCTTTTTCTTCATTATTTGGTCTAAATCATTTGTTTCCCTTTATTATAATAAAATTGAAATTTGGAAAAGACAGAAAGTAATATGTTGGCACAATTACATTTTTGTCTGCAAAAATAGTTTCAAACATTTAGGCAAATTGCTTCAAAAAGCTTTTAAAGATCATGAGAAAACTACTGTTTCTAAACTTTTGACTGATAATAGGCAGACATGAAATAACTAATTAATGGCAGTCAGTTAGATTATTATTATATGCATCAAATGGTTTGCAAACAGACTGTGGTTGAGACTAGAGCATGTCAAACAATTTTACATGTTACTCTAAAGGAAAGTCCATGTTAATTTATTAGAATTTTCTACAGTAAGAAAAACTAAAGTGTCAAGCCTGAAACATTTAGCAAGTTTCCATAATACTTCTTTATAAGAAGTTAAATGTAAAACCAAATTCTAATAAATAAATTAATAGCTTGCCCTACATTTGCACAGGGGTAATAGAAGCGCAAGCATATATCAAAATAAATGATGTGTGTATTGGGAAAAGAATAGACATTAACATACTTTCACACTCAGACTGACCCAAAAAAAGGGTTCATGAACAATAGCACAGAGTGACAGACCACATTCTCATTTCCCAGACGCATCCTTTAGAAAGTGATACAGCTGCACCCCAAGCTTCATCCCTGTGTCACTCTCCCCTGTACAGTGTCTGCGTCAGTGTGTATGTGCAAGAGACGAGAATGGACAGAGGATATCCCTGCTCTTAAGACACACAAAGAGCTACTTAACATCCACACAGCAGGAAGGCTTTGGGAAGTAGCTTCATGCTACAGATAGGGAGTGAGGGGCTTATAATGCCATCCACCAAGTTCATCATGTCATCACTACAATTTATATATATGCAAAATCAATCCCAGAGGTAAGCGCTGCCACATTTATAATCAAATGCATGGGGTAGAACATTAAATAATTCCTCTGAGACAGACACACAGAAACTCTGTCCCTCCCACTGTGTTTTCTTTGTGTTGGCCATTGTAACAGTTTTGTCCAGGCATATGGAGTGGTTTAGGCCACTGGGACCCCCAACAGCTCCGTTTTGTGTTGGGGTCACAAAGGTTGCTGGGATTGTGTTCCAAACTAATTCCCCCTTTCACCGACTCCAGATCAGAGTCTATAATGATCTGGGCGGTGCTGTACCCGGGTTAGATTATGACGGTGACACCCACAGGGTGGAAAGGGAGAGCGAGAGAGAATGCCTTCAGAAGGGCAACAAGTTTTTAAATGAAACATTCTTGTGTTTTGCGCTTGACATTTACTTTCTTTAACCTGTGGTATCAATGGCCAAGGGACATACACTGTTATAGCCACACACACACTCATCGTTTTTCACCTCATTTCCCAAACCCAGGCTGAGCAAACATTATAAAAAGGGAAGAGAGCTGGCACTGAAGAAAGCTAGTGTAATTGTAACATTAATGAAAGAATCGTGAAGAGAGGCTCTGACCTCCTATGGCCTCTGCATACAAACATTCTGCATATCTACAGTCACATGGCCATAGCCATTATTTTAACTAGAGGAGATACGTTTTACCCCAGTTAGACACTTCTACATTTGACCCCTGAGATAAGCATTACTTTTTAAATCCAATATGTCAACATAAAATTAGAATCCACCTTGAAAATATACATTCCTGGTCTTATTAATGATGAAAACATAATCTAATATTAATCTTTTATCAATATAGTAAAAAAACGGCTTTTTGTGAGATTCTGCATCCACAACAATAGGCCCAAGGTCATAACAACTAGCAAGACATATACAAAAAAAAAACGTAGTGCTTCTTTGATCGTCTAATCAAAACTGTATTTACGTAATACATTATTGGTCGTTTTATGCAAAGTTAATTGTATTATTCTAGATAATCTAATTTCATTTAAATATTACAATTTGCTTTGCTTCTGTAACAATTTTTTTTTTGCTGATTGCACAGTCTTATTTTTCAAACCCCTCTCCTCCAGGCACCTGTGGATGACTTTCAACAATCCCATGTAATTTTTCCTTGTTGTACATTGTACATTCTCAGAAATAAAAAAAATTATTTGTGATCACGGCTTCAGAAATTTCACTCTAAATTGTCTTAGTCTCCAGGAAGTTGATCAGCATCCTGTTTATATGATGACAGCCCATCACAGAGTTAACTAAAGTGTTGTTCTGCCAACCAGTGGTGGGAGGTTACGCCAAAGAAAAGGAGCTTATCAAAGCGCACCAATCCATCACCCTTCGGTTGGAGTGTAGTGGCAGCCTCTGTTTCTGATAAGCAGAAGTAAAACGGAAATGTTTCCACGAATGATATATCACAAAGCCATTCTGACAGATATGCATATACACGTCATATTTGCTACAATATCCATGAGTGTTCTCCACTCTGTGAGAGCGCGTGCAATCACTCACAGAGACACTTACAGCCTGCATGGGAGCCGAGCTGAGTGACTGAGAGAATGAGAGCTAAATTAAGAGCTCTCTCTATTTGCTATTGTTAAAACGGCATTCTGCTGATGAGCTCAACTCGCACGCTTTTTAAAAATCATACTTCTGTTTTGTTTTTCGATATTATAGATTCATGGTGACATCTTTGCTTTTTTACTATGCCGATCTCTGTCTCTCTTAGCGACTGTCATTCAAATTCGTGTTCTCAAGGACCTAGCACACACTAGGCCCAGAGAATAATAGGCAAACCCATTTATCGACTGCCTTTGTTTTTTATTCCTCTTTCCCCCTTTGGGAAATTCTGAGAGGCCATGTTAGATGTAAGATGGCAGCTGTATCCTGACCATTAGCATTGCAAATGAGGTCAGAAGAGAGAGACCCTCAGCCCAGCATTTAGGGGCCAGAGACTGGGTCTCAACAAGCCCCATAGACGGGCATTGAGAGCGGTCCAGGTTTGTCAAAGTGAAGGGTGACTGTTCAAGAGAGTAATTGGTCATTTGTATTAAGTGCACAGTATTTATTACATGTTGCAGAAAAGGTTTGTGCAAAACCGAATGGCAAATGACTTTAAGCTGCATGTGCATAGTTTCGTTTCTGGTGGTTTTCTGATAAAAACATTGACGGAAGTGATTGTGAACTGACAATGTGTGTCTTTGTAGTTTGAATGTATATTTCAAAGCCTTAAACAGTTTATTTGAAACAGAATTGTAAAAAAAATGCTATACAAAGAAAAGTGTAAAAAAATTTAGCTAATAAAACTATTAGATTCTTTATGAAATGAGACAATGACCTTTAACTACCTTTAACAAACACTATGAACCATAATTTCGCAATTTTTATCCTGTGGTCTTTCATAGTGTATTTACTTGCTTTTGTATGAGTCTCATTCGTTTAGAAAAATATATATGGTACAGTGGCCCAATTGTTTTCAAGGCTGAACTGCACAGACCTCAGCGGCCACAAAAAAAGCGACTCACAGGTGATTGTTCTCCAAACCCTCAGCGACCGCTATTGTCATGGTAACCAAAAAGTACTTCAGATCACAGAGGGCATGCACTCTCTCTCTCTCTCGCTCTCTCTCTCACACACACACACACACACACATACACAAATACACAATAAACAAACTCCAGAGAAGTTTGTTGAGACCCAAACACTTACTAATCAATTGTGATTAATTTTTCCACTTCATTATCCTTAAGGCTCTCAAAGAGTCTTTATCAAATTTGTTGTAAAAAGTCATTTTACCACAGCATTCTGTTCACAGCACAGACCATCTATAAAGATTGTATAAGTCACAGGAAAATAATAATTTTGGATATTGCCAAATCAAATCTCCCAAGACTCTGAATCCTAAAAACAACACAGAGCTCACACAAATTACTTTCATTCAAATATATTGCATGGATCAGCAAAACTCTTGACCTCAAATTACAAGGTTAATATATTGTAATTGGACAGACACTCAGATCCTCAGACAGAGAAACAGAGACTGAAAAAGACAAGGATTTTGTTCATGTTATTTCTCTATATTAAGGGAAAAACAATGTGAGACATTTCAGACCCTTTCGTAACAGTTGAGGCAGAGCTGTTGCTCTCTCTCTCTGTGTGTGTGTGTGTGTGTGTGTGTGTGTGTGTTTGCAGGAGTGAAGGCTTTGTGATGAAGTACAGGGGGGGTTGTAAAGACCAGACCTGGGTCAGCTCTATCAATCCATGAATTATGGATCTGTGGACACTGAGGCAGGAGACTGACTGAAACCATCAACTAACTGCAATTTCTTTAGCATGAGTGATATCCAAACCAAACTTTCATTACAAAAAACAATGTGTGGTGGAACTCTGGCAGAGTTATGGTAACAGATAGCAGTTTACTTGGTACTTGAAGGTATTTCAAAGAATACTATGCTATTACTATGGGAAATGTTAAAAACAACTCCATGGCTGATAGCTCAAAAATGTGCATTGCCACAAACAAAGAAACTGGCAGGAATCCATGATATATTGTGAATATATTCACAGCGGAAGAGTGTTTATTTTATGAAACAATTACTGCATAATAAAATATTAGGAGCATGAATGTTTACTAAAATTTAGTTTTTTAAAGTATAATTATTAAATGGCATTTTTCCATTAGATATAGTCCTTGACATGTAAGCAGTAACCGAATGTCGCTATACAACAAAAATAACAATGCACAGTGATACTGATAGATCAGTAAAGAGGTCATAGCTGTGATTTATCATCATTAAACCAGGACTATTGACCAATGAGCATCAACGACCAGAGCTGTTTTTTAAGTAAGGAATAATGTACTATAAGAGTGTTTAATTGCCTAACAATTCTGTACAGATATCTAAATGCTTAGCCTTCCGTTACTTTTTTAGACCTTCCGAAAATTTTTACGAGTGCCATTTCACCTCACTCATCACCCTGCGACCCACAGATGAGTCTTTAGTGTGTGTGGGATTGCCATGGGGACAGCTGAGTGTGGGAAGCCAGAGCAAACATGGCAAGAGCTGGACGGTGACTCTGACTGACTCGCAGGGGGACAATAGAGGCTCCCATCAGAGCTAATGGGGACACATGTAACGGGATTATAGCTCTGGACACTGATGGTGAAGACCAGGAAGGGGGGACCACATACACACCTCCCCCTCGTCTGCCCCTGCTGCCATACCCTGAGAACATCCCACTCAATCACATCCCACTGACACACTCAGCCACAGCAGGCCTATTCAGAGGCTCCAGCAACACTCCAACCTGAACAGGCCTTTCCCACAGCCAATTCCACGGAAACCTCCTCCACTGCTTCAGTTCGAACCCGAGTCACCACTCGCCATTTGACAGGAAGTTTAGGGCGGAGGTTTTTCAGTTAGGAATCTGTTAAAAGTGGTGCTAAGGCAAGCATCACTATTCCTATTGTTTATACTTAGGGTTTGTGGGTGTGCCATTACTTTTCTAAACAACAAGACTTACTTTTTGCCTGACAGATGATAAAGTGGGTGAAAAAATTCCTTTGATTTACACTGAAGGAGAACAATACATATCTAGGGAACTGAGTATTATAGGATTGTTGAGGTGGGCTATGTTAACCAGCAGGCAATCACTTAAAATACATCTTAGAGACTGCATAGCAACACTCTGGCAAGCATCTACAAAACTCTGTGACAACAGCTTTCGCACAACTCACATTTCTTTAGAAAATCTTAAAAATCTAGTTGTCTTTTTGATTAAGTGGGAGGTACAGGCTAAGCTCAGAGGCAGTTCTTCCTCTCCTTTCTCTCACACAGCCAAATTCCTACACTCCTTCCAAGACACCCAGTCAATTAATAAGACATCGTCACCACCCCTTTGCAGCCCCCTGCACAAGAGGCCACCCAGGAGCTAGTAGCTCTGCTCTCAAACAGCTTCTCTGGTGGCCCAGTGGAATGCCGGGTGAGACAGGAGGGTCCCGGGGCCGAAAAGCAGAAGAAAAGAAAAGTCCCATCATTGCTCACCAGGGCACTCTGGTCAAAATTTGAGCGGGACAAAAGGGGATGTAAGTTCCAGACAAAATTCCTGCTTATTAGGGCCAAACCCATTTTTGCTTTAGGGCCAAACCCATTTTTGCTTCGAGTTCAGAAATTCACTGTATTTTCACGCTTTGTTATTCATAACACTTAAATCAACACTGAAAATTACATTTTAATCCATTGTTTGAATCTTGTTATTTTTGTTTTAGTTTACTTTAGTGCTTTAGTAATTTCTGATTTTTTTACATATTCATTTCTGTATGTAAAAGTAAAGTAAGTAAAGTAAAAGTATCATACCAAAAACTGTAACACTTTTACAATAATGTTTTATTTGTTAACATTAATTAATGACCTTAGTTAACAAGAACTAACAGTAAACAATATTTAAACCACATTTATTTATTTTAATGTCAGTTTCAATATTTACTAATATATTTTTTAGATTAAAAGTTGCACAATGAGCTAAAATGAATAATTGCATTTGTATTAGCTAAAATTAACAAAGATTAATGCTGTACAACTACAACTGTTCATTGTTAGTTCATGTTAGCTGATGAATTAACTAATGTTACCTTATTGTGAAGTGTTATGCCATTACACACTTTGGCTATATAAGAGATTAATGAATGCAGACCTGGTAAACATTGAGAAACATTCTTGAGGGCAAAAGACAATCTGTTCCCATGCACAGACAAAAAAAAGGTTGATGAACAAATCTTTCATCATTATATTAGTCAGAAAGGATTAACAGAAATATTGTCTTTAAACAGTTTCACATTAAGAAGCTCAAAATAAAAAGAAAAGCAAAAAGAAAATGTCCTTTGTTGTGTTGTTTTATATGAAATATGCAGTTTTCACTAATATATAGTGAAAACTGTATAAACTATATGTAATATAACAAACACTCCACTCCTAAAAACAAAAAAAAATGCTGAACTGATTTCTGTTAAAATTAGATTATTTTTAATAAAAATTTCTTAATTTACAGTTTTAACGTTAATTTTCGTTTAATAATTTAAGAAAAGCTCTGAATCTTCAACAGTATTGAATCCACCAATAACAATATAGGCTCCATAACATAGACAGAAAAAGAAGCTCTTTTCAGCTCTGAAGTCATTATAAAAAAAGTCCAAACACAGACAAACATTTACTGAATTTAGGCATTTTATTTTATTTGACAATTTAAATTTTAATACTTCAATAAGATATGTATTCAAATCTTATAAAGCCCTTAATGTTTTTAATACCCACTTCAAACATATTTTAAAGCACAAAACAAACAGGAAAAACAGCTGCTTAACAAGACTAGTTAATAACAGGAGCACACTCGCTGACATCACACAGAGCTGATTTCACTCAACTGAGACTACAACACTCATGCAAGACGCTCCGAGTCGCATTTTAATCCTACAAACAACAGACTGTTGTAACCACACAATTTTCATCATAAAAACAAGAAAATTGTCATGTATATTTTGTCCTCTCTTTCAATAGAATATCATTTTAGAATATCATTTTGTGTGGTAGCTATATGGCTTGGCGCTATATATATATATATATATATATATATATATATATATATATATATATATATAGCATTAAAACTCACTATAAACATGATGTTACTTATTTTGGTGCTTGTAAGCATTAGAGTTTAATAATAATTCAATTTAAATAAATTAATGCAATAATAACTCTAGCCCAGCTAGATAACTAAAATATGCCATTTTGATAAACCATTCAGATCCTTTATTTAAATTTTTCATTATAATGCCTAAATATTAAACACCTAGTGCACAGTGAAGACTACTAGATGAGTCTAGACTCTAGAGACAATAAAGCTTATATACATCCCATATTCAAGTATGTCTTGATGACATGACTACAAACGGGTGCCTTAGGCTGCCTAAAGCTGTGTAAACAGCGCCTCTTGGTGGCAGCTCTTGACTGCACACCAGGAGAAAAACAGCTTGTGAAAGTTTAAAATCTCTTTCAATCTACTAACACAAATTTCCCTTTAACATTTAACCCAGCTTGTGTTTGAAAAGCTGGACGGTAAAACTATAAACAGCAAATATACATATTATTTTTAAAACTGAGTTTATGTCATAGATGTTTTTGAAATGATCTGAGATAGATATAAATCTGCATGTACACTAAACTTACATTACTGGTAGCTACACAATCAAACCCCAAATCCTCCAGAGTAGGAATGCATATACTGTACATCTTGAATAGTTGTTTTTTTGTGTGGCTGTGTTTAGAAAGACACAAAGTATGCATGGTCCATTCTACGCTGCCCCTTTGTGTCACAACTTAAACAGGGGTCACAGTGATACAGACTGAAAGATTAAATAACTAGAGGAACTGTGCTAGTTTTTAAAATGTATGCCTGTTTTCATAACTATTTCAACAACAAAACTACATGCAATAATGTAGAAAAAAATCTGTTTTACAGTAGAAAATACAGGAGGAAGCACAATATTATTGACCTTCACGTTTTGACAAATTTCAGTGACAACACTAACAGCTTCTGAAAAACTCACGACAAAGAAAATTAAAGCTTGGTGTGTGTTGTAAGAGGCTTTGATTTTGCATTTGAAGTTTTACTGCTACAAATGACTTTGGTAAAATAAAATGTAAAAAGGATACACTAATTAACAAAACCACATCTTTCACACTGAGACTTTAGTCATTTTGGGGTTTTAGTGACATCTCAGGCAGCAGAAAACACATACGCCTTTAAACAAGTGGAGTGTGGAGTGTTGTAGTAGGAGATAGAAACGGTGTATAGGTCGTTTATGTTACATAATCCATTCTAAATGTGGAACTGTTCAAGGATCTGGAGTTCAACTGCTAAAGCTTGTTTTACAACACTGAAAGTAATCCATCAAGTGTAATGAGAACTCTAAAGTAAAACAGCCTGTAACAGAACTGTAGGGGAAATATTATGCTTCATTTTCAGGGCAATAATGTCACAAAACAAAAATACGAATAGTTTAAATATAGACTTGATTTTTTTTGCCAGATATAATCCTTGTTTTATTTCAATTTTGGGGTGAAAGTTTCACAATTCATGTCACATTTCTATAGCAAAACGTGGCATTCTTAAAACAACATCCTTTTTTACTTTATTCTGTAAAATGTATTGAGTCTAAAATCTCAAATATATAAGTGTTTTAGTTCTCTAAAAATAGTTTCACTGCATGCCGATAAACATAAGCAACACAACTGATCTCTTCATAAACTTAACTCTCTATTCAAACCCACAACCCCTTAAAAACAAGGTGGGTTTTAAAAAGTCTAATCACCCCACCTCCACAGGCAGATGAGCTGCCCACATCCACTGCTATCTTAGATACATGCACCCAGGGCCCCCTGTTACTGTTCAAAACCAGACATCACAATTTAAAAGCACCCAAGAGCATTAAAATAGGGCAACAAAAATGAAGTGCCCAGATCAAAGGAGTGCATTCAAGGGCCCGGATGCTTACAACATGCTTGCTCCACTTATATAAACAGTAAACGGAATTAGTAAAAACCCACATGGCCTGGCCTTTATTCTCATAATAGCTAAAACAGAAAACTAGAGAGACATCTCTGCATCAGACTGCAAAACCAGCTCCATGTTTCTCCATCTTTTTAATGGCCCTGCGTTTGGACCTAAAGAAACAATGGGACAAACTCCTCAAGGACAAACAGCACACCAGCAAATCATCTAATAATGCTTCCCTCCCATAGGAGAGTTCAATGTAGGACTTTCTGCCTCCCTCTGTCCCCGGTTCTATTAATACACCCAAACAAAAGATGGAGGGAGTAATGAGGGAGCTTCAAGGAGAACAGTGATGGAAAAGAGGCCGAACACAGCAGCTTTCAGCCACATAAAAATGAGCTGAACTCCTGCAATTCTTATTGCTCTTGTCCTTCGAGGTTCGAGTGGCCAGGAGCACCAGTTTATGCATGTTTGAGCGTATATGTGCCCCCCACTGGGTCCTACCCAAACCCCTCACCACTAAAAAAGCCTATGGATGCTGTATCTCGTCTTGGTTAGTGCACAGAAAGTGGAATGCATGCTTATTTAGAGACTGAAGCCTTAGACTGTCCCTAAATATGGCAGTTATGTGTGCCCTGATTTGCACTGCGTAAATGTATTATATTGTAATGCATAACGTTTTAAAAGGATATGAGGAGAAACATAAAATAAAGGAAGAAAATGACAACTTTTGCATAGCAATGTAGAGTTCAAGTGCCTTTGAATGTTTTTGTAGTGCTCGCGAGATAAGAATGCTGTCAAGTGAACCATTATAGCATTACGCTACAAATAATACAGATGGTCTTTTAGGCCAAAGATAAAATGATTCCCTTCAACTGTGAAAAGCCGCCAAAGTGGTTGGCTGGTAATACAAACTAAAAGCACAAACATTTATAACCACATAATTAGCTCAGTGTCACAAAACCTCAGACGCTTGTGAAACAGAGGATGCAACCAGGAAAAACATGCAAACGCATCATTTTAAGTACCACAGGCTTAACCTCAGCCGCTGCCTCAAAGCATCAGCTATCTACACAGGACCCAAAAAACAACATGGTCCAACACACAGGAAACCACAGACATCTTTTAGCAGGCAGATCAATTTGATAGTAAGCTAAAATGTGGCTTGCAGTCACTTAAAGGTCTTACAAAAGGTAAGTTTGTGTGCCTTTAGGCAGATGTTTAGTTTAAACATCTATGGCATCTAAAGCTCAGCCTAAATTTATACCTGCACATTAAACCTTGAGTAGTAAAGTGGAGTCCAAGGCAACGTGTCTAGCTATAGGCAAAGTGGACTGTTGGAATGAACTCTTTCAAACGTTGTGTGAACTGATTGACATTCCCTCATTTAGCCAATGGCTTTGTCTTTAACTCTTTAAAAAATAAGTTAAAAACCAAAAATAAACCTGAGGAAAAACTCAACAGAAAATTCAAATACCATGAAAATGTGAAATTAAGTATTATCTTTTCCATCTGGCCAAGTGTAACAAAGTATTGATGGTTTAAGTAAGAAAAGCTCAAAAGAAGTCTATTATATTTAACTGTTGCTACTTACGGTAAGTAAAATCTTTTGGAAGAAGTCAAAGATTGAAGTTAGATATGTGAATCAAATGCAGACCACAAAGCTCCCAGCACAAGTGGAGCCATATCTGACAAACTGGTATAGTCTTCTATACCAAATATGAGAGAAATCCTTATAAATGATAAATCTCCTCTTAAATAAAATTCTATTTATATTCTTTTAGAATACTTTCTTCTTTGTTTTTGTTTTTTTTTTTGCCTGGAGCAAAGTGCCCACTTTGTCAGCAAATTGAAGAAGCTGACTTTCTTCTTGTTGGTAGAAGGTCCTGATGCTCCTCAAAGCAGTTTCTCCTGTGTGGCCTACAGAGTGAACTTTACTCCAGCCAAATCTTCAGCGCTCATAATGTGCATCTATTGCTAGCAATGGATCTGAGTTGGTGCCACTTTCTCCAAACAGGAATTACGGAGCTGTGGGGCCAGAGCGTGAAGGAGAAACAAAAGGGTGGTGAGAGAAGAACGTCCCACCCTGGTGTCTGTCTTTCAGACAGGTTCACTCTGTGAAGGTGAAGGCAGATCGGGGTTGACTCTCTGAGGGATCGTCATCAGGGCCCAGAGTGAGAGGTGTACTCACAGAGGTGTGGGGGATGATGGCAGTCTCTCCACCCAGCGGTATCTTATCCTGAGACTGTGAGGAAGAGGATGAGGAGTGTGTGCTTTCACTGGAGCTGCTGCGGGTGTCTGTGCTGGTGCTGGTCTTCTTCATTTTTCTGCGTTTGGCTAGTGGAGCCTTGTCCACTGTCTGGAGGCAGAAGCCCTCCCGCTTACACTTATTAAAGGCCTAAAGGAACAGATCACAGTATTACAAAAAATACAAAAAAAATTAATCAACACACCATTCCTGTCTATCTTTATTTTCTTTATTTATTGATTAATTTTATAATGTTAGGAAATTATACATTAGGCAATCTTACAGCATTTATTACACCAAAATCAGCATGAAAATGCCTACTTTAGGACAATTAACTGTTTCATTTTCATAAGAAATTAAGCAAATTAAACATTTCCCTTCAAAATTCTCATCACCATATTGACTATAGAGTTTCTACACTTTACTTTTTTTGTAGTTTTGTAGTTTTTGTTTTTTCGTTTGAACAGTTTATTAAAATAAGTGTAATAAGTTTTATATTTTTATGGCAACAGAAACTGGGAGATGTGCTTAATATACATCTTAGGTTTTTTACTTCTCAAACATTTTACTTACATTGAAGGTCGCTTTAACACAGGTATGCACAGAGGCGGTGGAGGAGCCGAGGATGTCAGGCGTCATAAGAGGATTGGAGGAGAGCTGACTGTCGTCCTGCAGCCAGGCATTATAACGCAGGCCACACATTTTTATTCTCTTGTTAGGGTCCACTGTCAGCAGTTCTGAACCATGAGCAGCCACACGAATATACATATTAGACCTTACAAAAGTATCAAAAGTATTCCATCACAAACTGACTCATATGCATCTCTAAACTGTGTCTCAGTCCAACCTTGTATCAGATCCTTGGCCTGAGTGGAGACATTCCTCCAGGCTTCGCCTTCAAAAGAGAAGTCTCCCTTTTTGATCTTTCTCATGATTTCCTCTGCACTGGTGTGTGTTAGACTCTTCTCTTGACACTGAAATGGTACCTGGCCAGACAGCATGGTGTACTGCAACAAATTAACACAAAAGAGCAACTTAAAACACTCACCGATGTGACCCAGCAATGCTTCTATATCATATGTCAATAATTGTGGAATGCCTCAGGGTTATGTGTTGGGATCAGTATAATGTTGTTCTATAAGAAAGTATAATTTGCTTCTCATGGGCTCAATTTTCAAAAACAACCATGCCATTTCTTATAATTATTATTTTTTTAGCAGAAATGAAAGTATAATTAAAATGGTGTAATAATGTAAAATGATCTTTGGTCACAACACTTTGACCAATTTTTTGTTGATTTAAATGTACTATATTAATAGACTTGCCTTGACTAATATAATACATAAATACCTTAAGCTTTTATTTAGTTTAAATAGGGAGGGAAGCTTTAGTAAACAGGCAAACAGACAATGTCCTGTGATAAGAACTAATAAAAACCATCAAGTAAGTGCAATTGTAAAATGCTTTACACTGCACCACAAGTTCTGCTTGACTTGTTTCTTTCTGTGGCATTTGCTCAAAGTGAAAGACAGTGAAACTGAGAAAATGTGCAGAGTAGCCACAAAGCTCCTCAGTTCCTATCTCTGCTGTGGTCTCTCTCATTGCTGTGCAGAGCTCCAGGGCCTCTCAGCTCACAGCCTGTCAGAGATCATCACGTCAAAGCCTGTTTGCTGCACTACCCTGCTCTCCCCCCAGGGGGCCACAGCGAGGTCCTGCTCCCCAATATACTGTGAAGCGGAAAGAGCCCCACAAAAATAACTCAGCAAATGGACGTATCCCTCAGGCTCTGTCTCCTCTTTTTCCCACTAGAGTTCTGATGAACTAGCTGAACACTTTTGTTTAGGGTAACTACAAAGATTTTTTGGGAATGGGGCTGGTTAGTTTGACTGATGTCAGGAACAGCATGTCAAGCACCTCAAGGACTTCTTTTTGGCCAGCAGTACACCCTTGTGGATATGGATAAGGCAACTATATTGTATTCAGTAATGAAATAACTTTTTTATTACATTAACTGATTTGCTGGCTTAGCAACATGCTAATATCAGAATTTACTGTGAGTATCGTTTGAGTCTTGTACACTACATGGGGAATAACAGTGGCACAAATGGCTCTCCTTACATGAAGAGTGTTTCAAATCAAGTGTTTAAGAGGATCCAGAGGTTTAGGTTTAAATTCTGTTATCTTAAGGCCCGTTTACTTTTGTCACTGAATATTGCCAAATTCTGACAGTTAGGTTGCTAGGACCCTTCCCAGTGCTGTCACTTGACAAATTAAGAACAGCACTATATCAGTGCCATTTCTTACCAAAATGACCCCTAAACTCCACAGGTCACACGACTCATCATAACCATCATATTTGAGGATCTCAGGGGCGGCGTACTGAAGCGTGAAGCAGGGGGTCTTCAGGAGCTGATTGTCGGGGGGTTTGAGCCGTGCAAAGCCAAAGTCAATAATTTTTATCTCTGAATTCTCAGTGTCATCAGTGAAGAGCAAATTCTAGGAGAAAAGGAAAAACAAATCTTCAATCTGTAAACTAAAGCAACCTGTGAGCAAAAAGGTCAACCGGACTTATTACACTTATTTTGTAATATAAACATTTACTACACGGCCAGGGTTTCTCAAATAGGTTTCTTGAACAAACAAGATTTGTTCAAGCAAGTAAGATTATCACTGAAAACAAGACCTACACTATGTTATGTTTTGCCAGACCAATACAATAGGGCCCAATAGCCTAGAGACATGTGTACATCTAGAGGCTGTCATATAAATTTTAATTACAGTAATTGTGACAGAGAATCCTGTACCTCTGGTTTGAGGTCCCTGTGCACCACGCCCACATCGTGCATGTGGCTAACAGCAGACACCAGTTTGCGCATGATGCGGCTGGCCTCCGTCTCACTGAAGTGCTGCTTCCTTCTGATCCTCTCTAGCAGTTCTCCACCTCGCAGGAACTCCAGAACCAGATATGTGTGAAGCTATAGAATACACACACACAAATTTGAAAGCTCCAGCATATCTGAGCCATGGTGCAATAGTTGACACGTGTACTCCAAACAATTGTAAGCCTTGGTGTTAATGTGGGTGATTCAAGATTGAATCTGGCATATAACACATCACAAATCCATTTCCCATTACTCTACATATGATTTCCCATAACTCTCTTTTATCTGCTTGTCTCATAAAAGAGGCAAAAGCCCAAAAATAATAATAGAGAGCTCAAGCCAACACATAATTTACAAAACCACATGGAACAGTATATGATTACAATTACATAAAGCTGATGGGTAGATTTTTCATGATGAGGTGCAAAGCCTTCTCTCCTGGCACAGATTTACATCTAATGAAAGACACCCAGAGAAAATGCTGCCTTTGAACTCAGGGAGGACTTGCAATATCTTTTGGCAAAGGTTCGGATTTAAGATGATTTTATAAATGGGCTCTGGTCGTATTATACTCCTGAATAAGTGTAAATAAGTCAACGGCAGAATAAGTGTTTGTGTGGCATATGCAGGCGGGATGAGACAAGAAAAGAGCAAATGAGTGTGCAAGTGTGTGTGTGTGTGTGTCGCGCACAAGAGAGAAAAAAAGAAGCAAATGAAAAAGAGCAAGCTAATATCTTCCATTATCTCTGGTAAAAAGGAACAAAGACCCTGACCTACAGGGCGGCTCTGCTTTTCATCTGGGGCATGGCACAGAGTAAAGAGGGTGGGGGTTGATAACCTCCAATTGGTAAGTGTACAGGCACACACACACACACACAGTTTTTCAGGTCTGAAGAGCAGCCCAACTGACTCCAGCTTATCACACTAATGAATAGGACGATGGATCAAGCTGTCTGGCATACGCCCAGACACACACACTAAGTGCCTAAAGGCCTAATAATTCCCCAGCAACAGTGAGATAAACAAATAAAATGTCACTTCCTCAACATTAAGAGAATACGAGATTTAACATGCATTTACCTTTGGTATCATCATGTATCTGAAAACTGAATAGTCTGCAAAAATAATATATGGCAGGGCTTGAGTATTTGCACACTAATTTGTCACCTGTCTTCCATTTGCTTAATCATCTGTTGATGCATTTACACTGCATCTTTTTCTGTAGAATAAGAAAAATTACCAAGGACATTTAATACGAAAGTAAATAGGATCAGGTTAGATTTTTTTTGTGTTGTCTTAAAAGATAACTGGACAGAGGGTAATATCTCTAGTTAGTTTTAATCTTCTGATTAAATCTTCTGGTGTATCTGATACGGCCTGGATAGTAATTGAGATAAAATGGAAGAGGACAGTTTATTAACAGGAGGGAGTGAAATCTGGGGCAGGTGCGAGAACAAAGAGGGTTCGAACTTATTCAGGGTAGCCCAGTTCTTTGAAACCTAGAACTGCTTTATTCATATTCAAGCCTCAATCAGTCACAGTCTTCCAAACAAACACACACGTACAGTATCAGACAGCCATAAAAACAGTCATACCTGATCGTGGTAGATCTCATGTAGCTTCACTATGTTAGGGTGTCCATCACACAGTTTGAGAGCAGCAATCTCTTTTTGTGTCTGCGCCTCCATCCTCCAGAAAAAACAAGAGCTACAAATCACTTTGATAACCATTATATAATACAACCGAACTGGGAATAGATCTATAAGACTCTGTTAACAGCTTGCTTAGCTGGTACCTTTTACTGACGATCTTCACAGCGTAGTTCTGCCCTGTGGTTTTGTGAGTACACTTTCTGCAAATGGAGAAGCTTCCCTCACCCAGAGCGTTCTCCCTCAGGTCCATCTCGTAGTTCATGTAGAACGGAGAGTCCTACGGCCAGTTTGCCAGAAGATTAGCAGTCAGGAAATAATGTCAGAGAAGGTTTCTTGCACCAGAAACAGTCGAAATATAAATTTACATGTCCAATGTCTGGGACATTAATGTACTGTGTAAATAGCCTTTCTTATTTTCAAAACACTTGTGTAGTTCACACTTTGATTCAAGTAAGCGTGTTGCATGTTTCTGAGTGTGTACATTAGCAAAGGTTTAGTGCAAATTCATAATGAATACTTTTACTGTAGTAGCTCTACATTACAATTAAATACTGTATACTGTCATTTTAAAGTCTTGCATGACAATTACTGTGATGCAGCAGCATTGTGATGTACAGTTTTAATGATTAACAGAGTCTGAACTACAGTAATTTCTTGTTTTTTACATATCTGTAACAGTTTGCTGTCCATACTATATAATACTATAACAATATTATATTGTTCCTTAGTTTCCCAGCATGCATTGCAGCATAAATTATGCATTAGCACTTCTGTAATATGCTGTGTGTTTTTCAGCTGTCGTTTTAGTTGTATGTGTGTTAATTGTCACCTCTGTTGAGTTTGTATACTAAGTGTTGGTTTATATGCATGCCTTGTTGACAATCATAATAAAAGTTTACCTGCGATGACAACCACTCTCACCACATAAGCAAACACCTCACGCTCCTTAATAGTTTATTACAAAGATGATATTACTTCTGTACTATAATATACATTTTTGCCGCTGTAATGTCAATTATATAGTTATGATTAGGTCTAAGAGTCAATTATTAAGATTATCTTATTTTCTAATGTAACAGTGCAACTAATACTCTGGGAAAATTAATTAATTTTAAGTAAAGAGTAAATAGCTAAATAAGTAAATAGCTTTCCAGTTGAGAGGAACACTAATCACCATGACTTTAAATGTAACTATTTGCACTGTTTATTTCACAATATTTATTTGCATATTTCACAATATTAATAAAGCTTTGTATTCCACAGAAACTGACCTAATCTGCACCAATTTGAAACTATTTTCTAAATACGGTATTTTACTGTAAGAAAGTTTTGCTTATTACTGTTAAATATGCTCCTAAATATGCTGTTGAAACACTGCAACATTGTAAAAAAAAGTTGTATTTAAATACATTTGATTTAAATTTTGTGAAAACAACATACTGTAAAATACACCAAAAAACTTCTAGGATTTTACAAGGCAGCGATATGGAAACTGACCTTCATCATAGCGCTACGGGCAACAGCAGCAGAGCCTGGCCTCTCTGAACCTCCACACAGTTGAGCTGGGTCATCCATCACCGCATTCCTCTTAAACAGTATGGAGGGGGCCATAAAGGAATAACCCTGTAGATGCAAACATCCATAAACACTCTCAGACAGTGGTGAGGAGGGAACTAATGCAGAGGAGATACTAAAGGTTTCAGGATCCCTCCATCACTATTAAATGTTTCACTCTGCACTGTGTGATTTTTTTATTCACTTTGCAATTTGATGCAGTTTGTGTGAGATGAGCTATTGTAGAAATTGTACCTTTGTCCTGTGCAATTATATAGATAAGCACATACATATCCTCACTATAAGTGGCATTCGCACAAATTGCCCAACCTAACTATTATTCATAGGAATACAATGTGTTAACTGACCCAATTAAATATTTAGCTCTAAATTGTACTACACACCTACAGAACTTTATCAACAATTCAGTACATACTATGAAAGTACAAGAATTGAAGGTCCATGGTCTTTATAATTTCTTCATTTTGTCCATGCACATGAACTCCAATCACATTGTTTGCAATGACTGCATCATGTGCAGCAGTTAGCCAAGTTCCATCTAAATAAAGCCTCTGACAGTCCATGCCCCACTTACACGGCCAGACTGCAGCTGTGAGCGCTACATGGGCGGAGGAGTGGCTGGCTGGACGGAAGGATGGGGAGATGAATGGTTTAAATGCTTTTAATTGCTAAGCCAAGGTATTTGATTGCCCTGCTTTTCAAATTATCGCAGTCCTCTAATGCAGCTTAATTTCAGTTTGTGAGGAGTTTGAGGGGGTGGCTGAGTTTGTGTCTGTGTGTGAGTGGTGGAGAACGGGGGGTTAGCGATTCGAAAGTTATCATCATTGCAGACGTCTCTGCAATTGTACCGCCCGAGAATTACGCAGGATCAAAATTCCAGTGCACATGAAAGGCAAACGCTCAGAAAAGCCAAGATGAAGTTGGTAATCAAAGGTTGAAGGAGTAATTGAGCCAGACATGGTTGTTCTCGCAGACGGCGACCTTTTATTCCACGACACAGCCGTTTAATGGCGGCATTGATCTGCCAGACTGAAGGATTCAGAAAGCAATCATAAACACTATCTCTTTCGCAGTCTCCCGTTTCAGCTGGCATCATGCTATAGGCAACGTTATGGATCAAGCCGCATCAAAAATAGTCATTCGCATCCGATGCTTCACTCCATCTCCATATCACCATAATTACATCTCAAAACAGCTCTCTAATTCATCTGAATACCAACAGAGACAGCCGGGCTCACAGTGCATAAGTGATTATTAGAAAAGGCTGAATTGCCCACATCCACCTCGGTACTTCCTGCTTACTAATAACTGAGGGTTAACCAAACAATTATACCTCCTAACCCAGTATCAAATATCCACTCATGGGCATTAATTAATCCCAGCTATAGAATAATGTGTTAACTCACAAGTTCATAGGACATACACTTTGGTCACCCCACTGATGTAAGCAGTATAACACACACTGTTATACTACAGTGGAAACTTAATTGTATATATGTTACATATTTATGGTAATACTATATATTATATTTATGTTCATTTTCTTCAATTCACATGCCAATGGTGGGTGTGGCAAACTGGTCACTGTACTCAGCCACTGACAAACCCATATCTATTAATAACAGTTTCATGATCTCATATTATGAATTTGTACTTATAAGAACATCTTACCTGGAAGATGCGATCACAGTTGTTTGGAAGCGCAGCTGGGGAGTAAGTTGGATCCATCTCTGTAAATTCCTCCGCAAAGTTGCTCACGTCCAGCTCGTCGCGAATGACAGGCTTAAAAGGAGCTGGAACCTTCTTAGCAGCTAGATCCTCCCAGTTCATTTTCTGACACAACAAAAGTCAAATTTTGCTGTTAGTCACTCAAAGTCTTAATGCATCTGACCGGGCTCTGAGAAGCTGTTCGAGAAGGTAAAACTGAAATAAATGAAAAAGAAAATGATGCTCTTCATCTGAGATGAGATTTAGAGAACTTAGACTTGAAAGATGATTTATTTTTCTCTCACCTGGTAAAATGGGTGGCTTTTTACATCTTGGGCCCCTGAGGGCCCGGAGCCCAGCCTCTTCTTTGGATCTTTAATTAGTAGCCGCTGGATAATGTCTTTGGCCAGGGATCCCATGTCTTTAGGGAATGGGGGATCCTTTTTCATAATTCTCCTATTGGGCCAACAGGAAGAACTGATCTTAAGCTGTACATGTACTGTACAATTATATAAACTGCAATAAAAATGTCTTGCCAAAGTGCAAATGTGCAGAATACAGTTTTAAAATTACATTTCTCAATAGAATGACACAATCAAAATATCAAGATGGCTCTCTAGATAACAAAAGGGAACTACTGGTCATCATGTTAGAGTACACAGAGCAGAGTGTGTGTGTGTGCAGGTCTTTACTCGGCAATGTCAGAATGAGAGTTCTCATCGCCATCCACAGTGAAAGGGGAACCTCCGGTCAACAGCTCATACATCAGAACTCCCATACTCCACCAATCCACTGCCTACAGGAGGACATTGGTACAGCAAATACCAAATAAAGATTACATGCAAATACATAATTATAACAGACAAACAGGTGATGTATTAGGCTGCTCAAACAGGCAACGCAGAATCTTAGTAGCATCACGCAGCCATTAAATCCCTCACAAACAGAACTGAAAGTGTGACGAAGGGAGGAATGAAAGACAATCATTTTACCTTGTCATGTCCTGACTCTCCACCTGCTACAATCTCGGGGGCCATGTACTCAATAGTGCCACAGACGGAATAAGCCCTCTCTACCTACAAAACAGAGCTGTAGTTTAGAAACTGACCAATTATCATATTTAAATGAACATCTGAGCTGACTGTGGTGTAACCATAATTATTTAAAAAAAAAAATTCATTTCGTGTAAATAAATTCATTTAATTTCAGACAGGCAACAATTTGGGGGGGTGCAACACATTTCAAGGGTGCAACACATTTGAATGGGGGGTTGTCGACTGAAGGCGCATTATGACACAACACAACAGGTGCTTACAGAGTAGAAGGCTTTACTAATTAAATTAAGAGTAATCTAGCCGTATCACATCATGACACGCTTTTTGTATCCAGTGAGCCGTGGTGTTACGTGCATTTATAGTAACTGGAATATTGCCTTAACCGGTAATAGCAATCAGATAGATGCATTTACATTATGCATAATTGGGAATATTATTGTGCCTGTAAACACTGTGAATCACTAGTTGTGAATCACAATTAGTTCTAAAATTAGACTCTGGCTATTACGCAGTGTTCCTGATGATAATACTATTGCAACCCAGTCTTTTAAATCTCAAAACAGAATTGAACTATGGGTCTAATCTTAATTCTTCATAACAGAATGATTAATTGCCACACTTAGACGACATTGCGACTAAACGCACCATCTGTGCTTTCTAAATTGGACAAAACTGCTTTCTGAAATTATGCAGCATACTTATGAAATATATTATATGAAAACATCTGGAACCTCCAGAATCCTCTATAATACCCTATGAGCATTTAACATGCTCACCACATGTTTGAGAATTGTTACAAGCACATGGCTTTTATAATTAAAGTTCCTATGTACATTTATTAATTGCTTTTATTTTTATGAATCTCATAATCTGCATATTTTTGTCAGATGAATTTTTTCTGTTTTTGTGTGTGTCGGTTTATATGCACACTATAAAGTCTTAATTGCTAGTTTGACGTGTTTTTAAACCACACTAGTAAAATAAATTCTGGCTTAAACGGATTGTTAGCTGGTAAAACAAAGGTCAAATTGCGAAAAACAAAAGAATTAATATAATTCAAGCTTTAAGAACAAAGAACATGGTCAACATGATAGAACATGATAAACGGTTTTGAGTAAACAGCTCTGGCTGTAATTACATTCATGGGAAGGCTAGCGGCATTGTGAACTATTGAAACAAGTTAGACAGAACATCCCTGGTGTGGCAGGACACATCAAAACATGCATGTGCAGGAAGTTGGGTGGCCCTCAGCAACAAACCATGATTTGTCAGCTAATAAAAGAAGTGTATTTTTTATGGACTGATGTCAACCTCAGACAACAAGAATTCTGAATTGAAAGAGAGGCAGATTTTTTTAATATTTTACTCAACGCACCGGTAACACAAGTTAAGGAGGGTTAAAGTCTTGTCATTTTAATACGCAACACTTTCAATGTTTAATATACATCCACTCATTTTAACCATGCATTGAAAGCCATGAAATGTCTGAGCATGCTCAAAGTCAAGTACTGTGGTTCCTCTAAAAAACAAAGTTGTAAAATATTAAAAGACTTTTTGGCCTAATCAATCAAATATCTATTTTATTCCTCTGATCACCTCCCAGTAGTCCTCAAACTGGAATGTCACAAACTCAATGTTCTATTTAATTTTTGCTCCAACATTTCTTAGGCTGTTTACCACAGTTTGGCAGACCCCTTTTCATAGTACACAGTAAGCCTTTACTCTATGGTCCAGTACAAGAATTTAGGCTAACTGTGTCAGATGACAGTTATGTTGGTGAGACCAAGAATCCATGGCTTAACATTAAAAATTATTTTCTGCTGTTTTTGTCTGGCAAGTATCTCAGATGTTTACTTATCCTGCCAATATTCTCATCGGCTGTAACAAATTATTAAAATATAAATAATTTGTATGAACATTTTTATACATCTATTTTAACTTTATATATCTATACTGTAAGAAATGTATTTTTTAAACACTTTTTGAAAAAATGATGAATACAAAGCAAAACATTACTGATTTGTTTAATTCTTCTATCTATTATAACAGAAGAATTATTAATAGATATTTATATTAATAGATATTTCTATCATAATACTATCATTTCTATCATTCTACCATAATTTATTTTCACAATTTTAGGTTAGGCAGCTAAATGACAAAAATCACCAGAATTAACAACATCACAGAATATCACATGCTCAATACATCACAGAAAACCAAAAGATGAAATCAGCAAGGCATAGAAACAATGAACGTAAAAAGCAAGATAATCACAGTACTGTCCAATGAGGAGAGCAACATTTATGCTAACTGGCCCAAAGCGCTCACACTGGAATTGAGTTATTCTCCATGGTAAGTATTGCTTTTATTTTTCTGTTAACTTTTCAATGAACCCTTTTTGTTAATATAACATTTCATATTATAAAAAATAATATTAACACATTGCCTTTTTTGGTCTTCTTCATGTTTGTAATCACTATTTTAATCAGTACTATTTTGGGGATTTTTGGGTGGTGCTATAAGCTGGAAGCCTCAGTGTTCTATGATGTGGTTCTTGTCGCATGAATTAATCAGCCCTGCGTATTTTCTGCACAGCATTTCTCACTGCATCAGTTCCGCACTGAAAATCAATGGACAAGCAGATGGACTCCAGTTGAAATGCAGCTCTTTCATGCAGCTCTGATTAAAAAATTCTCTAGCTGCTTTTCATACTTTTTTGAATCTGCCTTTTTTCTGCCTGCATGGCACCACTATCAGAAGTGCTTAAAGGGAACATTACCCTAACTTTGTGCCGCCACAGGAAAATTTAGAGAATAGGCAGGAATCCGAAACGCGAAAGGTGCTGTTTTCTGGCAGCAGAAAAACTGTTTTTTACTCACCTCATGAAATTCCTTACTGAGGCCAAAATCCGTCAGCACAATATGACCATTTGAATCAAGAAGTATGTTCTCAAGTTTCAGGTCTCTGTAGACGATTCCAAGCTGAGAAACAAAACAGGAACAAAGATGTGTCTGTTTTTATATGTGGTACTTCAACAATTTCATGTCGTTAAGCCATTAATCTCTTCTTTTGTGTTTTCCAAAATTATTTGTTTAAATAATTAACTTGCATTTAAACCTTCTATCATAAATATACATTTTCATTCAACTGGAAAATGTACTGTCACTATAATAAATGGTGACATAATAGATAATAGATGACATGAAATGTGACAGAACCAAAACAATGCAAAGCTCACTGTCAAGGTCCTTTTTACAAACACCACACTGGCCCCTTGGGCAATTCTCTTGCTTCTGAATAATGACTGCCATGTAGAGAACAAGCATGCATTAAACACAGTTCTCTTCTCTTTTCTGTAAACAAAGCCTTCGAGAAATCTTTGAGCACTGCAGATATAGTCAGCCTGGCCTGGTTAGCTGAGAGGAATTGATTTGAGTAGACGGGGGAAAAGAAGTGAGATAAGGAAGACTACTTTAGCTGTTCTCCTAAATGAGCTGTGAAGTACTGTGAAAGAAACAGAGAGATTACAGTGCAAATAAATTTTTTACAGCAGTTTTTTTACCTTATGCAGGTGCTCCAGTGCTAGTACAATCTCCCCGCTGTACAATGTAACCTCTTGCTCTTTAAAGCGAACCCTCTGGACCAAGTGTGTGAACAGCTCACCTCCATTCACATAGTCTGCAACAAAAGGAAGGTTGTTTTAAAATCAAAATGTAATTAGTTACACCTAGTTTTAATATTACAAATAGACCTGGTTATTGTCAGTTACTGTGAAATCCTGCTTTATTGCTGATGCTGACACAACTGATTCCGAGTGTCACCACAAAACCCAAGATTTCCTGTAGTAGCATACAGACTATAGTTTTTCATTAAAACAATACGTGAAGTGCGTTCTGATTCACGGGACCCATGTGCTGTGTTCACTACTCCCTTCAGACTTAGCAGGGTAGAAGTTGAACAAAACCATTTATTTCTAATGCCTTGGGTTTCAAAATCGATTAAAAAAAATGGAAATTTAATATAAATGACCACACTTTTACATTTGTAAGTGCATATGTGACCCGTGCTGGCAAAATGTGTCACAATGAGCAAATTTTCAAAAATGAGTTCACATTTTCACATTCGCCATTAAAAAAGCTTAATTATTACGTTTGATGTATTGGAATCGGACATGAATGAGCTACATGTGTCTGAAGCACCAGTCGCCAAGAAGAGAGAAGAAAAAACGCTGAGGTTCACCTCTCATAAAACGTACAAATATAGATAATTCTAGATGTTTAATTGCTATTTGGAGTATTAGGATCACTAGATGAGGGCTTAATGAACTAATTTTTGTGAAAACCACAAATTAGACCAAAATTGACATTTTTTCGCTTATTTTGCCTGTAGATTGTAATTAAGCCATGTGCATTACAATTCATTTTGCCAGCACAGTTCACATATAGCACATCCAAGGGCATTTATATACAAATATAATATGTATATAGTATGTAATATGTATATAACTAATTTTTTTTTAACTATTTACAAACTTTTTTTTATACATCCAGACTCAACCCCCCCATTTAAATTGACAAAATTAAAAAGTTTTATTTACAATATATGGCACCTAGGCGCAGCAGGTATATTTCTTAAAATGTAAAATTTGTGCATATATATTGTGCAGTGCCATATGGACTGAACATATGCACTTTTACCTATGATTTGGAATCTCACACTTTAATACAAAGTGCCTTTTTATCAGTACGTACATTCCCTGGGAATTGAACCCACGACCTTGGCATTTCTAGCACCAGAAAGAGAAAGAGAGTGAGGCAAAAGGATCAAAATACCTAAAATGAGATGCAGTTTGGTGTCCGTCTGGAAGGCATAGTGAAGTGTAACAAGGAAAGGAGACTGTCTAATGTGCTCTAGAACCTGTCTCTCTGTGCGCGTGTGTTCTGCTGTCTTTGCCTTCTGCACAATAGTGGCCTTTTTCAGCACCTTCATAGCATACAGTTGACCTGAATCATGCCCGCTCACTTTGCGTACCAAGAACACCTTGCCGTAGGCTGTACAGAGGAGAAGAATGATTTGTTAGTAGAGCAGAACCAAAGAACAGAACAGAACACAAATTTCAGCTACCTGAACCATCACTGACCTCCGGTTCCCAGCACTTTCAACAGCTCAAAGTTTTCAATGCCAACACGCTCAACATGACCTGTCAGATTGGCTGAGGAAAGATATAAACACATCTATCAGAACAGGTTACACAGCCGAAAAAAGTTCTTCATTTACACACCAATGAAGACAAACTTCTAGAGAACTCTTGTGAACTGAGACTTGTATTTTATATTCCACAGTGTCATTTTTTTTCAACTTTAGCCACATCAGTAACAAAGGCATAATCTGTAGATTTTTATTAGGTTTTATTTTACACTATGTGAACATCTGTGTACACATCTGTAAATGGATTTAAATATGGTCAAATGTGTTTAGCAGAGCTGGTATTACTATACTAACTGAAAGCATAATGAAATTAGTCAAAGTATTTAATTAACAAATGTTCAGGGAAAGCGTATCCGTAACACTTTGTAGAAGAAGGGTGTCTAAATTCTGTAGAAATCGTCAGTGTTCATCAATAGATTCCACACAGGCCTATTTATAAATAAAAAAGAGCCTGGTTATTTGGGCCAATTATTTGGGCTCGTTCATGACTGACACATGGAAGATGACAAGCATGTGGTTGGTATATTATATGTTAACATGTTGCATAAAGCAAGGTCACTGATGCCAATGAGCATGCCCAGTGAGGTAAACACATTCCTGCTGTTACTCCCACCCGCTGTAAGAAAACAGCACTGCATTGTATGCAAAACTGAACACCATGTCACTCTGATATCACTCTCTCTGATATCACTCTCTCTGATTTTGGAAGGACATCTTGTTACCACATCCTCTGATTGGATATCAAGCAGCATGTTTTAGGTGTGGGTAAAGCATGGAGGAAGAAGAATGTGCAACACCACTCAAGACAGGCCCACGAACACTGCCATGTTTATTACTAAACAGACTTCCTGACCATAACTGTCTCTCCATTCAGGATCAAAAAGTATTAATGCACAGAATTTAATTTCTTACATGAGCCAATATTTATTAGTACCAGTTCACTAAATAATATTTTAAAACAATATGGAAAGGGCTGTTGGTAGACTTTTGAACTAACACCAGGTGGAGTGACCACTTCTGTTAATTGGCCATCACATCATCCAAATGTCAAAATGACCAATATCTCTATCTCTGTCTGAAACCTATCACACAGAAGTAAAACAGACCTCTTGACATGAGACTTTACAACAAATGCATATCTTGAGATACTACACATTTGTAATCTAATATATAATCTGCTGAGACAAGCAAGCGAAGATCACTAATCTGGTGACTGTATTTACTATATAGAGACATTTCCGCAGGGCCCTAGAGATTAAATTAGCTCCAGTAATTGGGTTTCTTGGGTTTCAGGAATGACCGAGTAACTAATGAAACCCCTGACACATAACGAATGCAGTTAAAGCTGTTAAATACCTCGCTAGTCCTTTCATCCTAATGTCAATATCGTTTCTTTCTAATACAGCATTTGTCACAACAAGACGTTCACTTAAATAGTGCAGCTGGGGGTACTTGGACAATAAATTACGAAAATAAACACGCACTAACCCTAAAATCCCAAAGTAAACCGGGCTGAATCATTTTGGGATGCACAGCAATATGCCAATGCACTAACAGCACTTCGTGTATAACACCATCTAACCAGCTATCATTAAAGCTATCTATTCTGTCATGCTGTAAGGAAAACATTTCAAGACGAGCAAAGTGGAGGAACTATGTCTTAATGTTGTCTGAATGGGCTGAATGTCCAGCGTTCATTTACCGTTTCTGAGCTCGTGTTTCACGGTAAACAGGTCACCTTCCCCCGATGAGCCCTCCATCGTAGACGGCATTACTTGCGTGATCGGAGCGCGCACCCTCTCCTCTGCTCGTGCACGACACTAACGCACACTAAAATACAGTCGATCACAGCTCGAACACATACACGTAGCTGTCCCTATAAAGCAACCTTTGGGAAAATAACGTATATGGCAATAATCGCATTGTCGTGGAGAGGGCACTGGGGCTGTGAGCACTACAGCGGCACTAACACAAATACACACGCCGAGACCTTTAAGACACGCCCACAGAAGCTGGTGGGAGAACTTGGAAATTCTTCTGTTCTATTGAACCCCCGGCTGTCACTCACCGCCCATTGCATTGTGCAGCTTTATTTTAACTATTTGCTCTTCTAATGTTGCAGATACTTCAAATACGTTGCTATTTATTGACCTCTAAATATCGTATCTAAACAAACCATTACGATTTTTATTATTGGTAAATAAATAATTATTATAATCCTAAATAAATCCATCATATTACAAATATTTATATTACATCATAATTATAATTGTTATAACTATAATCTAATAATTATTCAGTTATAATATATAATCATTATGTTAAATAACTAATAGTTTTTGTCTTGATTAACACTGGAATTATTGCATAACTTTCATAGCCTGAATTCTTCCTGGTGGCGTGGCAGATAGTAATCTATTAGGTACCTTTGTTGGTAAATATTGTAGTTTAAAGTACCCTTCCTTTGGATCAGACCACATTTATTGGTCTTAAAGCACTATTTCTGCTCTGCTGAGTGTTTAATAACCTCAAAGTGTGCATTATTTGTTTACTCCTTTTACGGTGGCTGCCCTAAGCTATTAGGCTGTATTAAAAGAAAACAGCAGGTATACAATTTCCCGAGGGGGCAGGGAAGGCTTGAACAAGCAAAGACCTGTTACCAGCCTCTCTATTATACTCCTTATATACTGTTCCATGCAGTGCAGTCCTAGTAGAACACTCCTAGTACAGTATGTTCATAGGACGCTCCCAATGTACTCCGATAATATTTATTGTAAACTGCTCACCGTAAAAGATAGCTCACCATGTAAATATAGCCCAAATGAATTAATTTCCAAATACAGAGAGAGCTCAGATAGGAAATCAGAGACTAACAGACATACAACCAAAAGAAAGGCACACCTAGAGGAACGAGTGTGCAGAGTGCAAACAAGGAGAGCAGAGTTTTACATTGCAGTTGTGATGCAGAAACACTGTAGCAGATGCATCCCCCATGGTATGCTAATTTTATTCCATTTCAACAAAGTGTATTAATTATTTCTCATGTTTGTCCATGGTCTTCATGGTCCTGTCTGTACACATAAATTGGTTTGTTTATCCTTTTGCATAGTTAGTTCACAATACTTTTACTGTTTTCACAATATTTTATAGAGGTAAGTAGCAAAGACAATCAATTGGTTCATTGTTCTGTTTTACATTTTGGAGCCCAGTGCACTGTGTAACTTTGCTATGTTGCAAAATAAAGTCATAGTTTACACAGGATAGTCTTTAGGCCATTTATGTTCCTCTCCACAAGAAAAAAGACAATGAAAATAATAAATAAAATAAAATAAATAAAAACATACAGATGAGTAAATATGCTACATATATACATATCACCTATGAAATAAAATTAAATACAATAAATATTTAATATTTATTGTATTTATAAATATAAATAAATAAATAAATATAAATTAAATAAAACAGAAATGTTAAAACATGTTATTTGTATAACATAAATTAAAAGAAGAACAAACTACATTTACCTTTTTTATTACAAAGACGCAATATGAACATTTTTACTGATCATGTATTTAAATCAATAAAACGGAAGGTACGTAAAGCTCGTGAACTTTTATTTTGAAGTGCTATCAAAGACGTTACTGCCGTTGCGTTTGACGCGCGCTTCCCTGATCAGCCAATCCTGGCCCAGTCTAGAAAAACGTCACTCTCCAGTAGCTTAGAGCAGAATGGCGGCGGTTTTGGATCCATCCTGGATAGTGAAGTTGAGTTGAACGCGGTCCTGCTTTGGCTCAAAGATCAGCATGTAAGAATTCAGATGTTACTGTCGTTGCAACACGCAGTGTTATTTGTCATTGTCTGACAGAGAGGAAGAATTGGAGAGAGGAGAATTGTACATAACATTAACAAACAAACATTTAAAAAGTTACACTGTGTACATGTATATGTGTGTTATTTAGACGTCGGCACAGAACTCTTAGTTCTGCATGAGAATGTGGTAATCTGCATCGTTCTGTTATTAAAGTTTATTATGCTGTAAAAATAAAACAAATCTTGTTTTTGGAAGGAGAAATTATTCTCAGTCAGTCTCAGAAATTATTCTCAATACAATTGTACTTAATTTTAATTATAATTTTGGCGATTATAATGTTTTGTAATTTCTTTTGCTGTGCAACATGCTATTTTTTTTTTAACACACACATATATTGCATAATTTCTTAATGATTAAAATATGCTTTTTTCCCTGCTAGTTTTAAATCTAAGTAGTACCAAGTAGTTGCTGGGTCTTTGGTACCCAAAATAATATGCTATTGTGTTGGCAGGTTTGTGATTCACAAGACTTTTCAGTAAAGGTCTGGAAACAGGAGTTTGTGCCTTTCCTTTTAATTTTTTTTTGCTGGACCAGAGCAGTCACACTATGACTTATGGGCCCACCACACCTGCCAAGACCCCCAGCACCTCCCCAGGGTGACCCCACACCAGTCCAGGGTGTGCACAGTACCAGTCGGGTCCAGCTTTTCTCTGTTGTTCCATCCATGTCCCCTGTGGGTGGAAAGAATGAGCAGGAGACCCCATTTCCTGACTCAGTGTTTCAGTGGTGTCAGTGCCTTGAGCAGCCCCTCCTTCAGTTTTGCATGGAGTCTTGCTTACCGAAACACCCCCACTGAGCGATGCTCTGCCCAGCGCCACAGTCTTGGTGATTTAATGACGTCACGACACCCAAACCAGCCTCTCAACACTGAGGCCACAGGAGGAGTGGAAGGTTTAGGGGGTCTGCCCAAGGCTGACAGACTGGAGCTTGTGGTGCTAGCAGGAGTAGCAGTTTGAGGATTGAAACTGTTACCTCCAACACAGGTGCAGCCCAAGTCTTGCACAGGTTATGAATAATTTAAATGTTGTGATAATTTGGTCTTTGAGGGCAGCTTTCACCTCCAGATCTTGTATGAATCAGTGTTAGTTTATTCAGGGAACCCTAAATGTCATCTATTTCCTGAGTTAAATATCAATATGATATAAAATTATAATTTAAACTTTCCTGCTTTTGTCCTGCTAGGACAACCAAACCCTCCCGGAGAATTAACCCAACAGAGTGGTTAGAGTGGCCAAACTCTAAACCCAGGAGCTGTTTCACATCTACTCCACTCAGCCTGCCTGCCAGCCCCCCTGCTGTTTCAGAGCACTGTAGCCAAACTGAACGGTGGAAATCCTCACAGTCTGTAGGAAGAGCGCGAGTTATTCAGGAGAGAATAGTATGTTGGAAGTTTGAGAGTATTGTGACAAAGTATTTGGACGTTTGAATGTCATTATATTAGATAACAAAATATTAATCCAAGTGGCATTTGCCTACAAATGATGCTATACCTTTTCTTAGAACCAACTTTACAGCTTCTTTCAGGGGCTTTCTGTTAGATAAGTGAAGTCAGATCCTTTGACTCTATTGTACTTTGTAAAGTTTAATAATCAGAAAATTTTTATTTAGAACTTTACAAACTTCTTTGTAATGCAGTGACATTTTAAAATGTGACTTTGAAATGTGACTTTGAGTATTTGGACATCCTACAGGGGGGTTTCTGTTTAAATGCTTTCCTGATATCTCACTTGTTTTTGTCTTCACTGCTTGTCCTCTCTTGTTCTGGTCCAAACTTGCCAAGCAAACCAGCTACCCATTGAAAACCACCCCTGTCATCTGCACCCCCAACAAAAACAGTGCACAGCCCCCAGACACCTTGCCCTGCCCTGACAAAGTCACGCAAACTCGAGTGTTAGATTACTTAGCAGCACTGTATTGTACCTGCATCTCAGGTGAATGGCCTACAGAGGGAGCTATATACAGCCATTTACTGCTAATCAAACTTTGGAGCTATGCTGTGGAAAATATGATTCTGTATTTTTTGGAATACTTCATGGAAAATGTTTTTGACACGTTGTATTTACCATTCTAATGATTTGTGCCTCAATTCAGCCTGATTACTTAGTCATGTTGATCACACTAAAGTTAAAATCTGTGGGAAAATGTGGACTACATTCAGAATTTGCATAAGCCTGAATATTTAGATACCATGGTTCATGTTCTAATGATTGTAAATGTCTTGTTTATAGAGATCTTGGTTCCGTGTATTTTCCTGGAGCTATAGCTTTTACGTCTCGTGGTGTGTCTGTCTCTGAATCTGCTGAGGAGGGAATCGGCGTGTGTGAACACAGGCCTGGTTTGGCCAGATTTACAAGATTATTTGTTCCTTCCTTGGATTTTAGGAGTTTTTTCACTATCCTACATGTTACATCATTCTGTGTCAAAACAAACATGAGGAGTTTCATAAAACTGATATCTGCGCAGTCTAAGCAAGTAGATTGCAGCATTCAAAAATGCATTACTTGCACATTACTGCACTAAGCTACATGTTATAACCTTTATGGCATTTTAAGTGAGAATTTTTTTAACAAGACTTTAGACATTCGAAGCTTAATGTGACAACTATATGTGTGTGTGTGTAATCATTTAATTGGAAAAAGCAAGGGTTGCTTTTTTTTGTGTGTGTGCACAGCAGTTGTATTATTTTGCAGACCCTTTCACGTTGCATTTTTATTGTGATTAATTTTTCATGCTGTATGTATGTTTTGTGTATTTGCAGATGTCTTATCTGGGCAATGTCCACAACTGTGTGTATTTCTCTGTGAGAGTCTTGGAGAATCGATTTGAGTGAGTAACAATACTGTCATTCCTGCTCACTGTCTTTGCTTAATCTGTGTCTGATACTGTTTTGTGTCCCAGAGTGATGCAATGATCAGAGTGGTGTCACTCCTGAAGTGCACTCTACGACTCCTGTCAGAGAATGAGAGAGTGGGGGCTTTCTCTTCTACACTTAGAGATTGCCTGGCACAAGCTCAGGATTACTGCCCAGCTAAAGTATGCATTGCTTTAAATTCAATATGAGTGCACCGTCCGGTCCCACCACAAGGACTCATTGGTCCATGTCCTCCACCTTCTTAACCTGGACACCAGGAATTCTTCAGAGACTTTCCTCAGACAGTCAGATGGTAAGCATTGCCTTTTGTTGTTGGACCCAATGTGGCTTTAATTGTACAACAAACGCTAACTAATATCAATTAATTTAAGATTTAAGCCAGTTTCCTGGTTTACTGCTGTGAATTTACTGCTCATTATGCAGCTAATTCCTGTCATTTTTGTACTAGTTGTCAGCTAAACAGGCATCTGACAGTCTGTGCCAGCAACTGCTGAAGTTGGATGAGGTGCCTATTCTCAGCCCAGATGCCAGCCCTGCACGAGGAGAGGAGACGGGACATGGAGCAACAGGTTGGACCAGAGAGCAAAAGGCCTTTAAAGTAATCAGGGACTCATTTCTGATTCATTCATTTTTTTGAGTCTCTCCTCCATGTCAGGATGAGAAGCAACGTTTCAACTCAGTGCTCCTCATGGCTCGACTGCTTTTTGTTTTTGGGTTTCATCTCCTTTCTACCCTACCACACCTCAGAACCTTCATCCAGAGACATTCAGGATGCTGCGATCATTCTGCACAATAATGTATGTATTGTATGAAGGCAATTGTGGCAAATGTGTTTGTTTCTCAGGAAAGGCTTGATTATTTTTATGCTTGTTTTCTCAGAGTTCTCCAGTTCTGTATGTGTGTGCTGTGTTGAAGAGTTCTGTGCACAGAAAACAAACCATTTTGAAGGTGCCCTGGATGATAGAGTTACTCTCCATGTTGGATTACAAAGGTCATTTTCTGCCCTGTTACAGGACTGCTCTGTGCCTGCTGCTCCACATCTACAAGTTAGCTTATCATGGTTTTGGCTACATGCAATTAAAAGGGTCTTGTGATGCAAATGTTTTAATTTATTTTCCTTAAGGCCCACTTAAACTGAATAAAGTTATTGATTACTTTTTTAAATAGTGAATTGTCTGTTGCATGATTCCCCAAAGTTACTTTTAAAGCTTCTACAAGCACACATATGTACAAGATTATATCTGTGTGTGATTGCACAGTTATGTGTGTGTTTTTTAGGAGGATGGAATTGGGTCGAGGGGGAGCACTGTGTTACAAAAACCAGCTGCTCGTGGTGGCAGTCCTCGGCTGGCTTTTTGAGGTGAGATATCTATAACAAAACAGACATTGCCAAGCAAAGAGGTAAAAAAAAGAAGTCAATTAGTATATTTCTTTCACTCAATTATACTAGTATCAATTATACTAGTATCAGATTATTAAAAAAATACATTTAAAAAATATATATTTTGTTTAGGTGTTCTACTCTGAATTTGAACTTTTTCTATTATGTATGGAAAGAAATGTTTAACATTATTCCACTGTTAGAATAACCCTAAAACTGTATATTTATCTTTCAGGACACCCTCTTACTAGTGGGCCAACAGCTTCCCTACACTTGCTGCCCAACTTTAAATAAGATCAAACTGTGATGAGAAAGTGTTGAAAAAATACACATTTTACCAGGATACAGTTGGAACAGACTCTGTCAAGGATGTTCAGCACACCCAGAAGCGGAGGCCTGATACACAACATTACCCCCACTTCTGCAGAGCTGAGGGGACCGTCCACCAGCCTTACACAGCAGAAACTGCAGGTAGAATGCCAGCAAAACCTTCCACTAGTACATCTGTAGAAGTACATGCAAGCATGTCGTCCATATGTGTCTGTCAATGTTTCTGTATGTTTTAACAGGTGGATCCAGAACAAGCATTTTTTCACAACCAGCCCCCTTCTCAGACACACTGTGGAGTTTGTTGCCGAAAGAGTTGGCTCCAACTGCATCAAACACATCAAGTCAGTCTCACAACCCATTTGCTTTTTCTGAGTTTTCATCCATGAAAAGCAATTTAGATTTGCTTTCATCATTTTACATTCTTCAAATTGTGTGTGACAGGGCTACGCTAGTGTTGGAGCTTGTGCAGGATGGAGAGAAAACACTCAGAGATGGTTTGGGTTTGGATGGTGTTAACATTGCCAAACTAAATAATTCTATCTGTGCTCAGCTCTGTGATGCAGGCATGCAAGTACTTGGGAAAGCCACCAGGTCAGCAGATCTAGCTTTTTTCTTTTGTTACATATGCATTATTGTTATGTAGGACATATTTGGGGATTTTTCTATATTATTAAAGCACATCTTAAAATAGGTTCTGCAGTGAATATGCCCCTGGAGCTGTCAGAGTGCTTCTTACCTTGGAGACCTTTACTGCTGTAAGTACTGGAGAAAAGTGGTCCATGTTCGTCAGCTCTGTTAAGTCTATAGACAGGAAACAAGAGAGATTCCCAAAAACTGTTATGCAGTGTTTGCTGTGGGTGAACATTTGTAGTACAGTGTTGTTCTCATTTGCAACCGTTGGCATTCGGGGCAGGCTGTCTGTCCTCCAACATAAGTAATGAAGCACATTTTAGTGGCAGAAAAATACCAGGTGTTCGATCATGTAGTATTTATTGTCTGAATCTGAAACGTGTTAAATATCTTCCTCAGTGTCTTCCTCGGTGCTTCTAAAGCCAGAGTGGAAGACTACATTTGAACGAGTGATGTTTCCCCTTCTCCTCTAGCTTGAATGGTAAAGAAGGTGAAGAAGCATGCAAGAATCAGCAGGTCCAGAGGAGTGCCTCAAGGCTCGATGCTGGGTCCTCATATTTCAGACTGCACCCATAAAGTCTGACTGGGATCAGAAAACATGAATAAAATTAAGGTTAGTGTTGTTAGTTGGAAATCTTAAATTGAAAAGAAGGTTCACATACTGATGCTACAAATAAGTGGATTTATGCACAGATTCCCTTGCCATGTTATTTTAGACCTAATATTTTCTAAAATCAGTGTTTGTTGAACTTATCGAACTTTTTAGAATTTATACAAGGAAAAACTCAAATCAGATTCCTATTAATCTGTCAAATTGGCATGCACTAATGTCCCGTGGCCTATTAATTGTCTTTATCACTGATAATAGCAAAGTGCTAAATACAAGAAAGCACTGAGAAAACATTAAATGACCTCAGACACACAAGTATTATAATAACGACAGGAAAGCACATGTAGCTAGGGATGCTTTATGCAGGCAAATCTTTCAAATACATCTGAGTTGGATCAAGCTATGAATCCAAAGTTTCAGGAAGTGCAGTGTGCCCCAGGTCAGATGAGGAGGTTCACGGTTCATCAGATTGAGGTTCTGCTGGCAAAGTGGGACAGAAACTTGGAGGTAAAAAAGTACTCAGACCTCAGTCTCCTAACATGTATCTGACAGTTCACTAAAAAAAATACACAAATAAATTAGCAATTGTTTTTTACATTTATGATTAATAATAAGTAAACACTTTTAAATCTAGTTTTTCTTTTCCATGTTTGGTCTGTTTGTAGCTTCTTCCCCATGGTTGAGCAGATGTTGTTGCGTTGTGCTGTCCAGCTGGCCTGCACTGGGTAGTAGAGCAATTAATTGAAATTTGAGAACTGCATAAAGACAATAGAGGACATGAATAATGCCTTATTCTGTCTGTTTGTGATTGTTTGCAGTATCTGGAGAGTTGCCACTGTTGTCTGCGGGTGAAAGCAATGAAAGACCTACCCTGCTAGAAATATTTTTGCTCTTGTGGGGCTGGACTCCCCCTCCTCCTGCCCTTTACATTTCCTCAGTGAACCCACTCTCACTGCCATTTTGGGTGCCACAGACAGTGAGGTGACCATCACTGATCATTTAATTGTTGTGACGCAGTTGTTTACAAGGCTGCAATTGCAGGATATGTTGGATTTGTGTACAGTATATATAACCATGTTTATTGTTTATCTTGATGAACAGTGCTTTTTTTCATTGTGCAGAGGACTGATTACTTGTTCCTGGTAAAATGACTAAAAGAGAAAGGGTTTCTGAGAGAAGAGGAAGTGGGCTCCTCAATACACTGCATTGCCACAGATTGATCAGGTTTGCACTGTAGGCATAAAATGGGTAGTTCTGAACTTCCACATGTAGAACTTTTCTATTGATCATTGGGATTTATCCCATTAATTTAAGAAAACTGTTGATCTGTCTCTGTATCATCTCTATAAGGTCTCTAAAACATTTTAAGCAAATAAAGTGCCATCAGTGACAAACTGTTCAAATATTGTTTAAAAAAAAACTATACATATAAGGCACTCAATGCTAAAGCTATACCTAAAATACAGCATTTCTAAATATATCCCTTCTCTCATACATTTGCTTTATTGAAGTGTCAACTATAAATATAGAGATACCGAGATTTGTTATAATGTATTTGCTGATTGGCTATTTGTGCCAATTGGCTTTATTTGTAACTTGTTAGCCTGCTAAACATCACATTTACAGGCAGAAATAATCACAATTCACTGTTGTTTCTTCTCTTTTACAGGAGTCTGTGGAGAAATTTCAGCAGCTTCCCCCTGGCCACCCAGTTCTCATTGCCTTCAATGCCAAACCACAGGGACATACTGCAAGTCTCTCAGTGACCACTAGGGGGACATAGGAGTGTAAATTCCCAGCTGAAGACATGAATCTCAGCAAACACTGTGATATTAATAGACAGTGAGTGATGCATATTTAAATAAAAATGTTAAGATTATCTATATGATTTTTAAAATATTTTTAATGTCAGGTTTATTGTTAGTTGTGAGGTGACTGGAAAATTGCTCATTGCTGTTTGTTGTTGATAAATCAGTCATTAAACTAAATAATGTTTAGTTTATACTAAACACAAGTTTATACTCATTGCCTCACAATAAAACATAGTACAGACGCTTTACTGTGCTTTCTTGCCATTTTCATCATAAGTGTTTGTTTCTATCAGCATCTTACCTTATCTGATTGTTGCTGCTGGTTGTTTGTTTTTGTGTGTGTTTATAAAAGCCTTTGATTTGCATTTGTACACTCTTGTTCATGTTGGGCAATATTATTATCAGTTAAATAGATTAAACTGTGCACTTGTTTAATACTAATCATCTAATGTAATTAAATATGCTTTGGTGAAAATCTTTTGGGTATCTTTCATGCATTCATATTTTGTATGAATCATAAGCACCTCTCATAAAGACAAAAGCACCTCTCATTGCACTTCCAGGAACTCTTCGTGAGTTGGACTTAATTATTACATGTCGTGATAATATTGTTTTATACAGCAAGTGAGATTAATATGTTAGTATTACATTATGCTAATTAAGCAGAAATTGGCAGTTAATGCGTGCCTCCAGTCGATGAACTTCTTTGTTTCCCTTCTCCTGCTTTTTACTATGGCGAAGTTTTAGCTCCTGAATATTAAATGACTTACGGTGACGTTAGCTGGTAATGTAACCTTTCCTAGTGAGACCAGTAACGAAACGTATTTAATATTCATGAGTCATGCCTTACTTGACGTTGGCTTCCATCTGCAAACGAGATAGATCAACTGAACGAACGTCACCCAACATTTTTAATATTTATGAGTCAGTCTTTCGCAATAGTAGGATTCGTAACCGCCCCTCTCGGAGAGACTGCAGGAAGTTTGAGGGCAGTTCAGTTGCGGCCGCGACTTCACAATGTGCTCTGTGATTGTCTAGACGGTATCAATAACATGATCAGGGACGTTTGTGCTCGATTTCCTCGTTCTAGTCGGGATAATTCATCGCATTTAAGAGATTTAATAAATGGACGTTAGCGGACAGTTGAACTGCAGTTCATCGTTTTCCTCCGTCCGGTGTCAAACGAATGGCAAACGTGAAAGTCGCGGTCCGGGTTCGCCCGCTGAACTCCAGGTATTAACAACTTTAATTGATGTTGCTTTTCATGGTTTTAGGAGTGAAAGTGCGTTTAAAGTTCAGCGATGTCATACTGAGTCCTTAATCAGCCTTGAGTTGTTGGTACTGTTGCTATGTTTGGGAATAGAGCTGCACTGACAGCCAAGTGTTTTGTGCACAACACAAATGAACTGTCTGTTGCGTGTACATCAGATTACTGTATCATATTATTTCACTAGTTTCACATTGCCCACTGAGGGGCATCCCATCTGGGATTTCTTATCAGGTTCTCCATATAAATCTTGGAATTAAATCAAAGTAATATATAGTGGATACGCAATGCATATGGTCACCATGTGTATTTGTGCGACTGAGCGATAACAGAGTATTTTTGTGCCTGTTAAATGTACTGTAATCTCCAAAATGTCCTTTAATCTCCTTTAACCTCCCCCACCCCCCAAAGTCATACAACTTCATATTCATTACTGTATGTTTTTGATGTCTTATTTGTTTCTTTTCACAGAATTTCACTATATCATGTTGTATCATTCACTAATGATACTACATTATCTTAGTAAAATATGACAAATGTTTTGATTTTGTAAGTTTTGTAAAGTCATTAAAAGTGTAGGGGCGATCCAAACGCTGCTCTACAAAATGTACCCCATGAGAACCCACTGCCCCACCCTGCAGCATTAGCCAAATTACTACAGTATGTGAGTGCTGGGCAAGGGGGTAAAGAAACTCCTCCCAGATTGAGATTCAAAGCTGTCTGTGTGTGTTTGGCTGTAGCTGTTCGCTTTGACATTTAAAGGGTCTCCCTGAAGGGTGCATCACAAAGGACAACTTCATAGCTGTCTGTCACTATTGTGCAAATGAAGATGCCTTTTTAATAGGCAGCTTGCTGGTTTTATGAGTATGCACATAATAGTTACATGACGTTTATCAGTTTACCATACCATGCATGTTTTTTGGACATTTAGCATGGTAATGCCATAGGATTGTTTGAAGTAACTTTAAGTACCATGTAAATGCCATGTTGTATGAATATGGAAATATTTTAGTACTACATGCTACTACAAACTGAAACCGTCACTGTACTATAGTTACGCTACAGTAGTTTTTCACTTTGTTTTTGTAAAAATATTTTAAAAAATATTTTTAAAAGATGAAGACTATTAAATACTTGACTTTCACTTAAATGAATTTTGACGCTCATCAGAGCACAGCTGAGATTCTTAGGTGGAGAGGATATGAATTGGATAAACATTAGATAAAGTTTGTAAACATGCTCTCATCATTTTTCTTTCCACTGGGTTATGTTATAAAATGCACACACTGACAGTCAGAGCAAACTGCTGTAGTTGTGGGTAGGGCTCACATCTTCATTCACTGTTGGCAGAGTTATACTGACCCACATGGCACTACACGAGAAGAGAGACTCAATGGAATTCCCAGCATTAGGTGAATGAGTCCATTAAAGTGTGTAATTTCTGTGCTGTTAGCAGCAGTGCGGCACCTAATGGAAATTATGAAGAAAAGTGATTGGTGCTTGCTTGTGTAAAACTCACCCTTAAAATTCTGTTATGTTGTTATGTTAAGGTTGCTAAGGTGTTTTTTTAGCATATTGCTAGGGTGTTGTGTATGGTTCCTGAGTTTTTTCTTGGAGTTAAGAGAGCTGAGATGTCTCTTATAGTGGTCCCTAGATATGGCTTAGGTCTATTGTTCAATGTACAACATTTAACCACCACAGGCACCCCACCTACCTATTACTCAGACAAATAGATAGTCCTGTCCCAAACTCATGCCATTGGTTGAGCAAAAAGTGTAGACATGTCGAGCTGCTCAAACAAACAGAGCAATGTTTTGAAAGCACCACATTACCATTCTTCATAAGTTGACCTACTTCTAGTTCTGCCAACTACACTGGAAAAGAAGAAATTACTTAACCATCGAAAAAATACACGCTTGACCTTTAATACACAGTGTAGATATACAGAGAAGTAAAAGTTTCTTTCCCAGACTGCTCAGTTTTTTCAGAGTTGGGTTTTTACACAGCTATGCTTTTACACTGGATTTCAAATTATTGCATCATTTTTATCTGAAACCCGAAACGAGAGATTGCACAGCTGTCGTCGCTGCTCTCTCACACAATAACACACATATCCTGCACACACACACCTGCTTTGCCTCAGCTGTGCAGCTCATGGAGGGGTTTTCAAATATCTGTTTTCATCTGAATTTGACCTTCTTAGACAAGCAGCTCAACAGCACAGTAGAGAGGAATCTTCCAGACCCCCAAACTCTCTCAGTGCTGGTCTGTCTGAATATGGGTCTGAATGGGATCAGTTTCTCTTTTCCAAATAAACATGCCTCTGAGAAATTCATAAAGCCCACAATTGTTATTGTTTTTGAAAATCAAATAAAATTAAACCATTTAATGAAAACAAAAACTACAACAAAATCTTTTCTCCTAAAAACCACAAATAACTAAATACTAAATAAGTCTAATGTGCAGAAATTAAGTTTGCAACATGGCCACAGGTATAACGTTATAAGTTAGGTCATAGAAGTTTACTGCTTACTGCATAACAGTTATAAACTGATCATTCTGTTCTGATCATTTGTCAAACATTGAGCAACATACTTTATTTCAAACGATTGTGTTTGTCACATGACCGCCATACATGTATGTTTAATTTAATAAGTGTTATGCAGTCATCATTTAAGGAATAAAATTGCTAAGATTTTTGTTAATTCACTTGTGGACATTGAAATTGACATTGGAAATGAGTGTCAATTGGAAATGAATGTCAAGTTGATGAGGTACTCAAAGTACAATTTGCTGTACACAGTATACATTCTCTATACTGCATAAATGAGAGTAATAGGGTTGAATGCTTTTCTGAGTGTTCTGCACCAAATTCTACACTTTCGTACCTAAAATACTAAGTGACGCTTTTGGCCTGTTAAAGGATAAAGGCTTTAACAGTCATTAACTATTAATAAGGTTAACTTAATGTTTACTTATGTGCTTTGTGTAATATCAATCACTTTCTGTCCCTGTTCTGCAGGGAGAGTCTAGATGGAGGACGGTTAGCTGTACAGGTGAAGGACAAAGTGGTGAGGGTCCGAAATATGAAGGTAGGTTCATTTGTCGTTGTTAATAATTTTTTTAAAATAATTATTGTGAAACATTTGTGACATGATGATGATAGTGAATTTCTGTGTAATATGTTTCTAAAACATTTTTTAGGTAAATGGTGCATTAAACTGAATGCAACAATTTAAACATTTTTAGGAAAGATTTAGAGAAATCTCTTACAGTAGTTTAAAGGTTTATGGTGCCAGAAAGTACCTGCTTTTCTAAACCACACTAGAAATACAGCAATTGTTGACATTTAGTGCTCAAAGAGGAGGGGATCTGGTGGTCAGTCGCGAAAGATCTCAGTGACAGGAAGTTTAGAGTGGAGATTATTCTCTTCCTGTTGGGTTACACAGTTGTTTATTTATGTGAGTATGAATTGCATAAACATATTAGAGCAGCTGCAGCAGCGCCTCACTATCACTTAGGCTGCAAACACCTAAACAAACACTACTGCAACAGGATCAAATAACACAGAGCTACAACTCCTTCTAAACACTACTCCACACCCAATTCTTGTGACCAAAGTGAATGCTTCAAAACCTGATGGGTGGGTTGAGTGTTGGATAGACCGTTTCTGCAAAAAATGTTCTACAAAAAAATTATTTTAACTGAATACACACTAATATCAAAATGGCTACTAATAAACAGATTTAAATGAAACCAGTACAAATCTGTCAACCAGTAGCTGTAAAGTGCCCCCTGTAATGTGGAAGCCAAATGGAAGCCCATTAAGCCAAACTCCATTAGTTACTGTTGCATCACTGAATAAATGTTCTGTGTTTACAGAGAGTTCACTGACTGTTTTGCTGCTGTCAAATTAGATTAAAATGCAGTCACTGCATTGAGTGAATTACCTTTGGAAAATACTAAAATACTAAGTAAATTACTATAAATTTTTTATAGGAATTTTAAATCCATCTTCTATTTATAAATTGTCTTTTCATATAATTGTGTTCCAGGATATATAAACTTGAGAATTAAAAAAAAATGTTTTATGTGGCCTACCCCTAAGTCAGGACAGTTTTCAAGGGAGGGGTTGTGCAGACAGGGAGACCTTACAAAAGGACATATATTCACACTTGATTTTATTTGCTCCATGCCCCACACACGCTCAGCATTAGAGGATAAGTATTCTATGAAAAGACCATTGTTGTGTTTGACACAAAATGTTAGAGGATTTTCTCATTAGACCCATGACCCATGTTACAGGATTTTCAAGCAAAACCACAGTAACAATTTAAAAGTATTTTGGCATTTTTTGGTTGTAAAATGTTAGAGGACTATGTCCATAGCTAATGTGATGAACCACACCTGTGGTTACACCGCTTGGACACCTGTGTGAATTACATCCATAGTATCAAGTATACTACATGACAGTGGGACCAGTTTGTTAAATGAAACTGTAAAAATGGCTAGGACATGTGCAGTTACTTCAGAGACAAGATTTAGCATCATTTGTTCAAAGACACCATTTGGTTTGCTAATTTAGATCATTTGTTACCTAATGCTATGACGTAAGTGTTCACATACATTTGGAGCAACTTTACATGTTATTTAATTTATTGAAGATTTTGAAAAAAATTAACAGCAATTAGTCATGAAAACATGTTATGCTATTCAACTATGTATGTGGTCCGTAACTGTTTTCTGCCACGTATGTGCTGCGTATGTAGGTAATGATTCTTCAGAGAAACATATAAATAGAGTTAACGTAACCCTTACGAAGTGCTTATGTTTCAGCTTTTCAGGAAACCATGCCTGTTGGAGCATGGCCATGGTATCTGATTTGATTTAGGGCCGAAACAGAACAGTGCTGAGTACAATGTTAGGGGTCATTAATGAAGCTGAGGACTGTATTGTCAGGTCATTAAGTCAGCTGCGGGATTGCCATTGTGTGAATAATTAGATATTAAAGCAGCAAATGTAACATTGCCATGGTGACAGGTTGCAGATGCCCGGGCATGTTTCTGCACACACACATGCTGTGCCATGAAGATGTTCAACTGGGCAGATAAAGAGCTGAGGAATATGTATTTATTATGCATGTGCTGAGATTTTGGTAATAACTTGCTGACAGTTGGGTCATGCTCGAATGCTCATGTCATTAGCCTCTCAGCCTAACGACCTCCTAATTGTTGCTTCTGAGTGCACTACAGAGTATCCCAGGCATAGGCTACAGGCACAGTCTTTGCTCTTGGCATCAGTGTGTTGTAACATTATTAGTGGAAAATCTGAGCACATAAAGGGCTAGTTTCCCAGTAACAGATTAAATGTAGTTTAAAGTAGTTTGGACTTAATAGGTTTTCAATAGGAAAACACTTTTCCCACTTGAGTGTGATGTAGCCTGTGGCGATACTTAATGTCTGGGAAAGTATCCTAAAGAAGGGTTATCAGCCATTATGAGTGCTATATAAGACTATTTTATATAAGACATTGCTGGGACAATAGCCATAGACTAAGTGTAATGTTAATTTAAAAGATGCCTTCAATCATTCCAGTAGAAAACACTGGCATCAGTGACTTCCATTGATGTAATTTGTGTTTTATTCAAATTGTTAATTAACAGTGGTGTTTCCTAATGCATTACAGACTACTGCTATTGCTCATACTTAGGGTTAGCGGTTTATTGAAATCCCTAACCCTAAGTATTTAACTTCAGTTCATAACACATGAATGTCATTTCAAATTCTATGGTTTGTTGAGAAAAAGTGTGCTATTACTTTTCTAAATTATCTGACTTAAACATTTTCATTTGACCAAGGTAGGTGATAAACAGATAAAAGATAAAATCTAATAGTCTTGTATTATAAGAGGAATTTGTGCCATATCTAATGACCAGTATCCAGTATATCATAGACATTTGGCGCTTGGCTCTTTTGACTTGGGCTGGTAAGCAACCACCAAGTAACACACTAGAAAAGGCTCACAGCACTAACAACTGCATAGCTACGCCCTGGCAACCACCTATAACACTTTAGCATTGTGGCAGCAACTTTTAGACAGGCAAGAACCACCCTTCAACAAAAGTATCCTGTATCACTTTTTCTCTGTTTCTTTTTATCTCTCGTTCCGTATAGTTGGAGGGGCGTTTGGATGGGCGAGCGGAGGGCCTGGCTGACTCCAGGGAGAGGCTGATGGAGTTTGGCTTTGATTACTGTTACTGGTCTGTGGATCCAACAGCCCCTAACTTCGCATCACAAGAGGAGGTGGGCCCCCGCTCTCACACTTGTTTACAGTATCTGTGCTGATGATGACATGCTGATGTACAGTTGGCTGGTGTATGATATTCAGTGAACTCTGGGATGATAGTGTAATCAAAACCAAAAAGATCTTGTAAAATACTATCCCTCTACAAAATCAAAGCAATACTTTTTCATCCCCCTCCTGTAAGTCCTCCTTAAATTAGAAAATATTACATTATCTCAGTGAAGGATGTCTGCACTTGCCTGCATAGTCTGTGAATTTTTTTTTGTTGTTTATCAGTATGTGTGCAAAGTGGATTGGATGAGTAAGACCAGTTACAGTAGTATGTAAATGCTAGCATGAAGGTTTAATCATTACATTACCTGTGCTCAGCCCCATGTACCTTAAGTGCATTCTTGTGCTATTGCAAATAAATACAGCAGGTACTCAGGGGTATTTAGTAGAGTTACCTTGTTACAACATGCTATTGTACAATATGTTAGACCTGTAAAAAATCACAAGGTCTCACAAACAGCAGGCCAATAACAAGCATGCAGCAACAATCTTGCACACACAATTAGCAGCCTAAATTTAATATAAACTATATCTCCTCTTTGTCCTTTTATAAGGCAGAGTTAGTGACTCCTCTTCTGAAACACACCCTGGTGTTTCCCTCAGAATCTGTCTTTGTCTCCACTTCATGAAAGACTGAGCTGTGATGGCCCACGCACAGAAAATGACCTCGTCTGTACAACACTTTTCTTTCTCTTCACTTGAGTCCTCTTTTTCAGTTTTGCCAACTCAGAGTTTCACTGCAGAGACCCAAAGCTCACATTCCAACGGATGACAGTCGGACATGGTCAGGGAGTGTGAGACTGACCTCCTTATCAAGGAGATTAAACTGAAGCAGAAAATACACAGAATCATGTGTGCTATTAAATTAAGATACAAAAAATGCTCCAGTGGTAGCTAAAACCAAGTTCTCTTGCAGTAACTGTAGTAACTATAGGATTTAGGTGGAAACCTTAGTTATCATGTAAATCCTTATAGGAATAAAGCTGTGCTACATCACAGATAGTATGAAATGATTTTCTCTGTTTAGTGTTTACTGTTTATCTCCTGCCTGGCAGTGCGCCTAAATTACACACTGCTTTTTTAGTTTTAATCATTCCATATAATTTAGTTTAACTGGTTTTGGTGACCATAGTCTTGTGAAGTTTCACATGTTGTTCCTTAATTGGATCTTCCTCTGAGGCACTGTGCCCCGTCTACTGCTTGTAGAATAAAACTGGAGCCTCTCCTTCCTGTAGGGTCTCTAGAGATGTTACAGTGGTGGGGAAACCAGCCCTGCTCCATTTAGGCTTCTCTTTTCCATGAAGAACCATCCACCCTCTATCATGCACCTCCACGTGTTTGCTCTAGAGGCTGAAAGATTGGTGGTTCCTCAGGAGGAACATGTGTATCTTATATGGTCATGTCAGGAGAGAATGAGACAGAATCTGAGAGGAAGGGAATAATGGTAGGTGGAGAGGTGGATCAGGCTTTGGAGCAGAACAGATAAAGAAGGCCAATGGAAGCCAGCTGTTGTGAGGTTAAGGAAATGTTGGATCCCATCCTGTATGCATTACTGGGTTCTTTACTAAATAGCATTTCAACTACCCTTAAACCTTAGAGAATTATATTCTAAACGTTTAGCTTTTTCTCCACTTAAAATGCTAGTGAATGTTTCTTGCACCAGAAACGGTTTGAACAGTTTTCATTTTACTGCAAACAACTGTACATGAACCGCGAAGCAGGGAAAATACTTTTATGTGTAACATTTTCCTTTAAAATATCTTTTTCCATTTCAGGTTTTAATTGTTTTCTTTAAGTTGACACCCAGCAGTGATATGTTAGAGATGAACAAACTAACACAGAGGAAGGGGGGCACTGTGTTACACAGTCTTAGCTGTAGCCCCTCTCATGCAGGAAGCACAGCTGCTTTAGTAAATTATTTTTTTCACAGTCAGATTGAGATGGGAGGACGTCACTGGTCAATAGCTGGAGCACAATGCTGATTTTCTTTTCCAAGTGAAGTCAGCTTTGTGTCTGCCCACTCCCCCTCCCTTTATCACTCTCTCTCTCTCCCCTCTCTTCCTTTTGGATACAGTGCACAGACTTTATTATGCTCTTGGTATTTCTGGGTTTGTGTGTCAGTAGCGCATTTGACGTGAGGAATATCTACACAAAGAATCCTTACACACATTGGCCATGTAAAATCTTAATTCACCACTTTACATGAAATATTTCAGTGACGCACAAATGTGTCTTCTTAAAAGACAGATTTCATTAGATCAAATGGCAATCAAGACATAACAAGCAGAGGATAATAACAATATACTTGGTAATCTTAAAGGAGTAGTTCACCTAAAAATGAACATTTAGTCAAAATTTACTCTTATGCTGTTTCAAACCAGTTTGACTTTCTTCAAAACTGGCACAGGTTTGACAGTATTGATTATTGTGTGCCTCATAACAACATTGTTGGAGCTTGACAGCCCCTCGTCAGTGTGTTTTTGTTGCACAACCAAGAGCAGTGTAAACATTTTTCAAAACATTTCCTTTTGTTTTTCTACTTAGAAAGAAAGGGTTCAGGTGGGTTTGGAATGACATGAGAGTCATTGATGACAGCATTGTAACGTTTTGAGTTAACTTTGTCTTCAGAAAAAAGTCTATGAGACATGCTTCTGTAGAGAACACAAGTACCTCTCTGTAACTGTAGCATAGACTTTAAATAACACTGCTGGCTAAGTCATTTACCCTCGTAAGAGCAGCTGTGCTTGGAGAACTTAACTAGAGTGGCAGGAGAGCAAGAGAAACTTCATTGGTTTTGCTCCAGTTGGTCCAATGGCCAATTGCAGTAACATTTGGTGGCTTGGAATGCCTGTTGAAGAAAAAGTCTCCAGTGCAATCTCTCTCATTCTCTCTGTCATTCTCACATGCTGTCTCTGTGTAGCTTGTGGAATCCTCTGACCTTATTCCCTCTCCATGTTAATTTGACCCACAAAATGTCTGTGAAAGTATGACAAATGAGAAGCTATTTGAATCTCTGCCAGGGATCTCAGTGGGTCTCTCTCCCACAGTCTCCTCCACAATTGCTATAAACATAATATCAGACTCATAAAACTTTTTAATTAGTAGTTAAAAGATCCTAGTTAGTACAATTAGTAGTTAGTAGTTCCCAGATTCTCAGTTTTGAGTAAAAATGTTTTAGTTAAAACTTTTATCAAAGATGTTACTTTCTAAAGTGTTTTTCACTTGTGTTGCCTACAATGATAACATTAGTAACAGTAAATTAGTTAATTAGATAAATTAGTTAGATACATTAGACATTAGAAACTTTTCTCATGTTAGTTTATCTAACGTGAACATTGTAACATGCAAGTTTTGTCTTCAGTTTCATTGTTTTTAGTTCTGTCCACAGTTTTCCCAGTGTGTATGATTGTTGCATGTTGCATAATTGCAAAATCTGTCAATGGAACAAGACAAAATACAAGACAGACTATCTTGTTCAGATATTTTTAATAGAAAACAGTGTTTTGTAGTGTTTAGCTAGATGTCTTTGTTTGTGAGATATAAAGAGGCTAATATGATTCCACGATCATGGCACAATACACAATTATAGCACATTTGAATTTCACTGTATATGTTTTAAAATATGTATGCATGTATGCAAAATATATTTACATATCTTGCACTTAATAAAGTTTAAAGTGGAATCAAACTACTTTTAATTACTCTACTACTATTATTTAATTACAGAACATTCCAGTTTAATCTATAGGATGGGACTCGCTTTAATATAAACCATGTGTTTCAGTATTTTTGTCCCTGTTCTCTGCGTAAAAGCTAGAAAGGGGGCTGACGTATTGGCCTGTGGTCTGGAACAACCCTCGCTTTGGATACGCTTCAGCTGGCAGTCTCCAAAGATCTCACAAGAAACTATAAGTTTTTCAGAGGTGGCAATTAAGAAGGCCACATTAAAGAGCCTCGCCTTACTGCAGCTTTCCACACATGAAATACAGACCTTAAGACTCTAAGGTGGGCATATTATGCTTTTGTTAATTAAGTGGAGTTTCCCTCTGCTTTTCTTATCTTTAGGCATTCACTTAGAAGTAGAAACTGAAGCACTGATGCTGATGGTGTTTGTTTGTTATTACAAGACGTCATCTCTTATTTAGACTGCCTGACCTTGATTTTGCAGCTGCCCTACTTTTGAGTTTGTCCCTCCCTGACATGTGGACCACATCTCTTGCCTTAGGTACTGACCTTCTGGTCAACTTCCTGTCTAGAATCAGCTCTGTATTAAGCTTTCCTCTTGCATTGTGACCACAAGGCCGTTTGTTTTTGTTTGTGGTATAAGGAGGGAAAAGGAGGAAAGCAAATAACCTGTGTTTTTGTGAAAGGTTTCCTATGTCGACACACATGCATACATGCATAATTACATCCACACATACAAAAGATGGGCATTCACGCCTGTTGATTGGAGTATTTTGTCTTGCAGCAGTTGTTTGTTGGTGCTGAACTGGCTCCATTTTGGCTAGAGGTTAAGCTCAGAACTTGGCTACCCTTCAAAAATGAGCTTTATCTATAGCCTGCTTTGTTGTAGCATAGCCAAGGTCCGGGCAATATGCATTGAATAAAAATCTGTTTGCCTTCATTAATACAGGAGAATATCAGCCCCACCACAAAAGATGGCACTTCAAAATTAACACAGGTTACATAACAAGCATGTAGCAAGACTAGCCCATTATTGGCACATAGTATTAAGTCATAAATTTGCCTCTCAGTGTCACACTTCCTGAACTTTACCTTTTCATATATTTGAAATCTATTATCTTTTATGCACCTCGGGCATTCAGTTTGCACTAGTGCACTAGGTTTGGGACACACTTTTCCCAATCTTGCATATCAGTTAGGAAGGATAATATATTTATTGGGATGCCTCCACAGTGTAATGACAATAGCAGGAAAGGCACAGCCCGACTGATTAAAGATTTGGACAGTAGTTTCTGCAGTAGTTTTCTCTTAGTTCACTACGACAGACCCTAGACGCTGATAAATTGCTGGTTAAGGGCTTGTCTAAAGTCCAGTGGTCACATTAAGAGCAAATTTAAAAGATACCCCACTGTAGTGCTGTCACGGTGAAAAGTTCTTGACATAAGCAGTGTTCTGTGAGGAGTATGCTTAACTGGAATCTTAACAAGCTTCCTCACTGATTCTTTCAAGCTGAAGAATTAAACTCTGGCTAATTAGAGTCAGAAGCGGCTGCTAGATGCTGATCCACTTTCCCTGCAGACAGAAACCCAATTAGCCATCCATTGAGACCCTACACAGATGCAGAACTTGACAGGCCCCAGGACTCTTCTGATCTCAGCCAAACACATACTGGGGTTACAATACCCTCAGAGAGGCTCTTGTTTTGCTGACTCACTGAGTTTTCAATGGACGTGAAGGTCAAATTACTTTCTGTCTCTCCTACACCTTTTGTACATGAAGATAGACCAAAAAAGGTAATGGAAAACAAATGGTTGGTTGATACAGAATTATGTATGCTACTAATACCTTCTTTCAAAGCTGGCATAAGGGCAAGGCTTTTTGAAGAACACATTACAGTACCATTCACAGAGTAAATGTCAGCCAGTTCAATAGCTACAGATTATTTCTCTTTTTGATGTGTTTGCTGTTACATCACAGTGTAAATACAGGCTTTCCCTTTGAGATAAAGTATGTCTTTTACTACCCATCTCCTCTAGGTGTTTCAGGACCTGGGTGTGTGTGTTCTGTCTGGAGCATCAGAGGGGTATAATGTTTGTCTGTTTGCATATGGACAGACAGGCTCAGGGAAAACATACACTATGATGGGCACTCCAGTGAGTAACAGTACTATAGTGCAATACGTCAATGATGCCAGTGAAGTATTGTTTCAGATGATACTGTATACATAGTCAAATATTGTAAATACTGTCTTTTCACTTTATTTATACAGGATTCCATTGGGTTGACTCCAAGAATATGTCAAGTAAGTCACTGGTTTCAATGTTTTTTTATTACTTTTTCTGCTTCTTTTGACTCATGGAAACAAATACATTTGTTTTCTATTTAGGGGCTTTTCAGATCTGGAGATGACGCTTCAGATGATCAGAGCAGTAGAGTTGAAATAAGGTAAAAAAGTAAACCCTCTTTCTTACTCTTCTTTTGAAAAAAAAAGTTTGTAACAGCCTGTTCTAAGAATAAGGGAACTCTGCATTAGGCAGAATGCTGAAAAACAAGCAAGCCAGCAAAAACAGCAATGCAACCTCTTGTTTTTTTTTAGTTTTTTAGAGATCTATAATGAGCGTGTACGTGATTTGCTGAGAGGTGTGGAGCAGAAGAAACCAGCACCCCTGAGGGTTCGAGAACACCCAGAAAAGGGGCCCTATGTGCAGGGTGAGTTTTCACAAACAGCGAGCTGATTTTAAAATTGTTCTCCAATTCTTTGGAGAAAGAACAAAAACGCAAGGACCTGCCAATGAATTCATGTTACCTTGTGTAACCTACTCATATAAAAACATTGTGCTTTGAGGAGAGCTCTTACTGTATTAAGTAAGGCTTTGATGAATGGTTGTGTATTTTTATTTAACAGGTGTGACTGTGTACATAAATTATTCATTCCTAACTGTTTGCATTTGCAGCCTAATTCCCACCACAGTTTGAGTGATCAGTTTGTAGGACTGTATCTGCCCCTTGTCTATATCTCCCTCAGTCTGCTTCTATTTTTTGCTTTTCTTTCTTGCCCTCTTTTCTCCTCTCTCTATCTCCTTTCTTGTCCAACATCCAGTCATTGTGTGTTTTAGGAGAAAGCCCAGTGGAGCAAAGGAAGTGACCTAACTTCCATGTGGCTGCAAGCAGCCCAGTGGAGTACACAAACATTGTGTAGTGATCAAGATGTTTCACACGTACTTTATAGTGCGCCCAAAAAGTACTTGTACTTAGGCTGCGCTTACAAATGTACAAATCTAGGCACATTAGATTTAAACCAGGTGGCATCTTTAAACAAATGATGCTAGACCCTTTTTTCAGAATTTAATTCTTTTAGACATTTTCTGTGAGGCTATTTTAGTTATTTTAGTTTAGTTGTATGAAGTCAGTTCCCCCGAGTTTACACAGAAAGAAACATCCAAATATTTGCAAATATGTTTGTCTTAATATTAACCTTTTTTGAGGGGGTTTATTATTTTATTACCTAATGCAGTAATCAATTCATTTGGTTTTATGCATGGCTTAAAAATTACTTTTAGGGGCTGAATTTTTAACATCATCTCTTTGTGGTTTGTACCTATGTAAGTGTCATTCACTATCAAAAAGACGGTCTGTGATTCAGTATCTCAGAAGAGATGATGATGCTACCTATCTGTCCCAGGTCTTTCTCAATATGTAGTGACTGACTACAAACAAGCAGTGGCTCTGCTGGAGGAAGGCATTGCTAATCGCATCACAGCCGCTACACATGTTCATGACACTAGCAGTCGATCTCATGCCATCTTTACCATTCAATACACACAGGTTTGACTATCATCTTCATATTGCCACATAGTTTTTGCTATTTATAAAGTTTCTCAATCAGACTATTGTAAAGTACCTTGCTCTTACTTTTACTTGCTGAAGTACCTACAAGTCTAATTCTAACATTGTATACCTTTTAAGGCTATTCTTGAAAATAACCTTCCTTCAGAAATAGTAAGCAAGATCAACTTGGTGGACTTGGCTGGCAGGTTAGTGTCTTTGTACTTTAATCTTTGCAGGGCTTTTAGTTGATAATCCAGAACTTCTGCTTTGTTGTACTGACGGAGAAAAGCCATGATACATGGTCTAGTTGCCCCCTTGTGGGTGATCACTAGAAGGCAGGCATGAAGGTAAACAAGTGAAGTCCTGGCACTAGCTTTAAATTCCACTCTCTGTGCTTGTGTTAGTGAGCGAGCGGACCCTCACTACTGCAGAGACAGAATAACAGAAGGAGCCAACATCAACAAATCTCTCGTCACTCTTGGCATTGTTATTTCTGCTCTCGGTAGGCACTGGCCCGCTTTACTTTTCTCCTAACTTTTATTATTCTCTTTTTTGTCCACCTTGTCATTTTGATTCATTCTTCCTGTTTTGGTTGTCACCACCAGCTCAAAACTCCCAGATGTTTAGTAGCAGTCAGAGTATTAACAGTGTGATCAGTGAGGGTGAGGGCAGCACCGTGGGTAGCCAGGCCAGCTCTCTGTCAGGCAGCGGACGCAGACATTGCTTCATCCCCTACAGGGACTCCGTCCTCACCTGGCTCCTCAAAGACAGTCTGGGCGGCAACTCCAAAACCATTATGATTGCAAGTTAGTTATTTTCAATCTGTGTTCATTTTTTATTTTGCTAATCTGTTGCGTATCAATTGATTATAAAAGTTATGCCTGTCATTCTCCTCCAGCTGTCTCACCATCCAGCAACAGCTACAGTGAGACTCTAAGCACTCTCCGCTATGCAGCTCATGCGAGGAACATTGTCAACAAGCCAAAAGTCAATGAGGTGTGTCCAGATGTGCTTTGTACACCATGTATCTTGCTGTACCACCATCAGCTGATAAGAAAAGCCAGTGGGGTGTCCACAGATTGAAACCTAAAGAAAGAAATTGACTTTTTTGTTTTACTTCAGGACGCCAACGTGAGGCTGATCAGAGAGCTACGAGAAGAAATTAATCGTCTGAAAGGCATGCTGCTCAGCTTCGAAATGGTATGCAGCACAGCTAAAGTAGAAGCATGGTCAACATAGTTGTGCAATTACAAATTAGAAATTTTAGATTCTTGTTCACGTTACTGTTAGTCAAATAGGGCTGCACAACTGTTTTTTAATCAAAATCTTGCGGGTTTGATTTCTAAAAACTTGCTATTATGTTATTATATAGCCAGGGATATCAAATGATATAAAAGTGATTAAAATGATATAAAAATGTGATAATAATAATTGTTTTTAGTCACTTTAAATCACAATCACATTTTCAATCACAAAAATTACAGTTAGATTTTTTCCAAACCGTGCAGCCCTATAGATAAATGTCCATCTTAGCTAAAAAGTAGTACATTGGCACTGATTGATTTTCTTGGATTTTACAGCAGAGGGACCCCAGTCCATCTCTCAGTGATGAGAGAGAAGGCAGTCTGTCTGATATAGTCCTTCAGAATGAACTGAAAGTTAGTCCAGCTTTATATTACTTTAGATTTGAATTTTGTACATTTTTGCTATTTGCTATCAGTTGCTATTTTCTTGCACTTAATTTCTTCACTTGACAATTTTCCCAGTCACTCATGTTTTCTCTGCAGGTGGAGCAGCTGACTAAAGACTGGTCTGACAGTTGGCGTGATAAGCAAGCCCTGCTGGAGCGCTACAGTGTGGACATTAACCAGGACAAAGCTGGAGTTCTTATCCACTCTCTCCTGCCTCACCTCATCGCTCTGGAACCAGACGTCCTCAGCACAGGAGTTACCATCTATCATCTCCGGGTACTGGTCTAACAGCAGTTAACTTGCCCTCAAATTTTGGATTATCCAGCTAGCTATATGCAGTATCCTTGCTTTTCCTTATCACATCCATACAGCCTTTAGCTAGTCTACACTCTAAAATAGCTGTCATTTTCTCTTTTGCATCATTAACTAAAGATTCTTTTTCTTTTCCTACAATAGATTCTTCCTTCATTTATCTTCTGTCTTTTCTACTCTTGTTCTGTGTGTGCAAAACTCTTGAGCTACTTCTCATAAGAAGGTAAAACGCAGAGAGCTTTGATGGTGTGGCTGTTTGATCCTTGCTTAGTTTTATCTTCACTGACTTCTTTTGTGTGACTGTGTTTTACATTTAGTGAAAGCTAGTGGTGTGGTGTTGTAAATCTGTGCTAAGTGGTTAGTGCTGATAGCTTTAGAAAGCCTCCAGGCTCTGCAGTTTCAGCAGTTTCTTTTCTTTAAAAGCTAATACCACCTGGAATAATGTGTCTGGACTTACATAAGCATAATTTTTATCCCTTATAACAAACTGTTGACTGATTCCCTCCATAACTTTGAGGTGTAAACAGAGATGGAGCTTAGGTCAAATAAACAACATTTAAGAGATGGGGAAAGGCATGTTATAAAATGTTTTTGTTTTGGACATTTTCTCACATTAACCCATGTTTTTTTTTTATATTTTTCCTTTTTGGTGCTACAGGAAGGAGTGACAAGAATTGGGCCTCAGCTCAAGAATCTGGAAGAGCCACACATAGGTAACTTAAATTCATCTCAACATCTTGATTAAGTCCTGTAGGGCAATACACTTAAATGAAGTGGAAAACGTGGATTGACTGTGCTCCTCTACCCCTCAGTCTTGCCAGAAGGTTCCACATGTGAGATTGAGAATCAGAGTGGGGTGGTGACTCTAAAGCCTATTCCAGGGAATATATGTATGGTCAGTGAGAGAGAGATCACTGAGCCCTACAGACTTGCACAAGGTAAATGTCATGTGCGCAAAAACCATCACACCCATTTATTTTCTGCACAAAAATGTAGAAAATTGATTTAAAATGTGTAATTGATTTTCTCCAAGGTGCGGTGATAACCTTAGGAAGGCTCCACAAGTTCAGGTTCAACCACCCTGCGGAGGCAGCTGTTCTGAGGGAGAGGAGACGGGTACAGCTCACAAACTTTCCACACTATTACGTCTATAAACATGTATCTGATGCATGTTTTTAGATGTTTATAGCTGTGTGAGCAAAGGTCTTGTTAGCTTTTCGTTAGCAGTCATGAGTCCTGAAGACTACCAAATTCTGTCGGAGTATGAGATATGATTGCTGGCATTAGTTTAATGCATTTTCAGATAAAGTAAGATGTATTCTTAGACATATTCACTTGATTTAACACAAGAACTGTGCACTGGTACAAATTAGGTAACAACTGTAGTTTTTAAGAATGAATAGTTTAAGTAGAATTAAGAATATGTCTTTGATATCTGATCTCCTCTATGTATTTGATGTATTTTTGTAGGGCTTCTAACAAAAGCTAACTTGTTTCATTATGTTCTAATTTCTAAAATCTACTTTTAGAAAATCTAGAACAGTCTGAACATTTAAAAAAGTTTACTTGCCATCTTTGTTAGGTGGAATTTACGTCAATATGTCAATAATACTAACGCATGAGAAAGAGGCACCAAAAGGACTGTATTATTATATATATTATTATTATTATGTTTTCTTTCCCTAAAATGAACTGCATCAGCATTGAATACAAAATATTTTGTAATACATTTGCCTGAATTGACAACTTTTGATTTTGTGGTCTCTGCAGACCAGTGAAGGAGGTCCGATTTACTCTACAGAGCTCAACCTGCTCAGTTCTGACTCTAGGTAAATATGTTTTGTTAATTCAAGAACTGTACATTGTAGAACCACAAAAAGCTCCCTAGTAAAAAGCTGTAATGAGCCCTCTGGGGAAATATTTTTTGTTTATATACCGTTGCTTGGTTACTACAGGGAGTATGTACACAACAAAAAAGTATAGATGTTTAGGCATTGTATTAGTGCGCTATTCCGTCAAATAATTTCACTTAATTTATGTTTAGCTGGAGTTTTTTGCAAAAGTGTTTATATTGTTTTCTGTTGGGCTAGTGTCTTATCCTGTTGTGCTGTTGTGTGCTCAGGGTTGCAGGTTGTCATGAGAATGGTAATGGGGCAGCCCCCAGACAGCAACTAGAGGAGCAGCAGTGGTATGTACAGTGTCTACGAGAGGAGATTCAGCTGGAACAGAAAAGAGCTGAGAGAGATCTGGACAGAGAGCAGGCCTGCCTTCAACAGCAACACACTGACAGTGAGTACAGAACATACTGAGTTGACGTATTGAGTTGTAATTAAATGCATGATTCGGTGCTAAATTATAACTTAATGCTTAGTTTAATGCTTTGTTTTAACCTTATGGAAAATTTTGGGAACATTGTAACTCTCCTTTATTATAAACTAAATCTATCAAGTAATTATTTAATATCTATATTTGCCAGTTTTTTGTGCTGGGATATTTTCATTTTGATTTTTGAATGTCCTCTGTTCCACTGTTAAGATAAATACCTTTTGACAGTGTATAACCCTAGTAATACATTTTGAGCAAATGTTAACACTTTTGAATACTTACAATAACCGGCCCTGTTCAATTGTTATTTTAATTTAGGCTACTCTAAACTCAGTTTTTTTTCTGTACTTTAAAGTCCAGCAGTGGATCTTACAAGAAAAGCAACGGCTTGCATCCCACAGGGGGAAAGGAACACTGGAGTCAGGGGTTCAAACAGATCCCAGCCTTGTTCCTCAACCAAATGGTTTATCAAGTGTAGAGGAAAGCAGTGCTGTAACAGTCCAATCATCACTCTTGATGGGTGACAGGAAAAGGGTGGTGCAGGAAGAACTATTGAAACATCATGCTTTGCGCAGAGCTGAAAACCGCGTGAGACGCAAAAGATTGCGTTATCAACTGGAGAAGATTGCAAGAAAGCGCCATCTATTGGAGGCAAAGCGAGAACTGCAGAGGCTAGAAAATGAGCTTCTACAGAGGGGCGATGAAGCCTCATCTCCAGATTTGGGGTACACCTTAAGATCCAGGGGTCATCCAATGACTTTGCGAAGGCATTCCTTCTCTGCTGATCTACTGTCCCGACTGTACCCTCAGAACACTCCTATTTTCAGGTAGGTGTAAACCATTCAAATCACTAACATTGTTATTTTCTTTATTTGAATTAACCTTGTCTAGTAATGCAGTCATACATTTGCTAAATGAATTACTAAAGAAATATATTCTTCAGGTACATGATCAGTAGTATGAAACCATGAACAGTAAATTAATAATATTATTAGTATTACTAAGATGTTTAGTAATTGTTTTTATTATTTCCCTATTTAGCCAGTTTCTTAAAAGGAACAGATCATCTGAGTTTACTGGTTTTGCTTGCACTGCTAAATGGGGCTCTGATGAAAGTCTCCAAGATCAAAAGGTTAGAAGGCGTTCAAACACAATGCCCTCAAGATACCAAGGATCCTCAAATTGGCGAAGTTCCTCAGAAAACCTTAAAAATTCCTTAAAGGAGGTAATATCAGCTGAAAGGAATGAAACCAAAGCTGTTTTGTCAAGGCTGTCAGTAAAAGAAAGTACTAGTGACCAAGACAAGCTTTGTTTTGATTCAAAGACGAAAGCTACCAGAAAAACTTTACCAATAATAAAACAGCTAACTACACAGAAGGGTTCAGTCAAGGGAACAAAGAGTTTATTTCAAGATAGAAGTAAAAGTTTAGAGACCATCCGAAAAGTTTTTTCACGTTCAGTTGGCCCTGGGATTAAGACTGCCTTGGCAAAAGTTTTTCGCAAGCCACCATCAGGGTCACGTGGAAGCAGAAGTACAAAATCACTTACAAAGTACAAAGCAATAAGTCAAACAGACAAAAACAAAACTGTTACACAGTTAGAGAAAAAGAAGGAAAAATGTTGTATCAAATCGACAATGTCTTTTGAAAGCTTGGATTTGCTCAGCTCACTAAAATATGTGCAACAGAGGCACTGGCGTAGTGCAGAAGCTCTGACCATTACCACCAATAAATGGGCTGCAGTGCCAGACAGGGGGGTTGAACAGAGTGAAGAGGAGGATCCCAATGGATCTTCAGATTGTGATAGTACTTTCTCATTGGATTCACTCTCATCAGCTTATGCTACCGCTCTGGCCGAGCAGCTTCAGCAGGAGGAATGTGATTCCAGTGAAGCTGAGAGTGAGGACAGTCAGATGTCTCAGGATTCTCTTGTTATGAAGAGAAGTGGGAAGCATGTTACTGCCAGACCAGTGCTGAGGCCTAACAAAGTTCCCAGCCACTTTACCTTTGGTAAATTACCAGCCTTGTGCAGCCCTCAGCCAATTAGGAACAAAGAAGAGATGGTAATATCCAAAGAAGTACCTGCCGAGGTTTTCTGGAACTTATATGGCAGTCCAAAATTGAAAAAGGAGAGAAATAGAGAAATTTCACAAATCGCATGCATAGGGTCTGAATGTAGACCCAAGAGTAGTGCTAGTATCAGAGAGCCAGATGCTCTTACTCTCACTGATGCCTGGTCATCCACAGATGCAGCAGACAGCCCCAGAATTGTGAGGACCTCAGGACACCTATTCAAGCAGGATCTACATGCACCTAAAGAGAACAGTAGCTGTCAAAGCCTTGCAAGTCTGGAGCTCTCGGACATAAACATATCAACTCACTCTGACTCCACTCAGGGTGACATTGCTACACATGAAGAACAAGACAACACATCCTTTGAGAATATTCTATTGTTAGACACACAGAAAAGTGATCCTGGTTTTACACCAGTGCAGGAAAGTGCTGGAATGCTGAAGAATTTTCACGAGCTGACTGCTTATGCAGAACCATGCACAACTCACACGGTTTGTGACTTCACAGATACCAGTCCAGGTGATGTAACATACAAAAATAAACCATCCAATGAGTCTGTTGTATTAGAACACACAGTGACTGAAGAACTAATTCACTCTTCTTCCAAAGATGGTGAAATCTCAACAAATATGAATACTTTGCAGCGCTCCCAAGCTAAGGAAGATCAAAAAATTAGAGGGAAGGACCAAGCATCCCACCCAGCATACCCTGAGTCCAGTAACAATGGAGAGAATGTTAAGTTGAAAAATGACAATGGGGAAACTTTTGATCAACATTATGAAAAAAATGCCTCCCTCTATCCCCAGCAGTACAGTGAAATGCCTTGCAAAGGAGTTACCAAAGATACATTGACAATCAAACTATCAAACAACCATGATGAAGTTACTGGCTTTGATAGAGATAATGAACATTTCAGTGTGCAGTTGGGGAATTATCCAGTGACTGGAACGTGTAAAAGGAACAAACATTCTTGTAAAGTTTTTTTGGGAAATGTAAAGGTGGCAAAGACATTGAATGTAGATATTTCAGATACTAAGTCATCATTATTAAATATGGATCAGGAACAATCTGCTTGTTTAGTTGTCAACAATTCTGCTTGTTCAGCCATCCATAGTGAATTAACAAAGCTGTCTCCTTTGGAAGATTTGCTCAGAGCTGGCAAAATAGAACACTCTGATCAAGAGCTGGAAAAGAAGGAAATAAAAAGTGTACAATCAGCCTGTGATACTCACAAGGCTTTAATCAACAAAGAGCATCACAATATTCCTAGAAATGATTGCAATACAAATTCTGCAAATCCCAGATATCCTGAGATTGAAAACATTGATAAGAGCAGTGAGGAGGACCAAAAGGATGCCATTCAGATTCTGGAAAGAAAGATGTTTAATAATAGATATTTTCAAATGAGTGACTCGGCTATTAATGATAAAATATCAGAGGTGGTTAAAGAACATTTTACAATGTCTCTGAGAGAAAACTGTGGAGAAGATCAGGCTCAACTTGGTGAAGGTAACATTTTATGTATGGCTAAATCAGAGACTCCTACAGTCAAGAATACAAAGCATTTGATGAACTGTGATACTCGTATACAATCAAGACATTCTATGACTACAACGAATCAGACAGTATTACACGCTGTAGAGAGTCCTTCCACAGACAAAAGATATGAACAAGGAGGTAAGGAATATGGGTATATAAGCGATAACATGACTTCAGGGGTATACTGTGCCATCAATGCACAGAGCACAGATGAACAAAATATGAATGCATCAGTGTTTTCACATTTTCAAGAATCTACTACCAGTGATAATACATTGAAAGAGAACACAATTTTTTCTCCCCTACATGTTGATGCTTCAAAAACTGTTCAAAAGAAAGATTTTACCACCACAGGGGTTATAGACAGTGGCAAACCACTACTTTCTTGTATGTATGCACAAGTGACTCCTTCACTTAAACATACAAATGAGTTGGATGAAATCATGAGAGTTGACCAGAAGAATGCACAGGTAGTCAACAACACTACAAAAAGTATGCTGGTTCCTACAGAAATCCAAGAGCACAAGTTTGACTCTAAACTACTTGGACATTTAAGACATTTCAATGAAACTTTATTTTCACCTGATGAACGCTGTCTAAATATCCTAACTCCTTCCAATAAAATCAATATTCCTCAAGTGTCAGTACCCTCTGAAGCAACTGTGCATACTGAACGTTCTGAAGGGACAGACTGCAACATAATGGTGGATAAATTTCAAAAAGTTATAGAGGGCACCAGGGCAATATTACCTACTACTAATTCAAAGGACCAAAATGAAAAGGCAGATGTACATTCATATAACTCCATAATATCAATTATGGAACAGTCCCAATCAACTGTTGATGATAATGACCATGCTTGTGAAGCTTCTCCTTTAAGCAAGCTTGCGTTTTATGAATTTGGTCCAGGAAAGCTTGGAAAGTATCATGCTAAATGTCCCTTAGACAATTCCACCATTATTATTGCTAGTATTGCTGATAAGAACAGAGAAAGATCTATGGAGCAAATACATCACAGTCACAACTGTGATGATTTAAAAAAAGATGCCACTGTTTTAGATTTCAGCCAGTCATTGCAGCTCCACAGTTCCTCAACTTCACAGAGGCCACAAATAGACAATGTGCTTAAAACTTGTGACACTGGAAGAATTCCACACGATTTTCCAAAATCAGAGAACCAGTCATTATGCACAAGCAATCATTTGGAAAAAATAAATAAATCTCAGTATAATAATGGCTGCATCAAAGGACCTCAGAACTGTAGTATCCAACACATGACAAATCAAGAGTCATCAGTGCATCAAAAACACCAGTCAACTGAGCCTGATAAAAATATGGTCAAGCCCTCAACAACTACTGTGATATATCACATGGTGAAACAGACTCCTTCCAGTCAAAACCGAAAGGAACATGAAAATAATCAATTTAAATCTAAAAATAAAGGAGAACATTCCACAGCAGCGGATGCTACAAAACATGTTGATAGCAATGTTAAAGGTGATAGGCAGAGAGATAGGCAAAAGCGATACAGAAAGGCCCACTTTAGGGCACCTCCAAGTTCATCCACTGATTCTACACCTGACTTATCCTTAGATGACAGAACCACATGTGAAATGCATATGCCTATTAAGGTTAATCATACCAAACCTGGTTTACAGGCCCCTAGCAGCCAAAATGCTGTTGCTCATGATAGGCTCAAAAATCCCCCACAGAAGAAAAACATCTCTTCACTGAAAGATCCACTGAAAGATTGCTTCACTGAAAGATCCAATGAAAAAATGCCAAAGGTGATTGACTCACCGGATGATAAAGACACTCATGTAAGGAGGAATGCTTCTTCCAAAAATATTTTAGGGGCTTATACAAAAGACCAAGCACCACCACTTGGGGATGCTGTTTTGCAGGCTAGAAATTCTGCAATGCAGTTTGGGTCTAGTGATATTAACCCATTTATTCATACAAGAACTGCTATGGGGTTGGACAGATCAGTTCATAAAAACCAGACCTTTGGAAGTGCTGCCAGTATATCCTGCAAACACTCTCCCCTTAATAGTTCTAACAAGAATATAACAAGGTGCTGTAGTGTGGACAATGGCTTAAATATTCAGAACTCCCCTTTCAGTTCCCATTTAAGCACTTATGCGAATCATAAAAGACTCTCTAGTACACTGAGTAGTGAGGAAGATTCTGGAGATCAGATTTCATCTGAGCCTTCACTGAAGGCAGCCTCTTATTCCTCTTGTGGTTCAAATAAGCAGACCCTAACAACTTTAAGATGTGACTCTTACAATGGTGCCTCAGAAGAAATACACCGTGGTTCAGGTCAAGTTGATGAAATAGTACTGGTCTGTTCCTCCAAGTATGAATCTCAGAAAAATGGACAACCTAATCCCACCAAGTGTGATCACAGTACACAAACTGTTGACGTTGCTATGGATCTTAGGGGGAAGAGTCGTCACAGAAGAAGCGTTACCCAGATGCCAGTGTGTAAACCAGAGAGTGGTGCCCCAACCACATGGGCAAGTCTTCAAAACATGTCTGAACATCTCTCTGATCTGATAAACAACACCTCTGATCTTCTAGGAAATATACAGTGTATGCGAACAGGAGAAAGATCACCAAAATATGAACATCTTAAAAAAAGTTTAGAATTTTTTAGTGTGAATTCAGATAGTAAGTACAAAAGAAACTGTTGTACACAGACTCCATCGGACATTGGGATCCAGACACAGACCACTCCAGTGTCAGAAAAACCTATGGCACATGAAGTCAATGTTATTGTTAAAATAATTGGATCAGATATTTGTAGTGTGTCACAACTAGATGGTGACACAAAGAGCTTGAGGGATAGATATGAAAGTGAACTGGCCTGGGAAAGAATTAAAAGCCTACCTGATTTACGTCCGAAAAGCTCGAAGTCACCTGACAGTCATAATTCACCACCTATTACCCCAAAAATTTTTTCATTAGAGACCGTTGTGCCAAATCAGAATTCCTCCAGCTTGGAAGCACTGGAAGTTAATGTAGAAGATCATTTCTACAAGAAGACTTTATCCACAGCAAAACAATGCCCATCCATGAAGGGGGAGAAGAATCACAATTGTCTGAAAAATGGAGATCTAAGAAATTGGTTTAATAAAAAAGCTACACTCATAGATCGTGCATGCTCACCTATTCTTACTGTAAAGGCAGCAAGATATGGCCAACAATGTCCAAAAAATACCAAACATTTAACAAATCATGGGACAACTAAAGGACAAAATATCATAGAAAACCGATGCTCTGATGTATACAAAATGCAATTTAAAGATTATGAAATGCCTAACAACCATGAGAATACAGTACTACATCAGGAGAAACACTGTATTCTTCACACTAAGCATACTAAAAACATATCCAAAGGTACATTATTGTCATCTGTGACCCTTGAAAACCTAAGAGACCCTAGTTGTTTGGAAATGGATGTATCAAATGAATGCTCAGTAAATAGCATGTCTCCCCAAAGCATGTGTATGCAAAATGAAAGAAAAGAATACTCTCATGGTTCCCCATCTCAAAGAAAATACCTCTCCCCACCAAGTACTACCACTGGTGTCCCAGACAGACCTCATGTGTCAACTTGTAACAAGCAACCGAGTTATGGTAGCAGTATGCTAGAACAAGATCACAAATCACCTGAGTATATACTAAATAAATGGGATCATTTGAATCAGAATACCCTGCAACACCAGGAAGATGATATGATGTCCCTAGTGCCAAGTGAGTGCAATACAGATGTCCTGGTTAGCATCAATCCTCTGACAGGGACCAGCCTGCTTAAAGAACATCAGTGGATCCCTGATGATCTGCCTATGCACAACAAATTTACTAACTGGTCTGGCATCAACCAACAGCCAACATCAACGGTCACTAAAACAAAAAACAGACCATCTGCACAATACTTCACAGGACCCAGCCTCAATTACCTTCAGGCAATGAAGTCACAAAAATCAGAGCCTTTGGGGAAGACTGACAGGAAAACAAGAGAAATTGAAAAGCTTAGAAAAGAGCGTGAGCAGGTTCTAGCATCTGTGCATCTAGATATGAACCCTCATCAGCTCACTGTAGAACTCACAGAGGCCAGGCTACACTATGGCCAAGGGGAAACAGACACTTTGCTTAAAGTTTTTAAGTCTGATTCTAAAGAAGTTTCGCCAGCCTGTACCAAACAGGAGCTCCTTGACAGGTCTGTATAATGTATAATTATGCATGCTCTACCACCAGAGCTATAGAAAGAGCTATTTAGTTTGTACAGCCTTTTGAAATAAAACACCATTCTGTTTAGGCACAGGAAAAGCATTGAAAGTTCAAGAAAAGAAAGAGAAGTACATCTCCAAATGTGCCGCAGAGCTCGAAGCCTTAGTCCTGGTAAGAAACGGATACCTGTAAGTCAAGAGAGGGAGCAGTCTCAAAGAATCTCAGACCTACCAAGCAGACGAAGGGAATATTTACAGCAGCTTCGCCAAGAAATTGTTGAAACAAGCAGGTGATTTAGAATTACACACAAAAAATGATAGTTGTGACTAAAGTAAAGTTGTGACTAAAAGTAGCTTGACTTTAATTCTGTATACTAACCAAAATGTTCTCCAAGAGTTCCGGATCCACCAAGGAAGGAGGGTCAATGTCCATCTGATATTGAGCTTCTACTGCGTGACTACAGCCGAGCCCGTGAGGAAGCAAAAACAGAGATTGCACGTGCTCGTCACAGACTCCGTGAGAGGACAGAGCAGGAAAAGAGACGACTACAGCAGCAAGCTCTCACACAGGCGGTGATGGTCAGTGTCATACAGAAACCATCTGTTTGATTTTTATTTTTAAGCATGAATTGCTTACTGCTTGCTCAGTTTAATTCATAACAGTTTCATTTATTCTGTCTTTCTTTCCCTGGGTGTTATTGTAGGATGACCTGCGGTTTTACACACGCATTAGTAACAGTACATTATGCACTGGGTCAAACCTAAGTCTTTCCTCAGGGCCCACTTCAGGCTACAACAGCAGCAATGCTGCTATATTGAAAGACAACATAATACCAACAATAAAGGTGACGCTAAGAACCAGAAAACATGCTTCCATGTTCTTAAATTTATAAAAAGCAATTCTCTTTACCCTCTTTTCCTTATCCATCAGGTAAATGGAGTCTCAGAAGTCAAAGTAAGGAGTCGACCACCAGTAATGCCATTACAGACATTGAAAGTCCAGCGTAGATGGCTGTCAGTTCAGGGTGAGCAATAACAATTTAAAACTAAAAAACACAAGAGCTACACTACAAAGCCACTTTGTTAATCTGATATTCTTTTCTGTCAAGATGTCAGTCAGGAGACATCTGTCACTGGATATGAACCAGAGGCCTCTTCCACTCCATCATCTCCTCCCTGTGCTCGACAGTGCACACTGTCTTTCGGCTCTCCCGTGTCTATATCAACTTCATACCAGGATATCGCAGACTGCACTCTTGCCAGTGCTATTTCAGAAGTATGTTATTGCAGCTTATGGTTCAAAATATGCAAGTTGCATGTCAAGGTGCATGCTTAATAGACTTCTCTGATCTATTTCAGCTATATTTGGCTTCTGGTGGTAATGTGGGAAATCTGCTGGCAGGGAAGGCATCCTCTGGTTGGAGGTAAAGTAATATGCATAAATATGCATTCCGTGCATATGTTAATGTTTGTAAAAACCTCTTAGAAAGAGCTGTACTATCATGTGTCATTTCATACCAGGCACCAGGGTGTGGAGAGAGGAGTTCAGGTCTTTCATAAGGCCACTTCTAGGACCACAGCACATGGGTTTCTTGGAGCAGTGGAGCTGCAGAGACCTCTGGGCAGTCTGTGGTGTATAGTTCGAGATCACTCAAAGACTCATCTATACAATGAGTCTGTTAGATCTGCGTGGACACGACCACTGGACGAACACACCCAGCTAGGTAAGGCACAAATGTAATGCTCATCACCAATGAAACACTTGCAAATGCTTTTAAAAATACATATATATATATATATAATCTCTCTTTTATGTAGTCTACCTGTTGACGGACACATCCAATTGCCAGTTTAAACAGCCACGGGATTTCTGCTGTATTAGTACTGAATCAAAACAGGTATCATGTGTACTCTCACTGTGACTGGCTATATCCAAAAATACAAAATGTTGAAACAAAAGGTATCCAAAAGGTATATCCAAAAATACCTTACCTGTTGATAGCTCTTTATGCGCTTCATAGATTTGCATGCAACAAGTATTTTTGCTTGCAATGTAAAGGCATTTGCATTTAATTGTTAGCATGCAAAATGTATCATTTAAATCAGGCACCTTTATACCTTATAATACATGCTATACATATACATATATAATAGCTGATCTTGTGATATCAAACACTTACTTTGATCAATCCTCTATATCTTAGGATGAAATGTGGTTGTTGGCCATGCAGTCTGTATTTGAGGAGACACTGCCACGCCCCAGTGTGGATACTGTTCGCGGAGAGATGCTCCCCAGCGCTTGGATCCTTCAGCCCAATCAGCGTAATGGTCGAGAGACTGTTACAGTTATCTACTTGCTTCAAGTAAGCTTGCATCCCATCAATATGTATTTGTTGTCAATTTGCATGTATGTAATTAGCATAAGAAAATGTACAATAATAACTTAAAATAATTATGTGCATCTCCCTCTATAGGTTGACTTGGGTACCCCATCCTTAGCTCCTAGACTGTTGAATACAGTGTCTAGGAAGCAAGCAGCTGTCATAGCAGACCTTGATTCTTTCTTCTCTTTATGACATTTGAAATATCTTCTCTTTATGTCGTTATGAAATCAGGTTCACACATATAGCAACAAGCACTTACACTTAAAACCATGAAGGTTTTGCTGAAATTTGCACATCATTTTCTTGCTTTTGATTATTTTTGCATAGCACTGATGATATGATTACCTGCATGTTGTGTAACACATTATTTGTCAGTTTTGTAAAAAAACAATGTTTTTGTCGAGCTGTTGAGTTTTGTCATTAGATATCTGTTTGGGGTGACCCTGCGCCAAAGTATTGATGGATTTATCAGTCTTCTAACTTCATTACAACAAAGTCCCAAAGCTATTTCTCTATTTGTGTACATATAATTATTAATTACTGTTTCATGTTGAGTATACTATGCATAGCTCTGCTTATTGTGAGAAGGGATATTTACATCGAAATAGTCCACGATGTTACAGTATTCCTTTAATGCACAGCATTACTATAACCTATTTTCAGAAATTACTACTTTACGAAACTTGAACTTGACACTTGCTGTAAAGTCTGCCTTTTGACTGTTTAATATGCAGTGCTGTGCTTCTGCACAGAGTACACGTCCAATTCTTTTTATTTTTCATTTTGTGAAGTGTTGGTTGGTAGCATTGTTAGCTAATTATTCTGCCATTTTTCAGGTTTTGTGAAATTTCTGTAATCACACAGAAGTTATGATGGATTCTAGGTTAGGTAAGATGGGACCATTTGACTGCAATGCTATTGTTGACTTTGATACTTTCAGTATTTTGTATATTTGCAAAAATGTGCATGCTAAATGTTCTCATACGTCTGTAAGTTTATATGCTTGTATTTATCATTAATTGTTACACTAGTCACTGTAGCTTCAGTCGTACAGCTTATAGACATGTATCTGGATTTCCATTAAAGCCATTAGGTTTTAACTGGTAATCAGGGGAGCCTTTGCTCAAGCACTGTAGAATGTCAGTAGTCTAGTGGTTTTATTTGTAACTTAGTCAACTGGTCTGAAGGATTTTTTTTGCCACTGAAAATACAAGTACAGAAAAATAAAGCAATTAAAATTTATAATCAAATTTTGTTTTTAATGTACTGCAAATGTCATCTATACTGTGTAATGACGGATGTAAATGTAAAATAATTTATCATTTGGTATTTTATGTTGTACAATATTTTTGTTTCTTAATTACTTTTAACTTATGTACCAGAAACTATTTTTATTAAATACATTTGACATTTCCATATAATTGGCTTTTTGTCATCATTATTATAGTGTTAAGGAATGCATTAGTTTCATATGAAGCAGGTTCCATAGCCACATAATTGAAAATAAATGCAAATTAATAGGTGAGGGGGGTCGTGCTTGCTATGTTTTTATTTTGATAAGTAACACAATATTTGTACTTAATTGTAATTGTGGAAAGTTTTAGCCATTAAAAAGACAAACTTTTACCAATAGTAATTTAATGTTAATGGCAAATAATGATATGATTGTTAATTGACCTTTTGCCTCAGCAACCTGAAGTCTGCAACGCTGGTCTTTTGCTCCATTTCTGTGTGGATCTCAAGGCTCCACAAGGCATTATAACTAGCTGTTAATTGTTAAATATCAAATTAAACTACGTTTAGAAGCAGATCAAAATACAACGCTTGCAATAATCTCACATTTGAAGCCACACCCAAACTAGCTAACTAAATGACCCTTTACTACCTGGTTAAACTGTACATTTTAAAACACTGCATTATCAGCTGTGATAAACCAATGCCACATGCGGGAATGACCCAAATGAAATTTCTGTCGGGAAAGTAATTATATTCCAGAACACTTTTATTCAGTTTTTGTTTGATTGATTTTCCTGCCGCATCGATCGGAGACCGCGCGCCGTTTATTACACTTCACGAAACAATGTGTTGAAAAGTTCTCGATTTCATTTTAGTCGGTGAACAACAACGTGAAACGATTAAACTTACTTTAATCTGCCAGCTGCATATGCTGAAGGCTGGTGAGTTCACAATTCCTGCCCAGTTTGAGGTCGTTCTGGCAGAAGGAATGTACGTTGATTGTGCGCTTCAGGTTGTTCGCCGTGTGAGGGCGCTTCGCTGTTGCGCATCACTGTGGAGTGCACTATTATTCACTATTATTCACTATTATTCACTGATACATTCACTGACGATAGTGACAACCTCTGTATTACTTTATACTGACGGACTGTTACTTTATAGCCGATGATTAGCTGCATTTATAAACTGGCGTCATACTGAACATGAGGGAAACTGTCAGATTTTCATTTCAAACTGTAAATCGCACGTAGAAAAGCAAGCAATACATTGATAACCCAAATGTAAGTTAAATGAATAATTACTGTAGAATTAACAATTAAATGAATTGGGGTCTATCCCACAAATTGGGATAAGTTGCTCCTTCAAAAGGTTGACTGTACAGACAACACAGTACACGGCACTCTATACAGCACATAGAATACGTTTTATCAGTATATGTGCTCTCTGGGAATCGAACCCATGACCTTTGTGCTGCTAACGCAATGCGCTGCCACTGGAGCTACAGGAGCGCTCCGTGCGCTTTTGAGAATATATAACTCGATAAAGAAAGTGACGTTTAACGTAGCCAATGTATAGTTTCAAAGCTACCGATTAGTAGCAGAGTGTATTTGTCCAGCAGTTTTATATTTATGCAGGACCTGTGACCTTGCAGTAGAGGCGGGCAGTAGAGGGGTGGGGAGCGCCATTTAAAGTCAGTGACACTTGACATGAATGTGCGTCCCCTGCGCTCGGGCAGCGCTCCGCTCCTACACTTTATTTTTAACACTTTGGGTGGGTCTCAAACGGCGGCGGGTGAGAATGAGCGTTGTGAGCGGCGACCCTCTGCTCAGTCCCTGTCCCTTCAGCAGCTCTCCCCCACCGTGACCTAGACCTCATTACCTCTCATGGGATTATTATTGCCCTTCAAATAACGGACTTTACAGTAAAGACATCGACAGAGCAGCGTACCCTTTCCCGGATTGCTTTTTGTTTAAATAGGTAAGTATATTTCTTCTTGTAAAAATGCATTCGAGAACGAACAGCTTCAGGTTATGGTGTCCAATGGCATTCGATACTGTGTAAGACTTTACAGTTTTTATAGTTTGTTTTAAAAATGGCATTTGACATATTTGTATTTTTGTGGACAGCAAAATCATATTCAAAGTCACATTAACAGGTTTTATTATTGTTTTCGTAAAGTCTTACAGTGTTATGGAAAGTGCAGCAACCTGTTGATCACTCTGTTAAACACTCTAGTCTGAACTTTATCAAATGGGTATGTGTGAACAGGGCAGAGAAAATGTTGTTGAAGAAAATATGAGACAAGTCTATGCAACAGTGAAAATTTCCTACAGAATGTCTGTTTTTGTATTTACAGACTCTTTGTCCTTTGTAGAATGGAAGAGATCTAGTAAATTGAGTAACTCATCTCCCATAACTTGAATTTATCTGCATAATCATTTGATAGTAAAAATATCTTTTTCTTAATGCAAATAAGAATAATGGCATCTCAATCCACGCACATTTGCCTGCTTCCTTTGTACCGCCATTAAATAAATAAAGGAATGCAGTTTTATGGTTATAGTGAAAGAAAAACAGCCGTGTGCCGTCACTGGGTATTTGAAATAACAACAAAATTAGGTGAGCTGTTTCGACCTCACCTTATAAGGAGAAGTGCCCATGATGAAAACAAGTACCAAAAACTTTCATATCCATTCCAAGAATTGCTTTGTATTGTATTAACTATTCATTGTCTGATTTCTTTGCCTGAGTGTATACTCAATATCATCTTTAACATGGTGTTTTTCTCACTGTCCAATTATTGTACTCACATTTAAACACAGCCCTCTCTAGTCATATAGTGCCAGGGTCAGCTGTGCCTGCAATGGCAGACACAGTCGGTCGTGAATCATACCACACCTAAGGCTGGCCTCACCCCTCACACATGTGAGAAATACCCTGCTGGTCCTGCTTCCTGGACAGTAGATAACCACCCTCCCAGCTTTGGTAGCAGAATTGTGTAAACACATAATCATGGCAGTGATCATGATAGATATTTTCAAGCTAGAGATATTGTCTACAGTCTTAAATGTCTGAAATTACATTAATTGCAGTTTCATTTTTAATGTATTATATCCAAGAATAAACTTTTAGTATTTCAGATTAATAGTAATAAGTGCAGATTAATAAGAAAGATAAATTCATGGTTTGAGTTTCTGTGTTTTTTTTTGGTTCAGATATCAGATATTTCATCATAAACTGAATGTGTGCACGTGAGCATATTGCAGAGAAAGAGGCACCAAATGCAAAGAGAGCAGAGAAGTTGTGCTGTTTGTGATAAGGGTTTTCTCGCTGTTGGGTGGAGAAACACTTTTTGATAACACCCCCCCTGCATTGGCCTGATATAGAGAGACAGAGAAGGAGAAAGAAAGAGAATAACCATAACCCCCCTCAGACACCTCCACTTTCCATAATCTCTCTCTCTTACCTGTAATTAGCCAGATGTTGATTGTCATAGATAGCCCTGCATAAGACATGATCTTCAAATGACAGCTTCACTGTAGCATTGTCAGTGTACAATAGCCCTGATGACCTACTACAAATAGCAACATTACAGGAGCTATAATTAATGTGGTGCAGTGCTTCTTAATGTCCCAGATATTTACTAGAGCAGAAGTTTTGGGTTGTTGGTGGCTGTTAATTTGAAGAAGATCACTGCTTGTCTTTAGCAGCTGAAAGTGTTTGCGTTTTTCTTCCAGATTATTTTGACTGTGTGGAAAAAACGAATTACGCAAACAAATATATGTGATCACGTAGTGTGTGACGAAGTAGGAACATTTGTGAAGGGTGCTCTTCACATTCTCTCTCTCAGAGGGGTTGCCCAGCCCCCCGTTCAGAGTGATAAGACTACACATGAGCAACATGCCTCACAAAGATAGAACTATCTTAGCAGCTAACCTTCACCCGCCATTCCACAGCAACACGCGCAAAAACACACCCTCGTTAAGAGTGACGGTTAGAGAACATGTGCTGAAAATGGCGGCCTTTGGCAATTTGAATCTGAGGAGGTATGGAGGTCATAGGCCAACATTCATAAACAAAGCAGGAATCTATTAATCCATTTTGTTTCTTGCAGAAAATCTGAAAAACTTGGATTAGATAAAATTTTCTAACCAAGTATAATATGACACTGTTCTTTCCCTCTTATTTAGCATTTACTTTTATCTAACTAATCCCAAGGTCCATTTAAGTGCATGTAAGTAACTTCAGATGTAGTTTACCACTTTAAATATTTTTTTCTATATTTTCCAAAATACATTTTTTAATTAAACAGTATTTTACAGTTTAAAAGCCATTTTTTTTGTAAAATACCTATGATTCTTTAAAATATAGTGTCACTCAGTTTAGTATTTTGACAATGATACATTATTAAAAGGCTGAAGTGTCCATATTGTTGGGGCCACAGTATGTTCAGTATCATCTAACTGTGGACTGCTCTAATAAAAAATTACTGTTATTGACAACTCCGAAGACCTGATGTCCGCAGACCTGATGATCTTCTGCTCACATATATAAATATAATCACAATGTGTACCAGGGTTATAGTGTTGATTATAAAAAATGTATGGGGATAAACATAGACATTACTAGTGGGAAGGACAAGTCCCAACCAGTTATGCTGCTGCACCCATGATGTGTGCCATCACTTTAGTTTGTGGCCTAACTTATTTTTATTTTTTCAGATAAATATCCAATTAATCCTCTCTTACTACTGTCTCACATTTCAGATCATCCATCTCTGGCATTCCACTGTCTTTCATTCGAGTGGTACACTGAGGTGTTACGTCCCTCTCATTCTCCTGTGTCTCTATGGCGACTATGACCTCCACCACAGACTTCGACAATGCTGAAATCACTCAGCAGTACAGCCGCATCAACACGCGCTTTGAACTATCTGATGAAGAACTCGACAATGACAACACCTCAGCCAGACTGTTTGAGCGCTCACGCATTAAAGCCCTAGCAGGTGAGTCACTTGACATACAACTTTGCATGTGTTGCTTTTGCTTATATATACAGAGGCCTATAAATGTGCACATACTTATACACACATACTGTATAAAAACATGCAAGCAGCTGAAACCTATCCTATTCTACCCCTGCTCCTGACTAGCCAGGATCATTTGCACATATCCAACATGCCTCTCTGTGACTGAGCTGGACAGCTGCCCTGCTCGTCTCTGACCATAACTTAGATCTCTGGCATGGCTACAATATTTGTCATTTTTGGCACACCTGTGAAGCATGCTGCTTTCAGAGGCAGTAGGTTTAAATAGCAATTTCAAGACCAGCGTTACAAGCCCTCTTCCAGGGATCGCAGAGATCATCCATACACATGACGATTATGAGAATGCACACAGTACACTATGTGACAGTATGTGGCAGTACACTACCATAACTAGATTTCTATATTTTCTGAAGAAAGGGGTGCTTGTCTGGTGGTGTTTGTCTGGTGCAAAAAAATGCTGCCACGCTGCTCAGGTGGTATGGGTGGCAGAGCTATGCATTTGGTAAGGTGTTCTGTTTTTAGGGCATTGCTGTGTTGTTTCTAGGGTGTTCTGAGGCGTTGTTAGGGCTTTGATAGGGTGTTCTTGGTTGTGGCTAGGTGGCAACCTATAAAAATAAAGTAAAAAAAATAAAAACGTCCACCTCTTACTATGATATTTTGTTCCCTAGAAATGGTTTCTGACTTTACTATAGGACAATGATGTTTTATCACATGTTTTATTGTTTGCTGGGTCAAAAGTCTGATTGCTTAGACAAGTAATATTATACTCCTGTTCAACAAATCTAAGGTATCAGTAGCTTAAACTATGCAACCATGCAATTGAAATTTGCTATTAACTGTAAGGTTAGTTTTTGAGAAATATGTAAGTATGAACAATAGTAATATTATGCCTCACTACAATGGTAATATTAATAGTAGCAATCACTACAAATGATGATCTTTCTTGGAGGGGGCAGAGATTGCATTTGTTACATTTTAATATGTTTGTTTTGTAAGGTGGCTTTGTTTAGTGAGGGTGAATTCAACTTTGTCCTGTCTCTTTAAGTCACATGCATGCTGCTGAGCCAGGATTGGTGTGATGTGTTGTGTCTGTGCAACTGTGCACTGCTTTTTCTGTAATGCAATTAAAGAGAGTTAAAACGCATGAGAGTGAGAGAGAGGGTGCGAGAGAGAGAGAGTGGTTCTCGTTCCTCAGCACTGATTTACCGCTTTTGAACAGACACGTATCCCTTTGAGTATACTAAGTACACTCTGAGTATACAATCATTAATATGTTTGTAATATATATCTACATTGGGGCAAACAAGCTTATGCACATTCTTACAGACATCACATTGTATTTGTAACACAAATTTACAGTACTGCCACACATACACCCATTTAATAACATTACAGATGAACGTATTTGTGTGTGTTGTGGGGCAGTCAGGAAAAAGGGGCATATTATATGCATGGCTGAGGCACTGAAGAACCACTCCATGTGCTGCCTGGGAGAGGCACAACAGCATCACTGCTCAATGGGAGTAAGTAAGGGTGGATAAAAAAAGAGAGAGGGAGGGAGGGTAGATGCGGGAGTGAGTGAACAAGAAGTACTCTAAGGCAGAAGGAGGGAAGAAGAATTGTCTCGTTCTTTCCCGGCTGCGCACATTGAGAATGAGTAGCCCGTGTCTGTGTCGCGCGATGCCTGTGAGCCAGACCCGGATGAGGGAGGTCAAACTCAGCCTAAAGACCAGCAGAGAGACCATTGCAGCCCGACCTACTACAGTTGCCCGGGAAGTCAGCAGCCGACAGTACACCACAGTGAAAGAAGCCCCAACCCGGACCAATGCCCCAAGCAGCCGGAGCCGAAGCACCCCGCCAGTATACAGGGCCCAGAGCAAGAGAGGTACAAAAACCAACGTTCCCCAGATTCATGAACCTGAGCAACTTCCGGAAAAAAATGGCACTTTACCTGGCATCCCACCGAAAATAGCGCCCATGACTCGCACAATGGTCTCCTCAACATCCTCCTCTTCAATCAGCACACCAAAGGGCCATCGTCCCTCACCTCCAAGATCCTCACCCTCATGTCCCCTCTCCCCATCCCGGAGCATGAGACGAGCACGATGGCTGAGCTACAGCACTTCCAACATCTGCTTCAACAACTCCATTCTGGATGGGCGCTTCAGACAGCTACAAGGTAGTGTCCTGCAGGAGTGTTTTTCCCACCCTCAAAGAGGCAGAAAGCAGTCTTTCCTGGCATACCCCTCCACCCTGCCACAGGGGAATTATGGAAATAGGTGGGAAGGGGGTCAGGAATGGGAATAAGTTGGTATGGTTTTTATTGGCTGATGTGAGATCGAAAGAAGTGGTTTGTCTTTTCATGTGTAGTATTTATTAATTTCATTATTTATTGCTGTATATTCACCCACTCACTGCAATACCGCTAAATATTTAATGACATAAACTCATAGAAAGGCCATTCTATTGACAATTTTTTTCCTGTTATTACATTGACAGACTTACCACCATCTACTTTCACTCTTCTGTTATTTTTGCTTTTTACAAAAAACATTGTTTATTTCTCTCTCTGTGATTTGGGGTACTCAGCATCAAAGGTCTCCAATCTCACATTGTCTCCTGGCAGCTCTGTTTATTTTTAGAGAAGTTGACTGTCACTGTTAATTTGCCCAAGACTGAACTTTCTCTCACTGTTATGGATGAGAGAGTTCTTTTAGTATTAGTAACAGATCATTTTTTTATCCCTTTAATACCATTAATGTATACATGTACAGTAATGCATATGGATGCTAGAAATAAGTAAAGTGCTAGTGTAAATGCAAATAGAGATGAACAATGCACTAATATATACTTCTGTTTTACTCAAGCTGTATGCACTAAAGGTATTGAAAAATATGAAACCTAGGCTTGTTGAGGGGAGATGTGCTGTTACTTTGTAAAAGTGATAGGACTTATGGTCTTCACCTAGAAAATTCTTAATGACTCACGTTGAAGGACAAACTCTTCCCTCCACAATATCATGACTTGAGGTGGCCTCATTTAACTGTGGCCAATAAGCAACCACCCATAAATAATGTGTTCAAACACCCTAATAATGTACTTATGTACTTATGATGAACACATTACCATCATAACAGCAAGTTTTGCATGGGGCATTTTTGCAAAGACTCTACAGAACTTCAAATGTATTATCTTGGTTTTTTTTGTCATGACATCACAAACTTCTGCTAGCTGTGCAAGCATGTAGTCATGAAAACTTCAGCCTGTAGGTCCAGGGCCCTCCAAACAGTGAATCAGAGTGAGGCTGCAGATCACATCCAGTAAGCTGACTATGGGAAAAAATACTAACTTGTTCTGTACAGGAAAAATCCATCAATATAAATATTTCACAGAGCTGCTCTGTAAGCTAGTAAAGATATCTGAGATCTGAAACCTCAGTATTTAGACTCACTGCTGTTATAATGGAGACAGAGCATCATTTAGCAGAGGTTTGACTGCAGTATTTTGTACAAGGTGCGAACAGCAAGTGAAATCTATTTGGCAGTAGTTTGAGCATGAAATTTGTAGTGGTGCTCGGCTAGGAGCTTTTATTATGCCTCAACACATCTGAGGCTTTCCTTACTCTGGATGGCAACATGATAAATTGCAAGGTAAAAAAACGAAACAGTTTTTAAATGAAAGGGCTGACCCCTATAGTTGGTTTCATTGATATAACTTGTAATGCAATAAGGTTAATACAGTCATAGTATATATACTTCTTGAATAAAATCAGGCAATTTGGATGTTACTACATGAAACAGCTTTTTAATCCAATTCTAAACGTATTCATATATATATATATATATATATATATATATATATATATATATATATATATATATATATATATATATTGCATATGTTTATATCTTATATGCACAACATCATAACAATCATAACTTCTTACCAGATTAAGGTTCTTGCATATGCAAAAATAGTGCAGATATAATTGGAATTTAAATAATTTGAATATGAAAGATTTGAATGATCATTATTTTCCTTGTTTTGTGATCTAGATTAAGGAGATATGAGAACAGGACCAAACGTCAATTTCATTTAAAGACAGTGAATTTTTGTATGATGACGTAAAACTGTTACATGTTGGCAGAACAAGGCCATAAATGACAGACCAGCTCTGACTATGAGATTTCTTTTTCCTGTAGTTCAAAGGTAAACAGGAAGGTAATGTTCTAGATAATGTGCTGGAAACCCCCATGGGTTTCAGGTTTAAAAGCATGAGTCTTCTCTACTCTCCATCCCCATCACATTCAAATGTTTTCACTGGTCTTGCATACTCTGTATTTCTCTGCAGCTCTCTTTTTGTCATTTCCATCCCTCTGCCACGTCCTGTTTCCTGTGGTTGAAGAATCTGAATCATTTATAAAACATCATTAAGAATGCACACTTATGCCCTTTCTTGTGGTAGATTCTTAAATAAACACAGTACCGGAGAAGTGATGCTGAGCAAGAACACATGCGTCCACATACTGCATACACGTCAATAAACCATGATGCATATACTCACGTGAAACATATTTAAGTAGTTGTATAACTGTTAAAAAATAGGGTCTGTCTTTTTTATGTTTAAGTGCTATTTGAAAGTGACAAAATAGGAATACAAAATTTTTAATTTCTTACATTTTATCTTTGATCAGGACATTTTTTCACAAGAATACAACCAATATCATTGGGATTACTCCTAAAACATGAGAGTATCGAAATAGTTCAATTTTTTCCTTTATTGTCAATTCCAGATGAACGAGAGGCTGTCCAGAAGAAGACCTTCACAAAATGGGTGAATTCCATTCTAGCCAGAGTCAGTTGCCGAATCTCAGATCTCTATCTGGACTTGCGGGATGGAAGGATGCTTATCAAACTATTGGAGGTTCTGTCAGGCGAGAGACTGGTGAGTATGTACTGTGTATAATGGTCTCTGATCTTAACCACACCACAGTAACAGCAGGAACTCGTCTTTGACATTAACTCATTACAGTAATATTTGTTGGACCTTTTAACCTCTTAGCCCAAGCCAACCAAAGGCAGAATGCGGATCCACTGTTTGGAGAATGTGGACAAAGCTTTGCAGTTTCTAAAGGAACAGAGGGTTCACTTAGAAAACATGGGATCACATGATATTGTAGATGGGAACCACCGCCTCATCCTGGGCCTTATCTGGACCATCATCCTTCGCTTCCAGGTCAGCTCATCTAGTCCATTATAAAATACACTTACCATAATCAAAAACAAAACACAAATGCTACAGTATAAAACAATAAATTATCATGTTTAGAGAAGAGACAAGGTTTTAACCATTCTATTTATCCTGTACCATGGATGTTGAAATAAATATTTTGAATTAAACTATATGTTTATCTATTGAAACTATATTGCCTATAATGCATTCAGAAAAGGTGGTTTTGTGATTAAAACATTGCAATCTTACATTACTATGGCCCTACAACAGAGTTTCTGTGTTGTGTTTTGGTTGATTTGAAAAGCATGCATTTATTTTTAATCTCTATATTTGATAGCTGGGTATTTTTAGCCCAGCTGCTTCAAACAATGTGGCCTGCTACATAATTCAGACCTTTACAAATGAAAGGAAAAGGATGGAATAGAAGTTATTGACTGCTCTTTATTCTGCTTGGTTTCAACAATAATGTATTACCTCAACATTAATACGTCAGGATTTAAATAAAATAATGTCTTTCTAATCAGTGAATGGATGCCTAATTGTCAGATTTACAGTACATGAAATGTCAATCGAGATAAAAGTCCACTGCCTTTTTCAGTTTCAAAACAGGAGAAACAACTAGCTGACAGTTTTCAGACTCTAGAGATATGAATATAGTTTAAATGCACATATGATTATTTCAGCTTCTAAAGGTTTTGTGTATGTGTGTGTGTGCATACAGATTCAAGACATAATAGTAGAAACTGGACAAGCTGACCAGACAGGCAGGCAGGAGACACGCTCAGCCAAAGATGCTCTACTCCTCTGGTGCCAGATGAAGACCGCAGGGTAGGACAACAATTAAATCTTGAGATTTTGAAAGATTTGGAGGTTACAGTTGAATTTGTCTGATGTTGTTTTGTATCTTCAGGTACCCCAATATAAGCATCACCAACTTCACCACAAGCTGGAAGGATGGAATGGCTTTCAACGCTCTCATACACAAACACAGGTGAAAATGAATTAATTTTAGCATAAACATCTGAGACAAAAATACTTTAAAATGAACCGAAATCTCAGTTAAGCCTTCTGATCTGTTAAAGAACAATCTCTGACTAACAACATTTTTTATTTAGCAAACCTACAAGAGAACATTTAGCTTCTCCTCAACACCTTTTTTGTATTTTCATTCCACTCCACTAGGCCAGATCTAGTGGACTACGGCAATCTACAGAGGTCCAACCCCACTCACAACCTTCAGCAGGCCTTTAACGTAGCTGAAAAAAAGCTTGGGGTCACCAAGCTTCTAGATCCAGAGGGCAAGTAACAGTATTCACCCTCTAAACACTTATTAGACTGAAACAGTATTTATCCTCCTGCTGGAGGTAATGGTGATAACATCTTGATATTGTGTTGCTTGCAGATGTGTTTACTGAGAACCCAGATGAGAAGTCCATAATCACATATGTTGTTGCATTTTATCACTACTTCTCCAAGATGAAAGCTCTAGCAGTCGAGGGAAAACGAGTTGGGAAGGTACAACATTTAATTGTGTACATGAGCCTGCCCATCTCTATGTGTGCATGTTGTATTCAAGAGGAAATTCACATTGATGGATATTCTTTTTCCAGGTGCTGGATCAGGCCATTGAAACAGAAAAGATGATTGAGAAGTATGAGACATTGTCATCAGACCTGCTAACATGGATTGAGCAAACAATCCTAGTCCTGAACAACCGCAAGCTTGCTAACTCCCTTACAGGCGTCCAACAACAATTGCAGGCCTTTAACACTTACCGTACTGTGGAAAAACCACCTAAGTAATTAAGACGGTTCACAATAAAACTCTTTATAGTTTGTAATATTGCTAAGAAACTATCCTTAACTTTACTTTTTACTGTTCAGGTTCCAGGAAAAAGGCAACTTGGAAGTACTATTGTTTACCATCCAGAGTAGGATGAGGGCCAATAACCAGAGGGTCTACACACCTAAAGAGGGTGCATTGGTGGCAGATATCAACAGGGTGAGACAACAGGATTGAGTTTCAGCTATGGCATCACTTCCTGAATTAGAAACATTGTTTTAAAACAAATATGACGCCTGTCCAATGAAATTGGACAATCATTGTCATTTATCAAAAAATTGTGTTGTATAAATTTGGGTTTAACCATAGTTACATGTGTCTCTGTTACCTGACAGATAAAAAACCTGTTTGGGAGAATGTTTTTGCCATTCAAAAAACGTTCTCTGTATTTACCTGACAGTGGTGACATGTAGGTATTTAAACAAATTCAAAATTATGGAAAACACTGGATCACATGAATACTGTAAAAATAAAGTTTTCATGACAGAGTTGCTTTTTTGACAGACAACTGCTTTTCTGAAATATGACAAAAACACTGATGAGTGATCAAAACTCCATTCTACATCTTTGCTGCAGAATCACATTCCTATCATATTCCTATTGTATGTCATTGCCAAGAGTTTGAACTATGCTATTGTAGCTCATTCATTTTAAAAATGATAGAACTCTAGAGATAAAAGACAAGTATAATTTAGCACAAAAAGGCAAAATGAAAAGTACTGAAGAAAACAAATTTCCTTAAATAACATTACTCCATCAACAATAGTATTTCACCCCAATACAAATCCTATCACTAGGTGCAGATGGAGCCCCATCTTATGGTTTGTGTGGGCATCCAAGAATTTCACAGTACACCACTGAATAACAATAACTGTAATAGGAAAATTATATTGTAGCCTCTTACATTACAGGATAAGTAATCTCATTACTAACTAGCCTTACAGTTTCCTGTATCTGAAACTTTTGATACAAAATACAAAAACAGAACTGCATTAAAGTGAAACGTTTTGTGATATGTAAATGAGTATATGCCCTCTCAATTAGGCATGGGAGCGATTGGAGAAGGCAGAGCATGACCGTGAGCGAGTCCTAAGAGATGAACTCATCAGGCAGGAAAGGCTGGAGCAAATGGCTCGTCGCTTTGACAGGAAAGCCGCCATGAGAGAGACCTGGCTGCTGGAGAATCAGAGACTTGTTGCACAGGTAGCTCCCAAAACACAGCCTCTGTGTGAGTTGTAAACTGAAAATCACATTTTTATTACTTGCCAACCTGAATAATAAAAACATCATTTTACTTTTTATTTTGAAGGATAACTTTGGCTATGACTTACCAGCAGTGGAGGCAGCTAAAAAGAAACACGATGCCATTGAGACCGACATCGCTGCTTATGAAGAACGTGTCCAGGCGCTGGTGGCCCTGTCTAAAGAACTAGAAGCAGAGCGATACCATGATGCTAAACGCATTGATGTAAGAAAAGACAACATACTGAGGCTGTGGGACTACCTGCAGGAGCTCTTGAAAGCTCGCAGAGGCCGTCTAGAAAAGAACCTTACTCTTCAGAGAATCTTCCAGGAGATGCTTTACATCATTAGCTGGATGGATGAGATGAAGGTAGGAAGGACATCTGCTTTGCTTGAATATTATGGGTACATGCAAGAAAAATTATTTCCTACCTGTTTATTATGTGGCATTTATTCTGCAGGGTCGGCTCTTGTCCCCTGACTTTGGGAAACACTTATTGGAAGTAGAAGACTTGTTGCAAAAACATTCATTGGTAGAAGCTGATATTGCAGTGCAGGCAGAAAGAGTACGATCAGCTAATGCAGCTGCTCTGAAATTTGCAAATGGTGACAGTGAGTACACTTTTACACAATTTAAATATATTGATTGATGTTTTGCTTTTGACACAAATAAGGTTGATTTGTAAAAAATGGTTTGATGTCTCTATAATATCTATTTAGTGAAATTTTAGCACACAATATTTATGATTATTAGTTATTTTTGTTCTCAAAATTACTTTCCTATTCTGTGTTGTTTAGGCTACAAACCATGTGACCCACAAGTGATCCGTGATCGGGTACAGCATTTGGACCTGTGCTACCAGGAGTTATGTGCTCTGGCCACCCAGAGGAAAGCCCGTCTTGAGCAGTCAAGGCGTCTTTGGAACTTTTTTTGGGAAATTGCAGAACTGGAGAGCTGGATTCGGGAAAAGGAGCACATCTTTTCTTCTCTTGATTATGGTAAGGATCTGACCAGTGTGCTAGTACTACAGAGCAAGCACAGTGTCTTCGAGGATGAGCTTGCAGCCAGACGTGACAACCTAAAGCAGGTGATGGACGAGGGAGAAAGCATGATTCAAGCCAAGCACCTAGGTTTCCCCAAAGTTCAACAGCGCATGGATGATGTGCGAAGGCAGTGGCAACAGCTGGAGGAGCTTGCTGCTTTCCGTAAACAGAATCTACAAGACACCCAACGCTTCTTCCAGTTTCAGGGTGATGCTGATGATCTCAAAGTCTGGCTGGTCGATGCTATGCGCCAGATGAACAGTGATGACATTGGGCATGATGAGTATACTACACAGCGACTGCTTAAGAAACATCGTGACTTAAGAGATGAGGCTGCTAAAAATGGAGCCACCATTGATGCTTTGTCCAAACAGGCCAATGCACTTCCTGAAGAACTGAGGAACACACCAGACATTCAGGGACGTTTGATGGATATCCGGGATATGTATATTGAGCTTCTGACCCTATCAGATATGAGACAGAAAAAGCTAGATGACACCATGGCACTTTACACTATCTATAGTGAGACAGATGCCTGTGAGCTCTGGATGAGCCAGAAAGAGACATGGTTGGTTGGACTAGAGACACCTGAGAAGTTAGAAGACCTGGAAGTAGTACAGAACAGGTATGGCTCTTGTATATACGAAGAGCTGAAAGCAGAGAGAGTATATTAATGTGTTTTATAAACTGGGAAATGGGTAGTTATGGGTAATTAATTTTGCTCTTGGAGACCCACTGCTCTGCATAGTTTAGCTCCAACACTAATCAAACACACTTGAATTAGCAAATGAATGTTTGAATTTAGTTGATGGAGCAGGACCCTGGAGACATTAGATACACAAGATACACTATACAAAAATGTGGTCATTAATAGAATTTTTAAATTATACCATTGTGTTCTATTTGTTTGCAGACTAAGCATTCTTGCTCAAGAGATGGGTAACATGCAGGCTCGGGTTGATGATGTAAACAAAGCAACCAAGCAACTTGAGGACAGCAGGCATCCACAAATAAAACAAGTGAAAGACTGTCAGGCTCGTCTCAATAAAAGGTAAACATTCTTATAAATGTAATTTTTCTGAGTTAAATAAATGTATAATTAAAGTTTGTCAGTCCCAATTAAAATGCTCTATAAATTTTTTGTAACATTTCTCTGCTTTTCTCTGCAAAGGTGGGAAGCTTTTAAGGCAATGGTGGAAGATAAGAAACGTAAAGTGGATTCAGCATTAAGTCTTCACAACTATGATCTTGATTGTGATGAGACAGAGTCATGGATAAAAGAGAAGACACGAGTCATAGAGTCTACACAGGATCTTGGGAATGACCTGGCTGCAGTCATGACTATACAGAGGAAGCTCTTTGGGATGGAGCGAGACCTTGCTGCCATCCAAGATAAGTTGGATTTCCTGCGTGGTGAGGCCCAGAAGCTGGTAAAGGACCATCCAGAAAATGCTTCTGATATCCTTGCCAGGCAGGCAGAGCTGGACACAGCTTGGGGCATCTTGAAAAGTACCTTGAAAGACCGTGAGGACTCTCTTGGGGAGGTCAGCAAGCTGCAGACCTTCCTACAGCACATGGATGATTTTCAGGCCTGGCTGTTCAAGACGCAGAAGGCTATTGCATCTGAAGAAATGCCTGATAGTTTACCAGAGGCTGAGCAGTTTTTAAGTCTTCACGATGCTATAAGGAACGACATGGATGGCCATGAGGAAGATTACCATCGTGTTAGGGACACAGGAGCAGCTGTCATTCAGGGCCAAGAAGATGATCCACAGTACCAGCAGCTGGAGCAGAGACTGGAGGGTCTTGATAAGGGCTGGGATGAGCTGCACAAGATGTGGGACAGCCGAAAGAACTTCCTAGATCAGGATCTTGGTTTCCAACAGTTTATGAGGGATGCCAAGCAGGCCGAGGCCATCTTAAATAACCAGGTATACATAAAATTTCAGAATGATGGAGTATTAAATCTAATAAATAAAAATGGATTAAACCACTTCTGACCAATTTCAAGAATGTCACCCAAAAGGTCAATTTAAAGGCAACCATAACTTCTTGTCTTGTGTTAACTACTAAATTTTGCTAACTGCTAGTTAATCTTTGCTTATGATCAGATGTCTCATTCTCTGTCTTTTACCCATGCTTCCTAAAAGGAATACACTCTAGCCCATGTAGACAAGCCTGACACCCTAGATGGTGCAGAGAAGGCCCTGAAGAAACATGAGGACTTTGTCACCACCATGGATGCTAATGAGGAGAAGATACTAAGCACACTGGAGACTGGTCAAAGGCTGGTGGACAGTGGAAACCTTTACTCAGGAAGGGTAGATGACAGGATGAGCTCTATTGAGGACAGGTTTGTATTTTTTATTATCATATCACTATCCTTCTCCAGTATTTCACTTCTGTTTTACCAAAGCCAGAAAGAAACAGACATCTTGCTAACTTTTCTTCTTACACTACAAAAATGAACTCAACAATTATACAAATTCCATACTTCTAGAGTTAAATTTTATTAAATTAAGTTTTTTCAGGCATACAGGCCTTAGTATTTTAATAATAGTCACCAGGCCCTTTGAAGTCATGGAATGATTGTTCTTATTACTTAATATGACAAAAATATTGTTGAGCCATTATATAATTTAGGACTGTTGCCATCCTGTAATGTCAGTGAACCCAGATGTGCAATAAAAACAGTCTATTACAGTAGGTTTCTTTTTTGATTGTTTGTTAATACACCCATGCTTCTCTGGTGACGTGCTGGATCAGCAGTGAGTGAGAAAAGCATTATGCTGTAAAGGGGAGACCAGCATTTCCCCTATTAGCCTGGGCTGTCTGTAACTCCTAATGATGGGCGCCTGTCTTGATGGGTATTGATCTCTTTGTGAAAGTACACCTAATCCATTGGCTTATGTTGCTCTTTTAAAGCGTGTTAAAGAGAACAGAGAAGAGAAAACATGTCAATGTCTACACAAATTCACATTTAACCATATGCACTTGAACATTCTTTAAACATTCTGCACTGGAAACCTATCAGTAAATGACCTGTATTTGTCTGTATGTCTTCAGGTACAACAAGAACCGAAAGAAAGCCAAGGAAGTCTCAGATAAACTCAAAGACAACAGAGAACTTCAGCATTTCCTTCAGAACACCCAGGATGTGAGCATGATTTCCTGAGTGTGCTCCAAATATATATTGAAGGTTTTCTGTGATCTTTGATTTCATTCATTGATTATGCACATCTCTTTTCCAGCTTACACTGTGGATAAATGAGAAGATGCTGACTGCACAGGATACATCATATGATGAGGCTCGTAACCTCCATAGCAAGTGGCAAAAACACCAGGCCTTTATGGCAGAGCTAGCATCCAACAAGGATTGGCTTCATAACATTGATAAGGTATATAAAAACTGTATGTGCATACTATGTTACTATGTGCTATACTATGTGCTACTATGTTTGTGGCTCCATTTACACCTGATATTGAGATTTGTTTAGCACAATCCAATCAAAAGTGGATCAATCAAACCACTTTTTTAAATTCACGTTTACTGTGAGAAATGTTGCAGCATGTTTAAATAATCATGCAGTAACATGGAGTCCCTCAAAGAAAACACAAGTAGTCACAGTAAACACATTTGAAAATTATGTTACTACAGTCACAGGTATAAATGCGATCCAGCTCACTCAGTCACTTGTGATTGATTGGATCACATCAACAGATAACAAGGACTGTAACTGTGTACAACAATCCTTACAGAGCCCTAGCATCCCAATCTCTGTCTTAAAATAATGTGAATGTGTACAATGCTTAAATTTAGGAGGGACAGGAACTGATGGAGTCCAAACCTGAGTTTGAACCCATTGTGATGGACCGTCTTGCTAAGCTTCATGAGCTGTGGAATAAACTGGAGAGCACTACACAGGAAAAGGCTCGGCTGCTGTTTGACGCAAACCGCTCTGAGCTATTCGACCAGAGCTTAACTGACCTGAAGAAGTGGTTAGTTGAACTGCAGCAGCAGCTCCAGGGTGATGTGGATGAAGAAGTGAAAGATCTTACCAGTGCCAACATCCAACTGAAGAAACATCAGGTGTGGCATTAAAAGTTATTTTGACCCTGACAACTAGTTATTTGTTCCGCAATTCCAGAATAAATTTTGAGTGTCACTATTTCTAGTGGTGTCTTACAGAGTAGTTTATACCTGGCCTGCAATTCCCTTAGATTACAGAGAATCAAGTTCGGGATCGTGCACGTGAACTAGAGGAGCTTCAGGAAGCTGTACAGCAGCATGCCACACTTAGAGAGGACCAGCCTGAGCTTGAAGTTGAGCAGCAAACTCTTCAGAGGGACTTCCAGAAGCTTCTCACCCCTCTCGCCCAACGCAGAAGCAAGTTGGAGGCCACTAAGGCAGTGCACCAGTTCTTCAGAGATCTCGCAGATGAGATAGTATGTACACACAGCTTAAAGAACATCCAAACTGCAGCCTAAAACAATATTTGGTAATCTTATCTCTTTAAAACTTCTTCATAATAGTTCTTTATATTTGTTCACTTCAGCTCTGGGTTAATGAGAGGTTACCAATGGCGATGTCAGAGGATCATGGCAATAATCTTCAGACAGTTCAGCTTCTACTCAAAAAGAACCAGGTGAGATCCATTTTGTCAGCAATATGTCTGATGTCAAATGTGTGTTGTTTGAGGTCCTCAGGGAACAAAGTTATGAACCACTGTGGTAGAGCACAACCCCAACTGTTCCTTTTGCTGACAAAAGTTTCATCATATACAGTGTGACCATGCCCCCTCACCCTTTTATCATGTTAACCATTGTTAACCTTTACAGTCCCTACAGAAGGAGATTGATGGCCACAAGCCACGCATTGATGAAGTTTTAGAGCGTGGACAGCGAATGGTGGCAGCAGCAGAGGGCAGTCCAGAGGCAGAGTGCATGTCAGAGGAAATGAAGAGGCTTCAAGAGGTCTGGGAAAAGCTGCAGGATGAGATGACCAAACGGAGACAACGTCTCTATGGGTCCAATGAGGCCCAGCAGTACTACAATGATGCAGATGAAGCTGAGGCCTGGATTGGGGAACAAGAACTCTACATGATTGCTGATGAAAAAGCCAAGGTAAGAGTCTAGAGCAGCATTACTGGTTTATTCTGTCTTATGGTGTCCTTACACTGCCAAGTTAGGTCAGCTCAGTGCTGATCACAAATTCTGTGAGCAATGCTGCCTCAGAGTCATACTGAAATAAAGCTAGTACCAGAGACATTCCTGTGAAATGCAAAAGAGACTTTTAAATTTGTGCAGTCACGACAATCAGTGCATGTCTTGCTGATTATTGTAAATAGCTTGGCAGAAAACATTTCATTGTGATACATTTGTAACATTGCAAGCTGCAATTTACAAATGGTAAACATGCAGCTTCCCATTCAACATCTGTGCCACTTTTGCAAGACAAACTTAGCATAAAGTGAACTGTATTTGGTAGTTCTTGTTCTTGATTGAGGTTCTCAGAATTTGTTCTCGTTTTTTTTTTTTAATTGTTATATCTCTGGGCTGTAGGATGAGCAGAGTGCTATGATCATGCTGAAGCGACACCTGCTTCTGAAGCAGTCCATAGATGACTATGCACTCTCAATCCAGCAGCTGGCAGACCGTGCACAGAAAATGCTTGCTGAAGAGCACCCAGATGGGTATGTCAGAATGACATACATCTAATATACTGCTCCAAATCATAATTTTGATGTATACATTCCTTTTTAAAATTTGTTTTTATATAGAGTGACTTACAAATGAGAAAAATGTATGACTGATACACATACTTCACTTGTATTTTCATTACTGGTTACGACAATCTGTGAAGCATCCCATTGTTTATTGTACCACTTTATAACATTTATATAATAAATAATAAGTAATACAATTATAAATAAATAATAAATTTATATAATAAATAGAGTAATTTCTTGTCTGTATGTGAAGTGAGGCTATCATTCGAAGACAAGGACAGGTTGATAAACAGTATGCTGGGCTGAAGGAGCTATCAGAGGACCGCAAAAAGAAGCTGGACCACACATACCATCATTTCCTTCTGAGCCGTGAAGTGGAGGATCTTGAGCAATGGATCGCAGAATGTGACATGGTGGCATCTTCACAAGAGATGGGTCAAGACCTTGACCATGTGACGGTAAAACAAAACAACCCACAGACAAAAGCTGATAACAAAAATGTTATGACCTTTTACACATATAAGGCAAGACACATGTATTACACATATTGCATACTCAACAGCAGTTTTTCTAGTTGTTATAGTCACACTGATTAATATTTTAGATCCTGCGAGACAAGTTCAGAGAGTTTTCACGGGAAACAGGGACAGTGGGTCAAGAACGTGTAGATGCTGTGAATCGGATCATAGATGAGCTGATAGAAGCAGGCCACAGTGAAGCAGCCACCATGGCAGAATGGAAAGATGGAGTCAATGAGAGTTGGGCAGATCTGTTGGAGCTTGTCGACACCCGTGCCCAGCTCCTCACAGCCTCCTATGACCTGCTGAAGTGAGTATAAGGGAACTGCATTAATTAACTTAATCATATGCGTTTTTAATCAGATCACATTATTCATAATTATTGCATTATTCCTACTTATTATTAAGTCCATGGAACAAAAATATGGGAATTATTTTATGTGTTTACTGTGAGTGTTGTATGGTTTAGACAATATGTGATAGTAATCAGTTATGACCAACATTATGTACCAGTATTTGTAATATTACCCGACTGCTGTGTAGATGTTACAGCATGACAAATAATGTTCTGTGAATTTGTTTAGGTATTTTTATGATGGAAAGGAGCTGGTTGCTCACATCCAGGAAAAGAAAAATGAACTTCCTGATGATCTGGGAGAAGACTTTAGCAAAGCAGAGTCATTCCACCGCATGCATGCTGCATTTGAGAGGGACATTAGCTCCCTGGGAAAACAGGTAGGGCAAACAACATGTTGCTCAACAAGTCTTCATGATCAAGTCCTGTTTTTCATCTAGAAAGTCCCTGTGTCTTGACACTACAAAAGAAATCTCAATGTTAGTAAGGGATGTAAAGGATGAAAGTTAAAAAAATGGAAAAATACAATTATTGCTATCCTTGCAGGTTAAACAGTTACAGGAGACTGCAACTCGACTGCACGCCCAGTATGCAGGGGATCAGGCCACTGCCATTCAGGAAACTGAAAAAGAAGTGGTGGATGCCTGGAAGGGACTGTTGAGTGCTTGTGAGGGCAGGAGAAAGCGGCTGGTAGATACAGCGGACAAATTCCGCTTCTTCACCATGGTGAGAGACCTGTTGGCCTGGATGGAAAGCATCATTCAGCAGATAGAGACCCAGGAAAAGCCAAGGTAAGGAAAGCTATTGTTGTAGTGCTTGAATTAGAGGTGTCTATGATAAGTTTTATAATGAAGTTTTTCTCTTGTTCCACTGAAGAGATGTATCCTCAGTTGAGCTTCTGATGAAATATCACCAAGGGATTCGTGCTGAGATTGAAACTCGTGGGCCAAAGTTTAATCAATGTATTGAGCTAGGCCAGGCTCTCTTGGAACGCAAGCACAAAGACTCTGCAGAGGTAAACAAATGAGGTTAAGTAGCGTTTACATTGACAGCAATTTTTAGCATCACATATCTAGAAGTCAGTCATTTTCAATGGGAATGGGCAATGTAAAATGTGACTGTAAGCAATGCAACAAGGTTTAGCAGATTTAAAGAGATCGCTCACCAAAAAATAATACAGTTGGATACTGCAATCAAATTGGACCATCTGTACAAGCAACCAACATTATAGCCAATTGGTGACCTCCGGTGATTTAATTGCTGTCAGTATGAACCGTTGTTTACTGTGGCAAACAGCACTTGGGGCCCTAAATTCACAATGATCATCACCATTTAATTTAGTCAGGTGGGTGTGGCGGATCTGTCTGATGTATTTGGACGTGCTGTAATATATACCTCTCTTCCTCACAGATCAAGGATAAGCTGACACAACTGATAGAGAAGAGGAAAGAGATGATGGTCAAGTGGGATGACAGATGGGATTGGCTTAGACTTTGTAAGCTTACATTTGCCAACATACACATACACTTACTAAAGGGCATGGCAACCATTATAATTGTTTCAGCCGCTGTGCAAAGAATAATTGCTGGCCGCAAAAAACAACAGCTTAAGTCACAGCAGAAATCTCTACAATCTAATTGTTTCTGCAGTGAACAGAACCAATGTACAAGTGGTAAACATAGTAACAAACAATTCACTATGCCTAACACTCATTTGCAAATTGTCTTTCAGCCCTTTTAAGTTTAAGTACCCACTTGTTACCTTAAAGCAATATTTTTGCACAGCTGTCCCTGTAATGAAAATATCTGATGTTAGGTTGTTGGAGCTTGATCAAGATATTTATTAAGTCTTAATAATGCACTATTTAACTTTACTGTTAATTTATTATTTAGATGAGAAGCACCCTATAAGTATGCCCACATAGGCTACAGCAGTTCATGACTTTATCTCTCTCTAGTGTTGGAGGTATGTCAGTTTGCCCGGGATGCGTCTGTGGCAGAAGCATGGCTGATTGCCCAAGAGCCATACGTGGCCAGCAGGGATCTTGGGCGAGACAGTGGATGAGGTTGAAAAACTGCTTAAGAGGCATGAGGCCTTTGAGAAATCCACAGCTACATGGGAGGAGCGTTTCTCAGCCCTGGAACGTCTTACCACAGTATGTGTTGTGTGTGCTGTAACACAGGGCATGATGTGTTTACTTCTGTGTTACAATTACTATTGCTCATACTTTTAGTATTTGATGAGCAATAAAGGCATGGGTAGGCAATTTCGGAGAGGCTAGCAATAGCTAACTAGCCTTGAAAGCATAAGATTCCACCCTTCCTTAAGAGCACTCCCCAAAGACACGTCTTCTCCAAAACTTGAACACACTGATGATGGAAGACTGTCTGCATGGCAGGGTGCGTGGAGGTATGCAAATGCATAGTTTGACAGATGAGTAGGAAATCCTATCATTGCAGGTCCGAATGCAATGATTGAACAAATATTTTATGGTCCTGCCCCTTCCACATATATATATTATATATATATTATATATCACTTTACTTATAGTGATTGCTATCAGGATGTGTAGAGACTTTCCAGTATTAACCCGTGTAATAAAAAATGCCTACCCAGCCTTTAAGTAATAAACTTAATGTAGTTGTGAAACTTCCACACTGTTTGTGCTATAGATACAAATGATAAATTGTTCAGCATGCTGTTACTTTTGTGATCTTTAAAACAGCTAAAAATCCCACAGGCATACTTTGAAGAAGCGATACAAGCCATATATAGTTAGTGCTATTATAACAACCCAGAACAGCAACTACACAGAAAGGTGCATCCACATAGCAGCTTCATAACAATCTTCATAGCATCATGTCAACATATTCTGCTTGGGCAGGCACCACACTAAAAATCTAGTTATTGACTATCAATAATCTATTGTAGTTGGAGCTGCTGGAAATTCGAAAGCAACAACAGGACATACAAGAGTACAGACAAGAGGTGGAGAAAGACAGCAGGTCAGCATATAAACTGTGAAACCACGTATTCTGTTCCATATTCTATGCCAAGGTTTGACCTTTAGTCTCTGACCCCCTAGGAAAGAAGATACAGGTTTTGCAGAGGAGTCCTCACAAATTTACACTACGGAAGAGCAGTCTATGGTGAGTTGTTTACCTTTTTATAAGTGTCTCTACACCTTCTTTCTCTTTATTATACTATCAATATCCTTCTTTTCAGATACACTATTTATATTTTCCTAGCAAAACAACTATAAACTTATACAGCACATAGTACCTCATAATTATCCTTCAATTTTGTAACATATTTGATATGATTGTCTAAATCTGTTCCTGAACTTTGTGTGATCTTTAGTCTGTAATGGAAGCCATAGAGCCTAGTTCTGATGGAGTTGAAGGCACAGCAGGGGAACCTACTGTACCATTGGTTTCAGAGATACAGGAAAGTGGCTCACAAGAGCTGGACCCCTCTATACCAATTCAGGTTACCAAAGAGACAGAAAAGGCTGCCACTCTTCCCACTGAGCCTTCACAAGCTCAGCCAGTCCTGCTAGAGGGAACTCTAGCCCGTAAACATGAGATGGAGGGACCTAATAAGAAGGCATCGAACAGGTTAGATTTCTGATTTTTACCTTATGAACTACATTGCCTACATTGTAAGAGGGACCTAAGCTATATCTAGGAATGTGAATATAGAAACATGGGGTGGGCTTTAGACTGCTACCTAGCTGTTTAGGGCAGTAAGGCCTACCAACCACTCAAATCAACCTAGTATATCATGATTTTAAACAAACTCAAAATTATCCACACTCTCTCTTGTTAGGTCCTGGAACAACCTTTACTGTGTACTCAAACCTGGACAGATCTCTGTCTACAAGGATGCCAAGAGCTTTGGGCATGCTGTCACCTTCCATGGTGAGGAACCCCTGACACTCATTAATGCTTCATGTGAGGTGTTGACGAACTATAAGAAAAGGAAGCAGGTTTTCAAGCTGCGGTAAGGATTTTTGGCTTTAAACCTTATATTAGATGTTAAACAAAAATGCATTTAAGTATTATGAGATGTTACATTCTGTGCTTTTTTTACCCTCATTCCATTTCTCTTAGACTTGGAGATGGAAGCGAGTATCTGTTCCAATGTAAAGATGAGGTGAGTTATTAATTGCTTCTTCCAACTAGCTCCCAATTAGTTAACAGAAGAATAATCTTAAAAAATAATCTTAAAAAGTCAATGTAAACAATGATTTTATGTGTGTTGGTTTTCTTTGTCTACACAGGAGGAGCTTCAGAACTGGACTAAAGCTATAGAGCAGGCAACACAATCAGTGACAGAGGAACCAGTTGCAGGGCCCTCAGGAATGAAGACACAAAGCCTACCCCCACCTCCTTCTTTTACTACTCCTGAGGTTCCCTCCACAAAGAAAGACAAGGAGAAGAGGTTTAGTCTGTTTACTAAGAAGAAATAAAATAAAAGCCCAAACAATCCAGGGAAACAAAACAGGGTGAAGAAACCCTAGTCAGAATGTGACACAGTCACACTTTACAAATAGAACAGATTTATAACACCATTGTTTTTACATTATATTAATTTGTAAGGATTTGGCTATATGACTATGTAGATTACACTGTTGCCTGTATCTAAGCTAATGAAGTGTGCTAAACACATGTATTGCTCTTTATATTTTGTTGTATTTTCCTAAACTAAAAATCACATAACGAATGCACTCCGTATACAAATAAAAGCACAGAAACCTGTTTCAATTCAACCAAAAGTATTTGTAAGAGAAGGATTTCTGTTTGTCTTGATTTTTTATGGGCTAAACTTCTAGGTATGCTTCAATATGTATTATGACTAGCCTATATAAAATATGCTTAGTTTTGTTAAACTGCTTTATTCTTTAAAAAAAATGGTTGCAAATGTAATACTGTGCTCTTTGCATTGGAAAATTTCCATAGAGCTTGACAGCAGGTGGTATTGCGATGAGAAAGCTTGACACTGTACACTATGGTGATAACAATGTGCACAGTGTTCAGTGTGTAGTTTTAGATTATCCAAAGTGTTGCAAATGCTATTCAATTATGTCAACTGAAATATGAATACTAATATTAATATGGTATTGTATTAATATGTGAAAATATTAATGCTAATAATATAGTAATAGATTAATGCTACTACTATGAAATATTGTCATGGTGCCTAAGGGGAGTCAAAGATAAAATGGCAGAGTGTTTTAGACTTTTTTAAACCTTAATCTACATTGAATATGATTTTTTTTCAATGCACATGTTATGGGTTATGGTGCTATATGATTACTTAACAGAGTTTTACCCTCTCAATACTCAGGTTTTGCAGTTATCAGATGATAAATACCCTTACACTAGAACAACTAAACTTAACATATCTCTCACATTTCACAAAATTATATATTCCCTACCATGTAAAAATCTAAATGAGTATATACGCTGCTCAGAATGAGACCGAGTGTATAGGTTTGTCATTAAAACGATGCTGGCCAACAAAAGTATTACTACTCGCAGAAATACCATGTAATGCAAACATGAATGTTTGATGACAGAAAGTCAGGGGAAATCACATCACACATAACACTCCCTACATATATTAATGCACTGACCAGAAGAAACCAGATGTTACAATATGCAGTCTACTAAACATTAAGATTTATACATTATTTATAAGTACATCTCACACACATTTCTACTAGGTTGTTTTAATGCATTGCCTAATCTAAACTGACTAGAATTTAGATGCCCTGTTACCAAAGTCTTAGTTTCCCTCAGTATTCAAGTTGAACTATATGAAGTTTATACTGTTAACAATTATTCATGTTTTAAACATTGTTTTTTCAATTAAAAACAAAAGTAATTGTAGTAGGTAAATTTCATTTCTCTGTTGGGTTTTCGTATATGACTGGGAAAAAGAACACATTTACAGAGTTGTGTGTTATAAGGGTCAACACGGTGCTTTAAGTTCATTACATTTTTGTTGCCCACTGCACATATAGACCTGGACCTCCAGACCTCTGTTATGTTGTTTAAAACACACTGCTGTCTAAGTTAGAATGAACTCCCTTTAAACTTCTGTTCCTTGATTCTTTTCTTTCCTCATTTTATATCTCTATGTTCAATGAAAAATCACAAATAATACATTGAAGGCAAAGTATGACTTATTTGAGAGTATGAAAATCAATAAACTCTGTGTTTGCAGTAAACTTTGCATCTTATTTTCTGTTTAAAGCTTTACTGAAATCTCTCTCTCTCTCTCTCTCTCTCTCTGTGTGACCCACTTCACTATGGGGCCACAGAGTAATTAACTTAGTATAACCACCAATTCAGTTTGATTTATTCACTTTGTGTTTGGTTATTTATTTTGCAGATTAAAACAATTTAAACAAAGGATTTCTCATGAATCAGACATCACTAACAAATTTTTAAACATATCAGGCTGATTTATTGGTAATTATTATACTTATATGATTTATGAATTTTGATTTTCTCCTTTAAATTTATATCAAATAGAAAATAGCAATCAGATGATCACTTATCCTGTAGATGGCGCTGCTGAGTAAGTGTCAATTCTCTTGTGTTGGAAATGTGTGAGCTATAGATTTCAAGGTCTTCAACCTTTAAGCATCTCAAGCCTGCATATGAGACTATTGCAGGAAGCGAACTGCAAATAACTATTTAATCATTTATTGTCTCGATATTTTTGAAGGTTAATTCTTTATTTAATCTCCATCTTATTTATATCAGTACTGTATGAACCCATAAACCACGAGTGTATTCCTGAGGTGTTTAAGCTCCAGCAGATTTAATGCGATGGCCCTTTGACTTCATAAATCACTTCTTTGACATATCAAAAGTCTTATATTTAGCAAACTGTACTTTTTACAAAGAATTTCACATTGATGGTGCCAGCAATATCCAATATAAAACAATATTCTGAAAAGCAGTGCTTTCGGCCAAGCTAGCAAGATCACGCACAGTTTATGGTTTGTATTTTCATTTCATACGACGCCGTCGAATCATTAAGTAAAGAAATAAATACATTTTTCTCAGTAAACACCTGTATGCCTGTAAAACAATAAAATAAAGGATTTAAAATGTTTCACAAAAGCAAAACATACTACCTGCTGAGGGTGCCATCGAGCTGCGCGGGTTAACTCCGGTTGTCCCGACAACAAATGGGCTGTTGGTTACGTCATTTAAAATGAAACGCAGCACCCGCGATTTTCCTATTGGTCTATTTTCCGCCACCTCTTGCAGCTGATTGGCTGTTGAATATGTCATTCTTTTGTACTCTTCATGCGGGTACAGGTTGAATGCGAGGCGACAAAGTAACACTAGCACTCGCTGAGGAGTGAATGTGGAGAAGTTGAACTTTAATCGCACAAGTCTGCATAGACTCCAGCGCCTCAAATGCTTTTCATCCTTTTTATCCATAACATTTGATTTTTCGGATTTTAAAGTTTTAGCGTTTTTCAACTATTACTACTAATGATTTCGTTCAAATGTAAAGAATGGAGTTTGCTCGTCATGCCCCCTGTATTGTTCTGCGGGGGAAGGTAATGCGGAGTACATAAAGCGTTTGAATATTCAGACGCATGTTTCATATGTAAAGCGTCTTTTTGGATTTAACTTCTGCGTGGATTATTTGTCTGCCGTTTTTTCCAAAATGGATATTACAGTGTCTGAGTTGATGTCTAACTTCATGGATTCGCCGCTTGTGATTTGGGTAAGTCACAAAGACATGATGGCACCTGCTGTGTGTTTGCGCGGAACTTGCTTGTATTGCTTGCTGTAGGTAGTTTATAATACAAAGCCGTGCAGTTCTAGTGTGTAATGAATGGTTTATATTTGTATCACAATAGAGACTAAATAGACGTGTGGATTTTTATGAACGCATTAATTAATTATGCTAGAACATTTTATCTATTTAATCTATCTATATATATTTGATTTAATTATTTCAGTTGACCGTAACTGCGTTTCACAAAATAACAACAATAATAATAATGCATTCTTTAGATAACACATACTTATGCATGTATTTCCTGTTTTTCCTAATTGGATGTGTCCCACTATATGTATTGGCCTACAATGAGCATATCTCCTGTTAACTATCAAGTTAAATGATTGTTTTCTTGTTTTTAAACTGGTCCACAATAGCACATCAAGTTAAGCAGTTACTTATGTGCACAGTTCTTGTTGGCCCTTGTTACACCCTACAAAACAGATGTGCCATACCCTGACCCCCTGTTCTGTTTGGCTTTGCTTTTTCTGGCAGTTTTTCCAACTTTTATGTCACCATCTCAGTCATCATGTTATCTAACATGATCTAACTTTTAAAAAAAACACATACATATGTATAATAATATGGGGGAGCCGGTTATATTTAGACTTTGACTTTACAAATATTAAAAATGTCAACAAAAATTTACTCAAAACAATATTTACTGTTGTATATATTTACACATACATGTTATTTATGAACATTTTCACTCTCTCATATACATGTTTACACAAGATTTGCTTTGCAAACAGTGGTAGGATGTATTTAAACTTGAGAAAGGCATTGTAAAAAAAAACTGCATTTCTTTTCTGAAACACAAGGCATGGTTAGTTTATAGTGCAGCTGTGCATGTATCCTGTCTTGATCTTACTACCTTTTTTCCTCAAACAGGTCAAGACATTTGGACCACTTGGGTCTGGTTCAGAGGACAAGCTTTCAATGTTCATGGACTTAGTGGATGGTGTCTTTCTCCATAAGATCATGACGCACATGTGAGTGATATAGACAGAATTGTATGTGTCTGTGAATACATGCTTTAATCTAGCAGCTGTTGTGCGGCCTGTCTTTTTTCACTAAAAACCACATCCTATCCTTTCTTGTCTGCCTTCCAACTGTGGAGATACTCCATGCGAATCCTCACACTCTATTAGTTTTGTTTCCTTTTTGTGCAATGTGTTAAAATGTTTGTGGCTGATTTGGGGTTGTGCTTTGCCCAGTTTTCTGGGTCATTGTCAGAAAAATGTATCTGCATGCTAAATGGTCTTAGGTTTTTTGGCATTTCTGACTGAATGTAAGGCCGCAGAAGTTTCGGTTAGCTCAGCTGTAACCTTAGAGTCTATGTAAAAACAGTTAAACAGGTGATAAGCATATGTGCCTTACTCATGAACAAGGAAATCTCTACTTTGTATTTGCATCATGCAAAGCAGCTCATACACAGAGTTTGTGCACCTAGATTGATCTAAAGGAATTACCGTTTCTTTTCTGACTCTTGAGTTTTTAAGCTCACAGACTCAGCCTTGTCCTTTAACCTACTTTTATTCAAGCAGCCTTTCTGCCCTCTCTCACATAATCAGGGACTTTAACACTAGCCCTTCTCACAAAATAAATATTTTTCGGGGGGAGGCTTTCGTGTCTATTGGGATGATGATGTATGAATGTATGAGCCTCAGACAATCTTGTCAGTCTCCTCAGTAGATTATTGATACTTCGTCTGACTATGTAGTTATCCTACAGTTAACAAGTTCGCAGAACATTGTACTCTGTGACATTAAGATGATGAATGTAGGCTTTATTTATAAGGAATTGATTGGATCTTGAAAAGTGGGCATTCCTTGAATAGAGCCAGACATGAATAAAGGTCAGTTGTTGAGACCTACTCCCCTCTTAAAAATTATGTGGCCTTTGTGATGACATAAAATGCAACAGTTTCAGAGACAGGGAAAGTTATTACATTTTGTTGAAAGACAGACTGCATGCTGAGAATAATACATGCTGATGAATCATGCACAATAAGGAAACAGGGAGATTGATAAAGTAAATGGGGTCAATATTGATTTCATGTTAACCTTAAAGGGATAGTTCACCCAAAAAGAAAAATTCATCTATTCTACTTGGCAGAATGTCCTGGGCTGTTCTTTTCTATACAATTTAAAGTCATGGTGACCAATCGTTATTAAACGCCAAAAGAACAAAAAAAGCAGCATAACAAAAGTCCATCATGTGATTTATGGTGTGTTATATTCCAAATCTTCTAAAACTATTTGATAACATGTTATGACAAACTGACAGAATGTTGTTATTCAGTGAGTTAGTGGTAAGTAGATTATGAAAGAATGTTTCTGAATCTCTCATTTTAAGTGTCTGTACAGACACAGAAATTACAAATGGAATTTCAAATTCAATATGTTGATAGTGAAAAAATTGTAAGTGCTTGTGTTGACAAATTGATCTCATCATAACTGGTCATGTTAGCGCCCAGTTAAAGCTTTGGATGTAGATTGAGTTGTTTTATTATTAGTATGAAGTTTCCCATGCACTTTTACAGGTATCCAGTGTGTTTCCACTGAATCATTACTAATGAGTGGAGATGTGGAATGCTGAGGGTTATGTACACACAATGTTTGCTTTCTTTTTAACCACGTTCATAGAATGTGCCCACACCCGTATGCCTGTAGCAAACCCTTGCCAGTGTAGACCAGGTATGCTGTAAACACCATTGGCATTAGTAAGGGTGTTTCAGTGCTAATAAATTTCCATCTGGCAGGTGTCCTCTGTGTAATTCCTATGTGTCTTTCCTCAACTTTAACTGAACAATCACTGTTTTTCCAACCATACTATCAGTTGCAATATCTATGGTTGTAAAATAAGCACAAAAAAGCAACTCAAAGCAGTGTTGTTGGCTTGAGGGCAATAGAAAACAGTTCAAGTGACAGCAAAGGAAAATGGAAAACTGACCGTGATCTTTTAAGGTTCTTTCACTAGCAAGCAGGAATTGTGGGCCAAGCTGGCAGAATTTGCATGCCATTCTCACAAAACAAATGTAAATGAGGGTCGGACAAACAGCATCTGTGTAGGACCTTCACACTGTCTGCGCCAGGACCCTCCTCTGAGCGTCATTAAACCCACTGGCTTTGGTCTGTGTATCCAGAAGACATGTTCAGGGATATGGAAACCTAATTGCTGTTTATATAAGAAAAAATGGAAGAATTATCAGGAATGCACAGCTTTTCTTGTTCTTTACTTCTTGCTCTTTACTACCTATTTGGGCATCCTTTTAGTTGGGTGCCTTTTAACCTTAACTGTCATAGAACCCCATAAATGACCAATGTTAAACTACATAGGTACAAATGTGGGTGATTTGTCAATTTTAATAGAGTGTAAAGTGAGGATGTTATTAAGCTTGACACTCTAAAAAAGACAAATGCATAACGCATTGGAAAAGTAGTCAATTTCAGTTACATGTATTTTTTGTTTTTATTTTCTGTTATTATGAAATACTGAAAGTATATACAATCTTGTTGCTTTGCATTTAGGGAGTTTGGGACTTGAGACAGCTCACTGTATTGTAACAGAGCAAAAATCTAAATGGCAGGCCACTCAATTTTAAACACACACACAAAAATTTTAAAATGTACTTTTGTTGCTCTTGGTCCACAGAGACCCAAGCCCCCTGAATCAATGGGTGAACAAACACATCAACAATGACGTCAACTTGAGAATACAGAACCTCAACACAGTCATTCGACACATCAAAAACTACTACCAGGTATGAGCTGTTTCTCTATATCCTGTTTCAACAGCAAAGGACTTCCTGATTACTATCAGGGGAGAGTAAAGTGCAGAGTTCTTTTAAGACATCATACTCTATGTTTGTGTTCAAGTGACTGTATTAGATGCTAGACAGCAGCTGGTCTCTGCAGATACAAGGTGATTTCAGTGTCATAAAGGATTAAACCAGTCTGCAGATGTGGCTTTAGTTTTGGGTAGATGTTTTCTTATCCTGGGTGAAGTTTTTCAGCTAGATCAAGCACATCTGAACTTATAATCTTTGTTATAATGAGAAGGCAACCAGTGGGTACATAATAGTACATTTACATATTTTCAAAATGAATATAGGTAGTATTAAGGAAGCCCTGTATAAGTAGGATGGTTTAAGGTCATGTCCAGTTATCATGCTAGTTTGGACACAAACACTGACTCCAGTCAAACACACCTGAAGGAATGAATCAAGGTCTTTAGGATTACTTAGTTTAGCTTCAACCTTAACAAAACATTGCAGGATAGTGGCCTTTATGAGCACGATTTGGGCACTATTTGGGAACTCAGATATTCAATGAATATATAGATAAAATATCTATGAAATGAGTGGTATAATAATGGAAACATTGCTCACAGCAGACTAGCTAAAGTGTGACAGTTTTAAATTAACTTATCTTTGACAGAGTGTTTAAAAAGTTTGACAGGGTTTGACCATGCTGACAGCCTTAAAACAACCCTTTTCAAGAAACTGTGCAAATAAGACTGAATGTAAGAATCTAGATAAGTGAAGTGACTAGTGGCTCAGGCTCGCAGTTGCTGTATTGGTAGACAAGTTGACTAGACCACTATTGTTTTATGAGTGCACTTTTAGAAGGTATTTTATATGGGTGTTTGCTGGTGGTAATATAGGGGTGAGAGTGCTTTCAACACTTTAGAAATCTGAGAATTGATGGTGGTCTACAGAACACTTACATTCTTATGAGTGACTGTGACCTTAATGAGTAATTAATGTGAAGGAAAGGGGGAGGCTTCAAAGCACAAGGTCTTTCTCAACACTATTTTAGAGAAAGCTTACTGACTCGTTTGTAGCCTCACATGAACTCACAGCATCTGGTGAAGAAGGCTGTTGTGATGTTTTACGTTGTTGGTGGTTAAAATCTTTTGATTGGTTTTATTAGTTCTGGTCAGCATCTGATCATCTGAGTTAGCATTTGCCACATCTGACCCTCTTTTCACTTGGAAGAGATTCTTAGCTGAATTCCAGTGCAGACCGCACAGCTTTCCATCCCAGCTTGAAGAAAAGTCTGATTGTGTGTTAGTGAGAAATATCTGGATTTCCTGCACACTGTTGGTTATCATTAAAAAAATCATTCTCATTATATCGATTAGAATCATGAGAATCAAATTTTTTTTAGCCTTTTATGCATGTTTTTGCATATGTTTTTTGGCACACTATCATGGTAATGATAGCAAACGGTATTTTTTTTAATTAGTGAACCGTCAAGGATAGGAGATGCTATATATACAATATTTACTGCAGTATTCCTCAGTGCTGTTGCTATATCATTGTATTAACGTCAAAGTAGTACAAGAAGCACTTTTCAAGTGCACATTTGCCCTCCATTCCATCTTGCAGTAAGTCCCTTGTAAATGAATACCTTTCAGTAAGCAGTGCTGATATTATAGTTCCCGTTTACTGATTAGTGTTATTATGTATTATGAAATAATTCTTTTATGCAGGGTTTTGGCAAAGCCTGTTATACACACACACAGCAAACACACACACATGCAAACACGCATGCAAACACATGCCTCCAGTTAATGGCAGGCCCCCTAACTACATATTTTGCTTGGGTGGAGTTTTCTTGGGGAGTTTTTATAGGTCACCCATGTCGTGTTTAGCAATGATTACCGGAGAAGTCTGTATTCATACAGAGATGCCCTCACCTTGCCATAATTACTCTTTAAACCAGCCATTTTCCTTGGACAGGAAGAATGCCTTCTTCAGTGTGATATATTAGTTAAAGTTCATGTATTAGTTAAAGAGCTTATTTATTTTCTTTGCACTTTCTTTGCACTAAGGGGCAAATACATGGTTTGGGTTCTTTGAAACTGGTCAACAGTCTTACTTTTGCATGTAGATCACCCAAGATCATCCAGTGAAAGAGAAAGTATAGTACTTGACCCCGGAAATTCAGGTGGGCAACATTTGGGTGTCTGATGTGGGTTGGTGCTGTGCTGATCAGGACCAGATGTGGTGTTTTATCCTGTGCTAATCACTCCCCTGGAGACCCACATAATGGATCTGGTTCGAGTGGAAGGGTCACTGTAACATGAGAACAAAAGGCTTCCATACCCTCTGAATTGCTGTCTTAAAAACATCCGGCCAGTGGCCAAAGGAAAGGCTATTGTAACCAATTAAATTGCTCACTGTTTGTTTTCTTCTAGTCATTGTCCTGATTCCTCTCTGTGACCAGTATCTTCTACGTTCTTCTGAGCTGTGATACGCTAGAGGTTTCCCTCAGAGACCCTGGACTCTAATTAGCACATAACACATTTCTCTTATGTTGCACATCCTAAATGAGGTGTCAGACACTAGATCAGGTGATGCACACTATTTTGAGTTTTAAGACGGATAGATTTTGCCATTAAGTACTGGAAAAACAAAAGAACAAATTAAGTAGAACCACCAATAATGAATCAGTTCAAAGCCTAAACAGGTCTGTCTCAGTTAAAGCGACAGTCCCTAATGTTTGTCTCTCTACTACCATCTGAAACATAGAATTGAAATGTTTTTTTGAAAAACACTTGCAGTTATTTTCTTAATGTGGACGATAAGTTTAAATTCTAACCAACTGCTGTAGGAACAAGCAGAAACGCCACCATCCTTGAGATCCACACGTGCAAAATAGTAGATGGGTCTTCTTAGTTTAGGAATGTGAGGTAATCATGCAGACGAATGTCAAACTGACTGATTTGCCACTAACTCAAACTCAACAGCTCAAATAATAAATCAGGAAGTGTTTGACTGTTTTTTGACAGGAATGCTCATCCAAAATTCACACGTGAATTCATTTGACTGCATTTTGACTAGAGTGAAGCACCACCTTATACCCCTTAGGAAGTGTCAACTTATAATTGCTCTGAACTTTAAATTGTTAAAGGAAAAATACTTGATAACCACCAGTCAGTTCAACAATGCATGTGGTTTATGTCCCATATCCACATCTGACCTTGTGGCTGTACCGTTCAAGTCATGTCAAAATGCTATAAGTGGGCCAGTGTCAGCACCAGGAAACAATACTAGTAACAGGATCAACAGGAATCAATACTAGTGACAATATACAAAACACATCAGTGTGTTGTCTTCCATACATTTTAGATTGTTGTAAATAAGTAGAGCATTATGATAGATCTTCTCCAAATGTCTGTATTTGTCTCTCTCTTTCTCACTTGCTTGCTCTCCACCATGAACTACGGTGTATCTGATTGTTGCCAAAGGTTTTGGGTGTGTGTACAGAAATGGCCATTCATTCTGATGGTGGGACCAGAAGGCTGGTGAGATAAGTGGCAGCCTGTAGACTGGTCTTTTATGTTCATGTGTGGATAAATGGAACAATGTTAACATTTTCTAGGGATCTATAAACTGAAATATGGTTGTTGATGCAAAGGATACAATAGCACAGTTTGTTTAAGCAAGTATATGTGTCAGCCACACAGGAAATGAGGGTGGTAACTTGTGATTTTAGTGATTAATTAGTGGTGCTTGCAAAGGCCATGTATGATGCCTCAAATCGTGTGGCTTGTTGCAGATAGGTTTGCTATAAGTTGGCACAGTTTAGCCAAAAAGTCATATTGTAGATGTCAGATTGTGATTTGAACTGTGATATGATTGCAGCTGCTTGGATAGCAAAGGTTAGAATAGGCATGACATTGCAATTCAGAAAATGTACTCTTCTGTACTTCTCAAATCTATAGGTGTGAAAGTTGATGGACGATTGTTCTCTTAAACATGAGCTGTATTATCACCCCATTTCTGGAGTGTGTACTACTGCAGACTGAGCAAGATCAAAAGCCACCTCCCCTAATGTTTTGATTCCACAAGTCACTTCTACACTGGAATGTTTTAAAGGTCATGATCTAGAGATTGTAAATATAGCCACATGAGGTAAATATTTGTCTTGTATTTGCTTACAAGAGAGATTCCAGATTATACATCGCCAGTTGCCAATGTCAACTTTATTTATTCTCTCAGTTTAACCTAGATTTAGTTTAAACCACACAATGTGAGACAGGCTTAATCCACACAGACCAACTATGCACCGGTTTCATTAAGGAGTTGGGGATATATAGTAATCCAGTCGGGGGCTGTGACTATAGGTCGGGATCTCACAGCAATCCATGATCATCTCTCTCTGTCTGCCCCACACTTTCTGAGCTCCCCTCACCCAATTAGATTAGCTCCGAAAATATTCTGTGCTTGCTCACCAGAAAGCGTCCCAGCCTGACGATTAGGGCAACAGACAGTTGGAACAATAGCCCCCTGGGGGAGGGGTAGAATGTTTGGTTCCTCCCTGCCTATTGTCTGGAAAGCAAGTCGTTGCGAGCATGAGCCACTGTAAGCTGACTCCTCTGAGGGCTGGAATATGAGACACTCAGGCTTGCTGAGGCCCCTGCCCTACACATGGCCCATGCATAATGAACCACAATGGACTGCAACAATACTAACATCATGTTAGGACATTCAGTCCGTGTTTTTTGTTTCAGTGTCTGGTTATTATTTTACTCAGATTGATTTCAAATAATAAAAGGTCTTTAGGATTACTTTGTTTTGTTAAGGTTGAAGCTAAACTTTGCAAGATAGCGGCCTTCATGAGGAGGATTTGGGCACTAATTGGGAACTCGCCTTTCACCAATAAAGTTTGGTTCCAAGATAGGAAAGGGTCAGCTTTCTTTATGTTTGTGTCTGGTTGAACGGCTGCCCCCAAACCCATTCGTTTTACCAAGTCTGACAGTCTGGACATCCCCTGCTGATCTGTAATTGGCTGCATTCCTCAGATGCACATGCATTGTTGTGTAAGCAAAAACCCCTTCTTACTGCTGCCACATGTTTTAGTCTGCAACTGTCAAGGATGTGGTGAAGACTCATTCGTAGAATTTGTGAACAACCCTCACGCAATGCAGGCTCTAAACGAGGACAGCCATGAGCATTACAACGGGGTCCCTCATGCACTTGGTGGGTTTTTATGGTTTCTCTTCACTCTGGCTCTGAAAGAAGGGAGGTTCTCTTTGAGCTAACCTGCCAGCTCTTTGTTCTTGCGTCTGCTTGCCCAGTGGTAATGTAATGGCTGTTCCCAGAGGTGTACAGTTTCCTCTTGCTATATACCTGCACTGTATACTGTATACCCAGAGGCAGGGGCTCTCCTTAAGCTCATGTCTATTTGCATGACCTGCTCCACTTCAGATCTTGGGTGTTTCACCTCCTCAGTCTTTCAATGGCTCACATCTGCACATTCATGAACGTATACGCTTAGAAGTAATATTACGCTTAGAAGTCATCTCTGAACACAGGAAACCCTCTTCTGAGACTGGCTGCCATTGGAAACCCAAAAAAACAAAGCCTCCTGAATTTTTTTTCTTTTCTATATTACCCTTTATTACCCTAATTTTTCCTGCTTTGCATCGACAGATTAATAGAATGGATATGTTACTTTAACAACGTGGAGTTCCAGGCCAGTAAATGCTACTGTACAGCAGATGATAAACAAAACATTTTCTTTTACTGTATAGCATTTACTGTACAGAAGCATTTATTAATTTCACCTGCAGCCTATACTGTTGCATATGTAAGACAACCTAAGCTATATTACTTTACACTAAATAAGGTATTTAAAAAGCAAATTTAAAGAGCAAATGACATCTTTCTGTGACTGTCAGGTTAATCAGAGTCCAGTACTACTTTATTCATGTGTTCCTGTGAAGCTCCTAGTCATTGTGATATGAAAAACATTGTTGGGCGTTTCTTTCCCACTTTCAAGCTTTTCCACTGTTAATGTAATTAGTTTTGTGCTGTCACAAAGAATGATGGTAAATGTTGGTAAAGGTTTATGTCTGTCACTCCATAAACCAGTTAAATTAGTATTTTAGTTTTATGCAAGCCCTATAGCTATTTGTTGACAGTTAGCAAATCACAGCAATTCTTCTGCCATCATTCTGAGCTGACACGCCTCACTCAAGCTGAAAGACAATCCAGCTTCCAGTAATTACAACATTGCAGCGGGTTTATATGTGCACTTGTACATATCTTCGTCATTCTGACATGACTGTGGCCATATAACTGTTTTGATTACTGCCTTTCATGTACCTAATAGCTAATGTAGTTATATACCATTAATATATAGATTGAGCATTACTTTAATCCACAGTAACAGGAAGCTTGTAACATAAATCAGGTCAGATCTGCTCTTTATTGTTTTACAGAGAGATCTGTGATTGTGTGGCTTTATTGTGGAGGGCATGCCTTTGTTTTTGCTGGAGATAACTCCAGCCTGAAGTTTTCTCTATTTATTAGTTACCATATGGAGCAGGTCTAGTCCTCAGTGGCCGAGCCCTGTCTTTGACAAACATCTGTCACTTCTAAATGTGACGCATGTAGCAGACGTCTTTTGTGTGGGCCTCTGGTCAAAGATCAAGCTGCCTTTCAAAGGTTCATGATTGAAGCCTTCTGACAGAGAAGTCTTTTTCTGCTGGGTATTGTTGGTGCAGCCCATTTAGAGACAGAGGTGCTGGCATCTAAACATCTACACAAGTATGTTTCAGCAGCTGTGGTGGTCACTTCACCTCTGTAATGGGACAGGAGTGGGGGGTGGTGGGTGGTTCCACTGGGCTGCTTTTATTTAACGGAGAATTAGGGGAAAGGGGGGTGTTATGGCTCTTTGGGTCAATGAGAGTTGCCAAGGAGTCTGGAATGTCTCCTTTTCTCTCCCTTCTGTCCCTGCTGCTGACTCAATGGAGGTGAAAGCCTGTACAGAGACTAGTGGAGGAATTATGTTTCCTTTTCTAAAGCACTTGTGTACTGTGTTTTTGTTTTGTAAAGGGATTTGGGGTTTAAACCTGGAATACTGTTTTCTTGATTAAAAACCTCAAAGAAATACAAAAACCTGCTAAATACTTAATGCATTCTAAAGTAAGAAATTATTCTTAGCTTGTTTTGAATGGATTTTGGTCCAATAGAAATCATTGTGTGTATTTTGAGCTAATGCTAGTATACATTTTACTTTCTCAGTGGTTCTCTGTTGTTCTTACCAAAAATATTTGTTAAAATTGATTCGTGCCTTAAAAATATTAATACAATATTATGCGATGACACATTACATAATTTTTAAAAAATCGCCCCCAACATACCTAAAGTATGTGTGATATGCTGCTGTTTTTGTAGTGCTTTGTGGAACAGCTCTAGTGTCAGGAAGTGGTGACGTGCCTTGTGACCGATGTCACATGGCAGCAGTGCTCACCTGAGCTTTTGTATATTACTTTGTATATTGTTGGCTGTTATTGTGTCCTATGTTTGGACACTGTTTGACGTCTTGGTCTTTATGTGGTTTCCTGGTGCTTTCATAACTCTATACTGCCAATAGAACTTTGAACAGAGACTCAAATTGCATATTTTACAACAGAAACAAAAATAAGACAGGAAGCTGTCTGCATGCCTGGCAGGTGTTCAAAAAAAGAGTCCTGAGGTGCAGTCCAGGGTGTAAAGGACCTGAGCAGAATTCTTTTGTAATATCCTCTGAACAGATGCCTCAAGCCAAGGATTAAACTTTGGCATGTAACTCATCCTGTAACATTTGTGCTATTGATATGGATGATACCACAAAATATCCAGCCTATTGGGGAAAGGCATGCTATTACTTTTAGTTAAAGATTTGGAGGAGGTACATGACTGTGGTAGAATGCAGTGTTTCAGTTTGTTTGTCTTGCATTTCTCTGTAATGTCAGTAAGATCTTTTTTAATGAGAATTATGAAATTTCAGTTGTATTGGTACTTACTGCTTACATAAACAAAAACTATTTTTGCTTGGTCATAAAGCACTTTTGCTTCAGTATACTGAAGACTAACTTGGATAGTATTTTTGAAGCTTTTAAAAACATGCAATTTTGACAACATGAAAAGGCTTTTTTGGCTCGAATGTTGCCTACAGTGTTTTGACAGGGGCTCTGTGGATTGGGTTTATTTTAAATTTGGCAACCATGGGTGTGTGTTTGAGGGCAGAGCTGCAGTCAGCATGTGGTTTGCTCCACAGGAAAGTGAATATTGAACAGTAGGTCATTGAGTGAGGAAAGAAATGGGGCCACAAAGTTGAAAGGTATAGACTTTCTCTGAATGTGAAAATCAAAATAACAGCCTTAGGGGGCAACATGTGGTATGACCTGGCCTGGTGAATTAGATATTGATGATTTGTGGGTTTCTCCATTGCATATCAGTCAAGAACCCATAGGCAGGACTCCAATATGGGTCACATTAACATGGAATACCTCGTCTGAAAGGGCCACCATGACCATTGATTATTCACTTCATGGAGATAGTAAGGCATGTGACACACTTTACTTTAAAATGTTTATTGACTGCTGAGCCAGTTGCTGACAGACACTGATAAATGGTAACACATTTCTTGAAACTCTTAATACACGGCCCAACCACAAGCTCTTATGTGTAAACCTTAAACGTTTAGTACACACTCAGTCTATTAAAAATCTGTAATATAATTTGAAGTTTATTTTCAGATGGCCAACAAAAGCCACACAGCACCTCATTTAAAGAAATGTGTTTAAAGTAAAACTCAATATAATGTCCTCACAAACCCCATCATATTGTATTATCATCAGTTATCATCAGTTACTCTTCCTCTCGTTTGAACACCTCTGCTTGACTGGTTTGTGCAACATTTGACTTATCAGCATTCACATGGTGAGAATCATGTTTTGAAACATTAAGTAATTGTTTTCTATGTTTGTCTGGTAGAATGGTTTTATCATGAAAACAGTTAATGTAAACTGTACCGCTTAAAAACTGTAACTTCTGTATGGAGTTGTTTGTTGTCCAGAAACCGTTTCTAAGATTCTCCGGTTTCTCATGTGAAGTATTTTTTGAGTTTCCTCATTCCTGTATCTGTGATAGCTGCAGTTTCACAATGGAACACACAAACATAGATTATTCCTGTTACTCACATTCTATTCATCTGAGCTTGAGCTATTCTAGCCGCACTCCCATTGTGAGAAGCTCACATCCGCTCAGTTTGCTTTGACTTTCTGTGCATCTCTCCAAATGTTTACTTGAAAATGGAGTCCAAATAATACCTGCACATGGAACGAGTCTACACTCGTCCTTGAAAAACAGATTTCTGTTAACATCATCTGATGAAGCTTAATGTTCTCAGAGGCCCATGGAGCTTTGGTGCTCCACAGGGTTGAGTGGGAGAAGCTCCATCACTGCCGTCTCATTGGTCAATTTATTCATTTTGTCAATTTTAAGTTTATACAGTTTAAATCTATAAGATTAAGACAAAAATGCTCTGATTATCAACTTCTTCTTCCAATATATAGACAGTGATCATGTGTTGACTGCACGAGCCCATAACCAGCAGGGGTTGGGGAGATACCAGTGTCCACCTCAGTGAAAACAACCCTGAAGTCAGAGGCTGTAAAAGCACAAGCGTTGCTGTTCTACTTTACAGGACAGACATTGTTCCATGCAGGAACTGAGGAGATGAGATCAGGAATGTTTTTGTGAAACTTCACGAAATTCACTGAAATTCACTGATACAGCTTTGTCAATTTTCTGAAAATTTTGAGTGAACTGGGTAAATATCGCACAAAATGATTTTCAATTTCATATACTTTACCTAAAAACTTATTCTGTAACTCAACCTTCTGTAACTCATGGCTAGTTGCACGATCATTTAATGAAAGTATACGCCACTCCATCATTTTTAGTGGATGTTTCAGTGGTGGAACAAAATATGATGGTGCTGGATGGGGTTTAACCTGCTTGCACAGTGGAAAATATAGTTCACCACACACTGCATAATTTTTGGAGGGCATCTAAAGCAGTGCTCACATTTTTCCTTAGTATGAAATCAAAACATTGGTTTTAGCTATGAAATGACTCAACAACTTTGTTTAATGATATTTTAGTGTTTCATAATAAGTATCTGTTTAAAGTGCCTTGGCAGGGGACTATTAGAGGTTAGTCTTTCAGCCTCATTAGCATCATGATATGGATACATGGCCATCAATAATTTAAATTACCTTTACACACAAAGTACAGTAATTATGCAATTGCAGGTCCCAGTGTCATAGCCTTTCATTACAGCACACAATAATAAGAGACAGTCTCTGACGGTTGTTATATTTCATTTAACGTGTTTCTCTATTTTGCTGTGTATGTGCAATAGTTTCTGCACATACATCTGAAATTGTTTAGGCGCCTGAACTTTCCACTGGCAGACGAGAAGCGTTAACTGATCTGTCTTCCATCCTCAGCTGTTCGTTGAAACATTATACTAGTGCTGACATGAAACCTCATCTTGCATATGGCTAGTAATTAGCCTTCTTGAATTTAGCAGCACTCTGAATGATCAGGTTAAGGAGCAATTAAAGAATGAGGTGTTAATGCAGAGAATGCTTAATGTGACATTACAATTCACCCCATTGGGCTGCAGCTGTCAAATCAAAAAGCGTAAAAAGCTTTTTTTCATCTCTCAGGTTGAAACGTGCACTTTTAGGTAATTATACCCACAAGACTGACTGTCAGTCAAAAATATTTCTTCCCAGAATGCTTTGCTTGAGTCCCCTAGTGCATAGTTAATTCAAAAGTGGTCTTACATGAGTGGTCCTGAAAATACAAAATAACTAGTTGCTCATGTGGGTTGAATGTATAGTTTACGTACAGTGTAAAGAAATAAGCATCAGGGAAAAAACATCTTACATGCATCAGATAAGTGGTCCAAACAACCTGAGCACTGTATTTCATGCCTTCTAAGGTCATACAACAGCTGGTAAACCTGATTTTGTAGAGTTGACGAGTTTCACAGGGGTCAACATTCTTGTTGGTCCTGGAACAACATTTCTGACAGCCAATCAGCCAATTTTAGGGGTAAGTTTAGTGCTAATGTTATGGTAAGGCATTGGGTAATGGTTTGTATACTTAATATCAGTGTATTTTCCTCTGAAGGAAAATAGGCTGATATTTTAAGAGTAGGTTATGGTTAGAGGTAGCAATTGGGTTACAACTTGATTAGAACTTGACAGGATTGTTGTTCCAGGATGAACAAAAAAAAAATGCTGATCCAGGGACATGCCTTACTCAGCAAAATCAGCTTTTACATGAAACAGATGAAACTGAACTCTTGCCATAGCTGTTAAATCTTGTTTGTTCTTGTACTTTTAAACTTGGCATGTGTATATTTGGGTTGTACATGGGTTGCTGCTAACATTAGTAATCCTAAACAAATTGTTTTTATGTCTCGTAACCAATCAGCACGTCAAGTTTGAAGTCTTAAACTAAAAACGTAAGGTTGAGTTACAGAATTAGTTTTTGGGTAAAGTATATGTAATTGACAATCATTTTGTGTGATATTTACCCAGTTCACTCAAAATTGTCAGAAAATTGACAAAGCTGTATCAGTGAATTTCGGGAAGTTTCACAGAAACATTCCTGATCTCATCTCCTCAGTTCCTGCATGGAACAATGTCTGTCCTGTAAAGTAGGACAGCAGCGCTTGTGCTTTTACAGCCTCTGACTTCAGGGTTGTTTTCACTGAGGTGGACACTGGTATCTGCCCAACCCCTGCTGGTTATGGGCCTGTGCAGTCAACACATGATCACTGTATATAAATTGGAAGTAGAAGTTGATAATCAGAGCTTTTTTGTCCTAATCTTATAGAGTTAAACTGTATAAACTCAGAATTGACAAAATGACTAAATGTCTGATCTTGTTTGTTCTTGTACTTTTAAACTTGGCATGTGTATATTTGGGTTGTACATGGGTTGCTGCTAACATTAGTAATCCTAAACAAATTGTTTTTATGTCTCGTAACCAATCAGCACGTCAAGTTTGAAGTCTTAAACTAAAAACGTAAGGTTGAGTTACAGAATTAGTTTTTGGGTAAAGTATATGTAATTGACAATCATTTTGTGTGATATTTACCCAGTTCACTCAAAATTGTCAGAAAATTGACAAAGCTGTATCAGTGAATTTCGGGAAGTTTCACAGAAACATTCCTGATCTCATCTCCTCAGTTCCTGCATGGAACAATGTCTGTCCTGTAAAGTAGGACAGCAGCGCTTGTGCTTTTACAGCCTCTGACTTCAGGGTTGTTTTCACTGAGGTGGACACTGGTATCTGCCCAACCCCTGCTGGTTATGGGCCTGTGCAGTCAACACATGATCACTGTATATAAATTGGAAGTAGAAGTTGATAATCAGAGCTTTTTTGTCCTAATCTTATAGAGTTAAACTGTATAAACTCAAAATTGACAAAATGACTAAATGTCTGATCTTGTTGCGCACAATTTATCAGTGCATGTTATTTTATAGGAAAATTTGCCAGCTAAAGAACCACCAAGAAAAAGGAGAATATGGTGATTACCCAATGCTGATAATCTCAAAATGGCCAAATATAGACTGCATGAGTGTGAAAGAACACAATTAGTAAGAGACCTATTTTGGTAAAAGCCTCATTTTTGCAGTGCAATACACGCTTAGTTGTCCTTATGGATCAAGGAGAAGTTTGGTTTTGTTACTTTTGTTAGTGCGTTGAAGAATTCTCAGTGTTTGTGAATGAGATTGTTTGAGCAGGACTGCAGTAAAGAATGGAATGCTAGCAGGCCTCTGTTTTGACAAAGGCAGTGTGGTCTGGCCCCAACCTCAGCTGGGCGGCTCCATTATACTGGATGAGAGTTGTCTCTCTGCGGGTCTCTAGACATAAAGACCTCCCCTGGGAGTCACTCCTCTATGAAAGAGATGAAGTTGTCAGCAGGGGGTCTGGGCTTGATGTCATAGGGAACACCATGCTTTCTCATTAGCTATTTGCATTGGCCATGCACCCAGGTGAGAGTGGTTATCCACACATCTGCTTACAATATGGTCTGATTTGTTGCAACTTTTTATTACAGTGTAGGTAAACACATTTACACATTAAAAAGGTAAACACATTTCCATTTTTTTTTTTGCCATTCACAACCCATATTTGACACATATTTGAGTGAAACAGGCTATTAAATAAAAAAAATGTGGGGTATGTTCACTCGTTGACTTTATGAAGTAATTAAACGCTCAGAACATCATGTCAGTGGCACAAAAACAATAAACTTTGTAAGCAGTTCTGCTACTGATGTCAGAGCTCTTATCTAAGAGTGTTTTGGAATGAACTGCTTTGGTCAACTGAACCTGTCTGGTCTTGTCTTGTGTACTTTGCTAAGCTTTGTTGCCCTGGAGGCCGTTGTGTCTAATTCAAGTTCATCAGCGTATATGCCTGTTCATAAATGTGCACTCTTACATACCTACACATTTATACCTTTAATTCTATAATAGAATTAAAAAAATATATAAAAATATATATATATTAAAAAATATAAAATTCTATAATATATTTCTTCCTCTCTTATTTTTTAAAATATTGCAACAGTGATTCTTGATCCCCAGGGGGTTCTTAAAAGGGTATATATGGTGAAGTATAGTGGATTTCAGAAGTATTTCTAAACTATATGGTTTGTTGTTGATTAAAAGATACTTATGCTCTGCTGGTGGTACTGTGGTGAGGTGGAGAGGTTGGGAAACACTGGCCTAGCTCATATTGGCTGAAATATAATGGTTCCCGCCCAAGACATGCCCTGTCTGGAGCTGCTAATGTTTCCCATTTCCAGTTAGATTTCCTGTACTTCTGTTCATAGGCAGCACTTTCCTGTTCCCACGTTACCACTGACCTTGTTTCAGGTTCTCGCCCCAATAATTTTTCTCCAGTGCTCGTTGCCAGTTTAAATCACCCTGCTTGACCCCTTACTGTTGTCTTTTTGCTAAAACATTGCTTCAGGTGCCTTTAACATTGTAAGTATCAGACGTGGAATTTTTCACTTGAGCATGTGTCTCTTCTGTCCTCAGGAGCATCTTCAGCAGCTCATTCTCATGAACCTGCCCGAAGTTTTGACCATCGCCAAGGACCCTTTATCAGGTACTGCTCATTCTCACATATCATTATATATCTCAATTAGGATGAAGGAATTCAATGTATAGTTTATCATCTTGATGTATTATTTTTTCTTTAATGATACTGTATCCATAACATGGTTATTGTTACTGAAATTTTTCACATGTATATTTCTGGAAAGAGCTAATCTGTGAGAAGCTGTAGGGGTTCATATTAGGGACATTTAACAGCTTTTAATCCAAATCCAAACTCAGAATGAGCTGAGAGTGTCATCTGCACAAAACACATAAGTCCAGTTTAAATAAAACAGTGAGTAAAAGCAATATATCACAGTTGTGAATACATTATACATAAAGAATCACAGTATTATTGTGATCCCTGATAGTGATATAATATTGTATCACCAGCTTCCCACTGACTTTAATTCTTTCATCTAGATCATATCCACTAATATTCACTAATATTTGCAAAGTTCAACCTTCCACCGTGCCCCAAACAGGCCCTGCTGAACAAACCTCTTGATTCACCACCTCGCACACAGCCCAGCCTTCATAAGCTCTATTTCTCCTGCTGATATGGGGAGTGTGGACAAGGCTCTGGTTCTCTGGGGAAGGAAACGTGTGTTGTGGACCTTGTAATGACAGGAGGAAGGCAAAAAGGCCAGAGGAAACTTCTTGGGACCCAACCCAAGCTAAACGCTGTTTGTGTGTCCTGCTGTTGTAGGGTAGAGCAGAAATGAGATTGACTGAGGCACTTTTAAATGTATTATTTGCTGTTGACATGTTGGATGAGGTGTGGTAACTAATCTATTATCTGGTTGGGTCCATATATCCTCTGTTATCTTAAGGCTTTTACTGTGGCAACCAGCAGTTGACAGATTTGGGTTTTGTAGCTGCAGGTACCAACATCTAAAGGGCAGATGGTGTCAATTATAACGCTAATTAAAATGTAATCTGTTAAACTGTTTACATTGTGATTATACAGTACTTAATTTTTTACAGTACTGAAAGTTTCTTTTTTCATGTTGTTTCACATTCAAGTTGTTGTTGTAATGGTGGCCCAGACCCCCATATGCAAAGTGCAGTATAGTTTTGTAGATGGCTGAACAAAACTGTACAGCAAGCTTTGTTAAAGGAGGCGTGATTCTGATCTGCAGGTTAATATCCTTCCTGTCTACAGCCCACTGTTACAGGATACCATGTAATGGTTTTGCATATACAGAAATAGCCCTGCCTGTAATGTACTGCAGGTTATTAAAAATCCAATCATCCAGTAATAGAGCCTACATTTACTGTGCATTTTTGTAACAATGTGTTGCTTGTTCTGCGAGGGAAGACACTGATCATAAACCTATGTCTTTATAGACACCTATTGAACATAACAGAGGCCTGTTAGTTTCTTTGGATAAACATGCTTGTCAAATGTTTTTTCTTCTTTTATTTATGTTGATGTTTGTGTATTATTTTTCCTTTAAGCTTTGGTTGCAATGGACAATTGAGTCATTTCCCCATAGAGATGCTCCTCTTTGTGCTTAATGGGGTACACTCTAGGGTGGGGTAGCTTTGAGCAACAAATGGTCACCATGGCGATGACACCCCCACACCCACCTCATTCTCTCCAGAGTATTTATTAGTCTAAGACTGCCTGGCACAAACACATACATAAATGAATCTTTCTGAAAATCACAGGGTTTGTGTATTTTGTAAAGGGTGAAGGGTGAAGCTAACTACTGTATAATTAGCATAAAAGCAGGGTGATTTTATTTTTTACTGTTAAAATTTGAATTTTGTAATGGTTAAGGAAAGAAAATATACTCTTACATTGGTTTTTTGGCTGTAGGGTTCTCCTGAAATAAAACTTGACAAAACTTACCATGGTAGCTGTAGTTTTCACCTAAAGACCATGGTTTCAGCAGTTACTGCTACTACTGTAAACCAGTTGGTTTACAGTAGTAAACCAACTAGTTGGAAATTTGCAAGTTACATATTTAAGACATTTATTAGAAGTACTAGAATTTACCTAGTTATAATCTCTGACATGTAAACTTTGGTTGGCCTTCTGGAGTGCTACACAGTGGAGTACACAGTAGCTAGCATGGCTGGAAAGCTGCACTATCTGGTCAGCATCTCGAACTAGAACTGTCAATGTTTTAATAAATTACTATATCTATAAATTACTTATCTTTCTGCCAAAGTTTTGTAGATTAATAAATGCAGTAACTGTGGTATTTTGTGTGGTTGCCCGGGCAATTTTTTGTATAAAAAAGGGTAAACGTGTTTAGAGGCTTCACAGTTTGAATCCCAAACCCTACAACATGAAAAAGATTTATTGACAACCATTGCTCAGCTCACATTTTGACTTTGTTCTTTGTATAAATTTCACATATATAGGTATAATAAATTTTCATGTTTCTCTTTTTTGATGTTATTGTTTAATATCTGGTTCATGACTCTCAGGTAAAAGTATGGAAGAGCTGAAGAGACTGCTGCTGCTCATATTGGGCTGTGCTGTTCAGGTAAAGGGCTTGAATCACATTTTGACACCTATAACAGGAAAATCACATTCACATCACCCTGTCCAGGCATGCCTCTGCTTTTCCAGAGTAAAACTAACACGGGCTGATTATACTGCACAATGAGGAATCTATTCAGACACATCCTAAATAGTTCAGTGGAGATAATTGTGATAGATATGCTTGAGAGATTAAATGGTTTTGTGTCTCCACCTTTTCCTGAGGATTGTTCCTCTCCTGGTTTTTTGGACTGGCAATACAAACTCATTTACCCCACTTTCACGCATTTAGTGCCCATTTGGCTGGTTTTTCCTGTTCTGAGAATGGATAATAAACAGTTCACATTGATTTAGAGCCTTAAACTTCACAGCATAACATTTGCCTGATGATTTGCTTTCTGTTCAGACTTATTGAGCTTGTCTAATCCTGTACCACACCTTCCACCAACACAGTATTCCAGTCACGAGTCGCTCTTTATCCTGTGCGTTCTTTTATCTGAAGAAGAGATTAATTCCAGGTCTTTCATCTGTGCCAGTGACTAATCATTATGCCATACTCCCCATAATTCCTGTGCAGTGCTGCTTCTACATAAAAACAGTCTAGTTGTTTTCTTTTTTAACCTCTCTTTTTAATCCTCTTCTTCTTCCCCTTCCTTTTCCCATCCCTTTTCCTTAACAGTGTGATCGTAAAGAAGAAATTATTGAGAAGATCAAGCTGTTGGATATTGAGACACAGGCTGCCATAGTGACCCATATTCAAGAAGTGAGCTTCCCTGAATCCAACTGAAACTCATTGTTTCTCAAGTATATATGACATATTTCAACCACTTCTGTCTGAGGCTCATTATCTCTCTATGCCTGATAAAAGGTCACCCACAGTCAGGAAAATGTTCTGGACCTTCAGTGGCTGGAAGCAGGGGAGATGCCCGCTGAGCAGCTTGACCCTCTATCTCGCACAATGGCCTTTCACTTACGCAAACTCATAGACGAGCGAGATGAGTCTACTGAGGTAAGTTAACACTAAACACCTCAAGAAATTGGTTGTAAGTAATGAGATGTTGATAGATCTGTTGTGTGTCCTCAGGTGATCATAGAGCTGACCCAGGAGAGGGACTATCTTCAGTCCCAGCAACCTTCCGGTCTCTTGGGCTTCCCCAGCCCTGAAGGCATGTCCCTGTCCCCTGTCACCCTTCTGTCCAAAGAAGATCGGCAGCATTTAGCCGTGGAGTTGGCTGACACAAAGGCCAAACTACGGCGCTCACGCCAAGAACTGTGAGTGTGTTCAACCTGCTGAATTACAAGGGCCCTGTTCCAAATCATAGTGAGTTACCTCACTACAACAAAGCTGCCTTCTCAGGCAGCCTAACCAAACTGCAGCCTGATAATTAATTTTAATTGCTTTAAATTGCATTAACTGCACAGTACACACAGAACTCAATTCTGTTAATAGTCACAAACAGTCCATAACTACTACAGCTCTCACAGTTGATTCCATGTGATTCCAGGTGATGTTAACACCTTATTAACAATGCTGTATTCTAAGCACAAACAATAAATTAGACACATATAAAGTAGACACAAGTAATATTGCTGTGAAGTGTTTGGAACAGTCAGTTGCCTGTGGTACCAAAAAGTGTTGTCTAGGTCAATGGTTTTTAATCCTGGTCCTGGGACCCACAGCACTGCACATATTTTATGTCTCTGTTATCTGACATACTTATTTTAGCATATGAAGCTGTCTCCTAATGAGCTAATGATCAGGTCAGGTGCATTAAATACAGGAGACATACAAAATGTGCAGAGCTGTGGGCCCCCAGGACCAGGATTAAAAATCACTGGTCTATGCAGACAACTTTCTAGTGTTTGGTGCAGAGCCTAAATATTTTCTGACCTGACCAAACCACCTCCTCAGTAAAGCTTGTCTGTACTTTGTATGTGATTTACAGAGAGGAGAAGACCGAACAGTTGGTAGATGCCAAGAGCGAGATCGAGCGCCTGGACGCAGAGATTCAGAAATTCAAGCAGGAGGTGACATACAACGACTTCATTTTTCAGACCTACTGCACCATTAAAACATTTACTAATGCTTCACTTTAGACCCAGTAACTATCATTAGTTGAATTTGTGTGTGAGTAGAACATGCAGTTGATGTCAGAGGCACGTGCAGTGCGGGTGTACCGTGATGAGGTTGATGCTTTGAAGGAGCGCGCTGGGAAAGTGGACCGACTAGAAACAGAACTGGCTCGCTGCAAAGAGAGGCTAAATGATGTGCACTTCTACAAAACCCGCATAGAGGTAACCACACTTACCTACCTATATTACATTTCCATTTTAATACAGTGCTTTCAGCACATCACGTAAAAACATCCTGATATTCGTATCTTTACCTGAAAAAAACAACAAATCAGTAATAAACCAGCCACACAGTGCTTTAATCAGAACAATAGGGATTGGTTACTTTGTGACTGATGTTCAGCTGCCTGCTGGGGGCCCCTGCTGCTTTCATTTCTCAGATTTAATGCCACAGGTGTCCGCCGAGGCCCTGAACTGTCACAGACAGGCCCCTGATTCGCAGTCTGCAGTCTTCATCCTCTTTATCCCCTCTGATCTGTTCTTTAAATCTGTCTCGTTATGTTTCACTGTTGTCTGTCTTTTGCCTGCAGGAAATGAGAGAGGACAATATAACCCTACTGGATACAAAGTCTATGCTGGAGAAGCAACTCAGTGCAGCCAGGGGGCGCTGTGACAAATTGCATGAGCTGGAAAAAGAGAACCTGCAGCTACGGTCCAAATTGCACGATATGGAGATTGTGAGTGTTTGGGAAGTTGTTTTGGTAATGTGCGTGTGTGTATGTGTGTGACCTTGAGATTCAATTTGATTTTAATTCAAGGAGTCAAAAGATAATTTGCAATACATTTTTTCCACATAGATAGTGGGGTACAAATATTAGATTAGCGTTTGCTTTCTAAAGGATATAGAAGTTTAATTGTTTGCTTGAGGGTTCTCTGGAAACAAGAAAATGTGGTTGTTCATACAGATAAAAAGGGAACAAGATTTTATGTTAGTCATGTTTCCAAATAAAGAGCAAATCTGCGCAATGCAAGCATTTAACTAGGCAACATAAATCAGTGCAGAAACTGAATGAACCAAATATCACAGTAGCAACACTTTATCAATGCCCTAGTAACCACTCAGACCACCCTAGAAACAGCTTAGCAACACCCTAAAAATGATCAAAATCACCACAGCAGCTGCTTAGCAGTGCTCATGCAACCACATAGAAACACCATAGCAACCACCTAGCAATGTGATCACCACTCATATTTTCTTCAAAAGTATTAAATAAAAAAATCTGATCTTTTTATGCATAGACACAGCATTATTTAAAAAAGGTATTACAATGCATCTTCAAATTTACTCAACTTTATATTTATTTTAGTTTTAGTTTAGTTTTAATTTAGTGTATATTATTTATGCTTGTTGTGTATCTCAGGACAGAGACAGCGATAAGAAACGTCTGGAGGAGTTGTTAGAGGAGAACATGTTGTTGGAGATCTCTCAGAAACAAAGTATGAATGAGTCTGCTCACCTTGGCTGGGAACTGGAGCAACTGGCCAAGAACAATGAGGTCAACGAGGGTGAGTTCATCATAGTGCTCTCACATATCAGTACAAAACTCTTTACAACATGATGTGTTTTCTTCTGAACTTAGATTTAAAACCAGGCTGTGTTTGTAGTATTTGCTAGCCCAAAACCCATTAGGAAAGACGAAGATTCTCAAGAAAAATCAGGGTCAGGTGCTGATGACCCATTTTTTGTTGGTCAATTGTTTTTAGAACCCATCCCAATGCAAATTATCTAAACGAGCCACTAGAAAACCTTGTTGTTTTCCTTCATGCAAAATTCTCAAGGGTTAGTCGGGATTTACATTCTTATGGCCTTTTAGGCGCTTCAGTGTTTGGCAGTCCTTATTTGCCAATAGTGATATTGAACATGTGGTTTAGAAATAAAGATTTGGAAGACTTATTTGTGTTTATTTATAAATGGCTTCCTGTAATATCTTTACCCTCCAGCTGTAAGCGGTTAGGTGTGTTTACACATTGTTACGAAGGCAACAAATGGGTGACTCAGCATCTGCCTGCTTAGCATTCATTACTCAGGCATGCTTTGTATTTCTACTGCAATCACACACGCCCCTAGATACACAAAACATTTGTAATGAGATTACACATTTGAGATAACACATTTTAGAGAATCTAGAGAGCATGGTTGTGGAACTTTTATTTTACATAGCTTTCTCAGAATGCACTGAATTCTGAATGTTAACAATATTCATTTTTCACATAGGTTTCCCAAGAATCTGCCTCTGCGAATGACAAACACATAGTCCAGCCTTAAAGGGATAGTTCATCCAAAAATGAAATTTTTAAGCAAATTTATGCACCCTCATGTTGTTACAAACCTATATGACTTTTTATCTGTGGAACAGAAAAGATGATATTTTGAGAAATGAGTGGTTTGTGTCTATACAATGGAAGTCAATGGGTGCCACTGTTGTTTGGTTACCAGAAAACTTTAAAATATCTTCTTTTTTGTTCCTCAGAAGCAAAAAAGTCAAACAGGTTTAGAATGACATGGAGTAAGAAGAATTTCCATTTTTGGGTAAACATGTCATCTGATGTTGTTGATACTCAAACAAAATTTTTGATGCAACAGTGTTCACACCCTTAAAGAATAAATCAACTGATAAATGGCTTAGCATATATCTGCTTTTACATGTGGCACAGAAGAAAGTATGTACTTGAGTAGTCTCGCTAACAAATAATTATTACTAATAAAGAACAGCTTTTTTTGTCATCCATGCATTAGCTCGCAAGTCTTTCAAGTTTGAGCTGAACGAGTCAGCATCCAGTCGCCTGATAAAGCTGGAGAAGGAGAATCAGTGTCTTCAGAGTACCATTCAGGAGCTAAGAGAGGCCTCCATCAACATGGAGGAGGGTCAACTGCATGCACTAGAGCTGGAGAGAGAGAACCAGAGCCTCAGCAAGAAGGTAAAACTTGCCTCTATCTCATTTTGCTGTTTACTGAGAGCTGGAATGCTGAGCAGATGTCTGCTGTGTTTGTGTGTTTTAGTTGGAACGTCTGCAGTCCCAGTTAGACCAGGAGAAACAAACAACTCAGGATATGGAGAACCTGGGAGAAGAGCTGCTAAAGGAGAAACAGAGGCTGGAGAAATCTCTGCAAACACTGCAGGCAGATAAAGACAAACAGGTGAACATGTTTGACCTAAGGAAGTGTTTACATGTTCTATACTATGGTGACCATATCATGCAGTTATGTTTATAGCTCTTTTTTTTGAGCTGCCTTATTGTCTACTGTTTACACAGGAATTGTAAACAGGAACTTGCATGTTGCAAAGCTAATGACTTTATATACTAAATATACAGGTTGCTCAAATACTTTATAGACATTTTAATATTGACTAATCTGTATTTTAATTGACAGTGCATCCTGGGCTTGCATTATCAAAAAAATATATATTTTTGTACGACTTCTATAATATCTCTACGACTTCCCCAAGTGTGGCTTAGGTGGCCAGCCAACTGGTTCTTAAAACTAAGCAGATATATTCTGAATATTTTGTATATGCTCTAGGTTGAAGAAATGTTTAAAGTAGGCCTGTGTGGTTTTGTATATGTGTGTATGTGTTAGATCTCAGAGCTGGAGCAGGAAAAGGAGCACCTGACACAGGCAGTGAGCTCCCTCCGGAAGCGTGCTCAGGTGAACAGCGAGGCTCGTGTGAGGGAGGTGGAAACGGAGAACCGTGTTCTCCATCAGACCATCTCAGAAACAGGTGGCAAACTGGCTCGCCTGGAAGCCGAGAAACGACAGGCCACGAAAGAGATGGAGTCTCTTCGTGAACAAGGAGAGCGCTGTGAGGAGTTGGAGAGGGAGGTAGCACATCTGGAGCGAGTCCGTGAGCAGCTACAGCGAGAAACTGCTTCCTTGAAGATCGGCAGCGAACGTGCAGAGGCCCTGGAACATGAGAATGCTACTCTAGAGCAAGACAACCGTCGACTGAAGAAGTTGGCCGACACAGCCCAGAATGCCAGTCTACGACTTGCTGTTTTGGAGAAAGACCACCAGCTGCTTGAGGAGGAGAACCTGGAACAGCGGCGAGCGTTGGAGACCCTGCGGCCGGCTGCCACTCGCCTGGCTCAGCTGCAGCAGGAACATGCTGATCTGGAGCGGGAACATGAGGAGATGAGTCGCAACCTGGAGGAGCTTCGTTCCCAAGCCAAAAGGAGCGAAAGGTTGGAGAAGAGCTGCAGCACCCTAAGCCAGGAAAACCAACGGCTCCAGCAGACCCTGGACAACAGCACCATAAAGATTCAGAGTCTAGAGGGTGACTTGATGCAGAATGAGGCAGAGATGAAGGATATGAAGCGAGAGCTGGATGGGCTGAGGCAGGTGGTGACACGAGCTGAGGCTGTGGAGAAAGAGAAGAGAGGAATGGAGCAGGAGCTGGGCCAGGTGGAAAAGGAGAGAAAGCAGTTAGAGAGAGAGACATATAGGTTGAGGCAGCAGCTGGAGGTAAAGGAGGCGTCTCTGGAGGAGAACTGCATTAGACTGGCTAGCATGGAGAAAGAAGGTACGGCTATTAATAAGGAGCTGAACCGCTTCAAAGAGGCAGCAGGGAGAGTCAAAGAGCTGGAGAGAGAGAACAAGGACCTTCAGAAACAGGTCACCATAGATAAGAAGACTCTGGCCATGCTCAGAGAGGTAAGGCACATATTGTATTGCAATAAGTAAAGAGCTCTGAGCTTCATTACTGGAATATAAATGCTGGCTTGGTGTGGTTTGATGCGCAGGAGCTGGTGAATGAGAAGTTGAGGGTTCAGCAGCAGTGTAATGAACTGGAGAAGCTGAGCCATGAATTGGAGAAGATTGGCCTGAACCGAGAGAAACTTCTACAAGAAGAGCACAGTTGTGAAGACAAGTGAGTGACCACTCTCATATGGTATAGTACAGCATATAGTGGCCATTATGATTTGGTAGAGTTCAGGATAATCTCACTATTCTCTTACAATATAGTAATAGCTGATGGAAAAAGAAAAGTTTACTTATGTTTCAAACCTGTAATACCTTTTCAATGCAACACGAAAGATGATGTTTTGAAGAACCTCCTACCTGCTATGTTTTTCATACAATCAAAGAGAATAGAAAATGATGCTGCCGATCTCCAAGGAGTGCATATAAAGATACGTTAATGTAGTTCATACGATGTCCTTTGTCCCAGATCTTCTGAAGCCATATGATAGCTTTGTGTGAGAAATAGACTGAAATTTAAAGTTATTTACTGAATATCTTCCCCATCCACCATAGATTCTAAATCTCACATATAATCAGATATTCTATATTTAGGCTGTGTATTCTAAACCAGCTATTGCTGCTACTAACACCAGTATGGCTTATTTTAAGATAAAACATGCCTTGTTTGTTTTATGGACGCTGCCCTCTAGGTGTAGCAGGTGAGTTTATAGGTAATAAGCAACTATTCGGCTAGAGTTTAACACTTACAAACTACAAACAAAGCATGTTTGGTTCTTTCTTGCATGGTTCATAAGTCTTTCTCTCTCTTTGGTATATTCATACTCTCACAGTGCATGCTGATATAGACTTTACTGTAGTGTGATTCAGTGACTTGGCCTGAGCTCTTTACGGCATTATAGTGGCAGTCATAAACTTTTCTGTGTGCAGTAATGTGTTTATAATTATTTCTTTCATGTAGAGCCCACAGTATAAATTAATTACAGTCCTGACTTTGTGTATAAGATACAATCTGATTAGTGGAACCCACATTTAACCTCATTATTGACCTAATGAAAACAGCAACATTCCTTACCAGCTAATAAAACAAAGCACTTGCTGGCCCCAGTAGCTTTAAGTTAGAAGAAAAGTGCTGATACCACTCACATTCCACTGTGCTTAGTAATTCCAGCTAGCCGGAGTGTTTGATATTTGTGTGTGGGCCTGTGACCCCATTGATGTGTGTTTCTATTATGGATTTTTTCTATTATGTTGAATTCCTTGCCTGAAGCAGTTTTGGTAATCTATATTTAATGCCAAGTGAATAACAAATGACTTCACAGATACCTTGACAGATAAAGATCACTTTACAGACACTTGAATTTTTGTGCTAAAATGCAACAGAAACGGTTTAAAGTTCCAGTCAGAAATCTGGGCCTCTCTTTTTGACTAAACATTATTACCTACTAACATTTCACTTTCTTACCTTTCAGTAAGTATAAGATCCTGGAGACGAAGATTGAATCAGCACTGAAGAAGACACTGGAGCTAAGAGAAGAGAAGATCCAGAGTCTGGAGTCTCGTCTGGAGGAGAGCACCAGCTTGAACCAGCAGCTCCGCACTGACCTCACCACGGTATGAAAACTCCTTTCTTATGTCCAAGCTTCCTTAAGCTACATGTATATGTGTATATGTCAAAACAAAGGAAATGGGAAGAATGGTGACCTGTCAGATTTAAAAAACAAGTCAGATTGTATCTAATGTCCATAACTATCACATTTCGAGGGTGCTAGTAAAACACAAACAGCTTTGACCTAAAGTGTAGAAACCACAAATCTGTTGTAACCATAACTTCACTTTTTTGTCATATCACATTGATTCTCATATTTTCATATCGTTTCTAGGTAAAGAAGAACCTGGAGGCCCTCAGGCAAAGGCAAGAGGAAGAGGCAGCCCATTCTGGGATCTACCAGCAGACTTTGGGGCAGATCAGACCAGGCCCAGACAAAGAGAAGTGGGAGACAGAGCACAGAGAGGCCACAGCTGAACTACTTAAACTGAAGGACAGACTAATTGATGTTGAGAAGAACGTAAGCATGTTTATTTTAACCCAGCCCTTTATTATACAATAGTATTATGTTAAAAATTCAGCGTCGTGACCTGCCTTTTTGACTCTGCCAACAGAATGCAGCCCTGCAGACAGAGAAACATCTTCTGAAGGAGCAGCTAAAGCAGTTAGATTCCCAGAATGCACAGCTGAATGCACAAACACTAGCTCTGCAGAAACAGGCAGCATCTCTACAAGAGCAAAACACTGCTCTTCATAAAGATACTGCTAAACTACAGGTAGAGCATAAATACATCAACATCTAAAACCAAGCAGAAACAATCATTATTATCTTTGTCAAATTGCTGATAGCAAAACATTTGGCTGATCAAAAACTGAATATACTCCAGTACTGTTGGTGGTGCAGTTAACCTTTCAGCTTGTCTGGAATCCACTATACACTACAGACCACCATATTCAAGAAAGCCAAACTCTTCCTAAAAGACTGCAGACAGCCATAGAACAAAACAAGCATTTAAACACGGATTAACATTTAAAGCTGAAAGGATTTCAAATGAAAAAAGGGAAATTTTAAACAGGTTCTTTCTTAGGTATTTATTCTTAGTTTGCATAATAGCTAAGCAGAGTTCACTTTAGTATGTAACATTGCCCAAAATAGTTAACTTCCCTGCTGCTTTCTGAGGTCATCAGATTTAGTAAGAAAGAGCAGGTGAGAATTCCTTATTCTGAACTTTGCTGGTGTAAGGGTCTTGGTGTCACAACACAGCGGTCTTGTGATCTTAAAGACCAAAGAACATGGCAGGTGTGATGAAACGTGTTTCCAGAAAGAGCACAGAATGTTTACCCACTGCTCACCTCTGACACATACAGTAAGAAAGGCAAGTTAAATTACCATATAAAACACCATAACTAATGTGTACATTGTTTATAAATCTACAAACATAATGTGCATTTGCATTTACACATTTGGCAGATGCTTTTATCCAAAGACAGTGTACATACTTTTCATCACAATGTGCATTCTCTGACAGTCAAAGCCAGAGCCTGACCTAACCGTTGCTAGTGCCATACTCTAACCATTAAGCTACAGGAAAACCGTATGTAAATATAATGAAAAGTGTCTTTAGATGACAGATTTTAACTGTTGTTTACCTTGTTTACCTGCTTGTGTCAGGTGGAAAACTCAACACTAAGCTCCCAAAGCTCATCTCTCATGGCTCAGTATGGAACTTTACAGTCCCAGCTGCACACTCTAGAATCTGAGGCAGAGTCTCTCCAGAAACAACGCGAGGAGGCGTGTGCGGCCCGTGACCGTGTCACACAGGACCACGAGCGCCTGCTCGCCGTTCACGAAAGACAAGCAGCAGAGTACGAGCAGCTCATTGCCCAACACACAACCCTGAAGAGCAGCCAAAGAGCTCTGGAGCAAGAATATCGCGCTCTGGAGAGCAAGTCAGTGCACAGTTCTTCTCTAACAGCTCCTCTAATGCATTTATCACCATCCAGCTGTACTTCAAACATTATGCAATGGGAATATTATTGTGCTGATCTCATCATATACATATCCTGTATATAGTACCTACTGTGAGTGGAATGTAAAACCGTAGGCGTTATGAAACAAATGTTTCACAGTCATATGCTGCACTTGTCACGACATCTTATGTTGTTTGTTTTATTCTCATCAGTTAAATAGTTGCAAAATAATTGGGCATTTAAGGGGCGGTAATAATCATCACAGCGAAAAAAGTCAAGTGCATTGCATTGTGGGATACCGTATTCCATGCTGTGTACAAATTTTTAAATCTAGTCAAAGCCTGTATTCCATGTTTAAAAAAAGAATACTTAATGTATGCAGTGTACAAACTGTTAAAATACATAATTTTATATGTTTTATGTCATTGCACATGCAATGAGTTCCCATCATCTTTTGTTAAGCAGTAACTGCAGGAACACAGTATGTGACCTTTTGACTTATCGACCCTTACTAGAGGCAGCAGCTTATTAATCTCTGTTTTTTTGCTCTGGCTGTGTGCCTGAGGAGGGTGTGGAAAAGTAGAGTAATGATCTGTGTCTGGTCTGAATGGAGACGCCACTATGACCTGTGTGTTTAAGCCAGCTGACACTAAGAGACACTGGGAGACACAGGGCGGGCCTTAAGACTAAATAACCAGTCAGGTCTTGAGAGTTAGACAAACATATTTCTGTACACAATACAATATAATTTATTTAAGATACTGAACAATTATGGTTCATTTGTTCTAATAATACACAAATGTTTAGTATTGAATGTCACATTTAAAGGCTTTAAGGCCTGATCTCACAGTATAAATAATGTGAATGTTGACTTTCAATGCTGTTAATGTCAGTAAAGGCACACCACTGGGAATAGGAGTGGTTTTAAGAGGTGGGTCACAGTGGAAAATGCTTTCTATTCGGCTGCATTTATTTTTATCTACACACATTACACATTAATGAGCATGATTATTAATGCGTGCACACACAAAACACACACACACACACACACACACAGAGAGCTAACGCAAATCCTCGCATGCCTGTCACACTCATTTTTCCATGGTGCAATGTGGAAAGTTGTGTCTTTTGTCAGGGACAGGAAAAACATGGTTCTGTTTGCATTAGTTTAGTTCAGTAGTCTGTCTGGGTGTCCTTTATCGCTGTCTCTCATGAATAATGTAGTTGTGTCTCTTGGGGCCTCAGCTGAGGGGTTCAGCAGATGGCTGTCAGGGACCCAATCAGCTGTAATGTCTACCGGCCTCAGCATCCATGTCCACTAACACTCCACGTCACATGATCAGTTTCCTAAGTACTTTCCAAACATTTATTTAAATTACCACCATTGATCTACAACACTGTGTTGGTCAATGAAAGATTTCAAACTAAAATTCCTAAATTAAGTAACCCTTGTTAATTAAATAATGTGAACCACTTATTGACAATGTATTTGAAAACATCTTAAATCTACAGTTGCCATCACAAATAACCAAGTTTTAATGTAATTACTGCATCACATTAGCATTCCATTTAATGTTTAATTTGTGGTTTACGTTTAATAAATTTATTGTAACATAATTAGTTTCATTTAAATGATTTAAAAGAATTAAAATGTATAGATAAGAAAAAATAACTTAATTTGGCACTGACACAATCAGATAAACCCTCTTTTAGCACAACCCCCTCAGGGCTTTTTAAATCCCCAATGGGTCTTAGAATAGGCACCATATTTAATTTGACATGAATGAGAACAAGGCTGTAAGAGATAAATGTGCGGTCTGTTTTATATAGTGTCATAGAGTGTTTATTAGGTTACTAAGGTTTTTAGTAAAATTAGTAGTTTGAGTTGTTTGTTCACAGGAAACTGGGAAAATGTTTCATGAACAATGTAAAAATGAAGATAATAAATGTAAAAAAGTATTCATTAACTAATCGATCAACAACATGATACAAAAAATACAACAAACTGAAAAGACTCTACTTTTGTTTAGCCACATGTTAATTACATGCAAATTAAATGTCTTCTACTATGTCCATTGAAGAGCCACTTCTCTACAGTACAATAGTGTTAACCAGTAATAACTTGCATGTACTCGTGGGTCGTATGATGTATGATCTGAGTACATTATAGAAATGTGTGTTTACAGTGTTGCTGTATTTTGTGTGTGCAGGTATATGATTCTCCTGAAGCAGAAGGATGCCATGGAGGCACTTGAGGCCTCTCTGCACAGAGAGAGGGAGAGTTTGGAAGAGGAAATTCGCAAGAACACTGTTATCCTGGAGGAGAACCACAGTCTGAGGGAACAGATAGACAGGTAAGAGATCTTTAAACTCCAAAAGACCCTCACTAAATTTCTGTTAAAACTATCATACAGGCTAAGGTCAAATAGACATGGTGAATAAGTGCTGCCCTCTGCTGGTTGAATCAAGCTAGTGTAATTCAACAGACAGGAAGGAGAGTGTATACACAATGTATTGTGTATGACACAATATTTCAGTGGCCATATCAGTATTGGCCAGTGGTTACATTGCCAATAATTGTTTTCAGAATTCTTTAAAGTTAATAGATTAGTCTAAAATTCTTCAGTTTCTAAAATTAGTCTAAAACTCCACCCAACGACCCCCCCCACCCCACCCCAAGTAATCATTACTTTTTAGTGATTTCTGATTAGCTCTTTCTACTAGAAGGCGGGTCTTCAATTGCTACAGTGAACATATTAAGCATTGCATGTTCCCCCATTCATAGTTGCGGCATCTTGGTTATTCTGCAATCTTTGATGTAACTCATAATTAGTGTTTAACATACAAGAATTGTTTTTATTTGTTCTGTATGCATGTTTTGAACTGTTTTGAACAGATGTTTTGAAAGTATTAATATTGTGAAGGCTCTCAGGGGAAATAATACACAAATATTTCTACAATGATAGGCTAAGTGTTAAGGACGACATAAAGTAGAATACATACATTAAAACTGAGTCTTATAGTTATTAGCCTGACTCTGTAATGTTTGAATGTGAACGAACCTCCAGACTGACGCAGACACACACGCAGCTGAGGCAGGAGTATGACAGTCTACAAATGCAGACCAAAGAGCTGAAGACATCTCTGAATGAATCTCAGCTGGAGCTGAACCGCTGGCAGGCGCGTTACGATCAGCTCAAAGAGCAGCATCAGGGCCTGGACATCTCCATGGCCAAAGTAGACAACCACTGTGAGGTGAGCAGCAAATACCTTTATAGATTTTAAATAAACAGCATCTACAAAGGCCGAGCAAGGCTTTACTGTCTTAAGCCCAGAAAGTTGCCCCTACACACCAAGCTAACAGCTGACACCCTATGAATAAATAGCATGTTTGTTCTTTGCTTGTGTGAGAGATAACTTTCCCTACCAGCAGGTGGCAGTAGTCTGTATTCGTTACTCAAAACTAGAAACCAGAAGAGCAAAACGTAAACAAATCTTCACCACAGATGGATTCACAAGCCTTGTTCCAGACAGCCATATCTTTTTTTTTTTAATATTTGCAAATTGAAATAAGAAATGCAATAAAACAAAGTGTTCTGTGTTGTCCCTTGTCATTTTCTTGCTTTGTCACGTACATTTTTCACGTAAGCCAAACAGCGAATAAAAATGATATGACTCACGATCCCCGCCACTGATCCAACATGCTGAGTCAGTTGAAAAAAGCAAATGGGGACCAACTTCAGCAAACGCTTCCAGGGTTTAAGCAAGATAAACCCTGAACAAATTTATTTTGTTTTAGCCTAATTATCTTTGCATTTTTACCACCTTCGTATTAAATATAGACATGCACATCCAAATCCAAAACCTTTCTCATATCTGATCTCATAATTGATTTTAGTTACCAACTAGCTCTCTTTCTCTCCATTTAGCTGCTCACCCGTCTGAAAGGAAACTTGGAGGAGGAAAACCATCATCTTCTCAGTCAGATCCAGATGCTCAGCCAGCAAAACCAGACCCTGCTAGAAAGAACCATGGAGAGCAAAGAACTCTATCACGAGGAACAGAAACAATACATGTGTGTTTACAATAATTATGTTTGTGACACAAAGCAATTTGTTTTGTGTGTGTTTTAATCATGAAACTAGCGGTCCATGTTTCTTTGTCAACCTCTTAATAGTCAGTGTGTTCCCCATTGCAGTGATAAGCTGAATTCTTTGCGACGACAGAAAGAGAAGTTGGAGGAGAAGATCATGGACCAGTACAAGTTCTATGACCCAACTCCTAAAAAGTGAGTTGATTTCCACATTTGAAACGATGGACTCATTGTAAATTTGGGCTTATGGTTCAAATGTAACATTTTTCTTGACATTGACTTTACCTTTATTCATCATACAGGAGTCGACACTGGGCAGGAGCTAAAGCAATAGTAAAACTAATCAAACCTAAGAAAGACAGTTCTCGAGAGAGGGCGGATGCCCCACGGGAGAGGATCCGCAGTGCCCCGGACATCCCCTTGCCAGAGATCCCCACATGTTTAGACTATACTGAAAGCACCCCTGCCCCTCCGCCACTACCTCCCAGACAGACACGCCTCAGTGTGGATTCCATGAACAGTCACTCAACAGAGGAGAATTATGCACAGTCTCCCACACTCTCACCTGCACACAACGGACGAGGTGAGTTCTCACTGTCACATGAACACATTCACATGAAGTAACGCAGTGACCTGGATATTTAAAGGCTGAAAACCACCATGAGTGCTTGTTCACTATAAAAGGGTGACCAGGTAAGGTCACCAGAAATCTAAAGTGTTGTTTACAGTCTTGTTTCTGTCTCTTTGATTTTACTACCACAATGTAACTCATAAGCTGCTTGTATGACACAATGAGACATGTATAATGACTTTGGGACATTTTGCAGATGAATTATACCTTGTCAGTAGTTCAATTTGCGTTCATCTCAATTGCGAAATGCATTCACGTCCATAGGATCTGCAGTCTTAACCTAACACGTTTTGCTCAACTAGCTTTAATGTTGGTGGCAATTTTCTGTCTTATCCCCTAGGGGGTGTCATGTAATTCTTTTTGGTTCTTATTGATCTCCATTTAGTGAACTAATCTAGTAAATTTCCTGTTTCATGCTGTTATTTCTCAGCTTCCCAAGTAATAATACTTTTCATTCTATATTGCATGGCCAATATAATCTTCAAAGAGAAGCTTGGGGCTTTATTCTTCATGAATCATAAATGTAACCTTTTTTAATCTTTAAATAATTTCTTCTCCACTGATTCCTGTCTCTCTCCTTCTCTGTGTATCTGTCCATACATTAACCCTCACACACTCCAGCCCCACCAGCAGAAAAGCGTTTCTGCTTCCTTCGGAGCAAAAGTCAGGAGAAGATGCGAGTTCAGGGGACTCCTCCCTCTCGACGATCCATTACCAAACGCCTGCGTTTCTGGTCCTCCTCTGACAACATCATCCCCCGCCCCCCTTGCGAGCCCTTTTCACACATCGGCCATTTCTGACACCTCATCATTTCCATAATCATCACTATCACCATAACAACGGCTTTCCCCATCTTATCCCATACACCATTACATTGTTTTCAACGTTTGTTGTTTTAAAATGAGCTATGCTTAAAATTTCTCACATTGGTGATGAAAAACCAGCCAATAAATGATCAGAGAGATTAATGTCCCCATTGCCATAATCACCACTGGTTCACAGTAGGCTACTCAATCTAGGATCCGCACACACACAACACACCTTTCACAGACTGAACTCTAAATAAATGCTCTGGGGGCTCTGGGACCTGCCTGCTGGACTCTGAATACAACCTTGCAGTAAGTAAGCGTGTATTAAAAAGAGCCAAATGCAGCCAGCTTTTCCTGCCATAAAGAATCTCTCAGCATGTGTACACTGCAAAAATGTTTTCTTAATCAGATTTCTTGTTGTTTTCCAGCCAAAATATATAAACATGTTGCTTTAGAGAAACATGAATGTATTTTTTAACAAGGTGTATCTTTGTAACAAAATTACCAGTAGGGTGGGAAAAATAAACTTTATTGTTTAAATATTTACTCTAAAAATACTTATTTTATTAATCAGTTTTGCTTCTCAAGTTGTATTAAAGATATTTAGACATTTTTAATGCAAAACAAGAGGAAACTGTTTAAGAAAATATTTTTGCTGTGTGTGTGCCGTTGCTAGCACAGAATAAAGCTGGAGGTGGGACAGAGTGACAGCACTTGCATTTAACGCCCCCTGTTAATACCACCAGTCAATAGTAATGAAAAGTGCATGCATATCAGAGAGAGACCGAGGGAGGAAGGAAGAGGGAGGTGATAATCAGATTGATGTGTGAGAAAGATTAAGAATTTATGCCTTGTGTTTTATGATGTGTTGCTTGTGAACTTGGATTGCTCACGAAGGACATGCAGTTCTAAATTTATTTCCATGTATGTCCAGATACCTTGGAATGCTTCTCCTTTCCTCTAGCTATAATGCATAACACCCCCTGTGAACTTTGACACAATTTTTTCTTTAACATCCTCTTTAAACCCACATGTTTTTGCATGCTGTCTTAACATTCTCTTGTGTGCAGAAGTACATGTAAGTCAGAGATACTAAGATGCATTACGTTGTAGATCCTTGATGCAGTGCAGCTATTGCCCATTGGAAGAGGGGATGTGATCATATGTCTATACAGCCTTTGAAAGAACATCTAAGTGTCTAAGTCCTCTGTGCTACCTACAGGAAAACCTCAAGAGGCACAGTACAGTGGAAAGTTCATGTTCAATGCAGATCATTGAGTTGCTGGAGCTGTGAACTAGTGGTTAGGACGCATGTTTTGATCTAGTGCTCATTTAGCATATGCATGTTTGAATCTGGCTTTTGTGATGTTAGTCCAGACAGTTGTGGAAACTACTTTCACTTTGTTTCTTTTTATATATTGTAGGAAAATTATCAGCTTGATTCTTATGAAGAGAATGTCATGAGCACCAAAGTATTTCAGCTGGTGTTTTGAGTTGGCCACCGCGGTGAAGCTTACAGGAATGTTCTAGCTTCAGTGCAAGCACAATCGACAGCAACTGTGACATTAGCAAAGAAAATAACACATCCCTCAGTTTGTAAAAACAAGCAAAATGATGTTTACAGTAATGCAGTTACAATGGAAGTATGTTGGACAAGGCATTGCACCAGAAAATACACTGACAATGTACTGAAAATGTATGCTGTCCAATACATAGGCAACAAATGTTGGACGTTTATTGCAAGTGCATTATTATAAAAACAAATATAATGCTTGTTTTAAAAGTTGAGGGCCCAGTTAAAATACATTTCCATGGAAACTGGCAGTGAGCTACAGATGCTTACGATAGAGTTCAACTTATATAAACCCTGGAACATTCCTATTCGAAGTGTTTTCCTGGCGCTTTAATGGTAGAGCATGGTGCTGGCAACACCAAGGTCACAGGTTTGGTTCCCAGTGAACACATCCTGAAAATATGTATAGCTTTAATGCATTGTACTCTTAAGTTGCTTTAAATAAAAGCATCTGGCAGAACTGTGTCTAAACTGTGTGAAAAGCCTGCCAAAGTCCTGCTAGAGTTTTTGTTTACTAACACACATCTGTGCTTTTGCCGTAACACCTTCTCCCATGCAGCTGCCCGCAGCATCACTGAAGCCCAGCAGCAGCACTCGCACAGCAGATGCAGATACCTCACTGTAACTGTAGACACTGACTTGCTCTGTTTATTTTGTTTTTTTTAAGTGAGTGACAATGGAGGGTCCAGGGGCCAAGAGGCCTATTGCTCAGTAGGAGGTGTTAGCGAGTGTGTGAATAGACATGAAGATCTGATCCGGTGGAGAGGCCGAGAGACAGGAGCCACCTGTTCAACTCCACTGAGCCGCAACTTTCACAATGCATCGGGTTTCACTTCTTCTTCAAGTTTGAGACCAGGAGGCCGCAGACCAAAGGGTAGTTATAAGTTATGCTGCTTAGTATGTTGCAGAAGCTTTGAGCTTTGATTAAAAAGCCATTTAGTACCGTCTTACTTATCCTCAGAGACATTTCTGATCAGTCTGTTCATTTTTTGAGACATTCTCCTTCTGTCCTGAATTTACAGCAAACCTTGGGGTATGTAAACATTTTTCAGGGACAATTATTATTTTGCTATTTTAAGGAATATTAGGGTAGTTACAAACCATTATTACACTTTCAAAACATTGTGATTATTTATGTTGAACATTAATTTGCTGTGCTGCATGCTTGTCTTTACACCATTGTAGTAAATGCTTTTTTTAATTTTAAGTAATAGATGAGTCTATGGAATTTCAGCACCTATGGAAATTAACAGTAGGCCACAGTTACTGTCAGTAGAGCCCAACTTGATTATCACTATAAGGAAATATCTGGATTTTTCTTTTACTTCTGTTTAGTCATTGCCTGTATTGTGTAATGTGCCACAATGAACATATGGGCGCGTCAATGTAAACACCACTGACCCTCTCAGAGACTTTTACCTCTGAGCCAAAACACCCATAACCCTTTTCATCAAGTCATTTTGAGTAAAATAACAGTGCTGTTTATCATTGTTTATTTTCAAGTACTCAGAGCTTTCTCGGATATATACTTGACTGCATAAACAAGCAGAGATGTTCATAGAAAGCCCACAGGAAGACTGTAGTGGCCTGAGGCCCCATTGTATCCCATAATGACACATTCTTAGGAGAGCAATTGAAAAGACATTGATCAAATATTCTACAAATTAAACAGATGTGCTTGCTGTTACTTTTGCTCATCCTCATTTTGGCGCATAACTTGTCTTGCACATTACAGACATGAATGAAATTTCAAATCATGTAGTTTGTTACTTGTTTCAAATCGATTCACCTGTTGGGCAGTAAAATTAATAATAAATAGATACTTACATTGAGGAGAGACTCAATCCTTGTCTATGGACTAAAAAACGTACTGGCCTTTTGGGGCCAGTAAGAACCCCGCCACAACCACCCTAGCAACCACCTAGCAACATGCTGAAAACTTCTCAGAACACCTTAGCAGCCGCATAGAAATGCCCTGGTAAATGTACAAATGTCCCTGTAAAATGATGTAAAAAGTATAGTTGATGTAAAAAGTATAGGCATATGCAAAACAGAACTGAAAATAGATTCACACAAATACTTCCTTATTGTAAAACCACAACATACTGTTTTGTTCGAAGGATTAATCCCAGACGAAATGTTGGGCCATCCTTCCCCAGATGCTAGCTTTCTGATTGGTGTCCATGGAAACACAGGTAAGAGAATTGCCTAAATCAATACACGTTGATTCAGAGCCTCAATTGACTCTTTTGTATGGTTAAATCCATTGTGTTTCCTCTCCCACAGGCCACCGGCCCAGTTCTGCTGAATTCAGCCGCAACACCTCCAGCAGTAATTCCCCTGTCAGCTCAAAAGGTGTGTGCCCTACCTGTTACAATACCAGCACTTTTAAGAAATATATCAGAGTAACTTTATTAGCCATCACTAGAAAATGACACACACACATACTGATTCACTCTAATGCAATGTTGAAACAGCTGTTAGTGTGAACATCTGCATGGCTCTACCATGATAAAAACCCCATAACATGACAGTATTCCAGCTTAGTGGAGAGTTTAATGGAGCTGTTTCAAGAACCAAATTCTGATTACAAAGGGTCAAATCATAGCCCTAAACCACTAAGCAGTGATAATCAAATATTTAGTGTAAACTATTTTTGGGCTATGTTCTTAGTTTGTGAGCAAAAACACGTCTCATCCAGACGACACATTACTGACACGAATACTGTCTAAATAGGGTTATGACACACAGTGGTTTAATATGTTCTCAGTTCCTCTTGCCTCTTTTGCTGTCTTCCACAAGGTTCTCTGGACTGCCTGCAGGGCCGGTCTGCTAGTCTATCAAGTGACGATGTCATTGGGTTAAGTCACGAAGGCTCACGTCTCAGTCAGTCGTCCCTGATATCCCGTAGCTCCACCCTTCCCTGTGATGGTCTGTCTGCTCAGCGCTCCTCCCAGCGCCCCCCTTCACATCAGCCTTCTTCCCCTGGAAGTGAGATGGTTACCCTGGAGGAATTCTTGCAAGAAAGTAATGCCCTGTCTCCACCCACTGTAAGTTAGCCCCTTTCAATAGTATTTTTCTTGTTGGACCATATAATATTGGTAATAAATGTAACATGCTGCTACAGGGAAGTTAAAGCTGCAATCCGCAATCTTTGCCTCTGTCGCTATTTGTTTGAAACATAAAATTGCAGGTTACTTTACATTTATTTAGTATATAATCAAACTGACATTTCTTGTGAAATCCAACCAGGCAGATCAATTTATAAATCATTATAAAGTGACTGTTGCGGGTCAGGGTTTTGAACACTCATCTGTACTCATCATGTACTTGCTCAGTAACTCATTTTATTTTTTAACAGAAAAATAATTATGGATTGTAGCTTTGACACAAATTGAAAAGCTTGCATTTGCCTTTTTATTTTATAATGTTCTCTGAGGTCCACTTATGATGTTAACAAGATTTTTACATCAAAAAGCAATTTAGAAGTAAAAGGCTGTTTACTATCCTGTTTATGACCCTCTATTGAAACACAGTTATTCATTTAGCAAATGCTTTTGTCCAAAGCAGCTTACAAAGAGAGAACATTTAACATTTTGCCCTGAGAACCAACAAGTCTAGTCTACAAAGCTACATTTACAAGTAGGAATAGTTCTGATGCTAGGGACAGGATGAACAGAAGACAGGTTTGTTTTATAAATGAGTTAAACGAGGTTAAACATTAGGGATTAGGGATTAGTCAGGTGTCTGCAAGACAGGTGTTTTAAAACTGTTTCTTAAAGGTTATGACGGTCTCTGCAGATCAGGAAGAGGCTGGCAGCTCATTCCACCAGAAAGAAAGAGAATAGGTGAATGTCTTTGAAAGTGAACTGGTACCTTGTTGCGAGGAAACAATGAGGCACTGCTTGTTTACAGAACGTATTTGGCTAAGGGAATGTACACCTGGAGTGTGTTGAGGTAGGAGGGTGAAGTTACAGTGACTGTCCTGAAGGACAGGGTCAAAGATGTCAATTTAATGTGGGTGGCTACAGGTAGCCAGGGGAGTGAGATCTGGAGGGGTGTGATGTGGGCTGTCTTCAGTTGGAGACCAAATATGCTGCTGCATTCTGGATCATTTGTAGGGGTTTGGTTACGAATGGTTGCACTAGGAGTTGTGTTGCATGCTCAGACAGGAAAGGTCTGATTTTCCTGATGTTGTGGAGTATGTACCTGCATGACTGAGAGATGCAATGTGAGTGATGACCAGCTGAAATCCACAAAACACCATCCCAAGATTCCTAGCAGACAGAGTAGGTGTTGGTGTTTTAGTTAAACTTGGCCCAGGTTGAACTGTGAAGTTGTGTTCTAGTGATGGGTTGGTCAAAATGACCAGGAGTTCAGTCTTTTAGAGGCTGAGCTGAAAATGTCATTCCTTGATAGTCGTGTCACGACTATTGAAAGTACATTGCCTGCTGCTAAGATTGGGTAACAGTTTTGCATATTAAGTAGTGACAGGGTAAAAACAATGCTACACTTTTGTGTTGCAACATAAAATGATGACTATATATTAGCAATGATTCAACAGATATGTTTAGTCTCTCTGCGTCAAATCATGTTTTAAAAAGAATAGCAGTAAATTAACTAAACAAACAAACAGTGACTCATTAAGTTCATTCACGTTTAAAAGATAATGCAAAGACTGTGTTTATCTACAACTTGGCCCAGCACGTCTTGTAGTTCTTACACGTAGAGGTGTCTATATAATTTTGAGATTTTAAGATATAAATATTGTCAGATATCCGGCCCTACACATGAGGCTTGGGTTTTTAATATAGTCAGAATGCTTTAAGTACAGCAATGAGATCTTTCCGAATAAAAGTCATGATCAATAAAGACATTTATTATTGATACTAAATGAATAATGCCTGATGTTTGATCCTGACAGTGTGTTGTTGTTGTAATTGGGGCTTTTTTATGCATACATCTCTGAGTGCTGTGAAAGAGATTTTCCCATGGAGACTCTGATTAATTTCACCATAGCAGCTAGTGTCCACACTGAGCTTGATATCACAGGTCACATTTCACACACATATAGCCACGTTTGTCTGCAATCGTAATGGTTTTCAGCAGGCTTTAGTATGTGTTTTTTCAATAGAAAATTGAGCAAATTTTAAGAAACGCATGTACAGTTTCTAGAAAATGAGAAAACTTGCTTTTCACATGACTTTAAGTAATCACGAACAACTAAAAAAAAAAGAGGGAATTCATGGAATCATGGAAATTCATTAGTCAAAATATGTGGGGAAACCTGCTCACACTTCCTATCTTAATCTTGAAATTGGGCAACAATGAGTTACATTTACTGGCCTTTGGCAAAAAGCATGTTGATACTCGTTTCAAACTATGTATCTCTCTCCTAGGTGCAGACAGGAAGTCGAGAGGATCTGATGACTGACTTTTTCACCAGGTCTACTCGACCGGCCCCTTTGCGAGATGGCGCAAAAACACCCACCAACTATGTCACGCCAACCATCAAGACTACTCCAGAACTAGACAGTCACGCCCCCAAACCTGGACACATTGTCAAACCAAGTGTTCGACTCAACGAAACCTCCACACCCCCTTCCCATTCACAAACCCTTCCTAACAGAGGAGTCGGACGGCCCTCATCCCTGCAGCACTCTAGTCCTCATGGAGGGGTGGGTGGCAGTACTGGCCTAAGCCGCACATTCAGCCTGGCCTCAGCAGACCTTCTACGCTCCAATGGACCAGACAGCTATCGTGCTGATTCTGTTTCTCTCAGCCAGAATGATGTGGTGCTAAGGAGATCTGGTGCAGTGGCCAGAGAGAGACCAATGTCTGCTAGAATGGCTGGATCTTCACCTGTTCCTGGAGACCCAGGGCCCCTCTCTGTGGACCCTAGACGTCTGTCTGTCGCTCCCTCAGGAGATGAGTTCTCCCTGACAAGTTCGTCCCTGCTGCAGTCTTCTTCTGTGTCCCTGCAGGCAGAACGAGAATACACAGGGAGCAGTAGTGGCCGAGCCGGAGGGCTCCGCTCTGGGTCTGCGCAATCCCGGCCACCCCCCCACCGTGGCGAAGTTGCCATGGTTACTCCAGTGCGAGCTGTATCAGCTTTGAAGCTGAAGGACTTGGAGGAGGAGCCTCGGGAACTAAGGCAGGCTGACTCTCCTCAGCTGAAGAAAACAGACACTGCAAGCTTGAGCTATGGTGTCAAGGAGCAACCCACCAGTAAACCTGCTTCCCCAGACCCCAACAATGATCCTCAGACTGTGTGGTATGAGTACGGTTGTGTGTAGAACTGGGTGAAGATGATTGTAAAGAGTCCCAGATAGCTTCCTTAGACACAGGAAACCGTTCGCTCCATTTCTTTTTACATTTCTACTTGCGACTCAACATCAGCAGGTCTTTCACACCCTGATCAAGAAAGGAATGTATTAGGCACTTGCATGTATCCCCCTCTCTTGTGACTAAATTGAACACCATTGATTTCCACAGTTTACCAATGCTTTATGGCAGGCCGGTTGCCAGTCTATTCTGAATGTGAAAAACAAATGTTGGGTTGTGTGCTAGGAGCCACTCCCAGCATAATTACGGAGTAGCTACTGCATCAATCTTAGAGACACGCAGGATTGCTGCAGGTCCGTCACATGAGACAGCCTCACTGGGACCCATTACGGGAAGTGGGCCCTCTTTTACTCACTCCCTGCTGACATACCAAACAATCTGCTTCTTTTCTGCTTCTTGTGGGTGACCATCTATTTGCTGAGGGCCCTGGGTTTGGCTCAGGCTCAGGCTCTGCTTAGAAGCATGCAAGAGGACAACACAGAGCCAGAAAGAAAGACAGGAGACTGTTGGACATGAGGATAAGCATGACCAGAGTAGATGTTTTACCTACCTTCTGTTTAAGCTGATTAAATGGGAGTAATGTATTGAGAATGGAGTCTGGGTTTGCATCTGAGCACTGGACAACACAAGCATTTAGTGGTGTACTAATCAGAAATTGAAGCTCAGTTTGTTTTTTAACAATCTTTTATAACACTGCACAACTGTTGTAATAAGAAATTCTGATTTATTTATTAATGTCTTTGGGACAATTAAATGACACTTGGGTGCATGTGTGATCTTTGTATAAAGTCTGATGATGGTTAACACTGGAAAAATGGCACACAAATGCTTTCACCAATGTTCATAGAGGCCTACAGAGCTCATTCTAGGCGTTTCTCATTAATCATGGAGATCACGTCTACCAACCTGGTATCTGACGTTCATTGTCAATGCTGCTTTTTTATCATCACGTCACCATCCCCAACTTCTTAAGGTCTCCTGGAACATTCAAAAGTCTGGCCAGAGCTGCTCACCAAAGGAGATGGTTTAGCATTCCCACTGAATGTCTAAATATAAGTGTCTCCTGTTTGAATGTGCACAGCTACCGGTAAAATCAATTTTAGACATAATGTTATTACACTACTGCACATGATTGCGTAATATTTCTGTATATAAATATGGCGTTTTTGATTAGGTACCCTAACCACCTTTTACACCATGTACATTTTTTTGTGAATGATAGAAGTCTGTTTAGAGAAAGCTGTTGTCCAAAACCTTTGTAATAAAGATTTTTCTAAACAATATACCAGAAATGTGGATTTCTGAGTGTTTCTGAGTTTCTTAAAGAAACAATACTGTCAGAAGCCCCACATTTGGGCTATGGCATCCTTGGTGAATGCGATTTTACCAGGTAAGATGTTTCTGGATCAACATCATTGTACGTCCTTTAACAACATTTAGTTTTAGGGTCAAACATTTTATAATGACTTCTAAGGCAGCTCAAGTAATCATAATCAAGAACTGGGACAAATAAAGTTTTAGCTTGTTTTAAATCAGTTTAATATAAAGTATTTTAAGAGGCCCTGACTTGTGAAAAAAGTTATTTTTAAAACGAACCAAGGACCCCTGCGTCCTGTTCCATTTCACTGCGGCTCGGTCAGTCTATCTTTTTTTTGTGAATAAGGCGTCTTGTGTGAACGCCTCCTTAACAGGGTTGTTTACTCGGATTTTCCCTCATTCATATAACTACATCTTTAGCGCTATTTCCAACAGGTGGAAGGACAGTGAGACCGTCTTAAAACCTAGTGAGCTACCTTACTAGACAGCATATTTGGACGTACGTGCGTTCCGACGCAGCTCCGCTTTACCATAAACGGCACAGATCACGCAAAAAAAAGCAAACGATGCTTTAAAACGATGTCTATGCAGATTATTAGGAAGTGAAAGTTTTAGGAAGGTGTGTGAGATGAGCGTTTCGTTTTGAGACGCTCATCTAAAAAAAAAACCCTTTTGACGCAATTGATGGGCTTTTTCCTTATACTCATGCTACTACGCTTATCATTTCGGAAGCAGCCTGATTTGAGAGAAAGCGATATAAAACAGCGCTGTTGAACTTGTAGAAGATACAGCTGAGGTTCACGTTTCGGAAATGTCTTGAAGCAGCAGAATGGGATTAAAATCAGCAAGCTGGAGGTAATGCATTTTTTCTTAAAGCAGTTACTTCATTATCTATAGACAAATATGCTAACCATAATTTCCCCCATAACATCAGTTACAAGTTATCAGTACAGCCAAACCGGTAGCCTATGTACCACTGTCATATTATGAATTAAAGATTCATCTTAAAGCTTTATGCCTTCACAAAGCGTAATCTCTACTATTTTAACGTCGTAAAGACTAGTAAATAAGCAATTTTGACAGAAAATACAGTTCTCATTAGAAATGTCTGATATTGCGTAACTTCCACTATGTTGTTCATGTAGCTATCCTTAAATACTTTATAATTTTTATTTTATAACTGAATATACTTTATAATGAATTACAGCGCGTTAACATTATTTCATGCGATCAATGCCTGGTTAATACTCGTGTAGCCTTGCGCATATGAGAATCTCTAGATGAGTAAAACCACCGACGTCTTCGGGCTGTGAAATAATTCAGAGCAAAGGTGTTTTACCAACGCCTGTTACAAATTAACATGTCTTTGATATAGGTTAAACATTTAATCTCAAAAATTAAGTGAATCAGCAACAAGTGCACGTCTTTATCATAGTCGCTGTGTGAACAAGAGTAAACTAATGAATAACGTAACGGTTTTATGTCAGGCAGTCACTGCTTAGTACTCAGTCCCTTAAATGAAGCGCATTATCAGTCAGGTCTGTTTAATTCATTCATTTATACAAGGATTGCAATTCGGACGATTGCAAAGAAACGTGCGCCTTCTAACACATGAAAATGCGCATAGTTCTTGCATTTATACCGTATATTTACGGTATAAATATACGGTATATATATATTAACGGTATTTGTCGTTAAATCATAAGTAACTTCTCAACTTGAGTTAAATCAACTTAATTGTGGCTTTTATAAATCCAGCTGTGGTACTTGTGAAATTAACCTAAACTTAGAAAATAGCTCTGAGTGTAGCCAGAGTTTTACACTTAAAATGTAGATTCCCCAAATTCATTTATGAATCAACAACATTTGCCAAATAAGTAACTATACTTATGTTACTAAGTGAAATCGTTGTCATTTTTTGTATCTTATTCTTTATTCTGTCTAATTAATAAACAAATACCCCAGATGTCACAAATGTAAATCATATTGTAAATAAGTTGAACATTTTTGAAGTTAAAGCAATTTCATGCTTCACCTGTTAGTGGGAGTGAACAATGTAACATCCCACTTTCCTTCTTCATTACCTTTTGAAAAAAACAAATAACTAAAACGTCATACAGATGTCACATAATTGTAATTAAATCACAATTTAAAAAATATAACATTTTGGCAGTTCCCTGTGGTTCATCTGTAACTGCCATGTGGGATTTGAGTGCTGAATATCAGAATGACTTTGATTCAGCCATAGACACGACGCCACAGGTATAGTGTTCAACACAACAGCAATCTTTCTCATGTGAAATTGCTTTAATACAGCAGTTTAAATTCACACTCACTCCAAACTTAAGGAATGTATTGTTTACGGTGGATAAATACAGTTCGTTTAAATGTTGCAGTGGTGTTGTGAATATTGTAATGCTGCTTGGCCAATCAAATTAGATGGCAAAAAAACTAATTATTACTAAAAACTAAGAATGTCACAATATGTTCAAGTATTTATTGACATACAGCATTGATCCTAAGAGCCTCTATTACCCAAGTGTAAATCACTGCATCTCATCTCTGCTGTCAATAAGATTGATTGCAAGCGTTCTTGTTCTCATAAGCAACAGCAGTCTAGCATTTTTTTTATTATACACACAGATATGACCTCATTAAAGTTTCATAGAGCAAAATAGCTCCACCGTGCATTCACAGGGTCCAACCAACTTTAAATGTGAATTCAGACTGAAGTTAAAACAGGCTAACACTTTGTATATAAAACAATTAACCTACAAAGCAACAGAGAACAAAAATGTCTACAAATGTCCTCATGAAGAGCCAGTTTCTTATTCTTTCCATATATTGGGTAACATTCTCCCCACCACTGTGATGTGGCTGTGACTCTGATGCACTTCATCATTTAATGGATCGGTGATGAAACGTGGTGTTCTCGCCGTGATTTATCTGGGGGTCAGGTCTGTTCTGTTGTAGGACTCTAGATTAGTCACTGCAGCCAAGGTCTCATTCCCAGTATGTCTATTTAACATCCTTTCTTTAAACTAGATTGCCAAATATGTGATGCTGGGGTTGAAAAGGGCAAGGTATGCATTACGTCTACTTACAAATTCATGTATTTAGCTTTAGAGGTAAGATATTTGGATTCGTCATCCGCAAAATATTTTTCGCAATGGAATAAATGGTTTCTTCATTTCACAACAAATTGAATTGCAGAGTCGCTCAATGCAGAAAACACCTTTGCTGATTTCTAAAGCAAGTGCAGTTTGACATACAGTCTTTATAGAAGTTCAACAGCTTCTCACATTGAGCTGAGATGCTTTTGAAACCTAGTTCAGTTTCTTAGTATCTCTAGTAATATTTCCTCTTGTATGGGCTGTGAGTGGGTTCAGTCTGATAGACTCAACCCACACACACTATTTTGCATTTAGGTCATTCATTCCAGCATTAAGTAATCGTGATAATTATAAAATGACGGTGACTTTTGTGACTGCAGTGTAGTTAGAGACATATATTGTATGTCCAAATTTATTATAAAGAACATCATCTTTAATTATCTTTTTTCCCACATTTTTTGTTATGCTGGTTGAAAGTCTCTGCACATCCTAAAAGCAATCACTAAGTGGTCTAAATATATTTAGATAAATATATGTCCTCTTTGGAAGGTGCAGAACTATGAAATGTTCATCCAATCATTGCATCTGATGTGAATGCAATGATAGGATGTCCTACGTGCCTGTCAAACTATATTTGCACACTGCAAAAATATAGCAAAATTACAAATGTGTGCTCTTTTCATGTCTTTTTCACTCTCTATATATATTAAAAATCACTGTATAAATGACCACATTTTGTTTACACTCTATGATAGAATCTATGGAATGTCACTTGGAAGACCTCTGCTGATTATGAACTTGCTACACTCATCGACAAACTCTGCGAACATGAGGTTGGGAGGAAGATGAACATGTCTGAAGAACAAATCAACTGCACTATTAGCCACGAAATCCACCAGTACCTGTTCTCAGGTGCATACATCCTAGTCTTGCTCGTAGGTTTACCTGCAAATGCCTACTCACTGTATCACGCCTGGCTGCAGCTGAAAGCACGCAACGAGCTGGGGGTCTACTTACTAAATCTGACCATATCGGACCTGCTGTATCTAGCATCCTTGCCCCTTTGGCTGCAATATATTTTCCAGGGGGATGATTGGAGTGGCTCTGAATGGCTATGCCAACTATGTGGATTCCTGCTCTATGAGAATATATATGTCAGCATTGGTTTCCTGTGCTGTATCTCTATAGACCGTTATCTGGCTGTGGTCTACCCTTTCCGTTTCTCTGCTTTCCGAACAGTACGGGCAGCAGCACTGGTCAGTGCTGTGGTCTGGCTCAAAGAGCTTGCCGTAGGCGTGGTATTCTTCCGCCACAAGGAGCTGAGCAGAGATAAGCACAACCAATCGGTGTGCTTTGAGCACTATCCCATGAAGACATGGGAGTACCCTATAAACTACTACCGTTTTTACATAGGCTTTTTGTTTCCATTAGGAATTCTGTCTGTGTCATACTTTCGGGTACTCAGGGCGGTGAGCAAGAGCACAGGCACACAGACTGCTCAGAAAACCCGCATTAAGTATTTGGTTACCAGCACCATCGTGATCTTCTTGGTGTGTTTCTCGCCGTACCACGTTTTCCTGCTGGTGCGTACACTTCTAGAAAGGGACTGCACATTCATTGAGAACATTTTCAACTACTATCATTTCTCTCTGTTGCTCACTAGCTTTAACTGTGTGGCAGACCCTGCGCTCTACTGTTTCATCAGCGAGAATGCCCAAAAGGACATCCAAAAAGCTCAAGATGCTTGCAATCGTATCTTCTGCTGTTGTTTCAAAAGCCATGGAAGGTTCAGCACGCACTCTACTGAACTAGCAGAAACTAATGACAATGCTATAGGCACCACAGTGGTGACACTTTTGCAGCAGATCAAGACTGAAATTGAATGACTTTGTTATTTTAATACCTATAACCAGACAATTCAGGAACACAAGGCATATGAGCTTATATGTTCAGTGGCATAATATTAGTCATTGGTTAAGCATTGTATTAATACCTTTTGCAGCATATTGTTTTGTTCTATTGCAATATTTAAGTTGCTGTTGTGGTGTGGTGTAACCTACCTACCTACATAACTACCTTCATAATCACCAGTGGTTGACATTTAAGGTTTGAGCTGATTGCTAAAACTATCATGTAGTGTTGCAAGTCCAACATTTCCAAATATAAATATTAAAAAGTTCAAAAGTTATTTCTGCTTTAAAACATCATAGGTTTTCCTAGTTCCAGCAATACTTAATGCTGCTCACATGACAGGAAAGGGTAAAATTCATCCATAAGACATAATTTCTGTCAGACTCATGTTATTACCAACCCATAAGATTTTCTTTCTTCTGTAGAACACAGTTTAGCAATACAATCTCTTCTGGTTTTTATTTACAATGAAAGTGAACTTTCACAGACACCTCAGACCGTTTTTGCATGCCATATTCAAATATGTGTGTGTGAATGAGATTCTGAAGCTACAGCAGATGGGGAATCATTTTAGAAAGTACTTGAAGATACAGTATCGCAGAAGATACAGGTTTTGCATAAATGGGTGAGTAAATGATTACAGAATGATAATTTTAGGTAAACTGTAAAAAAAAACAAAGGCACATCACCTGTCAAACACCTTTCAAAGCTTTTTAATGATTATACGAGGAGCATACAGACAGTGAGCGAGCAAAATAAAGTACAGAGTACTCTGTGAAGGGTCAGCCCCCCCTAAGCAGGTCATTTAACCTGGACAGCATCCCACTGGGACTCTATATCCAGGGAAAATATGTCAAAAATAAAGGGGTCTGAGCAATGGTCACCTCAAGACATCATAAATGTTCTGTTGGCTCAAAATAGAAGGTAAATAAAGATGATTTTTGGTGCAGTTTTTACATTTATTAGACTGACGTGACGGCAGCTACTAACTGCATGTCAATAGAGAACCTGAACTGTAAAAGATGAAAAGATAGGAAATGTTCTCTGATGCTTATGACGCACTATATTTAACAGATCTTCAAACATGCATGCAGTTTGTATGTATATGTACACAAGCAAGATTGTATTCAGACACATACTGACTGTATGACTGAGTGAACTGCTTTTTGATTTATTTTTTGGTAATGTTACTTTTAAAAGGGGCACAGTATATTACTGCATCCCTCCTAATAAAAGTAACTCAATGAGTCATATTGTTTTTTTGTATGGAAAGTGTTAGTCATGTTTGTGCTGTTCTTTGAAGTTGTGATGTGGTACCATGATGGAGAACCACAACAGTGGATAAATTCTATAAAAGTTTTGTTAACAACTTGCAAGATAGTTCGGTTAGCTTTCAAAAGCTGTCAGATGGAATAAAGTGGAAGTCAAGTTATGTGGCTAGTTACATATGAACGCTGGTCGAAACTCTCATAACATACTGATAATTGTTACATGCGAAAGTGGGAAGAAAATAGTAGGAGGGACAAATGTAAACGTTTTAAAGAGATGTTGTGGACAGGTGCCCCTCTAATGTTGTGTCTGCACAAGACAACATCATTGTTTATTATCAGACCTCTTTTTTGCCATTCACTTGCTGTTACGACACGGTGGATACACAATGTATTGTAGTTTGCGGCTACATTGTGGGAAATGGGGTCTGAGGTATTATGAAAAACAACTGAAAAGTAAATGGTCAAAATCTAAATTAACTGCTAATAAAAAATTGGAACATTTTTGGTTTTAAAACTGTTTTGCTGCTTTGGTTATGATTGTTTAACAGAATATTCATTAAAGATGCCTAAACAGAAGCCTATATACTATTAAGAATAAAGTATTTTTCCAACTAAATCGTATCCTTCACCATTTTAAAGAAACTGAGAGATTGGTCTTTATTTATTTTATTTTCATGCTAGTTAATCCGGTCCCAGAGAATGTTTAGTACTTTCAGGTGTAACCAGAGCCAGACTAATTAAAAGTTGGCTGTTTATTTTACTTAATGATTAAGGGTTTTTAGGATGATCTTTCCCAATGTTGATTTTGGTTGAACCTTATAAGAGGGAAAGACTCTTAACTCTAAAAAGGTCAGTGATAATATACAAATCTCCAACAACAAGAATGTGTTATGTAACATGGTTTTGACTTAAAACAGCTGCTCTGTATTCTCTAATACATGAGAGAAAGTGTTTTTCTGCCATTCAAAAATAATAATACAAAAGAAAAGCCATTATTTTTGAAGTACCTTATGATTTTATTATCTGTATGATTTTATTACATCTGTATGTTTTTATCATGTTGGATAAATTAACTTTTATAACAAAGATCAATGTGATGGGGTGGTTTATTTAATTGTAAAAATTACATAAAACATACAGCACATTATTGTATTAAAACCAAACACATTCTTCATCGTTGGAGGCTTAAGCCTTAATGCTCCAATGTCACTGCATTAAATACACATTAAAACACTATTTTGTCTGAGAAGTGTCCTAACCCCAGATTTTCCTAAAACAAAACATTTCACAAAAAATGCTTTTGTTGGGTTTTCAAATAAAATTACATAAGATGTTAATAAAGAAATACTTTGTGAACACTGTCTAGTTGGACCAACATTCATGAAACATATCAATAGTTAATATGATGACCTACATCTGTGTAAACTTGAAGAGAACTTGATGCATGCATTAAAAATAACAATGGGACCTGTTGCTCAGTAATTAGACAAATTACTGAGAAAAGACTGGATGCCACTTAGTTTGATATTTTGTTATCTAATGCAATGACATTTTATTTACGTTTATTCATTTTGCAGATGCTTTAATCCAAAGTGACTTACAAAGAGAGACAGTATTAAACATTTTGCCCTAACCACCAACAAGCCAGGACTATTTATGACTTAAGTGTCTAAAAACCTTTAGTTAGTAAAAAAAAAAAAAAAAACTGATTCTTTTAAAACCAAGTTTCCTACAGAGACAAACTGACTTTACCAAGTCTATGGGGAAGGTGATAGCACTTAATGGTAAATACTGATAAATAGGCAAAATGTTACTAAGGCGGCTTGTTTTCAGCTTTTTTTTTTACATGTGTGTAAAAAATGAAATTACAAAAATGAACATGAGTTACCTTTGACTGATCTGTATCTTGTTTCCTAAGTGCAGCCTACATAAACACACACAAGTCAAAATGACCTTATACCATTGGGAGGGTGAGATCTCTAAGCTGCTGTATGATGTCAGAATGGTATGGGTGAAAGGTCAATCCATCCACCTCTAGTCCCAGGTTTGCCGTCTTACCACTGCGAACGCCGTGTTTTACCAAAATGTGGAGCATCTCTTCCTCCTGTTTAAAGCAACACTACATTTATTTCACTACATTAAGCAGCCTTTGCAGCCGGATTTTTGCAACTTTAATAATGCATTCTGTGGTAATGGTCTGTTATTTTAAGGATCGTGTGTGAGTGTGATCTTTAAAAAAAAAAAAACAGGACATTTTTTGTGCCCATCCTTAACAGCTACTAGCAGAGACAACATGATACACAGAAAGATTTCAGCTAACAGGAAGCAACATGAATACAGGGTTAAAAGACACGTTCCAGGCGCTGTGGTCATGATAATTATACCTCATGCTGGCTGAAGTTCTGAAGTGGTTTGCAGCTCACCACAAAAATAAAAATGGCCAGCGTTAATGCTACCCTGTCCTTTATAGATTTAGTCTATCTCAGTCATCTCCACTAGATTAGAGCAAAGCACTACGTAGAGCCTCTCAGTTTCCTGTCAAATGCGCAGCTTGCAGGCAGTCACCAAAAGCGTGCTATAAATCAGCTGTGAAAGTGTGCTGTTATGTGAAATGACAAAGTAATAAAGCTAGTAGGTATAGTTTCTTTACGAGGCAAGGTTTTGAAAACAGTTGTGTTGCATTTGATCATTTCTATGTTGTTGTCAGAGCAGGCTGAATGTGATATTCCAAACCATTGTCTTTTTGTTCTTAATGAGGGTGCTTTTACCTTGGCTATGGTGGGCAGGCTGGAAGTCCACAGACTCTGTTGCTCACGGGTGGGCAGCAGGCCAAGACCCTTCTGAAGGTAACGCCGGTGTATTGAACAGAGATTCAGAACGTACAAAGCACACGCGACAGCATAGCCACCCCAGTTGGACACTCCTATAACACAAGAGACTGTTATTAATTATAAATAATATTATTATTATTAAACTAAATCTGAAATACATTTAAGTAGTAGGTTTGGTTCTGCGTAAATAAAATATCACTTTAGATTCCTAATCCATAAATTCATAACACACGTCTGTTGGCTGTGCACAAGAATCACAACCAATCACAATTCTGTTTTACAACATTACAACTATGTCACTACTGCATGTCATACATGCAATGACTAACATTTTAAAACAGTAAGTCAATGGAAGATTGTCAGAACTGAACCTTACTTTGTTTAGAAAACAAGTTTTAAAAAATAGATTGCATATACAAGACTGAAATAATAAATAATAAAAATGATAAAAGGACTTCAGAAAGTTATTTGGTAGTTTTTAAAATAAGCTGTTCTGCAGTACTTAAATTTAGTATACATGTTACAACGTGTTCTGTTGATAACCTTTAGTTTAGTATTATAATTAGATTTTATAAGAATGCTCTCTATGCATGTCTTGTGTGCTTCAGTTTCCTGTATAAAAACACATTTTTCTAGACAGACATTAGGTAATATTTCCACTAAATGTCACAGATCATCTCTGTTGCAATTCCTCTCAAACCGTCATCATTACTGCTTTCAGTAGGCGTGGGAACCTAGTGAGACTTTACAGCTAGAAATAAAAATGTAAAACAATACAAATTATATTGCTTCTCACTTTAAATAACTTTTTTAATTATTAACATCATTATCAGCTGTTAACCATGAAAACCATAACTAAATCATTTTCCTACTGCACTTTGTTTTGGGTTATATTCCATTAGAACTGAATGCCTTCAGCATATAATCTATAAATTACAGGCAGGTATTGTGTTAATACCTGCACACCAGATGACATGCTACCAGCAGAAGCCAAAGCTTTACCAACAGGGACCCAAGTGTTACCTGTTTGTGCGTTGCACTTACCCGCTGTAATGGCAAAATCAGCAGCCACATCGCATGCAATCAGACTCCCATTAGGCATGTGTGCTTTCACTGCTGCTTTAACTTTCCCCATACCAAGCTCATTACCGCCATCTCCGATCCCTGCACAAACACATGCAAAATGAATCCTGTTCCAAAGACGTGACAGATCTCATTAAACTGCTCCCACCTGAAGATTTTTTCATTAACTGGAAGCGAACTTGGTGATTCAAGCATTGCGATCGTTAAGAGATTATCAGATGAGAGGGTATGCATCGAGCCAGCATCGCATCAAGATCTAAATCTTGTACGTAAGACGCACATAACAGTCATATTTGACAGTGTAAACCAGTTGTGCCCAGTGAATTGCTTGAACAACAGTAATGTTTACTGATCTGCGATGCTCTGGGCTTTACCTGTGGTAGTGATGCCCGCTATAGCGCTCGCAGTGGTGAAGAGATCATCTATTGGGTCGACTAAATGCTTGATGTTTATCATCCGCATGTTGTAGTAGTTTCCGTCTGCAGCCCGGCCGCTACGTTCTATCGCCACCAAGTGGTCAAATCTTTATAGTGCACATAAAAACAAGATCTTGAGCTATGATTGAAAGAGTATACCACCACACTATTACTATTTATGCAGTTTACAGCATGTTTATTATTTACAACATGCAACGTTTTGTGTGTGAATAGAATGCACTGATGATCTACACACTACACTCTTGGGGTGCTCCAGGACCAGAACTGGGGAAACAGTGGCATAATGCAGTCGTTTTTACATCATTTTATACAAATTATTGAATGCCTTCAACATGATGTGTTAATTATAGACATAATGATTATAGGTCATGCAATGTGCATTTGAAGGATACATTTAGGATTCCCCAGCCTCTTTTACTTTCAAGTCCATGGACGTTAATCTACTTTACTGCTTGGTTTGTCTGTCGGACATAATCAGCATTATGATTGTTTAGATCGCCTGTCAATCAAACTGCAGGCGAAAGGTCAAGTTTGTTGTCACTTTCATGTTTATGCATTTATAGCATAAACATTCACAAGGACAAATTCATCAGAGCATTTGGGAACGTCCCAAACACACCTTAACACCAGCTGTAAATAGGGCCTCTGTTTTGATATGATACATAATTACATCTGATCTTACTAAAGAACAGCAGAGTCAGTGGATGGAAAATGAGACTGGGGCTGAGTGTGAAGCAGCATTACACCTGGGCTTTGTGGGATCTCCATCATCACACAGAAAGTGAAGTGCTGATTCAGGGCCATTGCTCTTGAAGCTTATTACTGGCACTGCAGTCTTTATCACACCTATCAATACACACACACATACACACTTAGAGTTCATAGTACAGAAAAGAAACAGTTCTGCCCTTAATAAAAGCAAAATCCTGTGAAAAGCAAGAAAATCAATTTTTTACTTATAATTTTTTACTTATTTTCCACTGAACACAACAGTTAACAGCAGGAAACCACACAGAAAATGACATGAGTAATAGTCAAACATTACCAGCATGTGAACAACCTTAATGACACAGCTGCATACTTTATGTTTAATATGCAGCTATGTGCGGCATGATTTTGAACCAGCGAGGGCGGAGCTACACAATGAGTAATAACAACTATAAATAAAAACAACTGATAGAATGTCTTGAAGTGTTGTTTGTCGAGGTTAGAGATGGTTAAGACAAAACCTTGATGAAAGGAATAGTTAACACAAACTATATTTCTTGACCATTTCATCGTCCTCATGTTGTTCCAAACCTGAGACTTTCAAGACATATTAAAAATCCAAAAAGATACCACACAAAGCCTTGTGCATTAAATTCTATTAGATAGCTCTGTGTGAGCAAAAGACCAAAATGTAAGTCATTTTTACTCACAATATTACTTTTTGCGTTGGCAAATCACATGCTAGTTTTTTAAAGTTTGAATGTGCATGTGATCACAATATGCTTTCTATAAATGCTTATGCAGAATATCTTTCTTTTTTCTTCTTGTTTTCCGCACATTAAAAAGTGGCATAAGGGTGAGTAAATGACAACCAAATATTCATTTTTCAAAGAATGGTTCCTTTAACATTAAAGAGGAAGGAAATGGAAAACACTGTTGCTACTGCTATCTGTTCAGAACGCAACACCATTGTGTTTCTGTGGCTCAACTGGTAGAGCATTGCAGCGCAAAAGCTTGTGGATTCGATTCCCAGGGATCACACATACTTGTGTGTGTATAGCTTGAATGCACTTTAAGTCACTTTGGATAAAAGCATCTGCCACATGCAGTTAGCTATTTGGAATACAGAACACACACATATGAAAAAAGAGAACTAGAAGATCTCAAAGTTCTAAACAAGAAAATATTAGTAGTGAGGGAAGGATAAGGAAGCACCTTTCTCCACAGCGTCCCTCATAATGTGCTGATTCATCTCCAGAGCCCGCTCATCCGTTACAATGACCACCTCTTTACGGAGAGCTTGGAGCATCGCTGCCATGGCAATAGCTCCGGGAGGGCCGTCGGTCTCCTCAGGGGGGTTGTGCATGTAGTGTGTGGGGAAGCCAGTGGTGATGAGTACAGAGGAAGAGTGTGACAGTGAGAGACAGGCCTTTAGGAGCTCATCTTGCATGAACAGCGCCCGGATACCCCTCGCACCTGCTCACACAGTTACACAGGTACAATAACTATAGACAGGAATAACCCAAATATAAACACAGTAGTATAATAAACATATAAATCATATTTGGACACTTTAACTACACAGCAAACAAATGATGCTATTTTTTTTCTCAAAACTGGCTTTTCTAATGCATTTCAGGAATTATTTTTAATCAAACAGACCCAAGATATTAACATGTTTCACTAATGTTGATTTGACCTTTTGTTTTTATAAAGCACTGACATTTGTACTGTAGATTTTAGGTGTGGCATAATTACACATTTAGAAAGTTGTTTAAAGAAAGCCACAATTGCTAAATGCTTGTTCTACAATATTTTAAAGTAACATATGCCAGTGAATTATTGTAGTGATGAAATGTGTTGCTGTCCTCAACATCAACACTGCACACAGGTAAATTTCAGCATTGTAATACCTGGGTCTTTAACAACAAGCTCCTCAATGGCTTGGATTTGTTGAACTGCCCTCTTGCTAGCCATGCTGTAATGCTGAGGATTCTGAGATATGCAGAATGTCAAAGGACATTTTGCAGGCTCAAGAGTGATGGAAGAAATGGTTTCTGCCTTTTGATCGGTGAGGAACATGCACCCAGGAGAGTGAGTGAATGCTAGAGCTGGCTCTGCAACATCAAAAACAAAAGGTCTTCAGAGTTGATTTCCTGCACACTACGTAAAAATGCTTGTCTGATTTGTGGGCTGCAAATCTGGTTTGATAATATGTGTGACATTTGAGAAATGAAACCTCAAATGCACTGAAAAACAATGACTTAAAATGTTAAAGGTGATGTGTGTAATTTCTGCTCGAAAAGGATCACTGAACAGAACTGCAAAAAAGAGATGTTTTAATTCTCTTAAGGAAACTGTGGTAAAAGGTAAAAGGTGATGCCTGTGCAAAATGTGCCGCCACAAATCTAGAATGTTGTGGGTGGTTGCTTGGGTCAAAAAAGCACCACTAATGATTGTTTCTGAAAAGATTTCCCAAACAGTGCTACAGCCCTTTTCACCCATTTGCCATTGGCCAAGTAGGCAGTCCTGATCCAAACATACACTATTGGGTGAGCCAGAGATTGAAATGTCAACTGCTTAAACAAACACAGCAATGTTTTGATAGCACCACAGAGCTAACGTGTTTATACTCTACTGGGCTGCTTTTTAACTTAACTAAAATACACCTTCATTCAAGTCAGTTTAAATACTTGAGTGTTTATAGTTTGTATAATGCTCCCTCATTTGTAATTGGATTCATATAAAAATGTTTAAATGAATAAATGTAAATGTAGTTTAACTTGTTTAACCTGTAAAAAAACTTACTGCAGCTCTGAACAGCCTCAACACCAGTAACCCCACAGGCCCAAAACACAGGCACATCACCAGGACAAACCTCCACTGGGTCACCATAATCAGGCTGTAACCGCTCATGGATGCCCAGTAGCTCTGTAGAAGAGAATTACTGGAGTTTAAATTGAATTACACATTTTTCACCTACAAAGCCTATAAACAGTATACAGTGTATGTATAAACAGTGTATATTGTGAATAAATGTACATGTACAATGTTTACAATGTAAAAATGCATTAATATATTTTTGAGTTATGTAAGTGACATGTTTAATTTGTGGAACAGATTTAAAGAAAGATAGCACATGCACACCTTTCATGTAAAACCTGCAAAAAGCACTTAGGTTTAATATGTAAAACTGTAAACCAACTGTTCATAATGAATATGAAATAGTATTTGGATGTAAAAAATGTCTTTTCTCATCCAGAAAAGACATTTTCTGGATGTTAAACTTAAGCATGTAGTTAATATGATGAACTATACCTGTGGTTACTCAAATAATAGACCTCTGTGAGATTGAAAGGGAACTGACCTAATCTACTATAAATGACTTTTGCACCAGTTGGTAAACAATAATTACATAAACTGCCATTGACATTCATTTATTATTAAGTGTGACTTAAAGCTGCAATTCATAACTTTTTAGTTACAATTGAACAAAATCAGTTGATGAGAAAGTACAAAGTGAACAATAATTATTTATAATTTTTTTGTGGTTATGTTCTTACAGATGTTGTTTAAATTTAAACTTGTCATCCATGTTATAAAAAATAACTCTGCAAGTAACTGGCAATTTGATGTTTCGAACAGAAATGGCGATAGAGAGGCAAAAGTTACGGATTGCAGCTTTAAGTGCCCAACACTTTGAGGCTCACTATATTAACTAGGGACAGACAATGTGTCAAGTACAGACACTGAGGAAGTACATACTAGGGTCTCCAATATGGACAGGGCCTCCGTGCGCCAGAGGGATCATGTGTGTGCACTGAGTTGCGGTGTCCAGTTTGTGCTGAGGTACCGGCCGCATACTCACCACCATCGGACAGTCAAACTGACCTGCTTTAACACAGGATACTGAGGTCTGCAAAAGGGAAAGAACAGACAGCGTTTGTAAACATGCTCTTTATCCCCAATTTTTCCAACTTCAATCAAAAAAAAATCTGACAAGCAAAATCAAGCTAAGCTGTGGTCACACACTGCACAGTGATTTAAATTCCAGTCTGGGATTTCTACTAACCTTGTACATGCTGACATTTTTACCCTGTTCCACATTTCTTACTGGAACTCCAGCTGTCTTTAGCATGTTCTCAAAGCCAAAACTGCAGCCAAGGTAGAACGTGACCATGTCCTGAAGTTGAGGGGTGTAGGAAGATAAACTAGCAACCTTCTTCACCAGCACACCGTTCTCAAACACACAGTACTCTGGACAGTCGTCTCTAAATCAAGACAAGGCAGCTTAATTTAACTGGCTATACTATCTTTATGTTTATGATAAGAATTAACCTGTAATATTCCCTTCAAATCCTTCTATGTTGCAGTTATTTGACAGATATTATTGAAGCATTTATCCTCTGTTGCATTATAGAGGCACTCTACACAGAAACGTAGTTGTATTTTATTGTATTGTTATCCATTATAGTAATTTTGCTTCTGTATGTGTGTTATACAGAAAACTTTACTTTGAGAAAGATTAATTGTTCACACATCAGACTAAACATAAAGTACATGAACAGCCTTCTAACAAGTGTAAGTCATTGGTAAACAAGAAAAAGTATGAACAAAGAAATGTAAACATGTCTTTTAGAACACGTATGTGTTGATACCTGATGTCAGATCCTGTGGCCAGGGGAGGGCAGCTCCATTCTCCACATTTGCTCCTGTACAGTAGAGGCAGTGGACTGCTGTTAGCTTGACAGAAAGCCTCAAAGTCATCAGCAAGATCCTTATGTATGATCACCACATTAGCCTGTTGATATCCTATCAGTAAACACAAAACATATTAATCAATTCTTTAAGCAAAAATGTGTCCTGAAAAGTAAATGCTGATTATGGATCTTTCTAACTAGGAACAATCAATGTCCAAGATTAAATTTTAGCAAAAACATTTCTTATGAAATGTATTCCATAAATGTTATACCAGCCAGGGCAATTTATGTTATTTTCATTTAAAAATGTTTGTCCATATGTGAATATATTTATAATTGTAGTGATTTACTTTTTGGTTTCACTTTAAGATGTCGTTTAACAGCGTAATAACAAATGCCTACAACATTACTTTACTATAAGATTGAGGTTTAAGATTGACGTTACATTAAAATGCGTGACAGTCATTTAATAAAACTGGATTCAATCCTAAAGGAATCACATAGAGGTCTTTCAAGAATCAAAATAAAATCCTACTGGGTTGAAATTCCCACACTTTAGTAATGTTCCTCGACTACGTCATTCAGCTTTAAATGATCTAGGTGCCAAAGTCTGAAAAGTGACATTATTCATGAGGGAAGGTTTAGGGCCATAAAAGACCATACAAAGTAGTGCTATAAATCACAAAAGAACTAAATGGTCGAAAATGATACATTTCGGACGCATTCACTGATCAATACAAGTGCTTAATTTACAACGAGACCATCCCGGTATAAAGCACAAGTTGTGCCAGACTGAAAAGTGTTAGACCAACACAACGATAACAGTGTAACACAAATATAAACACACGATTTTATCAAACATAACATGGCATCAGTTTAACCTTTCGTACCTGCGGCAATTCCTGAGGTGTTCCTAACATCCTGCTTTTGCTGCCGAATAATGCTGCGCAAAGCGCTGGGGGACAAACTCTCTGAATGAAACATGTTTTATCTGCGCTGTACAGGTGTGTGTGCCAGACATTTAAAGTCTGGCTGGTTAATGTTTTAAGCTGTTGTAAACGTTAATGCATGACGGGTTTAGTGAATGAACATACCTGGTTTCCTGGTGGCTCGGGTGCTGTATTTGAGTCCTGTGGTTAATGTGACGGCACGGCTCAGAAACCTCATAACTGCACATTGAAACAGCACTGCATAAAACATTACAAGTTACTGGCCTGCACTGTGATGCACACTGCAGGTTCACACGGTCAACATCTTTAGAAGCTGAAATCTTTAGAAATTCATATATTGATTTATTAAAAATGATTTAAACCAAATCTAGGTATTATAAATCACTGTAAAAGTCAGGTCAGATTTGCCTAGAATTATGAAAATATATTGCAAATTGCATTGAACAATCATTTTTAGTATTTAATCTTAATTGTAATTGATAAATGCATACATATATTCCTACAGTGATTTACATATTAAAATAGTTGTTTTTCGGGTTTTTGGTGTTGTTGGTTTTGATTTGTCCGTATAAACACCCTTCAAACTTCCTCTCTGTAGGCCTATACGGGTAGTTGACAAATACATAGCTTTCGTCCCCCAACACAAAAGCTATGAATATAAAGTGTCTATTTAAGTAAGTCAAGTAAGTTTCTATTTCTAAGTCTCTTCTAAGTCTCTATTTATTTTTTCTTTAAATCAAACTTTAGCTTTGAGCCAAAAATGACAACAAACTTCAGGAAGCCACTGTCACCGCATTACATATCAACTACCTTTTCATCACGTTACGTCATCAGCGCTGTCTGTGTTGTTAACGCTTTACTATGAAGTCATGGGGAGCGCACGTCATCCTCAAGGCGATATTTCATCTCTGACTGGCGTACGACGTAACAGCAGTGCAAAACACAGCAGAACAAAAAACGCTTTCTACGATCAGGACATTTCCGCAACTGCTCACTACGTATTATATTATAATACGTAACGGTGTTTTCGGCATTAGGTTCGGATTAAGCAATCCAACGATGATCTGAGTGTTTCTAAAACACCTACCCATATCGGTGTCGGTCAAATGTTGTGACTGCAGAAGGTCAGCAGATATTCCATTTTGCGTTTTAGGACGCTGTGCCCACTACACACAAAATGGCCAAAACTGCTCCACAGTACCAATATGAAACACGAGGGGTCGCTGCACGGTCATTCAAAGACCAGATGCAAGACAGAGAGCCAAGAAACATTTATAAACTGTATAATTTAATCGTTTTCTCCATACAATATTCGTATGATTCATATATGGTTGCTCATATTCTTTTTAAGTTATTGCTTTACAGTAAAATGCATTGGTTGGATACATCCATTGCTTGCAAGACAATACATTCATGTTACACACCAACGTCATATGTTGAATCATTAAATCTGTACCTTACAGTTGTTTGGAAGTTAGGTAAGGTAAATAAAGGTAAATCAGGACACTTTTCATATTGAGAGAATTGACAAAAATTGTCCTAATATACCTAAATTCACCCTGTCCTACATGTCATTTAACTCACAGTGCAGCGGGTCACCCATGAAGCAGATGCGTATCTGTTCACGTGTGTTTAATCAAAGGTATTGCATGATGAGTTTGTTTGCATATTCATGCGAGAGATTTGAAACATCCTTTTAAATGTTTCCTCTACAGGGGCAATAGCATGGATTTTCTGAGGACCATTGATGTGAGAGTGCTTTTGAGCTGGCAACAAAGACATCACCTCTGAAGTAACTCAATGTCACAATCAAACCACTTCAAGAGGTAAGTTTATAAAATACAATTAAGGTCCAAAAATACTCATCTCAGTTCAAATATAAGGATAGCATTTACATCAAGCATGGCACAAATTATAGCAATAAAGTTAGGGATAGAATTCTGACAAATGTCTTTAGTGTACAGTAGATTCATATACTTTTCCATATACCATTTCTTTAATGGACGCATTCCTGTCTATTGCACTGGTCAAAAGAGATGCCTCAAAACAACCAAGAGGAAAACAACATTCTTAATAAAAAAACCTAGGAATTTCATTTTTCTTTTCTTATTGATATGGATTTAAAGGTCTGAAATAAAGAATAAAGTACTGGCACCAAAGATGTATAATTGTAATGGTGGGGAAATAAACGCTGCTGTTTTCTTTTTAACTATAAAACCAGGCATAAGAAGCAGCTTTAGTGTGCCTGCAACAGCATCCATACGTGTGCCAGTTACAGCGGAATAATGTAATCTCACAGATCACCACTTAGAAACACCACATAACACAGAAGACAAATAAAAATATCACAACGTCACCATCATTCCACACAACACATAACCACAAACTCAAGATGACATTGGCAATTGTGTGATGTGAGATTAGATGACAGAATTTGCATGCACATGGGACACTGGTGGGTGATTTCAGCAGCTTTCACAAACATGGCTCATCTATGAAAATATAATCCCCCACATTCAGTCCTCACCCACTAAGATTGCATATTTCATATATACTTGGGTACATCAAATACAACAACACCTGCCTTTCTGCACAGACAACAGCGACCTTAGCATTTAACTACAACAGATGCTACGACTGGCAAAACACAAAGACATCCCCCAGATCTCATGCTTATTCAGATCTTCTGAGCTTCCGATCTCACAGCTAAGTGAATGGGGGTCCGGTAGCTGCCATTTACTGTATGGGTGAATCTCATGAAACCTGTGAGGAACATGTCCAAATTACATTCCAGCCCAAAAACAAAATCAAGCAATTACATTGTATTTAAAGAAATTGAAGCCATTTCTAGGGACTTAACAGCATTGACACAAAATGACACTCCCTCTCCCAAATTATCAATTGTCATAAAAAGAGTATTGGTTGAACTGCCTTAAAAAATGCATAGCTATATTTAACTATATCATATGAGAAAACTGATACTATGATGAGAAAGTGCACTTTTTCATGAAAATAATGCCACATTTTAAAAACAGGCTTTATTTTCTTTATGCAAAATGCCATTTCGCTTTTTTCCCCTTTTGACTTAAAGGGTAAATTGTGACCTGAACAGGTTTTCAGGAGATTCACCCTTATAGGGACATTTGACAGTGAGCTCACAGAGTTTATGCCCTTCTGCAAAAATGGCTTCTTTGTGTCAAATCATGCATTACACACAAACAGTAATAAAGATCCAGATGGGGAGGTACGGGTGCATTGTAAATAAAGAAAAAGTGACCACTTTGGTCACGTACTTAAATGCACCCCCTCCCATTATCTGTAAGGAAGCACTGGTTCGAACAGGATCATTGACATCATATTTACATATAAACAACAAACACATCAACTTGTAACATGTTTGCGAAATCCAGGATCCCTGTGATGTCATCAGTTTGTTGTGTGCGAAATTTTAAAGCAGCCACAGCTGTCAGTCTCATCTTCCACACAAGAGCTCCACACATGAACAAACAAAGAGCTCTCCTGAGGGTTTCACTCTGGGCTGAATGAGAGGCGAAGAGCAGCTTTTGATGTGTGCTTTCGTGATTGGATAGATTCATTGGTTAATGCATGTTGCCTATAATTATAAAGAGAAAACCAAAACGTGTCCAAAATAGACAGCTTTTCCAGCGTGTTAGAAGCTGTGGGTCACCTCAATGACCTCGCCAATGGGCATCTGCTGGAAACTCTCAGCAGGATCTATCATCCAGCTCATAAGCATTTCCTAACATCTTGTCCTCCCCACTGTGTGATCTGTATAGAATATAGAATCTTCTATGCTGTAACATGATGATAGTGTTTTGTTTTCAACACAGAAGGTTTCTTGCGTGTAACAAGCTGATGAAATCTTTGTGCCCAAGGGCAGCCATTTAATGTCACTCTATTACAACACATCAAGGACGTACTTTCATTTCTCATAGTGGAGGATATAAGTTAATATGATATAGATAAAGTGCATAATGTTTGTATCATAATTTGTCTCAAGGGAAGACGAAAAAGTGGATTGCTAATGCATATGGGAATGAGCAGCATTCTTTGTCATTGGCATATGTGATGTATGTATAATAGGTGTACAGTAAAGTTCAAATCCCCTGCTCTGAGTAATCCAGTGATGACTTTAGGGGTGCATCGTAATTGTCCAAAAAGAAATAGATTATCCAGGTATAAAGAGAGCTGCCTAGGAGAATTTCATTTCCTGGAAATGATGGAGAGTTTTGAGCCAGAGATCCCCCATCTGAGCCACAGTGGTGAGGACATGCAGCAGAAGACAGTGGGTTTTCTTGAACAGATGAATAGCAATGAACAGCAATTCCGTAGGTAGATTCAACTGTTTGAGGAACTGCATTAAGATTGGTGAATATTCTGGGGTGCTTTGTGGGTGTAGGTCCAACCCGGAGGTATTTTGATTCCAAGCCTGTGTGAAAATCTTCTGGTCTACAGATCATCTTGACACATGGGGAGGTTGACGAAGGTGAAGACGTTGTATTCAATCATGATGGAGAAGCAGAGGAAGATGGCATAAAGCACAAGCACGTACATGCCCAGCCTAAAGTCCAACCTCCACCCATTCACGTGGATCCCCAACACCTAAAAGGAGAGAAACTAAATGAGTCAGAGGTCAGAGAATGCCACCTTACATTCTTAAGGCTAAAAGTTTGGGGACACTCAAACACCACGTGTGCACCACAACCATGTTGAGCATGAATAAATGGCATTAACAGAGACTTGGTCCTTCTAAAATCTTTTAGTATTCTAGAAAGATCCAGACACCTCTCATTCATGCACATTCTGAAGGGGCTGTCCACATGCTTTTGGCCATGTGTTGTATTTGTTAGCTCAATTGTTTACTCACAGTTAATGCCACTGAGCCCAGTAGAAGAACAACAGAGTAAACCAATCCTTTACTGTTGATCTGAACCTGGGGACACAAAAACGTTGTCAATTTTATACCTTGTGTGTGTGTATGTATGTGTGAGGGGTGAGAAAAAGACAGATACCACAGAGCCATAGTTGACAGCCATTGTCTGAATGCCCCAGGGAAGGCCAAGCCCAACCAGAATATCAAACACATTACTGCCAATCGTGTTCGAGACAGCCATGTCCCCCAGGCCTGAACACAGAAAGTCAGAACTGGAGTCAGCTTAACATGGATAAAAGATCAGATCAAAGATGTTAAGCAAGGAAGGAAAATTATAGAAAGAGAGCTTTACCTTGCCGTGCAACAATGAGACTGGCTATGCAGTCAGGAACACTGGTGCCAGCAGCCAGGAAAGTTATACCCATTATAACATCTGGAATTCCAAGGGTGTATCCGACAACTGTGACCTGTGTGTAGCAATGCACATAAAATGAGCTTCAGTGAAAGGCAGAACCTTATAGCAACAGTGATGTACCATGCATGCAAGCAGTATGACCTAAAGAAGCTAAATGCCAAAGCAATGTGTTTTTTTCAAAATGTTTTTTTCCACTTTTCGGAAAAATTGTGAGCAAAGCCCATCTGAGCATGCAAAATGATGCTAAAGTGTTGCTGGTGGCTGCTAGAATGTCGCTATCTGGTTACTAAGGTATTCTGAGCGGTTGCTAGGTGGTCAAAGAGACCCTTCCCCTTGTCTCTTTAATATTCTGGTCTCAAGAAATGGATTGGGTTCCTTCTTTAATGAAAGTCTGTGGAATGTTTTTCAATGCTCTACCATCCACCAGGCAAAAATCCTAATCTGTGATCACTTATGAAAGTCATCCATCATTTCAGCATGGTTGTAGCACCAACAGCACAGAACTGGTTACGTGCTTAAGATGTATTTAGGGTTTTATATTATTGTAAATATTTCGAGTTTTGTTCAAATCCCCAATGCCAAGTATAAGCAACAGTATAGATGATGCTAATAGTGACATCTGACGACCAATACCTATCTACAATACTATAGTAATTTTGCAAAAATGCTGGATTTCTGTAAACTATCCAAAATGCATTACCATAAATACTAAATACAACTAAATAATGTAGTTGTATTCATCACAAATAATGCATTTATAAACAAACCCACCATCCAAACCATGACGTAAGAGAAGATGGCAATCCACAGCGTGGAGAGGAAGAAGGACAGCATGAAGAAACGCTCCCACCGAGGCTTGGCACAATTGGGCACGGTGAAGTACAGCAACATCAAAATGGGCCAGCAGATGAAAAATTTCACTCTGTCCATAGCGCCCCCTGCAGTCATGAACATGGTTTAGCAGATTATAAATTACAAAAAATTTGATATTCCCATTACATTCACTTGACCAGCAAATCATGCTGCTTATTGTAACTAAGAGCCAATAAGAAAATACTAGCTGGTTAGAACAGAGTAATGTCAAATTTAAAGACTGCTAAAGACTAAAGTGTCAGTGTGTGAGGAAGTTAAACCCTCACCAGGCAGGCTGAAAGGAGATGATATCTCATTTTCAGGCTCCTCAGTGAGTTTGTCCTCTGCTACGTTGCCATTTTCAATGGTGTCTGTTTTCTTATCAACCACTAGCACTCCATCCACCCCATTAGATGTCTTCACCAGCCGCTGTTGCTGCACACAGAAGGTGTAGAGTAAAAGTGCTTCAAAAATTCACTTATTCACGAGCCAAAAACTTTTAAAAAGGCTATTTCCTACTCCATTTTATTAAATTAATCTTTTCCCTCTCAAAAGTCCACTTTTAATGTCAATGTTTTTTCAACAAAACAGTCAGTCATTTTATATATGCATTTTCCAGCCTCCTTTAGACATGATGTTGCTACTGTACCTTTAAGATTTCTATATGTAAAAGACCTCTGTTATGATTGGCTAAGTTCCTGAATACAGAAGTTTAATTTTTGATTAAATATGTTGGCCAATTTGATAACGTTTTAGCTACCAATAAGTGTGTAATACTGTCAACTCTATTTTACACATTACACTGTCCCCACATTATCCCCCAAAATCAGCTCTGAATATACAATAAAGTCTGTGGATTCCATCTGAGCCTGTTGTAAATGACTAAGCATGTCTATATAGTACATCAAACTCATTAAGCCTGTTTTTAACTATATATGCCTTTAATGCAATCATGTAAGCACAATTACAGCCCCCTGTGATGTATATCTTTGAAGATTAACACCATTACTAGCCTAATTTTTCTGCTAACTAGCTGACATGTCTTTATTACATTCCTCAGCAGTCAGGGTTTAAATTTCTAACAATTTTTGGAGCGCCAGTGTGTAGATATTTATAGAAACCGTTTAATCAGCCTCACCACCAGAACTGGGCTACCTGGTGTGAGAACTTCGCAGTGCCGAGTTAGTCAACAAAAGCTGAGCCATAATAAGCTCTTCTGAACTGTGGTTTATAAATCCAGTCACTGGCATCCCAGTGTTAAATATGCTCCATTCCAAAACAGATAGTGGGGACTCTGAATTCTGACCGGATGACTCCCATTCAAGGCTATTGTGAAATACCCTATATAATGTATATATGCATACACCCACAACAGCAGTCAAGGTCAATTCTATATTAAAAATAATATAAAATCCATTTTAATTTCATAATGTGACATTTGATGTGTACTGAGTATCATGTGTATTTGAGCCGGCCGCATTTCTTAGAGCATTACCACACTGCAAGCCCTAACGTTGTCTTTACTTAAAACAGTCAAGTAATCTTGACTAAACATTACTTAAAGTGTTGCATTTTGGCCCCATACGTTATATTAACTCATATTTTTTAGTTATGTTCCTTCAAAATTTGTAGAAATTTTCACAAATTCTGTTTCCTTGACTGTAAAATTCTAATATATTGTGCTATCTATTGTGCAAGTTGTCTTTTTTCAGAAAAAAAAATGGCCAATTGATTACAATTTTACAAAAGATTACAATGTCATTGAGGCAGTTGTGGCCTAATGGTTAGAGAGTCGGCCATGTAAACCAAAAGTCACAGGTTTGATTTCCACAGCTGGCAGGAAATGACTGAATGCCCACTGCTGTGTGTTCACATTTCAAGTATGGGTTAACATATATTGACAAATATGTCACTTTTAATGACCATACTGGAAAGAAATTTAGCCTTTTTATACACGCACATCAAATTAACATCAAATTATTCAAATAATCAAAGTACATTAGTGCCAAGTTAGGTGAACTAAACATGCAAGTTTTGGGAGACTCCATTACTCAATTAAGTTGAGTCAACTTAGTAGTGTTTTCAGTGCATTAAACATTCTTGTATGCACAATATAATGAAACAGAATGCAGTGGTTTCAAGACACATTTTTAGGAAGACTTGTTTTTGGCTTAAATAGTGTCAACAATGCTGACGACAAGAAGCTGCAGAGGGAGATATGATTCAAAGGCCAAAGATGTTCATCTAAATGTGTTTGTAAACATAAATGGGATGAATGTAAAGACGCAATTTTCTCTGAGGGTTTTACAGTAGCACAATGCGCTATACGCATGCTAATTTCACTCAAGAACAAGCCTAAATATATCGAAGTAAAAAAAATTTAAGAGACAATTTGAGTGACCTCGCTAATTGATTAGCTGACCAGCACAATTCAAGAGTGTCAATTATAATTTTATGCTGGTGCCAAGAAACCTGCACTGCAGTTAGGCTAATGAACTATATAACTTATATACTAATTATATATAGGACTTAAGTTAAATAAGAATTGTTGTTCCAGTTAAGAGGTTTAAGAACACTATACTTGAACCATACACTATATATATATATACACATATAGACATACATACACACATATATATACATATATATACACATATATACACATATATACACATATATACACATATATACACATATATACACATATATATACATATATATACATATATATACATATATATACATATATATACATGCGCTATACTAAACCACTATGGCTTTATTTTGTCGTGTTCAATTAGCTGAGGTGTTCTTACCTCATTGATGATTAGGCGACTCGCCATGCGCAGCCGTGTTTTGGGTCCAAAGCGGTTTGTGATCATGACCCTGAGGCCGGCCTCTGGGAAACGGTAGTGTGGAGGGCTAGAACTGATCATCTCATCCACCATTACCACAGAGCCCCGAGTGTATGTTTTACTGGGCTTTACTACAAATGTGGAGGAAAAAATATAGTTTATCATGCATATTATTATCATGCTAATTATTATGCACTCGTTCACAAAATACATCCATTAAAACAAGCCAAAAACTGAAACTGTGCACTGAAACCAGCAAGAACACAAACACATGCACATATACAGATGCTTAAAAGCCGAAGGATGTCACAAATTTCAATTAAAGCTCATGTCTGTCAGTAAAAAAAGATTCCCACAGGAACTGTGAACTGTAGGCCCACCTCTGAACCCCTGGAGAGGTTGTCATTCATCAGACACTGACATTAAATGAAAACCTCAGTTATCTTACAAATTATAGCAGGACAGCACACTATCAATTATATTCACACACACAAACATACTGATCACTCACACATACAGACACACAATCTCATTATGTTAAAGGAATATTCCAGGTTAAATACAATTCAAGAGGTGAAGTCTAATTTATGCAACACTAATCTGAACAAATAGAACTGCACAATTCTGAATGTTTTAAAACAGATTCTGCTAGCTGTCACACCTAATGTCACACCTTTAAATCACTTATTTATGCTTGTGCACATAAAAAAATGTACTGGTTAGGTGTCATTAGGTTTGACGAATGACATCATTAGTCTGGTGACCAATCATGACGCATTTGAATTTTTAGATTTGAAAACAAATGCAAATGAGATTTGAGAGCTACAGCAGACTGGAATATTTTTTCCAGCACACTCACTTTCGTTTCAAACTGTTTCTCACACAAAGCTATCATATGGCTTCGGTAAACTTCTGAAAATAGCATATGTAGCAAAAATGATGGAAATTTGGATTGGATTCTGAAACCCCTGATGGCTGTGCATGACAATTTCCATATTTGTCAATTATTTGCAGTGAACTATATTTGTAAATAATTTGCATTTTAGTAGTACCTGAACTAGAAATGTATTCACCCCTTTAAAAATCCCAACTCAAAAGGCTACTTTAGAGCTTACATTTCTCAAAATAATTTATGCAAGCATTTAAACAAACAAACAAACAAAAAAGAACGTCACAGTTCTGCTGTTAAACCCTTTGAAACACGTGCCTGTGAGACTTCTACCATAAACAGAACAAATCAAAATTATTTTATATAGTAATCGACCTCATCTATGCAATGATTTTTATATTTAATCTGGAAAACCTCCTTTAACACAGTATCTATATTTTACCTGGGCATGTAATTGGAATATAACAAACAAACTCACCATAAATAAATACAAACCTTATACACACCCAACGGCAGATAGCATTTATTGAAAAACATGGTAGAATGGACCACGTGGTACTAGGAGTAAAATGTCAACACATAGAGACACACAGAGCACCGCAGGATAGAACAGCAGTCAGTGCAGATTTAGTAAGGCTAAACAGACAGGCTTCAGCAGGGGAAGCTGGACAGAGACCATCACGCAGCACAATGGTTATAGCTGCACTACAGGACATGAGAGAGAGCCACGCTCTGAAACAAAGCATACTGCGGTTAATCAGCAGGGAAGCAAAGTGTCAGCCTCTCATAAGGCATGTCGGATAGTTACTGTACACTTTCAGTGAGCATTTGATTGGTGCAAGTTTATTTGAAACAGCAGAGAAACAGATTGCAAAGGGGCTTTAAGAAAGAAATATGACTATGGGAAGAGTTAGTTAGCTGTTAGCCCGTGAGGAAGCCTGTCTAGTTACCCTTACCTGGGCTGAGTAACGGCCAAGATGGATCATCCCAAAACTGCTCATAAGATGCATTACCATCCTCCATCTCGCTGATGACCGTGTTACCGTTGGCAACACTCTTGTCCTCTTGCCCGGAAAAGTAGTTCTGCATGCTAGTATTAAACCTTATAGGAAAAACACAGATTGATTAAAAACTAATTAATTAAATTCTAATTTAGATCATTAGTACTATAGATTTTTACATGACAATTAGTATTTTTTTCAGCTGTATTAGAATTTATACAAAGTATCACTGACACAGCATTACATAAAGGCATCTGACAGATACATTCATGTAAAGGTTTTGTTTTTTATGAAAAGGATTTACAGTGAAATATGATTATGATTCAAGCTATACACAAGTGTGTGCATTCCCTGGGAACCGAACCCATGACCTTGCTGCTGTTAGTGCTAGGCTCTACTAATTCATCTTTAGAAATAAAATTTAGAAATTAATCTAATCTCACCTAAAACTACTTGTGTGCTGCCTTGTAAGCAAAAGTTGAAAGTAATTTTCAGCACATTTAAATGAGAACACAGAATATGGGAAAAGAATGACTCACTTCATAATGACGATGTAGCCAATGTACATGACAATCAGTATCAGACTCTCCCACCTGCAGGAACAAAGGTGGCAACAGCCAATCAGAATCCTGCCTTTAACCATTTACAATCAAGATAACTTTACTCAGAGAGAGACTCACCACACAATCTTCTCATCGTAAATAAACTGAAAGAAATACACAGAGTTTGTGTAAATACTCAGTGAGTGAAAGCAGAAAGGTAAGGTAAGGTTTTTCACACTCCACCTGATTTCAGGACACGATTGTGCTCTATAGAGCACAACAGTGATCGCCTGCTAATAAAATGAACAAACTAAACATCTTACAATGCATTGCAAATAAATGTAAAATGACAACACTAAGTTATTGATGCCAAGTGAAAAAGTATTTAAAGTATATGGAATTATTCAAACCTATAAAACAATTGATTGAGGGTGAAGGAAGACTGGCAGGATTATCTTATATATTAACTTGTATATGATTTATGAGAGTGAACGGTCACTGCTTAACTTTAACACTGCAACTCTCATTCCATGGTAACAGTGACTTCTCTGATTAATGCACTGGAATTCTTTTAGTTTAACAAGCTTAAGATTTTTACACTGACCTTAATATTTTTACACTGTGGACAATAAATATTTGGAAACTTGGGGGTGAACTTTTGTTGCTTTTGTTAGCAACATTCCAGCAACTATCTAAAACACCCTAAAAACCCACAATACGCTACAGTAGGTCTGTCTCGATAGGTTTATACGCTATAACTAAATAGTAATTTCTTAAATGGAGAATATGAATGGGAATTTCTTCCTCAACCTTGTTCTATTGTTATTTTATTGCTGCACTATTTAAGGCCAGAAGTCAGATTAAGAACACACACAGTCACAATGCATCACACATATGACACTTACTGCAATGAGGGCAACCACAGAAAAAATGTAGTAGATTGAGTCTCTGAACACAGCAAACTTGGTGAGAAAAACAACCTTTTGGGGAAAGAACAGAACTTTGTAAACAGCAGCAAAACAAGAACCTATTTTTCCCTTGTTAAGAATATGTCTCATGTCTGGTTATGCCACACACCACAGCAAAAATAAAGGTTTGATTTATCTCAAACCAAAAAAAAAAAAAAAAAAAACATACATTACTTTAGGTCATTCTTGAACTTCATTACTGTTTGCAAAGCCGTAAGTTACCAAATACTGTATTTTGTGTCAGAAAAGTACACAGAATTTTGTGTACAATATATGTTTTGACATGGAAATTTAGTTTTAAACTTTTCTGGAATAAAACAGCAGACTCCTTTTCTAAGGTTAATTTTGAAACAATTTAGCTGTAGGACAGTTTTCTTAATATCACTGCAATCATAAATTCTTCTCACACAACAAATATTGAATGGTTTAATTTTTATGTTTACATTTGATTAGATTGCCATTTTTAATAACACACAAACAATTCATGTTTAATAATGCATTTCTATAGTTTAGACTAACAATCTTGGACTGGGTCTATTGTTGTGTAAAACAATGTACAAATGTCTAAAAAGTAGCAAAAATAATTGAAGGCTTGGTAAAAAGTTTCCAGTTTTGAGGTCACCTTTATATAACAAAAGAAAAAACTAGTTTAAATAAAAATGTTCTATTTTACACCGTGACGCTTTAGTGGAAACACACAAATGTCAGAGGTTTTCTCATCATACAGCTCACAATGATGGGAGCTGTAATGCAGAGCTCAGAGTTACTCACCTGTCCTGCAAAGATGCCACACACTCCAATGATGCAGAGAATATTGAACACCGCTGAGCCCACTATGGTGCCCACCCCTACATCTCCATGTGTAATGAACACACCTGCAGAAGACCAGAGCTTTAATCCACAGCATCTGTTTACACATGACTAATGCATGTAGCAGCACCTGCATGCATGACTCACCAATTATAGAAGCAAACAGCTCTGGGGCGGAGCTTCCAGCTGCCATGAAGGTTGCTCCAGCTACGTCTTCACTCAGATGCAGCTTCTAAATGTTGGACAAAAAAAAAAAAAAAGAGTCACACAGAGGAGCAGAGACCATAACTGGTTCAAATCCCTTGTGTGAGGAACAGACTGAAATTTAGGGCATTAACCATGGATAAGTCACACAAAGCTATCAAATGGCTTCAGAAGACTGTGAGAATATAGCACAATGTGCTGCTTTAATGGTGTTTTTACCCACACATCATTGTATGAGAAAGAAATAATGATTAAAGAATTAAAAAAAAAAAAAACTTGCTGAGGGTGAGTAAATGATGACATAAGTCATTTTTGGGTGAATTGTTCTTGTTCAACCCATCAATAGACAAATATGACAAATATTTATCAAATAAACTGGATGTATAAACAGTATATTGGATAGAACTATAATGTTTTCATGTAGTCTTTACCCAAAAAGGAACAGATTATGCATAATAACAGAAATATTGCTCACAGTGGGTGATTTGAAGTATGACAGTAATTGTGTTGAAATGTATTGTTCAAGGCGGTGAATTTGTTATGAAAACAGCGCTGTAGCACAGCATGCTGTCAACATGCGGAAGCCTACTGTACTTTGAGAGCTTACATATCCAATTTAATCCTCTTTATAGCACTGCCATAAAAAACTACATAAACTCACTTGTTCACACTAACATACAAGTCTATTGTTGAATGACTGGTTGGCCATCCTGTCATATCTCTAATAAGGTCATATGTTAGCATTACATAAAAGTGTGTACAAATTGTAGTCTTAAATTCAGGTGTAATTGATTTGAGGAACCGGAGGATGCTAATAATGCTCAGTGTAGCCACTGTGTATTCATTCTCACCTCGCAGATCTTCTCTAAAGAGGTCACAAAGTAGTCGTCGCAGACAATAGCAAGAGCCAGAAACATATATAGAGCCTGAAATGAGAAACAAAAAACACAAACTCAAACTCAGTAAAGAAAAAGAATGCATCAAAATATGACTTAAGTGTTGGAATAATGGAAACTGCATGTCTGAGTGAATTCTGGTTCTGTATGCAGTTGTTGAAATGGTGGTCTAAGCAGTGTTAAACTAAATAACAGGGCCAGTCACAAATGATGACGAGCTGACAAACCATTTATAACCATTATAAAATTGTCAGACATGTGCCATTTATCCTGGATGACGAGGTCAACCGGTGAGCAAGGCTACTAATGATTGACATGTGCAGACACGTTTTCCTACCGCGAATATGTGTAGCAGTACAGCTCCTTGAGCACGTTGTCTGTTGGTGAACACATCCTCAGGAAACTCATGGATGGCTGTGTTGAAAATGAGAAGGAAAGAATGTCAATTTGGTGCTGGTTGTCAGTGTCCATAAAAATGATCCAAAAAAAATGGTCCACAAAAACAACATCTGTATGAGATTAAGGAAAAATTGAAATGTGTTGGTGACTGAATACAAATGATGTCCTAGGGACAAGAAACCTAATCACAATGCAGGAAAAATCCACTGTATGCCCTCTACATGTAGTATACATGTCACCAGCTCATGGGGCTGCATTCATTTCATGCACTGGTATAGTGCACTGATACACAGCCTGTTAAGTTATAGCAAAGAAAATCACTGAAGCATGGTTGCATGTAGTATAGTCTCAGTATAGCCTCACGGGTCTTTGCAGCAGCGCATTCAGAATTGCGCTTTGCTGTGGGGAAATTCTATCCCGAGTGGCCCTGGATTTGGGTGGGTTGGGTAAAATTGGGTTTAGATGGCTTCATGGCCTTCTGTTAAAGCAATCTCACTAAAGTAATCTCAGATGACTGGATAGGTCACATGTCAGCCTGTTCTGTCATAGCAGCCCTGTTTCTGACCCAGGCAGGCCTGTAGGTCAAATAATTCCCAATGGTACAAGATGCTCCCTGTCAGAGCTGTATTAATGAAGATTGCAACACAAATCAACATCATGCCATAATCTATACAGTCATCTTCCCCTTTACCGTCTCTTTAGTCTCCTAGTGGAGATGAAGCTACCCCAACATTATTCCTGTTTTTACAGGAATAATTTATTAATTTTTCTAGGTTAAGTTTTCTGAAGGAAATGTGAAAGGTGTGCAAAACATGGTGCCATGAAGACAGAGTGTTGCTAGTGGTTGCCAGGGTGCTGCGGTACGGTTGCTAACATGTTCTAAGTGGTTTGTAGGGCATTGGCTAAGTTGTTGCTACAGTGTTCCGGTAATTGCTAAGTAGTTCAGTACTAGTTTATTTAACAAACAAACAATATTCAGTAAATACACAAAGGGCATGGGATGTTTAGAACGTTGCTTGATGGCTGTTGAAATTCTGTCAAAAGAAAGCTATGCTCTAGATAGTTTAATATTTAGGGTGTGTTAACAGCAAATTGCTGCGTATGAGCAACAGTGCTTGCTTTATACAGAGCAGATTCTTCCATTAGTGGTGCTTGCCAGGGCATCAAAAATGCCTAGAAAAGCTTCCACAGCCAACTCATTTTTCAGCCTGAAGAGCTCATAAGAACTGCTGGCACTAATAGCACTCTCAGTGAGAAGTGATCTATCATCAAAGATTGCAATAGTGGTGCAATGTTTTTAGTCACAAGCACCATCATCATTTACAACTTTATTATCGGAAGGGTTGAGAAAAATGCTAAGAATCACAACCGGTTCTATCTGTCAAGCAGAAGAGTGTCATTGTTGCTCTGATCACATTTCCTTTCCCACAGTGAGCCCCACCCACAGCGTATGAGCGGGAGAAAAGGACATGCTCAAGGTTATCTCCTGAGAGAACCCACACAACACAACTATGTCCACTATGTTAATATGCTTTTGGTTATTGAATACACTAAAAATAAAAGAGAAAAGAAAAAAACTAAATTGAAACTGTAGGTTTTCATTCTGCAAGCATATTCTAAAGAAAAGGTAAGCAATGCTTGCCATGAAAAAAAAACATGCTTTTTGCTAAATTGCTGCCATGGTGTACTGAATGTTTTAAGCACGTTGCCATGTGGTTGCTAGGTGTTTGCCCAATCCCCAATATCTCAATATTCTGGTTGATTTTAGTGTTTCACCCAAGTTTGTAGTACTTAAGATTATAATTTAAACAGACCCTCCAACCATAAGTGTGTGCAATAATTATAGTGAGGCTTGCCCAAGCAACAACAAATTTAACCACATGAAAATGTTATTTTTTGAAGACATACAGCAGTAAATGAGTAAATAATACAGTAGCATATATTATATGAGCAACAGTTGCATCATTTATTATTTATATATATATATTTATATATAAAATAAATAATGCAACACCAAATTTTCAGAGGTGATTCCATGGCAGGCAACTTTTGCGTTATACCGAAGCAACTGACTGTTTGTTAACAGTGAAACTTCAGGTTAATCCATTTGTGCAAAGCATCACAATATCTTGCAGATAAATCCATTAAAGTCTTTAGAAGCGCCAGCACGCTAGATCAATTATTAATGAGAGAAGCATTACATGAACTCTCTGCCTCTATGTGCAACATAAAAGTACTTACAGGTGAGGCTGCGTTGTAGTCTCTGGACAACATACAAGCATGTATGTATGTGTATAGGGTCTGTATCTTTTTAGAAACATCTTATCAAAGACTGGGCTACTAAAGACAAGCAGTTCAGGTAGAGTGAGACAGTACAACAGTATGTGCTCTGTTTGCTCCTGTCATCTGATGACCTTATCCTTCAACATCTCTCCTGATGTGAACACACATGGCAGGATAAGACCATGATGGTTGGACATGCTGTGCTGAGTGAGATGTGTGTATTGGTATTCACTACATTGTGGGGATGAAATGTCCCCACAAGTATAGTAATACCATTGAATTTTGACCTTGTGGGTCCCCATAATGAAACAAGTTAATAAATCATACAGAATGTTTTTTTTTGGAAATCTAACAATGCAAAAAGGTTTCTGTGAGGTTTAGGGTTAGGTGACAGAATACACAGTTAAACATGTACAGTATAAAAATCATTATGTCATATGGGACATTCCATAATACATAGAATATATTCAGAATATCATAATAGCTACTACCGTTTTTGTAGTTCAAATTGTAGAGCTTAGCAATGAGATCTGAAGATCACTGGTTTGATCATCAGTGGAACATGCATACTAAGAAATATGGATATAGTGAATTGATTAAAAATACAACATGACCATTTATTGTTAAGATAAGATCTGGACATCACCTATTGAGTTTAACATACAACATAGGAAGATCACACTGACAATGTAGCATACTATTTGCAGTATGCTATTATTTAAATGTGCTCTTAAAGGTGATGTAAGCACACCGAAACCTCGAGCTGGAGAGCAGCATGGCATCTCAGTATCACACATTGCAGCTCCTATTACGAACACAGAAAATTTTTACTTTCTAAACACACAATCTTAGCCTACTGTGCGCAGTCTTTCATCAGAATGTAATAACATGTTTAACATGTTTGACTCCTGAAGGCTAAAGGATAATGCTAACAAACAGACGAATAGCCATTTAGACTTAATTTGAGAGCAGAATTACACTATTCTATTGCACATCAGTTAATACCACTTTAAATGTCAATAAATTGCCGTTTAGTAAATTACATATTTTATATGAGGTAAACCAGACAGAACACTTAATATAGGATAAAATAATACTGCTTCAATATGTACCCCTGTAACAGTACTGTTTTCTTTATGAAGCATACAGCATCTCAGAACTGTAAAGCTGTTGTGTTAGTGCATTAACCTATTTGTCAGCAAGTTTGCGGTTATATGGGCCTCTTCAAAGTGCCCACACAAAATGCTTAGCACAACACATTTTACCTTTTCTCACGAACAGTTCGATCAATCTGTTCCAGCCTGTAAAAAATGCGACTTCCTAAAATAACCCCTCTTCAGGCGCAGGAGCATTCTGCTTATTCAAATTTCAGTGAACAAGCTGGCATCCAACCCAGACTGTCTGAGCTCTCTCCCTCTCTCTCTCTTTCAGATTACTTATTGATTTGAGCAGCTTCAGAAGCGCAAAACATAATAGATTTTGCTCTCATTAAAGCACCTGCTTGTTTGCATACAAGTCTGCATATTACCATCCCTCTTATTTTAGAACCACATAAGTGAGAAATTTTTATTGCAAAAATATTTATTGCAAAGGTATTATTAAAATAGAAAATGAATTTGCACCATTGAATTGTTTAGAAAACAACTCAGGCATGCTAATGCAGACAGAACGGCAATGATTAATTGTGCTCTCCCTCTAGAACACAAGCGAAAAGTCATTCCAGACCTGGAGAGGCTGGTGTGACACTCGACACAAATAAAATCACTATGAATTAAATCAACTCGCTTCACACCAACATGAAATGGCATCAAATTTTGGAAAGAAGAGTTTTGTCTGGGGCACTTAACGTGATGTTATGCAATACTGTATATGTACTGACTACTAGACTGCTAGTTGCCTTGAGTTATTCGTGACTGATTCCATATAGTCAGAAGAATATCAGACATGCTCGATATTTAGTGAAGACTAGCGAAGAGAAAATCTGTAGTAGTGCATCATGCTCCTCAATGACTCTGAAATTATGTGAAGACCAGCCAATGGAAATTAAGCACACAGGGCAACTGGAGTCTAGGGCAATTGGTTGCATTTAGAATGACTTGAGGGTTGGGTAGTGTGTGATCTTCCGTTTTTTAGCATGTGAATCCCATTTTTTCTGCAGCAATTTACAACTGTATGATGACTGGTGCAGTATTTTAAAATCTGTTCAGATTCATAAATTGGTTTGTTTTATCCCTGTATGCCCAATTTCAGATTTAACAATCCCTTTACAAGTTGATCACTTGCTTTATAAATGGTCAGTTCTTTTCCAGAATAACCCACATTGTGGCCCAGACTTTACTCCAACTGACAAAAGTCTGACTTTGCACTTGATATTACCCATGATGCTTTGCACAAAATCTCAGGGCAGACACTAACCTTTTAAGACCTTTAAGAGGAATAAAGCAGAACCTGCATAATAAAATACTGCATAACCTGCAAAACTCAACAAGATTTCAAAAAAGGACTTTTGTGTTGGCACTGTGTTGATGTCAGTCGATGAACAACGATTCAGGGAAAACATAAGACATTTTTGGACCACTACTGTGATGCACATTGGAAACAAGCCACCCAAGATCTGGGCAGCAGCTCAAATGAAATAGAGAGCAAAAAAGGAACATCAGCAGTTTCCCCACAGAGAAATGTTCCCTGCAAAATAAACAAGAAATGTTTATTGGATCTGAACTTATTGTCACAAAAAGTCCCATAAACAACAGAATGGACAACCTATTCAGCATACTGATTTAGTAATCAGTGTCTATGTTTACATGCACTGTTTAATGTTTACATTTCACCAACCCAAATGAATTCAATCTCACTGCAGATTCTGAATTTAGTGTTTACATGAACCCTAACTTCTGCAATCTGAATAAAACATCAGTATACATGTGCATCACATGCACAGAGCAGCATTTCAGAACCAGCAGACTAGAAAGAGCTAGACTGCTCCCAGCACAAATACATATGTACATATTCTTCATATGTACACACACATATCATATACATATATTTAATTTTTTACCCTTTTTGACCCTTTTCAATCTTTCATTCTCTGAGGTGCCTTAAGAGCTGCCTTCCTAATATGGCACAATATGCCCTACTTTTCACAATCCAGTCAGAGACCAATGGACAAAATCAAGTTGGTCACATTCTATTTAATGCTGACTTTAACAATCAGATTGAAAAATAGCTTGCTTGCAACTGCAGTTCAGTGCAAGACAAGTCTCTCTCTGTGTCTCTCTCCCTCTTTCTGTTAAAGTAGTCAGAATCCATCTGACTTCATTGTCATGGCAATTATTGTCATGGCAATTATTCTATTTAAAATTATTCCTAAATATGTTATTAAATAGTTATCTATTTAATACCATATTTAAGATCTGCACCTCTGTCAATTAGAATTTCAATGCAATCAAGCCCAGTCAGATCATCAGTTAAAATCTTTACATCAGTTGCAATTTGAACCAACTATTAGGCTACTTTCAAACATAACTAGTGAGTGACTTCAAAGGGTAAGAAGTTCTTTTTTCTTTGCAAACTAACACACATAGAGGAAAAAACACATGCATCACAATTGTGACAGCCAGGGTGACCTCTACCTGGTCTTCATCTCAGCAGGCTGCTGACAAAGATGGACAGATCTCATCTTTCTGCCACCCTTCTCGCTCATGTAGCTGGCAAAGACCTCAGATCACTGGTGTTCACAAACACACACAAAAACCATGCACTCACACTCTGGCTGCAAGCAGCAAAACTAAGACCCAAGATGTCACCGCTTGACAGCGTTGCACGACGTGTACCTCTAAGCAAATCTACCTGACAGCTGCGCTGTTCCACACTTCGAAATGATGAAAAATTCATTACGGGCAAAGAGCAATTTGAAAGGGCAGATTCCCCAGCTCACGACTCTAATTGAGACACAACCCCTGAAACATTTCATAATCTCACATTGCTGAGTATGCGCAGGGCCACACCAACTAGACTGCAACGTTTGGCAAGTAGAAACTGCTTAATGAGAAAACCCTGCAGCACTGAGATGCCAGGACTCCTAAGATATCCGCAAATATGTCCTCATCTTTCTGAGCATCTCCCATGGTCACAGGGATGTTGAGGGGACAAAACATCTAAAAATAGCTTCCCTGCTTCTATTTATAGCCCACACAGCCAAAGCCACAGATCCATTTGCCTCATAATCACAAATCTTTCCTCAGAATCCTTTCTTTTGTACCCAATGCTGCCCCAAGTGATAAAGATTTCTATAAGATCCAACAGATAATAGCTTAACTCTGTTGGAACAATTCCTTTCAATAACACAGGCACAACTGGGCAACATTCCATTGACGTTCTTACTTTGAATCCATGCACACATTTTATACAAGATTTATGGCCTCCAACAGCACAGTCTTGTCAATGTCGTGTGTGTGGCCAGTAGCCTCCATACAATACATGAGATGAAATCAAAAGGTAAAAGAAATTGAAATTTGTAATGCTTTCATTTTTTATACATTCTGAGAAAGACCATACAATATTTTCTAAATAAAAATTGTAAATAGAACAGGCTGTCAAGAAAACTGGTAAGATTTTAGGATACAGTGTTAGTGCATCTGTCCATTGAACCTTATTTCTGCCCAACTAAGTAATCAGTCAGAAGTCAGAGCCCTGAAGATACAGAAACATTAAATGCTTCCTAATAATAGTTATGCTTATGCTGAGGGACTGTATGTTTATGAATCTTGCACAGGGTAATATTGATTAATATTGATTGTTGAAGCAGGTTTAGGTTAGATGTTTGTCGTGAAGTGTTTTGTGACTTTAATTATTCTGGTTAAGTTACACAGAAGCAGTGTTCATTAAAAGCAGAGAGTAAACATGAGTATGGTGTGTGTGTGCGCGCACTGGAAGCAAGCAGAGCCATTACTTATATGATAAAGTGATAAATGCATTACCTGGTTCTGTGCAGTTCTTCTCCTCAGTCTCATTGTCTCCTGTTGTGGCCATAAGCCTTCGTCCCAAGTGATCTCTGGGTTCAGCAAACCCCTCCTGCATAACCAGCCCATGACCTAATGAAGACATGTACACAAACATTAGAGTTTCTTGCCTCTTAGTGAAGAGGAACATGGTCAGATACTACTAATACTGATATAACCAATTAATTGATTAAAAAAATAATTAAAGCTGAAAGACACAGTCTAAAATTTTAGACAGACATTACATTTCACAAATTAATAATAATTAATACAGGAATGCCCAGTTGATCTAATTGGTTGGAGGTAACTGCTGCTGTAAGATTTAAAAACCAGTCACAAGTTGTTCTTTTCTAATAATCTCAAATTACTTTTTAAAAATGCAAATATGTCATGTGGTTCACCCAATAATTATGAGGTCATTAAAACTGTATGAACGATAACAAGAAATATATAAAATATGATACAGCTTCAGAGAACGCACCACATCACAGCCCATAACTATCACTGCTTGAAATCTCGTCAGCTAATGTACTTCACAAACGTACTTCAGCACAACAAAATTGTTAATCAAAAGCCAATTAGCTAAAGTAATTATCAGTTTGTCTTGGGGTTTATGTATGTCACACTGTGCCCCTGATTTCCCTGGCTTTCTGTTTTAATCTTTGTTCCTACAAGATGTGCATTGTATCATGGTTAGCATCCCCATAGGGGTTATTTATTTTGGGAAGAAAATGTTGGTGTTAAAGATGCACTCATGCATACTCATAACAGCCAGAGCCTGAATTAGGCTTTCATGTTTCATATTGTGCGGCTCTGTTACTCCCGTTGATTTCAGCATACATAATTATTTCATGAGGATACGCAGTGAGGTCCAGAAAACAGGATAATCACATTTATCTAGTTATGAAACTATGCATGGCACATATTTAGCGTAACATATTTTTGGACAGTCTGCGTTACAGCTGTTAAGCATTGAACCCATATGCGTGTTTGTTCATATTGTTATGGGAATAACTCACCCAGAAATGAAAACTCACAAACTCATCACACACTCATCATCACCAATTTTGTTTAAAGCATGTATAATGTTTGAGTACTGGGCAATTGCAGTCGCCATTAGAGTTGGGAACCCAGAACTGCTTCTTTTTCAGAACCAGTACATTGGCTGTACTTGACAAAACTTGACTCTGTATGTTCTTTCGAATGAAGCTGTCTTGAAACTTTCCTGAATCAGTCTAACGACTAGCTCACTGAATCTGAAATGACTAATAACTCAAAGGTGCCGCAGGTATTTTCATCAACTAAAATTAAAGCAATGGTCACTGAGTCATAAAACTCAGATAGAGATTTATTATAAGTGGTACTTAAAAACATTTAAATATTACTAAGCAGTGCTGATTTTGTCTAGTAAATTGCTTTGATTTTTGTCAAGTAACTAGTTAATTGATTTTATCTTGTTGTTCTTCAAATACTAAAAGAACTGTTAAAAAAACAGGATTGTTAAATTCTTCCTGTATTGTTAAATTCTTCCATATGTATAGATTTCCATCCATATGGACTGCACACTTTCATTGTGTGGAACATAACAACAACATTATTACATATTTTAAACAAGGATGAGTACATGATTTTCATTTTTAGGTGAACTATGCCTTTAACCACAACGGCCAGTGTTGATTCTATAAGTACATCCTACAATACAATTATGATGCAATTAGCCATATTTCACACTCTGACACAGAACCTGTCAAAACAATCCAACTGCTCAGTATCAAGAATAGAATGACCCACATACGGCTTAAGAAAAAATGGTTTGAAATGTTGAATAATGAGTGTCACAGAAGGAGGACAGGATAACACCCATAAAGTTGATTAAGCAGCATTTTATGCCTACACTAATTGCTCTACTTTTTTTAGATACAGTAAAATAAAAAGGTACAGTTTCTGTAGAACAGGAATGAGATTTGGGAAGCTGGCCCATATTAGGTGTGATTAAAGTTTCTATAATCACTGCACGGATGCACACCAGATGGACTCCTGACGGGTTTATCAGATACACCAGCAGCCGAAGAACCATTAAGCAGAAAGCACATATTCAGCATCTTCATTACAATATCATATGCAGGTAATCCCTTAAGCTGCTTGTAATTTTGGCATAATTAAACTCAACCGCACCCACCAGTATCACTCAGGCAGGCAGCAGCTAGCAATTTATGCTTTGGAGACAATCAGAGCGGCAAGAGACAACACTTTTACCACAGGGGTTTTGGTCTGTACTGTTTATAACGGTATATACGTCATAGTTTGGACACGGAGGTGTGTTCAGTTTTCTGTTTGGCACTGATTCCATTTTGTGGGTCCTCTGGGATGCTGTTTTCCATCTTTATACTTGCATTTATGCATGAGGTTGTTATACCCTCCATATGACTCTTACAGACGTGACTTGTACTATAATATAAAAAGTTACACTATGTATAACGGCTTCACAGAAATTCCCTCAAACTAACCCTTTTTAGGGACTCTTGAGAAGAGAGATGAGAAACATCAGATTGTTTTCATATCAGGCTGTCTGCCAGCTAATTGTCAGTGGATATCTCAGAGCTCTGTTATACTAACTTTATTTTTAAAGAAATAGTTTCAAATTCTGTGATTAACTCCAACCCCAGATTTGATTGACTTTACTTATTGGAACACAGAAAGAGATGTTATGAAGAACATTCATTCAGCAAAAAAATGTGTTATTCACTAAAAATTTCAATTTAATGTAAACTGAAAGCTATGCAGGCATATTACAAATATCATTGACCCCTGTAGCTTTCAAAACTCATTCAACCCCAGTCCCCTTTGACGTTTATTGTATGAAGGAATATGACGATTACGCCAATGAGATTGTTGACGTTATCAATACAAATATGCAAATATTGCATAAAATATGTCTACATTCAAACACGTCAACACTACATTTACATTTAACAGATGCTTTTGTCCAAAGCGACTTACGAGGTGAGAAAACCATGAAGCAATAAATCATAGGGAGGCAATAACATCATCCGTACATAGTTACAATTTTTACTGTGTGTACAACATTTAATAATAATATCTATTGCTAACTACACTAAAAATAGTAATCATTTTCTTTCACAAACATATCCCTTCGCTTCAGAAGGCATTTATTAACCCCCTGGAGTCATATGGATTAGGTACAGTTCACTCCCAATTTAAATTTAAAGCTGGGAATAGCCAGGATACTATTTAATGTAACTTTAATTCTGTTCCGCTGAAAGAATAAAGTTACATACACCAAGAATGCCTTTGAGGGTAATTCTTGGGCTAATGTTTTAATTTAGGATAAACTATTCCGATAACAATTCTATATAAAAACCGACAGTGCACACAAACAGCAAGATGCCAGATGTGGGAAACAGTATTATTATAAATTACTGCGGCAATATCACTGTGGTCAACCATTGTTGTACATTTTTATTAATATTTATGTAATACGTTTACAGTGCGATAACGTTTCAAACGAGCAGCAGAGGTCACGTTCAGTGAAACTCGGAGCACTTGACTCCGCCCCTAGGAACAACTGACCCCGCCCCTGGGCACTACCGACTCCGCCCCTAGGACCTCACTTTAAACTCAGACGTCTGACAGCTTGTCATCAAAAGCAATGAACAGGTGCGTTAAATTGTCGTCACGCCGTGAAAAACAAATACAAACAGAAACTGTGCGTGCAGAAGACGTATTTAAAAAACGGATAAATATAATCTGCGTCGTCGTCTCATTGCGGGACTAGTTAGACTTGACGGACAACCCACAACGAGATTGCTGAATGTATTGTGCGTCTTATAACGTCAAGACATATTCCGACAGAACCATCTTCCCACAAAATAACCCAACGAATAAGGGATAAGGTGGAGATCAAGCAGCTGCCAGCCGTTTCTGCCTGCTCCAAAATCTTGTGTAATCATTCGAATTAAATCGTCGCGACGTCTGAATTCTCCAAAATGGGAGCGAGGGTATGCTCGTCCCACTCCAGCACCAGACTCCGTATTCTCACCACTGTGAATAACGCGTCCCACAAAAGAACAAGTATGCTCTGCTTCCTCGGCTCGGTGTATACAAATAAAAACACAATAATAAATAACACAACATTTCTCATAAGCCTAGATAGCGCATGCACGTGAAGTACGTTGCACGTAATGAGGAGTTGCAATATTATCAGCTTCATTATAATACACAGGACATCACTTATCCCCACTCACCAGTTTTTGTGAGCAACGCCGACATGCACCACGCCACGAACAGGACGCTGCAGATGAAACACACCTGCACGAACAGCATCTCTCTCCTTTTACGAACTTTGAATATTTTGGTTATCATGCTCTTTTTTGACATACTGCAGCTCTGATCCAGCTCCGCTGTCATCTGTGCCGTTGGCTGGGTCATTTTGGTGCGTGCAATTCACCTCCAAATCGAAGAGACACAGATGGCCGGGACCGCAGGAAATCGGCCGGATTTGGTCAGGCACGGGATGAGGTCCTCTTCATTTCCACGAGCGGGTCGCGTGTGAGGCAGCGGGAGGAGCGGCGTGCTTTTGTGTGCGCGAGCTTCAGTCGCAGGTGTCTCCGCGCACTCGTTCAAGATGTTGTATTATTAAAGCAACCCGTAAGATCTGCGTCCTGCTGTGAGAACAGTGCTGTTCGTAATCATCTGAAGGTATTCACTTAACATCTTTAAATGCATGCAGCTGGGTTTCACAGTTGCCTGCTGATAATGACGCCCACGTTAAACCCACGTTATCTTTAACATAGGAACCATTTGGGGAAAACAACGGTGTCCCCGGCTGCAACCCGCCGACTACTAAGATTTTCCTATGGAACAATGCGGAATTAATTCATGGAATATTCAGGCAGCCCTGTGTAATTCGTCCTTTCCAGTCAATTGTTAAGCATGCTTAAACGTTTCTAGGATCCACGCGGTTTCACTCAAGTTGAGCTTCACATCTCTCTCTCTCTCTCTCTCTCTCTCTCTCTCTCTCTCTCTCTCTCTCTCACACACACTTCTCATGCAGCTGCTGTGACTTCTACATGTGAGAGATTGTTACGCGCGTTCACGTGATGTTGATGACGTATGCACACTGAGCCTACTATACTCACTTACCACTACTAACCCTTGGGAAATGGTATGGATACTGATTCTGTATTCTCAATAAAGCCAGAGAAGCTCATCCAAAAACCTTAAGTAAAACATATTCCACTAATGATTTAATTAATCAACTAAGTTTAGAAATAATCAAAATAAATAACATGACCTCTGATTTTAAGATTTTGGGTTGACTTGGCAAATGTTTTTGTTTGCCTTAACGTTATGTAATATATTATTTTTATTTCTTATAAAAAACCCCCCACTAAACTCATAAGTGCAAATTATAATCAGGTGTACCCATGTTTGTTACGTTTAAACGTTATTGACTAGCTTAATAACTTTCATAATAGTCTTGATAGCTTCTGTTGCTTCAGTTCATTTCTTCTGCTTTCTTCCTACAAAAATTCCAGCATTTATGCATGTATTGACCACTTCAAGTCTCCATATAGGATTTCTAATGCAGTTGAGATCTGGGCTTTGACCTAATAACCTGAGATTTCTTCTGAGTAATTCCATTTGTGCATTGGAATGTTGGGTCATTGTCTTGAGAGCTCTTCTCAGTTTGAAGGTTAATCTTTTGTGACATAAAGCCTCATATTCTTGTAAACCTCTGGTATAGTCATTAGTGTCCAATTCCATATGATACAATTGCTTTACATACATTGAATCAAAGGTAGTTTTTGGTTTTTACCAAATATAATTTCCACGCTTCTCAGATTTTTTCAGATGAAAGTTGTGTAGAGTTGTGTACAGTAGGTTGATAGTGATAGATTAGTTGCATCATAAGCTACTCAGAGTTTTGTTTGACCTGCTCAGTAGTAAGTAAAGTAGCTCCACAAGCAGAATTGAATAATCCATTTTGGATGACACAAATTTCTACTTATTTCTTCTGTGATGTAAACCAAGTATTAGTATTTCAGTACTATTTCAGATACTGCCTCTAAATAAACAGTGCTGGTCAAAATAGACCCAGACTACTAATAGTTTATTCCTGACTGATTCCATTGGTAGGGCAAAGCTGACCTTTGGATTATTGACATACTGTTTTATTTTTACTGTATGAGGGTTGAAATTGAAAATCATTAGTCTACCCCAGGTGCTATTGTGGGAGACCCAAGACTGTGAGACTTGACAGGGAGGATCATATTATAAATATACATTTTCTTTCCACTTGTCTCACTTTCTCTTTGTTTTATCTTTTACCCTCACCCCTGGAATGAATCATGGGCTCAAACAAAGTAATTAGTGGCTGAGACTCCAGCATATCAGATGAAAGCACTAGACACCATCTGACAATAAAAACATGTTTCTTACTGTAATCAACCTTTTTAATAAATTTCATACAAGTGCTATTTAGTGGAAAACATGGGGGCAGTTGTGGCCTACTGGTTAGTGGGCCAGGCTTATAATCAGAAGGTTGCTGGTTCGATTCTATTGTGGCAGGAAGCAACTGAAGTGTCCTTAAACAAGGTATGGTTATTTTGGCTAGGTATGTGAAACTGGTAAAAAATGAAAACTTGACTGCAGGATTTTCAGTTACTGTTTGTAAACACAACATTCAAACTTAGCCCTTTCATTCGGGCGGAACACCACCAGAGTCACACACCCCCTGCCCCTTACCTGAGTGTAATTATTGGTTGGGGGCAAATAATTGTGAGTAATATAATAATAATTTGTTACACCCACAAAAGGTTACCTCTCTGAAATGTCCCAAGCACCAGAACAATAAAAAACACACCACCACACACTAGTGGATCATACGTAATAACAGAAAGGATTTATTTTTCCAAGTCCATGCTTGATTTTTTTGGAAATTCTGCATAGTGTACATTTAAATGCATTCATTTGCATCAGTCTGTAAGTGTTAAACACAATAACAATGAATCAGCTTTGGGGTAGACTGCTAATGCTGTCTTTTTGCCAGGTCATCGTTCAATTGCCTGAACTAAATGCATTGCCTGACAAAGACAAGTCTTGCCCTTTAAAGAGGCAGAGGGATGTTTCACACTGGCAGATCTTTTTTTGTCGACTACAGACTACATTGGCTGATGTCAGTGCCTTTAAATGTTAGTGTTACTGCTAACCATCTTGCAGGCTCAAGTAGCACAAATGTTGGACTGGTGACTTGCTACTGCTCTCATCCTGTGCACTGTGGGAAAATACAGCAGTCATACTGCCTTCCAGACTGTAATCATGTGAATGGTCTAAATTCTCCACTTTGTGTGTCTCCCTTTGTGTGTGTGGGGTGTGTGTTGGCTAACTCTGTGACTCTGTATTAAATACTGGGTCAGTTGATGAGAATTTAGGGTGTAAGGTGCTAACAGTGGTCAGTCTCTTATGAGTCTAGACTGGTTTTCTTTGTGAATTGTATCCTAAAATAGAATTCTTGTTTTATACTGGCTATAAGATAAACAAGTGAACACAATTCAGCCAAACTGGGATACATTTAGTCAAGGGTGAATTATATAATAAAGTAGAGCTTAACCAAAAGGTCACTGCATGCTTAGAAAAATAAGTTGATCTCTTTAATTTTCTATTTTGGATTTTCTAGTTTAGTCTCCAAATTACTAATATTACCATAACATGAAATAACAGGCATTGATGAATCTTGCACAAAAAAGAAGAAACATACATTTCACTTAGATTTCATGTTTATATTTAATTGTACTTTTGTCTTGGGCCTTTCAAAATCTTACTCTTTGTAATCTTACTCAGTCTCCCCTACTAACTGTATATTGTAAAATAAAATGGGTCATTTACCCTTTAAAGGGACAGATCATTTAATGGCATGCTAAGGCAAGGCATCATAAGTCTGCTATAAGAATGATTTTTTAATTTTATGAGGATCTTAAATGTAGCCAAAGGTACGACCCCAGGTAACACCATGGCAGGTAACACCAGGGCAACAATTTATCATATGTAATGTTATTAATTGTGCCCATGAGAATCATGTCCCGCAGCATTAGAATGTAATTTATTATGTGTTGTAGTTAATCACAGAACATTTATTCCATTTATATTTTTCCCAGCAGGGCTTTAGGGCTTTTCTACAGAAAAGGTTTTTTTCAGTTACCAGCTGGTATTTAAGGAAAGACTGAATCATGTGCTCAGCTCAGATGTCCTGCCTGTACAGACAATAAGTTGCAATAGACTTGAAAATTTTCTGTAGATTGAAGCTTTGATGAAAGACTTACTTTTTTGACTAACTAAATACTAATAACAGGTTAAATGCTGCAGTCACAGAACCCTTTGTGGTACCTTTATTTTTTAGAATGTAGACTGTTCATTCTTGGGTCTTTATTCATATTCATGGGGTCATAATGATTAGGCAGGAATGAACAAGCAAAATTTACTGCTGTCATTCAAAACGTTTTACCGGCATTTATGTCAGCTAGAACCGGATCACACTTTAGATGTACATAAAACTGGGCTATAGCCAACCCTCATTGTAAAACTCAAAATCCAGAATCTTCTTTAAAACTGAATTCAGAGACAAGGCACATGTTGGCTTTGCTACCATGATCAGAACATCACACAATTCGCTACTACTCATTAGGTTTCTTATTAAAAGCTAATGTTTTCTCTATAGGGCTATCAGTCGAAAATGTTTCTTTTAGATTTGATCATCCAGCTGCAAGTCATTGTCCAAAGAACTCAATGGTGGGTAATTCAGGAAAGAAATAAATGGCTCCCAGGATGTGCTTTATACTAATAACCGCAGCTCCCTACTGGCACATTCCCTGGCTTTGCTTGTTAGAAAACTCCAGCCACCCCAGGTAACCCTCTACACTTCACTGCTTACTCAAGGGGGAAAACCCAATGCACAGACATCTTTTTGCTTGATCTCTCAAGGATAACATTTGTGCCCCCACCACTTTAAATCACTGTAACAAGCACTCCAGAAATGTTGCCTATTTTATTAATGTGTTAATTTATTTCCATTTTAAGATTTACACAGTGAACTTTGAATTGCTGTAAAATAGCTTTATTTGACTTTGCTTTAATTGTATTAATATTGCTTAAGTTAATTGCTGTAGTCATAGGGTAATAATGTAAAGTCAAACTAGACATCACATCTGTAAATTACTCAATGTATTATGCTGTTGTTTGGTAGCATTACAGCACAAAGTGTTAAGCGCTGTCCTGTGTATGCATAACAATAGCCAATCACACTGACACCTGCACTATTAGTAATTTGTAATCTGTTGTCCATGTACTGCTTTTAATGTCTGAATTTATTGTGATCTGTGTCTACACAGCTTTTAATGATGTCAACCTAAAAGGAAGCAGAACAAGTCATCTTAGGATTTTGAGGATGCTAACTTTAAACTAATCCTTACTAAACTGCTGTGAAGAACTACTGATGTGTTGTCTACTGGTGTGCTTAGAAACAGCAGCTCAGTGGTCAGCTGCCCGGCTGCCTGTAATCATGTGAACGGTCTGAATTCTCCAGCTATGTGTGTCTGTGTGTGTGTTTGTTGAGTAACTCACAGGCTCAGCCTTCAGGAGCAGGTCAGCTGATGAGAATTTGGGATGTGAGGCACCAGACAGGACAGTCAGCTGAGACTGAAACACTGTGGGCAATGAGGAGGAGTGTATTATTAATTCAGAGATTCAGTAGCGTCTGCCTGTGGTGAAAAGCCACAAATTTACTCATCTCACTGTAATCACCACTGTAATACATAATATGAGACTGAATAGTATGTCTTTATATTGAGGATGTTTAGGCTGTATTGTTAAGGTATTTAAAGGTGAAATGTAATTTTTTAATGTTAAAATACTGTCTTCTATCCCAGTTTTATATGCAGACACAACGGTTGATGTAAAAAATATTTGTTGACATTTGTCAACATAAAGCAAACTAATATATTTAGAGTAAGTCTGATATAGCAATGTTGTCTCAATTTATGAGCAGACAAACAGAGTTTGAGGAGGGATTATTCTTTTGACCAGCCAATGATAGATGAGGGTATGTTTAGGAAACCTGTTTGGATTTTAATTATTTTTGACATTCTGTTTGGTGATGCCAGTGCGGCAGAAATTGCACACCTTTTCTTTTAAACAACAATAATAATAATGAATTGTTGCCTTGTGTGCCTCTGTTGCTGTTTACACTGTAAGGTAATCACTCAAGACAGGTGCTGTCTTCTCAACCAAAAACTTTTAATCAGAGAAAAAGAATTGATCTGAAGTGGGAAAGACACAATATATGACTGTCATGAATATTAAACAGATGTATATAAGAATATTAAATAGATTGTTCAGTAACTCTGCTGTGGGGCAGGTAAGTAATAGCCAATTTTCACTTACTACTTAAACAAAAGACCAATTTAAGTGGTTTAAAAGTCCTCAGGTAATGTAGCTAAAAATGTTTCTAATAAGTTCCTAAAAAGTGGGTGTTGGGGGCGGGGTGTAATCATCCAGTATAATAAAAATCATGTAGTATAATTATCAATAATAGAGACTAGAACTGACCAATTAATCTTAATGAGTACTACTACTAAAATAAGTACTAATTTAATATTATGTAACGGGGCGACACTTACCACATGGTCTTTGGCGCCACACACACAATCTTTGCCAGTGAAGACTGTCAGGACTTGGCTGTTCTCCACCTTGCTGGTTCTGGGCAGCTTGTTCCATTAACATGGTGCTGCCCTGACAGAGCAGCATTACAGTCACAGTAAGAGGATTAGCTGATGGACATTTCTGCCATGCCTGGACAATTATAAAAATGAAAATGGACAAAAGGTCAGAGAGAAACACACAGACATAAAAACATCTTCACCCTGCTACGCAAATAAATGCATTCTAAGAGAGCTACTGTAATCCACCATAGGGGAAAAATAAACGGGCATTACATACTAAACATTAGATGCACTGTTTAATGTTTTTTATCAGCTTCCTGAGCTTCTCTATCCTTTATTCTGTAACACATTTCAATAAAGTTCATTAACATGCTTCAGCTATCATTAGGTAACACTGAACAATTTTTACATCATTTATTAAACTGCGTTAATTTTAATTTATCAATATACTATTGTTTAGTATTATTCATGTTGTTATTTATGTTATATAACTTAAAATGCAAGAAAATGTAAAAATGAACATTAACCAAAATGAATATATAAATTGTTGCTCATTATTACATCATGTTATTTCAATGGACTAATTTACTGGTTAACCAATGAAACCTTATTGTAAAGCGTTAAATCTTTGTCAGACTCTATATTCTCGATATGTGTAGATGAAGACGTGTTCTTCTGTTGTAGAACAGCAAGAAATAGAGCATGAAATAAAGTCTAACAACCTGAACATCAGCATTACTGAACGCCAGCAGGACTGTTATACAGTAACACAGATCTTTCTAATGAACATACACCTTATGAAAGTGTGCCAGTTTCTATAGACAAGTACAGTGGAAAACGTCATCTAACGTCCTTTGAAATCAATCATGTCTTCTATACAGCATGCATATATATAACACTGACCAATCACAATCACAGTCAGTGTATCTCCCAAGACAGTATAGATTTTTTCCAGGACATTGCAGCAAATACATTATAAACACTGTTAGACTTTCTAATGTTTTTTACAGTAATATAAATTGCTGTAATTATCAGATTACATTAAGCTTTACTGTAATTGTTATATGTAGTTATTAAAATACTGTAATTGAGGTATATTACTGTATACATTGTTTTTTAACTAGTTGTGACCACAGACACAGGTTTTCTTGTAACTTATAAATAAAAAAAATTTTAAAATACATTTTATTCTTGCATGACTTAGCATGATGTTAGCATGAATTAGCATGAAACTAGCATGTCATTAACATGATGCTAGCATGATGTTAACATGACTTCACATGATGTTAGCATTACGTTTAGATGATGCTAGCATGACTTAACATAATGTTAGCACAACGTTAGCATGATGCTAGCATGACTTAGTATGATGTTAGCATGATAGATATACCAAAATATGGCTTATTCATGATTTTACGAGGTTGCTAGGGCATGGCTGGACAGTTTTAATGGTAATAATTAAAGTCTATTTGCCAGTCTAAGTCAAAAGAGGCCACACACTTGTCTCTGCGATGTTCTGATCCCTCAATGGGGTGGTTGCTAGGGCACTGTAACTGGTTACTAGGGCGTGGCTATGAAGTTGAAACGTCAACATTTGTTGCTGCTTACTAAGCCGAGCGATATGAGCCCACCCCTAACACTTTATGACATTCTGATGCAGAGTTATGACATCACAAAGATCTACCCAATGTTATGTCTATGGGATTTTTTTCAATGGAAGTCTATGGGGCGGTTGCTAGGGTACTGCAATATAAGCCCAACAAGTTACTTACAGAGGTTTTGTCCAGAAAAAGAAGTATGCAGAAGAGTAATAGTGGTATTAGCAAGCACCACTAATAAACGTATCATATACAGCACCTAAAAGGCAAGTTAACAAGATAAACACCAAATAAAAATATTCACAGACAAGAAGTACAATGTGTAGCACCAGAAGTCATCACACCTGATTTATTTCACTCTCTTTCTTATGATTGCCAGACCACGTTGTTCAGATCAAGCTTTGTAATTCTGATTCTAAAACAGGACCACTTACTGATGCTGACTTTATAATCATTATTTTGTTTACTACATGTCTGTTGTACTATTTTCCTCTTGTGTAATTCTTGTGACTGTTCTGGCTGCTCATTGCAGAGCAAGATTGTGCTTTCAGGCACAGTTGTGCTGAAATTGTTCCGCAGCTCTCTGCCGCCCCTCTGTGGACTCACTGGGTAGCTGCAGTGATAATAAGAGTACCGGCATGTTCTAGGTAGGGAGTGATTTATTATTGGTGTCAAAGGTTGCTCGAAAGATCAACGAGTACAACCTGATGATGGATGATGGGTGATGGTGGTCACACAATAGTCTCTTTATGGAGGTTTATAGAGGTGTTTATCACTAATCACATTTTCCCTGTGCAATATTTAGTGTTCGTCTTATTGAATGTGTTAAAGAGGTCCTATCTTATTTTTATTAATTTTTTCAGGCCCATTTATTCAGTCAGTCAGTATTAGGGACTAGATTGAAAGTCAACATATAGTGTTTTTTGTAGTTACTCCAAATATTTTTATTTCATATGCCTCTGACATGACTTTGCCTTTCAGTTGATACAATTTAAAATATTTGAAAAGATAAAGAAAAATTGATTTTTATTGACCTCTGTTTTTTCATTATATTTTTAAAGTAGCAGTGTTTAAAGATTGCTAATACTACAGAGTTGCCATTTGCATTATATGACCAAAAATAAAAAAACAGGACACGACTGATTGTTTAAAAAGTATTTATTGTGCTGCAAAGAAACAAACAAAATAATACAAGAACTGGAAAAAAAATCTGCTGTGCTACAGGAATTCTGAGTCAACATTTCATCTACCCTTTTTATAAATCTGCAATATCATGACCCATGTTGACAGTATTATTTTTACATGAACATTAAACACCAGTAGTATACAAACTCTGAAAGGGTGGATAATACATGTGGAAAGAATGAATAAGAGGGTGGAGAGGGGATATAGGGACAAATTTCTTAAAGCTCCTTGGGCTTCAGTTTTTTGGAAAATATACACTTGCTCACCATCCTTTGAAAAAAATGGCCATTTCTCTGCTCTTTGTAGAGCCAAAAAAGTAAAGAACAAACTTTAAGAAGTCTTAATCTTTGAAACGCTCCTTGAGAGACAGACAACAAAAACATTTGTGACTTGAGCTATGTCTTCCACTGCGGTGAGTTTTCCTGCTCATCAATAAATTATTAAGGTCATAGACAATATATTACATCTCTAATTCTTCCTCTCTCCAAACCATTTTTCTGTCATTTTTAAAATTTTTATTTATTTTTTTAAGTTGTTTTGGCGAGTGACACTCAAGTATTTACAACAATACTTGAAGAACGCGCTAAAAAAAATGAAAGACTCCACCCAGTAGAACCCCCCAAAAATGTGCAGGTTTGTTTGAACCAAATCCAACCAGTGTTGTAAGCTCCTCCATAACCTCAAGCACGAAGTGTTCCAGAGCAATGAGGTGGAAATGTTGTTTTGTGTGTGGAAATTGCAACTGAACTTGAAAGTGGGCTATACACAGATCTCACATTGCTCATTAAATATGGATGACATCTTGCTGAAATGCTGCTGGCTTTATTTTTGTAGGGATTGTGTGGTTGAGTCCTCCAGAGCAATGCTCTCCAGTGCTCTAGTACTAATTCTTGTTTACCATTTCTCTGATGCTCTTTGATTGGCCGTGACTGGATGACAGGACTACCAATCAATTGTTTCATTTCCACAAAACAGAAACGTGTTAAAGAACAAACAGAAGCAAGGGTAACAGATCTGTGTATTCAACCTCAATGTCTCAAGAGCAAGTGTGCTTATTTGTGATTTCTCAATTGTATCTGCTTGAAATAAGGCCAAGACTTTATGGCATTGTGGTAATAATACAGTAAATAATATTGCGAACATATGGTGATAACTTTATTGCAGGATTATGAATATGTTGCAGTTATAGAATAAAGCTCTGAAACAAAGGTATAAATGGGTGAATCTTATGAAACCTGTCAAGAACATGTCTAGGTTATATTTCACCCCAAAATCTGAATAAAGAAAAAGAAATTATATATTATTAAAAAAACCCTAATCCTGTTTTAAGGACCATTAAAATTGCTCCCTCTCACTTCCTACTGCCATAATGCAAAAACAAAGATTACTTAAACAGTATATTACTTAGATATTTGTATTTGTAGCTCTGCCTTTAGGCTGTAAAATCATGCAATTACCGTAATTATTTTACTTAAAATACTGTTAAAAAATTCCTGTAGTACATGAGGGAAAAGATTGGAAATTTGGGGAAATGTTCCTAATTGTCAAGAAAACTGTCACAATTGTCTAAAAAAAAATTAATTTCTTTATGCATTTTTTAAACTTTTGATTTAAGAGTGGACATATTTTCATGAGATTCACCCAATTACCACTGCACAGGGTCCCACAAGGTTTTAGGAAAAACGAAGGGCAACTTTTTTTGTTAAAATGATTTGTTAGAGATAAAAAACAAAAAAGTAAAACACGTTATTTTTCTCTCTCTATATATAAAAGTGCCAAGTTGTATAGCTCAACAAACAATATCACATATAAAGATACAACCAAGACAAACTATCACATAGCTACAGTCCCGCCCCTCTGCCCTCCCACTGCCCCGCCCTCACACTCACCCTGCCCCCTCACTTCAACAGCTTATGTCCATCAACATTCCAGTAGTTCTGACACCAGTAAGGACTCATGACAGGGAAAAATGAAACGGGAGCTTCATCATTCAACATGACAATGTCACATGGCTTCACTTACACCAACAACGGCTTTGTTCACACAAATTCAATTCATTTTAAATCTGATTTTAAAAACTGACTGTTTCACACTTTGATCACTTTACAATGATCAGATCCATTTTGTACAGTGTAGTCTACATTGGTTGCTGGTTGCGATGATGTACGTAGCAAATTGCATTTTGTGATTTTTGATGTTTGAACTGAAAAACCCAAGATGGATTTCAGCTGGAGGCCTGTCTGAACAAAGTGACTCGTGGGGTTCAGAATGTTTAAATGAGCAAAGCTCTACGATCAGAAGGGAAAAATACACACAAAAAAGTATAGATTGAGATGTTTGTCTTTCTGTATCATCGTCTGTGCTTTTTTGAATAACCTCAAACAAAAAAAGGCAATGGAATGCCTGTCATCCACAATTTGCTGTTACATAAATCTCATATTTTTCTCAATCATAAATACATTCATTAGGAAAATTAACTAAGAACCTTACAGATGAAGAGAAGTCGTGTGCGTACATGTGCGTTTGTGTGCGCACCGTACGTACATGCCAACACATATACATACAAACATACATATATACTCACATAATATTTAATGTCTTTTCAATTTACCGTTAATATGTACATAAATGTTGCTATAATGGTTTTGGATTTTTTAAGCCAAATTTGTCTTAGAAAACCAGAACACAAAGGTGCCTCAGTAACATTTTGAAGCTTCCACAAAAGAAGGCAAAAGTACAAACAAAGAAAATGAAAAACGTAGCCAAAAGCAGTATATGCTTGTCGCACAACCCCTACCAAAAGTCATTGAATCAGACTCTTCGGCTTCATTTATGAAACATGGGATTTAGCACTGTTCATAGAACTACTTATACGTAGTAATCGTTCAAAAAAAATAAAACATTGTTACCTATATTAGTGACAATTTAATTATTTTGTGTAATTTTTTCACAGAACTACTAATATATAATCATCTGTAAAACAGTTCTTGCATAAATGGTTGACAATTTCCAAAACCTTTCACACGACTGGTTTTGCAAACACAAAAATTTTTTCTGCTCATGTTTTAGAAACGAGGCCCTTTGATGGTTTTCATGGTGAATGTTTCATAAAGCACACAAACTTTCTTCACTACTGGTTTTCATCCCTACAAAATGAGGTTTAAAAAATCAAAACAAATAAAGCAGCACTTGTAAAGCATAGCCTTAAATTCAAACCACTATCACTATGTTCTTGCGTTTACTTTGTCTTGAATCGTTTCAGGAAAATATATATTTGCTAGGAGTGTAAGTTAATCTGCCCTCACTTGTATGATAAAGAACAAATGGCGTTTGTATGGTTAAATGGGAAAACGCTCAAACATGTAAGCAGAAACAGAACATAGAGACCCCACACCTCCGTCTACCAAAAAGAGCTAATGTCCACAGAGCAGCTTACTCCATTTTCTTCCATTTGGCTTGAAAAAAAGGCTCAGCCAAACTTAGCCATACACTGAGGGAAATCAGAATCTTACAGAAGCATCTCCTACAAAAACATGTCTGCTGTAACAACAAACTTTCTTCCTTGTTATTTTCCCTCTTTTCTTTTCTCTACACACAGTCCAGCATCTCCTCTGTCTCGGGGAAGTGAGTGTCCCACAGCGCCCTCTCTGGGCATCAGGTACCTCAGACAGAAAAGCTTTGGTTCAGTGCTGTTCACACAAGCACTTGTCAATTTTTTTCACGCCTTTTTCTCTTTTCCGACAAAAAAGTAGGAATGCAGGAAAAATATTGTTGAAAAATAAAATTTAAAAAACACCCCAGTCGTCCTAATCCCAACGATGTACATTAGACTTCACAACTACCTTCAACTTGTGCCTGAACATCCACAAAATCTCACACAAAAACATATCATATTTGATTCACAAAAACACTCTAGAAGAGTGTCCTCCAATTTATCAATAACACTCGGTTAATGTTTGGTTTGGTTACATAAGTGTAGCTTCAGGCTCCTGGTGAAACTTTTGGGTGTTGACGTGTGATATATACTGTATTTTATTTTTTGCTTGGAGTGATTTGAGTGAATATTATTATTGTTATTCTTTACCAGGGTCTCTTCTTTGTCTGCTTGGATTGACGGCTTTATCCAGCTCTATAGTTTATATTAGTGCTCATGTGCTGCAAAAGGTTTTAGCAGCTCAACACGGGCTCAGTCTCTCTCTTTCTCGATCACTCACTCTCTCTTGCTCTCCTGTTGCTCACGCGGTCTGATAGAAGTTGTCAGCCTGCAGGTTGTTAGGTTTCTGCATGCTGTAGTAACCGCTGTATCTGGAGTCTGGGTCTGCGATGCGGAGCATATGTGGGGTGCTGTTTGCCTGGACCTTCGTCCTCTTCTGGCAGTCCACATACTCCAGATGGTTATTGAGACATGCAGGCTATAGATATGACACAACACAAACACAGTGAGCTGTCTTGGATTATGCAAGGAATCATTAAGGGTCATGTGACTAGGAGAGCCAAATGATTGGTCACAATCAAAAAAACACACACTAAGGCATTTTCACACTAATGCTTTTGGTGCGCAAACAAGTCTGTTCGATTTCAGAGATGGGTTTTTGTATGGTTGGTGTGAACACTGAATTAGTGTGTGCACCAGGGAGCTGCACCTGAGTATGCTTGAAAATGGGTGCAATTCCTGCAGATTCCACTTCAGTATGGTTCACAGTTGATATCATAGTAATCTAGCTTAGTTTTGCAAAAGTGAAGTGCATTGGTGATTGTGTCCAAAATGTATGGAAAAGTTCCTCTTCACATATTTTGTATTGTATTCATGGTTGGATGCACATTTGACTGCTCTCGTTTGTCTGCTTAAGTACAGACAGCAGCAGAAAAAGAACTGATGAGGCTCACTATATATCATTGTTTGTCACATTGTACTGCACAGCCGTACAAGTGAACAGAGACAGTAACCAAAAGTTTTATTGAATCAGTTCATATAGACAGTTAATGTACATTAACCTGTTGAGTTGTTTTTAAATGCAATAATAATTGAATGCATCCTGTGTAGACACCCCCTAATTCTCTCCAACAGCGCCAAACAGTTTACATTTACATTTATGCATTTGGCAGACACTTTTATGCAAAGCGACTTACAGTACAATCAAGTTACATTACATACATTCTGTCAATACATGTGCTCCCTGGGAATCAAACCCATAACCTTGCGCTATTAAAACAATGCTCTACCAGCTGAGCTACAAAACTGACCTACAGTTATCCCCCCAGACTGAAAGTCAGCTTCTACACTGGATGTGTGCAGTTGCTGTCTTGACAATCAGACCTTAAGGTTCTGTCACCAGTGCCACCATAACCATTAAATGTTTAGAAGTTTGTTTATGGAAAAATCAAGTCCTGCAATTATTGTGTTTATGTGACTGATTACTGCTATCATTTGCTGTTACTCATGGGTGCTCATCCTCATCCACTGCAGATAGATTCAAGTATTATCCTGTATGTTAGTCCATAAAACCAAAGGGACAAAGGGACATTTTCTATTTGTTTGGTGCCTTCTCATGGTGGAGTCTTCACATGGTGGCACATCTATGTATCACCCATGGTGTGAGCTAATGCTTACAAAACTCTGGCAAGCTCTAATCTGATCAAATGATGTTATGAGAACTTCTTTTAGTATGTTTCAAGTTTTTTTTAACCAGTCCAGTAGAAAACAATTGCATATTGATGCAATTAAGCATTTGGCAGACACTTTTATCCAAAGCAGCTTACAGTACATTCAGATTTTACATTTTGTAAGTACATGTGCTCCACTAGGAATTGAACCCACAACCTTTGCACTGCTAATGCAATGCTCTACCAACTGAGCTACAAGAGCACCCTGGAGCACATGTAAAATGTGAAGTAAAAGCCTCTGTGTTGTACTGTTTTTATAGTAGTAAAGTAGTAAGTAGTAAAGTGTAATGAATGTACCTTTGTGGGTGTGCGGTAGCAAGGCACAGCGATCCACTGCTTACGCTTGTTGACCAACAGCACGGCGGCGATAGTAAGCATCATCATTAGGATGGGCAGTGCCACCCAGGCCCAGTGCACACCAGCATCTTGCGTCTTGCCATCTAGGTACGGCATCTGTAGACTCCTGAAGTCACCTGGAATAATCCACAACAGACCTTTTGGCAGATATTACATAAAATGTATATGGGTTGATCATAAGAAGCAGGCAAAGTCACACGTTTATATCAGCAATTACGACAAATTCTAGTTCTTGTCGACAGACACAATTATAGAGTTTCTTCAGTTCATCTGTAACTGGAGAAACTAGAGATGTGCCTTTAGAAAACTAAAGGAATCAAAAATAAATGGCTCCTAACACAGAAAGTAAAAAAAAAAAGATTCCTGATTATCTTTGATGATGATAAAGCTTGATGCAAATTACTCCTTCCAGAGGCACGGAATACAACAAAATTTCCCACTAGCACAGATTTGTTTTAACTATTCACTTGTGAATCTCACAACATTGGTTTTATTGCCTTATTATTGTATTATTTCATAGTACCCAGTCTCACTACTGGGTGATTCAGTAACAATGCAGTACCACTGCAGGAAACACTAGTAAGCTATAATACACAGCTATAAGAATTTGCATTCAAATACTTGTAGAGTATGTACGGGGGTGTAAGAGTATAGGTGAGAGCTCTTGAATTAGTACCTCTGAACTGTGGCATAATGTCATTTTCACTGTGAGTGGGCCAGGCTGGTTGATGTCTTTGCTTGTCTCCATGTTGGTCTGTCTTCTCAATGGGCACATTTGTAGGAGCATAAGTCTCTGTAATTAAACAGCAGAGAGACAAAGGAAAGAGGAAAAGCAGAGTGTGTTTAGAGTTACAGAGGAACACACACTCACAATGGCATATACATACACACTGTGACTACAAAAAAAGGAGTTGTGAAGCACCCACTCAGAACAGATTTGGGTCAGCGTGAAATTGCGGGCTGCAGGCTAATTAAAAGCTCATCTTCAGAGCTGCGTCTTTGAGTGGGAAAGCACCAAAGGGTGAGTGATTACCCAGAATGCACATGACACCGCTCTCAACCCTCCATTGATCCCGAGCCAAGTGACACAGCAATAAAGAGGGGCATGATCAATGACATTATCTCCCAAATGCAAAGAGAGCTAATTTAGCCTCTGTCCGGCTTCGACTTAATCAATCCTTTTAAATGATTCATCTCAACGAGTCCTTATTTAGACAAAAGACCCATTCAATTAGAGAGGAGGTTCTAAGTAAACACTGCCTTATAAGAGCCAGGGAGAGGGAGGGAGAGAGAGAGAGAGAGAGAGAGAGAGAGAGAGAGAGAGAGAAGAGATTAGAAGCGAGTTAAAAAAAGAGAAAGAGAGATGACAGAACTGAAAACTGCTCCAGGGTATGAGGCACAGAATTGCACTGCAGATTATTTTAGTCATTGCCATCTTCTTTTTAGAGGTCATTGGTTTTAAACATTGTCCTTTATGACACCTTCTCCTGCTGTGTTTTTAAAGACTACATATCATGTTTAACACCTGTAATGTAATGTTTTTTGGAGCAAAACACAGTATCTGTGTATAGGATTTGATGTATATAATTGTATTTGATTTAATCAATCAGGAATTGTAAAAAATGAGCCAATGTCATTTAATTGGTTATTAGTATTGCCGCCCACAAGTCCCTGCTTATTTCAGCAGCACATAAAGGTTGTTTCAAAGACAGAGAATATTAATTTTTAAAATTATTAGAAAGTTTAATTATTTAAAATTATTACATGAAAATTTTGATTTCATGTTGTCTAGACTTCAATTTATTACTACACTTCTACAGTTTGTGAAGAAAATGTAAGTGGTGCCTGGTCACAATCAGAACACAGTACATAAACCCTTACCTGGACACATAGGGCAACAGCTGCCCTCCACTGTGATTGGCTGGTGGCAGGGTAAGGCGGGGCAGCTGACAGTCGAGCAGAGAGTTTGGCCTTGTAGACAGTAGCAATGAGTGCAGCTGTCAATATCCCATCGCTCCTCATCCATGTACGTCTTTCCATTAAAATGACATACAGCTCTTGGCGTGGCATCTGGTAAAGAGACAAAAGAAACACTCAGTCAATCCTTTTCTCTTGCGGTAGCTACTGTTACACATAAATCCTTTTAATTGCTGTTAAATGATCACATTCACTCTTCTGGTAAAAGTACAACAATTACCATTGACCAGCTGTGTTGGAAATACAGTAATTTCACATACTGACTTACAGTTATTATATAAGCACAATATATTAGCAGTTAATGCTTGGACAAAGAGGAGCTCTTTTATTTTAGCAACATAGCTTTATTCTACAACATAGATGGTTCAAATTCTTTAACAAAAAACTTCTCACATAAATCAAAGCTCCCTAACCTTGTACGTGTTTGAACTGTCAACAACTAAACTTTTAATTTAAGATCAGAAGACTGAAAGTGTAATTTTATAGCTTAAAGCTCTTGTTCCCAATTACTTATATTTAGTGAAAAAGTACAGTGAGAGCATTCGGCAAAATAACTGTTGTGCTTTGTGAAAGAGGAAAACCATATAGACATAAAACTACATGGGACTGAGTAAAAAAATATGAAGATATAGATATAGTAGATATAGATGCCATATAGATGACTGTATGTTTTAGCAACAGTCACACACACCTAGGCAGTAGGGGCAACACTGGCCCTTCCTGAGCACGGGCCGAGCGCAGTTCACTGGTGGGCATGACTCAGAGAAGCAGCTGATGGCTCCGTCCAGACAAACACAGCTGGAGCAGACGTTGGGCTTCCAGGACTCTGCAGCCAGGAAGATATCACCCTCCTCATTCCTGCAGTAACTAGGCATACTGTCGTTACTGGGAGCCTGAGGGGTGACTGGATCATCTAAAGAAACGAGACATAAAAATGAATTTATCATGCAGTACATTTCAAAGTGAAACAAGATTTTCAATAAGAAAACGGTGTGGCAAAACTTTGATACTAGAATTAAGCCAGACCTAAATTTACTAAAACAGCTACTGGTAACATTATCCAATAGCCCACATGACCAAGGTGATGTCAGAGAGAAAGTGGTTTCAGTGATATTATTAGTTACTACTTTGTAAAAAAAGATTATGAAGCCGTATTTTTGGCAATAACATGCACCATAAGACCAAGAACATGCATTCAGGAAGTAAATATAAAAATTTTTCAATCATGTTACCTTCTTTTGATTCAATATTCAATATATTAGTTGAAATAAAGGTCACAAATAAAGAGTGAAAACCACTAATGATGACAGTAATTAACAGTCATCCAATTAATGACACTGACTGATAAACTAAACTAGCAAAAACAAACTTTTAAACTCAATCATTATTATTTACCAAAATGGTTTCCTGTGTTAACTTAAAGTGCTTCACATTACAAAGTGTGTTTGAACAATCTGGTCTCTTCCTCTGATGAAAACACATAAATATTTATCACAACTCAAACAATCTGAGCTAGAAACATCTTCATTTTCCAGTTTCATTTACAAAACCGAAACTCATTTCAGAAGGGTTAAGAACATTTTGAAGTGCAAAGGAAATTTGTTATAGTCCAGTTGCTGGAACATTTTTTGAAAAGTGCATCCATTTCTTTCCACCTTCATCTTCTGCTCAAAGTGTTGATCATGCACTACAATGCCCATGCAATATTCGTAATTTCCCTCCGCTCGCATGCATTATGCATGTTTACCTGTAACCATCTCTCCTGTCACAGTTTTGTGAAGTGTCTCATGCCTCTGCCCTCTAGAAGTTCTCACAATACTGCATAGTTAAAAAAAATGTTTTGTCTGTCTCCTTGAATCCGCTTGTACAAGATTCCAATATCACAGCTACCTCTACTCTTACGTGACCTTTATGTTTTCGAAATGTACTTCAAACAAATGCTTTTAGGTAAGTTGGAGCAGGTTTGTGGACCCGGTCGATATTTATTATTTGTCCAAACTTGTAGTCAACAACTCACCTGGACAGTGAGGGCAGCAAGAATCCTGTGTTCTGATTGGATTGTGGCAGAGCAGGGGGGGGCACACCTCTGTCTCACATAGCACACGGCCACTATGGCAGGTACACTGAGTGCAGGAGTCAATGTTCCATGTCTCTCCCTCCACAAAATACTCTCCACCAGGGGCCAAACACACCGATGCCTCGCTGAGCTCCGGCTTATGAGAACTGGACTCTTCTGAAAGACAGTGGAGTGTTAATGCAATGCTGGGAAGAGATTTTTTTCTTCTACACTAACAAACACTGCGCTGTACTGTTGTTGGTCAGACCCATAACAACTCATCCCCCCAAAAAATCCATCATTTACACAAAAAACATCTTCAAATCTCTTTTATCTATACAATAAATAAAGTATATAGTGACTAAACTGTCCAAAAAGTACAAAAACAAACCATAAAATTATCTTTTTCTGAAGCCATACAATAGCGTTGTACAAGGAATAGACAAAAAATTAAGTTATTATTTACTGAAAATCACAAAAAAAAATAATTCACACATCTTTAAGTATGTATAGAGATTGTTTGAAGTGCATAATCACCTGGGCAGGTGGGGCAGCAGTGGCCAGTTCGGATGGTGGGGTTATCACAGGAGGGAACAGGGCAAGAAATAAGTGCACACATTTCTCTCCCAGCATGGCAGTAACAATCCCGACAGCCATCATGCCAGCTCTGGCCGTTCTCGTGTCTCCGGCCGTCCATAGACAGGCAGGATCCCTGTTTTACTGCTGGAGCCACAGATGATAAGCTCTGATCTGCATTGAAACATATGACTGTACTATAAACACTGTCTTAACAGCACTGCTGGTCATATTAATGATCAGTATATTCATACAGCAAAAGGGCATACATGCTAAAGTACTTCTAAAAATACTGTACCATAGCACTCCCATGGCCCAAAATATCATACTTACATCTTTTTGTTAAAGATGTTTTACAAATGAACTACAAATGAAATCTCCATAATATCCATAAGGTTAAGACTTATAAAGAGACTTTTGCTTCTAAATTTTATCTTTTGAAAGAAAGATGCCAGTAATCTCACGTCTCCTCTAGAGTTTCATAAGCGATCCCAACAACTTCTCAAACGGTGCTCTGATATGGCAAGATAGGTACAATCCAACGTCAAGTGATTTTAATATGAATTCTCCTCAACTTCCTTCATTTGCTTTATTTGTATCAGTTTTAATTTTAAATATAATCACAGAAGGTTTTGTAGAAGTATAATCACAGCTGATACTTATCTGAGTTCATACTTATGTTTCATTTAAGTCTCCTGGGCTAAATTAGAACAGCCTCTAAGCAATAACGTTTTCATAACGTTTCCCTCCAGGATTGCTTTTATAGTGTACACAGAGCATAATTCAAACATATTTGAAGAAAGATTTATCTAAAACGCAGTGTAGATTTGTGCTTAACGTCTGGTCCCTGGAGATTCCTTGGCGTATTAATAGTGAAATAAATGCCAGAGGTTTTCCCAAATCATTTTTACATTTATATTCCAGACATCTGACCTCTTCAGTGAGACATTTTTACCGGCTGCTTTGCAGGCAGCGTGAAATGACAAAATATGCAAGCGATGCCTCACTCTCCCCCAAACCCCAGAGCACAAAACATTCTCAAATCTCATTCTATCTGCCAGAAGCGTCACCTCTCACTGCCTCTCCATTACAGCAGCAGGGCCCCAGTCAATATCACACAACCATTTCACATTGATTAAAATCCTGTCTGCCTGATATAAGGAGGATGCACACTTTCAAAAATTAAATGGCAGGCAGATTAAAAAAGGTCTTTTTCTTGCTCTCCCGTCTTATTAAACGGACCGAGCTTGTGAATAACTCACTTGCCAGCTTCATTAAAGAAGCCGAATCAAATGAGAACACAAGAGGTGTATGAATAATGGAGGGATGTGAGTAACTGTGGGCCTGGCTTTTGTATACAACAGGTGGCCCTCAAAATAAATGGGAAATATAGGGAGGGGGGATGAGTCACGCTGGAGACCCTGGACCCTGTGAATATGAGACTCAGCGGTCTTCTGTGTTCTCTCTGAGAAACACACAGCCATGCCACAGTGTGTTCTGTCAGTTATAGGAAGAGCACCTCAGCATATCGATTTAGCTGTAAGGAGCCAAATGTAACACTCAAACTTTTTTAGCTACTATCTTGGTGGCCAAATAACTATTTTATCACATTTTCTTTTGAAATTTGGAAATAGTTTGATAAAAAAAAGAGATAGTTCTAGTTAGTCTAGATGTCAAAGAATATTTTTTTTAGAAAATAAGCTACATGAACCAATATCCATGTGTCCAAACTCCCTTAACCATGCTAAAGTCACTGACTTATTTTATCCAGTGGCTTATTTCACAAAATGGCCACAACAGCACTGTGATAAAAGAACTGTTTTATGGCTTTAAATGTAGCTGATACACTCAGGCTTTGAAGTTGGAGATATTTTAATATGTTATATTAGACAACTTTCAGTAAAATCATGCTGTTATTTGTCCATATACAACCATGCATCAATTATTTTTCCTTAAAGGAGTACTAGAACCTATCCCAGCATCTTGGGCCACAGGCAGGGTACACCTTGGATAGATGGCCATTGAGGGGCTCACACTCACATACCGAAGGGCAATTTTAGTGACTTCGATTTAGCTAATCTGCATGTCTTTGTAGGGGAAACTGGAAGAAACTGGAAGAAACCTATGCTGACACAGGGAGAACGTGCAAACTTCACACAGAAAGAACACCTGACTCAAACCAGCAACATACTTGCTGTGAGGCAACAGTGCTGCTCATTGAGTTTCCCTAGCCCAAATAGCTTAAAAAAGGGAGAGGCCTACCTTTACACTGACAAATCAGACAGCCCAACTCATCGTGCTGGAAGCCCATTGGACAGGACTTGACACATGGCAGCTCAGGGCATTTCTTACAACGGCAAGTGTCACAACCATGCTTGTTCTTACTGATAAAAGAAATGAGAGAGAAAGAGAAAGGACAAGATTAAATGAGAAATACAAAAATATAATTTTTTTTTTTGACTTAATCGCTAGGTTGTTGTGTGTTGTTGCCAGGGTATTGCTATGTGATTTCTAAGGTGTTTTGCATGTTTTATTGGTATGCTGCTCAGCTGTATGGTTACTAGGTGACTAAATTGTTTAGGTTGCTTACTGACCCAAGTCAAATAAGCCCACCCCAAGGATGGCTCGAGACCCCTTTTCAATATGTCTATATGATTTTTAGTGTCAGCCAAGCAAATAAAACAAGTCAGATTGCACAGAAAAACAAAAGAACAATTTGTGCTATTGTTAAGAACACCATAACCCAAACTAATGCCAGAAAGAGCCAGTACAATCTCTCAAGCTGACTCTGTCACTGCCACATCAATGCCTTTGTACTGAGCTTGAGTCACACACCAGGTGCGAAAGACACGCTCCAATGTCATCAGTAAACAGAAAGAGAGCGAGTGACAGCAATGGAGAGAGAGAAAGAGAAAGAAAGAGAGGAAGACTTTGTTGACCTTACTTGGAATCCTGTCAAAAGATGACACATTAAAGATGACTGACCAAAACGACCAATCAAAATGCTCCCTGATGGCCAAGTCACCTTTCGTAGGAAAGCACTTTTCCAGGGCACACTGGCCAGAGCCCCACAGCCCATCACATTCAGGTTTGTTTCCATCCCTCATGCCCCTATCCGCTCTTATCTTCTGAATAATATAGGCTGAGGAGCAGCCACTTGCTCTCTGCATTTGGTTTAGTGATAAGGAGCTATCAGGTATGATGTCAGCAGTAGGGAATATCAATATTCTTCATGCAGAAAGAGGAGGGAGCCGCACCTAAGCTGCATGCATTATTCAGTCCGTGAGCTTGAACCTTGGCCGTAACTTTGAGGGGGCATAAATAGATATCTAAAATTAGAATCTGAGATGCAAGCATTTGCACTTGTGTGCTCATTCATGAGAGCAGAATTGCGGTGGGAAGAAACAACAAGGGCCAGGAGCCGAGCTCCGATAAATAAAGACTCCTCTTTACTCAACCACACCTGTCTGATAGGGACTATAGAGATGCAGGACCAGCCAACACCACCTTCTTTTTCTGTATACTTGTGATGGTTAGGGTCTCAGTCTTTAAAGTGACAACAAAGTTTTAACAGCATGTGTACTCACCATGTTTTGATTCATGTACTGTTGCTTGCACAAAGAAAACAGCCAAACAGTTTTCTGTTAGCCTTTTTAAAAATGTGCTGACAGTCATTGGCCTAACATTTACTGTACATGCTCTGATATTGAGCAGCGATGCTTGTATGGGTACTGAGAGTTTGAATTCCACTGGCAACAGTTTCTGAACCTGACATAAGAGTCTTAAATGACTTGTACTACTTTGTCTCATTTTCATGCATTGCAAGGCATCTCTTTAACCTGCTGACTGCAAGACTCCGCAAGTTTTTACAAATTGGCTTGGCGATCTGCCTTTGTAATTGGAGCAAGTTTTTTCTGCAGATGTGGAGAAGCAATATTTATTTGCGATGGCATCAAGACACAGTGTTGGGTAGATTAGGCTTTCAGCTTCGCTATCACAACTCATCCTTTACGCAGTGCAATCAGAAGTTTTGATCTGAGCCGGCCCTAATTAGCTGTCAACTCTAAACTTGCAGCCAGGCACAAACAAGCAATGCATAGCATAAAGGATCATTTTGTCATTCACAATTTCTGCCGACTGTGAGTGGAACTGTGGGGAATTACTTTGGTTTGTGACAACAAACTAATGCTGCCTGTCCTGTTTGTGAATATCACTGGGGATCACTGACGTAGGAAATACGTAAGATATGTATGGAATTTTAAAGAATATGAAAGATATTATGATATCAATTAAGTGAGGATAGAGGAGGAAGTAGGACATTCAAACAACTGCTAATAACAACTGCTAATTACTTTTTTAAAATCAATTTTAAAAAATACTGGTCTTCAATTAAATTTACAATGGTGGACAGGAAGTAAAGCTTCATGTCCTTTTTGGCAAGCTCACAGTCAAATTTGTTGATGCAGTGTATGGTTAAGTCTATTGAAAAGGTTGGATCATGACTATCCCAGATGTTCACTTGTGGGTATATCTGACTATTGGATGGCTCACAATCAGTGAGTGTTTAATAAAAACTTGCCAATGTAAATCTCAGAGAGCATCTGTACACTAAAGCATATGACTATAGCCATCTCACATGTAGCCGAACGGGCAGTTCTTGACACAGGACACAGCCTTGCACTTCTTGTGGCGTGGGCGGCACTGGCAAACATCACAGCCGTGGACGTCAGTCTGGAAGCCAAAAGGACATTTGAGAGTACAGCTGGCAATTAGAGTGCCGCACTGCTCTTCTCCTGAAGGTTAGAAGAAAAACACAGCAGAGACCAATTAATTACAGTCTTAGACATTAATTACAAGCCTCCATTTATATACATCCTTTAAGATCAGTGCTACAGAGGCAGAAAATGAGAAATGCAACATACACAAACAAATACAATATTGTAACAAATAGTATAATATAATTTAATATAATACAATCAAATATAATGTAAAATAAAATACATTCTGAATTCTATAATTCTATAATAAAACACTCAATCATTCTTTACTAATAAATCAGAACAATTCAATATTTTAGCTTCATAAAGCTGGTACTATTAAGAGCTTTTATGTACGCTGGGCATGTGCAGGCTGTTTTACTTTCACTATGTGTAGCAGCTTATCCATTAAAAAACATATACACTCAAAACGTGTGAAATCATAACTTCAGTAAAGTGTGCCTAAACTTTTGATCGGCTGTGTGCATTTTATATTAGTATATATATTTATAATCCACAGACATGCTTGTGGTTCCATCCTAAATCAGCAAAATCAGCATTATCTCTTTCCTTTGACATCTGTCAGGCTCGTATTTCCTCAGTTTCTCTTAGCATACAAAACAATCTCTTAATCCATTTGCCCTTCACTGTTTATCCTCATAAACATCTCTACTAAAGCCAGTCAGAGTCTGGAGAGAATACAGTTAAAGACCTTCTGACAGCGCATGTAAGACCTGATGAAGATAAAGCAGTTTTTTAGTGACTTGGCAGAACGTCACTTACTGGTCCTGCAGTTGCAAGTCCTGCAGCCGTTGGGGTCCAGTTTGAATCCATATGAACAGTTTTTCTCTGTCAGCATGCAGTTGTCCAGTGAGCCGCAGGCAGGGGGCGCCATCGTGATGTAGGTGGGCTCTGGAATACAAAAAATTCCCCCAGAGGATGTGAGTCACTTATGAGTAAGTGAGATAGTTAAACAGACAGAAAACGTAGAGAACACAGGAGCTCAAATGGGACTGCACATGAGTCATGGGAGTCGATTTTCCACAGGCTCTACTTTTAGCTTCATTTAAAAGGCGTGAGTAAGATGACAGCTTGCAACAAAACAAAGTGATCGAATGTTATATAAGCACCTTATCTACGTCCCCTCGGTTCGTCTGTGATGACATCTGAGTCTAATAAGAATTCCTACTGGTTATAAATTGATTTGACTAAAACCATTTAAAGATTATGGGGCTGTTTAATACAGAAGCTTGTGGTATATCAGTGACAGGCAAACCATCTTGCCGTTTAAGTTATGACAGCTCTGACAAGTTTCTATTTGATTCCCGCCTTTACGATTGAAAAACTTTACCACGCTGTGTTCCCAGTACACTGATAAAGATGTGAAAGGATCCAGCCAGATGGGCACAAAGAGAGATAAAGTTGTCAAGATCTGAAATGGATAAATGTCTTGATGAGTACAAATACAGTTGATGGCAGTGGTTCAAATATGAGCCATCATCACATAAAATGGACGTTTTCACTGCGGGGCGCGGAACTGTATTATTCCACTACTGAAAAACAAAGATGCGTGTAGTTCTTGCTGAAACTACTAACAGAATTGATTGGTTTGTGCTTGTTGACCATCTCATGCAAACAACTACTCTCTTGGTTCTGCTTTTTTTTTTAGCAAAACCGTTCTGAATGCCGAGCTGTATGCTGAGAAGCAATCTCAACAAGTATGGACAAACAAGTCTGTTAAAATATTTTTTCTGGCCAATAACAGAGGACTGAATTTAAAGGGATAGTACATGGAAAACATGAAAATTTCATCATCACTTTCGCATTTCTCATGTTGTTCCAATTTCATATGACTTCCATGGATTAAGAATTTAGTAGATTGTCCCTAGATTGTCCAAAATAAACTAAAGCCTATTTTATGTGAGTAGGGAGTTTACAATCTGAATAACTGCCAGATATACAAACTTTAGGTTTGTTATTCACTGGCTACATTTAAAAACAAACATACAGCATGACTACTGTAATCCAATTCAAAAACAAAAATGACTCTTATGAGCCAGTGAATCACAAAAAACATTCAAAAATTCACAGATTTTGTGGCTGAAATCAGTCTGATGAATCCCTCACTGCATGAATCAAGTTACCATCTGACTCACTTCTGACTGAAACACAAGTCTCAACTTTTATTCTTTACTTTTAGTTTCAAAATGAAGCAAGAAAGCTGAAAGGTTTGTGAAACTGCTTGTGATATGTCATTACTTTCTGTCTGTAGTTAAAGATAATCATATACAGTTTTATTCATATTTAAATAAAAAAATAAATAACACTAAACCATGAATTTAATCTTGGGTGTTTGTGTGTATTAAGGACATTTTTTTTGGATTTGAATCATTTTGCAAAAACTGTACAAAACATTACGTCATTAGTCCATAATTCTCAAAAGCTTATATGTGCATACAATACAAACAAGGCTATGATGACTAATAATGAAACTAGTAATAAAAAGTAACGTAAGAAAAAGTTATTAACTCAGATTTAAGTATGTGAAGTTGTCCTTTTTTCTATTCATTAAAGAACGAAAAAGAAATTTCATTTACATATTTTGAGCCATTTCAGCAACTGTTTCAGTAGGGCCCACAACTAAATAAATCAACCAACCAAACATGCTCACATTCATATGTAATCACATATTTAATGTGAAAATTTCAGGTGTGAAACTCCTGTTGACTGTGGGGTTTTACTTCAAAAAGCGATGTAGGAGCTTTGGGGGTCCGCCCCAAAGTGACAGTTTTCATTTGCTTAATTACACACGCTGCGTCTGGTACAATAACTTCCCTCTGACAGGGAGAGGGTGTCACCTTGAGGAAATGAGGTCTTCTAACAAATAATAATTAGGAAATAAAAATGCACAGAGCGCGGGGCAGCTGGCAGATGAGCTAAATTAAGCTGTCCTGGGACCTGGGGGATAGAGAGCAGGGCTGTGTCCAACAAGACCCAGAGGAGAGGACACAGAGCTCCACACACTCACAGCGATGGGATGCATTCAGCACCAGATGACACCTCTGGAGCGGGTCGGAGCTGATCATCAGACTTGGCAATCGAGCCGAGGTGTTGTTCCAATGAACGTAATCTGAATGCCCCATCAGAGCTCTCATCAAAAGCTCTCTTCACTTGCACAGCTCGACTTGACGTAAAAGCAAAAATTGGAGAAATGGGAATGGGCTCTGGAATGTGTCCACCACCTCTACAAACAGCCGCGTGCAACATGCCACATGGCAATGAGAGCAGAGTTCTCTAGTCCTTGCCAACAGGTATGGCTATTTAAGAGCTCCGTCAAGGGGGTTATCAGGCATCAAATGCAGCTGCCCACTTATTTCTCCTATTCACAATGTTGTCATAAGGCCACATATGGCACTACTAAATGCATATGGATGTGCTTCTGCTTTTTTGGGAAAAAGGATATTGCTGAATGCCAGAACAGTTCTCTCTGATTAGATACAGCAGATAGCGAACGGCGTAACTACACCATTATGGGGGCAAAAGCATTTTTTTTATTGACAGCCATTCAAAAGCAGACGTGTACTCAGAAAACATGTTTTGCAAACAACATATATAGAAATTACAGTTAGAAAATCCTTTTTTCACTCTGACACATTGAGTTTTTAATATAGAGTAATCAGTAACATGATATTGAAGATTCATGTTATTGGCTAAAAAAGGCAAATTTGTCAGAATCCTGGTCACATATTTCTGTAGCTTCATGCACCAGCCACAGTATGTATAACTCTTTCCTGGTATAATTAAACTCTATGGTTCTATCTTTGTTTACATTGTAGAATCGTCGCCACAAGGCTACCGACTCTCTGGCTCCACAAGTAACAGACAACAGGCTTTGTTATGGAAAGAACTGACAAGGCCACAAAAATAGAACTGTGTGTGTGGCTTCAAAACACAGGTAACACAGTGTGTCAAGGACACCATCCAAACTGCTGTTCCTCAGTACATAGGAAGCTCTTAAAAAGACCCACACCTGAGGCACTGAATGCATTGTAGAAATGTTATGAGTTCAAAATAAGTTAAGCCCTATCGACAGCATCTGTGGCATGCTGTCGATTACCACAGGAAATATTTTGACTTGACCCTCAGTTTGTCAAAACAAAGGAAAGGCATTGGGGCAAAGCATCGCAGCAGGATAAACATTTAAGCACACAATGTTTAGAAATATGCTATCAATAGACCTTGTTTTGAGCCTGGAACATTCCTTTAAAGAGCTTAAAATACTCCATAACTGGGCAGCTGTGATACACCCACATATATATAATCCCCTAGTTCTACCACTACTTTCCAACTTTGTCATTTAGCTGAAGCTTTAATCCAAAACAGAAGTACATTTGCAGTATTACAATTAAACGTTACACTTGAGCAACTGGCACACTGACCACAAAGCATGTACGATGTTTGTATCATTAACATTTTGGTTACCAGCAAAGGAATAATTCACCCCAAAATGAAAACTTTGTCATCATTTACTCACCCTCAAGGCATTCCAAACTCTTTCTTCCCTCTTCTGTGAAACACAAAAGAAGGTTTATGCATATAATGAAAGTGAATAGGGATGGGGGGCTATTGAGTTTCAAAAATGACAAAAAGTACCATAAAAGTATTGTAAAACGGTCCATATCACTCATGCTCTATTTTCAAAGCCTTCTGAAGCCATATGGTATCTTTGTGAAGACAGAAATTTAAGTTATCCACTGAAAAGTTTTGCTCTTAACATCAAACGTTTTGTGATGCGTCTTTGAAGCCACAAGTTTGAATGTACATGAATGTGAATTTGATTTTTTTAGTGAACAGTTATTTAAAATGTTCCTTCACACAAAGCTATCAAAACACTTCCAAAGGCTTTACATGAGTCATATGGACTTTTTTATTATTGTTTTTTATTGGACAATTTTTTTGTTTTGTGTTTCACAGAAGAAACCACTACATTGAACTACATGAGTAAGCAAATAATGCCAGAATTTTAATTTTGGGTCAGCTATACCTTTAACCAGTGCTGCTGCCAGAATTCATGGAGCCCAGGACAAAATTATAAGGCTGGATCCCAGTCCCCATACTCCCAGCAGGGTAAAGACTGGTTTAGTGGGTACCCCTTCATCACAGGGCCTAGACAACATTCCCGGAGTTCCTGAGTTCCCCTGACGATGACCCTGCCTTTAAACACTAAGTTACACCATTCAACTGACAAAGTACAGAGTCATGAAGCCCAAAGGGGTTAGTCACCTGGCTGTGGGAGGAAATCTAAAACATCTGAATATTTTCACATTCAAACACTCTCTCTGTGCTTAATCTTTCACTGCAGCCATAATGAAAAACAGGCCGACACGCTGTCTTTGATCTAGCGCTGCACCGCCCAAAGAAACAGAGAGATTTCAAAGAGAGATAGAGAGGGAGAGCTGTATTTGAGATCTGGTTGCAATTCAGTGGCGCTATTGTGCGTATAGATCTTTGTATGGAAAAACTCATACTACACTTCCCCCTCACTTCACCTGAATGCCATAGTGAGTCCTCTCCACGGTCAGACAGACCCATCTAAACCTCTAATTGCTTCACAGGTCGACAGGCGTATAAAAGTTTAATTGAAAATAGGTGAATGTGAGCATGCTGCTTGCTGCACCCCTGCAGACATGACACTGTCTAGTTTTGTCCATCCTCTGCTCTTCTTTCTCCACTTCCTGCCCCAGGCCCTTGCTATCTCAGCCTGTTAAAATGACCTCAAGTCTTATAGGTCGCTAACCAGACTCTTTGCATTTTAAAAAGGTGCAGGGCAGGCAAAAAATGTGAGCAGTTCTTTCCCTGTGCAGCCACGATGCTGGAAAGTTGTGGGTGGTTGCCAGGGTGTTGCTTTGCCGTATTCTGAAGATTGAGTGTTTTTAGCATATTGATATGCAGTTGCTAGCATGTTTTGGGAGGTTGCTAGCAACAATGTCTTCAGCAACAGTGCAAAAGTTTTTCTGCATTTTTTTACCCACTATTTTGTTAACCTGGCATGGGGGTAGCCTAAAATCATGTGGACACCCCTAGTTGTTAATAAATTGATTGATGGTTACCAGTGTATTTTGGGTAGTTGCTTACTGGCCCAAACTGAAAAAACCTACCCTAAAGTACTACCGTTTTTCTGGTGCCTTGACCTGGCTTGGGTCCCTTATTTAATATAAACAGAAGCCACCTCATTTGTTTGGTGAATATCACCTGCCTTACCACTTAGTGAAAACACATTTCCTTCTTGTTACTCACTGCTATGCAGTTTCTAGTGTGTCCTGGATGGTTGCCAAGGTGCCTGCCCCAAGTTTTTATAATATTCTCATCTCTACATATCTCAAGGGTCGGGTTTTTTCTTCAATGTAAGTCTGTTCTATGAATGGTGAATACTGTAAGTCAGTAAGTCAGGATGGATTACGCTCCACAGTTTAATACTTAGGGTAATAACACACCCCTAACACTACAAATAAACAATAGTAGTGATGCCTGCCTTCACTGTTAGCAAGCGCAATTAAAAAGAGCACCTGCTGCCACAACTGAGACAGAGCACTCATCCTTTTTGTATACTGGGCTGAAGCACAAGAAGGTTGTTTCATTTGCTTAGATCTTTAATTGGAAGTAGGTTAAAGGTGCAGAGGAGAGATGAAACACAAGAATCCTATTACCCCTGGTGTGACTCAATTCCACTGGAACGACATTGATCATAACCAACATGCCAGTTCAGAATCACGCCGGAATCTCGCCCCCACAGCCACGATAAAATCAGGGTTGTTTAGTGCATTTTTTCATAGCCTCCTACACACGTATTGTCAGGCTGGCATTTAAGAGATGTTGATAAGATTGTTAATGGCTCTAAACAAGCTTTCCTGTCTTGGTAATCCTGAATCTACAAGTAACATGGGGAAAAAAACGTCACGCACCTTTTTGCGAGTTGAGAATCTAGACAGCGAACAGAGCCATGAGAAAATCTATATTCTCTGGCTCTTCTCAAAAGGATGATGTCATCAGTCTGCACACAGCCAATCCCCAGAGAGATTCATTATCCAACATACCTGCCACTCATCTATCATTTGCCTGCTTCTTTCTGTGTGTGAAATAACCTTTACCAACCCTCTTCTATGGAACATAGTCCATGCCCCCGAGAATTGAGCCGCCACATTCCTGCATACAGAGGTGCATGTCTATACCTCCAACTGCCTAATCAAAGCTCATGATGAGATACTAAATGAAGCAAAGATTTTCCCCGCAACAAACACAGAGCAAACAACCCAGCCAGATGCAGTAAGTCCCTGGGGTAGCCTCTCCAGATCTGTGAGCACAGTGTGAAATATACACCAGCAGTCGTGATATGAAATTCCACCGATAGCAAGGGTGAACGGTGAGGTCTAATAGAGAAAAACACACAGAAGGGTTCTGGTGCAGCATTGCATGACGGCAAAAAAGACACAGCAAGGCAGAAACGTGAGACGGAAGGTATATGAGATGGTGGAGCTGTTTAGGTTGGGTTGGAGATGCTGGGAGATCCAGGTATGCACCTGCCTGCTTTGCTCTCACAGTCTAGTAGATTATTCACACATGCAGTGTGTGACTAGAATTGTAACTCAAAAATACATGCACCTGTGTGCTAGAAGATCAAAAGACTGAAATATATAAAGGTATATTTTTACATTTTCCGAAGAAATACAAGACATCTGTCGATGCAGAAGTCACCACCATGCTAAGGCTAGGATGCCTACTTCCAAATCTCTATGATATTCTCATCCCTACATATGACTTCCTCATACGTATATATGACTTCCTCATAAGTTTATTAGAAAAGTACTAGAAAGACATACAATTTAAGATACGAATAATAGTAATAATGGTCCTTCGCTAGGCAAGCACCTCTTATAACTACACAATGTATGTAGTGCATAAATAATAACAAACAGGTTGGGAAGTCTGATTCATTGCAGTGAATCAAATCATTTTTTTGTTATCAATAAGCCTGTTCAAAAACAGATTCATTGATTCAGTGCTCTGTGCACACGGCTCGAAATGCTCATAGAAGTCCCAGCACTGCATGTTTTATGGTCTTTTTTGGAATGAAAAAATATATTGTAAATATTGCTGTGCTCTAGATTTTTGAATAAATTATACATTCTTTGATCGTCAAATTTACGACATGCCAATGCTTTGGGAATTAGGGTTAGGCTCAACCCAGTCTTTCAAAACAGGGGCATCAAATAAACAACTGTTTTGTGAAAGTGGAACAAAGAGGGTGCACCTAAGAAAAACACACCTAACATAACACGAGGCCATATGAATAAGGATATGTGCTCTTACCCTCACACACGGGGCAGCACTCTCCTGGCACTGTGACAGGGTTTAGGCAGCTGTGGCCACAGGCGGCCGCCACACAGCGGGCCTCACCACTCACACACTGACAGAAGGTGCAATCGTCTTCACGCCAGTGGTCTCCATGAGCCAGGATCTGCCTGTTCACATAGCAGCCGGCAAAATTCAGCACTGGGTAAACGGGGTCTGTTTGGAAACAGTTACAGCGAGAAGGTGAGATAACAACAAGAGAGAGATTTTGCTGACTTTTTTCAGATTTTCTGTGTTGACTGGTGAGGGAATTCTGTGAAAAGGATTAAACATGGATAGATGTGTTAAGCAGAGCTGAGAGAACTACATTCTTATTGGTAGATGAACGCTTAAAGAAATTAGCATATTTAATAAATGAGCATGCGGGGGGAGGTGTAAAACTCTGCAAGTGATGGGCGTTTCGAGCTGTGGAGTTTCACTGCAAAGATTCCTGGGAAGTTCTCGCATTTGAACACAGCATCTGTTGTGAAATCCTGTGAAGTGTTTATACACCAGCAAATAGTTTAAATAAACGCAACTTAATTGATGGATGCACCAACAAATCTAACCAAAATTACTGAGTAAAACTTATCAGCCTTTTGGTTCAAATTCTTTATCTCTTTCATAAGCCACAGCTGCATATCAGACAGCATGCAGTTTATGGATTGCTCTTATAGACTTACACTTACTGTGAGCATTTTAACTTTAGTCGGGCAATTTCATTTAATCCATTGCAGTAAAACTCTCGAGAGAAAGCTACATGGGAGTGGGGGAGTTTCACTTTAATTAACTACATAACGGCAAAATCATTCGCAAACTAATCTCAACATGACCACAATCTGATAAATATAACATGAGTGGGAAACGTGGCGAGGTAATACTGGGCTGTAACGTATTGGACAACAAAAATCTACCCATGAGAGAAGCATAGCAATCGAAATTACATGCTCCCGGGCAGCCTATTAAAGGTTGTCTACAAAATAAAACAAAGAACAGTTCCCTGAACTAATTAGCCCTGGATGCTCATTGAATTTACAACACACAAAGTATTTATCTTGGAAACTGAACATCCAATCGGCAAATTCTTTCCTATCTTGCAACATGAAATGCTCAATATCTTTTGTGATGTTTAAAACCCAGTCACGTCGTAATTGCTTTAGGATACAGTTTTGGACCTGGATGACACTGTTCATTAAAATTCAAAGAATTCATGTTTTGAATCATTTACAGGCAGCACAGAAACAGTAAATGTAAAACAAAGCCTAAGGTATGAGACATATGCTAAAGACTGTTTGTTCAGTAAATTTTATATGAAGGTGTGTGTATGCTTGTTTATGCTATTGATAAACCGTCTCTAAAGTTTTTAGAGAATATTTTAATTTATACAGGTTTCTGTCCTGTAATTTCATTGGCCAAGCAGCGTTGCAAGAGTGATATTTACTACATAAACAATACTGTAATATTTCACTGTTTGTATCACTCCACTTGACTGTGTTTTTCCTGAATAGAGTACGTAAATGATAAGGAGAAGTGAAACTCACTTGGAGTTTCAAAAGGAAAGTTCTCTCACACCAGCATCATTCAGTGCCGGGGTTTCCCTCACCAGGTATCTTGCAGCAAGTGCAAAAACCTGGAGTGGAACTGATTATAGAAAACTGATTATAGGGGACGGGAAATTAACTCTGTTCCAAGTACACACCTATTCCAGTCTGTGTGTTATTTGATGACATCTAAAGCTTGATGATTTGGCTTCTTTTCAAACAACTTTGTTTGGCCAAAAAGTAATATAAACATGTGAACTACATTCAACTGGTTGTAAGTTGCTTACCACTTGATAGTGTGCTTTTGCTTAAGAACTATAAGAATTTTTCTTAAGTAACCTTAAAAAAGTCTAACCTTCACAGACAGCACAGCACTCTCCTTCGGGTACGTAATAACGTTCGCAGTGTAGGACGCCACACTGTGCCGTAAAGCATACAGACACTCCACCCTGGCAGCGACAAAAGCGACAGGCATCCATCCTGAACATGTCACCATTGTGGTACTCCGCTCCGTTAAAAGTGCAGGCCACCTTTGTCTCTGCAAAACACAGTCATCCGTTCACAGTGCATTAGAGCTTGATGCATATATGATTGACATCACAAGCAAAACAAAAAGGCTCTTGACGACAGGGCCAAGAAGAAGAGATAGTTATGGGGTATGCAGGAACCTAAACGTGTTGCATTTGTGTCCGAGAGAGCTTTTAGTTGCTGAGTTTTAGAGAGCCATAGAATTGATGCTCACCAGTCACCATGGCAACCCTATGTATGAAATTCCCCTTTCAGTTCATGCATTAAGATGCCTGCAGTTGTGTAAATGGGAACAACCTGCTTCTTTGATCCAAAAAGGAAGTTTAATGAATGTCTCATAACTTTCTGATAACTTTCGTAAACTTTAGCATAAAAAACAACACATTTACAGTGGCACTGTAAGAGAAACCCAAATGACCACCTATACATTCTTATAGAGGGGAGAGCAAGGTTACTTGTTACAAGGGCTATATCTCAGTAACTATAAGGCGTTGAGTATTTATTATTATTATTATTCAGGCAAGCATCAATTACACACTGTAATGAAGACAAAGTTTAATCATAAAGTTGAACTGTTTTTCTGACATTTATATTAGACTTATAAAACATTCAGTTGTGACAACATGCCCCACGCAAAGGTCAAATTGTTTTCAGTGAACTATGTATTTTCCAGACAAAATCTGTGGAAATGTTTAATAACCTTTTTGTAGCCAAAATTATAAAGTATGTGCCTGTATTGCCATTTAAAAATCAATGCACCCTTAAAAAATATTTTACTGGATTAAAAAGTGTCACAATGACAATTTGTACGAATGGGTCAATTTTAAATTAAGTGAAATAATCAGCAAATGCCACTCGCTCTCCTTGTGCTCATGTTGAATGACGCCAAAGACATCCTTGAAAACATGCCTGTTCGGAACATAGCTGACGGACTGCAGTCGTAACGCGGAATACAGTGTGAGGCCTTGGAACATTCCATGCAATTCTTTGAAATGAAAGAGTGACAGAATTTCAAAGCAATCCAATAAAAGAGGAATTATTATAAACCTGGAGTCCACAAAAGTCACCCAGAGCCACACAGGAATGGATCCTTACACACTTAGCTGTTGAAAGATCAGCCGATGCGGCACACAGGGTTTTTAATTCCAGTGAATAATCTTGTCAATTAGTTGAGGCTCAATGAATTATCCAGTAATCTGGTGTGGCAACAGTTAAACTGTCACACTAGGCAGCCTACACAGAGGACGGTGTGGATTTTCTTGGTTTTCTAATCAAAGCTGTTTTTGTCTGCCTGGTTCTGTTGTTCTCCTTTGGGTGACTGTTGCTGATGCAGAAAGTAGCAACTAATTGTCAAGAACTGCTTATAAATCATTGCACAGAAGAAAAAAGAAAACTTTTAAAAAGCAATAAAAGCAGTAACGTTACCCCCTGCCATCAGACAGCTGCAGATGAATCTAATGTACAATAATGCGCTGTACAAAAGGATATCACACATATACAGATGTTTATTAACAGATGGCTATCCATTAGCTTAATATGTCAAGGATCTTTTATTGACAGGTGGTTCCTCTGAGTTTAAAAACTGTTTGTAGTGAGACTGTAAACAACAGGCTTAAGCATGGACACAGAATGACTTGGATAAAACTTATTTGGACATTTAACCAAGGAACAATCGGTTTTCAAGAGATTATGCTTGTAAACAGTGTCTGCAACAACAGTATACAAAATATTAATACTAAACATTCCCTGCCTATTCTATCCATTTCCAACCCAACTGCATACTTTTTCTTACACCTATCCCATTAAATTCCAATATCCATGTATCATTCCCAACTAAATTCCTTACCCTGTCCTTCCAAAACCCATCCCAATTGATCCCTACCCATTCCTTAACCCATCCTATACATTCCCTAGACAGTTAACATTATACACATTAACACAGAAAAGTAAACAAATTTAAAATACTCATTCATAAGTTTGCCTCCATTTGGTTGCATGCATTAAAGCTAAACCCGTTTGTCTCACATTTGAGACTTAACTGAGGATCTAATTTGCCTCTTTGGACCTAATCAGAGAAATAAAGCAGGACCTGAGATGGTACTATGATGAAATAAGCAGTTATTTATATGTATCTTTGCGTTGTGACTGCATGGGTACAGGAACTTGCTCCTCCCATACGATCCTTTGGAAGTACACACTGGAGATGAAGATTCCACATTTAACTTCGGTCTGGAGCGCAACAGCTTTTTATTACCAATTGCCATAAACAGACATCATAATCACATGGGAATGATTAATGACAGAGTGTTTCTAATGAGCCTCATCCTCCAGCCCACAGGCACTATGGTGTGACTAGAGCTCGGTGACGTGATGTGGCAGAGGTGAATAATTAGCAGGGGCGTTAGTGATAGTTAGGCCAGCACCTCCCCAGATGTTCAGTGCAATGGTCCCACCCCATGGGCCTCATTCTTTAAAAATGACACAAGTGTCCACATCACAGCCTTTTAGAGGTGACTCTGGCTCGGAACGTAAGGATGAAGTACTTTCTCTGCCTTGTCTCATCGACTGTCTGAGTTTATGCAGAACCACTGCTTGAAACTCTTTCGCTTGAATCTCACATTTTTAAGAAAAGGCCTGACCCAAGCCACATGGATGCAACAAGAGATTTGCAGGAGAGCAGATAACATGCTCACTTGTTTTGCTTGTTGTTATGACATCACCAGAAAAAAACCCTTGCAAAGATAGGTTAAAAGGGAGAGTCTGGCTTTCCTGCTGTATTTCTGTACTTGTATATTCTGTATTTTGTTTTTGAAGGGCAAGCCATAAGTGCTGATGTGTAAACATCTGGCTCAAGCACATGGAAATCTGGTGTCTGCTCCAGGGTTTATCCCTCTCTCACCACAATAGGACAAGCTGGATGTTAAACAAATATGCAAAGTCTGTCAGGCTTGAGCTGGTTGCTCCTTTCTCATCCCACTGGCTTCCTTGATTTGGTGACTTTACTCATCATAACGGATTATCCAACTGGAGCGAATTCCTTCATAGTTTTATGGGAAAGTCTTTGACTTGGACTTATTCCGAAATCCTTTGGCATTAGGGATTGGGCTTCATGTAGGAAGAATGAACTTGAATGCCTTCTGTTTAATATTCGGAATGTTTTTTAAAAGCTGTTATCTTCTAATGACTCTGTCAGAAAAGGAAATGCTTATTCAAAGTCTGAGTTAACTTTTTGTAAGAAACATCAGATGGTCGGAATGGAGCACCTCATTTTGTCTTGCTCATTCTAATAACCAAACAGGTAAACCTGGGAGCCTTTAGCTCAACCAAGCTTAAGAATGCAGCAGTTTTACCACTCCAAGAAATAAAATTGCTATATATATAGAATCTCAATTATTGTGCAACATACAGTGCTCCAATTTGTGGGGGCACAGCAAGATCTGTGAAATACTATAAACACCTTTTATACAGACCTACACTACACTTGACTAGCTGTATATTGAGCTATAACACCAAATGCTTGTTGATACTTCTAAACAGTAGTTTAAAAACTAACCATAAACCTGCTAAAATCACTGACCCAGGTTTGTAACCAGCTGGAGAACATCTACACCGGTTCCTACCAGATCTTAATCGACACCTACAGAAACACACATAATGATACTGAGAACATCACCAAGGGGCTCAGACCCAGTGTTGTAAATGACAACCCTCTGAGCTCAAAGGCTAGAGTCTAATACCACTCTAACAATTTTGCCAAGTGACTGTTGCAGGGTTAATTAAATTCAGCACAAAAACCTTGAGAAACATCTTTAAAATAGACTTCAGACGGCTACAGAAGTCACTATAGAAAATCAGAGTTTCTGACACTTGTTTCGGCCATAGTGCCAAAGGTGTGTCAACATTTCTCTGTCTCTGACTCATTTTCTGTTAAAGCTTTGGTGAGAATAAATATAAAAGGTGCCAACATGCACTGCCTTGATTCTAGTGTTTTACTCTAGACAAGCTCTTTACTCTGTTTTGATTCAGGGTGATTCTACTAGCAGTCTAAACTACTCTATTACATGTCCAGCTTACACCTGGCATCTTTTTCTTTTCACACAAATTCTGTGGCTGCATAACTTCAAATTTCCACAGAATTATAACAACAATGACTCACAAAGTTGTACATAAACCCCTGTTAATTTTTTTTCCCAGGGAAGGCATGGACTGATAAAATTCCTGCTTCAATTGCACTGTAAATGTGGATAAAAGCAACTGCTAAATGTATAAATGCAAATTTTACAAATATTAGGACTAATTGGATAATGCTTTCAGCCACAAATAACAGTGCAGTGCTTTCAGCCCTTTTAATGCCTTTTACCACGTTTGAATCTATTCTGCTGATTTTCTTCTTACATCAGCACACTAAGGCTTACAAATTCTGTCTGGCCCATGATTCTAATAACATACAGTATTGTGTACAACCATTATCTAACAAAATCACTCAGGATTCTCTCTTTTCTTGAGTCGCCACACCTTGGTTTAAATTAATGGAAGAGGTTACCATGGAAACACTACCCAGGGACGCCAAAAGCCTAGTTTTCTCTGCCTCCAGAATGATCCAGCTGGTCCACTCCCCTCTGAGGCCTCAAGGCCAACAGCTGTTAACTGGCCCCACCTGAATTGTTTGAGAGCATGACTGCACTGGTAGTGTCTTAGCGAGATGAGGTAAGTGGCAGAAGTCAACTATGTAATCTATATACCTGCCCGGCCCTTCACACATCTGTATGGGTGAAAAGCGATGACACAAATTGAGAGTGGCTGTTGCACGTGTTCTCTCATAAATTACTAAAACAGACCAAATCACACACATACCCACAGAAAGTCTATTTCTATACACAGAGGATTTCTAAAGCATGAGCCGAAAACATGTTCATTTATATTTAACTCTGGATTACGAAGAGGCAGTAATAAAATTCTCCAAGCGGTGAACAAAACACCTCCACATCTCAGTCTTACTGAGTTCCCAGGCACAGCACTGAAGGGTAACCTAAAATAATATCATCTATTACCTTTCAGAAATTTAATGTGGAGGATTTACATAATCTCCCATCTTCAGTCACACACTTGAACTCACACAGAACATTCTTGTTTAAGATCTGTGTTGTACAATTAAACACGTTCAAGTGACTGCTAATTTAGCTTCACAGGTCCCTCATGCCAGGCGCCACACACTGAGTTTCGTCATTCCTTTCGTCATTCGTCACTTTTGCAGTAGAATTTTATACTTTTCCCCAAAGTCCACTTTTATTGTTAGTCAAGGTTTTGTGCACCCGAAAGAGTCGTAATTTAGCTTTCCATGACCATTTTCCAGCCTCTCTCATCATTACAAATAAGTGCTGTTTTTTGGAATGCCAAACATAAAAAGTCTCCATAAATCATCAGGGTGGACTAGGGAGAACGCTTAGCATTGTGAACACTGGAGTACAACCCCATACACTAGTAATACATTTGTAGTAGCTACATTAACTTCCTTTATTTTAAAAGAGCAAACAAAAATGAAAAAGAAAGAAAAAAGATAAAAAAGCAAATCCTGTTTTCCATGATATGTGAGTGTTTCTTCAATTTCAGGTACTTTTATGTCTCAAGGGCTGATTTTTATTCAAAATTGTATTAAAACTGAGCACATCCTCACTTTTTTCCTGGAAACCTTTTCTTTCTTCCATGCCATAATTATTATTTTTTTGCCATTTGTCAAATGTCTTTTATGTATAGACTTTTTCTTTGACTTTTTTCCAGACTCAAACTTTAAGTATAAAAATGTAAATTACATCTACCCAAACTATTATAATCTAACCAAAGAGTGAAATAAACAAATACAAGCCTACAGGGTTAAAAAGTGCCCATAGTTAAAAACCACAAAAACCACACGTCTACCCTATCTATACCACAATCTGTACCATCTACAGTCTGGTATGACACAAAGATCTAGTTTCACCCATGAAATGAAAGTAAACACTCAGAAAAGTGAAGAAGAAATAGAATTTGAAGGCTGGAGGAGGAGATGTGATTCCCATCCTCTCAAATGCCTGAGCTGTTATTTTTCCAGTGGAGGAGAAGGTCTCTCTTGAAGGACTCTATCTAGCATTTTCTCTCTCTTCCTGTCCTACAGTCCAACAGAAGTTGCCTCCCAGTGTTTTGCAGCCCTCCCTTATGCTGCAGGCGAGCTTGTTTTGGCTGCAGCTGCTGGGAGACAGACTAAATAATGTGATAACGTGCCGCTCCACAGTTGTGCCTTGCATTGCCAAGACCCGCCACTGCTCTGGACATGCAAATCACTACCACGACGCAACACCTGCAAATCAAATTGTCGGGAAACAAAACAAAAAACAAAACAGCGCCTTTGTGTGCATGTTTTTCCTTTCTTTATCTGTGAAAGATAGCGGCCACTGTGTTGCAGCAGACATAAATAACAGCCGAGTATAAAAGAGAGAACATAGTGCCTAAGGGGCCCTGCCAATCATCTCAAGCTTCGCAGAGCACGCGTTATGTGGATGGCCCCTTGGTGACTCCTATTCTAGCCCTACCTTAATATCACTTTACTCTTCCGACAGCGTATTCACTAAAAAGAGAAATGGAGACAGGAGAAAACGACATGCTTCTCGCAAAGCCACAATGTTATTCTTGTTACCAGTTAAACTCACAGAACCTTATGTCACTGAACTGGCTAAGCCTAGTAAAATTGTGGTTTTAAAGTGCATAATCTCTTCAAAGAACGGACAGTTTTTGAAGCACTTGGAGTGACGTGTACTAATCCATCCTTGTCTTCTGAAAGAGAGCCAATTGTTCCTCGATTTCATGTCATTTACGGAGCAACTACTAACAATAACTACTATTTACGGAGTTAATCCTAACACTATCAAGCATCAAGCACAATCACCCTGCTCCAAACTAAACAGACCAGACTCAAACTAAACCAGACTCAAAGCTCATAACCTCTTACATCGCCTTCTATCAGTAGGTTAAACAGCTCGCACAAACCGCCAATCATGTCCTTCTCCATGACAACCCCTCTCTGGGTAAACATTAGTTTAATGATGGGGCTGGCAGCAGTGGGACTGTATGAATGGGGAAAGACAGGTGCACCAGTTCCTGTGTTAAGACGCACAAAGCTAATCAGGGAACTAAAAATAGAGCTAATGACAAACCAAATCTACCGTGCGCAAATATGGAGTCGTGTTTAACTGCAGTAAAACAATTTGTTGATAAATGCATTCTGATTTTAAAGAACAAACCGTTTGCTTTAGCTGTCAACAATCAATGTGACAAGCAAAACAAAGCTGCTATTTTAATGAGTAAACAAACTCAAGGGCAAGCAACTTAATTTAAATGTAAAATGTAAATATAAAGTACCACAACAGAAATCCAAAAAAGGAAAAGCGCCTTTAAAAATAAAAAAATGTTTCACTTACCAGATTTGTCATTCCAAACCTGTATAAATTATAACATAAATAAAGTATAACCTGTAGAACATAAAAGGAGATGTTTTGTAGTGTTGTTGCTGCTTTTTCCATACAATGAAAGTGACTGGTGGTCAAGGGCATTTAAGTTCCATAAAGCTCAATTAAAGTATTTTAAAAAATTGTCCTAAAACTTTATTGAAACACTTCGGAAGCCATACAATAACTTCACTTATGTTTGACATCATTGACGTCATACCTGACAGAACATTTTCTGCACATGAATGAGATTTGAGAGGTGCAGTGGAAGAAGATTATTATTGAGTAATGACTTTTTCATTTTCAATTGTATGGCTCCAGAAGAGCTGGAATATAGTGAATGAATTGTATGGAACTACTTTTATCATACATTTATGTTATTCTTCTGTTGATGTTTTAGCATTGTTGCTTGACAGCCCTTGATCACTATTTACTTTCATTTATGATAAAGACCAGCCTCAACATTCTGCCTTACAACTCCCTTCTGTGATCTATAGATGATAAAGTCATACAGATTTTGAGCAACATGTGGTTGAGTGAACAACGATAGAATTTTAATTTCTGGAGAAAGTACTGCTTTAGAAACACATTTGGTTCATTATGAGAGGCAGAAAAAGGTGAGATGTCTCAGCTTTTCAATATGGTGAGAAAAGAAGCAGAACCGCCTGGTAGTTCACAAAAATAGAAAGAAAATAAGGCTTTTGAACTTTTGGAAAGGAGCTGCGATTAGCTCAGGGTGGGAATGTTCTAGATTAGATGCAAACATAAACTTACTTCACTAATCAGACCTTCTGCTTATCTGCTCCCCAAAAGGGTGACATCACTGTCTGAGAGAGGAGTCTGGTACACAAACACTGTCTGAGAATGCTCACTCCCTTGCCATCCCAAACACCTTTGTAAGTGTGTGTGTGGGTGCCTCAGAGATTGAGGGAGAAACTGGCAGAGCAAGATGGCATTCTGTCTGTTTGACATCTGTTGTTGCTAAAATCATCAAGCAGTGAATTTGTTTGGAAATGGCACAGATGATGTAATCAAATATTCATGGGAATCTTAAAAATGGGTATCGTCAAAATCTTTTTCTGTGCTCACACTACTTGCAGGAAAGAAAAATCACAAAGAGACATTTGCTTAAGTTCCTGCTTCTCCGATATTTCCCCTGAGAAAAAGAAAAAAATATTCTCTCTCTAGAGTTTTAGAAGATATGTGCTCAAATTTGCAGAGATTTGCAAGTCAGAGATCTCAGTATGAACTCAAACCTTTCTATCAAATGTTTCCAAATTACTTAGGCTACGATATCCATATTACTTTTACCGTATAAGGTCTGTTTTAGTAAATTCAGTAAATTTAAGGTTGTCAAGCTGGTTTGTGAACATGGTTGCTCGTTTCATGATGATGATAAACCACTTGATCAAGGTGGTCTACCAGGCTGAAACTGGGTCCATCTAAACAAGCTGATAACTAGCATGAAATACAGTAGCTCAGGTGGACAAAATCTTGAGGAATAAACCTCAAATAAGCACAATATAACCTGACTGTATGCTGTTGTAATCAGAAGACAGTAGGAGTACAAAGCATGCTGTTATTAAGGCATGCTGTATTGAATAAATCTTATCACACATTACAGAGAACAGAACTGATTGAAAATAATCAACACATTCCAATTATAGATTCATACAGACTGCTTCCAGCAGGCCAGCCTTATGTAATGCAATTGAAGGTGTAACCAAAATCTAAATGGCAGCTTTCTGTTCCAGCATGTGCTGCGAGTGGCAACGTGACCACTTGTGCTTTCATAGCATCCTTGTGTGGTGCATTCATCTGTTGTGTCAATTTGCTCATGCCATGAGAAAGTGTTGAGAAGGTCAATCTGACGTGTGTGATAACTGCTGCATATTAATCAGTCTCTTCACATCCATGAGGTTAAGTTTGTTCCCTTTTTGTAAGCTCTTTCACGATCTCCCCCCACCCCCTTCAGCTGTGGAATATTAGATCAGGCTCTACACTGTACACAGTCACCAGTGGCCAGATGTTCAATTAGCCTGTACTCCTGTTTGGAGCTTTGATGCTCCGCGCTGCTCTCCGGCCTCAACGCTTTGTTCTTAAATCAGCCAAAGGCTAATATCACCTCCCACCATGAAGATAACACACAACCTGGCCCTGGCACACTGCACCACTATTTGTGCTTCCTTGTTTATATACATATGTGCTTGAAACGAAAGTGACTGTCGTCAAATGACAAATAAGGAAAAAACACGTCTTTGAGCAGTGCTCTTTCTCTTTTGCAATGCCTTTCATGTATTGTGTGCCCTAGGCCTGGCTGTAGGAGAACGGGAAGGAAATAAACAAATAGAGAGAAAGAGGAGTTATTCTGGTTCCCTTTATTTAGGCGGCCACACTTGAGCTTTTGTGTTTGGATAAAGCCTGACTTCTGATGTTGTTCTTTCTGTGCGAGAATATGGAAAAAACCCAATGCACGACATACGGCTGTAAATGTTTCCAGCTTTGATTCTGTGCAAATTTCCTGTGGCTTGTTCCACCTGTACCCCGTAGTCACCTCATCTGAGAAAGATCTCCACCACCTGCACTCAGCTCTGCCCACAGCGCCTGTCAGGTTAAGCTCTCTCTTCCTCTCCACTCCACAGGTTTGTCAGTGAGTGGTGTGTTGTGTGGACATCACTTGTGAGCATCTATCTCATTGAGATGTCCATATTCTTTTCACACTTAACACACACAAACATGCATAAATTGTTGGTGGTCCAACACTGTGTCCCAATCAGGGAGATTGGATAGAGTTTGCAGCAACATATAATATCTGTGCCATATCCAATGAGATTTCATGGTGGGCGTGGCTACCCAGCGTGTTGCTGCAAGCAACTGAAACCAAGTGACTGACAAAATGTCCTGCTGGCTGGTTAAAAACACATGGAATGAGATTCGCATGAAGGAATATCTTTGAATATCTTTAATTCATTACCCATGGTTAGCTTGCAATCATTATTTTTGTAGGGAATGTCAATAAAATAAAATCAAAAATGTATAAATTTGTTGAACAATGTTAGTTTTTCATACTTTAGAATTTTTTTTATTTGTTTGAAAATGGGCAGTCAAACAATTATCTGAATCTTTAAAACTGTGCTTTTTAATGTTTATGTGCAACAATGCTTACCCTCCTTTTGTCAAAAATCAAGTCAATATTTTAAATATACAGACATGCAATTTGTAGTCCAAAATTTTCTAATGCAGTACAAAAAATATGACTCTAAAATATATTCTCTATCAATCAATGTTCAGTTGAAAATTAATTTATTATATTATCATGATTATTTATAAATAAATATTTATGATTATTATAACTTATCATAAATAAATAATCATTTGGAATAATTTATTAGCAATTTCTTTTAAGAATTAATCAAAAAATAATCAAATCTTAAAAAATGCAGAAATTATTCTTGAACTTCTAACTTTTACTGTTCCTGCAGTAAAATGTGCGGTAAAAAAGCTAAAATGAACCAAAACTCTCCCCGTTTCGACTTATTAACATTCCAAACATAGAAATCTCATTTTAAAAGATGTGAAGAGGGATTGTTGTTGGTGTATGCAGAATGTGTGTATTGGCTGTTTCTGGGTGTGTTCTGTGGGTAATCATGGCTTTTGTGCTGAGTGTGGTCACTATGACAGCATCAACAGGGTTCTGCCCACTGACTAGACAACCTCTCTAATGCACATACACGTAAACACTAATTATGACACACAAAAACAGAGCGTACCGTTGACACACTCAAACACATCACAGCACCTCCCTGGTGTTCCGTCGCCATGGGACACGACCCGAGGGGAAGTCCCTGCTGGGCACTGTGGGAAGCTGCAGAGGCCGGGCAAACACTCGCATCTGAGTGGCAGAGAAAGAGAGAGACAGAGACGCTGATCGGGGAGGGGCTGTCATACTCAATTCGTAACAATGAAACGATCTCTCCTGACGCTCTGTTGTTATTATTTTCAGTGCTGAAATAATACATAGTTAATATTTGTTGACGCTTTGGACCCTGGACCCTACTCGTAGTTGTGAAAAATACTGTTTTGTGCACAGATGTAGTGATGTAATCTAGATTGTGCACCATGACATGGGTATTTCCTCTAACCTGGATTGTATCAGACAAACATTGTACCTAAGACTAAAACAGTGTAACAGTATATGACGTCTAAACTGGATTGTAAGACAGGTCTGCCTGCCTTTACCTGTGATCTTGAGACAAATGCAATGATTTAACCGGGGTGTCGAATGGAGGTAATAGTGGAACAAAGTAACAGGGAAGGGAACCTTGGCAAGGGCCCCTGGATGTAACCTACATGGTGAGTGTGAGACAGGTGTATTTAACTAACCTGTATGATGAATATGAGACAGGTGTAACATATATTGTGTAATTGTAACATCTAACCTGAATTTTGAGAGCGAGACAGACATTTTGATTAAATCTGCTTTGTGAGTGTAGGGCAGGTATAATGCGCTATCTAGGATTGTGAACGTGTGACAGGTGTAATGGGCTAACTGGGATTGTGAGTATGAGACAAGTGTGCTATGAGACGGGTGTAATGGGCTAACTGGGACTGTGAGTATGAGACAAGTGTACTATGAGACGGGTGTAATGGGCTAACTGGGATTGTGAGTATGAGACAAGTGTACTATGAGACAGGTGTAATGGGCTAACTGGGATATTGAGTATGAGACAGGTGTAGTATGAGACAGGTGTAATGGGCTAACTGGGATTGTGAGTATGAGACAGGTGTAGTATGAGACAGGTGTAATGGGCTAACTGGGACTGTGAGTATGAAGTTTGAGACAGGTGTAATGGGCTAACTGGGATTGTGAGTATGAGACAGGTGTACTATGAGACAGGTGTAATGGGCTAACTGGGATTGTGAGTATGAGACAGGTGTACTATGAGACAGGTGTAATGGGCTAACTGGGATTGTGAGTATGAGACAAGTGTACTATGAGACAGGTGTAATGGGCTAACTGGGATTGTGAGTATGAGACAGGTGTAGTATGAGACAGGTGTAATGGGCTAACTGGGATATTGAGTATGAGACAGGTGTAGTATGAGACAGGTGTAATGGGCTAACTGGGATTGTGAGTATGAGACAGGTGTAGTATGAGACAGGTGTAATGGGCTAACTGGGACTGTGAGTATGAGACAGGTGTAGTATGAGACAGGTGTAATGGGCTAACTGGGACTGTGAGTATGAGACAGGTGTAGTATGAGACAGGTGTAATGGGCTAACTGGGACTGTGAGTATGAGACAGGTGTAGTATGAGACAGGTGTAATGGGCTAACTGGGACTGTGAGTATGAGACAGGTGTAGTATGAGACAGGTGTAATGGGCTAACTGGGATTGTGAGTATGAGACAGGTGTAGTATGAGACAGGTGTAATGGGCTAACTGGGACTGTGAGTATGAGACAGGTGTAGAAGGTGTAATGGGCTAACTGGGATTTGTGAGTATGAGACAGGTGTAGTATGAGACAGGTGTAATGGGCTAACTGGGATTGTGAGTATGAGACAGGTGTAGTATGAGACAGGTGTAATGGGCTAACTGGGATATTGAGTATGAGACAGGTGTAGTATGAGACAGGTGTAGTATGAGACAGGTGTAGTATGAGACAGGTGTAATGGGCTAACTGGGATTGTGAGTATGAGACAGGTGTAGTATGAGACGGGTGTAATGGGCTAACTGGGACTGTGAGTATGAGACAGGTGTAGTATGAGACAGGTGTAATGGGCTAACTGGGACTGTGAGTATGAGACAGGTGTAGTATGAGACAGGTGTAATGGGCTAACTGGGACTGTGAGTATGAGACAGGTGTACTATGAGACAGGTGTAATGGGCTAACTGGGATTGTGAGTATGAGACAGGTGTATATAAGTGTAGGGTAATGGTTGTGAGTATACAGGTGTACTATGAGACAGGTGTAATGGGCTAACTGGGATTGTGAGTATGAGACAGGTGTAGTATGAGACAGGTGTAATGGGCTAACTGGGATTGTGAGTATGAGACGGGTGTAACAAGCTAACTGGAATTGTTAGTATGAGACAAGTGTAACAGGCTAACCTGGTAGGAAGGGTGCAGCAGCCATCTGCTGTCAGTCTGACCTGAGTCTCATAGCTGTCTGCTGGACACTGGACAGGCTTCACTGGTGGACACTCTACTGTGCTGCAGTCTACACTGAACACTGAACATAAAAGAAAAGGTAAAGCATTTATCACTCCTCATCCAAGCCTCCAATTAACACTCCTCATCAAACTCTCATCCAAGCAAATGATGTGCCTGTAATATCATCCCTCAGGCTTTAGCACACACTGTTTACAGCTACTAAACTGTTATGTGGCGTGGGTTAAAGGCTAAATATGGAAAGACTTGCAAACTTACAAACAGCTAGCAGAGTGTTGTGTAAATAATCAACATGAAACAGCATTTAAGTGAAAGAGGATTACAAACATTGATTTTATCTATTTGGAATTGGATTGTAAAAGGTGGGCATACAGCACCAGAATAGAGGTGAAAGAGAGTTTGCAGTATATTGTAAAGGACTCATGAAACACAGCCGGCACCCACTGGACACCCAAGAGATCTGTTATTTTACTAGGATGCACAGGCAAAAGTTCAGGTCACCCATGAGCATATGAGCATTTAAAAAATTGTTACTATTGCCGTAAGCTTTATTACATTACCATTTATTACATGAACTGGCAATACATTACTGTGTTGACTATTAGTAAGAGTTAAAAAAAGCTGCATTACCTAAAACACTGCCTAAATACCTATTTAACTTGGTTAATATTAACCAATAGCTCGCAAGGCCTAAGTGATGTTAGCTAAAAAGGAAAGCTGTTTTGAAGGTGCAGCAAATATTACATTGTGATGAAAGGTTACAAAGACTAATAATGTATTTTTTTGAATAACACCCACTAAATAATTATGTATAAAAATAACAGGAATGCTTTTTTATGTTGACTATGTTGTGAAACTGTTTATCGGGAATGTGGTATCTACAGAAAGAAATCCAAAAACAGATGCATGCTAAAAGCAGTACTACATACACATCTGTTCTTTAAACGCTCTGAGGTTTTAATATTTCTCCAAGACTTTGGCAAACTCCCAAGTCAAACAAAAACAGATAGGAGAATCACTTAGTATGTTCAGTAATGAAATTTCAGTTCATTTATGTCTTGTTTAAGCCAAGCAGTTAACTGCTCAATACTGCCATATTGCAGATAAAGTTGAATGCCAAAATATAAAGAACAAAACCATGGAAGTATGACAGATACCATTCAAGGAATTCAAAATCCATCTCTATTGGTTGATGGTGTGGATAAGACTCCACAGAACCCATCTATTGCTCTTACCAAAATAAGTTTTTTGAAAATTTAAGCTCAAACCTTATGCTCTTTTACTACTGAAAAGACCACCTTTGAAAGGAATGACATTTCATGCTGGATAGTGCAGGTTTGGAATTGGCTTAGCTGATGAAAAACATATCCATTATGCTCACCAAAAAAAGCTGATAATTGAAAGATCATAGATCATTGAAGATCATAGTGTTCCTGGTAAAGCTTTTTCAACTAAGTTGATCCCATTTCTAAATCAGCATGCCTTTTTTAAAGAAATAATATTCTAGTCAAGCAAACAATCTAACTAACATTATTTTTCCCCTCAACTGATAACTAACCAAAAACCCAACCCTAGTTTTTAGCCTCTCAACCTAGATTTAAATTTGATTGGCTGATCAGAAATATTGTTCCAGGACTAAACAGAAACGTGCCCTGCTTGACAAAATTAAGGTCATGTTTATTCACCAGAAACATATTCTGTTCATTCACACAAAAAGCAATCATATATGTCACATTAAACTCATTCATCTCAGTTACCTGGTTTGCATTCGTAGAGGTCACAGCACTCCCCTGGCTTGCCTGAGCTCTTGGATACCAGGATGTTGAGGTGCCCAGGCTGGCAAACTTTCCGCAAACAGCCGGCTGGGCTGCACACGCAGCGGCTGGGCAGGGGGCAACATTTACCTGGTGGAGCGTAGCCCTCAATTAATATGGAGTCCTCAGGGCAGCGTGGAGAAAACTGCACCTCGCACCTTGCCTTTGAACAGTCCGGTCTTTCCTCTACAGAGAAGGACATAAGCAAACATTAGTTATGTTCAGGCTCCTTGAAATTGTTTTTTTTAACACATATAGATTCAGGTTGGAAAAAAACATGCGCCAAGCACCAGCTGGGCAGTAACTTTATTGTGAGCAACTGCAACTTTACTTGATTTAAATCAAATTGTATGATAGTATGATCCTCACTTATGTAAGAGACATGCACATTTTAAATTAAAGACCAAAACACTACAGAAAAATCCTACAGAAATCTGTCATAACTTGCATACATTTTCTAACAGCTTCAAAAGTGTATCTATGATGCTTATTTTTACTCAAAACTCCTTCTGTTCATTGTATTTTGCCTCCAAAATCAAAATATGCAGATCAAAATCGCAACATTATCATGTTTTTGTGACAGGCGCAGTTTCACATAAATACAGAGGCTGATTTGTCATGCATGCTCTGAGAAACGCTACAAAAAGACACAACAACGCTGTCTGTCACACATGCAAAAGAAAAAAAACGATTAAATAAACCTATTGTAAAATAATCTCAGTTTTTCTTCTGGTAATGTAACAGGATGTTAATCAATATTAAATATTAAAATGAGAAAAACCGCCAGCAGCCACCACGTTCCATATTGTAAACAGAATATTGTAGGTCAAAGTCCAGCTATTTATGAACACATTCAATTTGACCTTCCTTTATTGAAGGCATGATTGCTTTTATTCGTCCTTTACAAGAGAACAACAACCTAACAAAGGGTGAAGCCCGAGAAATTGAAAAGGTGTATGGGAGAAGCATTAAAAGAGCCAGAGAAAAGAAAACTCATGCTGATGTGAATGTGAATGAACGGCAATGTCAGCAGGAGAGAAAAGGCTGATGTGCTGTAATGCTCCTGTTGTTTGTGTGCTGTCTGATAACACTCAGAGGAGAGGTGCTGTGACGACTCTACAGCACAACATGTTAAAACACAGGCAGCAATAATAATATGTAAACACAACAGGCTTAAACTCAGCCATAGTGTGTCTTCTCTTAAAGGGATAGTTCACTCAAAAATAAACACTCATTTGCTCACCCGTTTGTCAACTGAACCAGATTTATTTTTTATAAAACACAACATTGTTTTAGGTAAAAAACAACATTTTATATTCTCATACACATTCATTATTTTACTTTAGAAGATTTGTGGTATTCTTGGTACATTTTTATCTTTTTTGGAAAATTCACTTTCATTGAATAGAAAAAAGCAGTCTGAACACTACTAAATAACTTTGTTTCATGAACAACAGGGAAACAGTAGTTTTGAGTAATATAAGGGCATGACAGATTTACCATTTTTTATTGAATTTCACTTTTAGGAATGTGGAGACCTTTTAGAAATATAATATAAAGTATTTAATGATATATGGAAAAAAATGCACTGAAAGGCAAAATCACTGACTGTATTGACTAAGGTTACATACTTCGTAAGCATTACTCTGACACTGATTAATTAAATCGCTAAACATATTATAGGAGATGAAGTCAAGCCATTAAACAATGTACAGCTGTTTGTTTGATTTTGTAGGACAATCACATCTAATGTATGAAATGCATGTCTCACAAAGAAACTACAGCCTGTTAGTGCTTTTTGATGTGTTAAAGTTTGAGTCAAGAGTCCATAATGCCACTCTTCTATTGAGAGAGAGGCTGTAATTACCTCAGATGACAGAAAGAGAGAAAGAGAACAATAATGTTGTATCATAATAAGAGCAGTGAAGACAGACACCTCTCTAAAAAGCAACTCATATTTAAGCACTGTGTTTATGTGTCATTATACAAGTGCTTGGGCTTTTTGTTCTCACCAAGGATTTAAGAGAAATTATTACAATTATGAGCATTATTTTCAATCGCAGGCAAATGCCACCTGAATGTGAAATGACTTCATATATAGAGATGAGATGCGTGGAAATGAGACGAGAGAATAAGTGACATTGTGACGTGTCAAATGGGACGTGTAACACAGTCACCTAATGAGACAGAACATCTCTACATCTTTCAGTGAATGATGTGCCATTTAGTCTAGCAAATCAAATTTTTGCTTAATTTACATTTATGCATTTACACACATTTTTATCCAGAGCTCAAAGTGCATTCAAGATTAGGTATACAGTTTGTGTGTTCCATGGGTGTAGAACCCCTGACCTATACATTTCTAGCACAATGCTCTACCAGTTGATGTAGGGAAGACAAAAATTCACAAAGGATCTCACATTTGTATTTAGATTTAAAAAATATACATTTGTTTGATTGTTACATCTCTGACTGTTAAAATGTGATTTTCTTAGTAGACACAGAATCAAAGTGTATAGGAGTTCATTTGAAGTTTATATGGCTCTCTAAGATGCTGTTTAAACATTATGGGAGAAACCACCACCATTGAAAGCTCTTTCATCCCCTTCATCATCTGCCATTTTTTCTCCTAAAACTATCCTAGTGCTCTTGAAATATTTGAAAATCTCCAGCGCATCATCAAATCTGTACTTCAGTTTCAGCTATACGTGTTTCTTCTCTCATGAGTGCACTACTGGAGATAAACAGCCATTTATTTCTTCTTATGCTAGCAGCTCAGCCCTGTGTTGATCTACAGAAGTCTCTCAGTGAACCACATACATCTCATTTGAGAATATTTTTATCTCAGTGGGATTGTAAAAATTCCCTGAGTGGCTTTTACTTTGCCCTTAATGATTTGTCCATTACTCTATTTTGATACTTCCTCACTAATTTGTTTTAGGTATCTAGTCTGGCGCAACTTCACTGACAAACAAGGTGCATAGAAACAACGTAAGTAAGGAAGGTGAACCCAGCAATACTGGACCAATAGGTATATAAGAAAATATGCCATACACCAGTTAAAACACTGATTATAATTACAATTGTCTCTAATTGTGCTTTTTTTAAATTTGCATTTGATATATTTTCTTGATTTATTTTGGTTGAATTTTGCTGTCATTTGTATTAACAACTTTCTCCTTAATTAGTTTTCTTTTAACCCTGATGAAGGCATGCATGTCATTAATTTCATTTAGAAGTGTAACCAGATGTACCTTCCTTTCCAATTAGTTTAAATATAACCAATGTCAACCCCACAAAACACATTGATATCAACATGGCAGTACAGTAGTACTCACTGTTCATATGTTATGGCGTCTTGTTAATATAAGCGTGATGAAAGAAAAGGTGAGAAACAACACTTCCACACGTCCCCTATAACAGCTACACTGAGATGTTTTTTCTTGCTGTGATTTCTCTTTTGACAATGACAGCTGTTCAGCACTGATCACATGGACACTGTTGCCAGGCATCTGCTGCAGAGATGGAAACAGATTGTTACATATAAATTCAATCTGGGAGCAGCCTCGACCCCTGGGCTTCTCATGCCTCCACCTTCTGAGATGCAGCAGAACACAGTGTTCCCGGCCGCTCACTGTGATGAGGTCCTGAAAGAGCAGGTACAATGTGACCACACCGCAGGATGCTAAAGCCTGTTCAGATACCAGCAGGTAATCCACACGGTGCACGTCAAAGATTGAATTATTGGGAAAGACGTTAATTATCACAGAATATTGAGGTTGTCCGTATAAAGACTAAAATTTGAGTGATGAAAAGACCCACCACACATAATTACCTATAGAAAAGCTAGTCTTTAAAGCACATCATCAAATCAGCAGTCATTGATAGAGACAGGGCTCTGGCTGAGAGCAGCAGGTTGGCTTGGCACTGTAAAGACATTGCTTTATATTCCACAAAGCCAGTGAAAGCTGAGAAGTCCAGGGAGACAAGGCAGAACAGAGCACGACAGAGAAATCCATTGGAGAATAAATAAAATCCAACAAACTGCAGACAAACAAGCAGGCAGCTCTTACCAAGTTATCGCATACCATTCAGTAAGGATCATGGTTGTAGCAGAGCGTCAATGGTGCAACTAATCTAGTTGTTAATCTAAAGTCTCTGTTTTATGTCCTTACACAACCCCATCAGTAAAGGTCAAGTATCCCTTCATGGACACTAAAGCATCTTGTTACATATGTAAGACTAAGTGTATCACAATGAGGTATAAAGTTACCTTCAAGAATCTTTACTCAAGAATACATTCCTCTGTGGTGGAACAACACCTGATCCAGCTGATCTAAAAAAACCATCACAACCTTCAAACAGCTCTTCAGTGATCACTTTTAAACCACACTGAAATCAAAGCCTATTCCACAAGTGTCATCCACACAAGTTTAAAAAGCATGCACACATCACATGCTGTCTTCACTTTTCTTTAAGTAAGTTAAGTAAATAATTATAATTACAGAAAATAAATAATGATATTAATCACTCATCATTAATAACTCAATTGTGTTAATCTATTGACAAACTTAATATTTTATATCAGAATTTCTATTTTTTATGTTTATCAACGCATATCATGACATATTTGTTTAACGAAACAAATCATCAACTTCAAGTTCCGCCTTAAACCTGTAAAGCACAGAAATGCCTTTTTGGCCAATCAGCAGCCAGAACTGTTTAATAAAGCAATATTTTTGAGGCACATTGTTTAAAAAAAGCTAAATAAACAGATATTAAACAATTTCAGGCCATTTTTAATCAATTTTATTTATTTTCTTTGCAATAGCAGCAACCACATGTCTTGTCAGATATTACAGTTAAATCTCATCACTGTGTTATTCACAACTTTAATTAAGAACGCTTTACACAATTTTGGAAGCTTGTACCAAACTCAGGCCATATGCCGCAAGGCAAACTCTGTCCTTAGATCAGGGTGCTAAAAACCATAAAAGCAGATCATTTGATCATACAAATTAATTTAGAACATCAATCAAACTCTGATTTCTTCTTCCTCCATGTTAGAGATCCATTTAAATGCAAAACGACAGACAGAGTTTTGATGAAATGTAAATAAGGAAGGTGAGAGATCAGCTTTTTCAGCCTAAGGCAAACAAGAGTGAGAAATGATTTGAGATCATGTTCTTCTTGCCTGATGGAAGCCGCTCAGAAAGAACTGAGGCACATCTGTACACAGAATACAGTTAAAGCACATTAACGCTGGGGTGAGTATAGCTTAAAACTAGGTGCTCCCTACCTAGACAGCATTTTAAGGTATTATAAGTGCTCTCCTACAAAAAATGCTAACAGCTTTACATTTTTTCACCTGTTCACTTACACAGGTGTACTCTGTACTCTGTACAAGTACTATGAATTTTTCTTTCAAAACAACATACATATATATATATATACATATACATATACTATATATATATATATATATATATATATATATATATATATATATAGAAATATAAAGAAAGTGTCTATTTATCCAATATTTGTTTGTGTCATGTATTTTTATGCTTCATATTTTATTGTACCATTAGCTTAGCAACATGCTAATGTCAAACAGTAGTGAGTTTCTCAGTGTTTCTTCAGAGAAGCAATAGTTTTGTGGCATGCAAAGTTGCTGCTAATGATCTATTCTCCATGTTCGTTTACAATGCTGCTTTAGGAAAGTAGATGCCTATGTAGGCAGTAGACAGCAAGACAGCTTATTGAGACATAAGGCGTATTTTCTAAGACATGCATCATATTCCACACTAGATCCAGAATGAAGTAGTGGGGTACATACATGAGCGAGATGAATCAAAATGTGCATACACTGACATAGTCCTCTAGTGACTTATTACTGGCACTAGTTACTCAAGATTCAGTCAAGCAGATGTCCACCTATCATAGGCTCTAGAGATCTCACTGACACAATCCAGCCAGCCCATTTCACACACCTGGCTCTGGAGAGTTTTTAATGGTCACATCTGTAGAGCGTGTATGACAAGCTGAGAGAATGACTGAGAAGCGCGTTTACATTAGCACATACACATGCTCATGACATAGCCCACATTTACTATATAAATCATTCCGTGTACAGAGGTGATGTAACCACATCAGAATACACATTGTGGGTCCATATGGGCATGACGACACTTTGTTCCTGTCTCTCGTTTCTTTGGCAACCGATTTCAAGTGTTTGGTGAGCACTCACACACTGAGGTGAGAAACATCTTAACGCTTCATCCTGATTACTGCTTAAAACAGTAGTCAAAATAAAACCGTACAAGGGAGAAAAACTCTCCACGGATCCATACCAAACAAGGGAAGAGTATGCAGTGATTCTTTTTTTCTTTCAATTTCTTACAAAGATTACCAGAGCTTTTTAATGCATTCAGCTAATTCATTGTAGCAGTGATTAGAGTTTTAAAAGAAATGCTAGTTGATTTAAAAAGAAATTAAAAAGGTCTTCACTCAAGATGACTGACTACCTAAAAAGATGACTGACTAGCCTGACCTTCATTACCATAATTAATATAACATGCAGACTGAGAAATTATTACTTGGCCAAACAAACAAATAAAGAAAGAACATCATTTATGGGTAGGTATTTTTGGAATTGCAACATAATTCATGGTTTAATGGCAAAATTCTGTATCAAGTTTTTTTTTCAGTATTCTAAATAATGAGAGAAATATCCAAATCCATCCTGACATTAAGCTATTTAGTTGCATGGCAGATGGTGTCACTGCAAAGTTTTGAAAGTGACAACCAGATTTAAATGCAGGTGTGAACCAGATTTAAATGCACCCTGTGTTGCATGAAATACAGAAGTACAGAACCTGAAATAGTTTACATCACAATAACCATAGCAACTTTTTGACATCTCACTACTGTAAACAGAAACATGGATGGCAACAGTTTAACCCATTTTATGTTAGCTGGTGTTGACTAAATTAACATAATCATCCAGAAATGATGAGTAAATCACAGCTGGAGAAGGTGTCGTTTTGTTTACGCTCTGTTTCTTAAAGACCACAGGGCTGGTGGAAAAAACTATGGTGAAGACAGACTGGTGTCAAAATTTGCGAATGAGTCAAGACACATGCCTCAATCTCTGTGTTTTGCTTGCACTGCTCCTGGAGAACAGACACATCTCAGACAAGCTGTCAGTGTCCAAAAGACAGTGATGTCGCTGCATTAACAACTAGTTGCTCAGTTCGGTTTTATATACGCTATGCAGATTTAATGAAAATGCAGATGTCTCTGCCTAAATCTTTCAGGTGTGTATCTCTTAGAATATGGTTGTCATTCTTGTAAATGAACTGTGTGTACAGAACAACATCAAGCACTCAAAGGAGGAGTGACAAGCTGCTGTATGTGATAACTAAAGCTATTACGTATGGACTTAGATGCTAAAGCATTTTTAAAGAAATAATGCTAAAAACAATTTTAAGACCAGTACATAAATCTTTGGTCAATTTTCTCAATTTACAGCCCATTAACATGTGTGGCAAGTTAATTTTGCACTCAGGTTACAAGGCTATAGTTCAGTTCCTCTGGGGCTGGTTGAAAAATAGTTTGGCTGAGAAAATGAGACAGAGAGAGGGAGCGAGAGAGGGAGAAAATTGAGCGGAGTTCAGGGAGCGGTTTTACAGCCAGATAACTCGCCTTCCCTGTGTAAGCCACACACCCCAGTGAGCAGTTTACTCTCCATTAAATGACACAAACACCGACCCAGTGCCTGCTTTCTTCTCACAATACAGGCTTCTTTACCAGACAATATGCTCAACATTACTGTCCACTAATGGAAAAATCAGTCAGCTTAGTGCCACTGAAAGGATTATTGCTATTTTCTTGTAAGTACCTGCTATTTGGGGTCCCCGAGTAAGAACACTATGAAAGTAGACAAAAAATACATTTTGTCAAAAATATGGAGGACTGTCTGGGAAAAAGCAGTTGCATAAAGGATGACAATGTAAGCAGATTGTGTTTTGAAGCAGATGTACTCAGGAACAATGCTGTAAGAACACAAGAAGAAAAGGGGAGTGGCAACAGGCGTGGCTCCTCACCTCCATGCAGGCCCCATTCAGTGACAATCTGGCCACTGCTGCGCAATAACACCAGCGCAGGAAGTGTCTGCAACAACAGCATGTCTGTCTGTCAATGCTGCGTACTTATTAGCACCATCAGCGGTCTTTTCTGTGGAGCGTTAGATTACATGTCCCACAGAGAGGCTGGTTTGTTTGTTCATTATTGGGCCTTCAGACCTGCCAGTGTTATGTCGTGTTGTCAAGTGCCCTGCAAACTAGAATAAAGACTGGATCTCAGTTATTTCTAGAAAGGGTATAAACTGAAAAGACTCAATGAGGCACTGCTGTAGGCTTCATTTGGCACACCTGATGGGATTTTTGTTCTGACACTTTTGTTCTAACTATCGGCACACCTGATTTAGTTATGACAGTACGCATCTACAACTTGGTTAACCAAATTAAGTCTTTTAGGTTTGTTTTTCAGCTGCAGAATTTTGGACCGCACTTTATTTGCTAAATCTAAGGAATCTAAATAAAAACAGACCAGTTTCAAACTATTCAACATTACAAAATCCAAGGCCATGGAAATGTCCCCTTTAACTCAGAACAATGCCATGATTTAAATACACTTGACTGCTTTCTGACAAATTTAAGGCTGGATGGCACTTTAAAGGGACATGCTTTTCGGGTCTTGACACTGTGAGACTGTGGACATGTGCTGCACTTTGCATTACAGGTAAATGTTGACCTCTCCTCGGACAAACCCTGTCATCTCAGTGACAGTTGGACTGATGTCTCTTAGATGCTTGACACACCACTACAAGCAAGAGAGGGAGTGAGAGGGGGAGAAAGAGAGGGACCATGAGAGCATGCTGTGGACAGTCAAAAAAGAAAAGCCTCAGACACAGTAGGAGGCTGCAGACACGCAGAGGCAGAGGATTGAGTTTGATAGATGTACAACAAAAAAAGATAGCAAGTGAAAAGAGAGGAGAAAAACAGATGGAGTTAGGTGACAGAAAAGAAAGAGACAGAGAGACAGGCAGAGAGAGATCTGCGGTTCTCTGGCCCATTGCCAGGAAGGGTGAGCATCAATCTGTCTATGATTCTGCCAGAAGTCTCTATGAATAATGCAGCCTCATTCCCAGCCCAAGTCCTGCCTGTAATCTGCATAGCGGGAATGACTTTACCCCTAGGTTGCTGTTCCGCACAATCACTGCCGTCCCTTATTTATTTATTTATTTACTTTAGTTCATCAGGATGCGCAGAGCCGTAAGATCATGCTCATTTCCTGAGCTGCACAAGCCACACGGACGTCAGGCTCTGATAAATTACAGGGTGGGGCAAGTTCTTCTTATTCCTGCATTTACTTTTTTTGTGTATATTTGTGTGTGAGTAAAAAAAGAGAAAAGAAGATGGAAGAATGATTAAGATGAACCACCTGACAGAGAAAGAAAAGTTTAAAGTAGTTTTAAAGAAAAAAGTTTAAAGCAATTTTAGGGCACAAAAATCTAAAACAAAATCTTATTGCTGTTACAATACAACAATACAAATCATGCTTTCAGCATACAAATAATAATAATATGCATAAATTAGATTCAGTATGATAAATTCTGCTATTAACATCTGCACTTCACAAAAACACTTCGCAATTTAAATGTACTTTATTGTTCAAGTTTCCTTAACTTTATTGAATTTATAATTATTTTGTTTTATTTTGAAAAATATGACCAGGGCATTTCCTGAATCTTCTTGAATTGCTTTGTCATCGGCTCTGTGTGGAATAATGCACATCAAAATACAGTTTGGCTAAGATATTTTACTTCAGAAGTTTTTTTCGCACAAACAGATTGTGCTTTCGTAAACCGCAGCCCTCCTTTAGCTATGCTTCCATGCAGAATACAAACATGGCTATTTACAGTGATACCAGCGCTTAGCTTGCCTTAGATGAAAGTTTGTCATATTTCAGATTTTCTCAGAAGATTAAATCTGTAAGTCGTGCGAGCTGAAGTGCAGTAAACAAGTACACACGCTCATGTCATCTGCCTACTGCTCTCAGAAACGTGCTAAGGAGTGCGAACAACACCTGGAAAACAATCTTCAGATTCTTTCTCAACCCCTCCTTTACCTCAGCACACTCAGCAGGACTACCACGTGTAAGCGTGTCTGTGACGTTCCATGCAACCCTACTGTGTGTGTCATTAAACAAGTGTGTTTTAGCAGTTGGTGGAGTTCTTCAGGAGCCAGACAGATTAGTGCCTTTCTATCTTATTAAAACCTTCAGAATTTAAATGCACAACCACTGGATTCGGCCTGGAATGCAAAATGAGCGATTTCATCACAGCCCAAAAATACCTCAAGTTCTTTTAAACAATTCTACTGCCCCAGGATGAAAAAACTGAATCTTTTGTTCTGTGCAAGAAAAGTCCCCCTGGCACAATTTTTGTTATGTTTTTCAGATTACAACAACAGATAAGAGTGAAATACCAGAAGTTTAACAAAAAGGAATGAACAGACCTTTCAAATACCTTCACCGCCTGTGATACTGACCTACATTCTTTGAACTTTGAAAGGCTACAGTATGATTTCTTACAGATGTAACATGAGATTTGTGAGCTTTCCAAACTGAATTCCTTGGCTGATTAAGTGTCCCCAAAATAGCAAACAAGCCACCCTTGATTCTAAGCTTTTTTAAGAAGCTGTTGAAAAACACACAAACCAGTGCACTTCATCATTCTGTCTGCTTCAGCTGCTCTGGCTGCATACGGCGTGTTTTAATAAACACCATTTTCAACAGCTTTCTCAACTGTAAACTCTACCTATGCATCCATCACACACAGTCGGGTCATGGCACCAGATCTAGAGAAACTTCACAGGCAGCTATCTCAGAGCAAACACCTGTACACTAATATAAATCTCTTGGTTATTAATGAACCTCTTCTTATCATGGAGAAACAAACCATGGGATGTAGCTCCTAAAATAATAACAAGAGGCGGATCAACCCAAAACTTGGAGCTGTAAACAGGAGTCTCTTACAGATGTTTTTCATGATATATTGTTTCTACCTGGTCCGCGCTGGTCTGTACGGTTCTCACAACCATGAAAAATTTGGAGACTTTAAATATAAACTTTACAATTGTCACATGAAGTCATTAAAATTAGTCAAACACAAAAATTATTAAAATTAGAAGTAATTGAAAAATACATTTATTGCAATAATCTGAACTATTACAATGTCACCAATTTATACACTACTGAGAATAAATATTAAATCTAAATCTATAAAATGATTAAAAAAGGATTATACGTGAATCACAACTTGTCAACAAAAATTCAATGTTCAATAGTGGTGGAAACAGCAGTTATGCTGCCTGTGTCTTGGTCTAGCTAGTCATAGCTTGTGCACCATCTTGGACCAGCAACAAATTAGCTGCACCATGTTCCAGAAAGCAGCTTGACCACCTTCAGCTGGTGTGACCTACGTTTTTCTGTCAGTATTGGGTAATGGGATGGAAAAAATGCCTGGAACAGTCTGGACATTGATTTGGCGCTGTGATCAGCGGGGTTGAGAGCTAGGAAGTTCAACCTCTTATATCTTCACATGGATTTGTTACAAATCCTAAGTGGAATGAGCAAAAGACAGAACAGAAAAGGGGAGGAATGGATGAATATTTACAGAATGACTCTGTCCTCAGATGTTCACTCCACCCACACATGGCAGGAAAACTACAATTTGACCAGTTATGTCAGTCCAATGCCCACAAACACACACTATCTCTTGCTCTCTTATCTTTCTTCCCACCCTTTTTTCTCATTTGTAAGCAGTCATCCTGCCCCGCTGTAGTCCATGAGCTAGAAGGGCCAGTCTCCATCAAAAGACAGACAGTGAATGAGTCGGCTTGGGTTGAAAAGAGCTGCAGCGTGATATGAGAAGTTCAGATGGAATGGCAGATGAAATCGCTCATCCGAGTGTGTGATTTATAAAGGTTCTGTTCAGAATGAAAGCGGCACCCAGTGTGAGGAAATGACTTGAGATTGAACAGCATTGTGTTAAAAATCAAAAGGGAAAGTTAAGCTTTATGGTTGTAAGGACCTCATCTCAATGATCAGGTTGCTGGAGACCCTTTCAAAGCATTTAAGTGGACTAACAACTTTGCACATACTTCATTATTTTAAGTGGTTGTTAGTGGTGCTTGCTAAGGCAAGCATGATCACTCCTAACAATGCTCATACTTTGGGATATGGATTTGAATAAACCTTAAATGCTAAATAGTAAACTTTGACAGGTACCACCATTTGTTGTATGGACATGAATTATACCTAAAATCATCAAGTGTACTGAGGTGTGCTATTACTTTCTAAACAAAACAACACCTCAGACGTACATTGAGGAGAGACAGAGGAAACTGCCTAGCAATGCCAAAGAACTCTAGCAGCCACAAAGCAACATTCTGGAAATCTAGAAAAGTGGAAGCAAGTTTCAAAAGGTTTCAGCTCATGCTTTCAATTTAAAATCTAGCTTAATCTGTTTCATGACCTATTGTATAGGGCAACATCCTACCGTCATTTCTACATTGTTGTTTCATTTACATTTACACTTTCACAACATCTATTATGGAAGACACTTTCATAAAAAAATCCCTGGAGCTTAAATTCCTGATTATTTAATAATGTGAAAAGATTTTGGAAGAATTTCTGCAAATAAAAAGGCTGACGCTTTGCCTGCAAGTATTGAAATAAGTTTAATTAACAACACAAAAGTATTACCACATTTGATTAAAAGTAGCATTGTAAACATTCAAACCACTTATAAATACTGCTGGGGACCATTGTACACACTTTGAATTAAAAACTAAACTGATAAACCAGCTGGTAATTGGTAGAGAATTTAATTATCGAAAAATCAGCTGTTAGCCAACTTTAGACTGTTTTAATGCCAGTGCTGCAAACTACAGATCTCCACAGCCAATCTACACTTCTGAAAATCAATCCACAATATAATGTGGTTGATGAAAGAAAAGAAACAAAACAATTCTGAGAGATGACAGAAAAATATGTGATGCAGAATATGATTCATTACCAGAGTGACAAAGGAGACACCACGAGCTCTAGACATCTCATCTCAGCATTATTATAGGCTGATAAGAGGCACTTTTAATGCGGGAAGCAATTATGAGAAGCGACTCGGCCTGATAAGCCGTCTGCTCAAACATTCAAATATTCTGACAAAGGTATCACATGAAGCATCAGACGTCTTCTGAATGCCAGTACAATCACTTCTGTCACTTTCACAATAACCTCAAATGTTCCAAAAATAAAAACACACCAGTTACAACTTTGTCACAACAAGCAACTGAAAACGTTTGTCCACAGACCAAAATGACTTGTATTGCAGGCTGGAATTTCTTCAACTTCAAACACTTTTATGTGTAAATTAATTGTGTAAAATTAATTTATATCTTTAACAAATTGTCCCTCAGTTATGACATCATTTTAATCACTTTTGAAATCCTGTAATAAAGTTTTTTATTAAGGGTATAGTGTATAAAAGCAATGAAATTAGCTTGAGGATAAATTCTAGAAAGTTTATTCTACAAAAATGTCCTTTCCATCACTGTCCTGAACATTATAACACAAAACAAACCAAAAATGACACTGCATTGCAAATATTCATGAATTCTAAAAAAATGCCAAAAATGCCAGAATCTTCCTGTGCCGTGATGCGTGTGTGCACTGTGATGGCTGTCCTTCATGTTTTCACTCCTTCCTGACACTCATTTGCCCCTCATTTTCTGGGTTTCATGCATTGTCCTTGATGCGCGTCATCCTGCTACCTGCTGCAGCACCGCACTTCCTGCATTCCAGCACGTGGGCAGTCATGCAGAACGCAGCACTGCTGGACTCACAAATGATTTCCCAACATGTGTTCCGTCGGGTTATTAATAAACATGGTGGCACAGAGCAAGACCTGGGCTTTGGACAGGAATGGCAGTAAAAGGGCTTACATGGAATGGAAAACAACAGTGTCTAAACACACAAACATCTGTGTGTGACAGAGAGAGAGGGAGGGAGAGAGAGGTGGGATTGCACTTCACATGCCGGAAGGTGATCTTTTTGCCCCCATGAGCAGTACAGGAAATAAGCAGGAAATGGGGTTGCCTTAGATTACAGGACCTGGCTCTGGAAAAATATCAGACCATATGGTATACTGCTTTGCTATTACACAACAACAACATGAATCTATTTACCATTCTGGCCCCTGGAAACGAGACTCTAGTGTCAGCTAGCTGTGGCCACTAGAGTCTGAGGACTGTATCTGGCCATTAGCGCATGCTATTATAGTTGAGGTTCAGGTCAGGGTGCTCCCCCAAAGACAAGCATAAAAGAGTGACAAACAGCCACTTTCCTCTCACCCTCCTTCTTCAGCACACTGCCTTAATTTTCTCTGTGAACAGAGTTTGCCTTGGGAAGACTTAGTGCACATGCCACCTGTAAATTCTTGCCATTGGTCTGATTAGGCTTATTTTAAAGATTAAAGCAAATAATCACTATAAAGATTTACTGCACATTATAAAGTCATTATGCTGTGCAGACCCAATAATTTGATATATTTGTACCCCTAAATGTAGTGACAAATGACAAATGAAAGAAAATTTGGTAAATCTGTTTGTCTGCTTATCTGTTACACTTTGTGACCACCGTTTTTTAACAGCGATAATTACAAGGCTGATGCTACCAAAGTGGTATTAAAATGTGCAGTTTAAACCTAAATGCTTCTAATACAATTTTAAGATAAAGTATTTAGCCAGATGCTAATGCTTACATGCAAAATACAAAGGAGGCAATAATTTTAGGCAGTATGTTCCAATTTTGCAAAACTATTTTATTGAACACTTAGTATACACTTAGTTTTACACATTTTTCTCCCCTTGTGTGTTTGTTTATTAAACCAACAAATTTTGGTTATGTATTCAGCTACCAGTAAACCCGCAGAGTCCGTCTGGGTCTAAACAAAACAAAAATAATTGTCAGCTATTATCACAGCTAAAATGTCTATATTTGTGCACCCTACAAATCAGTTTATTCAAGAACATGCTAAGTGTAGCACAACAGATTGCTGCAGATCATTTAGAGTAAGGGACATAAAACTGCCAAACTGTCAAATAAATAGCTGGCTTTAATAAAAAATTGGAAGCAAGTACAGCCTTAAATGCTGCAGCGTTCATCTATTCATCAAATCTTTTTTATCCCTGATTCATATGAGAGTAAGACAGCATGCAGAGAGTCGCATAGTAAGAAATCCCTCTCAAATCATTTTTCAGAAGGGCACCACGCACGCACACAGACAAGACACATGCCGCTGCTACTGCACAAATAGCGCGGTTGAAAAAATAAAACAACACACTGAGTAAATTACTCATTTCAATAAGAAGCCAGTGAACGGCTCAGCAGAAACAGATCAGCTGATTGGCATCTTGCAAGCTCTACAGCCCCGGGTTTGCGTCTTTTCTCTATGTTTTTGGCAAAATGCCCCTTTCTAATCTTTCACCCTCAGTGGCTCTCTAATTGAATCTGTTCAATAAAACATTCGTCTAATTACTTGTGTCAGATCTGAATCACTGTATGACCAACACAGACACTGGCAGTCCACCTTGCATACTCTGTATGTACCAATATAGCCTCACATAATTCTGTTTAGTCCACAGAGATAACTAGCCAATTTAACCCTTTCACTGCAGCTTTCTTTCCAGCACTGGCAGAAGGATGATAAGCTCAATATGGACAGATAACCACACGTTATGCTAATGCTGCCACCCTACTAAAATAATAGGTTGCGTTCAATTCAATTCAATTCACATGCTATCCCACTATAAAATAGCACATTTAGGATTAGGATTAGCACATGTCAAATCATCAACAAGTATGTAAACTTACAATTGTGGCTCTCTCAGTAGCCAATAGAGCAGAGAGAAGAAAATAAAATACAAAGTGCTTTAGTTACAGACAACAAAAACGGCACATAAACTTTTACCTCCTCCCAACAGGTATGTAATCGCAATTGTTTTTCTTTCAGAAGCCAACAGAAGAGAAAGACAACACTGAAATAAAACTGTCATACTGTCCGACTGATGTACTGATATTCTGTTTTCCATCCAGGCCTGTGTTGTAACATTGTAGTCTTCATGGGTGGACTTGAGTTGCAAAACAAAAAAACTCAGTCTCTTCTGAGTCTTCGTAACTATAGCAACGATGGGCTGACGTGCAATCTCGCACAGGACTTGCTTGTCATTCTCTGACACTTGCTACTGATTTTGATCTCTTCTACTGTTTTGTGTGAATTGGTTTGGTTTTATCCGGCACTATGTTATTCTCTTCACTGTGAAGACAGTGTATGTATTAAACAAAGTGTATAAAAATACTGAAAAAATCGTGTTTCGTATTGATTCAACATACAGGACAATCTCATTTTATACGGGGTGACTGGCAACCCTAAAACCGGTCCTAGTTTGTGTGCTGGTTTTAACTGATCAGTCAGTTTATCTGATTACCCAGCATCGTGTTCAGCTAGTCTAGCTGGTCTCTCAACCTGGTTATCTTAAGCTGGTTTAAACTGCTGTTTTCAACAGGGTATAAGAGTCATTTGTTTTCTTTTAACTTCTTAAATAGTTGCAAGACAGTATAACAATGTGGTTATTAATGAATTATGTAACTTTGTGGTTGTATGGCTAAATTATAAACATACTGTATTTACTACATACTTTAATGTATGCAATTTTCCATTACCAGAGACATCCATATGAACAATCATACATAAACCATTAATCTTATCTATTTACATACAAACAAGAAACTACTTCTCTCACAAACTCACTTCTCTCTGTCACTATTTATAGCGCGCTGTATCAAAAATAGTAAACTCACAGCCTCTGTCACCTTGTGAGTTTGAATGAAAAGAACATCACGTACAGTATTTCATATGACTAGCTACAGAAAATAGAAATGAGGTCTCCATCTCCCCTTTCTCATAAATTAATTATTTCCACTTTTGACCCTTAGTTACAAATGTCTCTACACTAACTTTACCTTATGTACACTGTGCAACTGGTTTCTTTAAATAACAGAAAAAAAAATGCTTATTTCTGCAGTATAAAGTTGGTCACAGCTAATGTACATCAAACTGAAATTTAGCCATCTATAAACCATGAACTATTTCTGTCTTTCTAAATGCAACTTTAAATCCTGAAATTCAATTATTACACTGTTTGAAATGGCACCTTAATGGACTTTCATTAGTCTGGAGAGATTATAAATAACAGATCTTAGTCAGGGCAGATGTAATGTCACATATCCAAACTTCTGATATGCAACATGATGTTCTACTTATTCTGGACAGGAGACAGGAGACAGAGTCTGACTGACATGTAAAGCAACCAATTACTGTTTGTTTCATTTTAACATGTTGTTTAGGGGCAGGTTTACTTGAAATAAGTGATACCGTGAAAGATTGAAGTGGAAATATTTAAAATATGTAGTCTACATTGAGTAAGGATCATCTTTAATAATAAAAAAAAGAAAGAATCGCATTAAAACTGCCAAAAACATATTTTACTCCAAAATCTAAATAAATGAATAAGACAATTTATTAGACCATTAAAATATTTTGTCATTTAACATTTGTCATGCAAATTCTTATCAATGTAATGCAAAAAGATCTCATTTCATTACTGTTCTGCGTAAAACCTTAAACATGTGGCAATTACAATGTTGGATCAATGGAAGCTACTGTTACGCTACTGTTAGCTACTGGTTACGTTATATAGAACCTCAGACAAAAGGCCAAATTTCTTGTTTATACGACACACACACACGTCAAGAAAAGGCTCAGGAGAGATATGCAGTGGGATGGTGTCTCTTCTGCTCTAATCTCCCCAATTGAATTTACTGTTACAGTCTGCTGCGACTCTAAGTTGTCACAAGCCTTTCTGTCAAGAGCGAACCGGTCACACGTGACGACAGCTCGGCACTATGGGAATTCATTGTGCTTCGAGCAGTGGGCTACACTCTGCTTTAATGTCCTATATTTCTTCAATGCTCTGCTTGTTCAGTAAAATCCATCCCTAAATGGAGCACAACCTCAAATAAAGACAGACAGATGTCAACATAAATAAAAAAGGTCCTTTCTAAGGAGCCCACAGTTTACAACCAATGGTTTAAAGCTTCTGTTTAAACAGGCTGTCCCTCACATTCACCTGCAAATGAAAAGTTGAAGGCTGCACTGGTGGACGTAGTACATATTTATATATAATACATATATAGTACATATTTTTTTCAAATCCAATGTAAGATCTGATATTAGAAGCAAATATAAGAACACATACACACTTGTATACAAAAACATTTCCTGAGTTCCACAATGACCACTCAACAAGAGTTTGGTTTTGCAAGTACCAAAACTGCAACAATACATGGTTTAATCTATTTTAAAAATATTGAAAAATGTACGAATAGCAGTCTGATCCTTACTGATGGAAAACTCTTAGATATTTCTAAGATATTTTTTTAAAGATCCAGAAACACATGTGGAGTATTTATTGCATGTCACTCAGTGTGGCCAAAAAGTCAAGTTTGGGCCCTGACTTTACTATGATGCAGAAGACAAGAATAGTGTTGCTTGTTTTTGCTATGTTTGGCAGAGTGGAGTGCTTAGCCAAAAGGGTGATTATCAAGAGGGCTCAACATGGAACATGTTATAATGATGTTGAATTAGTGATTATTTGTCAGTCATTATTTGTCTCTCTGTGGAGACAGTGTTCTGTCTGTAGAAACTGTGCTGATGTCTCTGATGGGGCTGGAGGTAATGGTTCAGGATGTGATCGCCCACTTAAACCAGCTGGATGGCTCAGCTGTAGACTCCTAATCACTGCAGAGGAGGAGCATATCTTTCAGACCAGCAGACCCACACAAAAACAAATCTGCTTCTAGTGTTAGCACAGGATGGCACGCCTACATGCCGATACAAAAACGGCAGGAGCTGGCAAAAATCTCCAGTTCTAACCTGATTGGCTGGCTGCGAGCAACTTCCAAGAGTCAGGAGTGCCCACATTTGTATTGTTGTCCTAGTAAGGTTATTCTCATTATGAACAGGGCCTCATTCATGAAACATGAAGAGTAAATTTCTGCCATTTCTGCCATTTTATGCAACATAATTCAACATGTTTGTGTTACATGAATGAGGCCCATTTTAAATTCAAAATTGTCTGTAAAACTTTACACTACGCCAATATTTTGAATGAGCTGCCATGCTGTTGCATGTCGGCCCATTATTGCAGCATCATTGAATTCAGATTTATCCCCTCCCTAACATCATGTAAAAAAAGTGATTGTTCACTTTACAGATGGTTGGTCAGATGGCTACTTCCTTTTTAAGTGGGCGGTTCTTGGCCTGCAAAAGCTACCCAGTAAACCAGGCTTGCCAATAGTCCAAAGTCTGCTCTACAAGACTGGTCCCTTCCAGTTTTTGGAACCTGGTTTGTGACAGCACCAATCTGGAGGTACTGAATGTGATCTGCCATGCACTCAGTGTGACCCGTGCCTCTGTGCATTACAGCTTTAGCCTTCAGCCCTGACAGGCCCTGACACTCCACATTAATCCACCCACTTCCCACCACATACATGTTATAAATGAAGGACACTCGTGAAAGAGCGTGGGGAACGTTTTATTTTTCTATTTGAGTTTTTTCTGCTGGCAGGGCAGATGGAAGAGTGATTGATGTGTCTATGTGAGGTCTGAGATGGTAAGGAACGAATTCAAGAGCATGCAGAACCAGCGTGTAGCACCCCATGGCATCAAAAACCCGCCAGCCACACAGCATGCATAGATCAGCGGGGACCGACATGGCGGAAAGAGGGAGTGAGCTGACAAGCAGATAAGCGTGGAACCGACAGGTCTATCTATCACATGTCTTTATTCGTCATGTTCTGGTTTGTTTTCCTTCACAGAACTCAACATCTAAGCTTTTAGATGTTTTTCTGACTCAGTGTTGCTTTTCTCATCATTTGAGAATACATATTACATACTAACAGAATATTGAATTGGTATATTAAAGTTCACCCTAACAATTAAAATTCTGTCAAACTTAATAAAAGGAATAAAGGAGCATCAAGTCATACACCACTGGCTCCTGTGTCTCGCAACTGAACATGACATGTCAAGTTTGAATAAGTGCATGTGGGATGAGATGGAGGAAGGGAAGATTGTCAGTAAATAATGATGTTAATATTGATCTTTCTAAGAAAAGCTTAAAAACGGCTTTATGTGACTTCAAAAGACTTGGAATATAGCGCATGGGTCAAATGAGTAACATTTAAGGTGCTTTTTTGTCACTATATTAAAAGGACTGTGAAAATTCCTCAGAATGATTTCTTTTCTGAAGGCAGGTTTGGAGCAGCATAAAAGCCAACAGCACAAGTTTCGTTTTTTGCTAAACCTTTCCTTAAAATCTGATATCACATAAAACCATTTGAATAGTTCATAGCCCTTCATACTCATATCAAGCACTTATAGATACTTAAGAGACAAATGAACAGACAGAAAGCTCTTTCTCTGGTCATCACTCTGGAGGTAAAATTGTTGGACATAACATCCAGCTGGTTAACACAGAGGCTTTTGACATTTACAATTTCTCTTTGTGACAAAACCGATAAAATGAAACAGAGAATTACATTTGACATTTCAATTCAAAGCATCTGATGTGTTTCTTTTGTGTGTTAATCTGTTGAAAAGTAATGGCAGCCATTTTGTAATTCCCATGGAGACCAGTGGTTAAGTGGAGAGATAAAGATCTCAAAAAAGCCCCTTATGACTCAAAATAACATCTCTAGAAAAATGAGACTTTTAAAGCCATTGTGTTTCACCTGCATAAGGAGTTTTTGAGATAGATATTATGCTGGCTATAAAAAGTCTCTCAGCAGTCGATCTCATTAAAGTACAAGCTTTGCATGGACAGATAAATCTGTAGTTAGCCATGTGGCATTTCTAGCATTCGTGCTTGTCTCACACTGAATCAATATTGTTGACCTTTACTGATGGCAGTCATATTGAAAGCCAAGCCATCATTTGCTTGAAAACACACAGACAGGGGTATTGAAATATTGAAAGAGACAAGGAGACTACTTTTCCCTTAGGGCTTATATACAGCATGTTGGAGCATTACAAGGGCTTTAAGAGCTAAAAGCACTTTTCCAAATTCTAGAGGGATCTAAAATTCAAAATGATGGTCGATTACTAGTCCCTTCAATTCCAAGAGTAAGGGGTGGGTGATTTAACCCTTGGCATTATAGACTAGTAAAAATTTGTCAACTGTTGTGAATTTTCTGTTCTTGTCATGCAAAACACTGCATGATAGAAAGTGTTGCTAATACAAACATCATTATTACGATTGATAACATTTAGGCTTCTTAGGATCTGAACCCCTAACCCTAAAAGGACCTGAGACATATTTAATAAGCAGCTTCCTGCTTCTAACATCCTGACAATCATCCACAATGGGGCAGCGAACAAGTGCTGATTTGAATCATTTTAAAGTCCAGTTTTTTATTATTTCATTATTTTATTATTTGTCTTTTTTATTTGACTATTCATAATGTCAATACATACAATTACATATTAAAGGTGTACAAATTCTAAATTTTACAAATGATTGTCTTTTAGTCTGAACACTGTATTATGTGACCTTTTATGCAGTAGTTTTTGAATCACTTTTTCATAAAAATATGCAAATTGTGGCTTAAATTTACATTTAAATGTAAGTTTTATCACCCACTCCTACAATGAGCAATAGATTTGATTGAAGGCCCAGCCCTGTGTGATGATAATGGAACAGAGTTTGTTGTGAAGTGAAGGTCTCACTTCCCAAACAGCAGGACATTCTCTCAAACAGCCACATTGACATTCCTTCATCAGTCTGTTCAGGCTTTCCAGACTCAAGGGTTGACTCAAGACTAATACTAATACACTGAGAGGGGGCTGTGTTTGTGTGTGCAGAGCCAATGAGAGCGGAGAAAGTGAGGTAAATTCAGGCACTGAGAGAGAGGATGATGACAAGAAGCTCAAGTAAAGGAGCCGTGGCATGTTACACATTCCAAACGATAAGTCGTAACATGCTCTTCAAGACAAATCCACAACAAATATTCAGTTACATCATAACCATTAACTCAACATAGCCATTAGACTACTAATGCTATCTTCTTACAGGAGAAACATGGATGAGAAATGTTTATTACTTTAAATTATGGAAATCATATCTCTTCTGGTGTGGTTTCTTCTCATCTTGCTGAAGAACTGTCTCTGTGGATCCCATGAAGAAAAAGTTTACCCAATAATTTAAATTGTGTGGAAATAATTTTCTTACCCTCATAATGCTTTAGCCTGGTATTGTTCAATTTGTTCTGTAGAATTTAAAGAAATTGTTTTGTGGAATTATTTTCTGGTACTGACACCTCTCTTTTCCACGCAATGACACTGAATGGTGATCAGAAGTTAACAAGGTCCTACAACAACCAAAGTGCTATTTTTGTACACCATGTAAAAAGAAAAAGGAACACTATAAACACAACTTCCATCTTCTCTGCTTCTCCTAACTTCTCTATCTCTGCATCAAGATAGATACACTTATGTAGACAAATTACTGTATGGACAAACTGAGCTTTCAGTTCCTGTCTTGGACTATCACTAAATGTAGCCTCAAGTGAAACAGATCAAGTTCCTTTCTGAGTATGAATCAGAGGCCCAATTTTCCTACGAAACCACTCGTTTCCTTCCTCCTTGCAGAATAAGTTCACTGAGATGCAGATAAACATAAACTTTAATATTTTTTTCTTCTCTTTCCTGAAATGAGACAACAAACTTTTTTCTCAGCCAGACTGCCTGTCAAAAGGCACATGACCCACCGGGCCTTTCTGCAGTCAACGAACAGTAAGCTCTTGTTTTTCCCCTCACAGTTACTTTTGGGCTTAGGCTGGTGAATTATGCACTCAGAGAGGGAAAATAGGTTAATTTTCTCTTTCAAACATTCATGTCTGCTCCTAACCCACATACTCTTTTTGTCAAAACAAGCAGACACAAACCCAGGCTCGCACTTTTCTGTGTACACTGTAAACAGGCAAGTATTGACCTCTCCGGAGCTGAAACTGGTTGATGGAGATCATTTTGCTAAGCACAATTCATTCAAAACTGTTTTCCTCAGTCACTTCAGTGGAAGGCCATAGAAATGCATTATTACAGAGGGGCAAACTAAGGCTGCTGAGCGATATATACATATGAAATGCAAAAACAGTGCATTAAATAAATGTGTGGTCAAATGAGATCAGCACCATGTTGCTGAAGGGTTGATCTCAAATAGGCTGAAAATGCCACCTTGGATAAAATTGGATGCTGTGTGTGTGCCTAAAACTACAGATGAGTAATTTGATTATAAATATTCTTGATTAGAATTTTTTATCCTTGATTACCTCACAGTAAGACATAGTAAACACAAATGAGGGACCCATTCAAATTCAAAAGCCTTAACACACCATAAAATGGGCAGACTTGTTTACAAACAAAAACAATTAAATGATGCAAAAATATGTAAAAGTTGCACAAGATCACATTTTTAGCTTTAGGTACATTTGACAAGGAAGTTTCAGTTATAATAACCCATTGGCTACCATGAGATAAGCTATGGCTCTGGTTGGCTAATCGAATCATTAATAAATGTCCTGCTTACTTTATCATTCTATGGCCTGTATTGACAAAAATATTTGCTTGCATTACAAAACAACAGGTATTAATCAAGCAATTAGATAAGTCTTATGTCTGGCCAATCACAACGTTCAGGATACTAAATATTCTAAACCAACTGAAATAAGTTGGCAGTAATGATTCATTATTTATTCTAGTTATCATTATAAACATAAAAAGAGCTGAGAGAAGACTGCAACAAATGTTTAAATATAGTCAACATCTCTGCAATTTAAAAAAAAGTACAGGTGTATCTAGAAATCTTTCTTCTACCAGGTCATTGGATGAATTGTCTGCAAAATTACTTTTTAGTTGAAACCCTTGAGTCCCTCATTCTGTATCTGTGTAAAAATATAACATATTTGGCTCAGAAACATTAATCAGCTCTGATGACACAAAGGCAACAAAGCAATGACTTTTACATGACTCACAATTTGACCTCAGCACAATAAGGAAAAACGTTCCTGAAAGAATTGTACAACTGACATGGTCAATTGGCCCAACAATATAGTGATATATTTTCCTCACGCCATCTGACTGAATTCATGGAGGGAATATTCTCAAGGACCAGGCTGTGAGCCGTTGTGAGGGGAAAAATGCTCCTTAAAGGTTTCACGTTATCTTCACCAATTTAAAGGACAAACGAGTGGCACACTTCGATGGGCCACAGTGTGATTCATCTTTATCAGTGAACCACATCGAACATCTACTGCTGGCCACCGCGGGGACACCATAATGTCAACAATTGACTTACAAACAAAATGCCTCACTTCCCCCAAAATTTTATCGCATCTGCCATTTCAAGTCTACATTCATTGCGTCCCACCTCTGCACTTAGTAATTACTGACCTGAGGCTAAAATCAACAGGAAATACACTTATCTCAAACACAGCAGTTGCATAGCTAAAAGGAAATGGAAGAAAAGAAAACAAAATATGATACTGAGGCAATCATTGTGGGCAAGTACAACCCTAAATGTCAAACTTGTGAAAAGCCCAGTTCTAGGTACACATAAAATCCTTTTCAGTCAGGGAATGTTTACACACTTTTTCACCCCCAATGTTGTGTGGCATTAAAGCCATAAACTACAAGAGGTTGTGCATTTCAGGCTATGTAGCACTCACACATTTGTATACAGTGTTTACAGTTATTTTACAACACCTTTAAACATCTTCCAAACAGTTAAGCTTTGACTGTGCACCACTCCAAACGCTTCCCTGTGAAATCAATCACGGGCAAACAGCAGCACTGATGTATCTGCAGCTGACAGGATTATCCACATGTGACGAGATTCTCTCAATCAGCTGATGTGAATCAGGCTGGTGGACCCATGTCATTGTCCGACCTGCCCTACATCTGTCGGAGGCTTGACATCTTCCACACCACAGCAGCTGTCAATACCATAATTGTAGAAAGCGGAGTAATAACCAATGGAAAATAACCATTGTGTTGATGTTAAGTATTGGCATAAGGCCATTCAGCTATTGGTGATTTCAGATAATGTAATTCGATTGTCATTGGTCCAAACCACAAAGAACACACTGGCCACACTGACACACATGGAAGAATGTAGTTCAGTGGGCTTCAGTGAAGCTTTGACAAGGTCACACACAGCATTGTTGGGGATGCCCACCGTTATGGCCCCAATGCCTTATATAGTATAAATGTATGAGTTCACACTGAATCTCTGAAATTTGATTGCAGACTTTAACACTTTGGCAAATCTGAGCACAGTTGGAGACAGTGTTCAAACTTCTTCTGAAACTTTGGACACACGTGACATGAGAAGTTCAGGAGAAAAATCTGAAAAGCAGAAGAATTGTCTGCTGAAATGAACCTCTCCATTTGTTCACCATGAAATGTCATTGCTGCTCGGGAGAAATAATTGAAATTTTGGGATTTTCCCTTCCTATATGCAGTCAGTAAAAAGTGACAGTGCTACATGCTTTGTAGCCAATAAATCAATTCTTCTTACACTGCACTGGGGGATTACATGTTACAGAGCTAAAATGTCACTAAACTCCCGAAGAGATATATCTTTATTTTAAAGTTAAATGTAAAAGGTTTGATTTTAAAGGCGATAAGTTCTGCAAAGGTCTATTAACAGGTCGCTAACAGAAAATTGCACATGGCCAAGGTGATGGAATGTATTGTGACAGCTAATTTAATGACCTGTGAGAGCACTCATGTCATGCAGTAGATATGAACTGCAGATCTGATGGGACAACATCCTATTAACACCTGTTTGCAATGCGGCGTTGCTCTGGTTCTTACAACGTCTAACATGTCCTGTCCCCCAGACAGATTAATGTGAGCAAGTTTCGGAAGCCGCATCACTTTTAAATCTTGGCTCCAGCAAAGAGGAAGAACATGTTGGTGCTGAACAGACAGTTGTCCCCATACATTCACGACTGCCAAAGTGATAGGAGGATAAAATAACACACAGCAAGAACGTAGTGCATCTGTTTACAGACCTTTCAAAAACCACAGAGATGAATTACACCATGCCCCCACAAACGATCAATTAATGCCCACGCCAATAAAGGACGGGGTCATATTGCTGGCCAATATATTGAATATACACTAAATATTTGCAATGATTTTGCTGGAAATAAAAATGTAGGCAACATCCTGAATATCACAAAGTTTTTAATGTGCTTTTCATTTGGTCATTACGTTTCCTAAAGGGTATGTCATTATTCAGTGTGGCACTGCAGTGTGGAAAACATGCTTTGATTATTTCTAGATTAATATTCTACTAAAATTAAATTGGACATTTTCAATCTAATCAGCTATTTGGTTTGCATTTGGTTTTTACTGATTAAAAAATATCACCCTTTTATTCCATTTCATAGCAAATGCATAAATATTTTAACTATATTATTGAATATCATTAAAAGGATTTCTGATAGCTGTTATATAGGTTTATTATTTTTTATTTGATTATATTATTATTATTGCTGTATCACCCAGGCTTATCAGAATTTAACAAACTTTTTTTAACCCTTTTAACTGTTTCCCAGCATGCACACATCTGCAGACATTGAGGTCTGTCCGCGTTCCTCATCAAAACGGTCAAATGCCTTTGCACTTGCCTCTGTGGGACAAGAGAGAACATCCAAATACAGTACATTCAGGCATTCCGTGCTTGGGCTAGGCCGACCCCCCACGCTCTCTTTAAAAACAAGACATTGTTAAAACAGAAACATGTTGCATTTGGCATGAGAGGCTGTTCTCTCCCAGCATACAACAGGGCCTGCAATTAGCATGGCTGGCTCCTCAAAACAAATATTCTCCACTGTAATCCTGCCAAGGCAGCAGAGACGCAGCTCTACTGCAAGAATGCTTGGCATTTCCTTTAATGCGCTTTGGCCAAGCTGGGTCAAAGAAAATGAACACTAACAGTAGAACAGAGTCTTTCAGAACAAAACTTCCTGCTCTGTCTCACTTTCTCTCTCAAACACACACACACACACTTTCTCGATACAAAGTAAAAAGTCTCACCCAAGTCTCACACAAATTTTCGTCCCTTCTTTTCTTATCGTCACATTCTTTTTTACCTGCTACTGTTGGCTACAAGCTTTCTTTTACAACTCAAATCTCATAAGCGTGTTCTAATCTTTTCTTGATGTATATCACTTATTTTCATGTACTATATATACTGTGGCCCTTTTAAGTATTTGGACACTTATGCTGAAATGGCATTTCATTTAAAAAGACAGCACAAGCACACTTTTCACAAAACAAGTTTTTTATGTTTAAATGACAAAACATAAGATATCTTTGGACATCATCTGGCCTGCCAAATAGGGGAAAATGTTTAATGTGGTCCTTGATTAATGTGAAATACACCTGTGGTTACTCTGCTGAGACTCCTGTGTGATTCTGAGGGAAACCGAGTTTATATATTTACTAAAAAGAACCTTGGCACCAGTTGGTTAAAAGTAATTAAAATGACTCTGAAAAATGAAATTATGTTTGCATATGATTTGATTTTGGATTTGATATAATGCTATGACTCATGCATTCTAAAGTGTAACTTACATACATTTGGGGCCACTGTATGTATGTACTGTCTATACAGTGGCCCCAAAAAGTACATATATATTTATATGATCGATTTCTATAGAAGCGTTCCATTTCTATAGAAATGTTTGACAAAATATCAAGTTATATCTTTTCTAAGGACAGTTTCTAAAAGTAGTGCATCCATCCACTTACCAAATTACCGCAACCTCTGGGTCAGAGGGCTAAACTGGATCACTGGAAGACTACCGTTCACCTCCATGTTAATTTCAAATACAGGCTTTCCAGAGGAGTTCAAGCGCACACTCTTACTGCCTCACTGCATTTTAACCGAGTCATTTCACAATGACAGTAAAATTGCCCTGAATAACCCAAGCCCACACATTCATAAGTCCACTTGATTTTTGACTCCCATCAACCTTGTTTACACAGACACCTTACCACATTTCCATACCCAAACATCAACAACACATATACATGGCAGATAAAATGCATGTTTACTGTAAGTGTTTATGGTAAGCATAATGTGTACAGCCATACAGCAGCTGCCACTGTTGGGATTTGCGATTTCTCCTGTTTCATCCCTCCCTCTCACACCATGTCTGGTTTTCTTTAGTACATTTTCTTGTTTTGAAGAATTATACTCCTTTTCCCTACCCAACACATGTATAAAGTGTCAAAAGGGTCACAGATTCTGTTCAGGTTTACCCATGGTGGGCCAAGAAGCCTCAGTGTGCCGCAGCAGTTAAGCATTAACTTCTTAAGCAAATGGAAATGCACTTGCCGAATTCATTCGGAGGACCTTGATCAGTGTCTCTGCGCGGTAACCTGACCCTGCATCTATTTGCTCTGCCTCCGAATGACTGATCTCTTACGGTCAATTTGCCATCTTTCCATCTGGTGATGATTTACTGCTCCGAAATATTTTTTTACACCAAGAGAAAATCTACTTAGACATCAAAGGTCAACATATTATTACAGTTTTATTGGGGATTGATTTTCTGTAGTAGCAACAGTAGCTAAGAATATGGATGTCATTAGGGAACCTCGAGGAGGGCAGTGCAGCACCATTATCAATCTCCATTGCCCTTTCACAAGACCCTCCTTGCAGTACGAGCTATAGAAATTCGGAGGTCACTGCACTTCTCAAACAGGAGCCTGTTCTGAGTTCTGATTCGCTGCTGATAATATCAATAGCACTTATCTATTCAACATTCGCCCTTCTGTCTGCCAGCTTCCCATAAATGCAAAACACTGTCGTGTGGAAGGACTTTTCTCATCAGGCTAAATAGGGCGAACAACAAGAGGTCGAGCATGTATTTTAGCTAAACTTGGTTGCATGTGCAGTATTGTTTTGTCTCTATTGTTTGCCAGTTGGGCAAAAAGAGAAGTGGGAGTATGAAAGAGGGTTTAATCATATTATGAAGACAGTTCCACTTCTACGTGACAGAAGCAATTGTTTAATGTAAAATCAATAAAATCTCACAACGTCTGCTGACTGTAGACACGAAAGATGGCCAGGTTGATGAATCACGACAGTAATGTTTTTCTTATGCAAATGATAACTGCTGAGCACATTACAACAGCGCAAAACATGTGCCTTGGCCCACGCTCCTCACCGCTGTGAACGCAAACAGATGTGTGAGGAGACTGGAAGACAAACAACTTGACGTAACAACCAGAAAATGTACCACATTCTCAAGCAACAAAAAGAGTATTATGTCGGCCAGTTAGGTGGGTAGTCTTTCTACACACCCTATTAAAAAATGATAGTATTGATCGTACTGTGTTGCACTGAGCTAGTATGAGCAAATCAAATTATTTTTGAGCTTCATAACTGCATTAATACTGACAAATAGCCAGATTACAGTGGTGGAAATATGAAAACATAAAAATATAGTTCCATAAAATACAGAAAGCATTTATTATAGCAAACACTAAGCTTAAAATACACCAGAAAATCAAAATTTGACAGACTTAAAGGGATAGTTAACCCCAAAATGAACATTTTTTCCATCATTTACTCACCTTTATGTCATTCCAAAATGACTTTTCTGCTTTATTCTTAAATATGCTGGTACCAAACAACAGTGGCACTTATTGATTTTCACTGTATGGACACCAAAGACTCCTTAAAATATCTCATTTTGTGTTCCACAGAAGAAATAATGTCATACAGGTTTGGAATGACATGCATAAATGATGAAGAACTTTAATTTTTGGATGTACATGTACACAGGTACATTGGTAACCACTGGGAAAAAAACAACAACATCTAGTCATCATGAGTAGATCATTAAATTTGTATTAGACACAGCAATGTGACAACTTTACACATAGACAAGCAAAACACTATACCAAGCAAGACACAACATCACAATAAACAAGCGACAACTGCAGCAGCTCTAATCCACTAGTCATAACAACATGACAGCCACTTATTAGCAAAACAAAACAGGGGAAATCCTTAAAAATAACCAATTCCACTGCCACTGCTTCAGGGTTAACAAAACGTACACCTGCCTCAATAAAGCAATGAGGGCCAGCACCCGTTGCTAGGACTGTTGTGATAACAAGTATGTATTTTTGTGCTTAATTGCCAGTGTGCCACCAGCTCAGACTAAACACACAGGCACACTCCAAGAATGCAAGTACCCATCAGGGACCACGTTTTTCAACGCAACATTTGCATTCTGATAGCTCTAAAAGCAGCCTTATCAGCCTGTAGTAAATCAGCTTGTTTGTTTAATCACAGGCTTCTGAAAAAACATGTCATATAACCGAGATGACGCAAAGAAAAAGAGGAGAAATAGTGTTCTGCTACACCCATACCCCACCCCTTTAAAGAAAAAGAATTAGAACAACAACCATATAAAAAATGTGCCCTCAGGGATTTCAGACATGTTGTTATTTGGTGGCTTACGGAAAGAAGAAAATGTGCTACTAAGTGAAACTTCTGCAAAACATTTATTTGTTTAGGTTTTGGAATTTATGGTGTAGTTTGAAGGACACCAAAATCATGTTTAGAAAGGGCTTGGGTGACAGTGCGCATTTACACAAAAAAATCATCACAACACATATACAAAGCATTGACTGTAGCTGACATTATCATCTTTTATTATTATCAATTCATCTAAATTAGTTTAGAGGTTAAAATCTTCCCTCATTGATGCCAAAAATTAGTGCTTAGATTGATTATTTTCAGAGTATCTCAAAACTAACAAGGAAGCTTATTCCAATTAGCAAGTTAATTATGGATAATTAGGTATGCCAGAAGAATGTATCATATTCTTGATATTCTCACGACATTAACCTCACAACATTTGCATGGGGACAAATAGCTTGTTAAAAGCCCAACAATCAGCAATGTGTTAATGAACAACAGGAAATCAAATACATTCTTTAAATGTGAAACCCATCAAACACATGAAAACAGCATGATGACATCATGACTACAGCAGAGAAGCATGCGCATGCATGTACAAGTTTGCTGTAATCAGAAAGCAGGCAAAAGGAGAAAAACATATAAAATGAGAAAATATAATGAGAATGATGACTGAAATAAGAAGGGTACCTTCAATCTTCTGCAGGGCAGCCTGACAGGCGTCCTGGCTAGCAAACTCAAATGGGTTGTTGCATGTTCGCACACTGTCACATTCACACTTGCCATCAATGATGTTACAGCCTGTAACCAGGTTTTCATTGCACGGCTCAAAGCCCAAGAGCTGATCGTCATCCCAGTTTTCATCTGAACAAGAATGAAAGAAACACATATATCAGTGAAGGCAAGATCATAACAGTACATTTCTAGATCAAACGGCAAAACCAGATTTTAAGATTCAGAAACGAACCCGGTGCATTTTCAGAGAATCATTAAGCTAGCAGGTTTGCCTGCTAAAGCCAAAAGCCAAAAGGTCTGGTGTTGCTGAGGTAATGAGGGTACTGAATACTAGAAAGGACCACATGACCAATTACATGTGAATTGGAGTTGCAAGGGGTGAGTCGGTAGCTCGAAAACAGCAGAGAGACTTGTTATGAAGAATTATGCAGTTATGCATATTCTTGGATTCCTAGACTCTTGTGACTTACAGAAAATATAAATTGTGGCAGAGAGTAGCACATTTTCAAAGTAAGAATGACCTCGACCTATAAGATGCGACTATCTGCCTGTGACATTATGAAGTCTTATTTACAGTGCAAACATGCAGATGATACCAGCACTGAGATTCCAGCCCTCTGCATGTTCACAATATCACTGTATTTGCCCGTTTGTGTGCTTAGAATGTATGCATCCTCCAGATTGGCACATACAAGGCTTTACTAAGATAGATAACATTATGGTTTCTAAAGACCAAGACTACTTTTACAACACTTTTTCTCGCCACTACATTCAAATATTCTGAAAGCAGCTCTAACTTAAACCTCTGGCAAAACTTGAGATGGAGTCGTGAAGTTCAGTGCACATCCACAGATCTGTTTTTTCTTTTTTTGAACTGGCTGTTTCCAAAAACTGTATTAAAACACTAAATCAACTATTCGATGTGTGTATTTAGATCACCCAGCCCTGTACCTGTGTATGCATGCAGATACATTTGCATGCATGTAATTTAAGTCTCTATATCTCCAAGGAATGCAGCCTACTTGCCAATAAATAACAGGCCATGCACTTCTGACACATTTTTGCAAAAACCCATCTTTGCGTTTCAAAGAAATCAATAATATGAAACAATTTAACAGAAATTGGAGTAGATGAACTACTTAATGACATTTGTATAACTTGTATAATTGTATAACTTCTCACACACTGGGCAGGTCACTTTAAATAAGCTTAGGATAAATAAGTAATGGAAAAACACTTCTCTCTTTGAGTGACCCACCCAGTGACTGTTTACTAAAGAGTCACGTGTTATAGCTATTGGTGTGATACAGTTGCACACTTAAGTTGCACACTTAAGCACTGGGCTGCAAGAGGCAGGTGCTTAACCTTTAGATCGCCTGGATATGATGGGTGTCATTCCAGCACCATGCTCATACTGTGGACCACAAGATCCCTATCACCTCCATGTACTGACAAACACAGTGAAATGATTTCTATAAGTGGTGTGAGTATGTGTCTGTGGTCTCCTAATGATAAAGGAATGGAAACTACTGTTCAAAAGCTCCTGTGCTTGTTGTTTTTAATCAAAGCCACAAGGGTGAGGTCCCTAAATAGCTGCTGTCAACAGCTGATTCTTCTAAGCAGGGCTCTTCACACTAGTGCTGGATCATTTAGCTGTCTGAGGAGGGTTGAGTCCCTGAGTTCCCTGCCAAAGAAGGTTGTCAGTAGCCTGGCATAAGTTCACATGATAAACACATCACGGTGGTCTGAACCACACAACAGGATTTAGCCTGGCATATTCACAGACAGTACTGCCTTATGCTGCTTTCAGGACCCCCTGAAGTTTCTATTTATGAGTTCGGCAATTGCAATTATGATGTGATGTGCGTCCAAGTGATTTTGGTCTGAACAAAACACTGGATAATGCAATTACAACTTGCTCTTTTTAGTGAGAACGTAACAAAACTGCTTAGCATGGTCCAGCCAACGACTCCAATTGTCCAGTCACACACACATTTCAACACAATTTGATCCATACCAGTTTGTCTTGAAAAATGAAGCATCAAATACACCATCAAAAATGACCCCAAAAATGCCCTCAGAAAATTCCAAATTTCTAAAAGACGATCATTCCAACATGATCCATCCTACTGAAATCACAGGCCTCAGAATGTTTGTCTCAGAATGTAGAGAATGTTTCAGAAGTTTATAAGACTACATTCTAACCAAAAGATAAAGTCTTAAAAATGTTTTCACCTTCTCTGTTTGAAATACGGCACTTATTAACATGGTCAGAGAAACTGAGTTATAACAGTATCATATAATATCCTCATATAATATCCCTAATATCATATAATATTTGAGTTATAATATCCTCAAAAGTGTGACTGCTTTTATGTAACACATTCACTCAGAAATTCCAGTCCTTTGATATTTATGTCACAACCTTTTCTTGTGCACATGTGCTTAGAACAATTCTCAAACATTACCTAATATATATTGACTGGCAGACGAAGAGGAGGGTAAAGCTGTTTCACAAAAGATGTGAAAATCACGAAACCCGGAGGATAAAATAAACCCAAAATCAACACAGCAGTTCATAAACATACAGAGAGAAAAGTGTTGTTTTGGCATTATCTAGGCATGATATCAAATTGATGCTCATCCTCTGCTTGCTGATACATGGCCTTCCTGCTGTACTCTGCAGTGGCACCTGGTTGTTATCGAGGCAGGAGTCCTTCCTGAAGCAAGAGATGCTTGCTAATTTGCAACCAAACCTATTAATTAATCTGTCGGAAAAAGCGGTTTCAACACCATTGCTGTTAAATGCTGTATTACAGTAAGCAACACAAACAAGGTATATAAATATGCTTGTTATAGATCACAAAACCTATAGACACTGTTAATTTGCTAAGGATGGAGGTCTTTTTTGGGCGGCTTTGTCTAGGGGGTGCGTCATCTCTCCATCGTTCAAACAAGGAACCCCATTTGACACCATCTTTTCTGCTTCTGAACGATAACTCAGAGAAAGTCCCACGGCCCTCTCGGCTGGTCCCTGAGCCGCACCCCCAAGGACACTTAGCACTCTGAGGAGCAGAAAAGAAGAGTGGGAAGAGCGTGACAGGGAAGCTGCCGAAAGGGTATTTCCGCTTGTCTTCACAGACTGCATAAGACAACCGGTTCTCTTAACAAATTTCAGCTTGGCTTCACTGTTCCTTTTTGTGAAGTGAGAAAAAACAAAACAAAGGCACAGACATGCACTTTGGCTGGCAGTGACAATCTATCGTAAGAGGGAAAGAAAACACTAAAAGGAGCTTTCAACATCTGTTGAAGGGACTTCTGCCTCCTTGCATGACAGAAAAAAATTGCAAAATGACACCAAAAGTACCAGCTTACTTCTACACAGCCAACTAACGTCAAACTAATGAGGATGTCCACCGAGTAGCAATAGCAAGTAAGAAAACTAAGTTAAATAGTTTTGCCAAGATTTGATTCGGCCTAAAGGTGATTGGCTAGTTTTGACTCCATTTTAGTATGTCTCACCCCAATTTCCAGTTCAAATAGAAATTATCATCAAACCATTTCATGAAGTCTATAACACAAAGATATTTAAATCCATTCCAGGTTTTTTCCACCCAACAATCAGCGAAGAATTAAAAAGACTGTAGATTCTGTGTGCACCTGCTAATGAAGTAAACTTTAATCAATCAATGTAAATGCCAGTCTGTTTCATGCAATAAGCTGTTGAGACTTTTACGCACCATTATGATACTCTTGAGTTGCTTTTTGTCATCTTGGAGTTTGACACCCCAGCTCTATTCAAAAACCTCTTCAACTTTTGTGTTCCACAGAAGAAAGTCAAACAGCTTTTTAACAACATAATGACGAGTAAATAATGACCGAATTTTTATTTTGGGTGAACTTTTCCTGTAATATTAGTGCAATTGCTCTAGCAGTTCTCTCTAGCTTGAAGTACAGTTTCTATCGTGCGTTGCATTGTTTCAGTCTTCGTATAACCTTTATTTTGATGGGTCATTTAGCATTTCAGCAGAGGAATGCCATGCACAAAAGAAATCTGGTTGACAGTGATTAAGAGCAATGTGGAGCTTCTTTGTTAGCAGACGGAGCCCAGTGTTTGTACGGGTGACATTAATAAGGCCAGACGTGCTTCATTCTCCAGGTGTTCTCTGCAAACAGATTGTGTATAAAACATGTTCCATTCTTCCCAGTCTGAATCCATTTAAATGATAAAGACCACTGGTGTTCTCCTAGTGTGGAAGATTATGATTTGAGCTCGGCGCTGTATTAACTGTGATGGGCTGAGGGCAATTTCTGATTGGTGGATAAGAAGCCTCAGTTTGTTGAGTAAATCTACTGCCACATGAGTGGTCGGTATCAATATGTCAAAAATATCAGCCCTGCATGTTGCTATGGAAAAGGCTTTCGGCTGCACAAATAATAAATTACTGTTTTCTCTCAGCAATGCAGGAGGCAGGGCAGGACATTTAAACATTTATCTGACTTTTAACCAGCTAGCAGGTGTGAGTATGTTACTATGCAAGGAGAGCTCTTTATATGCTAACTTAATTCCACCTACAAGTGTTAATACTGTGGCGCTATCAAAACATTGCTGTTTTTGTCAGCCCGACATAACATTAGCTCAACAAATTATGATTTTGGGGCGGGACTTTCTGTTTGATCAACTAAGGGCAGATGGGGAGCTTGTTTGGTAAACCGATTCAAAACCAGTTAATATTTCCACCACCCAAACAAACATTTTATGCACAACGACCATTTCTTAACATGCTCGCAATAGCATTCTCTCGTTTACAAAGTATTGCTCTGAAATCAAAAATCAGCCAGACAGAACTACCAAACTGCTTCACAGAAGTTTGGTGAAACCTGACCAATTCAATTTAACACTTCAGAGTGGCTTTGATTACAGCGCACCCTTTGACAGTGCAGTGTGGACCTGTGCTTCTCAGTAGGTCATGCATGTTAAAAGATCTGCTCAGGACTATCCAATGGACCATGCTACACGGTTTTAGTTGGGTAATGCAAATTCCTCACATTTTAGTGTTTGGCTTCCCGTACTGCTCTAACTAAAACAGGCTGCATGACTACATAAAAGGAATTACTGTAAGAGGTCAGCTGGCGTGCAGATACGAGTGACTTCTACATTCCTAAAACAAAAACATAAAAATAAATGTTCATCTCTCACTCTTATAAGGTTGTCAATCCATGGTATAGGCCAAAACAGTTAAGGCACACATTTTACTTATTTATAAAGTTAAAAACAGGATGTGTTGAAGTTTTCTTCAATTCTGATATTATTTCTGGTTTCACATAAGGTCTTTCTCTGCCTGGCTTCACAAAAATAAAGCCATCTGCGCTTTACACAGATTTCCTCTGATACCAGTTAAATCTGTTTAATCATCAAACATATGATATCAACAAAAATAAAACAGTTCTACAACAAAAGCTTAAGCTTGTCATGTACTTTTGAAACATCTGCATCTGAATTTCTGAAAGTTTCCTGATACATATGATTTTGTGCGCAACAAATCATTTGCAGATGTTTAGCTTTATAACCAAAAACACTGAGTTTCATTTTTAATAAATCTGAAATAATTAAAATCCATTTCAGGTCATGAAAAGTGGAAAATGCTAAATACAGGTGTAAACAGGTTCCAAACATTTTGTTATCTGATTGCTCAATCCACATTCTGAGGTCGTCAAAGCAGCTAATGACGCACAGTGTAAGCGCTATCTGTCCTGATAAGAGCCGGGCATCAGTAAAGAACCGCCTATCGTACTGACCTGTCAATCAACCATTGCTCTGAAACAAAGGTTTAAAACTTTGCTGGTAACATGCAAAATTTTGTAAAAGTACATATGTATACATGCTCAAGAATTGTTGAATCTCTGGTTTAACACACATTAACATGCAGTGACAAATTATGAGAAGTGTGCATATCCTGAGTTCAGTAATTAACACTAAAATACATGTGAATTCTACTGAAAACATCGCGTTTGTGATAAAATGTTAAATGTTTGTGAGTAAAATGTGCAGTACCGCACCAGCATAGTGAGTGATTTATGCAGCATGAAATCTGAGACTCTTCACCTTGAAATCCTCCTGATGTTCACAAAAGATGCATTTAAGATGCATGTTATTACCAGGTGTAAACGGTGATCTGTCTCGGGCGACCACTTCTGAATGGACCACTAGAGATGGATCTTAATACAAGGTATAAACAGGACCAGAGAGCTGTTAAGCACAGTTGGGTTTACGCAGGGACCCCCAACTGCTCTTTCTAAATGAGAAACCGAGACAACACACATCATTTCCCAGGGAAAGCTCACCTGGAGGGTTCTGACAGTAAACCCACTGGGTGTTCCATGTGATGTGTTCAGTATGGTCGTCTCCAGAGGAGCCTGCGGTGATTTCAGGACCTTCCTTCATTTTAAATGCATGCGTAAACAGCCTGTTCAAACGAAACATGTTTTGGAATGCACAGGAATTTATGGGCTTGGACACGCACCATAAGGTCAATGTGAACAGAAAAATGCAACCGTTGTTCTCATCTCCTTTAGGGTCTGCAAACATCTTTGATGTCACACGGCCCACAAGACTGTGTGATATTCATAATTAAAAGTGTTTCGTAACAGGCGCGGTCTATGGCAGATGTGCTTGGGACACTAATTCACTGACCCTCTGAGATCTCAGTTTGTTAGGAGGTGAAGGTGGAGGTTAGAAGGATGTAGCCTTTGCTGGCATTCGCAGTGCACTCTTTGATCTGACTCATTCATCTGACAGCCGTAGCTGTGGCCCTCAATGCCGCAGTGTTTTCTTGGCTGAATTATAGCAGATGTCACCTCGGCAGTTATATGTCAAATGGTCGAGACGCCTTCAATTTTCATAGCCAGCCATGCTGAAACCTGACCCGTGACATTGCAATGCATGTCCGCTGACTAAGTCGGCATTCCAACTGGGAACAGGCAAGGCAGGGGGGCCCTTCGGAGAAGAGATGTATTAAGGTTAAGGTCTAAGGGAAATCTGTCTAAATATGACATTTAGTTTTGATGATTGCCAGTGTTTTATCTCTTGGGGTATTTTAACACATTCTGGTTGGTCTGTGTAAAGAATTATTACTTTGAATCTTTCCTCAACAGGTAAAACACATATAAGTGTAGCTTTGGCACCATAAAGGTCAACATAAAATTAAATCTGACTCATTTACTTTCTTATTGCACCTTTTTTGCTCTTGTTGTGCGTGAGTCTTAAGAGCATATAATTCCAAATTTTCCTTTTCCACATGGCTGTCATGAATCCATCTAACATATAACCCCCCTATACTGTTAAACAACAACTACTTTTCACAATCCTATCAATTTTTGATAGATAAACTCAAGTCTTGCCCTGCTACATGTCTTTCTCATTAAATATCCTGTTTTACTTGGAAATACATCATGTTAAATGGGTTGACAACCACGTTTCATGATTTTAAAATAAGTACATGAGCTGTTCACACTTGAAATTGTTAACCCCGGGCCATTTAACCTTGTGTTTTATGTTCCGGGGGTTAGTATCTCACACTGTATATCTTTGGCACCACATTTTATCCATTCTACACAGCAGGGCTTCAAAACAACCCAGGGTTAAAGGTGTGTCAACCTAGGGTTAAGCGTAGTGTGAAAAGCCTTACGACAGCACCCGGATCTAAGACGCAAGTTTTGACAGCACAATTAACAGGAGCTGAGTGAAAACGCATCTTCGAGGAGTAAAACCTGGTGACTCAAGGCGTCGGAGGACGTTTTCTCTATGCTCAGGTGTAAAATATACTGGCTGAGACGCATGTAGGTTGCGCACACATTCCGATGTAAAACCAACAAGCCTCGGCGGAAAGATCGAGGATGGCACCGCGTCCAAAACCAGCACGGAACCCGTTAACCATACCATAAAGAAATGAAAAACCGATATGCTGCAAACACATGAACCAGCCCGCGTCTTTTGCGCTGCTCTCGAACCGCCTGTAACGCATTAAGGCAGGGCAAATGTTTTATTGTGCAGACAGGAGCGACGGTGACATTTAAGCCTCGTTGTGTTACAACACGAAACTATTTACTCTTCTCCCGATAATGGCCGTACAATCAGATTACGATATCTAATAAGCACTGATAGTGGTTCGTTTATCTTTCCAAATGTAATCGCTGTAATCGTGATTCAGTTTCTTGTTTTTTTTGTTCGAAGCCAGCACTGTTTACCAGCTAATCAATCTAATTGAAGCAACGTTGACTCGCTGATATAGCGCAGGATTTTCTTTCCCTTTCCCGTGTATGCCACAGGCTACAGATGGTGTGATTTATTGCTTTAATTCCCATCACCATCAATAGGTCCGATTACACCAATAAACAAAGTTGACAACTTTTTAAAGCGTGAAAAGAAACAGAGAAAGATAATTTACAGACCTTCACAAACTCCGACCTCGTACTGCGTGATAGAGCCGCCGTTTAACGGGGGTCTGATCACGCACCGGAGCCCCCGGTCGCAGGTCCCGTACAGTCCGTAAACGCCACCGCAGCTCTCGTTTTTCTGCTTGGCGCAAACCGAACAGCAACCGCAGATCCCCAGCACCACCGAACCGGTACAATGCTTGGGCTCTTCGCATTTGGACTTATCACAGGGCAGACATATGAGTGCCCGGCTGTTCTTTGCGATCAACAGCACAAGTTGGGAGATCAGCATGCATTTTATGAGTAGATACATCCTGGAGGAGGCCATGAGGGAAAAGTGAAAAAATATAGATATCCAACCCACCCCCTGTCCCCAAAACTAAGTGATTTTCCAGCGAAACGAATAAATCACAGAAAAAAACAGCGTCTCTAAACGCGCGCAGGAAAGGTTCCGCGTAGAACGACGCGCTTTATGTCGAACAGAATAATAAATCGTTCCCGGCGTTAAACTTTTGTCGAGGTTGATGAAAGCCACCAAAAAGGCATTTCCTTCAAACGAACGACAACAGAAAAACTATCCCACGCTGTACAACCAGTGCATGGCTTATGCGTCACGATCTTTCTGCACAGTTCCGTCCAGTTTGTTTTCTCGTAGGAAAACTTTCCTCATGCGTCTCTTCCTTGGAGTCTTTTTCACGCAAGCTTTCCCGTGCTGCGTTATGAAGGGGGGAACGCAAAAGCACGAAGTTCCCCGCTAAAGGAAAAACGCAACCCTGTTATTCTGTGGCGAGCAGAGATTCACTGAACTGCGCGAAGAAAGGTTTCCAGCTATCGCCCGCGTCTCACGTTTATCGCTCGCTCTTCAGCTGAGTTCTTCTCTCCGCCCGCCGCCGATCGTTCAGCTCAGTCCCTCGCCGTGACCTCATAACGGAACCACTCCCATCTCCCATTACTTTGCTTCATTGGAGAGTTCGCTGGCTCCAGATATGAGACACAGGAAATGCTGGTAACACGACGCGCAACAGAAGGAGTCTGTGATATAGTTCACGCTGGTGAAGGTGAACGCGTGGAAATGCGGGGCCTGCGTAACTGTATACCTTCAGTAGGTTTGGGTAAAAAGGAAGCGATAAAGGCTGTTGTGTCTTGGTTTAGTCGTGAACTGTTTTCCGACATGCAAACGATATTCGTGTATGTATTAAGAGCATTCGCACACGTTTGTGTTGCTGATATGAACATAAGTAGAACTACGGGTTCAGATGAGATCCGAGTTAAAAATCATTCTTCATTACCGTGCATTTCTTTAAACGTTGGCATTGATGTACATTAACATCCAGAGAGGTACACAAAGGAGATTTTTGATGTTATATCAAAATTTTAAACGAATACCTTTATGTTATATAACCTTTATAATGTAATTTACACATTTACTCCAAGAGGCACTGAATGTGAAATGAAGTGTGTAAACAACTACTCATATACCAAATGTAGCTAAACAAGCAGTCGTAATATTATGCAGTTTGTCATATTTTATACCTTTAGAATTAACTCTTAATAGTCCATTATTAAGTCATACTCATAACCTGTTAATTATACATCTGAACAGTGAATGGTAGTTGAATCTTAAATATCAATGCTACACCATGTCCTAATTAGAAACATCAAACACTTACATTTTTCTGACTTTACGTCAAATGCAATGCAGAGCAATGCAACAAAATCACAAACATTCAAAACATATTTGACATTTAAAAGGGTCAGGTCCTACACATTTTAACTTTTCATAAAATGTTTTTAATATGATAATTGATGTTTTTGGCAACAGTTACATGGCCATTTTTCACTTCCTGTCTGACAGGCTACTGTTTCTTTAAGGCTTCTATGCAAATGACCTGTTAGGATTGCTAATCTCATTGCATGTGAAATGCTTACTTATGGATTGTGAGTTTACTGTCAGGTCCAATATAGTTGGCACTGTGCTATCCTTTAATAAAAGCCTCTTGCACTGTGACAGCATCACAAAACAGGCCATGCTAAAATGTGACACAACATTTAAGGTTGGCCATAAATGATGAGAGATCTTGATGGAAATACATTTCTTTCTGAAAGATTTTATAGGAATGGGCCTGGAGTTTGGACCAGTGAGATTATACTGTGGGTGGACCTACTGGAACTAGTATATCAGAATAAACATGCAATATACAAAATGACTTGTATACTTGTTTTATTGAGCTTGTTAGCTCAATTGTTATAGCATTTACATCACAAAGGTTGTGGGTTTAATTTACTGGGATCACACAGACTGATAAAAATGTTACCTTACTGTAAGTCTGTTTGGATAAAAACATCTGCCATAATAGTGAAACATGAATATTTATATTTGATTATGACATATGACTTTCTTTCATGGAACAAAAAAGAGATATTTTTAAAGACTGTTCTGGACTCTCTCAAATATAGTGAAAATTAATTAGGACAATCAATGAGAAGACATTATTTATGTTCATGAAGCGGACAGATTTGGTTTTCATGGTAAACTCATTGATTTAGTGGCAGTTAACAGGCCACAGGAGTGGAAGATTAGCAGTGAATAATGTTCTTCTATGACTTCCAAAATCTTGGAAATTAGTCATTTGTACCTCTTTTGTGATTTAAATAAAAAAAATTATGGAGCTTGCCAGCACAGACTTCATTGACTTTTTCGAGTGAATTATACCTTTAAGCATCAGATTTGCTTGTAAAAAAGTGGCACAGAGTGAAAAAGTTACACTGGAAAAGTTTATGAAATAATAACTGTAGACCTCTGATTATGTCTGCCAGGTTCACAGGTTCATCCAAAATACAACTTAATTAAACTCATCAGTTTGCATACAAGGTGAAAATGAAACCTTACACATTTACATAAGAACATAGTATTTTAGATTTAATTTAAAATTTGACAGCCTATGTATTTTTATTTTTAATTTATGCCCTAAAAGTACATCCAAAAAAAGCGACATTTGAAAACAGTACAAACTTTCTGATGTTTACTCAAGCTAGCAAAATTGGGCAGTTATTTTCCGCACTTACATCTGACACCTCATAGTGAAGCTTTTATATCAGATGTCTTAACCCTGCAGATGATGAGTGATGCATGTGGTAAGAGCCAGAAACGGGGCCTCTTGTTGCCTTAGGAAACCATTAGCACAGACATCTCTGCAGAAATCAGATATTTCTGGATTATATGTGCTGTTCTTTCATCTCCACTCTTTTTACTGTCATAGTGTCCAGGCTTTGGGCATTAGCCAATTAGCAATAGCCTCCACACAAGTTAGCTATGAATATCAATGGCGAGCACAAGATAAAAGGCTATAGTTGGCATAGTGGTATTGTTTTAGGCTATTTGCTTGCTGTGAAAGGGATATGATAGCAGGCACTTTGCCTCTGTTATGTGCTATTGTCTATGCAGGGCATGACTATCTCGAGAGGCCACAATCTTGGAACATTGGAAGCTTTTTGGATGCAGAGATGCTGTTTTCATCAATCAATAGACCACAATCTTGGCCACCTTCAATTCTATTCCCTTTCCTCCTCGTTCACATCAGGTTTGATCTTATTTGAGGGATTTTTGTCATCATTGGTGTCAGATAATTCAGAGAGATCTCAATACATTGAAACCCAATATAAGTATCTAAAAAATGAAAAAATGACTGCTGTCTGAGGAAAAATACAGTTTGTTTACAAGTGAGCCTCCAATTTGACGTTTGTTCCCCAAAGGTATTAAAACTAAGAATACATGGAGCCAAATGAGACAGAACTATGACAGAGCATCAGTTATGTAAGATATGCATATTGCACAATTTAACCCTAAACCAGAATAAACAGAATTTTATTTATCATGAATGTGTGATCTTTGTACAGCTGCCTGTGGTACAGTTGTAAAGCTAAACCTTATGTCAAAGAGAAACATCCACAAAATCCTTTTAGGGAAAGTATGTTCACTCGGTAACCGTCTTGGCAAATGGCCCTGGGCAGCTATTTCCTATGTAGGCAATAGGTATTACATGTATTATACGTTTCTTTGTGTTTTTGGTTCAGTCCCGTGAGCTGGCAACAACATGCCTTGTAGAGGGAGTGTTAGTGGAATATAAGGGAGGGAGTACAAGGGAATAAAGGAAAGTCCTGCTCACAGCCTTACTGATTTGAAAGTGATAAACATGGGAATTCTGAGGAATTGTTCATTTTTAAAGGAATTGTTAGATGAATTATTTCTCCTGTTCGTCCGCTGGTCCCATCCAGCATGAACTCTGCTGTGCCCCCACTGAATGCCTGTGCAGCCTCTCTTTCCTGCCTCCTCCAGCAGCCAGTTTCTCAGCCTCACCTGCACTGGTTCCCTTTACCCCTCTGCATCGCCACACCATCCTGTGAGGATCTGCCTTGTAGCTTTAGGTCACCAGCTCCACCCAGTAAGACAAATTCCCTGGCAAATCACTCCCTTTTGGCCTGTTGACCTGTGGGCTCTGCCATGGCTCCTCTCTCCCTTGGCCCCACCAGAAACCATTATCCTCACGGCTGCACCGGACTCCCTTGTCCCTCAGGCTACACCTTGGTCAGATATTGTCCTATCTGCACCTTCAGCTCTGTCTGGCTCCCCCTTCCACACGACTCCACCTTTGTGCTAAATCTCACTGACTCCACCTCTGTCCTCAGGTTCCCTGGTTCCACTTTGGACATTTGTCACCGTGACTCCACCTTGGTCTTCAGTGCCATTGATATTGCTCATCAGCTCCACCTGGGTCCTGAGTCCATCTCCATTGGTTGTCCTCAGGGTGTCGTCTGCCAATTTTCCATCATAGCTGCTCCCCCAACTCCGCCCTGGGGCCTTGTTCTGGCTGGTCTCTGGACCACCACCTGGCTCCTCCTGCTCCTGGCTTACCTAATGGCCCCTCACACCCTCCACTCACCCCTGGACTATTTTTATATCTATGGACTGTTTGTTCCTCTGTGCTTCCATGCCCTTCTCCAGAGCCCTCTTCCTCCTTTGTTGGACAGTTTGCGGCATAAAGACACTTGGGCGAACTGTTACATGTGTGTTCTGTTTCTTTGTGTTTTTGGTTCAATCCTGTGTGACCTAGTTTCTCCATGTTACTCTCATTTAGTTCACCCTTTTTCAGTTAATTCATTAATTTCTTGTTTGGTCTCATATTTATACTCCTTATGTTCCTTAGTTACTTAGTTCCTGTCTGACCTTGATGTTAAGTTGTGGTATGTTACCATTGTGTACATTTTATGAATGAATCCTCCTGTTATGTGCAAATTTTAGCAATATTAAATGCCTGGTCATGTTCACCCCAGAAAATTTTTTTACACACACTTTACCAAAGTGATGGTTTAAATTTTTTTTTTAATACAGATATAATATTTATAGAATACAAATATTTATTTTTATGTTTTTCTTGTACTTTTGATTGCTGAGATCTCTGAATTCTGTTCCTGCAGAAGGCACAAGAACCTGTTGATTCTAATAGATGTGTCAAATGCTTTCATAAAAACAAAAATAAAAAAGACCTCACACCATTTAAGCTCTTGTTCCAGAAGGCATGGGAAAAGAATACATGAAAACTGAAAACATAACTCGTGAAACACGTTTTCATATTTGTTATCATAAATATATTTTCTTGCTATTTTTGATACTCAAGGTTTAAATGTACAATTGAAACTTTTGATGTCAAAGTTTTTTTAGGGTAAATTTGACCCCAAACATAACAGAAGGATTAAAGACTATTTAACCCACATTTCTCATCTTTGTGAGAATGATACTACAACCACCCCTGACAACAGGCATAAAAGTATATTATTTGGATAAAAACTTCTACAAAACTGACAACAGTGGTAGGATAAATTTTGTTTTTGAGCTTAAGTCACACCAGAGTGCTGTGTTTTTAAGATGTTCAGCCCAATAAGAAGGGAATAGTTTGAATATTCTGTCAACCTTTACTCACCCTCATGTTATTTTAAACCCATGTAACTTTCTGTTGCGTTCTGTGGAACACAAAAGGAAAACTTTGGCTTTACTGGGGTAAAAGAATAAAAGTTTATAAATTGGATCTTTAAATGAATCAGTTAACACAGGTTCACAAAACTTGTCTGAATAATTTGGTCATGATTCAGACTGATCCGGTTTAAGCTCAACTCTAGTTGCAGCAGTTAACAGCTCACTGGAGGGAAAGATTATAAATTTCAGTCATTTCCATACACAAGCTGAGTAAATAATGACAGAATTTTGATTTTTGGGTGAACTGTTCCTTTATGCGCTACTTTAAGGAACATCTCTCTTTTTATTTTTCTAGAAATTATTTGTTTTCTTCCCCTCACACTGTCTTATATATCTAGGCCTGATAAAAGAAGAACTGCATTTTGGCTCTAAAAATAATTGTTCTACAGTGACTCATTTTATTTTTATTTTATTTATTTATAATTTTTTTGGACATTGTTGTGCATTGTTGTGCAAAGGTGCTGCCATTGTCTCAAGGAGTTAATGCTTGGGGTTGTTTCAGTTTGGATGAGTCTAATTGTTTAATGATGGTAGGCGCTGGCTGATGAATGCCCACTGTTCTTGCACCACTGTGTGTGTTTTTATAGGCCCTGGAGGAACTGTGCTTCTGCACCTCATCAAATTAGCTGTGATGAGCTTGGTCTTATCAGACATCTAGCAGTCAGAATATGACCCTCACAAGTCCTCTCTTGAAACCAACAACATTACGTATGCCATGGATGGTGAGGAATGTTTCCTCCCAAAAGGTCCCTCAAGCAATCAGCATAATCTTGGTGATCAGCCTCCATGTATCGTGTTTAAATAAGGGTAGAATTTGTCAAACGTCTTGGGAAATACCAGAATTTCAGCTCATATTTAATCAAACCACAATCAGTTTAGCAGCCTTTAGTAGCCATCAACAGTTCAAATGTAGGTGACCCTCCCACTAAACAATAATATTTGTATTAAAATATAAATGTAAAATGTAAAAATTAGTTTCCTGTTATTCTGTGATTTTGTGGAGCAGAAATCCGACATGTTTATGTTGCAATGTCAAAATCAAACTCTGTTGAGCTCCATTTTGCCAGAATGACTGGGGAAAGTCCATCCATGGCAACACAAACATCTGTCAACGGCTAACACCATTAATACCAGCGGATTGGCTCAGCACTACCTGACCCTCATTTAATAACCATTAAGTCTTTTTCTCTTTGCCTCTCAGCTTCATTGTGGTTTCCAGGTACTAAATGATGGCTGGCCATTGTACGACAGACAATGTCCTAGACAGAGTGTTCTTTGTAGCTCTGAGGGCTGTATTGTGTTGTATGTAAATGATAATCTCTATGGCATCTCTTTTGTTAGAGCTGCTGTATTTAACAGAGATGATTTGATATTGTCTCCCAGAGGCGGCACTTGTGAGCCTGTATCAAATTCACGGAGGTCAGTGAGGGAAGAAAGATGGAGTGTGAGATAAAGTAGCAAAGCGTTGGATGTTTTATGGAGATTTGCAGCCGCGCGTGTGTAATCGGTGGATGATCCTGCTATTACCATCAAGTCTGTTTCAAAATGTTTAGCCTCCTCTTTCTCACACAGCTGTGTCCTGTGTAATTTTCACAAAAAGCATGTTTGGCACATTGGCAGGCATACACAGACCAACAATGTTTTGGTTGATTAGATGCATACTACATTAATGACTATTATTCTTGCTGCTCCTCCCATGGCCTTTGTTTGAGTTTACTTTGGGATTTACTGCTTGTTTCTTCCTCCCATACAATGCAACAATGGCTTGGATTAATGACATAAATTAAATAACAAAAGACAAATTTAATCTGCTAAGGATAGAGTGAGAAAACAGGGCAGAGATAAAACGGGGCGAAACTCACAAGAAAACAAATAATTAATGTCGTACAAAGAGTGACGGCCCCAATTCATGAAGCAATTTTATTTGCCAGCAACAGAGACATGCAGAAGCTGTTAAACGTGGGACCGGGGAGCGGCGTGAGGGCGCAGAACAGCGCAGATGACAGCCAGTAGACTTATTGTGACTGGAGCGTTGGCTCTGCAGCCACTGGGCTAACTGCTCCATTAATCATCCACACAAGCCTGCACATCACCCCCCCAAAATGCACAGAAGCAAAAAGGCCGGCATTTGTCCCAAAGTGCTCTTATAAGGGAATTGCAACTTGTTTAGCCCATGTCTTTGTTAGTTCTTCAATTAAATAGTTCTACCTAAATGGCTCAACCTTACAGTTTTTGCTAAGGCAAGTGAAGCCAATTATATAGCTGTTTTAACAATTCAACTCCACAACTCTGGATGGAAAGATGGATGGAACAGTTTTCTTTTTTTTAAGGAGATTATGAGAAGAACGTGATTTAGAAGAAACAACTATTTAGATATTAATGAGATCACATTAAGGGTTTTTGATTGGCTATATAATATTTATGTAACAGGGTGCCCCATTTTACTCAAAACATAGCAGAGCCTGCTGTTATCTAGACTCAACATGGTTGAAGTATGTGAACCATGAGGTAATCCACTAAGAATAACCCCTGCAGAAGCTGTCTCATGTTTAAAGCATCTACATTGAATAAACATTGTGTGATGACAGAACAATTACCTCATAATTGAATTTAAGGCTTATTGTCCATGAGACACAGAAAGCTTGGGCTAATGGCTTTTATTCAACTGACAGGCAGCATTTGTCTGTACTCAACAGAGCATTCCAAACATCTCAATCTTTCCCAATGGTCCAATGTTTACACACTGGAATGCAAGTAATATGGGGCAGAAAATATCAACATATCTTTGATCCTCTCTTTTAATCTGGTGATTTTTAAACTATGTACAGCTGAACCCGTTCCTTCGTGCTAACAGCTCATAATAAGATACATATGCACAAACAAAGAACTTTTCAAACTAAATTTTAAACAACACATGCACACCCACTTCTAAACATATTTATTTTAAGGTAATCTTTCTGAGAGTATATTTATTTTTATTAATAAGTCACTTTAGGTTAATTTAAAAAATAAATATCATGGCTCAGTGTGAAACGTGGTCACACTATTTTGGTTTTCACAACAGAACCGGCCATTAACTAGCCTATGACAAGCTATTTTTTAAAATAGGCTTTTAAAAGAGTAAAACCTACTAAAATACGTTTTTGTCTCAAGACACAGTTCAACCTTTCATTTGAATCAACTTTTTTCTAACCTGACCTCCAGCTGAAAGGTGAACTGTGGTTACTGAGATAAGCAAACTACCCAAAAGTGACAACTACTCCAGTCTCTCATATTATAAATGTGGCCCTGACAGAAGCAAGCACACTGTTTGACACACTGTAAAACAGCAAGGCTTAACTCTAACTGTAATTTTTCCCTCTCCTCTCTCATTCCTTTTTCCTGGTCTTTTTCATGAGCACATGATAAAAGAATGTGTGGAATGCCAGTGAGCGCGGCGCCAGCAGCATTTACAGTAGCACCGTCCGCTGAGAACTGGCCTGGAGACTGGATTCTCTTTACTGTGTTTGGGGAAATTACAACGTTTTTCCATATAAAGAAATGCATTCCACAGCCTGAGTAGCAAACAAAACGTCCTGCTTCAAAGAGAGAGAGAGAATTAGAAACAGAGAAAAAGACATGCTAACTAGGAAATATGTATGCACTTGAAAGTATACAGTCACAGGAAAAGGCTTTGAATCAGATCGGTATGAACATTTGGTGGTATGACATCATTTCCTCAAGTGCACACAGAGGTCACACTCTGATACAAAACACTGGGTCAGTCTGAACTGTGAATGAAAAGAAATGTTATAATATAGGCTTCATAGTCACAACTTTAGTTACTATATTTGTGAATATAGCCACAGCTAAAGGAAGATGTTAGGCAACATATACATACAATATTCACCATATAGCAGAACCTTACTGTATTTAGTACATAATAAAAGTATTATGTATATACTACACTCTTAAAAATAAAGCGATGAAAAGGGTTCTTCACAGTGATACCACAGAAGAACTGTTTTTTGGTTCCCATAAGAACCTTACAGTCAAAGATAGATGTTAAAGATTCTTTATGAAACAATGCAGTCTCACAAAGAACATTTTAGAAACCTTTATTTTAAACCTGTTTACGTTAAAAAAAAACATATTTATTACCTTTATGGCCTTTATTACCCCTTTATGATTTATGTGTGAAAGTTATTCAAAGGGGGAAAAAATCTGAATCATCATCAAGTAAAAAACTTTTGTTTTACATGATTGACTCAAATTAAACGTACTTTTTTAGTGTATGCAACAAAAGCTAGTTGGAGCAATCTGAACTTAATAATTTGTAGCATAAACACAACTTTTTAAGTAAGTGTTAGGATTTTTGATTGTTTTTTATCAAAGAGATTAAGATCATCTGTCTAACTCAGTATAGTTTGTGGTTGTAGTCTCAGCCTCAGACAACATACCCACAGACCGACACTTTACTGGAAACGCTTCAGGAGTTTCGAAGTTGTCATCTGATTGGTTAAATGCTAAAGGATATCTGGGAAATATGTGTGTTGTGTTCTTCAGTGGTCCATCTGCAAATATGATGCTAAACAAAGTGAATTGTGATTAATTACTTTACGTGTCTGTGAAACTGCCTCTTGGGCGGTTCCTAGTCAGTGAAAGCTGTGACGGTGTCCAGACCTTCTGCAGTCAATCTAAAGGTCTATCTACGCAAGACTACTATGGTTGCAACACAGTAAATATACAGTAATTAGGCAAACAGGTGTTTCACATCATTGCTGTTACTATATTGTATAATTCAGTATGGTTGGAATGCTGTATTGACCAATCAGAATTCAGGACCAGAATAATCTAATAATGTGTGCTTTGTAACTTGATTTGGGTGAAATAAACAGCTTTGTGCACAGCAAAACATTGTTACGTATTACATTCTTTAGAGCGTATTCTCAGATATAAGTCAATCAGTCTATTTAGCAATCTATTACAACTAGGACAAATACTATGAGATGCCACAGTAGTTGAAATGAGACTGGGATCAAATACACAAAGGTGCCCATTTCATAAATAGCTCCAAGGTTAGCTATTATCCTATATGAAATTCAAGGTGCTAAATCCAAAGTTACCCCTCTGGTAATGTGTGCTACTCTATCTGAGACATGGATAGTGGTTCATTGAGATACTCCAAAAGAAGATTAAATTGAATTTTACGTTCTCTGCGGAAAAAATTCAAATCACATTTTGCCATTATTTGGTCTTTTTAAATTCACCAGTGGAAAATGTGTTTTCTTGCAAAAGGTAATTTTGTACCGATGCCTTCATGGTCATAAAGTTCAATCTTGTGCAGCATTAGTTTTTTTTTTAAATAAATGATATACTTCCCACCTGCTTCAGCTCAAACTGGCATGCATAGAAAGCAATCTTTTAAAAAGGTCTTTATACTGAACATATTTTTGTGCTCTTCTAAACACTGTATATGACGAATACACTGTGATTATAAAAATGTAATGCTGTGTATATGTGAAATTGCAATAATTACTTAAAATGTAAACAAACAAAATAACTAATGAACCTGACAGACAAAAAAATTATAAAAAATAATGAAAACAACAACAAAAATGATGTTTACATAAAATATGTTTTAGGGCTGTGACAAAAAACCCAGATGTCGCAGCACATACAATTCCTAATACATGTAGGAGATATTAACGGGAGAACAATTCTGGCAGCCATGTTGCAATCATTCTAAAACTGAAGTGCTCAGAAATAACCTCTTTAAAGGCCACTTCAAAACAAACGTTTGATTGGACTGATGGACTGATGGACACTCCACTCCCAAGATTCTTTGCACTGCATCAGAACCTTAAAGTAAAGACCTGACCTTGTTACCATATTGCCAAGAATCTGCTCCTGCCTCGTGATTGTGAGAATAAGTGCGCATCAACATGACAGAAACTATGAGTCTTTAAATGTGTGCGTAGGAATGAGCTTCAGTAGTGTGCGTTTGCATTATCAGCTTTAGTCATGACATATTGTTGGATTCACTAATAAAGGGTGTCATGATCCTCTTTTGGAGGGTATTGTATGTATATTGACAGTTTTAATGTATAACACAATTCAGTGTCGCATCAAAAAGAATTCACTTGGATTTGAACTAATGCACCATCTTTTCATTTCTGTGGTCCTCTTGGGTTAACCTTCTCAGAAACCACTCAGCACAGCAGCAAAGCGTAAATGAGAGTTTGAAAGAAATAGAGGCACAGCACTCACTTCTGTCTTTATTTCAATGGACTGCTGCTCCACTTTCTCTCAAAGTATGATGTCTGATTCTTCCTGAAGTTTGAGGGTATCACAATAAGTCAAAGCAATAAGTCAAGATATCTATGGAGGAATGACTGAAGTAAATGTGATGAGGTGCTATTAAAGAAGTCACAGGTTCAAAGTTTTTTGACTCTTAATGGACAATAGCAACAAAGCCATAATCTGCTAATGTGTTTGGACCCTCATAGCAAGCCTCACTGGGCAGCTATGTCATAATGTTGCTGTCGCCCTGTCTTTTACTGTGTGCACGGCACCGTGAAGCTTCTCTACAATATGGACATAGATGATGTTTGTTTCTGGCCTTGTAAAGTCAAAGAGAAAGATCTCATAAAGTCTTGGCTTAATTCACTTTACATGTCTCTCTAAAATACTTATAAATGTTCTTTTAGTACAACCCTGTTTTTCAACCCTGTTTTTTTACTTGAGGTCAATAAACTCTTTTGACTTTATGATCTTTTTTGTAATATCCATTACCCACTTTGTAATACCCATTATGAGAAAGATTTTTCATAAAACCTATTTGTTCTCCGAACACTTTAAAGTGTTTGTTTTTACAATATACGCTAAAGCACTTTTAACCCTTCTGTTGAAAATTCATGAATTTTTTATTAGGGAGACACGGTCTAAAGACCCAGCTTAAAGAAAAAATGTTTATTTTTCTAAAGCCAAAGTGTATTTTCATAAATGTGTTCCTTTGCTTGGTAAATGTTTTTAATTATTTTACAGAAACATTTTATATAAATAAAAATCATCAGCTACTAACATCTGCTATTTTGTGTTTGTCTTTTGTATTCTTGACAATGTTACAAACATTTCAATACCAAATTTAGGTATTTTTAGTGTATTCTTGTTGAAAATGGGTCAGACATGATCCAGAGACAACAAAGAGATAACCTCATAACCTTCACTAACACATGAACTGTTGTGACACCATACTATAACACCCACAGTGCTGGTTTAGCATATATATTTAGTGTGCATCATTTTCTATTTATAGTGACTTGTTATATGTCACATTTAGAACAGACAGAGTTCCCTGTTTACAGGATGGTGCATTGTCACAGTGATATAATTCCATGTTCTCTTTATCAAACCGCCAAAGGCACATTTGTACATCTTCATTCCATGTACCTGTTTAGCTCTAAACCGGGGTTAGATTTTCATCAGCTACATTTGTTCTCCCAGCAAATGCTGCTCAAAAAGTCTTACATTTCCTTTGTTTGGTACTCAGATAAGTCTTCATACAACATATTTGGGTTAATTCAATGTGGTTTTTGCTTATTTTAGAAAATCTCTTGTCAAGTGTTGTCTTCTACTGCAGCTGCAGAAAGTCACATGTGGCTGTGCATCAAAGTGATTATATTATGGGATAGAGGCATTCTTGGCTTGGCAACATGTTTTTAAACAGTAGCAGCAGTAAAACCATGAAAAACACCAAAGTTTACTAAATAAATGGCAAAGTTTTATGATAATATTAATCTCAATAAACAATGGTACCGCCAAGTAATACAGTTTATTTTCCCAAATGCAGTTCATGACCCTTTTAACACCACCTACTCCTTACAAGCTTTAGCTCTTTCCCCTAGATGCCGTAACTACACCATCATGCGAGAAAAGCACATTTCTGCATTGTCGGGCAGTGAAAAAGTCATTTAGCTATTTATTATTTTCTGAATGACATTCCATCTTCCTGAAAGTTGGTTGAAAATAAAGTATTCTGTATTATAACAAATTTATGGCAAACAACATATAAATAATAATAAAGACAAATATTAGATGTTTTAGCAGTGCCTGAATTTTTGGATTGCTCTTAAAAGCATGAAATGGACTTATTTTTCCGTCTTCTGCATTTCACATCAGAACTCATCATGTACTATAGCATGGCGTATGCTTCATCCTCCACAACCTCCTCAGAACTGATCTGCAATATTGGCACCGTGAAAATCACGTTTAACACATATTCTGTAGGCACGTTTGGTCCGTTACCTTATTTGCATAATTCCTTTAGTGAATTAGGTGCTAAAAGAGCGCCTGATTTATCTTTAGTGAATTCTTTCCATAGTCCCCTTTTCTCAAGGCCTCTTTGCCAAGCTTAAAGAATTAAAAAAAAAATATTTATTCAGCATTCTCTCTGATTCTGTCTCTGTCATTGAGACTAGAGTCTTGAAAATCACACTGCAAATTTGTGTAATACTTTTACTTTATCTCTGACCCCTAAAAATGAATTGTGTTTGTAGCCTCATTTGGTCATCTTAATTCAGTTTTATTGAATAATATTTGAGTGAATAGTGAAAATTTATTGAATAGTGTTGTAGCAGTTAATTTAGATACTAGCATATTTCAGTTCCCTGACAAAAATTTACAATGCATCTTAGGACATCATAAGCAACTTGGTCAACTAGTGGAAATCTACTCTGTTAGGCTCATATTCATTACCGTCTGTAGTGTGGTACAGTAAGAGGAAGTCATGCTGCTGATTGTGGCTCCCAGAAGAACAGGTCAGCCGACCTTCATGTGTGCCTCACTGCGCACAGCAGGGCTTGTGATGGCTATGTTTGGATGCTGCTCAAAGGTCCCCTGACACACACAAACACACACACTAATTAATATTTAAGAGTCAAAAATTGGCAACCTTAATATTGGTACCTTCAGAGTACAAATTATACACACGGGCAGTTTGTAGAGTTCACACACAAACATACACGCACACAGACAGACACACACACACACTAACACACATTTCACTGTGTGAATAATGGCAATAATGTCATTTCAGTCTCAATTTTCTGTGCAATAGGAGGTTGTTTTTCTGCTAATTTTCCCTTTCAGGTGGGTCTCTAATGTGTTTTGATATGTTTTTTTGTCATGATGTCATGAGACTGGGTGTGTGTGTTGAACAAGTTTCGGACCCTGTTGGACGTGACGCACATGAGTAATAAGAGCTGCTATGTGTGGCTGACCTTGCAGTGCATTTGAGTTGTGCTCATGCATAAATGCAGGCTCTCAGTTCTTTAGGACATCATTATCAAATGATACACCTACTAGACAGAAATTATTTGTTGGATGTTACTCTGACAGATTACACATAAGTGCTATCTGTGTGGCTGAGAACGAATAGAGAACATTAGGCAAATTTGTTTTGTATTCTTTGTTGTATTTAACGCAATGCTCGTTTGCAAAATTATTCTTTGTTTGAACTTTAACTTTCCACTTAATGTAATGCATTCAAATGTTACAGGGAACTTATGCCTCATATACCGTATACTTATGCCCCACAGCCACTGGGCTGCGACTGTGTACCACCAGATTTAAACATTGTGTTCATGCTATGGTCTTTAGGTATTCTGAGGCTGTGAAAATCATTTGTGTGCCATAAAAGTGTTATAAATTGACAGTGTGCATGCAGTGAAAACAACTGCTAGTAGTGATAAAGCTACTAAAGTTCATCGGTAGAAATAATTACAATATGTGCTGCCTGACACTAATGGCAGTAATAAAAATGGAGAAAGCCTTTGAGGATGAGACCAAACCATAAGACATCAATTTGATGGTATTAAGGCACATTTCTACAGAACATATCACTAAGCACTAGGAAATGAGGGTAATAAAATGTGACTAAGTGCAAAGTATTCTTGATCCAAACTGCATCTGCTGAAGATCATCATTATTTATCTTCTGCTGTAAACAGTTTATTTGAGAAACAGACGATTTATAAGTCATACAAACATTGTTGTCACTTTAATTAAAACTGGAAGGGAACAATCCAGAGGAGAATGTTATTGTTTAGAGGTTTCTCTTCATAGCTCGGAAGACATAATGTTTTCAAATCTCTGTAACTGTCTCAGATGATTATCTTTACAATTCCAACAAATTGTAAAATTTTTCATATACAGTAAGAGTATTTATTGTGAGTATTTATTGTGCTATAAAATTATTATGAAGAGCATTATATACCTGCTCATATATATATATATATCAAATGATACACCTTATATATATATATATATATATATACACCTGGGAGAACTATTCCTTAACATGCCCATAACATGCATCTTAATAGAAGTTGCTCATCTGGTAGATGTTTTCATCTTTTCTTCATGGGCATCAGTTCTGATTTTTATTTTGAGCCAATCACCTGAGCTGTAAGTGTCATGTGACTGATCACTTTGTATCAGAATTCTTGGTAGATGCTATGACTTCTCCCCAAAAAGTTTGTTTCTTCACTGATGGCCAACTCAAAAATAGTTGTGTATTGTGATGAAATGTTTTGCAGATTTTTGCAAGCAACATCACAAATATTTTATTATAGTAGAGTAGATGTTTTACCAGTGCCTGAAATTGTTGGAAGGCTCTCCAAAGCATGAAGTTAATACTTTTCCCTTTCTGCTGCCCTTCACCTCACAGCTCATCACAGCCATCACTGAATAGGAATAGTGTACAAGCCCCTAACCCAGACCTAACACTAAAATTTGCGTTAAACTTAAACCTCCGATTAATTGGGTATCAGGAATGTTGTCTAGGACCAACCAGGATTGTGATGCTGGAACATGTAGAACTTGGCAAAATCAGATTTGCCCCCAAGGCACCTCTTTGAGCTAACCAGCAAAAGCTTAACCCCCCTTTGATAGCATAGCCCTAGATAATTTGGTCTTGGAAGAATTTGAAGATAAAGATTTAATGTTCATACAGCAATCTCTGGCTTTCGATTTATGTGTTTGCAATTCTGAGCACAGTTTGAGACACCACTGAGACGTCTCTGTTCAAACTCTAGAGAAAACATATGGAATATTAATAGGATCTTTTGCTGAGACAAAATGCCTCCATTTGATCTACATTTATTCTCATTACTCTATGAGAAACAATTGATAAATGAATGAGATCTTATTTGGGATTTCTCTTTCCTGCAGGTTAAAAATCTAAACTGGCACCTGTAAGCATGTCTCAAAAAATGGGGTTTATTTACTTTTGCATTTCATATGTAATCAACAGCATTAAGCTCCACCAGAGCCTCATCTCGTAAGAATTCTTCTCACATCAATATTAACAAAAACACACGTTCACAACATGTACAAGTATATGTACATGCATGAAGTCTTGATTAATTAACCTCAAAGTGTGTCTAACTGAATGTGGTTAGGTGAGAGACTCACAAAATCTGTTTAATGTAGAGGTGAAGCTGGATCCCAAGAGACAGATCAGAGGGAATCATGATGAGAGAGAGAAATAGAAAGAAAAAGTAAGAAAGAGGCCTGGTACAATACTTACCACATCAACGCTTCAGAAACCCTTTATCTCCCCCCTTTCTGAATTACCCCCCAGAAAAGATAAATAAGAGTCTGTATGAAGACGTTTGCGCAAAAAGATCATTGCCAGTTCAAAGACCTTGAGTGATGGACTCACCTAATTTAAATATATTATAAAGCAGTTACCACATTTAAAGCTAATGATGGGTTTTTAATGCAGACCTGCAGATAAACTGAAAGCAATACAGTGGGTTGAGACCAAGTGAATAGGAGACAGAATAAGCAAGAATAAGAAATCACAGCGTATGTACTGTAGCATGATAAGAAAACTGCAGGACTGCGGAGAACACGATTTTCTGCATTAAAAGAAAACCATAATGAATTCTTAACAAAACGAATGAACTAAAACTAGTGTGATGACGCATGATGCACTGCCCATCAGAAAAATATGAGAGAGCAAGGTTTATTAATGATAATCCATGTATCTCATAAAGGGCACATACGTCAGTGTTTCTAGTGGTCTGTTTACTGGGAGGGTTTTCCTGAAACACCGCTTTTATTTTCTGCAAGGCCCTCATGCACTTGAACCTTCAGTAAGGAAGACCTGTAAATGCTTAAATGAGTCTTTTATTGACGTGTGGTACAGTAAGACTTTAAAACTAAAAATATCCTCAACATTTTTAGCTAACATTATTTAATTTATCACAAAAAACTTATTGCTGTTAAAAATTACGCTGTTTACATATATTTAAAGATGAGTACATGAAGGATATTTAAATTGCAAACGTGAAAAATCTTGACAAATCTGCATGCAGTTTGTTGCAATTTTATTAAAAATCATGAAAGTGTAGAGGACACAGTAGCTCAGTAGGGTTGAGAAGTAAATCTGAGAACTAAATGTCTCCATTTGCTCTATATTTAATCTCATTGGTTTTTTAGGAGAAACAATCATTACGTTAATGAGATATTATTTGTGATTGTTCTTTTTAATGAGTAGAAATTGTGTGTGCGTGTGTATGTGCGGTCCTGGTATTCACTACGTTATGGGGATTAAATGTCCCTTCAAGTATAGTAATACCATAATAAATTTTAAAAATCTAAGAAGCAGAAAGGTATCTGTGAATGTTAGGTTTGGGGGTATAGTTAGTAGGTGGATAGAATATACAGTCTATACAGTATTAAAACCATTAAAATCATTTTTGGCAACTTGGCAACTAAAACATGCAAACCCAACATGTGTGTGTGGGTGCCTGTTTTATCATGTCTTTACAGTTTATGACATTTTCATCAGAAGAGCAGCACTATTCTGACCTACTGCTGTAGCACTATTACAAACTTTGTGCTAAATATGCTGGCCATTCAGTGAAGGTCAGACCATTTATCTCACCCTTCAGAAGAGCTGCAGTGTGCTGGGTTTCACACGTGATCACACGCTCCTAATGTATATTGTGGCAGAGTTCCAAGAATAAAACACTCTTTTTCTGCACACAGCTTTTGTGTGCGTTATTTTATGAGGTAATGTGCAAGAATTACAGTTTTCAACAAGTGGTATTTGCATTCATTATTCATGGCTATAGGATGGCATAATGGCATAGGAATGATTTGAAAAGTGGGGGGAAACATTGTAGGTGTTATTGAAAAAGTGGGAATATGGACAAAATTTTTTATTTGGAGGATATGACAGTTATAATGGGTGCCAGGCTTTTGATGGCATGGTCTATATATAGACAATGTTGAATAGATGTGATGTATACAGAAACCTCAAGGTATTTAAAAAACACTTAAGCTACACTTAAAAATATATATGACAACATATGCAACTAAGTGGTATTATAAGGATGATATAGTAAAACATTTTTAAAACAAATTCAAAACATTTTACTATACCAGCATTTAACAAACAGAAGGTTTTTCAAAATAGAACAAAAGTTTTACTATTTTTTTTTACTAATTTTAACTATTTAAAATGATGATGTAAAATATATTTTGGACATAATCTAGTTAAATTTACTGGAACATGTTCATAATAAATGTCACAAACTACAGGAGCTACTTACTCTGCTAGAGAATAGTGTGAATTGAAGGGTAAGGTTAGGTATAAGATAATGTTTAGTATAATTAATTTGCAGATGTCACTTGGTTTGCTATATAATGTAGTAACATGCATTTTTAAGTGTGGCTTAGCATCCATATATGTTTTGTGGTAACTGTACAGTACTATTTTAGGGTCCACATTGAAAATCTAGCATCTTACTTTTTTACCTACAGTAAAATTGCTAGGATGATAGACTCATATATATGTGTATGTATATATATATATTTAAGAAACAAATAAAACAAGCATTTTCACAGGTAGACTCTGATTAGCACAGTGCATATGTTGAATATGTACATGTACACATACAAACACTATAAAGATAAAATTAAATATACAAGACATGATGAGACATTGTCTTGCACTTGAGTTACACTGTTTTTCAAGTTGTATACAACATGATGAACACCATTAAACATTTGAGGAGGGATGGAGACAGTATTGACAAATCTACGAGAGCTTGGTATGATAAAGCAGTCTAGTGTACAGACACAACTACTTCTCAGACAGCTAGCCTGTGTAAATATTTGAGCTCTGCCCAGCAGATATCAGGGTCTCTAGAGAGACCGACACTATTCCAGGTGAGAATGGGTTTATTCCCATACTGCATGCCTGCTATATCTGATCTCTTCCTGTGGCTCTGGTAGTCATGTTCATTCTGGATACACAGTCTGTAGGAGATGAAGGATCTGAGGTGCAAGCAACACAAAAATATTTAAGACTGTATGAAATGCGTCGTGTACAAACTGTTATTATTTAATCATAGTTTAGACTAGTGTAATTTAAGGGCCACTTCTGAGTGGTAATTTTATTTTTACAATATGATTTTTTTAGAACCCAGACATTTTAGCTTTTATTTAGTTTGTAAGTTTAATACGATTAAAAGGATTTATAAAGCTCTGTGTGTGGTCTCTGCACTTCAAAGTCTGTCCAAGTCTGTTTGGAAATAATAAATAATACATTGTGTTGTGCAAGTAAAAAAAACACAAAGAACACTTATTCCTAGAAAACATAACATTCAACATAACACAACATAACAACAACATAACATTCTTTTAATATCTTATGCCTTTTTTCCCAGCTAAATGAATAATAGGGGTGTTTGGATCTTTTCACCGACTACCAAAGAAAAAGAGAAAAAGATCATTTTAATATTGTAGCGCTACTAGAAAGACCATACTTAAGCCTATACATTTTAAAATATTAACCCACAAAATGGACAAAAACTAGTAAAGCTAAAATATGATCAGAAAAAGTATGAACACACTTTATTCTGAGTATGGAACACAGGTTTCTAATTAGAGACTGCTGGGTTTGCACACAGAGCACTATAATGTTTCATGCAGTGCAGCTATTTGTTCGATATGGCCCGCGGGTTGCAGTTGTCTCATAATGCAGTGAGAATTACTGTGCAATTACAAAAATAATATGTACACATACACTCACCTACCACTTTATTAGGTACATCTGTTCAATTGCTCATTAACGCAAATAAATAATCAGTCAATTATGTCTGAACACCTTAATGCATTTAGGCATGTCGATCATGGAGATGCACTGATCAGAATGGGGAAGAGTGATTTAAGTGACTTTGAATGTGGTATGGTTGTTGATGCACATTAAGCTGGATGGAGTCTAAAAGATATCCAGTGAGCAGCAGCTGTCATTGTTGATAGCAGAGGTCATAGGAAAATGGCCAGACTGGTTCAAGAAGACAGAAAGGCAAAAGTAACTCAGATAATCATTCTTTACCACAAGTATGTAGAGGAGCATTCTGAATGAACAACGTATACCAAAAAATTAAAGTACATGACCAGAAAACCACAATGTATGTATTTACATATGCATTGGATACATATACATTTTTGGGCTGTTTGTCCTGATATTACACCACACTATATGATCTTAATAAAATATAATATACAAGTTTGCCAAATTATTAAAACATATCTGTGACAGGCAGTTGATAGGGGTTATCATCCTTATACCCTATTCTGCAAGAAAATAGTTTTGAAGAAATTTTATCTGTTGAGACGAGAGTTCGAAGCTTAGTATTCAAAAGTGCATACTCCAAAAAAGAGCACTATTATGGAAACTGTCTTTAACTGGAGAGGTGTGAATCTGTGGAGGATGTGTTCATAGTGCAAATAAAGCCCAAGCCACTTTTACAACCATGAAAGTACAACAATTCCTGATAAGAGAATATTGACTCAGACAGTTTTTGTGTGTTGCATCTGACATGCAAGTGGCTAACCTCAGAGATCGTTTCAACAAGGAAACACAATTCACCTGTTCATTATTTCTGTTTGGCCTATTTAGACAGTTTACATGGGTTCTCTCAACATAACATAGTTGTAACACAGAGATCTCATTTACATTTATGTATTTGGCAGCCACTTTTATCCAAAGCGACTTACGGCGCATTGAGGGTCTACAATTTGTCTGTACATGTGTTCCCGGGAAACGAACCCACAGTCTTTGTGCTGCTAAAGCAATGTTCTACCCATTGAGCTACAGGAACACATTTCATTTTTTTGACCAGCACGTTCACTGTGATAGCTGCATATCAACAACATGATTATTACAAAGGTAGGAGAGACTTCACAGTTTGTGATTTTGTAAGTACACAAAACAAGACAAAAAAAACAAGAAAAAAAGAGGCAGATGAGAGTAAAAAAGTGAAGCATTAATCAAGTTTGTCCAAGCGAGTCAGTGCTTTGTTCTGTGACCTGAAAAACAGGTCAGCAGGGTACAGTTCTAGTACACAAAACGGAAATGCCCGAAGCAGAGTGGTGGAACGCTTAGAGAATAGCAGTGGAGCTCAAGATGTACTCAAAACCCAAAACTACAGCAGGCATTAATCATGCAGAATGCCATGACAGTCCCAGAGCAAAACAACAGGCGCCAATATCACTCATGCAGCAGATTAAACAATCGTTGACAGTCATTAGTCTGTGTTCTGTTGCTGAACTTAAATATTGGCTGTGGTTGAGATAATTCAGCGTCTTTGTTTTAACCTTGTACTTTGAAAGTGCTTAGTTTATGTGGAAAACTTTTAAACAGTTTTTTGCTAATTTTTTATTTGCATGCAGTTTATGACTACATTTACTGAGAGATCACTTATCATGTCACTCTCAAATGAGCTAGTAAAGGCATAAATGTTAAATGTTGAAATGATTAAAAATAGCTTTGAGGCCACCTATGCTAGTGTACTCCCAAAGGCTGACAAGATCATTTTTAGCCGATATATACCATAGTATACATATATATTAAACTAAAAATATCAATAACTAATGCACTCACAGATTCATCAAAGTTTGGTCCACTTAAATGTTCATTAAAATGAGAGTGAGTAATGTTCTACCCCCAATTTAATCTCTTTCAGACAACAAAATTACACTTCATGATTGTGACATAGACTATGTAGTTTTAATATAATATTGGTAATAAATTTAACTTGTCAAATCATGATTTAAAAAATAATTGAAGTAAAACTTTAGAAGTTTAAATATTTAAAGCACTACAGAAATGAAGTGAATCTGTGAATTTACAGGAATATTTATATTCATAAAATAAATATGCATTAGCTCAGGCCTGAAGCTTACTTGACATAACACACAGCTGTTTTTAGTTCTTGCTAATATCATATTACATTTTTTCTACGTGAATATCCTTACTTTTCTCTCTCTCTCTCTTTAAATTCTCTTACCCTTCCAATGAACTCCACGGATCTACACATAACAGCGCTCAGAAAAAAATGTGGATGAATATATCATATGACTGAGCACAACTGCACGCAGTGAAAGCTGTTCAAAGATTAAAAAAGGGCCCAATCATTTATTGCAAAGTGCTCACTTATGTCAGTCTTAATGGCCTTGATTCTCGCCATTTACTTCCTGATATCATCATATTTGTAAAGTTGCAGTTCGTGAGCTTCCACCAGACTTGTTCTTACAATAACTGAGGAGGTCCCCTGACATGATGAGTTAGTGATTGGGTTCTGCATCATTCCCATAATGCCTCAGAGCATCATTACTGACACTCCACAAAAATTAGGAAAGTGGAAAAATCCTCAAAGCTGACTTTAAGAATACCTGATTTTAGTTCATAACATTTTAAATAAGGAAAAGAACTGTTTAATGTCAAGCCCTCAGTGCAAAGAACGTGATCACAGAAATCATTTGAAACTTTTCTAAGCTCTGCTTTAAAAAGTAACCGACCAGTTATACCTTAGCAACCGTTGCCATCCATGTTATTAATTAAAAAGCTTTTACTCTTTTCTAAATGTGTAAACTTTAGGAACAGTGTTGTTCAGCTGCACTGATGTAATCAGCTATCGTTATTAAACAAAGCTTTTCTCATTTTAGTTGACTGTGATTAGTGTTTGCCTCTCTGCAGTTTTCAATCACATTACTGCATAATTTAACTATTTAAAAAATTAATTTTAAAAAATGCTTTGCAGTGTCACACTTCATTCCAACCAACATAATTTAATTTTACCACTTGATGAGCACATTTGACTGAAAATTGTGCTGTTCACAGAAATAAACAAATCATTACTATACCAAGAGGGGTTAAAAAAGTTAATTACCTGCTGGGTTGTACTTCACAAGTTTGTCTTGAATTGCTTAAGAATGATACTATGTGAAACAATCACATAGAAACACAAAGGGGACGAGGAGGTTCAGATGAAAGTATCTTTTATTCTTCTCTTTAACAAAGGTCTGCATCCCTCCTGCAATTACTGCAGAGCTCTAGTCGTGACTGCGCTGGCCACCCCTCAGTTATGGTGTTCCCCCCATGTGCTGTCCCTGCTGAGTGGGAGGTTGTTACTGGCTATAGGCCTGATGGAGAATGTCATGTTTACAGGACACTGATTGCTGCCACCATAATAGGGCTGACCAGTGGCTCCTTTTTCATCTTCTCAGCTGTTTCAGCTATCTGGCTGACTTGGCCATGGGCTCCAACTCCAGTCGCACATGAAGTGGCCGAGTCTTCATAGAAAAAACAGTGGGCTTCGTGCTAGGGGAATTCCTGGAACAAGAACAAGGACCTGAATCAGCGCTCTGGGCCTACCTTGGTTACCATGTTTTGGCTCTTATTTACATTGTGCTATGGCTGAGAGACTCATGCTGCAGTGCAAGTCAAAGAGAACTTTCGAAGGTGCCCAAGACCTGTTTATCCTAACGTATGCCAAGGTTTCTTTCAAAGCAGGTTTTAAGAAGTGACCAGGGCGGGACAGACTGAAATTGCACTTTCTCATTCTCTGCACCTTCATAAACAACCTGGTTGCTGTTGTTGCTGCAGTACACACACACAAACACACACACACACATACACTCATACAGCTTATACATTCAGTAATCCGCAAAAGTACAAACTACAAAATGTACAGGTCACATTTCACCCCAAACTCTTAGAAAAATACATATTTTGCATTAGAAAAATAATACCTATTTTTAGTAAAATAAAGGATTTTCGATGGATGTAATCAAATATTTAATTCTGGAGGAGATCAAAGGTAAACATTTGTTTTTTGACCAAAATTGGTCATTAAAAAGCCTGTATGGATTGGCTATTAACATAAATCACCTTCACATCCCTTTCTCTATGTGACCTGGACACATTCTTGATTAGTTAATAAGATTCACACATGCAGATCTTTATGAATACATTATTATGCAGTTGGCAGATACTTTAATTCAAAGTGACTTACAGAGAAATCAAGCTATACATTTAATCAGTATGCACATTTACAGGGAATCAAACCCATGACCTTGCCATTGCTAGTATCAAGCTGAGCTACTGGAACAATGAAAGATTCCTTTATAAGTTGCCATCCAGATTTCCTGTTCTGTAATGAATGTTCAGTATGGCTAATATGTGCTCTCTGATCAAGCCACCTGCTTATGTTGATAATACCAGTGAGCTGCTTTAGAGAGGTTTAAGAGCACTTTATTTTAGTATTGTTCTTCTGGAATCCAGAGAGACACAGACAGATAAAGAATGAGGAATAAGGATTTATAAATTCTTAATGAATAATTATTGTTCTCCAGTGTTACCTACTTTAACTTTAACCATATGATATGTATTACCTACTTTAATTTTGACTATATGATATGTATTGTTATTGTACACATGCACAATTAATTCCCCTATAATCTTATAAGTTACATGAGTTACAGTTCATATTGCTTTAAAAACAGCGAGTCTTGTAAGTCATGCCAATAAAGAGGTGTGGAGAGGGAGGACATAAATAATGTGTGCTTTTATGTGTATACGTCTCCACAGGGGAGCAGTCAATCTTGCTGTTGTATTTGAATTATGAGCCCAGAGAGTTTACAACTGCCCAGTTTGGGGTATTTAACTCTGCAAGGGATACTCTTGTTGGTAAGTGGGCTTATTTAATGCAGTAATGCTCAATGTAATGATGCATAGCTCTTTGCATCTTAGAGTGGAAATCAGTAAATGTCCTTGAAATACCAACAGATCTTTCAATTTCAAACTCTCTGTCTGCACAGTGGTCCAATATAGCCATTGACTGGACACAGCTGTGTACTTTTGTGTAGTTTTTAATATGATATTCAGCTCTGCAAACACACACAGCTGTGCATAGGTCAAATACAATATGGGGGTGGGGGGCCTACTGTATCAATAACCAAAAAATGTTTATGGCCTTTGTATATAGGGTCAGAGAGGAGACAGGAAATGATGGGGAAGAGTGAAGAATGAGATTGGGAAATGACACAAAAACTCAAGCTGCCCCTCTGCACAATGTATGGAAACATACAAGCCTCCATTGCGTGACACAATTAGTTATGCCCCAGGTGGCTGCAGAACTATGCTGCAAATAGAAGTACACATTTACATACTAAAGAAATGTTGGCTAATGTCAGCAATGTTCTTGTTTGTCTGATTGTAAATATAAAAAAGGGGCATTTGATTTTATGCTAAAGCTCTAAAATGAGCAAATGATTGTCACATGATGGTTATTTTTTAATACTGATAGAGCTGTTAAACAATTTTATGCACCTCTTGGTAATGAAGCAAATAATGTAACAGCACACAGTCTTCCATTTGACTGGGGTGATGTGTGCGCATTTCTGATGTTACAATACTTTTATCTTAGCTCAAACAGATGTTTGTAGATCTGTATGAAACCGTTTTTGTTTTGTAGTTTTTGTCAGTCTCCCTTAAAAACTGTGGGCCCATCAAATCATTGCATTCCAACAGAACAGCACTGGCTCAACCAAAGATATGATTTTGGGGCTGGACTGTTTGTGCAAACAGTGGGGGCTGGGGGAGGAGTAGAGTTTGGAAAACCTGCATTGAAACATGGTTTATATTTTTACTGTTTGTGATACGATTACACACTTCACCTTTAGGGTGGAAATAACGGGTGTTATTATTGATTACCCTTCCAGAAAAAGCATTTCCCAAACTCTGACATTAACTGAATAGGTATACAGTTTGAGGTTGTCTGTACAGCAACAGCAAGTGGAAGCTGGTTGAAGGCAGCTTTGTTTTTGCTGTCTGTCAGGAGGAACCCTGCCTCTCACCAACGTGAGCAGGTCGATGCCGTGTCTTATAGTGACACTTAGACAAAGACAGCCAGTTAAGAAGCACCCTTCCTGATTGGAGAGGTGATGGTTCTCCATTTATGCCACTACGCACCACTGGGGCTCCTATCGCTCATCTGCCTTTTGTCTGGAAGCTGAAGCTATCGATCCCGATAGAACCTTTTAAACATTCTATCTGTGGGGGCTGTCACATGGCGGGCTGCCACCCAATACACAAAGCCTCAAAAAGTTTTAATTAACCGCAATTGAATAAGTCAATTGAAAAAAGCTGGGAAAGGACAAAAAAGAAAAAAACTATAGCAGAGGGGAACAGATCTTGTACTTCTAAAGATCTGAGGCATCAAAATCTTGGCAGGTCTAAAGGCTGCGGTGAGCAGGTTTTATAAACGGCTAAAGGCTGGAATTGACTTGTAATTAGGGTGGCGTGGAGTTGGTGAGGAATTATTAAACACTCTAGGCCCTAATGAGTTGATGAAAGTAAAAACACAGAGCGCTGACCTTTTCCGTGGAATGTTTATGCATTCACATTATGTTTTCTGCTGCAAATCAGAGATGGTGGCAAAGTCTGTTGACACGGGGCCCTCGACAGGTGGGGGGAGGCTGGGGGTAATTAAATCAGAGCTGTTTGCATGAGCAGACAGGGCAAATGAGTCACACTGCGCTTCACACACACACACTCACACATACACAAGCATTCACACGCAAATGCGGACACAGGTGAGTTCACTTATAAGTGCTCTCAGAGGTTCCAACTGTTTTTGACAATATCTCATCAGGCATACACACAGAAAGTTAATTAATTCATTGGTCAGGTTTATAATATGCCTGACAGAGTCTAAGTATTTCTGGCCTTTGTTGTTTTTAGTCAAAATGTGAATCAAAGAATGATCTAGTGCTTTTGTATTCCAGTGCCATACAGCCGTACAGCCATTCCTTATGTTATGTTATTTCTACATAAACACTATTAACATTTTAATAATGCTATGCTTTAAATACATGTGAGTAAACTAACTTTATAACAAAAAATGATTATACTGCATTATTATCCTTATTTAGCTTATTTAGCTTTTACAATTACTGCATATTATTTAGAGTTTTAATTATTTGAACAACTTTGTTTAAAGAGTGTTTGTGCTTCAGGCATGAATAATATCTCATATTGTGCAGTCTATTATTTATTTTCTTAACAATCAGAGTTCCATAGACCTACACTGATGAAGAAAACTGAGCCATATCCAAGGGCCTGAGTATCATAGAGACATAAGGGAGGGCTCCTTTGACTTGAACCAGTAAACAACCATATTGAAGACACAAGCACTGAAGGTCACAGTCATATGTACTAGTATGGCTAGTGTGCTGGAGTCCCTAATAGGTATCTTAACTAGCCTCACCAGCATGACTTCCTTTAACCAGCAGTATGACCTTTCTAGTGAAGCTGGTTGACCAACAGTTTTTGGCGTCCAACTACCCAGAACACCTTAGTCACAACATAACAGCATGCACAAGCAAGCCCCATTTACATTTTCTGCATTTGGCAGAGTAGCTTAATGCGACTTGCAGCCCTTCAAAGCTATACATTTTATCAGTACATTAAACATCATCATACAATAAACATTTTATTTAGGTTCCATGACAATAAAAACTAAACCATGGCCTTGATGTAACTGGTGCCATGCTCTACCAGTTGAGCTGTATAAACTACAACCTGTTTAGACGTTTCTTCAGAAAATGTAAAAAAGAGGGGTTTCATCTTGCCCCAGACACTTTGATCTTTTTGTAAAAAAAATAAGGCACAGGATCCCTCAGAGTCAGATCTATTCATTTTTAACCTGCTGTCTGGTGGGGCTTTGGTCTGCTGGGTCTATTTCCTGTGCTGATGAGGTGTTTGAAGGAGATGACTGTAGCAAAACTCAGTGCTGTGTTCAGAGCACCTTCTCATGTTCTGCTTGCTTTCTCCATCAAAACATGGATAGTCTTCCACAGTAAGATCCTATCACTTATGTGATGGAACATTCTTTAAATAACATGTAGAAATGAAGCTTCTTGCAAGAGCATTTTGAAAATAATTAAACTGAAAATAATTATTTTCGATTAAAGGAATAATTAAACGGTTAATAGTAGAACACAAAAATGTAATTCTGTCATTTACTCTTTACCCTGTGTAATTTCAAATCAATTCCATCAATTATGCAGATTGTTAACCAGGGTCTGTCAAACTTAAACAGTGACAGAAAGCATCATAAAATAGCTCATGTGACTCATAATAGTTCATGTGCACAATATTAAAAGCCTTCTGAAGCCATACAATGGCTCTGTATGAAGAAAATTCCCAAAATTGATGTTGTTATTGACTGATCATTTTCTCAGTTTTCAGATTTACTTTCATGACATCATGTGTTTTTGACATTAATGATGCCAAACTTCATTGGTTCTTGGTGTCTCATAATCACTGGTAAATCCAAAATTTGTTATGTCTTAAAATTTTATGAGTGACAAGTGGTCACTCCTGGTCACCAATCACTTTATTTGTATGACTTCTGAAACAACATGAGAATGAGTTAACAATGATACAATTTTAATATTTGGGTGAACTCTCATTTTAACATTGTTGTGTTTATCATGTCATCGCTCTCAGCATGGAAGCCTTTCAAAAAAAAAAACCCTTTGTACTGGGTAGAAGCAGCACAACTGACCCTGTTTTAAATGTGCGATATCAAAGATATATATATATATATATAGGAGATATCAAAGTGCGTTTTTCTTCTCCAAAACAATGTAGATTTCTGTTGTCAATGTGTGACATGCACAAAGCAAACTTTTTCCCACTTGAGGGCCGACTACCTTTGCATTCGCTGCCTGTCTAACAAGACAGTCAAATGAGTAAATGTTCTCAACAAAAGTCTACCTGACCAGACTTTATTTGGCTCACATCCTCACTGTCGTCTGAACTCCCTGTCTTGTTTCAGGAGGGCTCCACCTTTGAAGCAGAGTTCTGAGAGTGGTGAGTAATGATAACATTGTGTCGGTCGTTAAAGACGGACGCTCTTTGCGAGAGACAGATTGGCATTAATACCATTAATTGAATAAATGGTTGTGGAAATTGTTATTCTAATCGATGTGGCAGACTGAAGCCTTTTAAAGGGAGATGAACAGTGACTGTGATGAATAATCTGCGCCGGGGAGGGTGAATTTGCATGCTGGTGTTCTGTTGGCTGCGATAATAAGGGGCACAGCGGCAGCATGCGGGAGTCATAACCTCCTTTCAAAACACACACACATAGACACTCGCAACACACGTGCTAACACACTCGTCACCAGCAATGCAGAGAATCTTTTGTTCTCATCAGAATGAAGACCTCTCTCTGAACATGCATGAGGAAGCTGCTGAGATGGGTTTACTTTGTAAGCCATTAGGAAAAGACCCTGCTTTGTAATCAGAATTACCTTTCAGAATTTCATACATATAGATTACCCCATGAATTATTGAATATTCCAATTTGGATTCACTTACACTTTACAATTGCTTAGCATTCCGGACTTTACCATAGATTTAAGGTAATTGTGGCTTATAAAGTCAGACATTGCAAAGTGTAATGCATGTACTCATGTGTTTATAGTGGATCTAGATGTCTCAGAGCACATTTAAACAAAATGAAAAAAAAATGTAAAGCAAAAATATACGTATCATAATAAGAAATATTTGAAGTATTGGAATATTTTACTACATTACTAATCAAATAAGCACATTTTCAACACTGATAATTCATTTGTACAGAAGGTCATATTTCTTTGCTTCCATTAAAGCATGCAAGATCATTCTCAGATCATGCTGGAGAACATGAATCATCTCTGCATGCTTCTATTAAAGCAAAAGAAGGATGTACTCAGAAATTGTGGAATTCATGTACATTCATGTACAACAGAAGCATTTTCATTAGTTGATCCTGCTGTATATTAATAGACAACATTTAGTATTATGCATAGTTTTCTGAGGATTGTATGTAGTGTACAGATTAAAAATAATAAAATGAACATTTAATTATGTAATCCTGCTCAAATAATATTAAATTAAAAATGTAAAAGAACTCACTTTAAATCCTGTTATCAAAAGCCATGTAGACTATTCAATGATAGGATGGGCCAGAGGTAGAATTCATGATAAAAATTGTCCCAACTTTGATTTCCAAACTTGTGCACAATAGCATTTTTAATAAACTAAAATTGCCATTTTACACTAGTGGATGTACAACAGGACCAGGGTTTTGTTTTATTTTAGTTAACAATTAAACTGAACTGTTTAACTTAACCTCAAAGCAATAGTGAACAAAACCTTATGTGGCAACTTCACTTAAACCTATCATGCACTTAGTGTTACCTAAAAATACCTGCTAGCATGTTATAAATGAGAATGTTTGGCACAAATAGAAAAAAATTATAGTACCTTGAAATAACAATCATAAATTAAAGACAATTTGTAGCTTTACTCCTACAGTCTGAAGTTGCCACCTGATATCATCACTGGACCATGGTAACATAACAATGCTGTATTTGTAAGGTCACACTACATTCTTCAATGTACATGACATCATAACTTACCCTCTTACTGTTTTATGTACAAGTCCACAAATGAGTCGAAATACCTTCAGGAAGCACCAAAGTGTTTTGACCTTTACTATGGCAAATAGATTTGAATCATGCTTTTCTTCTAAATCTTTACTTTCTCTGACATTTGTTTCTGCCTGATAACATAGCTAAAAGTCCAAGATTTTAATCTACATTGTCCTTTCACAAATCCTTAATGAGAGGCATTGCGGGGTATATAATTAACTGGGGGATTGAAGGTTGACTTTTACAGAAATCACTGAATTATCAAACTCTGCTAGGTGGAAAACAATGCGAGAGAAACTGAGCAACAACAAACAACAGCTTGAATAGACTTCTATACTCAGAACTCTCACCCAGTGTGAAGCTGTTAGACAAACTCAATCCACTTTGTGTGAGGACACAAGCATCTTTTGTGTTGCTTCAGGAGTGATATTATTCTGAATGGACATATTGATGACAGGTTATGCCCAACCACAAATGCAAATGTGTTCATTGTGTATATAAAAACGTCTCTCTCCATTTGGACAGCCATTTTCTCAATCTGTGTTTTGGATTGCTTGTGTCACTGAATCTATCGCAGTTTGCACTCATTCAGGGGCACTCAGGCGACTTCCAGCTCCAGCTAAGATCAATAAGTATTGCATGTTTCAGGCACTTAAAGGCTGTACTGATGCTCTATGCTTCATTCTGCTCCAGTTAGTCAGAACAGTCACAAAGTTCGGAGCAACTCAGGGAGATATTTTATCAAAGTGGATCAAAACATTATTCTTGCCGGCGATCTACTGCACAGGCCTCAGTTTCCATGGCCATTACTCTTTCATTCAGATAAAATCATAGGTTATGAATTTCAGGTGCATCTACTGCATTTTAAAGACACGGTGCTGGTTTTGTCCTACAAGGTTTGAGATATCTATATCAATTCATAATTGATTGTAATTTATTAAAACATGGTTAATATGAAGGTAATTTTTGGTCTCTCATAGTATTAAAACAATATTGTAACTTTTTACCTCACATCAAGGTCACAGGTTTGATCACTAGGAAAAACATATACTGATAAAACATGTTTTTTAAAAGCGTACTTTTATCACCACTTTCATCAGCCATGTTTAATTTTTGCTGTCATAAATAAAATACCCCATGATATGTACAGAGGACGGTCATATAGAATTATGGGTAAGGATCAAAGGTTATCACCTATGTGGTTTAACTGAACATCACACCACCAATGGTAAAAAATGTAGCTACCTAATATGTATTTTAAGGCAGGTCTTGCCAATGTGCATATGCGCTCCAGTGTACATGCATATATCTAAAAAAATGCATCTGTTAACTGCAAGACGAGACTTCCTTTTTTACAGCTTTCTGTCTTGCACTGAGAATTGTTATTTCTCCTAAAATAATACATTTTACAATGAACCAATACAAGCCTGAGGAACAAAAACCTTAATGTTTTAATGTTCTTTCTAAGCACTGCACATTTTTCTCCTAGCCAGATTTTTCTTTGTAAAATGCAATGTGAATTTACTCGGTATTATTCCCATCAGCCAGCAGGGCCTGGTTCAACTGGGTGTCTCTGGATGTCTGTTTCATGTGTCCATTGACCTGAATTTTGATGTCCTCAAGTGCCATGTTCTCCTCTGCCTCAGTGGAACCGACGTGCATCCTTATTGCTTCTGCTATCTTCAATAGCCTCTACCCTCTGACCTTGGCTGTCAAAATTTTATCATTCATCAGCTGGAAAATTGCTTTGAATGTTGATCCCAATAATCCTTTCTGTAGTTCTCGTTACAGTTGTAGTGTGAACTCCACTATTGTCAAATTAAGAACAATTTTAAAATTGTTTTTTCAATTTTATATTATTATGTATTATTATTATAATATTTACAGTTAGTGTTTTAGTTATTCTTGGTGTTAACAAGCCTTTACAAAGAAGAGTGTTTTTGTCCATAGCAACTTACAGTGTAAATAGTTTTGTCATTTAACAGTCTATGTGTTCCCTAAGAATCAAACCCATGACAGTGGCATTGTTAGCTTCACCGCTGTTTGCTCTACCAGTTATAGAAACACAAAGACCAAAAGATCTTTGGGAAATTACAGATAACAGATCTGTACACACATGCAGAGAAAATGCATACCTCGAATATACTGTAAAAAGTGTAAAAAGCATCTGCCAAATGCATAAATATACATTTTACGAATTGGAAGTAGGAAAAATGGTGAGTAAGGGACTGTATTAAAAGGTATACATTGTGTTTATATGAACCTGCATTTTGATTAGTAATAATGGTCATACGTTATTTCACGATGACACATGCAACACAACACTATCGTTATTTCTTCGCCAATTGCGCTTAACTTTAAAATGCAACTACAGGTTGTAATAAGCTGCTTGAAAATAATTACATTCTTTTTTGAGATATTCTCCTTAAAAATATTGAACTTTTAAATGGTGGCAGTTATAGTATACCTACCTATACTCACTTGTACTAAATCTAAAATCATTCAAATTGTATAGAAACAAATCTGAAATTGATAAAACTTTTAAAATTGACAGATCCGACAAGGTTGTTTTGCATCATTTTTTTTGTTTTGCATTTTGGGAACCTGTATTCTTTAAATACATTTATTATAATACTGACTAATATGTTGTTCAATTAAATATAATACAAAATCATATTATAATGATGATGACTTCCAGTTAATAGGAGTCAATGTGAAGTGGACTCCTATTACATCCACTATTCACAATAGTGACTCAGTCATATGGTTATTGTTGGCATGGTAACTGTTGGTCAAAAGGGGTTACAATTATGGACTAATTTTAATGTTAATTGCCCCCTTAGTGTTCAGGATAATTGCTTAAAACATTAGTATTAAGGTAATAGCATCGATGTGGAAATACTAAGAAACTTTATAAGTTTCTTAGTTTTTATACTTTAATTAACTTTATAGACATTTCTCACTTACATATACACAGCCACATTTTAAAATAATATAACAGAAAAAATAAAGGTATCAAAACACTTTACAATAAGTTTCAATTCCATTAACAACTGTATTTGCAAGTAACCTTAACAACGATTAATAAATGCTATAAAAATAGTTCATGTTAATGTTAACAAATGTAACCTTATTGTAAAGTGTTACCATTATATCAAAATAAGCACAATTTTTAAATAAGATATCAGCACGCCTTCATGTTTTATTGTAAATCCTTGTGTATTAGCAAGGCAATGCAAACAATCATTTAATGTCAGAAAGAGCAGGGAGCAAAAAACTGAGTGAGAGCCGTTGACACTGGAAGCGTCCTGGTATTCATTCTAGACGGAGCTCAGTGGAACGGAACAGATCACTGGGGTCTTTTAACCTGAAGGGTTAAAGTTGAAAATTTGAGTTGAAAAATGAAAAAAAGTGCAAGGTCTCAAAAACAAAAGACATCCGTCTGTAGACATAGACCAGCAATTAAAACATTTTACAGACTGAAGGCAAAAACATCCTGAATGTGGCCCCTAAATCTACCCCAGACAGACTGATAAACTTGACTGCAAAATGCATTGCTATGAACTCCATGTTAGTGATTGTATAGAAAAATAAAAGAAACAACATATTGACTTCACTATTGAAATAACAATTTAATGCCAAAACAATGTAATGTAAAAATGAATTCAAAAAATTATCTTTATTTGATTTATCTTCTCGGCTCATATTAAAATATGCAATTAATTTTAAATGAATAAACACACACATTCTGTATTTAATTACATTAAACATTTGAACTAATTAACAGACCTAGGGAAAAAATGTAAAATTTTGTTTAAAATTTTGAAAAAGAAAACAATAAGGAAGCTCAGTGAGGCTAATTTCCTAGAATTTATGCTGGTTTGAGGGTCTCAGACAGTTAAAAAAACACCTACTATAGGAGTCAAACTAGAACTTTAATAAAATATAAAAGTAAATACATAAAACAAATTGTATTTAAATAGTATTATTTACAAATTAGAATTGTAGCTCTACAGCAAAAAAAATACAAACTAAAATTACACATATTAAATAAATCATTTGAAAAAATTAAATATCTAAATAAACAATATTAAATTGAATCAAAAATCGACACTTATGGGCTTCATCTTGGGCTTTTTTCATTTCTCGTCGCCGGACTGCTGATGTCTTTTCATAGTTGTCTATCAATTATAATCATTTGCAGTCAGCCGCAAACAAGAGGTGAGGGAGCGGGCATGGATGCAGGAATGGCGCATCATGTGTGCAGTACTGTCTACTGCGTTTACTCTAAAATTTTATTTTTTTATAATTATTACATTACAGAATGAAAGGGTTTTTTTGAGCAACTGGGATGGTGCCCCCCTGGGAGTTGGTGCCCAAACTGCATACTCTGCGTGTAGGGAGCGGTGGTACTGCGTTCTATGGACATCACATGGATGCAACAATAGTTTGTCTCTGTAAAGGATATGCTCACCTCTCGTAATCATTTGAACAGTAAAGTGAATGTAAAGAAAAATACATATTCATCCAGATTTGACTTTATACAAAAAGTATTCCATTAAAAACCGTTTATTTTATCAATATGTAACCCAACATATGTGCGTTTAGGGCTTAAATCTGGGTGTTGGCCTTTTTGTCCTTAAAATCTTTGACTCATTGATCAAACAAGATAATCCACTGTACGACAATACCTCAGTAATAAGCCTTTCAGGGGATTCCTGGAAAAGCTTTGATCCAACTGACACATTTGTCAGATGGGTAGTAAACTGCTTTATCACCTCCATTATCAGTCTTCAATTTGATTCTGACGTGTATTTGATGTTCTTCTTCTGACTATATAATTAAGTGATTGTCTTTGGTAATGAAGGCATTAAGTAATGTACACCTGCAATAAAGCCTCTATGTGGTGGTTAGTGAAGTGTAGCGCAGTTATCACACCCAGGCTGTAATTACAGAACTAATGGGTGGTTCCCAGAGGCAATGCCCGCTCAGGGTCGAAGAATTTCCAATGATCCTCTTGTGTGACAGAGTAGCCGTTATTAAACATTCAGTGCAGAGAAAGACGTACATAATCCATATGCAATTCGTTATCTCACTGGAAAGCGAAACGTGTCCAAGCAGAAATTGCAGGTCTGTTGAAAGCTCAAATTACAGGCCGTAGTGTTTGGCTTTTTGACGCTCATACAGTATGTGCACTGAATTAACTCTAAGTGTGGCAAGTGGCGGCAATGATAAACAGCTGCACAGTCTGTGGGTTTGAACTTTCTGTCACTCACTTTTAATAGAACTTTGCACACAGACATTTGCTGTATATAATTTCACTCTTGTTGGCATGAAAAGCTTTTCAGAGAACACATGTGAAATGTGAAAAACGACATGTCATTATGTTCATTGTTGCAACATAAGAGTCTCACCGTGATTCCATTTCAGCCATCAGGGTAATTTTTGTTTAATCATAGTATGAACACATGAGACTGGGAGCGACATTCAAGAATTAATTGCGCCCACTGATAGCAGCATTTTTTTTGCACGATATCTGCATTATTTTAGCATTTTAGCGACATTTCATAGCAAATCAAGTAATTGTGCAATTCTGACATACAGAAAGATGAAGTAGTGACTTAAAGTAGCTCTTTGGTATGCTAAATGCATTAACTTTAGCCTCTGTGAATCTACTAAAATATATTAGGACAAGTTAACACAAATGAAACAATTGCTGACACAGTAAGAGCATGTATATTTTATCTCAGATCATTAGGTCTTACAAAAACATGATGAAAAATGTTTCATCATAAACTTTGGTGTTATCTAATCACAATTGTAACACATTGTAGTGATCCCTTCTCTGGATGAAACAGATGCGAAAATAGTCTTTCCTAAATCTGAGAAGCAGGATAGTTAAGCAGAAGTCTCAGTTTACGTTACATTTACCACTGCTGTCTGGGAGAAACATCAGAGATATTGGCTCACTCTGCCCTAATTTGCAGGGACTACTCTTTAAAATGCAAAAAGTGTATGTGTCTAAAGATATATTCATTGTAATAATGCTCTTCTTTCATCATTTGATGAAAAACTGCTAGCAAAACCAACAGAAAATATACACAAACATCTTTTAGTAAAAAAAACCTTCTGCTTTCAATGGGCAGTAAAAACGTAATGTTATGCATTTGTTATGCTAAAATGTCTAACAGTGACTTAAATACCTTTGCTCATCACTATTTAAGCATATTTAGCATCTGGAAACAAAACTAGATTGGGGGGTTTATTTTTACACTGAAATACCATGCACAAAAAAATGTTTAGTGAATTTGTTTTGTGTGTGTGTTTGTGTGTGTGAGCCTGGGGATGTCAGTCAAACAGAAGAAATTGCAGAGTGTATGATATCTGACCCTATGGAATATTGATGTGCCTGAGGAGAAATAAAAGAGAATAAAAAAGGTAATGACAGAGCAGGGCTGGAGAATAACAGCAGTCTCTTTGGTGCCACAGACTCAAATGAGAGTTTACACAGGGACACGGAAGCCTGAACACTTAAAATCAGTCTTAATCCATCCATCAAAGCCTCTCTCTCATTACGTTAGACAATTACCGCCACTATGAAGGAGTTGTCTCTTTAAATCTAACTTCAAACAGTCTTTTCTTCTATTTAAGTGCTTAGACCCTCTTCCTTTCTTCTTTACCTCCTGCCTCGTTTTCAAATGTGATTACATATCTGCTCAACACAGTGTAACTAGAGCTGTACTGTTTAAAGAGAGTGTTTACATCAGTAAACTAGTGCCATGTGACTCAGTAGGGATGAAAAACTACTGTTTATTAGCTGTAGATCACAGAGCCATTAAAGCCACACAATGCAATACTATATTGTGAATACAAAACTGATGGGTTGTAGGCATAGCATGACTACAAAAAATGCTATATTGTGTAATTATAAAGTCTTGGGATGGCTCCTAGAAGCTGATTGGTTAATACAGTGCTCTAGTCATGCTCCATGATACAGTAACTTTTGACACAAACCACCTGTTTACCATTTTACTGTGCAGAACTCATAGCATATTGCTATTTTTGCCGCATAGCAACACTCTTTAAATTCAGAATGTTGCCTTAAGGAATTTTATAATGCTTAATTTCAAACTGATGTTACAGCAAACCTATTTAAAGTAAATTCTTTATAGTTCTTTATAAAGCCAGGTGTTTCAAAGAACCCAGGAGGGAACAGATGATACCTAGAACCAATGCACTTATTCCTAACCAATGCACTCTTTCTTGTTTAAATGAAGATTAAAATTTAAATCTATATAGTAAGACATTGCTTTGGGATAAATGCTAAAATATTATCAACATCTTATATAACATCTGTTAACAAATATTATGTTAACAAATGTGTTGACAGGATCAACCTGGTCCTAACCTGGTCTATATTATATCCGATATATCCCATTTTTTAACTCCTGACCATTTTAAGCTGGTGAGCCTCTAACATTATGAAAGAAAAAATCCACCCACAGAAATTACATACTGTAGCACATAGCCAAAATTTCATCCTCTTAGAACAAGTCTCACTGCTAAAAGTACAATTTAGATGACTTTGCAAGTAAAATATAATAACATACATTTCTTTGCAAAAGAATTATTGTAATCCGCATTAACAAAAATATGAGAAAGTTTAAATACATTTCTGCTTTCAACCCTTCCAACAGACTTATATTACAAGCGCAATAGTGTTCTTTTTAGCCTTTTTAGTCAAAAATGTCCATGAAGATTTTCAGCCATCCATATTATAGGACATCAGGTAAAATTCATTCAGAATTCTTGACTTGGTTATGCATTTGCTGCAGATGTGGTGGTGCTCATCCAAGCAAAAACTGGTGAAAGCATTTTTCTTACATTCATATTTTAGAGATGTGCATCAAGAGCGGTTTTTCACGCATCACTCACACGAATGTGCTTGCATATGTGCAAACACACCAGTATATAAATGATCTTCTGAGTGTTGACTACTTGCTGTGTCCAGTGATATAGTCTGTCCTGATGAACCCATGACAGGTCCTGGAATACTGTATTGGTCAGCAGGAGCTTGAAATAGTTTCAGGTAGATTTGATTGACAGTTGGGACATAGAGGCGTTTTGTTGAACCTCATGTGATGATTTAGACTGAATTTATTGTACCTTGAGCCAGACCTTGATTGTACAGCATCAAACTAAATGTGCATGGCAGTTTGTCAATACGTTCCTCTTATTTAATTGTTTATTTATTTGTCGGCTCAACAGAAGAAATGTTTATTGGCGTTAGCCTAGAGGGAAGTACAGTGGTGAGATTAAATTGTGAGTTACCATGGTTACCATGGTTACCATGGTGGCACCATGACAATGAGTGTTGGTTTGTGCTCAGAATCTGTAATGACTTAGTGTTCCATTCTGAATATTATAAAAAAAGATTTGTGATAGCCACGGCCAAAATATTCAAAGCTTTGAAATCTGCATCTCTGGTTTTGTAAAGCAACCGTTTCTCAGGTCTCCAGATTCATTTCATATTGCAGACTGTTGTTGGGATTAATGTTTTATGGCTGTCTTGACTTTATTAGACTGACACAGGATGCGTATGTGTGATTTCGAATGCAGAGAGGAGGGCTTTTGCACGGCTGCCTTTAAATATGTAAGACCACAAAGAATTTGTTTGTTATTTAGACTCTTGTTCTGTTTTCATCATGAATAATTATGCCTTTTTCTCAGGCAAAACAACACGGTGTGCAGGTGTGGGTTATGGCCTGATGCCTCATTTGAACCTGTGAACAGGAGCAAAATGTAAAGCCAGTAGACAGAATTAATTTTAAAGAATAGATTTTATGTTACATTGTTTTATATGGGTAGATTTAGAGGAATTAAACAACATTTTCTTTCTGCAGGTGATATTTGCCTGAACATTTTTTCCCTTGAGTTTTCTTCACACATTAAATGTGTCATGTTTAATCTCAAACATGCTCCCTTTACTGACACTGTTGTCTTCCAAGTACACTCATTTTGACAGCTTTGTACATCCATTTAAGATATGGAAAAACTATTAAATAAACACATTTAGATTATTTTGCTATTTCAAAATGTGTTTTTAAATATTCCATTTAATAATATACCCATTTTTAACATATATATTATTATTTAATATGTACATTAACAAAAAACAAAACCTATCTTTCTGAAAAAACAGAGATATATCAAACTGATATATCAAACCAAATAAGTTCTTATGAAATGTATAGTAATGAATAAAAACAGATTAATCAAAACCCTCTCTCACACTGTATAATGTCTTATGTGTGAAAACAATAACCATTTTTGATGTGATTTTATCATTAATGATATTAATGATGGCTTCAGTGTTACTGAGACAGCCGGTCTTAGCAAAACTTCAGGACAAAAGCAATGCAAGTGGCCGGCTAATGCTGTTCAGCATCTGTAATTTCTCGTTAAACATGGAAATGAAGGTCTGTCTCACTGTCTGCCAAAGCCAATGCATTCAGTCTGAGGAGTGTGACACACCTGCACTCTGTCTGACAACAACAATTAGCTGTCCACACTGCAGCACACTCAAACCTGCTGCAGAAGCATTTTAATTAGTGTCATTCACCAGGGCTGTGTTGTTAAAATCAGTTGTTAAAAAACAGAAGTTTTCTCTTGTAACCATGCTGTATCTCATACACTCATGCCTGGAAAACAAACATCAGAATGTTTAGCAGGATATTAAGATTGAATTGGATTAATGTCTCTCAGAATGTGAGAAAGTGCTCCTCTTCATTGTGGATTTTCACAAAGTACTAAATTACAAATTCAGTAAGCTGTTGTCAAAAGCATTTGTTAACTTTAGGGGTTTTTAGGGGTTTAATTTAAGTTAAACTCTATCAATGCCCTCAATGGCATATAATAAATAAATAATTCTGACTCATCCCTTACTTTGCAAAAACAAATAAAAAGCAATAAATTCTGTTCACGTGGAGTACAGCTCCAGCCATGCAGAACACGCTTGATTACTTCAAACGGATTCACATTGTCTGTCCTGTCTGATTGAAAGTGTAAGAGGCGTTGACCTGTGGTAGCCTATCAGAACTGCTTATTATGCTCCTTCACAGAATATTGCAAAAGATAAAGTAATTCTTTCATATAAGTGGCTGAAAATCTGGCCAAGTACATCTCTTCCTTGCACCTTTACAGGTAAAAAAAAATTCCCTATATTTGGCCAGGCCTTGTCCTAGTTCATTAAATAATTGCATGAAAATGAAAAAGAAACTAATGAAGCATTTTCTGGCAAATAAACAAAGAATCTACTTCATCTTCAAATAGAACTCCATAGACTCTAACTTCCGATATCCTGTAAGGTAATATCAGTTTGATTTCTCATACAGTGTGCACATTCAAAGTTCAGCTATAGTTGTTAAGATTTTGCTTAGGAATTGTCCAGCACCACATTGTACCAGTTGATGTACAGGATACTACAGTATATAAAACATTAATTTACATTCATTTACATCAAGTAATGTACAACACATTTACATTAATTATTATTAGGTTACATTACATTACAAACATTATATAATGCTTAACAGATCACTAGTTCAGTTTTGCATATCAAATATTATAAATATATTATGACATTGTATTAATGAAAGGTATTATTAAGTGTTACCTAAACTATTAACTCTATTAAGTCTATAAACTCTATAAAGTAAATATTTATAATTTTGGTAGTCATATTCTTTCCATGCTGGGGGAATTGCACAGGAACTACGGTACAATACTAATGGAAAACTTACCTCAGTTTTGGACTGGTAGGAAGGTTTATCAGGGAATTGAGTCTGCCCTTGACATTGCATGCTAACCTCATTGTAAATTATGAATGGCCTGTTTATGACACCTGGTGGTCTGGTGCCATTCCTAAGCCAGCCCTGATGTATACATATAACATATAAAACTATTTCCCCATGATGCATTGCTATCCTCAATGCATTATGTATTTGAGTATTTGTATTGTATATAGCATGCAACTAAAAAACCATACTTTCACCAGCTGGGGGAGGGACCGGTTTATAACAAAAATACTTTGTTATAAAATTGTTCAGTTCCTGTGTTTTTAGTCTCTGTTCTTGTTTGTAGGTGGATTAGCAAAATGCCCACCACTCTGCCTTGCCTTGGGTGAGAACAGCTTGTTTTTCAAGCCTAAAGTAGATTCGTAATTGGATAGTGTATAATGTATAGTTTTCTATAACAATCATATATAAAACACCAGCCTAATGCACTTGTGTTCAAGCTTCTATTTGTTTCATATTTCATTAAGAACACCAGTGAACTGAGTGTGTGTCCAATAAATATTTAGATTAAATGCATTACACTACTTAAATTTTTATTAAAAATTCAGGTTATAGTTATCTCTCATAAAAGAAAAAAATATGTGAATATTATTCACAGCTGAAGTCACAGTTGAATATAACAGGTGCGATTTAAACCAATTCATTTGTAATATGTGTATATACTACAAGAATATAATAATTTAATATAAGTATATACTAAATAATAGTAATTGTAATATAAGTATATACTAAATATAATAAATATCAGGCTACAGAATGATATCTTGTAGTAATGACTTCTGTTTTACAATGCCTGAGGCACTGCATAAGTAAAATGTGTTGTGGAACACAGCTGAGCTCAGTAGTTTTTGAAAAGGACTGCAGTCTGAGTGGGTGTGTGGAGAGAAGGCATTAATAACTCCTTAATAAAATTAGAACAGTGAAAGGTCAGCTTCAGAACTGGAGGAAGTAATTGAGAATTGCTGCTAAATTGTTCTACCCGATAAGCCATTCACCACAATTAGACTGAAACCGCTTCTTGGCTTCCATAAAAGAATGCTGGAATCATTCTTTAATTAAATTCATTGCATGCCATCATGGAAAGCGGAAGGTACTTTAAAAGCATATCCTCCATTAACTGGGCCACAGACGTCTCTCTCTTTTGCTCTTCATCTCTGATCTTAAAGTGACAGAAAACCATATGGGCTCTGTAGTCAACCACAGAACTTCAATCAAAGGTAGTCTGCTGGGGAAGGAACTAAATATGGAAGGAATGATTAAATGGGAAGTTTTTGGACTTTGGGTAAGCTATGTTTTCTTTTCCAAACTCTAACATAACTAACTGAATAACTACAAATAAACTTATTTAAGATGGGTGTCAAGAGAGACTGCTCATAACAAATCCCCATTGTTATCCAGCCTTTTCAATTTACCGTTGTTTTTCAAGTCACTGTAAAGGCGTGTTACCAGTCAGTTTAACTTATAATTTGACATATAACAGTAAAACAGGTTATTTAACAATAATCTTATGTAAAATGGACTTAAATTCATCCATAAGGAATTGATTAGATTGTAAAAACTGAAAGTTGCACATGACAGTTGTGGTTGGGGGGCATGGAAGATTACAAATATTTTCATTAGAAAAATGTGCACCAATGAATCACATACAATAAGAACAACAGGGTCCATTTTGATTTTATTTATAATAAACATTGTGTATGTACTGTACTCAACAATGCTTTCAATAAGTAGTTCAATCAGAATTCTGTTCATTTGTTCATAATCATTTATAAACCCTCACATTGTTTATGTTTTGATTTTCATCTTTCATGAAGCACAAGTTATTTTGAAGGAGTTTTTTGAAGGTCCACACTACTCTTTTTCAAAAAATGATTGACGTCACAAGACAATTGCGCTTGTTTAAACTCCAGAAATCACAAGTTTCATAAAAGTAGTTCCTACAACATCATATTCCAAAACTTTTAGTCCAAGTCATTTTTTTGTGAACAATTACTTTAATTCAAGTTCCTGTAAAATTAATTTACTCATTTAGCTAGTAATCATGAGTAGGATCTAGAGAGACAAAATAGCATTTCTTTGAATTACACCCTTAAATGTTGCGTTATCATGCAAAATAGTAGGAAGGGTGCTTTATATTGACTGGCTGATTGTGATTGGCCGGAGACTCTGAGAGATCCCTAAACAGCTGCGCTTTCTCCTGCCTCATGGATCTTTGGACATATGCAACCACATCTAAACACACATTTTCACACATGCACAAACATGCACACAACTAATGCGCACAAGTGGTAAGAAGCTGATGGCTCCCAAAACTACCATCTTCGATAATGAATCTCATTACAAATGAAAGCTGTTAGCCACACACACGCACATATACGCTCTCACTGATATACACACAGTGCAAATGCTTCCCATCAGTTGTAATTATCATTGGTATAACCTAATGCTAGCGCTAGCAAGTTCAATCACCGCATTGCAGCATGACTCAAATTGAATTGGACTGTATTTAAATTATCCGACTGATGCAAACCTTACTATTTCGAAGACAAACCTTACTAAAAAAACTTTTTCAATAAACACAGAAACTGCAGAATCGGACAAAGGAATCCTCAAAAAAACACTGAAATTTACGCAAGCTTCTAATTTCCATTGATTTTTTTGTACCTCCAAAGTAATTAACCCACTGGCATGTACACTTTATAAACCCTGGACAGAATGGTATCCAAGCTCTGTGTTTCAGGAGACTGAACTGCCCTTGAGTCCTGGGTAAAGATGCTGCTGACATCCACTATAATGAGAAATAGAAGAAGCCATTAATTGCCTGGCAAACATTCTTAAGCAGTCGAATAACCCATTCAATCTCAAAGCATCTCTCAAAGCAATATCTATGCATAAGTATAGAAGAGAATCATTATTTTTCTATAGTCTCCCCTAATTGCTGCTCTGATCAATATAAATCCACATGCCTGGATGAAGTTTCAGAGGACCGCGGACAGCTTTATTGCATCACTGACCACCTTAGTGCTGACTGCAGGGTGTTTTTGTGCCAATACTGTTTGTCAAAACATATATTTTGAATTGTACTGTATCAATGTTTATCTAATTTTGAAGGGTTTTATGCTATATTTCTTGCAACACCTTTTATCGTTTAGCAATTTTAAAGACGTCACAAAGTTACAGTGCTTTAAAAACAATATAGCCACAATTAATGGACACTTAATTGACACTTTAAAATGTATATTTATGTGTATGTATGTCTTTGCATTTATTTTGAAAGACAGTATATACAATTTAAAGTACAAAAAGAGGTCTGTTTAATGGTTAAAAAACAGATACTTTAAATTGAAGACCTGGAGACCTGGTTACTCTTATAGTACAGCTGTGTAAAAACAAAATCCAGTTGATACTAGTTGGTGAAAAATACTTTAAAAATGGCTAAGCAAAGTTTAATATGTAAATGACAAAAGCAATGCCAAACTGATATTGTATATCAGTTTTCACTGAAAATTTGTCTCTCTCACACACATGCACACATACATATTTGCTGTGCTCTTATTGCCTTTTTATTAGACAGCTATCGTAGGTGCACTCATATTGTAGGGCTGCGACCCCTGTTGTCTGAACTTTGTCAGAGGTAAAGATTCATCTCAAAGGCAATTATTATGTGAGCATGGGTCACTAAGTAATCAAAGACAAAAGGTAAATTGTTTTTAAGCCTCCAATGCCTTTCTGACATAACAATAGACAGTTAATGTACCTGAAGCATATACAGCAATACAGTATATGTTTGCTACCATTTTCCCAACACTTTTCTTAAGTCCTGCTGTGTTGTCAGTAATAGCATTTCTGCATTAGACAGATGGCAAGAAATCCACAGGAAATGCTGTTAACAGAATCTCTCCAGAGGCATTCACACAGTTAAGACTGTACAGTTCAGACTCTCTCCCCCAATGCCAAACACATAAAGTGTCTTCAAGCTGTGGACCCTTGGCCCTGAATTAAATCAAATACTTGTGTGAGGCATTTACCATCATACCTCTGAATCTGAAGGGTGGAAGAGAGGGAGAAAAAGAGATACAGAGAAATGGAGGAAGAATTGTGCCGCCTTGACACCCAGAAACACAAGACAATCATCCCTGACATGCAATTCATCACTTGTATCGCACAGTGTTTTTTAACATGGTTTAGATGGGCTAGATAGACAGCAGTAAACATACACAGGGTTATAATTCTATGAAGAACTTCAAACTTCACATGCTCTGTTTGCAGCAGAGTTGTACAAGGTTTCTATTTAATACTTTAATACTAATTGACAGCACCAGTTATAACTATGTGTGAGCAGTAGCACATTATAAAGCACATCTTATGTTAAGGCCAAAAGAAGCAGCAATGCTAAGATCACAAAATGTCTTGAATGTGTTGCATAAAACACATGACCTTAAACAATTTATTGATTTGTTTTGTTTCATCCACAATGTGGAAATTCTCTTTGGCTTCACAGCAAATAATGTGTTAACCAGATGGACATAATTATATAAAAAGACAAACACTAAAAATAATGAATGTACAATAATATATTTAACACTAATGGGGTAACAATGGATTTAATATTCTAATAACATACTGTATTTCATTGACCTGCATAATTGTGGTGCATAAATTTAAAATAATACAAATATTAAATTATAAAAATGTATTTTTATTTTATAGCAGTACATAATAACTTCTATTTTAAGCCCACCCTGCGGCTGACTTTACATCTATTGTAGTACTAATAAAAACTATGACTGAAACTAATGTTAGTTGGTTTATTAGCACCAGTAGCATTGGATTCTCATGCTGCCCTGCACATATCTGCTTGAACATCAGTCATTCTCATTGGCTGGTTTTTAACTGTAAATACCATCCTAGTTGTGCAAGTTACAGAATTTTAAAAATCACCATTAAAGTTTTATTGTTTCAGTCTGACTTTATAAATGGCCTGTTTCATCCAGCCAGCACTAACTAGCCAACTGATAAATTATTTGACTGTTGCTTAACTGTTGTTGTGGGTGGCACTGGGCAACTTAGAACATATATTCAGCCTATATAGCAAGTAATATTGTCAAATGACACCCTAAATCTCCACTCAGAGAAAGGCCAGTACAACACATTATGCCTAAAACAGGTTGCAGCTATTTTGTTTCCAAGCACAGAATTGCTATCAAGTACATTGGTGAGAGCAGAATGACATCTTGCATATTCAGTCAGGGCAGATGCTGTCTAATTGAATCACATTAGACTTTCTAATGTGGCCTTAAATTGTGAATGACTTATAGATCAGTGACTATAATATAAATACTAATTTATTTAGAACTTAATGTTCAGTTAGCGATAGTTCTGCAGTCAGCTGTGTAGAGGACACCACCCCTATTCATTCTGTTATTCATCTCATTTGAAGGTAATTGGTTTTTTTTTTTTGTTTTAAAAAAAAAAAAAGTTTTTAAAATAACAAATTCAGCTTTGCTGTGCACACTATACAGCTAATGTTCAACTCCCCCATCACAATCAGAGCATCAGGGACAGCAGTAGCATTTCAACAGAAAGAAGAGTTTTATTGGCCATGTTTGCTCATTTACTTTTGAAAGTTGATTTCTGTACAATATACACACATTCCTTTTAAAATCAAAGCTATTAAACATTTTCACAATTATTGTGCAAGAGAAAATATATAGTCAATTATATTCACAATATAGGATTATGTTGTCACACTACTTGGGGTAAGATATCAAAACAGAAGCTGGTATTTTAATAACTTATTTTAGGCTTTTCAGTAAAATGTAAACATTAGACAGCTTGGCCCAATAAATATTTGACAGCTTGCAGAGGACTGACATTTATGAAAAATATGTTTGTTCTCAGAGAAAAATGCTGTTCATTATATAGTTGACCCTTGCCTAAACATTTGCTAGGCTATTTTATGTGTGTGTGTGTGTGTTCACTTGTTACCCAACAGCTATTACAAAAATATAATAATATTGGAATATTAGTTTTGAGCTTGAAGTTTACAAAAACTATTCTAATTGAAGTTGTTTGCTGTTTGAAACTAAAGACCGGGCAGTCCTTAATTTTATAAAATGAAGTATTACAAACAAGTACAATGGGCACCCGATAATTTGCACACACACAAAATAAGAAAGTTTGCTTTAGTTACAGTATTTTATAAATCAAAAGACATGTTCTGATAATACACAATCTCCACAATCACAGACATTCCTGTGTGAATGGTATTAGTTTGCCCAACTTAAAGACACTGCAGTATACAGTGATTACAGTGGGTGAAGTTTACAGGGGTTGTGTGAGAAAAAACGTGTGTTGGATTCAGACCACAAAGAATATTTGCGGAAAATACAAATTTACCTTATTGTTACTCTTAGAAAAATTAGTTCCATTTGAATAGTTTGAGATTAGATGAAAACATTATATTACGTTGCAAATGTATTAGAAGTGTTTAGAATTGTGTATATAAGTGGATGTTTTTATGAGACTTTGAGTCATAGTACTTGATCTTTAATTTTAGTTGTCATAGAAACCATTTGTGTGTCTAAGTTGCTTTATTACGGAAACATTTAATGTCTTTCTGTTATATCATTAATGGGAATAAATGGAAAAATGGGTAGAGAAAGGTGACAAATGTATGATATTTCACGTGATTGATTTGCCTGAACACTCCATTTACTGACTGAGCAAGTTATTTTGTAAATTATTCACTCGTATATTGTTGATTATTTGATGCATTGGGGGTTTTAACACATCAACTTGCCAGAGAACATTGAGATGTAGCTGATAGGAGAGATCATGTCGTGCTAGCCGTGTACATCACCCTGCCATGAGAAATTGTGTGTCTTGTTTTTGATTGGTTCTGTGTGACATGTCTGCACACTGGCATGCAAATGACACACAAAGCCCTCAAAACCTTTATGTTGATCTAATGGAATGCAAAACAGTTGACGGATGACTGAAACTGACTAATGAAGTGAACTGGACTATAAAAAGACTGCTGACCGAGTTGTCTGGATTACCCACATGATCTCATATTAGTATATGAGTATTTGAAGGTGTGTGTATATACAGTAGAATGTGTTTGTAGCATACATACATTGTACCTTTAGAAAGACACTAGAACGTTCAATATTAACATATTGACAACATCAAAAATATTTGAGCGTGAACCATTTTAACAGTGCGAAAGGTTGTAAGTTCAAGTCACTTTGGGTAAATGTAGTGTAAATTTTAAAGTGTTAAGGTTCATAGAATACTGAATTTATTGACTGATTTTAAACTATTTTAATAAAAATGATATATATATATATATATATATATATATATATATATATATACATATATGTATTTCAGTAAAAGGCCCAAATATAATGTATATGCATGATATATATATATATATATATATATATATATATATATATATATATATATATATATATATATATATAGAGAGAGAGAGAGAGAGAGAGAGAGAGAGAGAGAGATAGTATATGTATATATATATAGTCTTGTTCACACAAATAAAAAACTGATGATGAATTTCACTAAGATAGCAATGACATTTAGAATATTCCCCATCACAGTGAACATCCTGGAATATCAATGAACAGCTATAAGTTAATGTTTTGCTATTATTATTGCATGTCACAATGAATGGACAAAGTTTTGTATTTGTTTAACCATAAATTGTACATAGCTGTGTGGCTACTGACCTTTTCAGTGGCTAGTGTGCATACTTCCACAGAGACCAAAGTATGAGCACCACATTCTGGAGTGACTAGAAAAGGAGGTGTGGCCAGTGAGGCGAGATTTGCTTGCAGCAGTCCTCATCTTGCAGCTCAGATTATCAGGCATGGTAATGTAATGGCCTCACCTCACACTTTTCTATACCCTTTTTAGGCAGTGTTTTCACATTAGTGTTGGTGATAGGCTCTTTCAAATGGCTAGCCTGCACAAGCCAGTGCTCCGCACCAATATCAGCATTCCCTGCATATCAGCTCTGAAGAATTAAGTTACACTGAGCATCTTATAAAGGTTTTATGGCTTTCACAAGGATATCGGGATCCATTTTGTTTATACATCATGTGTCTTGGTGCATGAAATTGCTTTTTCCCCCCGTGTTTCCTGTTACAATAAAACATTGAGGTATAGACTCCGAAAGAATATTTTAGCAGTGCCAGGACTCTTGATTATGAAGGCAGCTTTGAGTGACAAAGGGTTTACCTCAGGCCAATGATGCCATAAACACAGTAGGTACTGCTGTTTGTTTTCCATACATTAGATAGTGGGACTAGATTTGTCTGAGTTGTCTGAGTTAAACTGCAAGTTCACCCAAACTGAAAATCACTCACCCTCACATGCTCAAAACTTGATTTTCATTATTCTGTGAAGATGAGCAGAGTGTCAGTGCTGCTAGTTTTCAACTCTTTTATTTATAGATGCCTGAAAACTGTGATATAGTCAATACAATCTCAAGGCAATTAGTAACTAGTTTATGTTTAAGAGAATTCATGGCTAAATTTGTACAATGTTTGCTTTCACTCAGGTGACCGTCATGTTTAGGGGTGGACCTTCATGCTTGCTTTTTTCCAATAATCATACGTTTTTGTACATTTTCATTGTACAAATTCAAGTGAAAATTTAAAAATTGTAACGTTTTCCTGTAAGATCAGGTTGAATACATTAGGCTTCATGTTAATGATACGCTATTGGTTTTTACACGTCATGTGACCACTTGTTAGTGGTAAATATACACAAAAAAATGCACAAATACAAATGAGATATGAGGATTATGATGGAGAATATGATTTTGCAGTGGTGGTTTTCAACTGGTTTTGCCTCAAGATCCGGATTTTCCTACTTGATTGAACATGAAGTTATGGTTTTCACAAAGATATCAGGATCCATTTTGTTTATACATCATGTGTCATGGTGCATGAAATTGCTTTTTTCCCACGTGTTGTCTTTTACAATAAAACACTGAGGTATAAATTCAGGAATAATATTTTAGCAGGCAGAAAAGCCAGGACTCTTGATTATGACTGCAGTTACACAAGTGACAAAAGGTTTACCTCAGGCAAATGGTACTATCAATATGTACAGCTGTTGTTTTCCTTACAATACATAGTGGGAATAAAATAGATACATCTATACCACTTATACTGCTTGATGCAATTTTCTGTTTCAGTCTGACCACAGTGTTTTTCTTGAAGAGTTACTTGACATAAAATGAAAATTCATTTACTCACCTGCATGTCGTTCCAAACCGGTATGACTTTCAGCTTCCAACAGATGAGCAGTCCATATGTCATGCACTATATTCCAAGTCTTCTGATATGATGTGATAGGTTTGTGTGAGGAACAGACCAAACAAAACATTTAAGTTAGATCTCCACATATGTTAAATTCCTGAAATCTTGGCATTTGTGATTTGATGTCAATAATACCAAACACCACTGGGCCTCAAGTGTCACATGACAAACGGGCTTAAATATGTAAAAGTGTGAATGAAATTCAAGAGCTACAATAAAGGGGAAGGATATCTGTTCCTCACAGAAACACTACAAACATACGTTGTATGGAGTCTATGTCGAAACTTTACTGCCTATTGTCATATATGCTTTCATTGCATGGAAAAGAGAAGTATTAACACTCTGCTAAACCTTTTAATGTGTTCCACTGAAGAAAAAATGAATGATCTCATAATAATCTCATTTTTGGATGAATTGTTCATTTAATGACATAATCAAGTTTTCAGACTAGCTCATTTTGTCTGTTCACACAAGTACCTACACAAAGGTAATTTGGAAAGCCCTGTGCAGGTGAAAGGCAATCAAACATAAGGGCGGCGAGATTAATGAAACTGTGTTTGTGGCTGTGTCACATTAAACAATAGACGTACGGCCACATTGTCACCGCCACTCAGTGATGCATTGTGTGACATTAAGGGTAATTACACTATACATATACATTTGTAAACATCACTTTATCCTCCTCCTCAATGTCTTAGCTTAAGCTCGTCATTATTTTCTCACACAGACTAACACAAATTTAAATACAAAGCTTGCACTGGCTCTTATGCAACTCATGTTGCCTGAAATGTTGGAATTTTTATTTTTACCTCGAGAGCTTGCTTGTAGCCTGCAAATTAGCCCTCTCATCTATTTTTATTAAAGCAGTGTTTCAATTAAGCAACATACTCCGATCTACATACTCCATAGCCACCTGCGATTCCTAACGCTGAGAAGTCTACAAGCTTTGTGTTGACTTCATTTGATTTAGATAAAATAACTGACTCAGATAACTGAATTTTGCAAAGAAATAGAGCAGCTAGTCAAACATAAAAAGAAGAATAAGGCTCTTCGTTTTAACAAGCTCGGCTTGCTTAACTTATCATTGTGATGAATCTGAATTTACAAGATATGATTTTTTCATAGCAAAAAAGTGGATTAAGGAATCTCCTGGGATGAAAATCTCTCTCTTTTCCACAGTTATTGAACATCAGTCTAAAGACAAAGGCTTTGAAACTATATATTGTTAACATATTGTGAGAATTTGCAGTGGCATCTTCTACTGTAGCAGCTTTGTAATTTGTAAATTATGTCAGCTGGACTTTATCATGCTGCAAAAGAACTAAAGTCTGGGAGATTAATTTTACATCTTTAAATCCCTGATGTTCTCCTTTACATACAAAATCATATTTAGTTTAATTTATCATAAATGTTGAAAATTGGTTAAAGAGACATGTACATACTGTACAAGCGAGGGGGGAAAGGAATGTGTTTAAATCTTGCATGTAAATGCAAGCGTGTTAGAAATATCAAAGGGAACATGATCCTCAGGGAGCATATATTAAACAGATATTATGACTGGTACTAATTTCCATGGGACAGGGTGAGTTACAGAGGAACAATGTACAGGGGTGGGCAGGCAGAACACATCTTCAGAGGAGTAAGGATTAAAGTGATGTATATGAACATCAAAACATGCTGAGGGACTCATGTTTTGTGTGGGAACATGAAAAGGAACTTCCTGATAGCGAGGACTCTTGGCCCATTATGGCATCTCTCATAGAATTTTAACGAGCTCTCCAGCAGCGGTACTTTTTGTCTTACTGCTCTTCTCGCTGACTTTAATGTGCTCCCTACACAGCAGCTAAAAAAAGACAACCTCTTTACTTAAGTTTACAAACTCAACTGTACTGAGTCATGTTCTTATGCAGTTCCATCACCAAGCTTCTTCCTGTGATTATGCTTTCTACACAGTCAAAAACTAGCACTGGCATTCTTGTAGCTTAACTGGTAGAGCATGGTGCTAATAACGACAAGCTCATGGGTTCGATTTCCAGAGAACACATAAACTGATCAACAGTATTCAAGGACCATTCAAGGACCTTGAATGCACTGTAGGTTGTATTACATCCTATTATGTATAGACATGTTCCACTTTTCATTTAGAAAGTGTCCAAAACCTTTGAAGAGAAAGTGAAGAGAAACCTTTCTCTTGTTTTAAACAGTACTATCTATCATAGTTTTATTTCACTTTATATGTATGATACACAATCTGTCCATCTATGTATCTGTCTAATTTGGCTAGCTTCTTCCAAGTAACAGAAGAATAACTGTAGATTACTGTTTATTGTTTTCTCCTTCCTCCTAATGTTTTGAGCCTGTTTATTGTGCTATTCTAACTATATTACATAGTTTATAAATAAACTAGAACTATTTATAGTATATTAAATTTCATTATTTGAATGTAGTATTTGTTTTTCCAACTTGTTTTTGGGAAAGACATTTTGGTTATTAAACAACTGACAGAAATGTGTATATTTTAAGGTCCCTTTTGTTAGTAGAACAGGTTATCAATCACATTGCAAGAATGTGTCTTGGAAAATGCTGAATTTCACAGGGTTCTTTATCTCTATGTAAATATTATGCAAATAAAACTGAGCTAGTAATCTTAGATGCTATGTTGCTTTTCATTGTTGACAATGGAATGAAAAGGCAAAATGCGCCGACTGCCTCCCGCTATATAGAGGCCGATAGAACCCTGGCAACACATGATTGATGAGGTAATCCATCTATGGGGTTATCAGTTGAAAGCAGTGGTGTTGCGTCTTTTCATACGAGCAAACCCACCTCATAGCTCTTGGTTCCTCTCAATTCTCTGTCTTTTCAGTTTCCTTTGAATAAAACTGACCTTAAACATGGCTGTCCTGATGCCATTGTGTGCCATAAAGCCTTGGAAAACCAATATCTAGAAAAAAACTGATTTACTAAAAGCTACTGCAAAGAAAGCATAAAAGGACAGCTAACATATATAAATAAAATGCAAAAAATCAAGGAGTATTTCAGCCGCAAACAGAGAGCACATACTGTGTTGTTGCCGTTAGGATGAACATGGGGGAGGAATCAGTCGTTTGGATGCTAGATGGCCAGAGGAGTATAGTAATGTGTTTTCTTCATTCATGGGCACCTGAGGAGATCATGACAATTGCTTTGGTGAAGCTGTATCTAAAGACTGTGAAGTGACCTGGTTATGGTGATATCACCAAGTAATGGCATGCGTGATTGCGGTTTGATGTTTACGCTCCCGTTAGTGCAGAGCAGGAGGGCGGATGGTGCTATCGCAGCTTCTTAGAAGGTGCCTTAGGCAGCACCACTGGCTAGAATTCACTTAGTGTGGATAGTGAACTACTCTGATGCTGTTTGCTGAGAAATGCTTGCTGATAAATGATGCACACTCCTCAGGCTTGTGTGCTTGGTAAACTAGACAAGCCTCTGTGCGGTGGTTGGTGTTGGCTTTTCTAAAATCAGTCTGATTACTTTTTGCAGAATTTTGGAGCATAAGTCTGATACACTCGGAGTCAGAGGGGTGGTGCCTGAATGTTTTGCTTCAAAAAGCTTGAAGTCTCTTAGCTAACCATCTTCTTGAAATTGCTACTATAAATAAAAGTAAGAAAAAAATATATATTTGTATATATTTACCTACATTGTAGGGACCAGCCAGCGGTCTCCACAGGGCAACTGATTATAAAACATACTAAATGATGTTTAAAAAATGCAAACGGTTTCTGTGAGGGTTAGGTTTAGGGGTAGGCTGAGGGTTAGGTGATAAAGTATACAGTTTGTACAGTACTACAAAAGTCATAGTAAAAGTCCCCACAAAGATGTATAAATGCATGTGTGTGTGTGTGTGATAGCTCACACCTGCTGTGAAACTTTAAATTGCAGCACATCAAATATTCAAATATCTCTGTATGGCTTGGATTGTACTATACTGTAAATGATTTGGATAAAAGCATCTACAAAATGATAAAGCTAAAGTGTTCTCTGCTTGACTGCTGTCACAGCCTAGAGAATATAACTAGCCAGCTGCTAGAGCTAGTTCTATAAAACAACTTTTCAATTTATGTAAGATGAGAGACCTTGCATGGACCTGTGAATGAGCAGATGGAATTTACACTGCAGTGTCCCAGCAGTTAGTAGTTGGAGTGGATTCAGATAAAAGAACAGCAATTTATCTAAATGCATTTTTCCAAACAGACACCTCATTTTTAGATTTGTCTCGAGCTGTAGATATGGCATCCATGACTCAATTTATCCACTTAACACATTTACAGTCAAAAATCCTGTGAGGCTACTTTAGCTTGAGTGGATCTGACTGGTTCTGTAATATTTTATGTAATATGAATTAAACATTATTTTCTTTCAAACCTCAATATAGTATTTTTGTTTTCAGTGCAATGTTTAATGCACCATTAGAGTAGATATAACAGTAGATATAAGGGAAACCGGGGCTAGTTGTCAAATGGGGATCTTTTCAGTATCTCAGTAACTAGGTTTTGAGTTAAACATCCAATTAAAAGTTTTTTAGCAGTCTTTTGGTATGTTGGATTTTAACCAAAAGGTTGAGCTGTCAGGTCAATATACCTACCAGGGGGATTTTGTCACAGAAGGTCCAAGTGTGTTTGATGAACTGTATCCTTTTTTACTAGAAAATAATAGTAGAAATGTGCAACAACTTTTTTTTGGAGCTACAACAGCGAAAGTCCTGATAAATTATAAAGCATCAACTACACACATAATGTGGATCATTGCTCTTTGTTACATTAGCAGTATAAATGTTCAGTTCTCCCCACAAAAAAAATCACTTTAACGCATGACACAGAGTAAATACAACTTCCAAACTTGTTAGCAGGCATTTCCTAATAGAAATTGAAGGCAGCAGGCCTTAAAGATGAAGGTGTATGGATTTACATGTGGGTGAATGGGGTGGGTTTACTTAACCATATATTGGGAACAAATTTGTACCAAAAAGTCTGCAAAACCTGACAAATCTGAACAAAACATCCATCTGGGGGACATCCTCATTTGTAAAAATGATATAAAAAAAGTGTGTGTGGGTGCATAAAAGTTAGAGTAAATTTAAATCATGAAGTATTTATTTTAATGAATTACTTTTCATTAATTAAAAACTTGAACCTGATGCAACCCAAAGTTATACAAAAAGGTATGACCCCCAAACCAGCAAAACACCCAACAGTTTGTTCAATTGATTGTTTTAGGAAACAATTGTTTAGACCTCAACTGTATTATACTTTGATAATCCTATTCAGTTTATGTGGCCCATAAACCGCATACTGTAAATAAGCTTCAGTACACACTACATCTGAACTTTGTGAAGTGAACTTTGGAAGCGAGTACTAAAGAATTACCTGAAAGAAAGAAAAAGCTATGCGCAAAAATAAAATCTGTTTTCAGAGATCAAAAAGAAACATAGCCCAGCGGCCTCGGTGGTCTGATATGTCTTTACCATAGGCCATTAGTCAGTCATGGGGAGAAAAGCAAGAGGTGCTCTCCTGCTGGGTGCATTCAGAAAGCGATGTCATTTTACTCCACGCACGGCAGCCAGCTCCCCAGTACCGTGGCGACACAGGCTCCATCATCCATTTTCACATGCGGAGGAGTAGTTTAACTGCCATGGCCTCACGCTGCATGTGTTAGAGAGGCACCAGAATACTTATGAAGGCAAAACCAGTGGCTCAGATTCACTCAAGCTCAAAGAAAACTTTTAATGATGGCTCTAAGTAAAAGGGTGCAATTCCCGGAGGGGGAAAGCATTAGTTTGTAAAAAATTTGTAGGAGAGACAAAGATGCCCCCGGCTAGCAATGCTGCTGTGATGTTGATGTCGCATATTTGGTGGCATCGAGTATGTCACAAATACAATTTATTTTGTAGAGATTCCGCTCCAGGGAAGCTCTTAGTCCGAAGTCCAAAATCATAATCTGACCTTGAGCGGTGCTGACAAATGCATTAGTATCTGTGCCAAATAAATATAACCGTCAGGTCACATAGTATTATTAGAACTGAAATGTAGTTAACAGCTCAAACCCTCCAAAACATACTCATTTGTATCCATGTGACCATATGTAAGATGTCATAACTTTATTAGCAGTTGCTAACTTTTAAATATCTGGTTTAGAACTGGTTCTGTAGGGCCACTGTCCAGCAGAGTTTAGTTCCAAACCTAATCAAATACGCCGACCTGCAAAAGCAAAAATCTTAAATGCTACTACAATAACTACCTCCAGAATGCAGTACATGATGATAATGATAAAGAATGTCTCTTTTAATCTGCCACTGTTTCATTTAATAAATGTATTTACTGTACTTCGCATATCTCTTGTTTTTTTATTCAGGCATCTGTCAGGTCAGAGCATGAAGAGGTTTAGCTGCCTGTCTATGAAATGGAGATAAAGGGCTATACATTTCACCAAGAAACACTTATCAGGTAATTGTTACTATAAACTTTCAATTGATTGCATCTGAAGGACAGTTCTCTGGAGACTATCGCAAAAGTCTTAAGCAGATCTTATCAGAAGCCATGGACATCAGTCCAGTATGAATAAGTCTTCCAGGATGAGGTGTGTATGTGTATTTAGGGGTCGCATGCTGAGCGCTTGTCGCGAGTGGATGAACAGACGGCAATGATGAGCCAGCAAAACCCGGCCTGCCATCACAATGGGCTATGCAGCATAATTTACCCTCATCATTCTAGAAGATCATTAAAAGACGCTTATTGCCAAGCTTGGAATTATCCATTAGTTTGAGGCAAAGACAGTAAATTATCTGCCCGCAGTCCTGTAGTTCCGTTCTGACACATAAAGCATGACTTCCAGAGTTCACAGCCTCTCCTGGACACTAGTGCCCTGAATTTGAACCATTCATCACTATTCCAGCATGTTTGCAGCAGTTTAGGTGACCTTTAATTAACTGTGACTTTCAACATTGTAACAATTATGCTTCATGCACGCATGACTGGGTTCCATTTACCACAGTGTAGCTTTGTTATGACTGTTTATAATTGAGAATGTGGACGCTGTTGAGATACCACAGTTATCATTAATTGGGAGGAGTATGCAAGGAGGAGTATGTAATTGCTAGAGGTTCGCTCGCTTTTTATGGTACGTTTGAGCATCCATGCTGTGATGATTGTGTCATTTCATGTTTTTTTTGATGTGGAACATTTCAGGTGCTATCGGCGTACTCAAAGTGTACAAAGCTCCTTCAACTGAGGGTGTGAATGACAAGAGATCATTCTGAGGAGAAACGTGTGTTTTTGTGCATAACAAAAGGAAAAGAGAACGATTGAAATGCCAGACACATTCAGGAATGCTGTTCTCAAAGCGTGTGGTTTTTCACTGCAAAAAACTGAAGGTTGAAGCTGGACAGCTGGGTGAGTATATAATGATAAATCCAAGATGTGTCCTTGTATAAAATAAAACAAGATTTGTCTGTCACTGAGCATGTTGTGCCACTGTTTTATAATGCTGAATGTTCACAATTGATATGACTGCTGTGAAACCGGCTGTTTATTAAGTCAGCACATTATATAATACTGAGACTGTGCAAGGTAAAGTGGCAAATTATGATGCATTCAAAACTTGTAAGAATGTCAAACTTTGCTTAAATGTTATGGATTTTTATTAGTATACATCCCAAAATAGCAACCGGATTGTACATTTGGTAGTTTTTCTTTTTTGAATGTTCCAACTTTTTTGAATGTTTTATCCTGTCATCTATCATAACATATTCCTGTCTATACCAATATGTTAAACAGAGGGAGCTAGAGGGAGCTAGAAGCTATTTTTACACATCCTGACAAATGGCATTATTTTCAATATTGTTTTTTCTGAAAGAAGCTAATCAGACATGGCAAGTTTCCTGGCAAGTTTCCGGCAAGCTCCTAGACAAGCAGTGTCCAATCCTGCTTGTCTAGGTAAAGTCCGCTGTTCTGCAGACTTTAGCTCTGCCCCTTATCAAACACAGTCCAGAACATATTGATATTCACTGTTTCAGGTGTTTTTGATTAGGGGTGGAGCTACCTGTAAGGTAGGATTGAACATCCATGTCCAATAAAGAATTGATGTGGGACACATAAGTATACCTTTACACAGGGTTTTTTATTGTGAATTTGTAATTTGTAAATCCTGTTTGTGAGAAATCAATTAAAAATAAGTTTTTAAATGGTACTTTTGGTTCCACATTTCACAGTTCTTAAAGGGACAAATGTGTCCATCAAATTTGGGGACAAATTTGTACCCAAAAGTCAGCAAAACCTGACAAATATGAGCAAAACCAAATTTTGGGAACATCCTTGTGTGTAAAAATGCTATGAAAATATAGTAAATAAATATAGTTTTTTTTATATAAATTGTAAAAACGCAGAAAGGTTTTTGTTATGGTTAGGATATTTTGTTTATAACAGCTATTGTTATATTGTTTGGGCAGTTGTGGCCTACTGGTAAGTGAGTCAGGCTTGTGATCAGAAAGTTGCTGGTTAGATTCCAGCGCTGGCAGGTAGCAACTGAAGTGCCCTTGAGCAAGGCACCTAACTCCTGATTACTCCCCGGGTGCAGTAGTGTGCTGCCCACTGCTCCGGGTGTGTTTGTTCACGACTTACAGTGTGTGTTCACTCCTCATCAGTGATGGGTTAAATGCAGAGGTCACATTTCAGGTATGGGTTACCATATCTGACAAATATGTCACCTTCACTTCAACTAGCTGTGTATAAATAATTGAAGTCAACGGAATGTCCCCATTTAGACATGTATGTGCGCCTGATGTCTGTGTAATGACATCCAGACCGTCTGCTTCTCATCAAATCTGGTAGAGATGCCATCTTCAATCCAAGCTTTGTGCCTCAGTGTGTATTCCCAGCTTTTGTTGCCTCCTCAGATCCCCCTCTGTATTAGCAGATTATGAAACTGCTCACTACAATTCAGAAAGCCTCACTAATTCTTGCCAGATCAGTAAACCCAAACAGTGAACAATTCAGAAATGCATTTCAATTTTATACAAACTAATTCCGTTATAATAAAATTTTAGAGTTTAGTGGGTAAAAACATTTGTGTTTTACACAAGATACAGGTCTTTTAAAACACACTGACCTTTTGTGACATGCCTCAAAGCTAAAACATTTTTTAAACCAACACAGTATAAAATACCACTGCTAGAAAAAAACAAAAATTTGTGTAAATGGACTTTTACCATGAAACCTTAGCTTTATTGTCCTATATGTAACATATCAAAGAAACCTTTCAGAGCCAATAATTAGAGCTCCTGGATGTTTACAACTAACCAGAGTTTGTTTTGTAAGGTGACATACTGTACATACTGTAAATGGTTGAGCACATCCTCAATTCCTGATACAGCAGTAATAGAACACAGGGCAGCAAAGTGGGTAGCTAAATCGAATAATAAATCAGCAGGCTTTGTTGTACACATGAATATAGTATTGACTATTTTCCGGAAAATGACGGAATACTGTTTTACTGTATACTGTACAGTGCCTTGGAAAAGTATGCACTCACTTGGTATTTGTTTCTGTTTTGTTTTATTTGATTTATACAACATGCCATCTACTTTAAAGGCACAATTTTTTACAATTCATTTTTTATTGTGACAAACAATAAGACAAAAAAACAGGTCTTGAGTCTGCATACATAGTCTTTTCCATGAAAATGGCAAAAAGTTCAATTTTAGTCTTATTGGACCAGATAACCTTCTTTCATATGTTCTTTCACATGCTTTATTTGTTTCTTTAAGCATTTGTTTTATTTCTGTGGATTGTAAAGCTAAAGTGGTCCTATGGACAGATACTTACATCTCCACTGTGGATATTTCCAGCTCCTTTAGGGTTATCTTTGGTGCCTTCGTTAGGTGCCCCCCTTCCCCAGTATTGCACCAAAGGTTTGGTGGGCTGCCTTCTCTTAGTTCAAGTTCAAGTGGAGTCATTACAACCATATACAAGTACATAGTGAAACGAAACAACATTTCTCCAGGATCAATGTGCTACATAAACACAGAACAACAAAGAACTACAAGGCTACATAATTTATACATAATTTATATATAAAGTGCATGTGCACACAGCACAAGACAGTACAATGACTACTGGGACAGACAATGGACATAGTCCCAGCAGGTTAGCAGGTTTGTAGTGATGTCATATTCTTTCCATTTTGTTGTAATGTATTTAATAATGCTCAGTGGGATGAATATTTGTTTATAATTCTACCCTGATCTATACTTCTCCATGATTTTGTCACTGCTTACAGAGCTCAGTAATCTTTATGTTACTGATTGCTTGGTGATTGGTAAGGTGGTAATCACCTGCTTTCTGGTTAGAAAACTTTTCAGATTTTGATCATGAAAAGATTTTGAGTGCTGCAGCTGCCTTACATTCACACGTGCCATCAAAGTACCATGAGAGCAGCTGCCTGGGTCAGGCACTGCAGTTTCCCCAAATGGTCTGCTAAGCCTCACTTTAGTCTTATTGGCCAGACTCTCTGACAACACAATGACGTGTGTTGCATGTTTATTCTGACACATTCAGTTCCGCTTACTCACACAAAGCCATGTTTTGTAGCAACAAGTCAAGTTAATATTATTGTTTATTTTTTAACAAACAATCACCTAAATCAAACGTCCCACGATCTACCAGGACTGTCGTAGGTTCAGCATGCCATGGAAAACACTGTGTCTGACTTGACAGCTGTCTCTTTACTCATCCCCTGCCAGCAACAAGCAAATTTCACCAGTCGGAGGAAGGCTAATATATCAACATGAACACACCTGTAGACTTTTCAGAAGGGCTTTTCAGAACAAGTGTTTTATATTGTCATTATGTGACACAGTGACACAGTTTCATAGTGAAGTGGGTGAATACATGTGCAAAAGTTTTTTTTGCCTTTTAAACAATTTGGACAGTTCTGTTAGGTCCATAACGTAAAATTTTTAATTAAAATACATATAGGTGAATATTTTTGCAAGACATTGTGACATACATTGTGTTCACTGTAGTCTTGAATATCTTCAAAGTTTTAATGCCACAAGCTGTGCAAAATTTGCTAAGTCCACTGATTCTTGGAAGCACCTGTTGTTGCACCCATGTCTTATAAACATACCTTTGATTCTGAACAGATTGATAAAACATGATTCGAAATACCAAGACCAAAACTCAAAATATGCAATGGATAATGACCCTATTATGCAATCCAATTTACTTTCATTTGGAGTCCTACTGCAGCATTAAACATTAGCAAGAATAAGCCTGACAAAATAAACAGCATTATTTTATAAAAGACATATTTCTGTACATACAGGCAGCATATTGCACAGTATGACAGTAGGACTCACTGATCTAGAGTCAGCTTTTACCCTAAAACTAATAATATAGTTGGAATTGGAAAGAGGAAACTGATTCTAGCCCGGCAGTTACTGGTGGTTTGTTTATTTATACATTATGCCCATGACCGGGGTAAGGCATTACTGATGGTAAAAAAGCCTTACACTAAAATCTAATTAATGTCACATCAACCCTCAAATTGAAAAAAAAATCTAACCGCAGTTACAGTAAAAGTAACCCAATTCATTAGAAAAATGTGAGACTTGGCAATCCTGCCTGTTCAATCTGAAAATTGTTATCATTTAATTAACATGACAAAGTTTGGAAAACTCGCACATCAACGACAATGAATTTAATATTGTTAGGTTAGGGTATTAATTAATTAATTAACTAACCCTATTTTAATAATGTCCACCATTGGGCACACAATCTTCATATTTTAAAGATGATGTTCCATTACAACTATGAAATGGCAGTAACCTGACTGATATTTTAGTGGCCGAAGGCTTTCTTACATTTTTATTCAGTTTCGTTGCTGTATTCATCTGCAAATGTGTTATTTATTTTGGAGGGTCAGATTTGTAATTATTTTCAGATTAGCTCTAGACAAACAATTAACTGCTGCTGTGGACTGATATAGTAGCTAAACTGCACTGGTTTATGGTTTTTGTCATGGTTTGAGGACAGAAGAGTCTTACCATGAAGGCCTCCTCTTGTGACTATGGCTGTTCGTTATTCAATACGGCTCCATTCCATTCGGAACACAGCAGGGTAGAAATTAGTGTAACAATGAGCGCTGAAACACCAACCTACAAGAATACCCACCAGACTCCTGAACCTACAAGATTGTATTCAAATAGTGCCATGCTTTTCTATTACAAATCCCAAATAACACAGACTATTTGCAGAGCTGAAATACACTCATTTTTAGCAACTGCTTTGTAAGTGTAAGGCCAGCTCTCTAGAAATATGAAGTGGCCTGAAAAATGTATTTGTTCGAATAATGAAAGACAAGAGGGGGACTTGTTCTGTTTGTGGGTGTTAAGTTTTTCAGTTCACTATAATCAAGACAGACAAATCATGTCTTGGAGTAAAGGTGAAGTGGAACCAAACAAAAGAGATTTCAGAGAAAGCAAAATGTGAATTAAATGTTAAATGGGCATCTTCCTGTTGATATATATATATATATATATATATTCAGTTAGTTTCAGTGTTCTGGAGAATTAGTCAGCCTTTTTAAATTGCCCTCAAACTAACTTTAGAACACCAATAAATGTTGAAAGCAGCTTTGTTTTCTAGTTATATGTATAAGGCAGAAAATAAGTATATGTAAATTTGTACCTTTCTATACAAAAAAAACATCCACAAAAGGCTATGAACTACTTTAAATGTATATAATTATTTTATAAAATCTTAAAAAATTTCTTCTAATGTGAACACTTGATTGGTGTTGTTTAGTGATGCCCTCTGACGATTAACCAGAGCTTATGTAATTGTATATGTTGAAGACAAATTTTTTTATTGGCTGTTATTACAGCAGGAACATTTTTCTTGTAAAACATATCAAAGTTTCGGTTTCGAGATCAACAGATAAGACTTTTTTGACAGTACAATATGTAGTAATTGTAAACTAATTCAACCTCTGGTGGTTAACTTAAGTAGCCTGCAGTATATGATGAAAATCTTTCAGTGTTGAACATTTCACTGTATGGCTTCTAATCATCCTTTTCTTCTTGATTCACTTATTCAAGCAATTACCAAAATTAGGCTGTTTAAAAAAAGGTTAGAGAAATAACAATTTATGTTAATGCAGCAAATAGTGGTTTATCTAAATAGCCCAAAACCAAATGCAAACATTTTTCACCTCTAATAAACTATTTATACATCTGCATTCAGTTCACCTTGCTTTATTTTCCTGTTATTCAGGTAACCCCTCTTGTATCGCTTGTGATGTTGAATTTCTACTAGTGTTGTCATTATTTCTACTAGTGTTTTAGCTGTTTGGAACAGAATTTGTTCTTTCACCAGCCCACTCAAAATCCGGCAGAGAGATGCTGAATGAGTTCTATTCATGAAAGAGTCAAATCCACCTCCTGATAATTGACTCAGCAAACATGCTCTTATCTGAAGCTTGGTAGGTAAACTGCTTTTGATATGACCACAGCACTCAGCAAAGCAATGGAAGAATGTACTGAGAAATATAAGCTGATTTTCTAAATCCATTCGCACAAGCCGACATACATCTTTAGTAGGTCCAACAAGTGAGACCTGGATCGCAGAGAAGGTAAATAAAATGTAACATGTAAAAATTCATTCTTGAAACAAGCCACAACCTGTTAGACAAATGCAAATATACTATTTTGGGTCTCTCAATCTCAAACTTTGACACCATTCCTAAATTGACTGAAAGCACCTTCTAATTCTTAGATCATGCTGGGGTCAGCGACAGTATGCATTTAAAGTGACAAGAGAAAATCGAGTATGAAACTGAAACCACCAGCAATTTTTCTGCCATTTTTAATTCTGTCAAAAATATACTTTATGAACCCGCACTACAGCTTTCATTTAAGTACAGCGTGACTTTAAACTTATGATTCTTATTTGTATACACTCCTGGGAGCCTGTGAAAAACTACAATTACTAATTTTTCAACCATATGTCATTCTGCCATTTTTAACTGACTTCCTTCATTTCATTTCTTCTACACAGTTTGTGTAGTCTTCACCAAAATAGGCTCAGATCAGCAACAGGCAAAGGCTAGCAAATGTGAGTAACTGGATTTTAGATATTCCAAACCTTCACTGTAACACTCCAACAAATCGGACAGAAACAACACTAAACAGCAAGTGATGTTGTACCTTGGCAACACTTTTGCTTACTAAAACAAAACTTGGAAATTGTCATTGCCACATGGTCTCTAGGGAATGTAAAAGTTTAAAGTCAGCAACCCACTGGTAAAGAATTATAAGCAATAATGTATCTAAATCTAGCCTTTAAACCAATTGTCTTTGAACCCAGGTAGTCAAGGGTGCCATGACCACAAATATATGCAAGTATATTCCACAAATTCACTCTGCATTACAAGATAAATTACACTGGTATGCTTTGCCCAGTAATTGCTGCTTGCTGCTGTATTTTTGTATATCATTTGAAATGAAAGAGAAAGCCTGCTGACACTTCCAGGCAGTAGATGAGAGGCCAGTTATATTAGAATTATCAGTCTGTAGATGTGAGAGTCCCACTGTGACCATAATCTAAAGTAAAAAGCAGTTTATTGTTCATAGTTTTTTCTGAAGCAAATAACTTCGTTAAATTGTGATTGCACTCTAAATTTCTGTGCATTAATTAACATTTTTTCTCTGCAGAAGAGCTCACAGGACCTGCCATTATGCTGGCACCAGATGTTCTCCAGAGTTCCTGTTAAACAGAAGTTTAGGGGTTTAGAGGTTGCTTTACATACTTGCAAATGAGCCAGTTTAGCATTAGTATCTCCAGAAGGGAATTATTCTGCTTAAAGCCCAGAACCGCAATCCATACAAATATTGATTCTGTCTTTTATAAGCTATGTTAGCCCTACACATAATCTTTGTCTTATATTTAAACTGGTCTGCATGGTATTATTATCAAACATGTACAAAGAATTAATAAGTTCTGTGTCCCAGAAAACTTTTTAGTTTCATTACAGTCATTTACATTGGAGTCTGCAGTGTTATCTCAGCATATGTGCTTTAGGCTGCCGTCAAATAACTGAACAATAAAGATCAATCTAAAAAAATCGAATCATATCTCATATGGAGTGTTAGCACTTCCAGAATAACCTTTACAAATGAGCCAGCGTTAGTTTTCTTTCATGAAATCTGTATCTCCTGAGAGCTTAGAGGATCTTTCTACTATGAATGGTGTTTCACTGCAGTTTGAATGTCATCTCAAAATAGTTTTGTGTTCACTAAAGGCAGTATTCCCAAAACAAATGTCCACACAATACAGTTATAGTCACAGAGGTAGGCAGTAAGACTACAGGGTGCTTATAGACACAGTCTGTTGTTACACACTACATAGTTTTCATAATGAGCCCTACTGTGCCTAACCATTCCACCACATTGATTCATGGCAACCACAGTCTGACTCAGATGGGCTAGAAAAGCTCTACTTTGTACTTTGTTCATAATATGCTTTGTTCTTTCTTCTTTTTTTGTTGAGAAGTTCATGTCAATAATATGCTCTGATTTCAATTAGACAGTCATTGTTGCTCATTGATGGCTGCTTTAGAGTATCTGGTCTGAGAGCATCCCAGTTGTTCCACTCAAGCTGTACCACCTGAAGAAATCTCTATAGTACCTGCTGAGCTCAAATGTGCTATTTGAGGAGCCAATTCAGGACCTGTAATGTGATTCCTAAAGGTAAATTTTGCACTGACCAAAACTGACTTTTGTTTTCATTCTTGCCACTGCAGTGTGCAGTAGTTGTCGGCTACTTGTATCATCAGCTCAGCTAGCTGTATCATCAGTTTCAGTCAAAGCTATTTCAACTTTAAAGTGCTTTAAGTGGTTTGCTAAATTGATATTACATTGATATTAGCTACACCTTTTATTATCATTCATAACACAACATACTGTGTGCTGAGGACCAGCATATAATAGTTTGTTTCCATTAAGAAACTGTGTAATTATCTCTTTATTTCTTACTATTTTCTTATTTTTTTTCTTATATTTTCTTATTTAAAATATGTGCCATTCCATGAATGTGTATGATATTGTCTGGGTAACATTTAAGTGTTTTTTTTGTTTTTATTAGTCAAATTTGGAAAGAGCTAAAACGTTTTGTTTTAAGAACTCTGCATGACAAAATTTTTTTTTAAAGCAACCTCTAACATTTTTCTCTGTAAACAATTCACTTGTATACCACAAAAATTACCCATGTCTGCTTTGTGTTAATATGTTTATAGGACATTGTGTCAGAAAAACTGTCAGAAAAAAAATGCATATGTTATACATGTTTTGCAAAGTTCACTACTGTTGGTTGTGTATACCGTAGACCCCAAACTCTGCAAGACTATATGAAAGCTCACTGAGTGACATAGCCACGATTACCTTCCACTCTACAACCAAAGCCATTATGTCCCTCCTGTCTTTTTGATGCTGGTCATGTGACAGACTCAGAGGGAAGGAAATGAAAAGCATGTCAGCACAACTGAATCCTGGTCCTGTTTTGTTCTCTTCATGCTTTTACTGCAACCCAGAGCCAATTAACTCCAGCATAGAGAGCAAGTCAACTAGTGTGGTTGTTACAACCTTATGACATCTGTCTGTACTGCGTTCAAGTTTCCTGGCTGAAGCTCTGTCTGAAGCCTTCATCTTTGATCCAGACCCTCCCTGTTGACACCATTTCCCTCGATTAGAGAGAAGGACAGCTCATTACTCACTCCACAAATTTATGTGTGGAAACCAGAGGAGATCGTAATGACGTAAGGCTAGAACGACCTCAAGAACTTTGAACTCACAGGAAACGATACACATGAAATTAACATGCAAACATCTGTGTATGTACGTCACTGGGTGAAAATATGAAAAAGCTGCTTTCTCTTCCATCCTTCCTCCACATTTGTCTCCTGTCCCCCACTTCCTCCTTTTTAACTAGGCTCAAATCACTCAGTTCACTCATGATATGCACAATGTAATGTTCTGGTGAATACAAATTATTTCAACAAATGTTATTTTGACTGCGAATGCATGAACCAGTTCTTTCAGCTGGGCTTTGAGGTTCTGGTGAAGGTTATGTCAGGGTTTGGACACAAGGCTTAAATAAATACGTGACTGAAGCAAATGGCATTTGTTTAAAATCTCTTTGATTAACCCCAAGGTCACCAATTAGTGGTCCAGATACCCAAATTGTTTCCACTCAGACTGTGAATTTTTATCTAAATTAAATGGATAAAATACAATTAAGTAAATTATATACACATACAGTAGCAATATCTTTATATTTATAAAGCACTCTAAAAGGATATTAACAGTTACACAGCCACTGTGCCAGCTACAAGGATAGCCTGTTTGAGTCGATTCCTTCAAATATTTTACAAATGGGTTCCGTGGTTTATTGAAATAAGCAGGTTATGAATAAACAATTAACAAGCTTCTCCACAGCCAAACACCACAGACACCAGAACATCAGACATGTTTTTTAAAAGGACACTTTTGCTTTTACACTGCAAAGTCGACAAAGAAGTTCAGATTAAATCTACAGACAAATCTAGCCTATTTTGTAATGTAGCATAGTGCAGTATGGTATGTTATGACATAGCATAGCATAGTATAAGTATAGTATAGCACAGGATGGTATAGTATAGCATAGTATCATATAGTATAGTACTATGTATATATAAATGTGTATATATATATCCAAGTTTAGTATAGTGATACAAAACAGTAAAGGATCCCAGTGCTGTTCGGATCCTATATCAGCACTCCTGGAATGCCTCTTGTCTGATTTAAGGACTGGAACTAGATCTTGTATAATTGTCATTACAATGGCAAATAAAGTTGAGAGGAAGTACAGCTGTGTAATGCTGCCTGCAGCAAAGAACAGGTTTTTCAGTGTCTGTTATTTTATTCACTACAGGGAATGCCCGGAGTGGGTCTCTCACACTAGTAAGAAGGAACACAAAATGAAAACCCAGAGTGAACTACTTACAAAACACTTTGAGCAAGAAGGTAAAGTTGCTGTTGTTCCACTCTCATATTCTGGTCCAGTCTTTGTGTTGCTTGAAAACAAGCACTGTTTAATGCCTTGGCTTGTTTTGGAGCTATTTTCGTTGGTTGGGAATAAACATACAAGCTAAATGGCCAGATGTTATCGGAATGTTGTAAATCAGTCATGCTGTACACAAAGGTTAAACCAATCATGCCGTTGTACTGAATATGTGCTGAGATTCAATACAATTGCAATCTTGCTCATGTGTTATTGCTTAATTGAATACCCTTGGCCTAACCTTCTTCATCTCCTGATAAGCCTGAAGCAAGCAGACTTTTTTTTTAATTTGTGTTCTTCTGAATTCCCTATAGCCCCCAAGTATAGTTCTCTGTTTAAAAGAAAACTTTCCAAGGTTTAAACTCTTCTACCCCATTTTTCATCAAGCATGTTACATCACGAAGATTCCTGCTCTAGAAACCCATGTTTACATCATCGTTCCACTGTGCTTTGAGATCCGGATCAGGGGACAGATGTTTTTCTGAGTAAAATCAGAGTAGGATGATCTCATCTTGTTTGTTAGCCTTTTCACGTCAGTATACAGAGGCATTGATGGTTTCTAGCTGGAACTTCTCAAGGGCCTCATGCAGGGTTACAGCTCCACTCAGAGGATACAACAGCCCTGTGTTAGAGCCTAAGGGCTTTACTTACTTGAAACCAGATTAGAGAATAATGGTATTTAGGTGCTGAATGGTTTATTGCATTTCAAATGATCTAGATGTATGTAAGATACTATAATTTTTCTGCATTTGTCACTATAATTTCATAAGGCCATTTATTTTCCTCAGCTATCCCTGACTGGCTGAAGCCAGTTGAGTCTTGGTGTCATTTATCACATAGTTAATAGACACCACATGGCATACAGCTTGCAGCAGAAAGAAAAAAGCTTTGGAGGAACCTGACACAACGTTTCAGGTTCAGGCAAATATCCTCAGAGTGTTGAAAGAGATAAAAAATATATGCACAAAACGTAAAAATCCTAGTCATGACACCTCTTCATCACAATTGTTCCCACTATGTGATACTGCAAATGCTGTTTGACATCACAACAAATCTTCAAACATTTCACAAAATAAATCTCTCTTCAGCTGCGCCCGACAAGGTCAATATGATTCATTGAAACTTGGCACAACAAAAACAGAGGCCAAAACAGCATCGCTTTACTTCTGGTTAGGTATATATCGAACAAGATGATAAGGAACACGCGGCTCTAGTGCTCTTTGACAAAGTCATTTGATGAAGACAGATGGTGGAATCTGCTGCCAGCTTGGTTGCTAAAATTACATTAAAACCATTTTTTCACCAAAGAATGGATTATGAATTATAGAAGCAAAGCCTTGAGACTGTCACCCACCGGACTGACCTTGAACCTCCACATATGGACTGAAGCTCATTCTCACTAGCCTTAGATCCTCTGAGATGCTAAAAATCACTCCGCTTGTCATCGCTGTGTCGTGATTGTCCTCTTGGAAATAAGAACTGAATTTTAAAGGGACAGTTCACCCAGTGAAGACTCTGTTTGCATGTATACCCTTATGTCACTCTAAACGTGTATGCCGTTCACCGGCAGAAAACTTATTATGAAGAAGTTCTTTACCAAACATGACAGTTGATCAGACATGGCGACCCTCTCTGTAAGCTGCTAAGACAAACAGTCATAATAAAAGCACTATTGTCATAAATGTCATCCATGTGACTTGCGTTAAATTCCAAATTTTTGTGTATATGTAAGTTAGGGTTAGGAAGAGAAACTAACCCTAAACTTATTTAACTAAAGGTGCAGTAAGCAAAACACACCTCAAAATAACAAACATGCTATGCAAGCCAATGACTAACAGCTTCTGTAAGGTTATCAATAAATAATGACATACACCTATCATATGGCTTCAGCAAACATATAATATAGTGTGTTATACAAATTTTATGTGGTTTCTCTTTTGTCCTTTTTTGGCATAGTCACTATGTACTATGTATTATTGCTAAGCTCTGTGTAGATTGTTCGGAAAATCTCAAAATATCACTTGTGATTGGAATAATATGAGGGTCAGTAAGTAATGACATAATTCCTTTTAATATACATAGAAGAAGCTGAACAAATATTTGTCACAGGTGTAGCTGAAACGTGCAAGCAATGTAGAAATAATCGAATGTAAATTTCATGGCTGTGATAAGCTATGTAGGAGTATACAGGTTATCCAACGAGCGGCAAGGGCCATGCTGGAGGTGTGGGGCAGTCATAAATATATTAATGTACAACTGTGTAAGGTATATCTGAGGTTCTGTAATAGTACATTTTCCATAAGAACTGTGCACAAACATCTCCCATGTGACTCATACACAAACCTGTGTGTCTCCCTGTGTTTCTGTGATCATGCATAATTCAACATGAGCTGTTTTCTCCAAACACTGTCGCTGTGTTTATTTCTTTACATACAGGAATAGAATAAAATAATATTTCAGACATCAACAAACATTATAGCATATTTCTATTGATGCTTGCACCGGCATTGCATTCCAGTCAATATCTGTTTTCCCATGTGCAGCAGCCACACATAGAGCTCTCACACACTGGGTTATTATTCACTTACATTAATAATAACAATTTGATTGGGAATAGTCTAACTTGTCTGAAGTGATTAGAGAAAAGCATAAGGAAGGTTTCATTAGGCCTCAATGATTTTTTCATGGTGTGTATATATAACCTACACATTAATATTTCACCTGTTTCACCCTGTGCTGGAGGCAATTCAGTGTTCGTTGTTCTGAGCCTTTTAATAAAAAGAGGCAGTTCTGGTTCAGGATAATTTATGATACAAAGTACAGACATCCGTATGCACCACTCCGCTATGTTAGTACAATGCATTATTGAAGCTCTCTGAAGCCGCCCTGCTATTGATGAATTATGAAGCGTGACTAAAACTGGAATTTTGTAACTTTTGCATTTATATCTGATATTTCAGATGCAATGACTTGCTGCGTATCCTTCTGTGTGGCCTCATCTTCAAAGGAAGTTAAAAAAATACTTTTTTATTAATTAAGTTTTGATAGTCACACTACATTTAAAGAAGCCAGTTTGTAGAAAACTTGTAGCATGTGCATGTCATCTGTAGTCTTGTAGTGTGTAGACTTGTAACATATGGCTAGTCACAAAATGCCAGACTGATCTGGAATCTAGCTGACTAGTCATTATCACCGTTCAGACCACCAAGACAGCAGCGATGAGCAACAGCCAATGAAATTGCAAGAGCGAAAAATAAGCAAAACATCAAAACGATGGACAGAAAACCCCTGTTTCAACCATATTGTTTTGATTGTTTTCCTGTTCAGTGCAAACCATAGATAAATGACCACAAGTCTTTCTTCCGTGTTGTTTGTCTCTTGTTTGAGTCTGTGTGTGAATGAATTTTAGCCAAGGTCTGGCTGGGTAAATCACGCATATCCTGGGGGGACCTGCAAGCAACTCTTGTACCATCAGGATGAATTGGAATCTTAATGGACAGCTTTCTCCAGGTATCATAGACCTCCTTGATCATAACTACAGTCGGAAAGATCTTGTATTTCACGCATCTGCTTGGTGATTCGTTATGAAAGGTGCTCACCAACACTATAAAAGAATAAACACCTTAAAAGCGTGTAAGGTTACGAGCCTCAGTAAGACTACAATGGAGCGTCGGCCCACTAAAACGGTTCTTTAGAATTATGACAGCATGAGCATCTGTATGATTTTACAGAGATATGGCATGCTGATCTGAGGCTGGTTTTGTGCTTGGTATTGTAAATGTTTATGGTACACATTGTGGATTCTGTCAGATTCTTTGAGCCTGGAGCCATATTCATGAAACATCTCAAAGGATCAGGTTCTTGTTTGAAGCTGAACTTGCATTGAATTGCAATATCTAACCTGCAGCAACAGCAACTTTTGCATCTAGCAGGTGCCTGGTGAGCATTTCCCTCTTTAAACGGCTGCTGTTTGTTCAAGCAGAACAGAGGAAGCAGAAGATGGAGGAGATGTGTTCTCTGTGACATATCGAGGGGTGAAGAAAAGAAGCCCCCTGTTGTTTTTCTCTGTAATTAAAACATTTGCTCTATTCTGGGACCCAGTTTTCTTCAAACACCTGCTGTAAAACAACGGCTGTGAATGTGTTTATTACTAATAATCTCAAAGCCGAATAACACATGAAGTTTTTGCCCTTTGAAATACTGTGTTTGTCAAAAATAACAAAGATAAAATGTTGTATTTTAGATGAAAGATGTATTGATAATGACTTTGACTATAGACCAATAACTGTCACAATAAGTTAAAAGTTGCAATGATTTATGCAAGCACTAAATACACACTAGATTGGCTGTGCTCATTATGCATGTGCAGGTTTGAATGTGGTCTATCTATTAAAAGGAAACATTAACAGCCAATGAAATCAAAACAATTGTTATGTTTTCTGATATTTGCTGCATAGTTTTTTATTTGCTGTTTTGTAAAGTCCATGTTTAAAAATGGCCATCTACAAAAAATAAAAATTTGTAATTATCAGTCATTTTATTTCACAATTTTTAAGGGTGCACTATGCAGGATTTTGCAAATAAATAAATAAAAGATGGACTCAAACAAAAAATCCTTCTCAAGCATTACTATTGATCCAATACAGACACTGTCCACTGTACTGCACTGGGAGATTCTTTGGCCAGTGGGTGTGTAGCCCCCGCCAATAACAATGCATAGATGAGTGGCAGTGGGCAGGTGCTTGTGGTGTTCCGCCCAAAAGGAGGGGCCAAGTTTGAATATTGGGTTTACAAACAGTAACTGAAAATCCTGAATTTAATCTTGTGGAATATGACACGTTCGTGTACAGTACGTAATGAGAACTCCTAAATCACAGAGCTTGTCCTTCCTGTTCTCGTTCCATTAGCATGCAAGAAAACATCTGATTTTATATGATATTATGCAGTGATTTGTATTGCTTTTCTTTTTATGTTCCAGTTGAATGCACCCTAAGTTTACTTAAAGAGTCCTGTGTTTTACACGCTTTTGTGAGGCTGTATTCTCTAAGCATCACAGATTATTTTAGCCGTCATTTTATCTTGCCAGCAGTTGGCTTCCAGTCTCTGCTAATCTTCAGCGTGATGTAGCATTAGTACAGCTGTCATCTCACATCCACTCTTCAATCAGGACTAATGACACATTAGGGAATGAGCTTCAGGGAGCCAGAAACAAATTTACCATCATCTAAACTAGCAATGAAGTTTTGTAAATTGAATCAAAGCTAGGTAGAAAGCTTTGAGGTACATAATGGAAAGATTTAAGAGTTGGATGGGGGTGAAAATCATATCTGCAGAATAAAGCAAAGCTTAGCTTTTATACTTGTATTAGATTGGCTTTCCAAAATGGAATTTACCTCTCAATGAAAACAGTCCTGATGCAAGAGTTTCTTTACAGCTGTCGGTGTGGAAATTAGTATTATGGTTCAACACACTGCTTCTAATTCAGTCTAACCAACCAAATCATTTGTGCACCGTGAAGGGAAATTGTTTTATGATTAAAATTACAATGATACCGTTTTTTTTTAATTCTTTGTAATTTAATTACCATTGGTTTGTTCTCCTGTAAAAGAAAAAATATAACACAGACATTGCGCTAAAGGCAAGGCTTGTATCCATTCCTCTGATCCTTAAAATGATGGATTATGGGTAATGCCTGGGATTTTAAGTGTTTAGTCCTGTGCTCAGGACAGGCACTGGGTAAATGGTGTTCATTTCAGTAAATATCCCAACTTGGCTGTGTTCAGTGAAACCTGCAGTGAGCCATGACAAATCAAACCAGGAGAATTAGATCCTCACACCCAGCCCAGACAATTTTGGCTTAGTAAGTCAATCCTGCTTTTGAGCCTTTTGCTATATAACATTTTTGTGTAAAACTGCCTAATCTATTACTTACCTGTATAAACAACAACCATTTTAAAACCTTAAGATGTGACTGCATACACATTTTAAATGGATAGTTCAGCCAAAAATCAAAATGTTATTTATTCACCTCATGCCATTCCAAATTTTCATTTTTGGCTGAGCTGTTCCTTTAAGAATTACAAAACTGCAAAATTGTGATTTGTGACAGGGAATTAGCTAGGACACAATGCCTCTGACAGTTACTGTGTGAGAGTGCAGAGCATGCCTTCATTAAGAAATAGACAAAGAATGCTTGACATGTCCTGATTTTGTTTAAGAATTTAATGCAATTGCATTGTGTACGAGTCTTATCAAGGTGCAAACACTTGCATGGCACAAGTATAGTGAACAGAAAGCCTCTTCGAGCAAATGCATGTAAAACAAAATCTTGCCTTGTCAATGGCTTTGAGAGTCTTGGCAGACCATAATAATCCACTCTCCATCTGTACTCTCTCTGATATGCAACATTAATGCAGCAGTAACCTGATCTGAACTGTAAGCATAATTTAGCCCATCTGGCCTTCATTCAGAATGCCTGGCACTGAACCCAAAATAGAAAGACAAAGAAAATGACCCTTAACAGCACAAAATCACTTTGCTTTAGATGCTGACTATGGTAATACCACAAAGATTTGGGGAGGAGTTCACAAGACAGTTGCATCAATGTAGTGCATGGGACTGCAGCGCAAGCCCTGCGTATTATTCATAAACCACCCAATAACCAGCTTGAACAGTGTTGTGTGTTGTGCTAGTATTTAAATTTCATTTTTTCTTTTGCATTACAAGGCTTAAAATGGCAGTAGAAATTATATTTATACTAATGTGCTGACACATTTGGGCCATGTACATTTGTGTTGCCAGATGTTTTAAAAAAACCAAAGCCAGATGATAAACGCTCCTTAATTTTAATACATGGAGGAGATAGTTGGCCGAGTATTAAAACACAGCAGATGAAACAAAAAGTGCCTGTGACAAGTATTGCAGCTACAGATTTTCTCAGTTTCCCTTTGTATCCAGTGGATCTCCCTCTGTGTGTTCTTATTTGGATAAAAATGTGGCTGGAGGTTCTTTAAACTGGTTACAGCATACTATATCCTATGCAAACTGAAAATGTGTATACTACTGTATATACAGTGGACATACTATAGAAAATGAGTAGTATTGCAATATGAAATCTGAATATGAAAGGTGATTTTTAGCCATTTTGTGTTTTACAGTTAAAGTAGTTGTTATACTGCAAGAACATTTTATTCACCTAAATTTGATGACGGGATGTGATTCTTTTGATGTTTTAGTTTCCTGCAAGTTGGTACATTTTATAAATAAGAATGAACAGTTTTAGCTTTGAGCATGAATTATTAACTCAGTGGGTGAGTAATAAATGCAAAATGTAGAATGACACCATAATGGTGTCATAAATAGTATATAAACACTATTAAATTGCTGATGAATGCAAATCTATGTAAATCTATGAAAAGAAGCTCTCTCTCCTTCTTTTCCATCTTCCAGTGAAGGGTGAAATAGGTCCACAGTCAGAAAACAGTCATTGCCACACAAATTTAAACAAGGTCTCCTTGTCTGGGGCCTCTGCAGCTTTTCAGCTGTCAGAACATGCTGACGTTGCACATTGGTGTAAAAGACACACGCTCTGTGGCAGTACATCAGAGAAGCTGTCAGTGTCCAGCTAATTTCCCATCTGTATTCATACTGGCTACCCATGTGGGGCATATCTGCACACGTCATCCTGTGCTACACTCCATTTAATTATGTCTAAATGCCACTAAATTGTTAGTTACATCATCTGGTAGCAGGTCGGAAGCATAGCTATTGTAATTTATTTTCAACATAAGAAAATGTTTAAATTTTCTTTTCAGTTTTACTCTTTAAAAAATGAAATAGCACTTTATATTGGTAAAATAAGAGTAAATAAAAAACAAGTGGTAACACTCTACAATAAGGTTGTATTTGTAAACATCAATATAAACTACCAGTGAACAATACTCATACAGCATTTATTAATCTTAGTTCATGATATGAACTATGAATACATTTTTAAAATCAAAAAAGTTATCAAGTTAACAGTTGTTGTAACATTAGTTAATGCACAATGAACTAGGGTGAACAATTATATTGTCATTAACTAACATTAGCAATATAACCTTATTGTAAAGTGTTACCATACAAACAAGTAAAATTGTAACAATAAACGTTAACAAAGACTAGATTTTACATTTTGAAAAAGTGTATGATGCTCAGAAACATAACACACCAGTCCTCAACATCATTCATATCTGTAGCACAAACAGTGGACAAATTGCACACTGATGCTATAGTGATGCCTGCAAAAACCATTAATGATCTTGGAGCCCTTCATAAACTCGTGACTGCTTCTGGTAGCCCCCTTGCTCGACACCTGTGGTGCACTGTGCCAAATGAGTCTATGCATGGGCAGTTTTAGGAAATGATCCCATTTCTGCAGAAGGGCCTGATTACTTTGCCAACCAATGGGAGAGGATTGCTTGTGTCCTGCTGTAATGTGATCACTTGAGGGCAGGCAGATCTTGGATGGTCATTTGTCCTGCCAATCTGCTGAAACCTGCTATGCAGTTGGGACACACTAAAACGCTCATTCCATATGACTGGCAGTGCTGGAGTAGGATATGTTTGCCTGCAGCGTGCCAAAGGCTCTCTCCTTTGCTGCTGGTGATGTTTGGGGCGTTATGGAATGCAGAAGAACCATACTAGGCAATGACATAAGCTTAACACGTTTTAAAGATAGTTGGGTTTGGCAACACTTTAGGTACAAGCTTTAACTCTGATTGGACATTTATTGAATCTGCAACATATACATTTCTTGGTTTTCTGAAGAAAATGTAAGTGGTTATCATAAATTAAATCTCATCCCTAAGAAAAAAAATGTACATCTCTCCACAAGCCATATGACTTGATCACTTGTGTTCACATAAGTGTGAGACATGTGACGTCAAAATTAGGGGCTTAAAGGAGGATTGAAGAAACAGCATTGCTAATTCCTCTTAGGTCATAGTTTGCCTGACACCCTTAACAAATAATGATAATTTCTAGCTGGATATCAGAAAGAAGAAAGTTTCAGACAATGCAAACAATATCATCACTGATGCTGGATTCAGGTATTACCCTGCTAGCAGAGATACGTTTAGTTGATGATTTTTGTCTCCCGTGATCACAGTGATCCTTATATATTCCAGTAACTGAATCATTCTGACAAATGAAAAATGACTCTTAAGACCCGCTCGTGCTACACAGGTTTTTCGTGTGCATGTAAGCTCCTGATTTTCAGAGGTTATCTGAATGCCCAGAAACTGCTAATGCATCACACAACATCTGAGAACATCAGATGTTTCTTGTATTTACAACAACACAAAATAGCCACTTTACAAACCACTAATGTCAATGGTAAGTACATTATCCAGGCTTCTTAACCTTCATGAGTGATTTTAACTGAAACCTAAAGCTTCTTTCTTTAGGTCGATGTCTCTGACAGCCAATTTTTCAAGGTTCCCTGATTTACAGGTCGATGTGTTTGATATTTTACAACTGAACTTTTATAACTATGATTTTATAAAACAAAGTTTCACCAACTTTAAGAGCTTTCAACCGTGAACTGTTTATGGTCCCTTTATAGTCTAGTTGGGTTAACAGTACCTCAAAATCAGCACAAAACTGTGATTTTTCACAACCAAATTTCCACTTCTTAATACTTTTAATTTTAAGTTTTGTCTTTAAGAATAGACAGTTAGACTATGCTGTATGCTGCAATTGGTAGTATGCCGCACGTATGGCACTAGAGCTGTTCTGAGTTTTGGTCACACGTCTTTGAGTGTGTGTGTCAGATGATCCCTCCATCTTTTTCATCAAGACACCAGCTAAGGAATTTCACATTAACTGTATAAGAATGATACAGATTTGCCCTTCTTTGTTTCAGCTTCTGCTGTTGCATTCCAAATCTGGAGGTCTTAAGGAATTTAGGATCGTGCTGGCATGAACCTTAGGGTGAGAGTGAGGGGGGCTTGGTAAAGCAAACTTTAGACCTTCCCAGTCTAGTACTAGTCTTCCTTCCTGCTCTCTAAGACGGGTCTGGCAGTTGTCCGATCTAAATGGCACTGGGCATTTGTTTATGTTAGCCCACCAAAATCCAATCCCAATATATTGCACAATCCTCCACTACAGCCAGTAAGAAAGGGGCCCTGCCATAAAACTGTGACCCTGGAATGCTTTCTGATGTGCTGTTCACTACAATGGCATGCAAATTACATTAAGCAATTGAATCAAAGTCCAGAAAGCTTCTTTATTCAATAGCTCCCATTGTTACAGCGTTAAGTAGATACCATCAAGACTTCCCAGCATTCTGAAGCATCATTCAGTCCATAAAATAGTGAACAGAATGACAAGTGAAATTTACAAATCGTCAATCACTACATAAAACAGCTAAAGAATGAAAGCTTTAGAGATTAGCTTCTTCAAAAAATCAAGTGTTATTAAGTCTTTCATTTCCTTCTCCATTTCCCAGTAAATAAGGCATCACACTGAGGAATATTTAACAGTACGCTACAGGATAATAACCAACCAGTAGCCAAAGAAATGATGAAATCTTTCACATGACATTCATTAATTGTATGTCATGTGAAAGTAACAGCCCATGCAAACCCATATAGGGAAACAAATATTTTACATATAAATCCTTCTGCTGCATTGTGATTTGATTTAACGTAGCAAAAGAGATTCCCCTAACTAGCATCAGTTTGGCTTATATTGCACCTAATATATTTTGCTTATTGAAAAAATATTCACAGGTGGTCCCACCAAATTACAAGCTGCTGTGCAGAATGCTCTTTAAAATTGTTTTTGAGAGATGCATTTTAATGTGATAATGGAAACAAAGGGACAATCAAATGGGTGTTCACATTGCTTAGAGGCAATAGTAACGCTTACAGTATTATTGTGATCTCTCAATACATGTGATTACTTTTTGTTAATAGATATTTTAGAAAAGACACCATGACCAATATTTGTGTAAAGCAATTGAATAATACCTACTTTTAAAAGCAACTGAATTCCTACGTTTTACTAAATGCAAACTACTAATTAACAGGTCTGGCTATTCCAGTGATGTCTGAGAGGAATGTTGTAGTTTTATAATTTGTTTTCCATCGAATTACTGGAATAGCCAAACTCATTAATTAGAAAAGGATGACCTCATACTTCTGACCCTATAATGTTAAAGCAGCTCACACTCTGAATGCGTCATACAGCAGCAACAAGTTTGGCGGGCAGTTATTTACAATTTCAATTTCCCAGCATGCCATTGTCTGTTTCTCAGATTTAGCAGTCTTCTAAGTATGAATTTGACCTGTATTTTTCACAACTTAACACATTTAAGGGTAGAAAAATGGCATATAAGACTATAAGACATTTTATTGTTGCAGAAACGAAAGTAGTGGTCAGTTGTACTCATATTCCATTTAAACCCCTCATACTTTTGCAAGAAGGCAAGTTAGTCACAGAAAGTCTATGTGTAAGTACTTGCATATGCTTTATTATTATAACAATGCTGAAATTATGCAACCTTGAAAGCCCAGCGTTGCTGTTTTGCAACACCACTAAAATTTACCCCAAAAACAAAATGTGCATAAACATAAGCTTATATAATAAGTGGCTTTATAAAAACATGTTTAAAGAGGGTAAAAATAAAACATCATCAATATGCTTGGGTCTCCGAGGGTTAATGGAAATTTGAGCTGTTCCTCAACATTAACATGTCGGTGCCTTAGCCGTGTGATTCTCAACCATTTAACAATGTGTGCCTTTAAATAGGCAAATTATGTTTCCAAAAGTGTTGTTTGGGTAATACAACTTTGCTATGGCCCATTTCAAAGCAATAAAGCTAATTTACCACAGATTTATTATGAAAAGGTGCAGCAAAAACAGCACAGTTCTCTATGGCCAGCTTCGTTCTTCTCACTAAAGGAAGCACTTAGCTGTAGCTTACCCTTCATTTTATTAATAAGTGGCACAGGTGCTGGGGTCTGCTCCAGTGAGATAGGATGGGTGGCAGGAATATCAAAACTACATTAGGTACTATTCCCTTTGAGGAGGTCCACAGCACTCAATCTCTCATTCTCTTCTCACGGAGGAAGAGTCTGATCTGCCGAAGTTTTTGCCGAGCCAGCAGTGGCCCTGCTTAGGTGATACTGTTGTCGTTATTTAAGCTGCAAGTGATTAATCACCAGCTCTATTTAAAAAAAAGAGAGAGAAAATCAAATCTCTGGGAAGGGAACCTAAATTATCTCAGTGAACCAGGTTCCTCCCTCGCTCAAGTTTCAGCTGCAGAGGAAATTACAGCCGCCATCATGGTCTGGACATTTCACGCAGCAACTCTGTAATTTTATCTTTATCTAATGGAGAAAATGGTTTGGTAGGATGAAAGCACTTTCAAGACCCTGCAAAATGTTTGATGGCTGCAATTTTCATCCTTGTTTTGAAATACTTCCTATTGAAACAGGAAGCTGAGACAAAACAGATTGAATGGCTTGTTTTGGTTAATAGCCAGCAAGATTTTGTTTACACCACAGGCCAGCAAAATCTAGGAAATCTGTAATACCTATAGAAAGCTATCCATTGGCATTCCCATTTATCTCAATGGCATTTTCTCGGCAGGCACAGGACCTTCCCAGAAGTAATTGATTTGAATTCTGCCATCTTTGCACATGGGTGATCAGTTCTGCATACAGGCCCTTTTTTGAGCCAATCCCAAAAGCTGGAAATACCATGCAACTAATCACTCTGGAGCAGCAGGAAAATTCCATTATGACATCGCTGATTGGCTCAAGGTTCCAAAAGAATGTACACAGTTACAACCCCTTCACTAACATCTTTCCTGAGCTGTAACATGAAATGCAGAAAGCTGAGGGAAAAGTTGTACTTAGAGAACAAGAACACATAAGCAAAATTCAATACAAAAAGCTTTGTATAAGGATGTTTTGCATTACAGTATTATATGTGTGACAAATAAGCGCATTTCCTCCAAAAAAGTTCATTTTGTAAGTTTATTAAGAAATGGATCTTAATGGTCCTAAAATAAGGCTGCATTTTCTTTAAGAAAATTAATATTGCATGTGCAACTGAGAGGTTCCATAAGATTCATAAAATTATACTTCCCTAAGCAGGATATGATGTTATCATTATTATTATTTGACTTCCACTTATCTTTTCCTGGAATTGACCAGCTGACAGGAAGTTCAACATCAAAAAGGAGTTATAGCAAGGTTAAAATTTTTGCCTCCATTTATACAATTAAACATGACAGCCTACGTAAAGCTCAAGGACACAAAAAAACTTGATGATGATGAAACCTGTTGCAAAAATATCACCTGATTTTCACCCGAACAACAAGAGTTGTCAATAAATTAAACAAAATGTCAGCCATGTTTCACTCAAGTTCTTTTTAAAGTCACAATAAAATTAAAATATATTATTCTTATTTCTTAGAATAAAGCAGTGTTTATTATCAATAATTTATAATAATTATATAATCATGTACCCTCGTCATCTTTCATAAAAAACATTAACCTCCCCCTCAAAATGACCTCTTCTCTTGATGATGTATTTCTCGGTGTGAGGGCGGGACTATATTGACTGTCTAATGGCCAGGCAGTTTCCACCCTTTCAACTTCCAATGATCAAATCAATCCAAAAAGGCGATATCAAGTCCCGTCCTACATTTTTTTCTCATTTCAGAAGCTGTTTCACAAAGATATTTGTCATCAAAGGAGAAACTTATGTTTCATTGCAAGTTTAAAAATAGATAGTCAAACATTATGTGTTACAGTGACTGACAAGAATGATCATATAGATATAGATAAAATACATTTTAAATAAAAGTGAAGTAAATTTCACAGGAACCTGACTAAACTTAATACTTTTTAAAAAGAGAATTTATGTCATGATGATTAATGACAAATGCTATTTGAGTGTTAACACTGTATTGTAAAAGAGAAAAGTATTAAGTACTTTAAAGTATTTTACTTTAAAAATGTAATAGAGCAAAAGTACTTATTTTCAACAGCAGACTGCTTTGAGTATTATTATGATAATAAAAAGAGAATATAGAGACTTTGTACTTTATCTAAGTATAGTAATGAAGAATAATTACTGTATAGGAAGTGTATTACACCCCATCCATCACAGTGTTAAAAGCTGCTATCTCATACTTCTAGGAAAGTGGATTGTCTAAATAAAAGTCTTGTTGAGTTTTACTTTTGATTTAGTTCTTTATTACACAGAACTGCTGTAAATCTTCATAACATGGAGACAGCATCAGTGCATAATAGCTGTTTGATGTTCATAACATTATCATAACAGACCATAGCTCCATTAAGCGTAATTGTCTACATTTCCAAGACTAGAAATGCTTTCTTTAATTCCTAATATGATTTCTCATCCCTGCAGGGGATTACGTTATAAGAAATGTCTCCCTGTTTATCGACAGCAGAAATATTTCAGTTGGCTTCAAGGAATTAAGTTATTATGGAGGAAAAATTACGAATGCAATCATTGTGGGTTTTATGTGACAATTTTGCAGCATTATTGTGAAGCCGCCTGTGGCGTATGCCTGCAAAGTCAGGTTTCAATACAGACTAAAATGACTGAAACGCTATATCCAAATCATTGTGCGCAAGCTAAACGCACCCAGATAAATGCTCAATAAATGTAACCTTTTTTATTTTCATAAATTCTCTTCTCACTTTTAACATATTAGGAATCTGATTCTATTTATCTGCAGGAATAGACCCCTCTCAGATCAAAGGCAGCAGAATACAGAGTTTTTGCTGTGTGGCACATGAAAAACGATCTGTTCATGGGTGTAAATTATTGGACATGGCCTTAGGGGACATTAGCTTCATTTAAACCTGGGCCATGTCCAGTTGAGCATGTGTTAGGGTGGGGTTCGAATCTGTTCTGTTGGCAGTGTCAGAATTTAGTTTTGCAGTGTTACAGAGGCCAATCTAGAGAATGTGTTCCATATCAAATTTAGTGTGCTCAGGGATGAACTGTCTGGAATAGCAAATAATAAACAAGAGGTTGTGATATGGGGACACAGCCCAAGGCAATCCTTTCTTTATTGATAAGCAAGTGTATGGGTTAAAGCACAAGTGTGGGAAGAAAAGTTAAGATATGGATAAAATTTTATATACTTTCTGTGTCATGTTTAAAATGTGTGATTGTGTATGTTTTAAATTTGTTTACATTTTATAGTTTGTACTACAGACATGAATAACATAAATAACCTCAAATCCCCAAAACTTACATTGGAGAAATCCAAACCATTTCTACATACCAAAATATCAGAAAATAGGCAACAACCCTAGAAGCCACTTGTTATTGCCCTAGTGACCTAGCAACCACATTCAAACACACTAAAACACTCAGAACACCTTAGCAATCACTTTAGGAAATAATCAATATTTCAAAATATTGCAATTTTACAATATAAAAGTCTCACACAAAAAAAATCTATATTTTTCACATAAATATTTGTTAGGAAAAGGTGATGCCACCATTTTTTTGAGACAACACGTACTGTTGTTCAGCTTCTCAGCCAGTTGTAAGCTGTTTCCTGTTGTGGAAATTCACTCCAGTTACCAGTCTCCAGTTTCCAGTTGGAGCTGTGGTACAGATGGAAGTGTGTTGCTGTTGTTCACATGGGGGTGCAGGTTTTAGTTTCCGTCTTTGTTGTGTCCCCATCGCACTTCCTCTCTTTTCACTTTCCTGTCAGTTCTTTCACTATCCCATATATAATGCAAGGCAAAAGCCTATCACTAAAATAAGTCAATTGTTACTAATAACTTAAATAGTTCAAGGCAAGTGTACCATAGGTTTGCCTTTGTAAGTGTTAATGTATACTTCTGTAGAAGTGTTATTTCAGTTTACTTTACTGCTGTAAATTACAGGATTGTGGATGAAATACTAAATTATCCACAATCATTATTAATATCCAACAATTAGAAAACAGGCCTTACAGCAACAAAGCTCAGTTACCATCTATGCCAATAAAGCAATGTAAATAATGTAACTGAATCATTCTCCCTACACTCATGTCCACATTACACTGAATAAAAACAACAGTCCAAAACAGTCTAAATAGTCATTTTTGTCTTGCAAGATGTGTCAAGAATGTAGTGTGAAGTATAGGATCAACACAATGGTTTACTTGTAAAGATTTATAAAACTATTATTTTACATATATTGACACAATCTGATCAGACATTTTGACAGATTTATTTATGCTCACTCCAGTTAAGGCTGAAGTTAATTATACACAATTTTCTGTGTCAATTCAAATCAAATACGTTGTATTGACAAGTCCCTGCTAATCTCCACCCCTAAATCGCATAACAACACCCTGGAAACCAGTTAGTACACTTTATTATTGTGGCTGTGAATGTTAAAGGGGCAAGCACCACTGATATTTTTGTTTAGTGCCTCAGATTTTTATTACTGTTTACTTGTTTGCTGTTTACTGCAGTTTTGTTTCACATTTTCTTGTAGCATCTCTGTCTAATTACACTGAGAAATACAGACATACAGTACATTTTTAGATTTACTCTGGCATCCTGCACTGTTTGTTTAATCAGTCCATGTCATTTCTCTCTCCTAATTATATCTTCTTTCCTGCCACTACCTGTTCTGATCCAAGTGGTTGCCATCAACAGAGCTGCAGTCTCCATCTGTACTGACACAAAAAGCACGGCTCGGCTTGTCAGCACTGGCATTCTCATCTGTTTCCTATATTCCCCTTTCTAGTTCAATTCCACTTGGTTATGTATCTGTAAATCTGTAATGTCCCCCTCCAATTTCATCATCTCAAGGAGATCTGTTTTCCCTATTTCCACCTCAGCATCACCTTATCACGACTGCTGCTTAGATAAGTCCCAATCCGCAGTAATGGTTACAACACAACCAAACACTCTGAACTGGCTTTGCTTTTTAGAGTTCACCTTTGGAGTGGCAGTATGTGTCTTTTCTCAAGCTCACAAGAACCTTGGACACCATCACCTAAACTTTAACATTTAATTTAAATGTTTTCATTTAAAATTAATTTATTCACCCTTGTTTCTTTCCAAACCCATATGACTTTCTTTCTTCTGTGTAATACAAAAGGAAGTTGAAATTTGGGGTATTATTGTTAAAAATATTGTTTGACAGCCATGATAACTATTTTCTTACACTGTATGCAAAACAGTTATAAATACATCCTTTTGTGATCCACTGTATTTGTTTCTCACTGTATTTTAAATGATTTACCAGTGCATATTATTCTAAAGAATCTTCTTTTTTATTTTTAGACGGACATCATCAAGCCCCCATATTTTATAACATCAGTAAATGTTAAAAACAAGCAGGGTTGTGAATGCTGTTTGGTGTTGACATTGTTCTGTATATTGTGTTTTCCCTTGGATTCATTTCTTCTACTTGTATTATTCTCATTTGTATGCATCTTAGGATAAACATGTTTGCTAAATGAATAAATGTGAAATGCAGGTTCGCAATTCAGTCAGTGGCACACTGGCCTCCTGCATCTAATGAAACAGCAGCTAGACACAGGTCTGCAGGGACAAAAGAAGTGAGTCACTCTTGTAAGAGGTTCAGTCTTTGTTTTTCCAAAGTCAATAACAGTTATTTTATGTTATAATCTGTATTAAAGTTCAGGTCCAGGTGATGACCAGTTGGTCCAGGTGATGTCACAGCTGGTTTCTCTGCAGTTTTGTGTCATAAAAGCACATAGATTAAACATTAAATACAGCACAAGTGTGACTTGTTTTACTGTAGATGTTACAGATCAGTGAGTATACTGTTATTTCCAGCAAAAAAATGTCTGATGGTTGACACGGCAACCAAATCACAAAAAACAAAACCATTAAAGCACTTTTGTAAAGGGCAATCACAAGTACCCTGTTGTCTGAGAGGTTTAACTGAAATGAGGGGTTCTGGATAATTTGGCTTGCTGAAATACACAATAGACAACAAATGGGCTATAATTTATGGCCTGAATACAGTGGTGTGTGGTGGTCTTTTGGAATGAGCAGGTAAAGTCTTTTCTTTACCTCTGGGTTTTCATCTAATGTTACAGTTGCAGCTAATGTTTACACAGTTTCTGGATTAAAGATGATGAAACCCCACTTCACTTACAATTATAACTATCAACAAGCAGGCAACACTGTAATGACTGTGTATAATTATTTTAACAATTATAAAAATCAAGGTCTCATGAAGGTTAAATCATTTTAAGTATTTTGTTATTTTTTGTTTTACCTTTTTTATCACTATGCTATTTTTAATAAGTAATCTTTAATAAATAAATAATTTTAAAAAATAATCTTTGCAATGCCTCCATTCAGCTACTTTAGTCACATAAGACCAAGTACTATCTATTTGAATGAGGGAAGACAGATATATCTAAAATCGCTGCCTAAGGTCCCAATAAAACAATATATTTCCAACCTACTATTAAACCTGACGTCAACTGTACCATAAATTCTGTTTCTTAAGCTGAAATGGCAGTATAAAAAGCAATTTTTCAAGGTCAGAAATATGAGTGTTTTACGCACTTTTGATCTTATATCTTTTGCGCCAAGATATTATTGGCTGTTTATGTTCAACAGACTTTAAATTAATTTCTACTCTGAACTTTTTGAGAAGGCATTCACTCACTCACATGGCTCCTAAAAAAAAAAGGACTGTCAAAGTCACACATCACAGATCTGGACCACACCTCAGTGCAGCTGGTATCCTGTAGCTCCCGTCTGGATACAGTCTACTGTCTATACTGCAGGTTCTCCTGTCAGGTGATTGCACTTGCACTCTCTTTTGTTCTGAGCTCTGCAGCTGACAGAGTCACTTTACATCGCCTGACGTTCCAATAAACACACGACAACTCTCCATTTCCGCTGCCTGATTGCTCTGCCAAAGCCAATGGAAACAACTGTCTGTCATAATGGAGATCAAATGGAAAATAAGCAACTAAAAATAATTAAATAAATCACAAGGCTTCTCAGGATTATATTCAATCCTCACACAATGGTGTTTGTTCTAATGTGTAAGAGGAAACATTTTCTGTTCATCTGCACGGTCACTTCCATTAGGACTAATGATGGTGGGTTAGTGCAGCCATTTCAGGATAATTATTTTGAATTCCTGTTTGCAACAAACCTTCGATCTGATTGTTACACCCACACCTGTAAGCCATAAACAAGTCATAAACATTGGGCAGAAACAAGAGCTGTTTTGGTGATTCAAAATATTACACATCACAGGTGTGCAAAGCTGAGCACAGGCACACAATTCAAGACTTCTGTAAATTTTCTGGGCAGAAAGGAGGACACATATTTATCTATCAGACAGTGCGGCTCATCCCAAAAATAGCAGTGGTCTTCATCTTTCAATGAGGTGCCAGGAACGAAATCAACTTCCTTTATTTCTGTCAGGCAAACAGGTAATCTAACAATCAATGTGGACGTTATAATGATAAAAATCAAGCACTGCAAATGACACACCAGACTGTTTCTGCAAACTCAGCATTTCCTTAATTTAAAAGCATGAGTCCATCTAAAGAGCTAAGGAAGAACAAGAAAATATTAATTCAAACCCCCATATGACATTTACCTATCAATGTGATTTCATTTGATGAACAAGATGAGGTTTCTTCAATATGTGTCTTTACACCGAGATTTTATTGGCTGGGCACGTAATGTGTTCAGCAAAATGAAGCTGGAACCCAAGGGTCAACACATAACATCTGTAATATCTGAGATGGTGCCATTGAAACGTGTAATAGATGTATAAATGTCAAAATAGAGCTGTGGTACTCAACCATAGTGAGTTCAAAAGCTCAGTTTAAAACTGCCCTCTCCCTTCATCAAATCTATGTACACAACAAAATAAGTTCATAGCAATAATTTAATAAGAAATGCAGGTCATAGTTTTTTGTGTGTCAGCAGTAATTCAAAGTGTAAAGACTTCTGACTTAAAGACCATTTAGCACTGTAAAAAAAAAAACTCAATACTTTCTGAAAGTGTGCTACTGATATACTGGAAAAAACATATTTATGAGACAAGATAAACACCAGTGTGAATCTCACTATTGTTTATCAGCTCTAATTTTCGTACATTTTAGTTTGTACTGATTTTGTGTGTTGTTTAAGAAGAATAGCAAAAAACAGCTTGCCATTAAACTGGTTTTTTACTGTAACTAAACAGACCGATAATTTTGCGACACTTCAGAGCATGAGACCCAGTGAATTCTGATTGGTTGGAACAATAATTTAAAATGATATTGCAAAAGTGAAACTTTAACCCACAACCTCATAAAAGAACCATATGCAGCTTCTTAGCCACAAGTCACTCAAAAGTAATGATAGATCATTTGTTTTTGAAAAGCTTCTTAAACCATTTTCAACTTTCATAAATGCAACACGGCAAACTTGTCTCCAAGAATGTATTCATTAGAAGCAGTTAAAGATTTTTACACAGAAAAGCAAAAGTTTCTGTGCATATCAAAAATGACAGTATTATGCAGACCAGAATGCAGCCGGTCTAGGAGATAAAAGACTGCATATGAAGCCAAGCCTCTCCAGCAGCACAGCAGGTGTAATGTCACAGACAACTGATTAATGATGCGTAGTTTATTTCAGTGTCCATTAGCTCGCAGGAGAGCAGAAGGTTCAGCCTCTCAGTGTGGGGTGCTGAGACACCATAACGCTGGAAAAAGCACGGCTGAGTTAGAAGGTCTTACATGGCATTTCATTGGTCCCTACACCCCTAGGATATCTCCCTTCACTTCATCAAACACCTCTTGCCCCCTGCAGATGGCCGCTCGTATGTTGTCAAATTGAAAAAAGAAAGTCTAACAGCCTAGATCTTTGCCCACACAGGCATGAGGAAACGATGCCCTTATTCTTGTTCTATACATGCTGTGAGTTGGATAGACACTAATTTGAAGGTCTATACATTTATAATACAATCCATCTCAGGTTGGTTCCAAATATAATTAGATAAACTGCATACAATTCAAAGCAATAGAGTACTAATAATGATTGCTTTATCGACATACCATCATTTTACAGGAATGATACATTTTATTCTTGCCTATAATGAGAGACTGTTAGAAAAGTCATTTCTGCACTGGTTCAATAACAGTAATTTGACATGTAAAATTCGAGCTGCTGAGTATTTGGAAAATGTGTTCTTTCAAAACTGAATTCTACATTTCTTAATATTTAGTAAAAAAAAGCTTACATTGCCCATCTTTTTTAAGGTCTCCGTTACTATCTGTTATTGAATCTCATCTGTAAATTTTGTTATTGTACTGAGGGGCATTTTACCTCAAAGAGAAAAAAAATCACATTGCACACATATGAACTATGCACTCTTGTGTATTTTTTTGTCTTGACAATTTTGGCCATCAGTCTCTTTCATTATTTGTAACAAAGGCATGTACCACAGAAGAAAACAATCATATGAGTTTAAAGCGACATGAAGATGAGTATATGAAGACAGAATTGTCTTTTTAGACAGTTTTTGCCTATCACTTTAAGTATGTCGTTCTCACAGCACATCAGTGTCTGAAATGTTTTTGAGGAGCAAGACTCTGCAGTATATAATAGTATAACCTGCATACAAACAGAACTGAGAAATTTCTGAAGCATTAATACTTGGACTTTAAAAGAGATGGACCTTCCCCTGCTCACCTTGCATTGAAGTCTTTCATGTATTGGCTAAAGGTCAAAGTGTGACTAACCTTTGAGTTATAAGGAAGAGATATCAAAGAGAAACCAGCAGCACACATATGACATCACATCCTACAGAACCTTCTTTCATATTTCAGGACCAGTTATGCCTAACTGCAATCATAACAATAATCCTCAGTTCTGTACAGTTTATTAGTATAAAATGGTAAGTTCCAAACAAATGACCACGTTTGAACATCACAGCATGCTCAGCAGGTGGTTTAAAGATATCAATCTTATTGCCCTGGGTTTGAATCCCCCCCTACGCAAAATGCAGTATATTTTCATCAATGCATTACTGTAGTGTGAAAATGCCTCCAAAAGACCAGTTCTCCAGGAATGACATAAACTCCTGCCTCTGTATTAAAATGCTGGGATTCAGAAGTTGTAACATAATCTTGTTTCTTTTTGGCAGAGAATGAGTATGTAAATCAGAGAGTATCAGTGGCATCTTATCGCCTACTGCCTGTCTTCATTAAGGTCTACATAAAACCTGTTGAGCATTTAAAATGAAACTCATTATGATTCAGTGAGTTCATTGGTACAAATCTGCACTCATTATACTTTTGCTAGCACATCTGTCAGTCTGTCTCACGGCACTGTGAACAGCTGGAAACAACACTGAATCAGAGTTGAGCAGATTCGCCTGCTCAGTATATACTTGATGCGTGTGGCTTATCTAACTGTAGCTTGAAGCAGGTAACCTGTGGCTCTGAATACAAAGGTTTTGCCAGTTCTGTTAAATAATTACATGAAAACAACACTTCAGATGAATAACTGTACAGATTCTCATAATTCGCTGTGTACAGTACTGGTTGTGCTGAATGTATTTGTAAATTATAAGAGAAGTCTATGGACAATAATATGCAACTAGACATTTATGATAGGCCACAGCATACAAGCATGCACTTACTGCAGTGTGTTTTTGCATTACTGTGGCAGAACTCAGTGTCTGTGCCTTTAAATTAGATGTGACAGTTTAATTAACTTTAACTAAAGCTGGGCACACATTGCACAGTTTTGGGCATGATTTGGATGCCTGAGACAAATTTTAAGAATTCTGAAATCTGTAGTCTTTGATCACTAGTTTTACATGTTCGCCGACAGCTGATTAATGACCATTGCAGAATTTTCCTCTGATCAATTATTTTTTATTTTGGGGCACTTCTTCCATGTTTATTTTCAACGATTCAGTCTGACATTATGGACAACTGAGATCCCACAGTGTGATATGGTTTTAGCTGGATCATGTTCATACAGTCTAACAATAATAAAGGACTATTAAAACTGTAAAGTGTGCATCTGTCTTAACTTGTTCAGCAAAATTCTCTTCACTCTCTGTTCTATTGTTTCTTTGCAAGGACAGCAATTGACCTGATAGAGAAAACTATTGTAAAAAAGGGTTTAAATTAATATCCCCTACAACACCCCTTGCAGCAATGTTAAGAATAATGCACCCATTACATACTAAATTGAGCATGTGACACATTTCAGAACATAACACACAAAATCAAGATTGTATACCTAAAAATGTTTGAATACTCGTGCAGAATATGTTTTTTAAGTGTTGCAGATGGCTTGAGGGTTCTGTAGCGGTTTAAAAGCTCAGGACTGACACTCTGTACCTCACTTAAGGGAACTGAATAATCTGATAGAGATGAATGTGCGGATCAGACCGTTCTCTCCCATTTGTGCTCTAAGTATTCATCAAGGCTGAACACTTGTTCTATTTAGTTTTGGGCAGCTGGGAATCGATACCTTTGGGCTCAAACAAATCACTCTGGCCGTGCATCACCACTGAGAATCATTTGGCACTGTCACACAGGCATACACTCGCACCCACAAGGGTACCGTGGACCATATCTCCACATAGCATACGCATACTCCTTGTTGAAGAATGCAGGGAAAAAAGCCATCTTTTAGGGACCGTGAAAAGGCTGTTGCTCTTAGCCGGATGAAACATGGGAATAGCCATGGCTTGGTGTTAGAAAACTCAGATTTGGTCTGCAGTAGAGATTAATAGGTCCCGAAGAGGAGAGGGAGAGAAAGGAACATTACCAGCGGTCGAGGATAAATGGCTGAAGCATGGATGTGCTGTAAACTTTATTAATCTGCCTCACCTGCACAAAAAGCTCCACAAAGAGCTGTTTGTCAAAAGCAGGCCTGTATCTCCTCTTGGGGAGCAGAGCCAAAGAAATCAGCTACACACGCTACAATGTTCCTCTTCTGGAGGGTCAAGTTATTACTTCCAGAGAGCACATAATGTGGAGAAGCACTTAACAGTCAATAGGGGCAAAGTGCTACCTGCAATGAGAACATGTTCAGGGCAACCTGGATAAGGCACCTCCTGTGTAATCCCCCGTAGGAGCACAGAAACAGTAGGATATTAAGATAAAGACTTGGAATTATAATAAATGCAACACATTAGTGATACACAAGAGCCCACTGAGTGGATCTTCAATGTAGGACAATGGGGCAAATCCTCATAAGAGCATTTAACATTTGAACCAGCTCCAGTTAAAGATGCTTGACTCCCCAATGAGAACAAATGGGGTGGAGAGAGAGATGAAAGAAACTTTGAGGTGATTGCATATGTTACAAAGGAGAAAATTGTAGCTGTGATTTTGTGTGTGTGGTGAGAGTCGCAAGAAGCTAAAAGTCGGTTGTCACAACGAGCAAGAATTACATGGAACATGGACCAGCAAAACATCAGGAAATTACCAGTAGTTGAAAATGAGTTTATATTTAAAAATGTAAAGCAAGTCCTTATAATAAAACCCAATCAACACTGGCTTGGCTTTTCAGAATAACAAGATTTAAAAGAGACCTAAAAATGTATTTTTCTTAATCAATAGGTCAGATGTTTTATTGAACTGATCTCCAACAGTACAGCGAGTTCATCATATAGCGTTAGCTTGTAAAACTTTATTTTGTTATAAATAAATTATGTCTGATGTTAACATCTTGTAAACTTTTGTAATGTCATTCATTTGAAAACATATTGGGTGGGCAAGACATATTGAAGGACTTGTCCCTTTTAACAAATAGTAATGCCCCATGATTTACTGTACTCTTCTACATTTTCCTGGAAAAACTTTTAATGCATAGACAAACTAAAAAGACAAACTAAAAGCTATTAAACTTTTATTTTATTTCAGTGTAATATATTGCACTGTGAAATGCAGTCTGAAATCTATTTTAAATATCAACAATTTCAACTCTTGACAATTTTCAAGACTTCCTGATCTAAAACATAGCTTACAACTGTGCCAGAAATTCAGTTAACTAAACTCAATAATTCATTTTTTAATGATCTTTCTAAAAGATAAATGAAACCCCACTGTCAAATAGCAACCAGTATAAATGCTGCAAAGGATTTTCTTAACCAGATTTAACATTTAGCAGTATAATGACAGAATTACAGCAGGAAAACAGCAGTCATCTTTATACTTAACCCCAACATGACTATAACAGCAGGACATAATTAGTGCCAGAGCAAGCCGGATCCAACAGGTTTTGAATTGGATCCTATTTTAGTGTATTGCCCACCCCACCTCTCTCGCCTGTGTGGAGCTTCCTGCCAGGACGCCAGGACGTTGCTGTGCATTTGCTATAGTATTTTTGAGTGTTTGAAGGGTTTTGCTATGTAATTGCTAGCATGTTTTGAAAGGCCCATCCCCCAAATCTGTATGCTATTTTGGTCCTTAGATACAGTATGGCAGGGGTTTCTAATCCATGTTCCTGGAGGTCCACAGCCCTGCAGAGTTTAGCTTCAACCTACTCCAACACCCCTGCCTGAATGTTTCTAGCTGTCTAAAGACATTGATTAGCTGGTTCAGGTGTGTTTAATTAGAGCTTGAGCTTAACTCTGCAGGTCTGTGGACCCTGTTGGAGACCTCTGCAGTATGGTATGGTACACTGCTTCAATGTAAGTCTATGGGAGTTTGTTCCCATACTGTATTTACTGTACTTTATCATAATGTACAAAGCATACACAGTACAGTGATTAATTTACAGAAGGTGTGAGATAAGAATTAGTTTAAATAGTAATACTAGTATTAGATAGCACCACAAGCAGTAATGTTGTCTATAGTTTGCAAAAGAATTGCAATGCAAGTATTAGGACACTTACTATTTTACAACTATTTTACAACTATTTTTCTGATAAATCAACGTTTTTGTGTGAAATCTGTCACCTCTCACACCAACCTGTCATGTCTATAACTGCTACTTGTTCAAGGTCCTCATAATTTACAAATTAAGCATTATTAACTAGCAGTCATTTTACTCTGCGCTCAGTTACAAGCTACTGCAGAAGTGCTGAGGCATGTCACTTAACTTTACTAAGACATGGCTGAATGACTCCAAATAAATGGCTGAAAGGCCAGCCATTGTTTAAAGGAAGTACAGTATTCATGATAACTGACATGTTTAAACAAAATAAACATTTATTGTGGCTTCACATTACACACTGGGTTGGAATCTAGTGAATGCAAAAAAGCCTTTATTTGGTCTTCTGCTTTATACACAAGAGAGGGAGAAATTGCATCAGGCCAAAGATGTAGACTTAAGAGATAAGACTTGTAGAGTATAAACTTAGACTGAATCAATATACAAGCAAAATGCTCAAGCCAGACCTAGCAAAAAACAAATCCAGTCTTACATGCTTACATGCCGTTAAGAATTCATCTCACATATTTTAGGGTTGATTAACATACTAAATTCCAGTAAGCAATCAGCCCCAGCTGCACATGCTGACATGCTAGAATAATTCTTGAATAGCAACAAGACACACTTAATGTACAGACGTTAGAGTATCTCCAATCAGTCTGCCATAAACTGTTTAAATACTGGACATTAGAATAATCACCAGCTTATTATTGTTCTGGAAAAGATTGCAATGCATTATGTAGAGGTTATAAAAATACAACTTCTGTTGAAATACAAGAGTGGGTATTACAACACAGACAAAGCTGTTTGTCCAAATCTTGAATACGTCTACTATTTTTAAAAAAATCATTGGTGAAAGGTAAGTATTTTGTCTTATATCCACATACTCACAGTGGACAAAGATATCGTTTTCTAGCGTTCAGTCACTGGAAACTTGAATGCTCTGTGTACCAGCTGATATCAAATCAAATTGAATAAATGGCCAACAGTATCTAGTTCTAGTCTGGTACTCACTATTTGAAACAGATCTGCTGTGAGATCTGCTCCTGTATGTTCACCACTGTTACCGTGAAGCTTGACGAGCCAATTCCCAATCCATGGATGCCTGCACACAGTCATATCAGACAGGCAATGTACACAGCTGATAAGCCACACCAATTATGCTTCAAGGGTTTTGTTGCACCATGGGAATTCTTTTACCTTACCAGTAGCCCAGAATGTCCACAGACCAATGTACCAGCTGAAAAACACCCTGCAGAGCAAAACAACCACTGGCGAAGCAGAAAAGAGAGTCAGAGTTTGACAGATTTGTGTTAGACAGATGCACACTACTCTTTTTCCCAGTAAATCCTTTATTCTTTATTAATTATGCTCATTTGCATACTGGACCCAAAAATATTTAGACACTAAATGTATGCATTTTACAAAGTATATAATGCAATGACATTTATACATTATTTAAAGATGACTTAAGGGTCTAAATAATTTTTGGGGCCACTGTACTCTGTATGTCGAAAGCTACTTAAAAACGGTTTTGTTTACAAGACACTTCAGAGGAAAACCACTAAACTAGAACAACACTAGAACTAATTCATAGAAATATATTAAAACGTTGTTTTATGCGGTAAGAAACAAGTAAATGAGATTAAGAACGCCATTGTTTTTGTTGAATTACACTGACCTGAATTGCTTATGGTGAATACTTCCCAAGTTCAAAGTCTGCAAGATTATTGAAAGTGACAGGAAGGTGTGTTTAATTAGGCTTGGAGCTAAACTGCAGGACAGTGGCCCCTTCAGGACTGGAGCTGAAAAGCTATGCGCTAAAGGCCACTTTTGGCATCTACATAGTGACACATTGATCTCTTGCCCAGGCGACATTATTTGACAACTTGGAAGTGAGAATCTGTTGTATGTTCATTACTGACAAGCTTTACACAATAATTTCAATTACTTTTAAGCAGAACAGAAAAGCTGAAACAGAACGTAAAACATCAGAAAAGCTCTTTGAAGGAAAAACATAATCCTACGCATCTGTCACTCACCATGTGTTTTAAATGAATATGTCAGGGTGTGATAACTTGTCAATATGTAAAACCCAAGATTCTCATTCTCTCATTACTGGCTTTGATAAAAACTGCCGATTTGTGTTTTAAAATTCACATTTATTCTAAACTTATGGAGTTGGAAACGAATGTGTTTTTTAATAACTTTTTTAAAATATTTTTGTAAATTTAAACTGTGCCTCCAAACTGTGTAGTTTTAATTAGCATGGTGGATATGAGATATGGTGGATATGGATATTAGCAAGTGGATATGAGACAAATATTGTGTTGGCAGTTATAACTTGATAGCATTTTGACTGAGGTGCATGTGAGCTCTGTAATGAAAAGAGCATATCTACAATGTCACGGTACAGTAAAAATCAAGGTCACCCAGCTCAAAAACTGTCATAACTATTCATTTGTTATACTAATATCAGCCATAGCAGATGAAATTACTGTCAAAAAGAGTCTTGATGTTGCCACATGTACAGTATAGTAACTGCTGGTGTGCAAACATTTGTTATCTTGTATCTGGAGATTTCACATGTGTGATGTAAGTGTGAGGATGCTGGCTTGTTTTGCATGCAAATTGAAATGTGTGTAACTGTCACTGATATGAATCCTTTTAAAGCCTTATTTAAAATGTAGTGCGGTCTTCTTTTTCCTTTCTGTCACTCAATTCAACATTATGTTGATGTAGCGACACTAGGGAGTTGCTCTTGGAAGCCCCAATCACCTAGGATTTTTATATAAAAGGATAATGTGAAATTGGTGAGGGGAATTTGCATGCTAGTTTCCCACCCCGGATATACAGGTACATAAGGGAACAGGTTTGCACCACTCATTCAGACTTGTTCTTTGGAGCCATCAGTTTATGGAACTGATCCAATGTGAATCCATAAATCCAACCTCTGTATTGCAGAGTGACTAACTACAACCACCTGGATGTAACACTTGCGTCTGCACCCTTTCCATCTCTGAGGTGAAAATGTGCACCATTCCTGTCTAGAGAGCATCATGGATATTTAAGGATCCCTGTTAGTTCCTTCAGTAGCCAAATCAGTGAAAGAGTTGGCTGCCAGGCCTGATACTCATGTATAAGGCCCTTTTCAGGTAACCCAAGGGGGATGCTTCCTAGCTCTATGCTAGTGGCCCCCTGTAAGTGCCCACTCCCTCCCGTCGGATGGGAGTCACGTTACAACTTGGCCAAGCACTCGCTACAAGGTATGTGCAGACTGCCCTTGTTCGCTCTGCCTTATCTCGTAGAACAGTTCAGCTCCTGTTGCACGTATAAGGGACCCCTAGTAAAACTACTATCAACACAACGTCGAAGTGAGCAACAGAAAGGGACCATCTCGGTTATGTATGTAACCTCTGTTCCCTGATGGAGGGAAAGAGACTTGTGTCCCCAGCACTAAACCATTGTTAGAGTCAGGACTCACTTCCATCTCAGCACAAATCAGAATGAGTGGTGCATGCTAGCTCCCTTATATACCCATATGTCTGGGGTGTAGGCTGGCATGCAAATTCCATTTGTCAATTTCATATTGGCCTTTAGTATAAAGATCAGAAGCGACTGAGGCTCCCAAGATTGAACCCCTTGTGTCACTACATCTCATTTCCTCCAACAGGGAATATCCATCAGAGATTACATATGCATCCGAGACATTTGTGTCCATTTATCCTGTCACGTGCGTGGAAGTGCTATTTATAGGGCTGTTGATTGAATGGCATCATTCAGGACAAGTAATTACATAATTAAAAAATAATTGTATTATTTATTAAAATAATACAAATTATTTTAAAATAATACAAATAATAAAACTATTTTCAATGCAATCTGATCTATATGTTAATTTTGCAATAAGAGACACTCCTACAATCAAAGCAATTCAGAATGAATGTTAATTCACCTTGAATGTGAATGCAAAATTAGCTTGAATGTAAATGAGTCCTCAGTCCCATTTGCTAGACAACAGCAAACCATGTTCATTTGATTTCAGAGAGCAGGTAGCACAGACTGTGTTGTCAATTGATCATATATTTAATTAAGCCAAATAAAATGTTTAATCAATTGCTGTTTTTAAAGGATACATTTATTAACCTGCTGTTGATTTTAGCCTATTGTCTACATATCTTTGGCTTACAATAAGACCATCAGATCTCTGAAAATGTCTGTGTATATCTTTCCAACCTCGGCACACAAGGCCAAGTGAATTTAATTGTCAATTAAAAATTCTTCTCCATGACAGATGGTCCTAAAGGCACGTTAAAACTGAAATAGCTCAGAACTGCCAGAGTAAAAACATGATAAATGTACAGTGTATTTGTAAATTCCCCTGCAGGCAATGAACTGTTTCAAATACATTCCGAGGAATTTCCAGAAGATTATATGCGCCTTATATCCCCAACTCTGTGAGCCGATGCATCTGTTTTCCCATGCAGCTCAGGTGCCCGGCCGCTCAATTCTCACTTAGTTCTTACTGCTTTCAAGCCGTTCTCCTTGGAGCGTGGCAGGAACGCATCTGATGTTGAAATAATCCATTACATTTGATCCTTCATGCTGCGCCAATCGTGGTGTCTGAAAATTTTACAGTATTTCTCGAATGTGTGTTCAACCCAAAGGACATCAAAAAGCACGTCCGACCGACAAGCATATGTAACACTGTCAGGAAACCGTTTCTCGACTCCACCGGGATCGTCTTTATGCCTACGCTGCAGATGTGGCAACCTCACACCGTTTTATATTCAAATCAGAGTAGCTGTGGTTTTAACAGTGAAGTATGGGGGTATTACAGTGTGTGAGAAGGCATGTATGCTACATTAACACAGTGCCTAAGTTAATCTCCCCACATCTGGTGCACCATAAGGCGGCACGCACCCTGACAATGTGTTTACTTTGCTCAAGTGGCTGTGGGCCGTGATTAATTGAACCTCGGTGAGTGGATTCAGGCTCCACTAATGTCAGCCTCATCACCTCTGCTGTGCAGCTATAGGCCCCTAATCTGAAAAGTCAACGCCTGACCGCCCAGCCACACACAGCCTGATGTGCACCCTGCTCATTAATAACCATTTCCATTCTGCCAACAGCTCCACATGTATCAATCTTGTCAGTAAAGAAAATATTCAAACAGAAAGCAAAGAACTGAATGTTTCAAAAAATCGTCTTTACTGTTGAACATGTATGTTGTATGTTACCTGTATGTTTTTTATATATTAACATAAATGTATACATACTGCATGTTTAAACTTGTCTACAGAATATATACTACAAAGAATGAAGTATTGATAAAAACAACAATAGACAGCACATCAAAGGCTGACGTTATCTACGAGGCAAAGTTTAATGGAGTCTGTAATAATGTTCACGTACAAACACTTTCAAGCTAGTGATTACAATTATTAATATATAAACATGCTGCAAAGTTATAGTATATAATTACATTAATTTATTAAAACAATTAATACTGTTTTGTAAGTGTAACAAGAAATGTATATATGCTTGATAACTTTAAACAAAAGGACAAGCCTTACCAATTTTTTATGCTCCGGGCGAAAATCAGTTAAAATTAAAAATCCTCCTATTTAACACTGAATACAAATCTTGACTTTACATTCCTGGAATTCTCATTTTGTTCTCTTACCCACTGTGTTATTTTGAAAATTATTTTAAAAGTTAAACTAAGTGTTTCTTATTAAATATGTGCATGTCAGATCTTTCTTATCTAAGGCATTTTGCTGCATTTTCATCACCTCACAAACTGTGTAATGCAGAGCTCCTGCGTACAACTCTAGATTATTTCACACAATATCTTAATCAAATTGCATGAAATGTGCATTTAAGCTTTCTTACATGCAAGACATTTAATCTTGTCGCCATGGTGCTGATAGGAGCAATTTGGGAGAGTGCACTTTTTTCTTTGCCTCCATGTTTGTTCAGATGGCTTCATGTGAAAGGAACTAAACACTTGAGAAAATCACTTCTCATGCCTGAAAGCAGGTCAAGTGGAAGTCTCACTGGTGGTGATTATAGATGTTATGGCATGTGACTGCCACTTCTGATTGACTGACCTGCACACAGACTAAAGCATGCTGGGAGATAAGCCAGCAGGTGGGTCAGTCCTGTCTAATCTGTTGAATAAGACAGTATGCTTACATCGACGGTGCAGTGCTTGCATACTGCTCAAACTTATCCAAGTGTGTTTTATTCATTACGGTTTGAGACTTGATACAAAATAGCTGACCTCTGAAAGCTTTTTCAGTGAAAATAAGTAACTCCACACTTTTATTTGGGCTAGTAAGAACACCATAGAAACAACCTATAACTCTGTAGCAACCCAACAGCAACATATTAAAAACACTTGAAATACCTTAGCAACCCCACAGCAACATACTAAAAACACTCTCAACCAAACTCTATTGATATTTTCTGTGAAAAAGAAAATATGGTAAAAAATGTAAAGCAACCAACCTAATGTAACCTAATTTCTATTTATACAACACTGAAAAATGGATATAATGAAGGTCAACAGGTACAGAGACAGATAGAGTAAGCTGACCTAATGTCCGTTATCATGTTTATACCTTGCACAGAATATTCTTTGATGTCATCATAATGTCCATAATGAAGGTTTTGTCTTTTTATTTTTATAAATGTATGTGTGTGAGTGTGCCGCTCTTGTGGGCAGGCTGCATGCTTTATGAGGTGGCAAATAAAGCAGAGAGACTGCAGCAGACAGTAAAAAGGGCCAGTGGCAGTGTCATAAGACCAGAACATGGAGGCGGTGATTATGGGCTCATTGGGCTGTTAGCAGGAATGGGCCAGCCATATTTAGAGAGCCATAAAACAGGAGCAGGCTGACAGCTTTACAGCATGTGGTAATGCTTAATGGAAGCTCTCCTCTGCAGGCTTATTACGGTAAAAACATACACCTCACAGGTGATGTAGCTGAATAAACACTCTTTCAGCTTTTTTTTCTGTTTTTCAAAGGCTAAAAAGCAAGAAATATGGCATTTATGTAGCATGTGACTCTTTACCTGACTGAAAATACCAAAATGAAAAATGGTCCTGGGGAACCACAGCACTGCAGATTTTTGATATCTGTTTCAAAGTGCTCTCCATCTACTGTGCTGTTTTCAAACGGTTTCCAAAAGTTTCAAGTGCTTGTTCATAAAGAAACATCTGTAAACGCTTAAATTACCTTATTGCACCTGCAGAAATTATAAACAGCACAGATCTGCATAATTTCAAACAGACGTATTAAATATACATCATATTTTGCCTCCTTGTCTTTCACGTGTTAATAGCAGACATAACACACTGGTGCAACATGGGGCTGTCATATTGATTATATATGTATATTTTTATATTTATATTCTGTTCTTTTGATGGGCGCAATTTACAGTGCTTTTAAGCTATATGCTTATATATATATATTTATCAGTCTTCCCTGATAAATAAACCCATAACCTTTGCACTTCTGATGTAAGGCTCTACCAGTTGAGCTACAGGAGCACAGCACTCTTATCGAATGATCTCTTAACCTTTTACATTGAACTTAAAATATTTTATTTTGAACCATAATTAATTTAGTTATAGAATATTTCACCTTTTAATTTACTTACCCTCATACCATCTTAAGTCAAACAATCGGAGTTATCGATTATATTGAATCTCAATGTTCTCACGTGTCATACGACCAGTCGTCACGTGACAAAATACATTGCGTCAAAGATGACGTAAATGTACGGAGACATGGTGTAAATGACCCAGAAAAGGAGAGGAGAAATTGAACGAAGATCAATATTATCATGGTTATTATGTTATTATGTGTTAGGTTATACATAAATAAAAAGGTTCAGATATAATTTTAGTATGTAAAACTGCGCTGCGTTACACCGCCAGTTACAAAATTACTTTCAGTAATTTAAATTTAAACATTACCGTATGTGTGAAATTCATTATAATGCAATGAAATCACGTGATCAAACGTAATGGTTCTAAAAACTTTTCTTAATATCTCATCCATTAACATAATTTGTTAGTACCGTCGGATTGATTTCCATTGGCAGTAATCACAAACGCTGTCACATCGTCGAGCTGAGCATGTTAAGGTTTTGAAAATGCGACCTCTAGCGGCGAACATTACATATTGCGTTTTTAATAAGATCAAAATACTTTTTTCTTTCAAAAACATATCATTTTCTTGTGAAAACATGAAAACATTTATTTACCCTCTGGAGTGCTATGGATTACTTTTATGATAGATGGAGCTTTTGGAGCTTCAAAAACTCAGCCATTGATTAACATTGTCTTTGCTTAACCATTGGTTCCCATTATGCCCAAGTGACATCAGCTGAATGTCACTTCTGAAATGAAGTCATACACTAATCTTGTACAATTAGACCAGAAACATAGTAGTAAGAGGAATCAGCAGTGAGAAAAGGTGCAAAGATATTTGGATTTCAGTTTGCAATCTATGGACTTGAACTCCTGCTCAACGTTCAACGTTCCTCCCTTGGGCTGTATTATACAATTATAGTGGGAGTTGGGGTGGAGGAGGAATGTCAGATTTGAGTGTGGAGCAGTAAGCAGCTGTTTATATATTCTCTTTGTGTTGTGACTGCTGGGATTACACGCTCCTCCCGAACTTTCACTTGGAACTTGATTTAAGGGTTTATATAGCACTCCTGCTTTCTCTCTGACTGTCTGTCTTATTCCCAGCAGGACTAGTCAGGGGTGAGAGCAGCTTAACTGGGTCATTACCCTTTGGCCCACAACAACACACACCAGACACAGATAAGTCTAGGGCGATATAAGCGTGAGGTGCTGTTCAAAAACTATGATGCCGCACACCTTCTATCTCAGAGTGCTGTAATCAATCCAAGAGAAAATGAGTTTAATTTAAAACGTAAAGCTTACCTTAAAAATGAGCTTAAGTTGGACATAAAATTATTAATTAAGGACAGTCAATTTAACACAATTTAATGTACTTCAAATTTATTCATATTTTATTTACTGATAAAGCATCCCATGAATTGGTTTTGCACTTGACACAGAGTCTTGAAAATGCAACACTTAAAGCACTGACTGAGCTAAAGAGCGAGACTCAGCCAATGATATCAGTACAAAGATGTGTACAAAGTACAAAGTGTACAAGTGTACAAAGACCAACAAATAAAAAATAGCACAGATGGAGTATAAAAACACATGTTGTGTGTATTGTCTTTAACACTGGAGGGAAAACAAGATCTAAATGTGATTTTTTTTAGACTGACTGTTTAAACTGTAAGTAATATGTGACTTGATCTGATTTTTTCCAAGAATCAGTTTATGCCCTTGTGAAGCTTATGTCTAGCACAAACAGACTTGCAAACCCGATTACAAAATGGATTGCTGTGCTCTTTAGGTCAGTGATAGTCTTATATTCAATGATATGGAAACAAACAATAAATTGACTTCTAGAGTGACCTTTTCCTATAACCATTCAATGCTTTCTTCTATAATATATAATAACAGAATGTCTAAATTTTGGGACTTTTTCTCAACAAATATTGATATATGCAATTAATTGATTTATTTTGTTTAATGAATAGGCATACCATGTAATGAACTCTGTTAAAATGTTAAATCGATTGACAGCTATAGCTGAAATGCACAAGATCAATTAATCACAGTTTAGTTTCTCTCCACTCACCCCATGTCATTGAAAACTCTTTGTGTGACTGTGCAATTTTGCCAATCGTCCGTGCTATTGTTCACACAATGAAAGTGAATGATGATTTTTACTGCCAAACTTCAAAAATAGGAAAAAGTGCCTGCTAATTTACATAAAATGCTGCAGTAATGGTTGGCGACAGACCTCAATAACTAGCCTTCACAGCTTCAGCTAAAAACCATCCACACAGTTTTTACAGTTGTAGAATAAGTTAATCAGCATCAAGCTGCTTCCAGATGCTGTACTGCAAATTACAGTCATTAGTTCCAATGTGTCTCCAGAAGAACGGCTTTAGTCGTCATCCTGAACGAGCCTTCAGTGCAAATGTTAGGCCACTGAGATTCTGCCAAGCAGGACATGTTCCAGGATCAACATATTTGGTTGATCCTAAAACAACATTTCTGTCCAACAAACATAGTCCCAACCATAAACCAAACCTTTACCATAACCCCTGCCACTAAAGAGAAATTATAGCATTATAGTATTTAGTATTCTTAGTTAAAAAATATAGTTAATAATATTGTAAGCCCAAACCAAGATCAGTAATGCCAAGTTATCCTCATTTTGCTGCTATAGCATCTTCTGTGAAGGCTTTCTGGTAGATGCTGGAACACAGTAGGTAGGTATTTGTTTCATTCAGGCAGAAGAGCATCAGGCAGATCATGTACTGATGTAGGGTGATGGGCTCTGTTTCAAAGTTGGCGTTCCAATCCATCGTTTTCAGGGGGTTCAGGTCTGGGCTTTCTGCAGGCCAGTTAGGTTCAAAGGTACTTGTGTTAAGCACAAAAGCATTTGAATGTGTCCTATACCATTTTTATGTTTTTGTTGGTTGTACTGTTTTTATGTTTCTAGAGTTTGGAGTATTTTACAGTAATAATAGTCTAACACTATTAATTAGAAGGGGGTATCCACATACTTTTGACCAGGTACTGTATTTTTAGACTGTATTTCCTCTAAAAGCTGGATGTTGACTGCAGGGGGGGAGAAACAGGACCTACTTGATCAGAGTCTCTTATGTAGCTTTCTTAGTTAATTTATCTCAATTCTAACTCCAGTCTTACCTTGTTACTTTTGTCAGCTGAATGCTACCCAAGGGATTCAACTCTCTTTGGCAATGTGGACTCAGAGGAAGTCTCCTTTCTTTCTTTGTCTCATGACACACATTAACCTGAGAGACAGTGCCAGCCAGGTCAGTGCCAGCCACAGAGCTGATGGGACAGAAAGAGCTGGGCACAAAGCTGAGCTCCATTTGCCAGAATCAGCTCAATATGAGCTGCTAACATACACAGAGGAAATGATGCAGTATCTTACTTATATGGCAGTGCTCCAGTGGTAATTAGCAGCAATAAATCTCCAGAAACCTTCCAAACAGGCTGCATGTGCCTTTGCAATTAAAAGCAACAAACAGTCAAGGTAAAACTAGGAATAACAAATAACGTGGTATTGCTAAAATGTTAAGTGGTTTTTAGCTTCTACGGTTCTGTCAAGAATCATAACTGCAAATTTCCCTTGATATTGCAATCGTGATGATTTTTATGGATTATCAGAATTGCATTTTTTCATTGCTCAAAGGATGCCCAGCCACTCAACACCCAGCCACTGCAAAAACATGTCATAAATAGAAACCATTGAGAGTAGAAGCACAATAAGAATAGACCTTAATGGAATTCTGTAATCAACATATTTCACAATTGGTTAATCGCAGCAGGAGTCATTGTCATTTTGTTTTTTTTAATTAATTGTGAAGCCCTGGTGCAAAGTAGCACCACAAAATTCTGCCAAATTTACAAGTGGTGTGTTGAACTGACTCTTGACCTTGGCAAAGAGGGCATGGAGTAAAAGACAGATGTTGTAAAACATAACAATGCTGTTATTAGGATTGGCTGAGTTGTTCATGTGGGAGGTCTAAGAGAGCATGAAATATCACATATATTCAATGATCAAAGCTCTGTTCATGGCTTTAGGAGGCAGTCATAAATCAATCTTTAAGATCCTTCACACCAGACGGCCGGTGTGTTTTGATGTTGTTTCCCTTTGGGGGTAAAACTGAATTAAAGAGCTGTCTGACTTTCAGGAAAGAACTCATGAAAATGGAAAATGTTTGAATCAGATAATTATGGAGCAGTTATTAAAAGGTCAGTCAGGATAATTTCATTTGCTACCTGAATTGTGAATCTTCCATTCACAGATGTGTGATGAAGGTCGTTACTGCACCACTGATTGAGCGAGTTCAAAAGCGGCCTGATTTAATGAACCACTTATCTGGTAAATCTAAATCCACTATGACCAATTACTTGTGAGCTGCTGATTCACATGGATTTTGGGTCATCTTACTTCCACCAGTGAGATGCACATTATGGTCAGAGAGCTGGTCAGGACTTTTCTTTGTGTACCTGTTACAGGTGCATGGCTGGAGGTAGATGTACTGGCCACACCTTTATCCAAGCAATTATAATGAATGGGGACTGAAGCTTTCAAACTTCAAAAAGGACAGAGAAGCACCATTAAAATATCATGAAATTGATCCATAATTTGTACTATAGCCCATGTTTTGTGTAGTTGTACAATAGCTTTGTGCAAGAAACAGTACATTATTTATCAATGATCTTAATTTTCCCTGCTGTCACTCTTCTTTGACATGTCAGGTGATGAGAAAAGTATGTTTGGTTAGACTTAAATCTTTAAACTGATTCAATGAATCGATTTATTAAATCAGTCTAAATGATTTGTTCATGAATCAGACTGATCCAGTTCTTGTGTTTACACTGACTCATCCAGCTGCAGTGGTTCTCTTTTAAACAGTGCACTACCAGGAAGATTACTATCAAATATCTAAGCGAATAACTTGTATATTATTTAAAATGTATCATTTTGTATTCCACAGATGACAGTAATAAGGGTTTGGAACAACATGGTAGTTTTTCTTTTCTTTCTTTATACATTTTTTGGGGGAACTGTTACTTTAAGAGTTTGGCAACTTGTTCAAGAGCTCAGCTTTATTGTGGTTTGATCTTTGGTCAACTCAATATCAAACTCAAAAAAAACATCTTTTTGTTACTGTATGTTTGAACCATTCACTGATAAACAGTCTCAGTCAGATATAAGCATAAATATTTATGAGTGTGTAGTCTGAATATCTGTACATGCACCGGGTTTAATACCACTTGCTCGTGGTGGTCGCAGCAACATCCATTCGGAAGGGCTGTGGGCGATGTGAGCTCTGTCTCTTATGAGGGCAACCCACTGTAATGAGCTCATTAGAGTCTTGAAATCTGGTTATAAGGCATGACCATCTCCCTCTCAGATTCTTGGCAAGCTCTTAGAAATGCTAGCAGATTCAAATTGTTTCTTCAGAGTGACCCAGTCAAAACTTTTGAGGAGATGTTTGCCCTAAAGCTGTTATGATGAGAAGCTTGAGAAGGCGCATACATAAACAGTTCTGATGAGCCCTCATGTTTTCCAGGCATTGGTGCCAGTAATCCCCTGCTCCTCTGAGATACATTAGGGAATATAACTTTGTGACTAGAAATGTGGAAGGACATGCTGCACATTAAAGGGGGAAAAACAACCAAAGGATTAAACAGTTTGGCTTCAAAGAAGAGCAAACAGGATTTTCTTGGTTTTTCACATTAACATTTATTCATTCAGCAGATGCTTTTATCCAAAACAACATAAAAATGATGAATTTATACATCATAACAGTTTTATTCTAAGAAGAGACATATTACCGCAACACAAAGTTTTAAAATTAAAATCTACACAACAACTGTTGAAACAACAGTGAGTTAATCGTAAAAGGTTGTTCCTTTTATTGGTATGCCATGTCCTACCAGGCTCAACATGATAAAGAGACAAGCAAAAAAAAGCTATTTTTAAAAAGGGCCTATTAAGTCTTTTATGTTTTGGGGAGTACAATAGGTGTTCATGCTTTGTTTTTCACAATTTTTTTTTTTTTTTTTTTTTACATATTTTACCTTTATTCACCACCTCTGTTTCCATTCTCATAAAAACTGAGCTGTTGAGTTCCTGGTTCTACAAAGCCCCTCCTTCAAAATTATGCAGTGGGCTCAGATTGGTCACCTGGACCAGTGTGTTGTAACTGGCTAACCGCCTAATTTGTGTTGTCCAAAAATTACTAGTTGAAAAAGTGAAAACACATAATAGTACCCCTTTAAATGAAAGCTGTTTCTTAAAGTTTTGTCGTAACCAACAGTGGTTTGTCAACCTTGATGAGGATCTGTTTATTATATGTGAGTTCTATTTCTGTTCTATTTCTATTATTTTCCATTCAGTTTAATTTCTTTATACCATTGGTGCTGGGTAGCCTTGTCTATTCTGAAGTCTGATTGGTCTTCCCCTTAACAGTATGTTAAACAGCAAACATCTCCTGATTGGATGTGATTGCATGTGGTGCAGAAACTCATGTTCTGTGTGGAAAGACAAATTGCTCGTCACTATAGCTGTATAAAAGTAAGGCTAATTGTGTTAACAGATTATGATAACAGAGTGCTAACAAAGTCAAGTGCTACAGTTGTGTATTTAGGCGTTTTTTGACAGTAGAGAGGTGCTGTTATAAAGGTTAAAATAGTTTAATTGAATTGAAATAGTTTAATGTGGTATAGACGTACTCTAACACAATGCAAAGCTTCAAAAGCTGCAAAAATGGGTCATTCATGGGTTAATGGGTCAATCGTCGTTGTGTGATGCTCAAAAACCCACACTCTTGGGGCTGTGCTGTTACTAATCCAAGGTAAAATATGAGCTGTATTGACTCAATGCAAAATTACAATCTATGGCAGTTAAATTTAGTTCTACTATGTGTCTAACTACAGTGAAGTAATACCTGAATATGACAGAAATCTGACTTCAACAACCAAGGTGATTTAAACCACTTACGTTTTAAACAAACTTAGTTCTGTGTCCAACCATGTTAGAAATACAGTCTCAGCAGTGTCATTTCCACCGTCTGACCTCAGAACTAAACAGCAGTGAACAAAAAAATCAGGGTCTCAAAAAGCCCAGGGTCATGTTAGACATCAAGCCATGGTTCCAAGCTCAATTATTTACGACATTTGTATTTGTTGAATCTCATCAGACACATTGGCTGAACACTAGTGTGCACTTATGGCTGGATCCAGTAATGTTAGTCATTATGCAGCTGAAGCTATTTCCAAAGGCCAGGTCTGGCTTTCTCCATAGGTTCTATAGCAGAAAGCCATTTCTTACTTGGAAGCCATTATCTGTACTGTAAATATTCACCCCGGTCTGGCACTTTCAGGCTGCTTTGACTTTTTAACATGTTGAGCCTTGATGATGATCTATTAGATGTGATCTTCAGAATGGAGAGGGTTTCCTGGAGTTTTGCTAGAGGTAGAGTAAGCTCTTCTGTGAAAATAGCCTTCCTGCAAAAGCATTCAAGAGGCAATCGCATCAAACAAATGCAGTGAGTAATATTAATCAGATCCAATCAGAGGCGCCAATTATCACATGGCCTTAAACCATTTCTTCCACTCATCAGACAAGGGCCCTTTTCACAGAAGCATAAGGGTTCTAGTCAGGGTTGCTGGGGCCCATTAGCTGAGACTCCATAATGCTTATGCTTATGTTAATGCCACTAATTAAAGTAACAGAAGAGCTTATACTGTAGATTCATACACTACTTTGGAACATTTTATTTAATTAAGCAGACAGTTTGTAGGAAGGGACCCAAGCATAACTACTCTTCAGACTGCAAAATAAACTGTATAAAAACTCTTTTTAAAACAACAATTTTCAAACAATAATTTATAAAGCTGTATTTCAAAATTATTCTGAACATACCATTGCATATCCAACAGTATGGGTGCTAAAACATTACATAAAGCATTAATGGAACATTTCTAGTTGCTTTTTAATCTTTGTTTTTCTATCTAGTCTCTGTCACAGTTCTCTGATATGTTCTTTTCTTATGCCTGACATTTCAATGGACCACAAAGGAATTGTTTACCCAAAAATGAAACATCTTTCATTACTTTTTCTGTGGAACAAACAAATTAGATTTTATAAGAAATTTTTGAAAATGAATATTTTTAATAAAATATAGTTTTTTGAGTTTATAATGACAGCAGCTCTAAAAATGACAGTAAATTAAAATACCACAAAAAATCACTTAAAAAATCTTTATAACAGCATACAGGTTTAAAACAACGTAAGATAAAGTAAATAATGACAAAATATTTGGGGTGAACTATTCCTTTAACAAATAAGGCTAGTCTACCCTGCAGTGTACATACAATAAGAACACTCCTATTTTGTAGCCTAAGAGTGATTTAAAATGACGTCATGTTGATGGTGTCACTCTTCCATTGCCTTTTATATTGAGATTAAAGTATGCTGTGAAATGTCTTTGATCCCACTCTTTTGCTTTGTGTTGAGTGGCTGCGTTTTTGTTGTTTTCCCCAAAAAGAGAAAAAAAAATCACCTTTCATGAGGACTGAACCTTTTCAAGACTCTGCAACAGATTGCAGATAGCCAGTGTAACACCTGCAAACCTGGTTTTCTCTAAAGCAGAATTCAGTGAAGGGTGTTATCCAATAGAAATGAAATCACTTCATATGGTGTAGACCAAATTTATTTAGAACATAAAAATGAATTTGGACATTACTGTATTTAAGAAACAATTGTTTAGGACATCGTGTAGTCAACACCAGATAAAACCACAGTATCTTATTTTGAAGATGATGAAAGAAAATAAAATGAAAGATTATTTGTCATGGTTCTCTCGAAGTATGTGGATTATTAATGTAAACTAAATTTTTATATTTTCAGAGAACAAATGTGAGTGGTGTGGTATTTGCCCATGAAAATCACACCTCAGGTATTCTAGGGTATTTTGGACAGTTTCCAGGGCACTGCTATGCAGTTTCTAAAGATGTTCCGAGGGGTTGTTTCTGTGTTGTTATGTGGATGCTGAAGTAATCTATGTGGTTTTAGTGTGTTGCTATGTGTAGTGTTATGGGTGGCCACCTCTATGCCCAAATCTCAATATTCCTGTCCCTAAATATGGTATGGCTTCCTCCTCCAAAAATAAATCAATGTTATGCGACCACAGTGAAGCACATAAGATCAGGAGTTTTGAAAAACCTCTAACCCTTCAAACAACCCTACAAACAAGCAATTGTTTGTCACTTAGTCTCCTATCAGAGAGCAAACAGCATCAAAGACAACACAAGTGGAAAGAAGAGGGCAAGAAAAGAAAACATGATGACTTACACAATGACAGTAACCAAGGGGAGCACACTTCTCGGGTGAAGGAGTGTGCTTGTTTCACAGCAGAGGATGAGAGTTTGTTTGGAAGGCTCAGGGGGCAATTAGAAGCTCATAAAAGGCTTCAAATAAAGAGTGTAATTACTCCACTGTTTTGTGCGTGATGTGAGTCTGTAGCATTAAAGGTGAGGATAAATGGAGATCTTTTCTGGTCAGGCAGCGTTAAGGGAGACAGAGACCACTTACTCACCGACAGTGAAGTGGGCTGGTATGGAGAACTGTCAATTCTGCACTATTTTGCAGTCTGCCCCGACTATTCTCACAAGCCAAAATTTTGACTGTCTGCATTACATTTGGTGTAAATTGCAGCCTATCCGGACCAAGAAACCGTCTGTTTAGATATGATGGGTCCTTTGAGTGACATGTGAAGCCACCAATCACATTTTGCTTGATTATATGTGAGGCCCAATAAATTATGCTTCAAATGTGATAGTTTGGCATACACCTGTGGATATCACATATGCAAACAAGGGGTGAGCATTGATTTTTTTAACTTCAGTCTGAGGGCTGCTCACTGACCATTCTTACTGACTCCTTTCAGCCTGTAAAATGGCATGACTGCAATGCAGTTTGTAAAGATGGATATGAAGAGATTCAAAATACATTCATTTGCATATGTTTTCAGCTCGAGAGAGGCAGAGAGTGATGGATGCCATTGAAAGACACAATGGGTTGGAGACTGATGCAGTAATGATCCCGTGGAGAAGACCGGCATCAGGCCCCCTTTGTGCCACTCACAGCTTCACCTGTTGGGGTACTGCACCCTGTCAATTCCCCATCAATCATGGCTCCACACACACATGCACGCATTCCCTCAGCGCAGCGCCACCGGCACTCTCAGTCAGGGTTCATTGCATCCTTCTGACTGCACCGTCTGTCTGGACCTGCACACACATATAAGCGCACACACACTCTTATACACTTCAGTGCACTTCTTTAAAATACATCATGCAGAGAGCTTTGAGCAACATACACTCTCTTATGACCTCACCCAGCAGGAGGGAAACGATTTAGGGGGAGTGAACATGGCCCACAACCTCTCTCTCTCTCTCTCTCTCTCTCTCTCTCTATCTGTCTCTCTTTGTCTCTCTTCCTCTCTGGGGTTTGTGGCTAGACTAGGGCTGAGCCCCTTGATTTTATAGACAAGAGAGGCTCCGCCCACCTGTGGGAGAACACAAATCCTGTTTTTCAGTTACTTATTCATTTGTAAAGGTAAAAAAAAAATACTATTATATTTAGGAAAGATAAACCTGCTGAATATTTAATCAAACAAAAACAGAATAACAATTTACATAAAAACACACATGAAAGGGAAAGATAAAAGACCTAAAGCATTTTTAAAAGTACAAAAAAGAAACATTTGGGGCTGAAGCCCAAAAGCCAGAGCCCTGCTTTCATTTTTCTATCACTTTCATTCTCTCATTTTTCCTGCCGTTAAATCATCCCATCAGCGCAGGGGGATCCTCACAGCTGGCTGTCTGACTTGTCATGTGGTTGCAAGCTGAAAGCTAAAACTTAAAAGAGAGCGAGAAGATCAAGCGCTTCATGGTATCTTCCATTCCCTGGGGGGAAAACCGATGCCTCAGTGAGGAGAGAAGCAGAAATCTGAGGTAGAGCTCTCTAGATTCAGACCCTTCATCGATGACACGTCTTTTTTATTACTGTCTAGCATCACCACAGCGGATGTCTGAGTCACTTACCAAATGCATATATTCTTTTTACATCTCACTTAGTGGGCCATGTCAGGAAACACAGCACTCCAAACCAAATTCAGTGCTCTGAAGTTCAGCTACGGCAGCATTAACACTGCTGAGACGTGTGTTAACCTCCACCACACCCAAATGGGATTATCTCAGGTAAAATATTGGTGGAGTAAAGCCTCCCATGGCATTTAATAAAATTTGGGAGGTGTCTGATTATTCTGTCCTGTCAATCATTTCAAGCTGGTAACCACCTACCTATCACTTGTGACGATTCTTCTTGCGTCACTTCTGCTCTAGTCATTTTTTTCAACTCTTTAGTCTAGTCAGCTGGTCTAGCTCAGAGTTCCAGCTGAGTCACTGGTAGCTCTTCCTTTAAGAACAGCAAGCCAAATTTGTTTACCATTATATCTGTCAAGAATAGATGGGCAGGTAAACTTGTGAAACATCTTTACGAGTAAACCATGTGTGTGATTCTCTGGATAAAAAGCACTTTGTGGAACATTGTGAAGAAAAACATTTTTAAAAAGGTTACAGGTGGGCAATCCATTACTCAAACAACGACAGGACACATTTTCCAAATTACCTTACAGGAAACTAGGTGTAATACAAGACTGTGAGGGACTGATTAAGGAAAGCATGTGGTGAAATTGCTTTAAAGTGAGTGAACGCCTCATTCGCTCATGTAAAGCAAAGCAGTATTGATCCGGCTGCCCTGCTGAGATTTATGGGACCGAAACCTTTTTGTAAAGTCAATAATCATACAACATACATAAACTAGCCATGTTACACACTCATAAAGAAATTGTTTCCACTAAACTCAATGCTTATGATATAAAGATGTACTAGACTGCAGAGTTAATCTTTTGCCAATAGCAGCAAAACAATTACAGAAGTTACATATCTGAAAAAATGACATTTAACATCAGCTTTGTTGCATCCCCACAGGTCACTCATGTCACTGGAAAGAAACAAGTTAATTTTCCACGAATGCTCCTGTGAAAACAAATGATTTTAGTCACTTAGTTGCTGAACATTGCTGTCACTGTGAATGTACCTTTAAATCTGAGGTTCTAACTGACCACAACCACAGCAAGCCATAAAATTATCTGGGTTACTTGATTTCTCTTCATGTCACATTGTGCTAGCGTTGTTCCCAGTGAAATCTCATTGGTCAAAAATCCAGTTTGACATAGCTGTATATTACAAATTGAACTGTGATTGGTCACTTTACATACATATTGGCATGTTGGTCAAGCAGACCCTTGCTGACTAAATGGGTGACTGCTGGCCAGTATAAATTGCAAAGTGGTCCAGACTGCCAATTAGCAAATGTCTGGATATACAAGACTACGCTTTACAGAACCCTATATGCCTCTGCATCTGGACTAATGTACTGTGTATCTCAAACTCACAAAGGTTAGTAATGGATTACAGCTGAGGTCACTGAGACACAACAAACTGGTTTTGGGCAGTCTCTCCCCAGGATTTGTCGTCAAGTGTTTTAAGATTGATCAGGCTAAGTTGGGGTCCTAGATGCTGGGAACAGTCTCCATGTGTCTTCATGTAATAAAGCCGAGTCCCTGTGGGAGTCTCTGGAAGAGTAGAAGCTGGAAGCCAGCCTAATCAGCTGGCATGGAATGCTGCTATTACGCCCAGCCACATGCTTTCTACAATCCCATAAAAGCCCGCAGTCACTATCCGTGCATACTGAGAGAAAGGAACACATTTGTGCAGTGGTGAGTTTTATTCTTAAACATACACCCACTCTCATGTTCACAGCAGATGCCGCACAGAATATTACAAATGCATTTTCCCATTTGCGTAGACTGAGATGTGCCCATTTCATAAAAGCACTGCAGTGGTTAAGACTTGTCTGTCTTCTCCATAGTGCTAACATTGATTCTGCTGTCTGCATATCTATATTAAAAGATAAAGACTGTACTTAACCCCATTAAGCCAGACACTCAATCAACTGGGTGTCAGAAATCCCTCTTTGATAAAATTGCATTAAATAAAATAATGGTCCACAAACTTATCTCTGGGAAAAAGAGAAGAGATACCAGTTTGTCTTACGTGAGCCTTGTTGAGTTCACTTTATCTGGATAAATCAGGGGTGGTTCTAGGATTAGTGCACATTTAGGGCTTAGCCCAAGTGCTATCCTTGGAATAGTGGATATACTTATAATACACTTTATAATAAATGTTGAAATGTTACATCAAGGTGTCATTTTTATAAAGTAGTTTTTTTAAATCTTACAGGAAATAATAGCTCAATCTCACAAACCTTTGACAGTCTCAGCCTCGGACATACCCACAGATCAGAAGTTGTGTGATTTCAATAGTGTGTATACTTTCAAAGGTAGCAAAAAGTTGTCTCTTTCAGCTTTCCATAGTTATGCAGATTATAGATTGCAGATGGTTCTGTCTTGAAGAAAATGCTTCAGAATTATGAGAAATTAGTGGGCATGCATTTCTGGATGGGGGAGTAGAAGAGTGAAGTGCTGCAGTAGAATAGTAATTAAACAGTACTGTTTCTATATGCGGTCTATATATATATATATATATATATATATATATATATAGACCGCATAACATATATAATGATGAGATAATGATGCAGCTACATGTAACAATAACATACAAAACCAGCTTATGCCATTAAAGATGATGACAGAAAGAGTAGAGAAAACAAGCCCAAAAACAAGTTTAAATTTGCTCTCATTAAACTCATCTCTCCCTAAGAGAGACAATTCTTTTGGGAAATTTACTGTAACTGAAAGATTCTTGAAAATAATAATAGTTGCTGAATTTGCCAAAGTTTTGCCTAAGGCATCAAGTGCATCATCATTTTGCAAAGAGACACACATCTGTTTTTGTCTTAAAATTTGTGAATTGCTCAGGCACAACTGTATATTCCTATTTGTTATTTAAATTATGTCTCTGAATTATTAATTGAGGATCTGGATGACCCACAGTTAGCAAAACTGCATTATAAATTAAGCTTTCACTTTGTCGAAATACATGACAGTATGTGCCAGATGTTACAAATAATAGTCAAAAATGCAGCTTGAAAGCTTGTTTAAATTGTGGAACAGAACTACAGCTTTAAATGGTTTTATTAGTGATATCAACAATTAAACATGAAGAACACAAGGTGATAAAAACAGTAGGGGCTTTACTAAAAACTTTCAGGGCTTAAGCCGCCGCCCATGTGGTGAAGAATGCACTCCTTTGATGAGCAGCATGAGTAAGAGGACTTTCAAATGGAAAAGAAATAGAAAGGAAGTCTTCCTGAATAACTCAAAGCTGTGACAAGGATGGGTTAAGGGATTTTGCATGGGATCCGGGATGTGATGGTGCAGCTCGATGATCAGAGCCAGTTCCTGCAACGACGCGCCTGCTATTTCTATACACGCACTTCTCCTTCAGCGTTCTCACAGATGACAAGAGTGGCCGGCGAGATTAAGCTCTTTACTTCTCAAGTCTTCAGGCTCTGTGAGATGAAGGGCTCTGTGAGAATGGACCATCGCCAAGTGCGCAGGATGGATAAAGTAAAACCACTAAAAAGCGTATGTGGAATGTGGATGTGAGATGCCGGATTGGTGTTGGTTGGATTGGAATGGGTTCAGTTAGTCATATGTATCTGACTCTGAAGGGGTGACTGGGAAATACACAAAGTTGTCCAATCATGTGAGTGGAGAAAGTTCCCTCTGACACTAATCTCTTTGCTTTCCATGCAAAATAAACCGTGGCCTGTTTCCTGCAGTTTGAGATTTTACAGTTTGTCACTCTAATCTGACCACTGTTACACATTGATTTCACAGCCTGTGGCGTTAACCAGAGGTCGGCACGAACTGTGGGTTCCAATCGCTGTTGCATTGTATTATTTATGAGATACAGTGGCCCAAAAGTAACATGGACATTTAAGCCAGACTCATCTCATTGCATTAGATAAAATATTAAAATAAATTATATTATTAAATAAAAAATATAAAAAATATTAAAGCAAGTGACCTTGTTTTAAAGAAAGATTTTGTCGAGCAAAAAAAACAACACAAAATTAAGGCTGTGGTTTATGAAAACATTCTGGTGCAAAACTGGAACATAACTGTACTTACTGTAATGTGATAAACCTGTGGTTACTCTGCTAGGGCAACTGTATGAACTTGAGGGTAACTGATTTTCATACATCCAATAAAAGTTACCTTAGGGTCAGATGGTTTATTTTATGTTTTGCAATTATTACACATTTGTTGTTTTTAGTTGTCCAAATAAAGTTGTTCTATTTAACCACATACATATAATTTTACTGTTTTTCCGAGGACTAACTTTGTTGAAGATTTTATTATTTTTGTTTTTGCATTTGACACGCAGTACCCACATCATCTCTTCCAATCACACGCAAACACATTCAGTCACACTCTCTCCATCTGAATCATCCGCTCAAGTCTTCCTTGATTTTTAGACAGAGCTTTTAGATGGTCTCTGGGGGAAGGACACGCTTCCTCAGCCAACGTGATATTAAAAGCTCAACCATCCCTGCAGGCATGTATCCAGAGAGAAACCCCACTGTGGCGGAGCTGTTTGCTATCCCTGCAATGTGCTTTTCCTCTCACGACACTCATCCAGAAATCTTCCTCTGCCATTTACTGAAACGACCTTCTCTTGCTAAGGAATGTTTGTCTCTACTTCTTTTGATTGTCATGCAAATGACATAATTGTTTACACTGATTTGGGATAATTGTAACCTTTCTACCATTTGAACATCTGCTTATCTGTTAGATTACATGGAAAATGGCCACTTGTGCAATGTCGAGCGTTTCTGTTACATTTCTTTCTGTTACAAGAATAATACATTAATAGGCTTTAAAGGTGCACTCAGTAATTGTCTTTCTCTCATTCAAAAAGTTGTACACATGAATAAATGAATAGTCATTCTGTTATATGTGTAAACTCATATATACACACATGAATTCAATCATGATATTACATTTATATATCTGGCAGACAATTTTATTTGAAGTGACCAACATTGCATTCAAGCTAAATAGTTTGTCAATTTGTCTGTTCTTTGGGAATGAAACCTATAACATTTAATATTTTATTTATATTTTTATATTTAATTTTTCATAGATGACTTCAAAAATGGACTTTCATTAAGCAAAGAACAGGTAACTGAAAACTTTTGTGTGATGTTGCGGTTACATGTTAGGTGCCAGTTTTGGCTAGCACAACAGAGAAAAAATTCTGAGCACACCCTTAAGAAAGCAATAGCCAGGAGACCTTCTAGGTGGAAATGGGAATTTCATAAAGCTCACCTATTCCAAGTCATGCAGTGTGGTCCTTCAGGATGATATTTTATATTTTTTCCCATGCCGACTCACTCTGTCTTTTTCTTTCATTTGAACAACATGAATACATTATAGGGAGGATATTAAATCTCTGCTTTTGTGTTGGTAGCATTTCTTAAATGTGAAACACTCAGGTTGCCGGTTGTCCTATGTGATAAATGCATTCCAGCCCAACTTTCAGCCTCCACTCCTCAACACCATGCATATGAGCCCAGGAGACACGGCTTTGATCTTTCTGTGTTGCGGTTTGCTACACAGGGGAATGTACCTTTATTTCAGCACCATAAGCTGAGTGTTGATTACTGAATCTCTGCTGCGAGAAATGACAGGATGAAAACAGGGTATCTCCAACACAGAGGAATGTGGACCTGAGTGCGACTTTCAAGAATGTTGCAATATAAAGTATTTCTGGGTAATGCTTTCATCAGAATTTTCTTGGGTGCCTCTCTGTATCGATGCAATTTGAGACATGAATGAAGTACTTCTTTTACGGATCATGGAGGTTCTTGTGGGCTGGTTGTCAAGGCAATTTAATGGCTGCATTAGCACAGATGTGTTTGACCATAAGCATGAGGCCACAGTCAATCACAGCAATTCTGATATATGGCTGTAGCGCACTCTTGCTTGTTATTGCTTTATTCAACAGTTCAATGGACAATGAAAATTATGTAAATATATAAAAGTAATAAACCAAAAGAGCTTTGTGTGGTACTACTTTCTTATGCCATAGATTCAGGGTCTGCCATTGCTGGTTCAAAAGATGCATCCAGTTGTCTTTTCTAATTGTTTTATGTTTCTAATCATTACCAGAGAAACAAGAAGGCTGACCTGTCTAAGAAACAGAGAGAGAAAGCATGACTGAGCATGCGACATTTCTGCTGAGGAGATCAATAACTTTGCTGTAGTACCATTTTAATGGTTACTGTGGCGAAGTGATACAAAACAGTAATGTTCCCCAGTGTTGTTCTGATGTCATATCAGCACTCTTGGAAATCAAAGTCTCTCATCCAATCAGATTTAAGAACCAGAACTGTTGCCTAAAATGATTTAATGTGAAATGTTGTCTCCACGCCAGCCCATTTAAGACAGATTCTGACACAAGTAACAGAGGTAACCTCCTAGGAGCAACATTTTTTAAGGGAGCATGGGTCAAACATGCTCACATTCACATACTCACATTAACAAACATTCCCTATCACACATTCATAGTAATTTCACAAAATTGCACCCATCATTCTCATTGAAAATGAATTGTGTCCTTGCAGGTGCCTGTTGCCAAGCAGCTTCTTTGCTTTTCTTTCCTCCCCACCCATGGCTTCCACATGCCCACCTCTGCTGCTATCAGCACAGCCAAACATGGTGAGGAATAGAGCTTATATTAACAGGAATTAAACCAATATTTTTATTCTGTAACTTAAAAGTGCTGCAATGTAAAAAACAATTCTAAGACATGTCGAAGTACAGTAAAAATCAATATATGCCAAAGTACCTTATTCAGCAGGCATATTCAATTTTTATGCATGGGTTGTGATGGGCTGGTATAGATCCCAGGCTGTTTCTGAGGCACCTTCGAACATGTTGTTAACCACAGGAGAGAAATGAGAGTCGTTTCATTACGCAGGGTAATTAAAAGATTCTGATGACTACATCATAAATCAACTGTGGAAAAGTGTGAAAAAAAATTAAAAAGAAAATATTATCCCAGTGTGTATGGAAACTCTTCCTCTATACCTCCATCATACATCACCTATAATTTTTTTAATATATGTATATATATACTGTATATATATAGTACCCAAAGCCATATATTTGAGATTCATAACTATAATTACACAGGGTAATTAAAAGATTCTGATGACTACATCATGAATCAACTGTGTAAAAGTGTGAAAAAATTAAAGAGAAAATATTATCCCAGTGTGTATGGAAACTCTTCCTCTATACCTCCATCTTACATCACCTATAATTTTTTTATATAGTACCCAAAACCATATATTTGAGATTCATAACTATATATTCAGATTTTATTTTATAATGTAATTTAATAATTATTTTATGTTTAGTGTTTATATAATTATATATATATAGCTGTATATATATATATATATATATATATATATATATATATTACAATATTTGTGGTTTTGACCACACTTCTTGATTATCTTATACAAAGTCACAGAAGTTTAAAACTTATAGTGGGATATTTGACCTTTCTCAAGAGGAAATGGCTATAAATTCACAGACTCAGGAGTGAACATTGTTTGCACAATAAGCCCATGGCTAATCAGTAAAACCTCATAGTCTTTGTATGTTTATACACAATGGAGAGCAGTCGTCAGACTAAAGTACTCTCATGAGATGGCTGCACATGCCTTTGTGGACCCCCTGCCATGTTTAGCAGTTGGCAATGTATCTGAACTGCAGGTATTCCTCAAACATAAACCCCTCATGGTGTAGAAAGGATGACACATCAAACCATATTAGGCTATGTGATTATGTGCTGTGGCCTTGAATAAACAATTTCTGAAAAGCATCCATGTCACAAATTCCTCAGCTGTGTGAAGCTGACAACAAACTGTAAGTTTTTTCAATAGTATTTGTTGAGATCATTACATTAATGCACAGATGTACACATTCGGCGGACATATTTATACAAAACGACAGTGCATTTAAGCTATACAATTTATACATCAGTACATACATTGCCTGGGAATCAAATCCATGACCTTGGCAGTGATAGTTCCATGCTCTACCAGTTGAGCTACAAGAACACGCTGATCACAAAGAAGCTGATTGAGAACACTATTGAAAACATTTGACAACATTTTGAAAATTTACTGTGCAATGTAACAACAACCCTGTAAGGTGTGTGTCTATTTGTGTCAGTAAGCCTCAACCTCTAACCTATAATATATATATAGGTTGGATGTAATATACAGAAACAGTTTGTTCATTGTACGTGCTTTAATTATTTCTCTGTAATTTATTGTGTTTTTGTGACTGATCACCTGCAGTTTAGCATTAACTCTTCAACTTCTGTTGTTTCATGTAGTTTGAAAATGAAAATGTCAAGGTGTTAATTGTCACACCTGTTTGTTGCTCATGTGTGCCAATTTTTGGCAATCCCTGTGATTGAGGTTTGTTAGATGTCACCATAATTTTTGAAAGGACATACATTCTGAGTATATATTCTTCTACTGTGTTTATTGATGTATTCTGTGCTGCCATTTGCAGACACTATTTAAATTTGATTTCTTTACACAGTTACATAGTCTGTTATTGCTGTACCATACAATTTAAAATTGACCTGCCCCTACAGGCCACATAAAATACTGGTTGCTTGTTTATCCCAGGTAAACCGAGAGGGCAGTTTTAGCCAGAAAGTTGCAAATTAGATAATATTTATACCCATGATGTAAAGTTTAAAGTAAAATCTGTCTCTGCTAATCAGACCTGTATGTTGAATGAAAGTTAGTTCAAACAGTGTCGACTGCTAATGGGTTTATGCTCTGAAGAGAAAAGAGCTACCTTAAAGAGTGACAGCAGCCTAATGATGGCAGTTTGCTAACTGTTCTGGGCTTTGGGCTTTAATGAAAAGGTTAGAAGTTCATTCCTAAATTGGTGTGAACCAGGGACTGAAGTTAATGAGATCACAATCCTTTTCTATCACCACTGCGCCCTTCAGAGCTCACTTAACCTCAGGTTACTCTAAGAAAATGGTCCTTGCAATCAGCGTACTGTCATCTGCATTGGATTAAATGCATCTGCCTGAATATGGTTGTAAGGTGCATTTCCTTGTATATCTCTCATTGTGTTTTTAATTTACTGAAAAAGATACACACATAAACCATGTGTAATATTATTAAAAATATTGACAAATGTAACAAGAATGAATACAGATACTGGTTGAGCCAGTTTTATGTCCAGCCTCTCAAACAAACAGTTGTGCCACTGGTGATGCAAAAATGACATTATTTCCCTTTAGCTCTAATATATAGTTTAAGTTATGGTCCTATATATTTTTCAGGGGTTGTGAATGATAATGTGATGCCAAACTCTCAATAAGACAAAGGGAAAATGGGAAACTGATCAAATTTGTTAAACTTGTGTAAAGAAAATGTAGCAAATATCTCAGATTAATTTCTGAAGTGCAAATGCTGTTACTTTTTGTGAAAAAAAAATTGTGGAACATGTTTTGTCACAAGGTGGAAAGTCAACAGAATGTCTCTAGTATTTGGTTTTGATTTAAATTTTGTTTGCAAATATCAGCTCCTCCTTTTTCCCTTTGTGTCTGTTTCCAACTTCCTTTCAGAAGCTTGATGAAGAAAAAGTTTGACAGTGGAAGACGAAAATGGCAAAATGATTGCTGCCGAGTTACTGAACACACGCTGCATGTCTACTGTTATACTGGTGGAGAAATATACACCCAAACACCAATAATGGGAGAATTATGTGTCAACAGCTAAGTCGTTTAATGAGTTTTACAGAAGTGTAACATCTCAGACCAATTGAAAATGAGACTCTGGAGAGTTGTTTATATTTATGGATACCTTGTCTGAACATCACAGATGAATACAGCTTCCATAAAGCAGAAATACTTGAGACATTATCCACCCCAACATCTAAAGAGTCGTGAGAGGATTTAGATCAATACTAAGAGTGAAGCTTAATTGTGTTGTATTTTTCACAGTCACAACAGAGACAGTCAAAGTGACACAGCTGTGTCTTGCATATACAGGTTGTTGAACAGTCTGGGCTCATGTTAGTAATATATTGCAGTGATTCTTCTAAACAGTCCAGAATAAAAATACTATGAAAAACAAATCTTCTGGGGTAGCTCAGCCTTTAGGCTTAGATATTTGTAGAAATACAAACAAGGGCATTAAACTAGTCTTCCATCTAACTATCTCAACCCGTCAAGGGATCTGAATTGAGAAAATCAGTGATTGCTTCAGGCTAAGTGTTTTGACTGACACATGGCACTGTAATTTAGTGAATTCATCATGCATGTTCTTTATGTTGCTGAACAGAAGTATATTCATGCCTGATGTGAATAGATCCACAGGGATCCATTGTTTCTTTTTGTTCACAATGAATACTCATGCTTGGTATGAATAGGCCTTAATTTGGTGTTATAAAAAAAGATTTAATGCACAGAGTTTGCTCTGTCATAGAGAGCAAACATCAAGAGAGTCCATGTGGTTTTTAGTTGATTTTCAGGAATATGTTTTGTCTAATCAATGACAGGTATTTCTAATCAATATAAAAATGTGGAGCTGTAAAATTTTTGTTGCTATTTAATTATCATAGCCCATATAATTTGATTTTAAAAGAATTTGATGAGAAATGTACTGATGTACTGAAGTGTACAGATTATTGAATTAGTTAAAAGTGCAATAAGCAATGGTAAATCACCAAAACAAACACACCCCTATCCAAAAGGATCTCACCCCATTAGCCCCTTCCAACGTCTCTTTATCATAGCTGAAGTGAACAAAGTAATTATTCCAAGTACTAATAAGCAAAGATGACACAAAAACATATTCTGTAGTCATTCTGCTAATGTCCTTCTTCTGCACTGAGCTGTCTTTCCTCCCCATCATTAGTAGACATGCCTTATTGGAAACAAGCTTGTTTTGGTGCTCAGTCTATAAAATGCTTACTGCCCCTTTAAAATGTTGCAAGGGATTTGTGTCTGTTGTCAATTTGTTGCACTTCAACCCAGGTAAAAAAAATAGCATGCCTTCTGAATACATGAGTAGGAATACTGTGATATAACCTGATATCATTATTTCAAATTATTTTAGTTTCTTCTAAAAAAGCAGGTAAAACAGGAGAAAAGTCACTCCCTGTACCATAAAATAGTGGAGATCTTAACCAGCTGGCTTGGTAAAGACATTTTTGAAATCCAGGGATTATGTGATACAGCCAGTGCTGGGGCTGCATTTTTGTGTTAAACCCTGCTGTAGGCAACTGTGTCCAGCTCTTGAACAAAACTCAGTGTGGCTCACTAACACTTTGCTGTCTGAACAAATTTAGTTGGCGGCTGTGTGCTACTGTAGGTCATTTTAATTAACTTTCATTTACATCACCAAAACATTAGCAAACTTGTCCTCTAACAAGTGAGTTATCTTGGCAACTCTAGTGACCAACAGTCAGTCACCATGTTACTCAAGGTGTTCCACAAGCACGGTTAGCTAATGGCTGTACTGAATTAAAATATAATTGAAATACAATTGAACCTGCATCTCAGCTCTTAGCTGGACGTTAAAAAAGCACTTATGGTTATGATGTTACAGGCTTCAAATGTTTTCATGTGTAAAAGATTCTTCTTTTTATCCAAAGATACATGGCAGTGTTTTAATGTTTTTGCAAATGCAGCCATTGGGTTCCTCATGATTCTGCTCTTTTCTGGTGCAGTGTGGAATACAGTCCACACAGTCCACACATACAATATTGTTCAACAGTCATACACCACCATCTGCTGGTCATATTTGGGTATGTGCACGTTTCGTATTTTGCACAACCTGAAACCTTGTGCTCAGTCTTTCTATAGAACCTGAAAGTGAACAAGCACATTAACGTCTTTGGGTGAGTCTATTATACCCAGATGAGTAAATGACAAAGTGTAGCTGACAAAGCAATTTCTCTCTCTTCTCACATGGACCTCCAGTCTGAATAAGATGACAAGACAATTATGGGCCCAAGATTGATCTTTCAAAGGCTCTTCATTTCTCTAGTAATTACATACTTGATATGAGGTCTAATGAGGATATTGTCACCTTTGCAATGTGCTTAACAAGAAAAGGCATGAAAGAAAAAAAGAAAGAAAGAAGAAACTCCCACACCTTCTTCTCCTGTCTCTGTCTTTAGATGCTATATTGAAGCTATTAGCTTCACATCCATTACACAGCTGCCTAACGTAATTCAGAGAAGGGATTTATTTCCTCTCCAACGCTTTTTTGATTTCACATATGGAGCAGTCCTGAAGATTAATAAGCTTACACCAGCTTTATGTGTGAAAATGTCAGCCACAACTGCAGACCTCACTGAGCAAACATATTTCCATATTTCATCAGTCTGTGATGTACCTGCCGTGACATCAGGCATTATTGGGTTTTATGTCTCTGCTTTTTGAAAAGATAAATTTGATGCAGCATCTCACTGCCAAAGTCTCATTAGGAGTGAATGCTAATGGGCTTCCGAACTTGTTAGGGCTTTGAAGGTGGAAGCAGAGCATGTATGAGCACTAATGAAGTACAGTGTAGGGGAAACACTTCCATCTATGTAATACTGCCTTGCCCACTCACACGAAGAGTGCTTTATGTCTTTATCTCATTAATCTGTAATCCTTAACAAACACATAACAAACACAGAGAAAATAACTACCACATAAATCCTCACTGAAAAGTTTCACAATAGAAGCTCCACAGGAGGAGTATAAGAGCTGGCCCATGGAGTTATTGCGCTGTCAGGTAGATTAATGACCGCTGAAGAAAACAAATGATGTAGCTGGTATTAGCTGCATAGCTATGAAGATCAGCATCATTTCCTGCTGTAGTCTGTCAGCTATCTAAACAGAAACTGGGTTTAGAGTTATACATTATGTCATCATTACTCTTAAAGCAAAATCAATGGATTACTAAGGAAAAATGTAAAAAAGTAACAATAGAAACAACAAAAGTAACAAAAACCTAAACTAAAAAGTTTTCAGCTATATGTTTTTAGGTGAACCACACTGAAATCTTTTTTTATTTTACTCATGATTTATGAATAAGACAATAAAAAAGCTACCTTTGTGTTCTTGCCATAAAACTGTCCATTCCTTCATGATGAAGTTTTAATAATACACTGAATATGGTATTTAGAGATGTTATTCTGTTTATTACAAGTATGCATTTCTGGATTTATTACCACTCCTTTTCATTTTCAGATTTATTTAAACTCAACAGTTTTAAATGTGGTTCTGATAGTTTCCAGGAGTTAGCAGGCAATTTTATTTGTCAAGTGACTGAAAAAGAGAGGGGTTTCGGGTTGTTTGGGTTTTAAATAACAAAATGTGACTCAATTTCAGTGTTTGGCCTCCTTGTTGCTAGAGGTATGCCAACAGTAAACAACATTTTGGATGTCTCCTTTAACTGATGCACCCATTTCAGGTATTCATGCATGATCTAACATCAGATATGTTTGGTTCAGGGAGACCCCCCAAAATGTGTTGCTTACTTTGCATTGATAAATAGTATGTCAAAGCATTGTGACAGCACAGTTCTTGTTTTGTTTTTTCAATGTATTTTGTATAATGTGTATAATTTAATTGTATAATTCATATAACGTGTGTATCAATATAAATAGTTTTAATGACAATGAAGAAATACATGAATAATCTTGCTTCTTGCTGTCCTCTGGACGGGCGTGAGGAGGCAGTGTGCAGTATAGGCAAAAGTTGTTATACTTTATTATTGCAATTCCGTTTGGTGCCGCTGGCGTCGCAGGAGTTACACACTTCATTAAAACGAAAGTGAAACGGAGTATGCAATGTTTTAGTTGAGTGATTTAAGAGTAATGCATCTCACATTGTATTTACAAAGGTCGAACAGTCAGTAGTTTTGCAGGTAGATAAAGCAAATTTAGACCTACCAACACACGTTTACTTTCGTTGTCGAACTTAGTGACACACACAAAAGGCAATTGTGGTTATGATTTTAGCATTTGAATTACAAAACTGTTGTTCTTTCCATAAAGATACCTGCAGTGTGCCTCTTGATCATATCTGTGCTCAAAAGTGAAATGAAAGGCCTTCCGTTGTTTGCTTTTTTGCATACCAAACTAGGTTGTTGCAGAAAAGTAGGTCAGGGCTCCAATTTCACGAACGAATTACTTTCGCATTTGACTGCAGGTGTGATAAAACAAAATATTACATTACATTACATTAGTTGTTGTTAGATATCAGCCAAATGGCCGTAATGTGTGAGATAATTCACACTGCAATAAATTCAGCTTATAGTGGATATACAGAACTTCAGAACATCATCATTTACAATCGATTTTACGGTAGCAGTTTCACGAAACACGAAAATAATAACAAACAGTTGTCTGTTTATTAAATATTAAATAGTCAAAATATTAAAAATGACTGTTGGTCATGTTGTTGGGTCGGTTTTCAGCGCTGCTCAGGGCAGGCGGGGCAGAGCTTATTTTGGGCGGAGCACTGAAGCTTGTGGCTCCTGAAGTATTTCGATACAGGAAGTGATGTGACAGCATCCTTGCGATCAGACCGAGAGAACGACATGGCACTTAACCTGACTATCAACAGCAGCAACCCACCTTTAGGTAAGTATGCATGCGATATTTTACATTCACTGCATGCAAAATTACCTTTCGGAAATAAGTCATTGCATTGCATTGACACGTACAATATATAGCATAACATAGCATGCAACTATCTGTCTGTACTGTTTTTATACTGTTCATTTACAACTTTCATGCTTTCCAATGTTATTTAATCAATAAGTAAGCGGAAGGGCATTTATAGTTGTATAAGAAGGTGTCATGTATGTGGTTTTTATTGTGGTCATATACATTCCGGTTATGTCCTCTCTATCACACATTGTAGATTGTATATTAAAATATTGTTATATAGTAGCTGAATCACAGTGTCAATGTGTTTTTCAAACCTGACAATCAAAGGCATCAGTGCAACTCTCTTTGATGTAAATATTAGTCTATGTATGTGTGTTAGTGAGATCATTTTCATGTGCTGTTTGTCTAAAATAATACTTTAAGTGCATTTGCCTGAAATGTTTTCAGAAGCAATATCTTCACTGCAGCAAACCAAAAACAAAAGTGTGTAATGTGTTGGAAAAACATGTTGTTTCTCTAGTTGTTTTATGTATGTATGTTTTTTTTTTTTTGTGGTTCAGTGTGGATGAGTGGAAGAGTATAAATAAAAATTACATTGAATTAAAACAGATAAATAAATAACATTGTACTTGCATTTGATAATGTGTAGTAAATGGTGTGCATGTAGGCTGATTGTTTCGTGAGAGGCACTGAGGTAGATAAACCACATAATTATTTTTGCACATACATGAAGTTTGGCTGGACCAGTTTGCCCAGTTTGCATTTCATAGGCCATTTCATATTGTAACTTGAAAACACACCTGCTTATATTTAATTAGAGGTTGAGCTTGTTGTTTTCAAGCCTTACAGGCCTCCACCCATGTTTTCAATCCAGAATAAAAGAATGATTTGCTTGTTGTAACGGATGTTTATTTAGTTCTTTCTCTTTATTTGGCACATTAAATTTTCCCAGGACAAAGCAGCTGTAAATACTGTACCAACATAAAAATAATGCACATCAGTGTATAAGAATCATATCTATGTGCAAAGATTCAATACAACAAATTATTTATACCTTTTTGTGATTTCATAGTATACTTCAGACTTATGCATATGTTTTTAATATAACAAATCCTTTAGATATTATATCTTATGTAAAATTAGTTTTATAAACTTATATTTGTAATCCTTATATCATGTAATTATTAAATAGCCAGCGATGCCAAAATGGCCTTAAACACAAACAAACAAGACACTTGAAATTGTCAACTGCAAAATGCAGTTTTGAGTTTGGTGTTCCTGTCCCACTGTTTGTTCTGTTGTGTTTGGAATTGCTTTGCATGCAACTATAAGATTTGAATTGAAATTAATTTCTCTGCCTGTAGGGGCGCTGTTGGCTGCAGAACATGTCAAGGGCAGTGTCAATCTTTCTGTGGAGGAGGGTAAAGACACCACACTTCATGTCTCAGAGTGAGTAAATGACCAATAGAACGTTTGCATTCTGTAGAATTAAACAACTGTACATAATTTTAGTAGAAAATATTTTTATATATTCTCCATAGTTTTTTTTTTCATTCATCATATTTTATTCTATCCCTCTTGCTTTCTTTAGTCAGGTGCAGTTCAGCGATGTGAACTCCATCACACGCTATCTCGCTCGAGTGGCTCCAGCATTGGGACTGTATGGTTCTAATATGATGGAGCAGACCGAGGTTAGATCATGCGCTACATTTTGCTGTTTCTTTATTATGGATCCATCATTTTATTGGAGAACAGTTAGTGGTTGGCCGGTATGTTTAATTTTATTGGTGATGCTGACACTGCCTTTCTGTCTTGCAGGTTGATCATTGGCTGGAGTTCAGTGCTCGCCGTCTCTGTGGTCAGTCAAATCTGTCTCTTGCTCTGGTTGACCTGGATAAAGCTCTGGCACTGCGAACCTTCCTGGTAGGGCACAGTCTGACCCTGGCTGACCTGTCGGTGTGGGCTTCTCTCAAAGGTCAGTCTGATGACTATTGGACTGTTACATTCATAAATGCAAGTAGAAAATAACACTGAAAATACTTGGCTGGTTGTGAATGGTGCATGTTAGTTAAACAAATGAATAAATTGGTTTTGCATGATGCTCCATCTACTCTGCTATGTGTTACTAAAATTACTAACTTTTCCTTTAAATTTAGTAATAATTCCCAATATTCAAATGTGTCTTTGATCCACAGGCAATGGCGAGTCACAGATCAAGTCAGGCTCCTACCCACATCTGTGCCGCTGGTTTTCTTTCCTGAGCTCTCAGGTGCCATTCAGTTCTGTAGGCAGTAAATGGACTGGCAAGACCACCAGCAAAGCCGCTGTGAGTATAGCACCCATATGCTATGTGCTGCCTCCTGACAGACTATTGCAGTTTGATTTGAATGTTTGGGGTTCAAAACAAGTTATTCTGTGGTATACTATTATATCTATTATGTTACAATATATACAATTATGTTGACTTATGTTGACTTATTATATTGACAAACAAAAACATGCATTAAGGTACATACAATTCAAAGCTTACGGGACAAAGTTGGAACATTTCTTTATTTTAAAGTCTCAACACTGTATGTTTGCAGCCTGTGGAAAAGGAGAAGAAAAAGGATTTGGGAAAGTTTGTGGAGCTTCCTGGGGCTGAGATGGGAAAAGTTGTAGTGCGCTTTCCCCCAGAGGCTAGTGGGTAAGTAGTGTTAATGTACCTAAAATAAGTTCACATATAGACATGTAAGATATCCACATAAGATTCACCATCATCTCCTCAGATACCTGCACATCGGCCACGCCAAGGCAGCTCTGCTCAACCAGCACTACCAGGTTACTTTCAAGGGCAAGCTGATCATGCGTTTTGATGACACCAACCCTGAGAAGGAGAAGGAGGACTTTGAGAAGGTATCAAAATTAACAACTATTTTCCTTACACATAATTATATAATTAGCAATTATGACTTTGTGAAGGTGATAAACATCAGAAAAAGAGGGTGTAAAGTTTCTTTACACTAACTGTGACTGTAGCATGTTTTGGCTGGTTGCTAGGACGTTGCTAGGTGGTTGTTTGTGGGTTGACTGGTGGGTTTACAGGCCTAAGTCAAAAGAGTTCAACCCTCTCTATGATATTATGTTGCCAGGATATGGCCCAGGTCCTTTAATGTAAACCTACAGGTCATTTTATCATCCATCAGTCAAAAAGAAAAGTAATATTTCAACTCTCCTCAAGCTGCATGATGTGAGAAATCATTCATGTCTGTAGCATAATGGTGCGTGACAGGTTATGTGCTAAAAATTATAATACACTAGTTAGGGTAAAACACTAATTGTTTGGAAGGTAAGAGGAATGAATAGGAACAATGCAGGTCGGATTTGATTCTGTGAACTGCTTAAGCTTCAACAAGTCTGTACATTCACTAACCTCTAAGCCACAGCTCAGACAATCCCAGGTTGCTAGGGTAACAGCGGATGCATTTTTCCTGCAGGTAATCCTGGACGATGTTAAAATGCTACAGATCAAACCAGACCAGTTCACCTACACAAGTGACCACTTTCCCACCATAATGCGTTTTGGAGAAAAACTTCTGCAGGAAGGCAAGGCCTACATAGATGACACGCATCCAGACTTCATGAAACAAGAGAGAGAAAAAAGGGTGGAGTCTCACAACCGCAGCAACTGTGAGTGCACATTACTGGCAGTTACTTCCACTGTTATAGCACTGTTGCATCTTCCTTCTTTAAGAACATCATTTATTGCAGTGCATTGGTTCTATTTGTTGCACTAAATGTTCTTGGGTTTGCTGCAGCGGTGGAGAAGAACATGCAGATGTGGGAGGAGATGAAGAAAGGCACAGAGTATGGCCAAACCTGCTGCATGAGAGCAAAGATTGACATGAACTCCAACAATGGCTGCATGCGTGACCCCACACTGTTCCGCTGCAAAAATGCTCCTCATCCTCGCACAGGCAACACCTACAAGTAAGAACACGAACACTCAGCTCTATCTGTAATACAACAATATGATTCTGAGCATTACTCTTTTATACTTAATAATAAAGACACCAATCAGAAAACCTATAACCTATTAGCATTATATGCTGGATAATGTTTGAAATAGTATTAACATTCAAATATAAGTAAAAATGACTTTTTACATTTCTTATGTAAACATTTCTAAAACATTAGGTAAAATAAGCTTTTTTAAACCTTAGTACCAAAAATGTATTTCTCCAAACCAGACATATTGTTTAAATCTCTTGCCCCTCCCTTCTTCCAGAGTGTACCCCACATATGATTTTGCATGCCCCATCGTGGACAGCATTGAGGGAGTGACGCATGCCCTGCGTACTACAGAGTACCATGATAGAGACGAGCAGTTCTATTGGGTGATAGATGCCTTGGGTTTGCGTAAACCCTACATCTGGGAGTACGCCAGACTCAATCTTAACAACACTTTGCTCTCCAAGAGGAAACTTACCTGGTTTGTCAACCAGGGCTATGTGGACGGCTGGTGAGTTTCGCAACTGAGTTCTGTTTCATAAGAATGTGACAGCATGGTTAATGGATCTGAACACTTTCTCTCTCCCTTCCCCATCCATTCCTTTCTGCAGGGATGACCCTCGATTCCCCACAGTCAGAGGAGTTTTACGAAGAGGAATGACTGTTGAGGGACTCAAACAGTTCATTGCTGCGCAGGTATGTGAATCACGTGTGCAGTGTGTACAGTTTGTTGTAATTCTTCAACCCAAGCCTCATCCATTTTTTTCTGTTCATTCATTCTCTGTTACAGGGAGGTTCAAAATCTGTGGTCAACATGGAGTGGGACAAGATCTGGTCATTCAACAAGAAAGTAAATATTGCAACCACACCCAAGGTCCACCATGACTGCACCTGATCTCCAGCTATTCCTTGTGATCCCATTCCTTTACCTGACACCTTTCTACACTCCAGCAATATTCTTTTAAACCAAAACTTCTAGTTCCTTAAAGAGTTTATTCCACAAATGTGGCACTTCATTTAGTGTAGCCCTCACCCACCACCGCTAAACTAACTCACTTCTGCATCTGTCTCTTGCTGCGTCGGAAATGTTTTTTAATGTGTATATTTTCACAGCTACTGCTTTACACATGGTCTGCGTTGGCTTTTATGGTACTTCTGTGTTCAAGCCATATTAACAGCCATCTGTCAAAAGCTGGAAACATGTTTATAATTTATAATTTACTGTCTTTCATTGGTCATGCACACCTCCTTTTCTGGATCAGGCATGTCTTCAGCCTGTAATACTATTTGTTAGCTGCAACCTTCATCAACCATCTTCTCTTTATCTGGTTTTTGTGCCATTTGTTCTCTTTTCTTCTTTGACACCATCACCTCTTGGCACTCTCTTTTGTCTAAGAGCAGGAATGTTGTTGTTTTTATTCCAAAGCACTGTCTTTTTTTGCCATTATATTTAAGCCATTCTATTTTCCTTGACTTCTGAGGTGTAGTTGCCTCTAATGCGGTTGTTCCTTTAAATCAGTGTTGGCATATGAGCAGTAATATAGGCCATGAAAGAACCAGACACTTTCAACTATGACTAATTGTGATATGCACACTAAAACACTTCCCATTCTGTTTGTCTATGACCTCTTTGTCAACTGCTCTGCATTAAAGTGCATCTCACTCTTCTGTTTACAAGCTGCCAGTTAGCTGTAAAAAGGTATTTCTACTCCTCTTCCTCCTTCCTATTGTTAATTTTCCTCGCGTCTCCCCTGCATTGTCTCTTCCTCTTACTTTCTATTTCCTCTCTTTCACACAAACACAGACTGTCTTATCTGGTAGACGGTTTATTCTAAAAATAAGATAAAAAATCTGTCATTTACTCATTCAAAAAATGTGTGATTTTTTTTTCTTTCTATACAACATGCAAAAAACATGTTTGCCGAATGTCCAGGCTGTTCTTTCATACAACAAAAGTGCAATGTAAAGATCTTAAAACTACCAGACAGGCCCCATAAAAGCATCCCATGTGCTTCAGTTCAGTTTTATGATTCTTTTGACAAAGAAAGTGCATTTAATTCTTAATTCACACTTAAGTCACACACTTAACTGAAATAAATCACAATCCACTTTTGCTGCATTTGCTGCACAGTGTTCCACTGAAGAAAAAGTCATACAGATTTGGAGCAACAAGTAAATGATGATAGAATTTTCAGATTTTTAGATTTGTACTGCACCTTAGCCATTTCAGAATTACATATCTGAATTAGCCATTTCAGATATTATAGTTAATTTAAGACACATTTCTGTAATTGCTGTGCAGTTTGTGTTTATATTATAAATCATTCCCTCCCTGTCATACAGCAGATTTCATAAAAAATGAAAATGCATTAATTTAGAAAAAACTGAGGTCTAGTTTTGCTCTAGAACTACACAGAGACACATTTAAAAATGTCTGATTATGACTTTGATTTCTGATTCTGACAACTTTTGACAACTCAGTTAATGTAAATCTACTAAGCTTTGAGCAGTTATTATGGTTGTAGAGCCTCATGTTACAGTCTGTTCAGTACACAGTACAATGTTTGACTTCCCCTGCACTTCATTTCACACTTTGGTACATATCTTCTTCCTCCATACTGTCACATTCTTCTTTCCTTCATGTTATCTATTTAAGTTGCTGTTTTGGTCTATGCAGAACATTGTCTGAGCAATGGAGCCTCACTGGTTTTTGATATTTTGTCTTGCTATCCATCTGATCTTAATATCTGCCATTCTGGTCCAAGTAACTGTTGGTAAATGGCATGTTTCTTTCTCTTGTTATGGTGTAGGTCATTGACCCAGTAGCCCCCAGATACACGGCCCTGCTTAGCTCGCAGGTCGTTCCCGTCCTCGTTTCTGAAGCCAAGGAGGAGATGAAAGAGATTCCCAAACATCCCAAGGTTATAAATTCTGCATAAATATAAAAATTGTTTGACATTGACATGCTTATCAGCAGAGAATTCTCCAGTAAATTCAAAATAGTCCTGTGCTTAATTTGAATTTATTTGCTTCTCTATAGTTGTGTCTCTACTCAGGCTTGGTTCAACTGGGCCTTGTCAAATAAAAATGTTTTTCAGTTAAATCTTCTGTATTTTTTTTCAGAATGCTGACGTGGGAATGAAGCAGGTGTGGTATGGGCCAAAGGTCTTAATCGAGGGCGCTGATGCTGAAACATTTACAGAGGGTGAGATGGTCACCTTCATCAACTGGGGAAACCTTATCATTACCAAAATTCACAGGTAAAGCCATTTGTTACACAGGCACATATGAGCAAACTATTCAAGGAATAGTTCATTAAAAAATGTAAATTTTGTAATCATTTTCTCTCCCGCATGTAATTCCAAACTCACTTTTTCTGTGGTACACAAAGGAAGAAATTCTGAGCATTGTGCTGGTTGTTCTTGTCCATGCAATTGTGATAAATCAGGACATTGTGTGAGAAACACAACAGCATTTAAAGTCATTATTCACTGATAATATTCCCCTCTGTTAACCAGTGGGTCCAGATTATTGACTCAGGGAGTCATGTTCTTTTAGCTCAACTGGAAGCACAAAAGGTTGTGGGTTCAATTTTCTTGGAACACTTATATAGATATATACCCTAAATGCACGTTAAATATAAAGTCGTTTTGAATAAAAGCATCTGCCAAATGCATGAATGTAGTAAATGTAGGGAGTTGAGAAACCAGATCAGCCTGTTTATTAAACAAAACATCTCACCTCAACATCCCAAAGAACAACTAAAGCAGTTCTTAACACAAAGTCAAATGGTCATATGGTTTGCATCACCTTCTGTTCATTTTGCCAGTTTTGCAGTACTACAGCTTCTTCTTTTGGCTTGGTGTCTGCAGGGACAGCAATGGGGCAATTTCCTCTCTGGAAGCTCGTCTGAACCTGGAAAACACAGATTATAAAAAGACCACTAAGATCACCTGGATAGCTGATACTGCCCATGCCCCACTCGTACCCACTGTATGTGTGAACTATCACCACATCATTACCAAACCAGTCCTCGGCAAGGATGATGATTTCAAAGATTACATCAACAAGAACAGCAAGGTGTGTTATGCTTAGATGTTATGCTTTTCATGTGTACACATGCTTCAGAGAGAGGTGCAAAAATACATTTAAATATTGAAAACATTAGGTCTTAAAGGTTGATTCACTTCAAACATTGACAAGAGAAAGTGAACCTAAACCTAAATTAAAAAGTATGAATTGCTAAAGCATAGGCTGGATGGTGTTCTGATTTTCTATATTAACAAAATACTATTTCTTTTGAACTGATGTTGAGATGAACAACTCAGAATAGGGTTTTTTATGTATGTGACCATCTGATGTAGGTTATGTTTAAAAGGATAGAAATGACCTTACGAAACAAATCAGATTGGAGCAGTTAATTGACATTGCTTGGCTTGTGTTGTGAATGTAGCCTGTCTGCCCAGCAATCCAATAACAGTTCTTCTCACTCTATTTATTTTTTCTACTGTACTTTCCAGATAGAGGAGAAGATGCTGGGTGACCCTTGCCTGAAGGACTTGAAGAAAGGTGAAATTATACAGCTGCAGAGGCGGGGCTTCTATATCTGTGATCAACCATATGAGCCAATCAGGTTATACCTATAATCTATTCCTATAAATCTGCTCTAAAACCTTTAGCCAGAAACACAATGTGCTTATGATTAAATGTAATATGTGCTCTTGCATTGCTCTGGTGGTAGGTATTCAGGGTTCAGGTATTTGCTGTAGACAAACCTTTTGGAACTTAGTGATTAGTTAAATAATGCTGTCAATTTTAATGTAAGATTTTCATCATTTCTTTGTGTCTTATTTATGGTTTGTTGTTTAACCTTGTTTAGTCCTAACAGCTGTAAGGAGAGTCCTTCTGTCCTGTTCTACATCCCAGATGGACACACAAAAGAGATGCCCACATCTGGTTCCAAGGACAAGAGCAAGAGCCAGACAGCTGCTAAGCCTGTGAGTACGGAATACTGTTCATTCACTGTTCATGTCAAGTTTTACATTTATGATACATATAATATTATAAATTACATATGTTATAGTATATAACATATATAATAACATAAAAAGTATATATGTTTTATACAGATGAGTGGACAGGAATGCAAGCCTGGCATGGCCCTGCCCACTTCTGCTCCAGTGGCTAAGAGCTCCGCCCCCACTCCTGCAGCAGGAACTCCAAGCCCTACTTCCTCTTCTTGTCCTTACACTCGTGTTGCTGAACAAGGAGAGGTGGTTCGAAAACTGAAGGCAGAATCGGCACCCAAGGTGTGTATGTAGCTCTTTTCTAAAATCTAGTACGCTGCCCCAAATAACGGCATTTTAATTCAAAGACAGCATCTTTTATGAAAAAGGTAATCCCACAATTTTTTGCAGCAAGCTTGTTAGGGAAAAAAATAATCCACAATGGTGAATAGAGACAATGTTAGAAAGAAATGTTGACAAAGTTTTTTTTAATCCATTCTATTAATAAGTATCCATCAATTGCTTGGTTAGAAAATTGACCAAATACCCATCTTTTTTGTGTGATTGTTTTTTGTTTGTTTGTTTGAATAGTGAGTTGCTAGCTTAGCCACATAAAAACTTCAAACTTGTATGTGCCTTAAGTGAGGAACACTATTTTCAGTTAAGTGTGTCCTGTGTAGAGTTGCTGTTTATTTGCTGCCTATGAACCCGAGACAGCAGGACAGTGTACTTGATTTTTAAATGGATCTTATACTAGTTAGGAGATGAGATCTGTCTATAAGTGCATCAGTATTATTCATTTTATTAAAGTCATTCTTGACCTTGTCTACATCACCATTTTACAGGAGAAAACAGATGCAGCAGTAAAACAGCTCTTGGCTCTTAAAACTGAGTTCAAACAGCTTACTGGTCAAGACTACAAACCAGACATGGCTCCGCCCACAACTCCTTCACACCCAGCCATTTCATCTGGAGCTTCTCCATCAGCTCCATCCCAGCCTGCCAGCCTGTCAAGCTCTCCTGTGGCCATTTACGAATGTGTAACTAAACAAGGAGATCTTGTGAAGAAATTGAAAACAGACAAGGCGCCCAAGGTTTGATTTCTCAGTTTTGGTTCAGAATATTTTGTTAATCAAATTAAAGTCAATGGTATTCATCAATCTTCCTTTCTTTTCAGGATCAGATAGATGCTGCTGTGAAGCAGTTGCTGAGTCTTAAAGATGAGTACAAGCAGAAAACCGGACAGGAGTACAAACCTGGTGAACCTCCTTCAACAGGCTCTGCACCTGCACAATCTAGCCCCGCCCAACATCACACCAGCTCCTCCCAACCTCAGTCCAGCTCTTCTCCTCAGGCTCAAGCGTTGTTTGCAGATGTATCTCAGCAGGGGGAGCAAGTGAGAAGACTCAAAGCAGAGAAAGCTCCTAAGGTTTGTTTTCTTTGTGAAATAAGTTGACAAATCTAACAAAACGTTAGGGGATTAAGTGATTAGGTTAGGGGACTGCTTCATATTAGGACAAGCAATTATACCGCTTGTTGTGTGCATCATAAATGTCAAACAATGTGCATCTTCACAACATATATTTGTATATACATACTTTCATACACTACAGTTTACACTTGCAAAGCACAAACGTTTACGTAAACAAAACAAGTAAATCAAACAATACGGTAAGAAACACAACATACATCCTAATAAACATACTTCATACTTCAGATAGAGCCAACAGTTTAGAGTGATTGTATGCAACAGCATGTGCAATGCATCAGATAGTCCAAACAGAATCAGTACAATGTGATAATGTAACGACAAACAGTCAATGATAAAACCAATAGATACAGTCATGATATTAGGCACTCAACATGAACACACAACTGTCACAGACACCACACCCATTAAGGAATTCCTAGATCAAAACCAGCTACAAGGAAGAGTCTGTGCCAGTCGTGTCTGTGCATGCAGCAGTCAGTCACGTACCAACACGAATCGCCAGTTTGCACAACCGTTTGCTGGGATTGAATACAACCATGTTCATTGTATGGATGTGTATAGCATAAGATAAGCAAAACTGAGTGTGTATTTAATATGTGATTGTTAATGTGGTATTATTTAACGCTCGTGATTGGGATTCATCTGTTTAGGAGCAAGTGGATAAAGCAGTGAAGACTCTACTTGAACTGAAGGGTCAGTATAAAGCCCTAACTGGAGAGGAATACACACCCGTGACCACACCGGGAGGAAACACAGGGGGAGAGGACAAGAGCCGCAAGGAGCAAGAGAACAAGTCTGAGAAACAGGGGGGAGAAGGAGGAGGAGAAGGTGGACGCAAACAGCAAAAGGGTGGAGAGAAACCTCAGGGTCAAGAGTCTGGAGCAGGAGGAGCAGGAGATGGCCAGGGACCAAAGAAACAAACACGGTGAGAGACTTGTGAGATGCCTAAAAACAGAAAACTACGTTGGAATTGTGTGTTTGTAGAAAATCTGTTTTGTCTGGCTGGCAGATGATCTAACATGACTCTTATGTATGCAGGCAACCCAAGTTCAAATCTAGGTTGTTATTAAAGACTTTAAAGCAATTAAAGTAATAAAGTCCATAAAATTCAAATGAGTAAACTTTACTGAATGTTACCTAATAGATCAGAGGCTTGAGAAAGTTTTGCTGTTGTTTTAGTACTGCCACAACAAGTTTTGTCCTCCAAGACCGAACTTCAAACACTGCAGTTCTGTCTAAAAACTTTTAGACTGTCAGCTGCGTTTGTGATGTCTCAAAGATATTGAAATATGTATTAGAAATGTTGCATTTGTGTAAAAGCAAGAACAATTTAGATTAAAAAATAGATTAACTTGCTTTGTTTCTAATATATAGGCTGGGACTTGAAGCAAAGAAAGAGGAAAACCTGGCGGATTGGTATTCGCAGGTATTGTGCTGTTGATAATTTGCAAATGTTTGCATGATCATAAATCATTCAGCATGTTGTCAATTTGCTCAACTTTGCTCAACTCTTTCCAGGTGATCACCAAGGCTGAGATGATTGAGTATTATGATGTCAGCGGCTGTTACGTTTTGAGGCCATGGTCTTATGCCATCTGGGATGCCATCAAAGAATTCTTCGACCAAGAGATCAAGAAATTGGGTGTGGAGAACTGCTACTTCCCCATGTTTGTTTCTCAGGCTGCCCTGGAGAAGGAAAAAACCCACATTGCAGATTTTGCTCCTGAGGTGAGGATCTGGAAGGGATAATGGACTGTTCACTGTTGCTAAGCAATGTTACAAATATTTGATGCATCAATATAAGATTCAGTTACTACACAGTGTGTATGTATATAAAGGCTTCAAATGTGTTTGGTCCGCTCAGTTTTTAAAATCACAGATATCCTGTTTTTAATATAATGGATGGACGAATAAGGATCATATTAAGGTGTAAAAGGTAATGTTTAGAAGACTGTCATGGTGCCAGTAAATTAAAATATGGAATTGTGATTAATCATAATTTTTAATGTTTTAATGTGTGTGTGTGTGTGTGTGTGTGTGTGAGAGAGATTACAATCAGTTCCAATCAGCTCATCCAAATGAAACGATTATAATGTCAGTTTGAATAAATGTATTAATGACATTAACACGTGATAATGTGATTAATGTGATAAATTTGACAGCCCTAAGTGAGAGAAGATCGGAGACCAAATCTAGAGACTAAGAGAGATAATAATGATCCGTGGCACAACTCAGAAACTTTTAATCTGCTATTTCTCATTAGGTTGCCTGGGTGACAAGATCAGGAAAGACAGAACTGGCTGAGCCCATTGCTGTGCGTCCCACTAGCGAGACAGGTGAGCAGTGTTGCTTTCAACATTACAAGTATCTGAAGTAATTAGATCAGACTCTCCCCTTATTATCTTGTACTTTTCTGCTGTGTTGTGGCAGTGATGTACCCTGCTTATGCCAAGTGGGTCCAGTCACACAGAGACCTGCCAATTAAACTCAACCAGTGGTGCAACGTTGTGGTCAGTTTCAGCTTCTATGTTGTACACCTTATATCCCTTTAACCAACATGCATTAGTTGGATTTATAGCCCCATACTTTTTCTCTTTGAAGCGTTGGGAGTTCAAACACCCACAGCCCTTCTTGAGGACCAGAGAGTTCCTTTGGCAGGAGGGACACACAGCATTTGCTACAAAGGAAGAAGCTGCAGAGGAGGTTTGATGTGGTTCATGATTCCTTACCCACAACTTAGTATTTTACTTATTACAACTTACTAATCCAGAAGTCATACCATGTTATTGATCCTTCCACTCTTTATATATTATGTGTGCAGGTTTTGCAGATTCTGGACCTGTATGCTCGGGTGTATGAGGAGCTCATGGCCATTCCTGTGATCAAGGGCAGGAAAACGGAGAAGGAGAAGTTTGCAGGAGGAGACTACACCACCACTGTGGAGGCTTACATCTCAGCCAGTGGCAGGGCTGTTCAGGTATGACTTTGATTTCTAAAAGCTTCAGACTTCACATTTTTGTATAGAACATTGTCTGACAGAACATTTGTCTTCTCAGTCCTGAAGGATGTCAATGACGTTTTAAAGTTCTTTAGTAAGATTAGAACCGAACTTTCCCTGTCACTCCTTCAGGGGGCCACATCTCATCACCTGGGCCAGAACTTTTCTAAGATGTTTGAGATTGTCTTCGAAGACCCCAAAAAACCAGGTGAGAAGCAATTTGCCTTCCAGAACTCATGGGGCATCACAACACGAACCATTGGAGTCCTGACAATGATTCATGGGGACAACATGGGCCTGGTGCTGCCACCCAGAGTGGCGTGTCTACAGGTATGCTGGATGTCCATTCTTCTCAACTTTTCAGATGACCTTCCTTGTTTATCTTATTTATAATTGATTGTAACATTGGACATAGACGTACACTCTGTTTCACAGGTGATCATCATTCCTTGTGGCATCACAGCCACTTTGCCAGAAGCAGAGAAAGAGCAACTGTTGGCCCAGTGCTCCAAATATCTTACCAGACTGCAGCAGGCCGATATCAGGGTAAAGGTTGACCTACGTGATAACTACTCACCTGGCTGGAAGTTCAACCATTGGGAGCTGAAGGTGTGGAGGTTCTCTTAAAATATGACTGCACAAAATCATAGTGGCTTAAAACTTGAATTTAAAGTCTGACTTGCTGTTTTCTTCATGCAGGGTGTGCCCATAAGGCTGGAGGTTGGGCCAAAGGACCTAAAGCAGGGCCAGTGTGTGGCAGTAAGGAGAGATACAGGAGAGAAGATCATCCTACCAGAGGCTGACACAGAGAAGAAAATAAAAAACCTTCTAGAGGAGATCCAGAACAACCTCTTTAAGAAGTACAAACTAACATGTGCTACTAGTGGATGACATTCAAAAACAAAAGTTTGTTGTGTTTTAAAACGTTTGTGCACACCCATGCCCAATTATTCAGAAGAAAATATAAATACATACAGCTTTTTGGGTGCATTCTGTTGTAGTTCCTCACCTGGTATCACCACACTGAAGATCTGATATTTCTGATTGCCAGATGTGTAATGACTTAACTTGTTTCAGGGCCTTTGATGATTTGAATAAACACATGGTTGTGGCAGATAGTATGGAACAATTTCAGAAAGATCTGGACCAGGGACAAGTAAGTAAACAGTATACAAATCTTTGTAAACAGGTCTTGGTGGAATATGGAAATTTTGGTTAACTTATTTAACTAACATTTCTCACAGATTGTACAGATTCCCTTCTGTGGAGGCATGGAGTGTGAGGACTGGATAAAGAAGACAACAGCCAGGTTAGAGACTACTTTATTCTGTGCTTTCAGGGTATTGTTTGGGTGATAACCAGTATCAGGCTACAGAACATGCTTTATATTTGCAATCATGCAGAGATGGGTAATATAATCTCTTCTTCTGTCTGTCCCCAGGGACCAAGATCAGGAGCCTGGTGCACCTTCAATGGGAGCCAAGAGTCTGTGCATTCCCTTTAATCCCTTGAAGAAACTGCAGCCTGGTCAGATGTGTATAAGTGGCAAAGAACCTGCTCAGTTTTACACACTGTTTGGCCGCAGTTACTAAGAGTCTGTCATTTCGATCTGCACCAAACCAGTGGCTTTCCTTTTTAACAAATGCACTAGCAAGATTTGTTTTAACTTAGAACAACTTTCGTCTTGAACCTAAAATACTGCTATATACCACATTTAGGAGTTTCCTTTAGGAGTCTCCTCCTAGGAGTCTCCTCTATTTTCCTGCTATATTTTTATTAGCTTAATGCGGAGTTTTGGGCTGAGAATAGGTATTTTTTGTGGCTGTTCTAAACCTTTGCCCTTGACAATTGCAATAAACTAAAACTGTCTGTAATAAAGAGATTCTTACTTTCTACCATTTTAGTGTCCTTTGTGACTTTTGTATTTGGTTTGTTTACTAGGGAATCAGTTGACCTTTATTCTGTTCAGACAGTTATCAATTAATGCTGATTTCAGATTTCAAAATGGCCAAATATCTGGCAATTAATTAATATCGATGATTGAACTGTTAACTTAGTATTTTGAACGAGTTCCAAAGTATGTTGTATGTTTTTTCAACTCTATCTCAGAGACAATTTATATATGTCTACTTTATAAATATAAAACTACTTTCAAGTCTTTAAACATAAGACATTAAATCAAAAGCCCTTTAAGGTTGTGAAGATCAGGTGTGTCCAAACTTTTCACTGGCAGTATATTATACTTTGGAATATTAGTACAGCATATTCACCTGTATATCAGGTTTATTTGTACCTTATCTGTAATTCATATTCTTGTTGGATTAATACGCTTTAATATAACACTAATGAAAATTCAGAAAAGTCATTTTTAAGTTACAGGAAAGGACCAAATAATCATGTTTCTCACTGTCTTCAGGCACTCTTGGAAATTGATGCAAACCAAGTAAGAAAATGCAACAGCTGCCTCTGTGTTTAAAAGTTTGTGTCACCAGAAAACCAACTGCTCACTGCCAAAACAGCTACAAAGACAGCTGAATTTAGGTCAAGAGGCATGAGGCTGGTGACTGCTGCAACAATCCCTGCCAATCCTGGCAGAGCTTGAAAAGAACAGATACGCAGGCACTGCCCCACATCTTGCTTGTGTATCTTTCTTAATAAATTTGGAAATTGATTTTTGAGATCAATGAGTTTTTAAAATGCCCTCCTCCATTTTGAAAATCAACATATGAAATCAGTTTTATTTTCAGAGGTGTTATATATTTTTAAATAAAACATTTTTGCCAAAACGGACAATTTATATTTTCACCTAAATTGCTATTTTTGCCCAAAAAGGGCCAATTTAACTGTAAAAACTGTTTAAACTGTTTAAAACAATATGATCAATGGGGATAAAATCTTTCACAATATTTAAGTTGAGTCATGCTGCTTTATTATCATTTTCTCTTCACTGAATCTATAATTTTGATTCAGCATGAATGGCAATGAATGGATCCTCCTCTGTGTGGCTGATGTGGAAGGTGGCACGTCCATCAGAACCCACTGAGACCTTTTTCCCTGTGCAGCTGCTGCCACTCTTATCTCCAGAGATGACATCACAGTATGTTCCTTCAGGCAGGCCAGTGTTCAAGGTCTCATTCAGGTCCCTGAGATATTGATGAGATCCAGTTAGGAGTAATTAGGTGCAAATATTTTCATTTAACACAAATGTTTGGAGATTCTCACCAGTTGTCATTGTTGATCACAATGAATCCTTTGCTGCCACGGCTAAAGGCGATCTGACTATTACCATTGTCCCACCAGTTAGTGAGAGGCTGGCCATTGACCACATTGCGGAAGATCACCATGTTCCTGTAGGACAGAGAATAGAGTGAATTTCAAAGAATTTGAATTTCTGTGTTTTGACATATAATAAGGACTGAATACAAAATGCAATCTCACCCACCTGATTTGGCGCCATCTATGTTCACATACCCAGTTGTCCCCACAGGTGGTGTCTGGGTTGATGGGTACTGGCTTAGTGGATCCATCAGAATAGCTTGGAGGGCCCATCCAGTCATTCTCATCCTGTGATGATGTATCAAGATGAAATGAGCAAAATAAGACAGCTGGGAAAAATTCACCTATGTAATAACATAAGTGGACAAGTTTCAATAAAAAAAGGCTTATTAAAAATCAGAGATCATATATTTCTAAAGAGCACTATTACCTTTCCATTAATAATTTTACGGTCCCAGCGATAGCTAGACATCACTCTCGTCACACCATATGGATGAGCCAACATAAGCCCTGCAGCAATCTTATACAGCCTAAAAACAAACAATATAAAAAACTGTTTACAGTATGAAGCGTTCTGGCTCTTGGACCACAGCAATCGCAGATTTGCATAAACATGACCTAAGTTCTAAGATTATAAACATTTTACCTGGAGTCCCAGAATGTTAGAACAGAAGCTCCACCAGCACCATGACCTCTTTGATTATCATGATTGTCCACAAACACCACAGCGTTATCAGAGGGCATGAAGCCCCAGCCCTCTCCCCAATTCCTAAGACGAAACACTTTCTTCTAATAACTCTTAGAAATCAGAGCACAGCTGAAAATACTAAGCTTGAACAAAATCTAAAAAATCTAGTGTGCTACCTACTGAGACAGCATTTTATGCCCTCCTGATGCAAGGCTATTACAGAAAGTAGACTTAACCTTAATTAAGTTACCCCATAAGATACCTTATTGTAACAAGCTCAGTGCAAACATAAATCCAATTTGGCAGACAAGGCAAAAGAATAATTTCATACTTGTATTTTATTCAATAGTAAAAAATGAATATATATAGGCATGAATGTTGGCAGGCAAGTAGCTCACTAGGTTTTGAAAAAGCTGTAGTCTACTTTGGCTGTTACTGCATACCTCAAGTAGCTTAACTTCTCTCCATCCCATTTACGAATCACTGTGCCAATTTTTGCACTATGCTTGAACTCTGTCACTCTTCCGAGCCCAAAATACTCACTGGCTTTGATAGGCTCCCCACCCAAGTCAATAACCTTGGAAAATGAACTTGAGTTAATAATTTCCACCGTAATAACTAAAAACTTTTTTCAGTCATAATCTCCTTATTCAATGGTAACTAGAATTGATTAAACAGAAACACCTCTTGGTAAATGAAGGGTTTGGTGCCAGATGGAAACCATTTGGTGTTCAGGGTTTTGAGTCTCCCAAAAACATTACTGAGATCACCAGGCCACATGTGTTTGCAAGCATCTACTCTGAATCCAGCCACACCCATGTCAATCAGTTTGTTCAGGTATTCCCCAAGTTTTCCTCTAACATAGTCCTTCTCCAGGGCCAAATCCAGGAGATCTTCTAAGCGACAATCTCTCACCTGATATGGAGATAATGATAATGTTTTCTAGCATGATGCTAGATATAAAGTAGATTAGATGTTTTGTTTGTTTCATAAACTGTGGTGTCGTTTTCTCTACTGCATGCATTGTAGAAAAAGAATATAAAAAAGAACCTGGTAAATATCACCATAGTTTTCAATGCATCCACTGCCAGTTTTACATTTGCCATCATTGAAGTCTAAGTACGAGTAGGGGACAGAGGGAAAGTCCTCCTTATTGGCATTGAAGTATGATCCACAGCTGGACTGAGTTCCTGCTCCATGAATTGATTTACACATGTGATTGATGACCACATCTGCATAAACGTTCACCTATAGCACAGTAGAACAAGGCATAAGATCATTTTCTCCTTGAAACATTATCATTGAAGTATAGGTAATGAGCCTGTGTTTTACATTACCCCAACATTGTTACAGCGTGTGATCATGTCCCTTAGCTCCGCCTCTGTTCCTGATCTGGAGCACAAGTTGTAGCCGATTGGCTGATACCTCTGCCACCAAGGGTGCCAGGGATTGGTCAGCTTGACGTGTTCACTTGGGGGAGAAATCTGCCAGTTCATAAGCTTCATTAATAACTGTCTATAGAAATACCTTTTGAAGCATCTAAAAATTCTTAAAAGCCATAACTATACAAGCAGAAGATTGTTGTACTTATCCAATCACCTACCGCCATAAAGATTAGTGGTCACAGCAACTGATTATTATTTAGGCTAAATGCTGGAATAGTATAAGAATAGTTTTAAACATACCTGAACTCCAGCATAGCCATTGGGTGCCAGGTATCTCTCACATTCTGCAGCTATATCTGCCCAACGCCACTCAAACAGATGAACAATGGAGGTCCTGCCATGTTTAGTGTTTGGGTCATGCTGGGCAAAGCAAAGCCCAAAGAGTGCAGCCACAATCAGAAGCTTCATTGTGCTGCAGCGCAGAAGAAAATGTGTGGCTGTGAGTGGACTAAGTGTTATTATATAGGGGCACTGTAATCACAGAGCACAGGTCCAATGAGAGATACTAAAAACATGCATGATGAAAAATAAATAAGTCTATAACGTTATCAGTTCCCGAAGGCTGCTGCAGATGTAAAGTGCCGTGTCATTCCCACAGTACGTACTTAAACATATACAACTGTGTTGGACAGGCAACAGAGGGAAACTATCCAGATGTAGTCTTCATTCTAATATTGCTATATTGTTTTGTAAGCAGCTAATATTTAGGAATCTTGTCTTACAATTTGTGTCCTGGGTTATGTGTTTCTGGAATATTTTGTACTTCTGGATTGGCAGAAATCCTTATTACAAAATGTATACAGTTTTCACTGTTAGGTTAACGCTAAACATTAAACTGTTTTTATCAGTGAAGGTGGTGAGATCTCAATACCTTTGTCATGTCTTATATTTAGGATTTTTGTAATCATTTATATTCAGTTGTTCCAAATCTGTTTGTGTTGTACTGCAACACATTAACATTACTATCCTCTCTGACACTCTGAAATTGCTGATTTCATCAGAGATTAGCATAAACATGACCTACGTTCTAAGATCAGAATGTTAAAACAGAAGTTCCACTTTGGCCTAATTTTTTTAACTTGAAACACTCATTTAAAAAATAAATGTTAAGCCCTGTTTTGTATTAATTTTTACAAAGGTGATGTGAATCCCAGCTTTTATTACCTGTGCAGGATAACATTGGGAGCAGTAACATCAATGACAGAAACAACATATGTATGTAATATTCCTTACATGCACTGCTGAATACTATCACTTTAGGCAATCATTTACAAATGTCCTTCCTGAACCCTTACAGGGATAGTTTACTCAAAAATGATTTTTTTACATCATTTACTCACATTCATGTCATTTCAAACCTATATGACCTTTTTCTTCTGTGGAACACAAAAGAAGTCATTTTGAATAGGAATGTCTCGGGGGGGCTGTGTGTCCATATGATGGAGGTTAATGGGTGTCACCATCATGAGGCTGCCAGTGTATTTAAAAAAAAAAGTGTTCTTTTTTTGTGTTCCTTTGATATAAGTCTAGTAATACGTATTACGTATAGTTTGTATAATGCTTTTTTAAAAATCATTACCAGTGATGTCCAGTAATGCTTTGCCTTTTGTCATTGGTGTGCTTGGATACCCCTGCTTGAGCTATTTATTTACTGCTTTTTTCATTTTATTTATTTATTAAGTTAATTATTTTGTTACTGTTTACTTAATCCTACATTGTGCACTTCGGATCTGTGCAGAAAAAGCTCTGCATGGATAAATGTGGTTTGGTGTAGGCCTACACATGGAAATTTAAATAAAGAAGTCCTTTTGTCGATTGTAATTATTACCTACCAGTGGTCAACATTATATCATTGGTTCAAGACTCGCATGTCTTTGGCAAGCCTCTAGGACTAAGGATTTATTTAAATAACAATACTCTTTGACCACACTGGGCTGATTAATGCTGCTTTATTATCATTTTCTCTTCACTGAATCTATAATTTCGATTCAGCATGAATGGCAATGAATGGATCCTCCTCTGTGTGGCTGATGTGGAAGGTGGCACGTCCATCAGAACCCACTGAGACCTTTTTCCCTGTGCAGCTGCTGCCACTCTTATCTCCAGAGATGACATCACAGTATGTTCCTTCAGGCAGGCCAGTGTTCAAGGTCTCATTCAGGTCCCTGAGATATTGATGAGATCCAGTTAGGAGTAATTAGGTGCAAATATTTTCATTTAACACAAATGTTTGGAGATTCTCACCAGTTGTCATTGTTGATCACAATGAATCCTTTGCTGCCACGGCTAAAGGCGATCTGACTATTACCATTGTCCCACCAGTTAGTGAGAGGCTGGCCATTGACCACATTGCGGAAGATCACCATGTTCCTGTAGGACAGAGAATAGAGTGAATTTCAAAGAATTTGAATTTCTGTGTTTTGACATATAATAAGGACTGAATACAAAATGCAATCTCACCCACCTGATTTGGCGCCATCTATGTTCACATACCCAGTTGTCCCCACAGGTGGTGTCTGGGTTGATGGGTACTGGCTTAGTGGATCCATCAGAATAGCTTGGAGGGCCCATCCAGTCATTCTCATCCTGTGATAAGAATACATATAATGTCAGGTAAGTTGGTTTCAACATCATTAAGAATTCTTATAAAGCCTCTTGTTTAAATTATTTTTTGTTGATTAAAAGTTTTTACTTTTCCATTCACAATGTGTCGATCCCAGCGGAAGCTAGACATCACCCTGGAGACACCGTATGGATGAGCCAACATGAGCCCTGTAGCAATTTTGTAAAGCCTGAAAAATGCATGATTGGACAATAGCAATCACAGATTTCATCAGTGATTAGCATAAAAATGACCTAAGATTATAAACATTTTACCTGGAATCCCAGAATGTTAGAACAGAAGCTCCACCAGCACCGTGACCTCTTTGATTATCATGATTGTCCACAAACACCACAGCGTTATCAGAGGGCATGAAGCCCCAGCCCTCTCCCCAATTCCTAAGACGAAACACTCTCTCCTAATAACTCTTAGAAATCAGAGCACAGCTGAAAATAAGAATCATATCTTGATCTACTTGTGTTAACTGTTTCTACATACCTCAAGTAGCTTAGCTTCTCTCCATCCCATTTACGGATGACTTTCCCCAGTTTTGCACTGTACTTAAACTCTGTCACCCTTCCAAGGCCATAATACTCACTGGCTTTAATGGGCTCCCCACCCAAATCAATAACCTAATAAAACACATTTGTGTTGTTATGCTATATTTAAGCACTGACATCAGCTATGGTCAGAAGTCACCATGCTTGCTACCTCTTGGTAAATGAAGGGTTTGGTGCCAGATGGAAACCATTTGGTGTTCAGGGTTTTGAGTCTCCCAAAAACATTACTGAGATCACCAGGCCACATGTGTTTGCAAGCATCTACTCTGAATCCAGCCACACCCATGTCAATCAGTTTGTTCAGGTATTCGGCCAGTTTTCCTCTAACATAGTCCTTCTCCAGGGCCAAATCCAGGAGACTCACCAAGCGACAATCTCTCACCTGTTTGATATAAAAACAATAACGAAAGCAGATTTATCTGTGTGAATTCAGCTTTCAATTGGGTTCAAGTTTTTAAAATTTTTTTAACAAGTTCTCTATTGTATCCATTGTATAGAAAAACAGAGGAGAACCTGGTAAATATCATGGTAGTTTTCAATGTTTCCACTGCCAGTTTTACACTTATAATCATTGAAGTCCAGGAATGAGTAGGGGACAGAGGGAAAGTCCTCCTTGTTGGTATTGAAGTATGATCCACAGCTGGAGTGAGTGCCCTCTCCACCAGCAGCTCCACACATGTGATTAATGATTACATCTGCATATACATTCACCTACAGTAGCACACAGACCGTCAGGTGGAGCAACAGTAACATTACAAAATGTTACTGAAACAATAATACATTAAATCAACCATCAAACAGGACTTTGTATTCTGTACAAATTCTGTGATTTGTAACACACAGAATGTGTAGAAAACAATGCTTAGTCAGTGATACAAAGATAAATATATTTCTATGATTAATACATGTGCATTACCCCAACATTGTTACAGCGTGTGATCATGTCCCTTAGCTCTGCCTCTGTTCCTGATCTGGAGCACAAGTTGTAGCCGATTGGTTGATACCTCTGCCACCAAGGGTGCCAGGGATTGGTCAGCTTGATATGTTCACTAGGTGGAGAGATCTGTCAGTTCATAAGCCCCATTAATAACTGTTTATGTCAACAATCAAAAATTCAACAAACAAAAATAATGGGGCAAACCATGCCACCTTTCTTCTTTAAGTTGTCCCTTGGTAAGAAATGAATCAGATTGTCCCATGGTAAGCAAATTTCAGCTATTGATCAATATTAGAAGAAAGCCCCAGTGACATTATATGAAAAAGGTCCAACTGGTTCCATGAAAAAGTAATGCTGAATCATTGTAGATTGTCATTTTAAATATATGATTACACAACAAACAATTATGCAGTTTCTAAGATATGGGGTGACACATTTTACCCCAATCTCCTCATCTCCTTATAAAGTATTAAAAATTATTTTAATCAACCCATCCATGCCATATGGCACAACCTCTTGTTTTAGTGCTTAAGGCAACAGGAAGTTTATTCTGACATCAGTAAGAAGTTAATTCTACACATACCTGAACTCCAGCATAGCCATTGGGTGCCAGGTATCTCTCACATTCTGCAGCTATATCTGCCCAACGCCACTCAAACAGATGAACAATGGAGGTCCTGCCATGTTTAGTGTTTGGGTTGTGCTGGGCAAAGCAAAGCCCAAAGAGTGCAGCCACAATCAGGAACTTCATTGTGCCACTGCACAGAAAGCTTCTGGGTGAAGTGAATTCAGTGTCACTTAGTTGTAAACAGCAAAACCATCCAGTGAAAGTCACTGGAAAACATCCATGCTGATAAACACGTATAAACATTAAACAACACTGATAGACAACTCAAAAAAGCCACAGATGTGAAGTGCTCAGGAATTCCCAAAGCCAATGCTTTGTAAATTTGTGTCACAGAAGTGAAAACTGGGGAGTGTTATAATAATTTCTTAATATTCTTGCAATGTCCATTAACTGTGGTAATCAAATTTACTTCAAATAATTGTAGACAACTTATTACACTTAGACAACATATTAGACAACAAACATGCACAGTGTAAAAAATACTTTGCTGCACAACTTACTCTTTGTAATCCTGACTGGCCTTGAGTTGCTGTAACTTAAGAAATGGTTAAAAAATTGCTTAACCTATTTTTTTTTATTATACCAGTCAGGATTTAAAATTTTATGATAACGCCAAGCTGATTAAACTTAATTTAAGGCAGCAAAGTTTTTTAACAGTGCAGTAGTACCTCACAATTGTGGCAAATGTGGACCTAATATACATGGTGCTATTTTCAGCAAACTATTACAACCCTCCACATCAATAAGATGTAATAAATACAATGTTATTAACAGTTAACATGTATGTAATGCTTCAAAGATATTAAAGCACAAAGAGTCAAAAGTGAGTGGTAGACATTAAATAATTTATTTCCCTTTTATTGATCATACATGCTTATGTATAAATTGGGGAATTGGCCTGTACATCTATGTACAAGAACTGTTATCACCACTTAAAGGAAAACATACAATAAATATTAGAGGCATCATTTAATGTTGGACTGTAAAGCCAAAAGATGATGCTGTTTATCGGTTTCCCAAAATCGAATAAACGTTGACAAATGATGCTATTTAAAACAAAATGAACATACTACTCTGTCAAACAAACAAAACGTTTGAGACATTGTTACAGGTGAAGAACAGACAATTAAAAATTTTGTTTATTTAACAATGTCAACAATAAGAAAAAACTACATTTAGTATTTGTGTCCTTATCTAAAGAAAGATGTATCATCCGTAAGACTTCTGTAATGCAGCTGCTCAGGAATGTCTCTCAAGCAGATTCCGTCTCAACACTCGTCTTAACAGCTTAACAAAATTAGAAAAATGAAAGAAAAGAGAAAGGAAAAAAACTGTTTTCTGGGACCACTGAAGTACAAAGTGTAAGTGGTAATAATAACTGCAAAACATTCCACATCTGAGGACTAGATTCTAACACAGCAGCTGGAAAGAGAAACACTACACAACATTGTGTTACTTGAAAGCCAGACAAATTTACCAGGTGCAAATATGCTTACACTGCCTTCCACTGAAATGTAATAGTGTAACAAGAGATGATTATTGTAAGAATAAAAAGTATGATGATACAAGATGGCTGATTTGAATCCTTTTTCTTATTTTAATTAGTGTTAGCAATGACTCGTGTTTATTTTTAGCAAGTTAATCTTTAATGGGTGGATTCCACACAAATGAAATGTTCTTGTGATATTACTCCCTAAGATTAAAGATTACTCCCTATTTTTAAGCCATTATGTTTTTATTAATTGTGGCAATTATCAGTAGCTTACTGTAATGCGACATAATATATATATAAATATATATATAAAACCTAGTCACTTCTTTGAGAGATTTACCCTTACCAGTTCTGTGTTAACTGGCATTTGTTTAAATTGAACAAGGGGAACATGGCACGGTGATCACAAGACCACTTAACCACCTCATATGATATTATTGAACTGTAATATGAAGGCACTACAGAAATGTTTATTTGTGGGCTAGAAACAGAAAAATTCATTAAAATCTAATCTAACACTACAGCTGTGCGTCTCCAGTAGTGCGGCTTTAGGATATGAAACTCGATGACTCCAGTTAAATGTATTGTAGTATGAAACAAGTATGAAACAAAGCTCCAGTCTCCTCTTCCTGTGTTAAACTTTTGCTACCGCAGACTGTGGTCGACTGCCACCGAGACAACAAGACCGCTTTAAATGAAAGCATACACAGTCTGAAACTGAAACTAGCCTGATATGACCTTAATGGGCACTAATTACACTAATCAAAAACAGGACACATATTTTGGGCCAATAAGTCGGTATGAATAACAGTTTAGATTTACAATCTAATGCAAGAGTATATTTATAAGAGCACAGCTCACTCTTCCCCCAAACGCCATTTCTGGGACTCTTCTTGTCGGGCATCTGGGTGGATCTGGTTCCTCATGCCTCCCAGCACATTTGAGGTTGCTTCTGTGGCAACGATGAGAGGTTTAACAACAGCAGGAGGAAGCTGTCGTAGGACTCCGCCCACAGCGCCTGTCATGCCCCGTTGCTCATGCTCACGTGTGGCAGTGTCATAAATGGTCAGGGCTGTATCTGTAATGCCCTGTAAACACACATGGTACTTAAGAATCTGCATTAATGTTTAGATACAAAGCAGCAAACACATCAGATCAGTCTGGAACATTCTACCACAATTGTAAATGACAGCATTACAGAAACAGGACCTGACTGAATATTATGAGGCAGGTGATAGCAAAGGGGCAAAGGGGCTCATACCTCCTTTACTACACTGTATGCTTTGGCCACACCCTCTCTGAGGTCCACTGGCTGATGAGCCAGGCAGTAATATGAGTAGCGTTTTATCTTCTTGCATTCTTTCTCATCAGGAACTGGAGAGACCATGTCATAAGCAGTCTCTGCAGCCGCCTACACCAGATCAAGCATTGTTTAGACAACAGCAAATGTATAAAAGAACATAACAATCAGAACAAGTTCAGGTCATAATTTGCAACAAAACCAAAAGAATAAAAAATATTTTTTACATGAAAAGCCTGTTTTTCATGTTTTCTTTTATATTTTATTTGTGAGTTTGTAATTCTATTGACAAAATTTGTGACATTTACCAAATAAACAAAGTAATATGAACATTATGTTCCTATTTCCCTATTATTATCATAAGAGGAAGATTAACATGAAAACTATGCATACAGGGACGTTTTGGTAACCTTTAAAGCTCGAAGAACCCAGTATTTATTGTAATGTTATACATCAATAACAGCAATTACAGTGTGCATGTGCAATAACCTTTATCTGTTTTACCTGTATTGTTCGCACCATCCGATTAGTGAGCTCCAGAGCTGCCATTGCAGTGGATGTTCCAAAGGAGGCCGTTCCCCGCTGAAAGCCGCGCACTATTCTCCCGTCCTTACGGTACTGCTCGATAGGCAACCAAACCAGATCCCTGAAACCCTGAACTATACAGAGAGGACAACACTGCTCAGCAAAGGAAACTTTCACTGGACCAGGGTTCATTTACATAGTCATGGGGGTTCAGAAACATCTGCTCTGCATTTATCAATTTAAAGCAAAAACATTTTATTTTCATTCTTTCCTCCATTTTCATTTCATTATTTTCACTCTGTATGATAGAAAAGTGTTGCTCTAACCTAGCTGCACCAGGGAATGTATGGGCCCCACCCCTCCCAGAAGCCCCGGCAACTGGTTCTTCTTGATATCATTCAGCCACTCGTTAATGGCATAAGAAAACAGCTTGTCAACACCCAATAATCTGTAAAATAAAACAGTCAAATTTCTGAATATCATCCTCAATAACCTGGATCAAATAGTCTTGAAAGATCAAATATTCTTGAGATTTTTACACAGTTCTTACCCTTGTCTGTAACACAGCCGTCGTAATTTGAGCTCTGAGCAGTTTAGTTGTGTCAATCCAATCACAATACCAGCAAATGTGCCCTGAGAAAAATGACGCTAACATTATATCCAGAGATCATACAATCATGTACTTTATGCATTTAAGTAATTCTCACAAACGTGGGTCGCAGTAATGTAAAAAAACAAATGTCACACTACTGTATTATTGTAATACAGTAACAAAAAGCTTCCTGTGTTAAATAGTTATTATTTTGTTCATTTTGTAAAATGCAAAATAACCAATATTACTAAAATATATAAATGTTTTCTTTTACAATATAAATAATATATACTGCATATTTTTTGCATTACAATAGTAACAGGAGTTGGTAGTCTTTCTGTAATTAACCTGAAAAAGAATGTCTCGTTACCTTGGTGAAAATGATCCTGAAAACAGGTTACATTTTCATTTGACAAAAAATATTTTTTGGTTAGATTTTAGATAAAATGAAAATGATCATGAAAATAATTGAGAGATTTATGTATTTACTACAAGACACAGACACTGTTTCTGACCACAGAAAAATGTAATCTAAAAAGTAGTTAATTGATATCAAGTGGCCAAAATAAAACAATTTATTGAACAAATAATGTGTGTTGGTGTTTTGTAAATGTCACACCTGCTCCATGGCCATGTGTTTTCCATGGTAGTCTAATCTGATTGGCACCTCTGACGTGAAACGGAACTCTCTGGAAAACAACCACATGAGCCACAGAAGGTTTTGCTGTTATTAATTCATATCTGAACAATCTGATACATGTTTAATGTAGCTGGTCAAATTCTCATACAGACCTGAAGAAAATAGGCTGGTCTGTGAAAGACAGAGGCGTAGTGTCTGTCTCAGCGGTGCTGTCTTGGCTGCCGGTGCTAATGAGGCTCGGGCTACCACGGGCTTGCGTTGGCACTGAGATGATGGGCGCAGGTTCTTGACCTGCTGCACCATTGTACTTGGAGAAACTGCAGGAAATGTCAGGACCTGGGGGCTTCTTCATCGATACGCAGAATACTACAACACAAATCGATAAAGACTAATGAAATACCTACAAGCACAGAACGAATCAGTTTGTATTCTGCCTGCTGAGTGTCACCTTCTTGCTCTGGTGGGGAAAACAGTTCTACTTCTGTTGCCAGACTGGTGAAGAAGTTCTTCAGAAAGAACAGAGCATCCTGTACAGTGAAAAAGAATCAAAGTGATGGGCTGACTGCCAGCTGCTGTATGCTAGAAACATATGATGGTACAGTATATATATATCATGCAGTATTAAGCGATATGTCAACTGCTATAGATTCTGCTATGTTGATTCTATATCCCAAACATATTTTTACTATCATGTCATTCCAAACTTGTAGGACTTTCTTTCTAATAAAGCAGGCAGGAGTGTCAGCCACAAGGTATTAGTGGCTTGCTGATCATTTTTCTAAGTACTTTGATGATTTTGGTTGTGCACACACAGCGTGTGAAGAGTGGGTGCTCTTCTGTACCTGGTCAATGTTCAGCCGGAGGGGCATCAGGGACACACGCAGGCAGCACTCCTGAGGGGCCTGACCTGCCTCTGGACATACATGCAGGGCTCTGATGGTCAACTAAAACACAAAGACCACACACTCTTTCATCCTATACAATGTGCTATGTGTGACACTCTAAAAAAGCATGCCTTATTTGCCTGTGAATGCGTGATCTCACCATGTTAGAGTGAGCTTTTCTGGGCATCTCTTTACTGGAGTACAGGTAGAGGAACTTGTTCATCATGGAGGAGGCCAGTCTGTCTCTAATCTCCAGGTCCTGCACTGAGAACACCTGTCTGGACACTGGCTGCTCGGTCAACACACCTGCCTCAAGTGTCACCTGAGGATATACCTCATGCTGGAAACGCACCTGTTTTGGTATAATACATGCTTATAGGGATTTTCTAAGGTTTATAGTTATTTTCTGTTATTTTTATGAACAACACTGCAAAATGTTTTCAGATACTTTTGTATATTTAGAATTTCTACATTTTCTGAAGAAAATGCAGCTGTAGATGGTGCTTAACTGTGCAAAACTTGCTTTGTTTTGTTCCAGAACCTTTAATGTTGCTAGTAGTTTTTTAAGAACATCAGCTATGTCATTGCTAGAGTGTTCTGGAACACGCTCAGAATATCTCAGGTCCTTAATGCAAGTCTATGTTTATTCTGACGTTGTCCGGCATATAAAATTTTAAGTCTGGCTGCTAAAAGTAACAGCAATCGTGAGAACAAATCATAGTATGCAAAAGTACTACATTTTACAAGACAGTAAATATAGTGTTTGTGGCTTTTAAGCAGGTAGCAAAAGCTGCAATTCCACCACAACAAATAAATCCAGTTTCCAGTACAACCAGTATGACTCCAAAGTGCAAGTCCTAGATAGACTTTCTCACCTTACTGAGCTGTATCTCCATCAGAACATCAGGGTTTCTGCTCCATCCACCTCCAGCACGAGAGCTTCTCCTGGTCTGTCTCACAGGAGTCTGTGATGGAGAACTGTGTGGAGTGCATCTACACACACAAACAAACATGGACATCTCTGTACATCGCCATAATGTGAGCATGCATGTTCATTTTTATAAAGCAAGCCATTTCTGTACCCTAGGCTGCGTGCAGGTGAGGAGAGCGCTCCACCTCCAAAATCCTTTCCTCCATAGAGATGCCACACCACTGAGATCTCCTTCACAAGATATCTGACCTCAGGGACTGGGAAGTGAAGCGGACCCTTATTAGAGCTACTGCCCCCTAGAGGCAGGCTGAAGTGGTCCTCCTTCACCAGGATGGGTTCAGAGGTCAGCTTCTTTACCACAGGCTCCTCATCCGTTTCCTGAAAGAAAGAACATGCCAACCAAACAATATGTAGCCACGTTAGAATAGCCTCTATTTAAATGATAAATAATGTTACAGAATGTTACAATAGTGTTTGAAGGATGTTACCATGATCATGGCTACTATGGCTCCACACAGAATAGCTCACCGTCAGTCTGGAGCTGGGTGTGTCCAGGATGCAGAAGTCATCAGAATCATGGGGCTGGGAGGGAGCCGGAGGGGAGATGAGTGGGGAGTGCAGGGTGGGGTAGGTAGGGCTTGGCTCCTGTCCCAGGTTCCCACTCTCATCAGGAAAGAGGAAGAGATCAGAGCGGGGTGGGTCATGATCATCTGAGAGATTTTTATTGACACCTACAGATCATCAGATTTAACAGAAGAAGTATCACTGCATTATAGATACCATTCCCTACACAGTTTACAAGTTAGAGATATGTAGATTATATTATTGTGTATGGTTGCAAAACTTCATAAAATCTAAAGAAGTCTTCATGCATCACAAAAACTAAAAGTGTCTGCCAAATGAATAAATATAAAACCAAAACATTGTGAGCAGAGTCTGACCATTCTGCTGCAGTGTGTGGCTCTGCAGGCCGTCTGTCTCCTCCATAGCATCACTCATCAGATCCTGAAGAATCTGCTGCTCTGCTTCTGGAAGCACAGGCGTCTGAGCGGGTGGGCGGCTGCCTGCTTCAGTCTGGAGAACATTAAACATCAGCTTGAATCACTCACAAACAACTCAATTAAGCATTAACAACCCAACTATCAAACACCTATTCAGTATAGCTTGTTTTTAGTAAATATTTAAAAATCATTTCAAACATGTCTCATGTCAAACTTGTTTAGACATTTACAAAGAATGATGTCCACCTAAACTCACCTTCACTCTTTGCTTAGCGCTTCTGGTTTTGGCCTCCAGTCCAGAAGAGGGCAGTAGATCCCCATAACTGGCTATGTACTGAATAAGGTTCATGAGAGCAGCACAGGAGTCAGAACAGGTGCGGATGTGAATAACGTCACTTGAGCAACGTAACTCGAACCTCGGCTCTGTCTAAAGACATGAACGATATACACAGCACAAGATTGTAATAAAAAAGATTATGAGATGTGTGTCTAATGGTCAACAACTCAAACAGAGAACTTTTCTACCATTTTGCCATCTGCTCCTGGTTTCACTGCTGTGATCCTCAGTTCCAGAGTGCCCATATCAACCACCTGCACATAGTCTGAAGAACAAGACAGAAATAATGAGGATTAGACTAGCAGATTTCATAGGCAGGCATGATCCGATACAGCATCAGGCATACGATTCCTCACCTCGAGCCAGATTAACAGACACAGCATTGATCTTGTCAGACAGAAACAATGCAGCCTCATCTAAAATAATTCTAAAAGGGAAAAAGGTATAAGCAATTAAATTAGTCCTGTAAGATTTCAGTAGTGGCTGATGCAGAGGTGGAGGAGATGCTTTGAGCTCTACCTGAGGTTAGAAGAAGAGTGATCTAAGGACACACTGCTGGAGATACTGAAGGTCTCCACAGTCAGCAGAGATCTCACAGGTAAATATAAAGGTCTATAGAGTGAAAACTACAGTTTAGAATAGTCCACAAGGTTCTTTACCAAATAAAGCACAATAAATACCTATTCATGCAGAATCTAAAAATATTATAACTATTTCTTAAATCAAATATTTTGCCAACATTTATCTCTTTAAATATATACAAGACAGCTGTAAGGGCTGAAGTTCACATTGCACTGTAGTTGTAAAACCTATAAGTTTGTAAAAAGTCTGTAAAAACTAAGTTGCATTACCTATAATCGAGAGAGCAGCTCCACAGGTGCAGATGGAGAGTAGATACAGAGATCTGAGGGTTGTAGCCAAGCACCGGCTCATCTGACACGTTTAAGAAGTCCAATATCTACAGTGGACAGACAGTCAATTATGTTTAGCACAGTTACTGTAACTAAAAATCAGTTTTACTGTATTAATCTCAAATCAGATGTCAACTTTCATTACATCATTACTCATCCATTTAAAAATGCAAAGTCAATTGTAATAGTGCAGGACATTTTACTTCAGGTCATTTGGATGCTGTTCTGTTTTACTACCTGGTTGTACCAGCCCAGACTTGAGGGCACTACTCTGTGCTCAAGTGTGACTCCCCTCACGCCAACAGCAATAAGAAACTCCTGAGCAACACACAACACACAAGATGACAACAAATTCAATCTCACTAAACATGAAAGTTTGGAGAAAACACAAAAATAGACATTTAAGTAAAAAAAAAAAAGGCAATTGAACTTGCTGACAGCTGCTGAAAGTAATAACCCAATGGTAAAATGGGGTCTAAATATTTTTAGTATATCTGGCACATTATTTAAAAGAAAAAAGAAAATTTCAATGACTAGGATTTTAGTCATTTGACTTAAAAATCACAATTTCAAAATGACTGAATATTTCCAGGTTTTCTGTGAGCATAGGAACCCTGTATAATGCATTTGGGTGTAATAATCTGCCCACAGGTGCACTCACCTTGACATTGCGCTCAATGTTGTGGGAGGAGATTTTAACAGCGACAGACAGCATGCTGTGAGGCTCCAAACTGAGCCCCTCAGAGGGAGACGCCCTCTCAGGGGCAGATTCAGACGCATACATCACCGGCTCCAGCCAATGAGGGCGCGTCCTGCAGGGCAGATTAACACTCCAGTCAGGGGCATCTCCATCCACCGTGCCTGAGGAATTCAGAAACAAAGAAAAAATATGAACAAAACATAAATAAGAGCCATAATGACATGATAAATGTGTAAGCACTGCAATATAAACAAGTATCACAAAGACACATATCACAAGCACAATATTTCTGTCTCCACTATAATAAAAAATTAAACAGGTATTTAATCAGACCAGCATGAGGCTAAGTGAAAATGAACAGAAAGAGGAACACAAACAGGATCAGCAGAGGTTGACTGTGTGTTTGTTTACCGTGGTGATAGAGGCAGGCCTGTGATGTGTGGAAGCAAATGTAATGCTGGTCTTTGTAGCCCTCGTGCTGTGTCACGCCAAACAGAGTCGCGTTTTTCACCTCCATCCAAAACTCTCCATGTTTGTTTTTTACCACACTCTTATCCTCCTGCTGAAAGCAGTGGCATTTAATATATATGCAACATGTAAGATTAGCATTCTTTACTTGACTAAAATCGCTCTGTTCCAAAACACCACACAGCCAGTATTCTAACCATCATGGAACATTATCAAGTAACTAAACTGAATGCTCCACATAAGCAGCAAACTCTGCATAGCACCAAACAGCATTGAATTGTGGGATTGCCTCATCCAGGATAAAAAGGATGAGATTCTGCCTTTGAAATTGGGTAAAACTAGGTCTAGGTGTGTGAAGGCTGCACAAATAGTATCTCTACTTGAAATATCTTTTGTGTTGGCAGAGCCCCTGTGAAAGCTATCAATACCTTTGAAAGCTATCTCTGTAGGCAGCTCAGTAAGGCTGGCAATAGAGCAAATGACTCGATATTGAAACTCTGTGTGTATGTTATAATACCTCGAGCTGTGTATGTACCGCCAGCAGGCCATGGTTCACAGCCAGTACGATAGAGAATAGACTCTGAGAGTTCTTGGGCTGCATCTTACTCCTCTTCTTCCTCCTGCTCCTGTAGCCCAGCTCAGCAGGAGTGTAGTACTGCAGGGTCTCCTCCTCAGAACCGCTGTCCTCCTCTATACACACAGACACACACGCATATTACAGGAAAGATCCAGGAATAGCTTGTGAGCAGTATAAATTTAATTCTGAGTCTTGGCAATCACATCTGAAGGACTGCCTGTCATATATTCATTGTGTGGTCTGGTATTAGTAGTAAATAAAAGCATGTACTGTTCTGAAGGGAAGGGGTCATTTACCCTCAGGGCCGGTAGATCTGAACTGACTGAAGCTGTCTTTACTGTAAGTGTTGATGAGTTGACTAGCTACAGACAGACCAACTCCATATGGGATGTTTTCTATAGTCTCCACTGGTGATGGAGCAGTGGGCTCCCACAGCAGAAGGTCATTGTTAATCCTGTTAAACCAAAATGAAGGCTTGTTGGACAAGCTACAGCTTTGATTCAATGGAAAACAAAAATAAATAATAATTTCGATGATGCAGATTTAGATTGTATCTAAACCATTATGTTTTTTGTTACCTGTTATGTAATTTCTCATAGAAGGCTTTACTGGGCAGCGAGAGCTGAACGTTGGGGAAAGACAGTTCCAGGATGTAGCGAGAGTTGCTCATAGTTTTCTCCTGGAATTCTGTCATCTCCAGCACATCTCCTGGGATGACCATCTAAAGGAGGTACAATGAATGTCAAAATATGGCACATTTTACAGCATATGAAGAGAAAAATCTATTTACTGATTTGTATGTTTTTTACTGGCCCTCAAAAATTAGAATGAAAGCTGTCAGTTATTTAATTTACTTTTCCACCAATGAGGTTAACACATTAGTAAATAAATAAACAGTAAATAAGGAAGTAATCACAACATAAACCAAGTTAATATTTTCCACTGTCCTGGCATAACTCCTGAATATAAAAATATAACAATGTAATACAGAGAAGAAACAGTTTCTACCTCTTCATTCTCATACATGACACGTCGTGAGGAAAAGGGGGACGGCTCTGGTTTGCCAAAATCACAAACGTCTTTTAGAGAATGGGCAGCTCCTTCCTCTTCTTCCTCCTCCTCCAATGAATGACCATCCACTCCTTCTTCCTCTTCCTCTGTTGTTACACGTTCTAGGATGGAGTGCACGGCCATTGGGTTCACCTTCAAAACCATTCTGAAAAGAGAGAGAGCAGAAAATGCTTTGCCTTGTGAACCTGGATGAATTGTTTCAGTACTTCACCACAGAACAACCTGTTGACTCAGAGGGCTTAGCAAACCTGGGCCAGTCAAATTTGCCACAGTCTGAGGATGTCATGTCCTCCTCCATGGTGTTAGCTACTCGTAAGAATCTGGCTGCGGGGTGATCTTTGTCTTTTTGGAACGACCCTAGGGTAGCAAAAAAAAAAAACAATGCATGGTTGGGAAATGCTTCATCTTACCTGGGAGACACTGTGAATGTTGTTTACTGTAAATGTCCAAGGTTACTTAAAAGCACAGCTAACTTTCTGAAATAAAAAAAGTAAACAGTGAGTTTTCATCCATTATATGTTACATTATCTGTTATATGTGTGTTTTAAATGGATCGTATACCTAAAACATTTATGGCTTTTGATACACTTATAAAGTTTGTCTCAGGTTTTGCATTAACCTTTATAAATGACCGTTTAAAGCTGGGTTCTGTAAAGATCATACTTTCAAGACTCTGTCTGAGGAAAACCACATTTTTTTTAAGGAAAGAAGAAGTGAAGCTCATAAAAGTATCTCTGCATGTTCACTCAAATAAATCTACCAGTTACCTAGTCTTCTACTCCAGAATCAAGTTACAGAAACAAAAACTTGTGTTTGATTATAAGTGTGTCTGTATGTTAGTACCACTGAGTTCTTTAAATGTGAGCTCCATTTTGGTCTGCTCTGATGAGTTTCCTCCAGTGAACTCTGTCTTAAGCTCCAGGTCTTCCAGCTCCAGTCGCAGAAGCTCTTTCTGAAGGGACTTCTTAAACCAGGGGCCCCTCTCCTGATCTGAGCGCAGGTCCGGGATGGGAAACCGCACCACCAGCACCAGCAGTGGGGCGTTTATCGACACAGACATGTGACAATGCGCTGGGTTACGACTATCATCAAGGAAGACTTCTGCAAATGCCTTGTGCTTGGGAGGAAAACACACAACTGCAATAAGAGGCAAAGTGCTACACAAATAAGGTAAATACCACACAGTGAGGTGCTAGTGTTTCTCACCAGACTGATGTGCTTATTGTAGGATGTGTACATGTGAGATGCCATCATCTCTGTGGTAACCAGTTTTTGAGGCTGTAGCAGAGAGTTGAGCCTGTCCACAATACTGATATCACACTCCGAGCAAACCTTAGCCAACTCAACTTGCAACTCTGCTTTACGGGGTATAGCACTCAGACGTACCTGCCCGCCCTGATGATAAAAGCGTGTTTACGTTGATTTGATTTGTGGTTGATTTCAACGAATAAAATCAATAAAATGGACCAGCCTTAATTTACTTTGGTAAAGCAAAATGCTCTAACTGAAATATAGTATATATAGTATATGTATAACTACCTCTGTTAAGAAGTGTTGCATGATTATGATAAGTTACCTGCGGACCTCTGCGTTCTGTTAGTTTGTAGAGTAGATGGAGGCAGGTGGGAGGGGAAGTTTCACTACTAGCTGGGACATCAAAAGTAAGAAGCTAAATTTGACAAAGACGAAACATAATTTCATTATTTCAACAGTAACATATAACTGTTTAATGAACAGTAGGTTTGCTAACATATATTTGTGTGTGTGTGTGTGTACCTCTGTGTATTGTGCTCCACTCTGTGTAGTGTGGTTGTCAGCAGAATATAGGCACTCCAAAAGCTCCATTTGGCTCAAAGAGAGATCTGTGTTCAGTGTACGTACGTTGGAGCCTTGGCAGTGCTCATATGTCACCTTTAATTCCTCACCTATGAACCTGAAGAGGAAGATATATTTAAAACATTGTGTTGTATTCTGTGGTTTCTTTAAACTCTTTCTTTGACACATTAACACAAGAGCATGGATGTTGGGTTCCACAAGACTCTGTATTAGGTCCATTGTTGTATTTTTTACGTGACCTTTAGAATTCATTGTTATGCATGAATTGTTATTTCTTTTAGACCAGTAATAAAATGTGAGTTCCTGGTGTGCAATAACAACATAAAAGGTGGCTAGGTTCTGTCTTCTGCTAAATTCAGATATACACACTCATCTCAGTTTAAGCCTTTAAAACTGAAAATGTATCTGTTTTGTCTGGCAAACAGGTAACTTTCTAGAGTCATACTTTCACTTATTCAGCAGTGTTAGGCCTGCCACAGCATTTATAAAGTAAGAATATTACTTATAGAATTAAGAATATTATAAACTTAGCATAAAAGAAAATTAAGAAAACTTTAAAGGATAAAAGATTGATTTACCTGAGATGATCGTGTGGACAGGCTTTGTCAAAGACAATTCGTGACTTAAGGAATCCCCCCTTAGTGAGCTGATTTACAGACAGAATACGGAAAAACTCTGAGGCCATTGGTGCAAGAGGGTTGAGGGAGGAGTCTGGTGGTGGGAGAGGGTCAATATGGAGAACAGACAGACAGAGACTCCCCACTGTCAACCTGAGAACCAGCTCAGGCCTGGATTCATCACAGTGCCCCTTGGATGGATGAGCTAGAGATCACACATAAGGTAGAGAGTTATGATTGAATAAAAATAGCCATGAGTGTCAATAATTATTATAAATCATAAAGTTGACGTCTGATTATACACATTTAATTGACCATGAAAAGTACTCACAGGTCTGCCGGAGTAGCTTTTGGGGGAAATGAGGATCTCTGGAAAGTTGTGGCATCTCATTGGTCTGTCTCTCCTTTTGTCTAGTAGCATCTATGTACTCTTCCCACACCGTCTTGGGAACGTGTCAAAACATGATGCATTAAATATCTTACACTCTGTAAATCTCACCTATCAGGTAGAGAGGTCATAACATAAGGAATTAAATTTCCCTTTATATTTTAAGGTAAGAGTTTATGGTGGTTTTCAGAACTTAAAATTCCTCCCTGTTTGAAAACAAATATTAAAACAAAGCAAATATTAAAACAAAGCAATGCTCGTTCTGAACTTCTTAAAAACACATGCACACATGACCCCTAATATATCAACTACAGTACACCCATTTGTTATTCATTCTTGTTTTTAGTACAAAAAACGTTATTAGCATTCTAAGTGGACCTCTGGGGTGTGACGTGTGACATGACTGCTTTAAAAATATTAATGAAGCGATGAAATCATGAGGTGAGAGGGGATGACCTACAGTTGCATTTCCAGATGGTGACTCCCCTAGGGAGGCAGAACAGTTGCTATTTAGAGACAAGTCCAGATCCACTGTGGGAGGATCTCCAAGAGGAGGAAGAGATGATAGGCTGTGTGACATGTCCATATCAGCCATAGAGAAAAAGACATCCTCTGTCAGATCAATAAAAGAGAGACATATCAGTGATGTAAGCTAAAGAAACAGAAAGTACTGAAAATATGTGCTGTGCTGCACTAACCTCTGCTGGACACTGTTCTTGTGGTCTCACTCTCAAACAGGTCCTGGTCTGTGGCTCCTGTTATGGTGTCCTTCTTCAGACAGCGGTTGAGCTCCATATGGAGACGATACTCATCCTCCTGCTGCATGGGCCGACTCTTCCTATCTTTTCCTAAAGCAGACCACTCCTGCCCTGCTGTACACAAACATGCTTACTCTCGCACCCACTTATTTCAATAATTAGCATATTATGATGGAACCATATGAGTGAATTATGAGTAAATAAAACTTGACAACATGCAAATAAACTACAGCTGTCACCTGAGCTGGAGAAGACACCAAACATATCCAGTAAAAGGTGGACTTGACGTGGTGAGAGCAGCATGATTAGAGATTCAAACTGCCCATCAATGTCCAACTGTGAAAAAAAAAAAAAAAAATCACCGTTGATTCACTTTTTGACTGATATGTGCATCTGTGCAATACCTTTATAACCAGCTACAATACAAAAGACTGTACACTTGCAATTTTAGGCTAATACAGTATAAATACCCACCTTGGCTCCTGGCATGGCTTCGTTTTGCTTCAGGACCATGGACAGATCCAAACGCCCACTGAGGCAGCCCACTTGCACCGGTTCGAATGGCATACTGGAAGACATGGGTTCTGGAAATTGGGGGTGAGGCTCACAGATGATTTTTGGGTTCCAGCTTGGTGAAAGTTTAGGTTCAGTCTCCTTTAATGTATAAAGGGCACATATCTCAGAAAGCTTTGGATTTGGCATGGAACAGCGACAAATACATTTTTTTCCACTTAAAGGCAGGGTATGTTGTGTAGGTAAAGTTGTATAAATATTTATATATAAATACATCTTCTAAACCAACCCTTAAAGGGATAGTTCATTTCAAAATAAACATTCTGTGATAAATTGATTATATAATTGTATATAATTGTAACTGATTATATAATTTATGTTAATTATTCCTTTAAAGTTACAGTTTCATTAAAGATATAACAAAAATAAGTTATCTGCAACTATCATTATGCAAGAGGATTGTTTGATGACAACAGGATAGTCAAACTCACTGTTTGTGGGGGAGGTGATTTGAGGCCAGCACGTGCTGACTCTGAAAACTCATCCCAGAACACACAGGCACCATCCAGAGTAAGATTTTTATGTGCAAATGTGGTGGGCTGATGGATATTGACACTGGAGCCCTCCTCTACACTCTCATCACAGTAAATCATCCTAAATATCACAGTGTGTACAGAGAGCATTGTGACGTTTCAAATGAAGACAATTATAGGACAAGTGTGTGAGGTATGGTAAACTCATACACAGTATACTTCACTAAAAACATTGTGCTGCTTCAAAAATAGTGAATAACATTTTCAGAACTTACTTATTGATTCGGAGCTCGAGGGCAATGCCGGTTTTAGAATTTTCAGGAACGTGTTCCATCCGCAGGACAGTGTCCACAAAAGTGACCTTGACTCTTCTCAACACTAACAAGGAGAACAGGAAAACCCATTAGAAAAGTCACAAATGAGATCTCTTTAATATCAAAACAATGACATAACAACATAAAGAACTCCATTATGTCTCATAGGACAGGGAAGATCAATCTCTAAGCAATAACAATTTCCTTTGGGAGGAGTGAGTTATTAAAAGTTAATGAAAAACATACTGGTCTGTAATCTTATATGGCAGCTCTAAAAACAGCAACAAACCATTTAAAAAAACTGGTTCCAAAAAACAACAACATAGTTAACGGGGAGAAGAATACCTGACTCAATAGTCTCAGCAAACTTCTCCAGCCCTTCCAGAGGCTGGAAGCTCTCTCCCTGATCGTCAGTGAGTCTTTGGCTTAGACACTCTTTGGCCAGCTGCATGCTGCTGGTCATGAAGCTGGACCAGTACATGGGTTCCATGCCAGACGCTGGAAATGAATAACCAAAAGTATAAACAAAAGTACAAGAAGCACAACTTACACAATGTATAATATATATATTGTGTACTTCATATGTTTACTTCATATGAATCGCAGGCTGCACAGCATTGCAACCAGAATATCTGTAAAATTATGGAATATTATCTCAAAAGACTGTGATTGCAAGGGATGTTTCTTACTCATGCGAGGTCTTGGCCTGAACACCATCTCCAAGCCCCTCACTTCCAGCGCACAGTTGTCCTGGAGCAGTGAGGCCCATGGCACAGTGAGGGAAATGGCTTGAATAAAGCCCTCACTTACTTCAAATGGAGCGTCCACAGACTCCAAGATCTCATTCAGGGACTAGCGATGAATGAAACAATGGCACTGTGTAACTGTGGATAAACACCTATCCGTACATTTTGATGACTGTATAATGTAAAAGCGCAGGCTATGTCTTTGTAAATAAGGGGGGAATGTAGGATATTAGATGCTCAATGGCAAAAGAAGATACAACTTACCCATTTGTCAAGCGGCACTTGAGCGAGTGAGCCTGTGCCTTGATAGAGATCCAAGCTAAGCTGGTCCAAACTGAGCTTCTCTTGGAGGAAATTGCCAAGATAACGATGCAGCAGGTACCTGCAGGCCCGCTTCTTAATGGACTCAGAAAATGGCCATGGCATCTTGACCGGTGCTTGGGTTTAGTGTTTGCTGAAACAATTATGACATCCAGGGCAATTTACCAAGCTAAACACTGCCACATATTTCCAAATGGCTTAAGAGGTATTTACTTAAAATGTATGTAAAATGCAGGTACAAAATTAACGTGACTCAGCATGTAATACACTTCAGAAGCAGGCGTCAATAAATGCACGTGCACACTTAAAATTTACAGAAATATATGAGAAAATTACAAATAGTAGTCACACTCTAACAAACTCAAACTTTTTTTGCTAAATAACACACCCACAAAATGATTCATGTTCTGGTTATGTGAAAAGGTTGTTGATGGCAATGACTCAGTATAAAAACATGATCTGAAAATTTGCCACCAAACTGATGTTTCTGCTACCTTATCAAATCACATCTGCATAACCAACAATTTAATACACTGATGCAAAGTCTGAATGTCCATGAACTCTAAATGTCAAACATAAAATGATAACCAATAACCATAGCACAGCATTAGAGAAACACTGCAATAATAAACCAGGTCGGCAAGCAGTACTCATATGATGTATTTGTCTGGCGTGCATAATGCTGCTGTCTGGCACTATATCTGTTACAGCATATATTGACAAGCGTTTGCGCAACTCACTCAAGGTTGCTGAGTTTATTTGCCTGCCAACAATGCTAAATCATGGTGTCACGCTGTCCAGCAATTACACCTGCAGAAAAGTGACAGCACGTATCCTTCGTCACTCAAAATAAGACATTTAAGTCAAATAACTCACCTGTGTTGTGAAATAGCTGACTAACCGTAGTTCCTTGGCTTTGGATGAACTAGCATGCTGGCTAAACACAATTCTTCATACCTTAATTTAAGTTTGCGTGCTCAGCTAAACCATCGCGCAATCATAACATCTATATTAAACTGGAGATCGTCTTTGGGTGCATTATAAGAGGGTGTCAGGTTATGTGAAAGCAGCATCACTGCCAGTCTATTTGTTTAGATGAGGCTAATGGTGGTGTTTACAAACACGCCTGCGACTGCGCATGCTCGTGCCCGGTGTATTCATGAGTGTCCGCTATGCGCGGCCAGTGCACAGCTCATCTACGCAACTGTAGGAGCGTAATGAATCGCACAGCGCAATAAATTGTTAAAAATAAGAACAAATGTGTTTGGTTTATGGTAAGTCTCTTAAAATTGTATGGTTTAATAGATTCAGCTGATTTGATGCGTGGTGACAGGATTGATAATTGCATTACAATTAAATTCTGTAATTTTGTTTTACTGTTAATTACAACATCAACGTGGATTTTAATGCGATTTTATATGTTATTAATTCATTGTAAATAAGACGTTAGTTTAAAGTGTAATTTATATATAATTAATTAAAAATTTGTAAACTTAACGCTACGTGTATAAAAATCTATTAATTGCATTTTGCATAGGAAGATTACGCTACAAGTAACACTTATGGAAATGCAATTGATGTTACTATTAGAACATATTTTATACTTTATATACGAAATATAAGAAATAATAGCACAACTCATAAAAAAAATTGTATTTTTTTTTTATTTACGCATCGAAGTTGCTTATTGAGAGTACAGAATGCTCTGGAAGCCCTTCCGCCCCCAAAGCTCCTTAATCTACTCACACAAACAGTTACGTAATGAAAGAATTATACATCGCTTACATCATCAGTTAGTAGTAAAAACATTAAATTACATATTTGTGTATATTACTGCAACGCTGTTTTTGCAAATTTGTAGAAAATACTAATCATGCGCCAAAGCTGCACTGCGCAACTGTAGCGCATAATTGACACTCTCGAGTTCACCGCACTGGCCGGCATGAGCCGGAAGTGTTCCGACGAACTATCTCTGAAGGAGGTTAGTAATTCACAAAATTGCGATAATAAATAATTACTAACATTTCCAACTGTATCAAATAAAAACTAATTTATTTGTTCACACTATTTTGAAGCTGACACTAAACTGACACTAGCGTTTTATACAGACAACACTAATTCTAACTGCAGTAGTAATTTTGTTAGCTAGCTTTTAATGTTTTTCAGACTGTTTTAAAACAAGTTATGTCTTACATTACAATTTAATTTGCAAACTCATTTACTAAAATGTGTGTTTATTCCCAACAAAGTATTCTTCCTAAGAATAAAACGTAGTTTGATACTTTAGTCAGTTGCGGAATTTGTCAAAGGCGTTAGCATCACTTTTACTGCTCGCGCCCCCTCATGATCCGACGACGTCAGATGTTTATGAACATGCAGTTTCTCTCTGCAGTTCGTTTGTCTTTAATCGATCATCTGCTCATCTGTTGCTTTTAGGGGATGGAAGTGGACTGTAAACCAGAAGACCTTTCTAGGTGTTCCTATGAGGAGCGCTGTGTGGAGCTGGGAGACGTTAAAGACATGCGGCTGGAGGCAGAGGCGGTGGTCAATGATGTGCTCTTCGCAGTGACAGACATGCACGTCTCTCACAATCTCAGCAGTGGAGTAGATGTGGCGTATATAAATGTTGAAACCAGAGAGGGAAACCGGTATTGCTTAGAGCTCACAGAAGCAGGTCTAAGGGTGAGTTATAAAATGAAAAACATTAACCCAGGGGTATGAATCTGGACAACAGCAAGGCCATTTTCTTTATAATATTGATCAAAATATTGACAATTTGATGTTTTCCCAAAGCAGGCGATGAAGGATGTCCTGTCTAGATCCATGCACCTACCTTAACCTGTTCGATAAGTTTGTGATGATCTTAAAGCATCACTGTGTTATTTTTCAGGTGGTGGGACACACCTTTGATCAGGCTGATGAAGGTTTGAGCACCCAGTATCATGAGACTGTTTACTCACTGTTGGATTCTCTGAGCCCTGGTTACAGAGAAGCATTTGGAAATGCTTTGCTGCAGAGACTGGAGAGGCTTAAACAAAATGGACAGTGAAGGGTTCCGTTTCATTCAAAACATCTTTGCTTACTAACAACTCGCAAACCAAGTCCTGTGGTGCCCTCAGCTTATAGAATCAGTGATACATTAACATTTTCAGTTTTTAGCCTGTTGTTGTTTTAACAGAAATTCTTGTGATTATTTGAAATTAACTTGCTTGTGATGTTTTAAGTGCTTACTATTATTTAGAGAGGTAGATTAGAGGCACTTCTGTAACACATGAAGAACCCAGATTGTTACTTTACATACAGTAAGTTTCTATGTTAAAGTATATGGAGATATTAGGAAAATGTCACTGGAACTAATATCTTTTATGTTAACACTTTATGTTCACTGATTTTGGCTTAACTGAGCCCAGCAAAGTATTCATTTTAGACCTCTGTACTGTATTTCTGTCAGCTGTGTTACAGCATGGTTCAATAAGTATTATCATTATAAACATATCAGATGCCTTACTACTCATTCATATTTTAAGGTTTAACCTGTCAGGAATGTGGATATGAAAATGAGTGTCTAAAATGTTTAAATTGCAATTATTTTTCCATTCATCAAAGTTAGCAAAAAATACTAAGCCAAAACTGATAACTCGTGGTAATATCCACTTTCACATCCTCTAAGGTTTTAAAATGTTTAATTTTTTTGCAAAAAATGTACAACATCTGTAGAACTACCTGTTAATGCAGACATTGGTCTTTGAACAGCCCCAGGAATGAAAGATGGTGCCTTTTAGCACTGAAACAGAAGCTTTATACTGTTTTTGGCTTTTTGTTATAAGAGTGGGATATTCCTCCTGGTTGTTTAAACATATCACTCAATGTGCAATTTGAATATTAGTGTTTTAAGGTATGTTTTAAAAATATTTTTATTGGTTTTGGGGTGAAAGATTTTAGGTTATGTAGTGATTTATTCCCTTGATTCGATTGGTTAAAAACAACATGCTTTATGTATTGCACAGATTTGCACTAAAGGAAATAAGGTAGCCGTTTTCTGACTTTAGAAGGGCTGCCTAAATATGCTACAAAGGTTACATTCCATTTTTTCCTTTTCTTATAATTCAGTTCAGAGAAAAAAAAAGAATGATTATTACATGCATCAATACAGAACCTTCTTGTATGATGGGTTTCTACCTCATCCTGGGTTTTAAATTTGCAGCCTGTTTACTTTAGCATGCCTGTAAAATTGATGTTTCCAGCTGGTTTTGGATTACTAGAAGATGGTGGTATGCCGTTTTGTGATAACAGAACAAAATACAGTCTATATCTGTCCCAAAACAAGCGTCCTAATAATTTCCTTAATGTTTGTTTAGACAAAGGTAAAACATTTGAAAGCGTGTTTAAATGACTTGACAAAAATACTGTATTCTGTACATGAGAAAAAAGTTTGCTTGCTTTTGTCTCCTTGTAATAAAAAGCACACATTCAAGTTATTTTGGCTTGATTTAAACTAGAACCCAATCTTATTTTGCCGAAGGGGTTTTAGCATTTTAAAAGCATTCGTGTACTTTTGTCTTAGCTGGGGGTGATTATTGCCAAAGCAATTAGCAAAAATAAGAGACTGTTTTCAAAGCAAATGCTTAATATTTCAAAACATCTTAACATTTAGCTATATTGTTTAGTTAGCTGCTACTCTCTAAAGCACACAATATTGAAGAACACGGCAAAGTAATAAAAATAAATATGCAGATTTAAAATAAGTGAAAAGGTAATGACTAATGGCTGTTATTGTATAGCCACAAAGCAGCTAGCAAACAATCACTTGAGCATGACTTCATAAACCAAACGCTATTTTATGGTACCTCATTCTGATGAATCACTGATACCATTTTATCACAAAATGGAATTAGGAGCGGCATGTCTATAGTTAGATATCAAAAGCTAAAACAACATTAAGAAAATCATAGTCAGATTAAGAAATCATAAAATTAGTACCTATTTGATTACATCTAAAATGACTTTCTATTATTCAGGCACACAGAGGTTTTCATTAAAACCCTTTCTCGAGAGTCCTTTTCTTAGATTCAGTGTTGGCCTTCAACTTACAATCTTAACAGGGAACCTGATGCAAAACAGATCTTTCCTGGAGTCATCCCTTAATTCCCATTGCACAACCAGCCTTAACTAAAAAAAAAATAAAACAACATTTATTTAAGGAAGTCAGTGCTGTGAAAGGCTATAATGGGTTACAGCCATATTTAAAATTAAAGAATGTCCTAGCTGAAGATGTGAAAGAAGAAACATCTGACCATTTTTTAACACTTACATTCGGGTAATTGCTTTTGACAGGCAACTGGTTGACGTAGCTGTACATTTTTTGTTCCTGAACCGGGCACTGGATTCCAGACTTGCAACAATCATCAGTTGGAATGGGGAAGGGAATCGGGAGACCAGCAATCAATCCATGAACCACAGCTTTACAGACCTGGCTTGGAACACCTAAAGAACATAAACAACTCACAGCTTCTCCAAACTTTGATCTGGTGCATTTGCCACAAAAAGAAAAAGCCGCTTACCACTGCTGAAGGTTACATCAGTTGAAGCTGGCATGGCTGTTGCGGGCAGGGCTGGATGTCAACCTCTACTACTTTACCAACTTGTGAACCTACGAAGGCAATGGGACAAGGAAATTAACAATACCAATGTCAGAAAGACAATAAAAATGTATATAGCTGAATGATCACATCCAATCTGTGCATTATGGGCTAACAAAAACAACTTCTATACTATTTATTCTATACATGGATATAGTAGATTGTATACAATGCTTTTATAAACTACAAAGCAAACCAGTTTCATCCCAGGTAGTATTGGAATAGTACACTTAAGTATACTAGTGCTAGCACTTACTACATACTACTAAGTATACTTAAAAAATACCTGAACATTGCTAAACTATACTTAATAAAATTAATTTAAAATATACTTATTTTGTAAGGAAACAGTTGTAAGCCTTCCATCAATCACAGACCCAGAAATATTGTCTGCATTTCTGTGAGTTTCTAGAATTATGGACAGGCGCTTTGGGTCTAGTCTTGCGAAGTATAAGCTCACAAAGTATAAAGTAAAAACTCAAAGGTAAATACAGTATCACTTACCACAGTCCACAAAAATCACCGTCTCAGAGTAAGTGTAAGCGAGAAAAGAAAAGAAAACAACGCAGATCACACGGTAGTCCATGACCCACATAAATCCTGTCAAGACCGAAAATACGCGTTTACTAAGATCCAGAATACACAAACAAAACAGCTGTATTATTATAAAACAATATGTAAATATATATATAACATAAAACGTATATATAAAACAAGCTTCGGTCTGAGAGAAACTTTTTAAACCACAGAAAGAGAAGCAGGAAAAGCAAACAGTCAAAATGGAGTAATAGCTATTAATTTAATGAAACTGCGTTTATGTACCAAACCCTGCTGTAGTCTCCTGTTGTCACACCTTGTCTCCTTATCACAACAGCAGTATGACTGTCCTCCAATCAGAACCGTCAGTCTGGGCGTCATTATGACGAATCTTTCTATTGAACGCTTAACCAATGACAGTGACGCATGGAAATAGAACAGGCACAAGGGGAGGAGCAACGTGTTGCCAAATTTAAATTTCTATCTAAATTGGTAATAAAATGTAAAGTGCATCTTGTTTGTCCTTTATATAGGAAGTTACTTTTCCATCATTGTTTCATGTCCTACATTAAGACACCAAGACTGACTGTTAATATATGTCTAACTTTTATCTGTGCTCGCTGATTTTTACTGTGCTGCACTTTGAAATTATATCTGCATTTGAAATATACATTTATTAAAAATTGTTTTTTAACACATTTCATCACATCACATTTTTCTTGCTTGTTAAAGCTAGCAGAAAAACGATGTAATTTCCAGGTCACAAAGTAAAAAGTTTACAGTTAACGAATTCCGCAAATAAATACTTAGGATTTAATAAAACAGAACCTGGCAACCCGTGTTATCTGTGCTTCTGTATTGCACAGGCGCGGTAGCGATTGCTTTGTAGAAGATGTTATTAGCCCGAAGACTCTTTACAAGCGCCCCTAAAACAACATCATTTTACCTTTCCAAGTATGCACATATTACCGGAATGACAGCAATTCTTTTCAGTTGTCTTGCCTAATACAACGCGACTTTGTTTTTTATATTTCTATAGACGGAAGCTTAGCTAGCTAGTTAGCTTTAGGTTACAGTTGCAGTAGTGAGCTATATGACTGCGTTTAACCTTCATGAGACACGTCTCAGATACTTACTATTATTCTTACTGACTATTATTCAATACGTCATATAAAGTATTTGGTTTAATCAAGGTGTCATTTCCCAATGCAAAATGTAAACGATTAACTAAGCTGTGGATAATTAGTCTTCGTATATTAACTTGTTACTTTTTAACATTTTAAAAACATTTTATTTGTATTATACATATGAAGTTATAGGCTTTTCTTCCTGTTTTTATTTTGCAGTTGAATATAATCACATTGATTTGTAATTAAATGGCTTGTTAGTTATTGTACCAAGATCAGGAGCACTGGCTGTACAGTCCTCTGACATGGTTTGTGTTGTTCTCCAGTGTATCTTCAGCCACAGGTCAGTCAGTGCGAAGATGCCCGTCTCCTCACATCTCACCTCTCACTTCCACTATGCACTACAGCAGCACAGCCTCCACTTCTAAAGAGCAGCTAGATGCATACACCACAGCTGGTGACAGCATTAATCTCAGTGAATCCTGTGTCAAGGTTTGACTGCACCTGGACCTCATCTTAGATACTTTACCATAGTGATTGCATTTAGAAAAAGTAAAAAAAAGTCTCATCACACACAGCATGGGTGCCAAATAATCCCCTTTGTGTGATTTTGTGATATTTTTGTTATTCCCGCAGAGGCTTACAGAGATTATGAGTAAGGGAGAGTATCTGAGGATAACAGTGGAGGGAGGTGGATGTTCGGGTTTCCAGTATAAATTCTTGGTGGACACTGTCAGGAATGAAGATGACAGGTAAGCATGCAATTATTGTGCAAATGAAAGCTATAATGCCTCAGGAATGATGCTTCAAAACCTGACATGTAGAGGATAGCTGTGCTAGTATTTATCTTAGCAACTGGACTTAAATTGAAGGTGGGACCCAAGGCAAATTCTAAAAACTTGTGGGGAGATTTTTTTTTTACTTCGAGCAGTATGCAACCACCATCAAGGTGGCTAGTTTTTCTTAAGAAAATGTTCATTCAAACATCCATACCAGTGTTCATACTGAAGAAATAAAAGGTGTATACCAGGATTTTTCCTGCGTTTATGTCTGTTTCTGTTTTGGTTTTTTCCAGAGTGTTTGAAAAGAATGGTGTTGGAGTAATAGTGGACCAGGATAGTCTGGAGTTCGTGAAGGGATCCACAATTGACTTCAATCAGGAGCTCATTCGCTCTTCTTTTCAGGTGTTGAAGAACCCTCAGGCTGACCATGGCTGCTCATGTGGTTCATCCTTTTCTGTTAAGGTTTGAGGCACGGCGACTCTCCATCACTTCAGATGTGTTAAACCACAATTTGTTAAGGCATGTGCTTAAAACAATCTGTCAGCAGCTATATTCACAGTTTCTTGTTGATATGATGGGTTCTGACAAATGAATAAAACTATGATTAATGTAACCAGATTGTCACATGGCGGAGTGAAGTTCAGAGCCCAAAGCTCTGGTGTATTGTGTATATATAGAATAATGTAAATAAATTGCTAATAAAGTTATAAGATTATATGATTATAAGATTATCAGAGTGTGCAGAGTGGCTGTTGATATCCTCTTACTAATAAAATAGTGTCAAAGTCAGTTGATGTGCTTATTGCTGCTTTTTATTTTGACGTGAATCAGGCTGATAGTTGTGCCTCAGTTAAGCCTTGCTGCTTGTGAAAACATGCAATGTAATAATAGTGCAGGAATGCTGTACTGTTTAATCATGATCATTTCATTTGAAACAAGTAATGTGCATTTTGCATGAAGTGATCAAAGCACTGGATTAAATAGCTTCAAGATTACATTATAAAGATTAGTTGTTTATCATGATCATAAGGAAGTTCATCGTAGTATTAGATTGCTGACAAGAACTTTGCCTAGAGATGATCAAAGCCAATACACAGTGTCAAAGAATGTTAAGAGGTCCCTTGTAATTGGTCCTATCCACACACTAAACAAAACAATACTTTTTTTTAATAGCAAGACATTTCTGCATTTATTGTCTTTGCATATACTGTACTACAGCAATGAGTCTGTCTCATTTCTTTAAATTCAGACTGCACGTATATGTAATATAATTGCACTGGTGCTGTAAACTCAAGGGATGCAGGATGTGATTTTCTTGCAATGCATAACAAGGGTGTGTACAAGTATTTCAGAAATACCCAATAACACCAATAATTGTCTTCAGCAGTTTTACATAAACTTGTGATATATATGTACATATTTTTTATTATTAAAGTTGGCCTTTAAGAAACATTTCACAAAAATATACAAAAAATGTCTTTACAAATGATATTTACATTGATAACAAGAAAAACAAAACATGCATTAAGCACATATCTTTTAATCAGAATGTTACACCGAGGAGAGAAAATGTTGCATTTTATATCTTCAGTTCATTCTGAGCCCTGACAATCCAGCTAAATAAAATAAAATCTGATTAAAAAAGAAAATAATACTTTGATTCCCAATCATAGTAAGATGTGATGTTATAGTGGCTTCAGCAGCAAGATGAACAGTGATTTAAGAGAGCATTCAGACAACCTCTTCATTTTCTGAGGGAAAAGTTGCATTACTGTGTTTTCTGTTAAACTGTGATCTCAGACATTAAACATGAAGCATACAGTTCATATCTATTCCAACAAACACACAAACAGACACATCTCAATTTTGCTAATCAAGCTAAAGTTGCTACATACGAGGTTAGGAGTGTTTAGGTTTGATGATCGAATACCACGTTTAAGATGAACATTAAAAGACAACTGGACTACCACAGTGAGCAGGTCATGTGTAGAGTGCATAGAATGCTTTGGCATGCTGATACCCCAGAATATAACACCAGTTACATTCAGGAAAAAGGCCACAGGAGATGTATGAATCTTAAAAAAAAAAGTTATATAAAACAAGAATTTTCCAGAAAAAAAAAACTCACACCTAAATTAACAAAGAAACTCCACGGGTAGTTTAAGGCTAATTGTACTTAGCTTGCTACAAGTTCGTTGTTTGAAAGAAAATCTTTAAAAAAAATAGTAGAGACAGACAGACAAACTCGAAAATCAAAGATGTTCAGCAACTTGTAGGTCAGTTTTTTTAAGGTGTGGTGTAAACACATACATACACGACAAGATCTTTTACATTGGGTCATGTGACACTTTTGCCAAACTGTCATTCGAGATCGGTTTAGTTCAGGTATGTGTAATAACAGAGCCAGCAGCCCATTAAGATCCATGCACCCTGTCACAGAGTAGATCCATGATTCTGTTCATCTGGGCTCATGGTGGTTTTGAGGCATAAGGGAAGGAAGGAGATTGTCTTCCCTCAGTGAGGAGCGTGGACACATCGCCACACAAACAGGCTGATTAATGAAAAAAATTACAGAGAGAAAATATATTAAAAACATTACCCAGAATGCTCTATTCCAATCCATAGTGAGCTGCCTACATAGACAACATAAACCAGCATGGGCACACACTCAATGCACAGGCTGTTTTAGAACATAGGCAGCAACTTTTTACTGCTTTCTAAGACATCTTGTTCCAAGACAGCATTGTATGTATCCTTGTTGACAATGCAATCCAAGAATGCACTGCAACAACCTCATTAAATGTTTCCATCCATCCATAGATATTTCCTAGATATCCTAGATATGTGTTGCTTCTCTCAGATTTAAATTTCTTGCCACAAGCAACACATTTTACACCAACAGCTTTTGAAAGAAATCATTTTACTCACACTAAATAAACATGTTAAACTGTAAGTCCTTTTTTGTATGCCATTAGAGTACTTCACTATTAGCTGCCTATGTAGATGGTGGACAACAAGACAGCTCACTAGGTTGTAGAACAGATCTAATGATAATAGTTTACATATCTTGAACGCAAGTGTAAAATACTTATTAATTTTACAGTTCAGAGTCAATATCAGTCAAAAATTACAGCTTAAAAAATGGTTATTTACATTTTGAAGATAAACAACAGAGAATCAAAACATTAGCAGTACTGAAACTGTTACAACGAGCTGTTTTTAAAAAGGAAGAGGTTAGAAAGTTCAGCTGTCACAACCAGCTGTTTAACCACATAAGCTTAAACAGCAATATCTAAAAAACACACCTTCTATCATCACCTCCAGCACTGACCACATATCGATCCCCATTAGTGAAGCGGATGTTGGTCAGATGGGCAGAGTGACCCAGAAATCGTTTGTGCTTGGCCTGAGGACACAATTTCTAGTGAGATTATTTGATATTTTATTCTTGAAAAAGCTATGAGATATGAGTAAGGGAAAATGTTTTAGTAATATATAATAAAGGACAGATATATAACTCATCTATCCATTATTATATATACACATATATAAACAATGGAAGAAGATCCAGCTAAACACAATTAACTATAGTTGTTGGGGGAATGTGCTGTGTCAGTAGAAATGTGATTTACAGAAGTTGTGTCACAATCATTTTTATTGGCTTTCATGATGTCTCATCACATGCAATGAGCATTTTCCTTAGTAAATATAATCTGCAGATACAGTGAAAATTTGTCTGTGGTTTGTATTTATTTGTAAGAAAACACTGACTAAAGTCATGTCATGTTTGCAACCACAGAAGCACAACATTTTTGACATTCTGTAAGATAAACAATGGTTTGGTTTGGCATCACATGAAATTACGTTAGACTGACAATGCAAAAATGTAATAGAACAGATCATCTAAAAATAAAAATTCTGTCATCATTTATTCACATGATTATTCTATGTCTTATTCTATGACCCTGACAGCTCTATTCCCCGTGGACTTTAATTTCATTGCAAAAGTCATACAGATTTAGAATGCCATAAGGATGAGTCAAAGTGGTTTAATTATTGTGTTAACACCACTACATGTAGTTACTGTCAAAATCTTGTAGTGCACATGTGAAGTGTATTTTATTATTTAGCATTATTTCAGGGTATTTTATTATTTCAGGTGACAAAGGTGATACTTACAAATTTCTCAGGACAGGGAAAGTCGAACAGCTTTACCATTCCAAAGTCATCACCTGTGACGATGTTGATGCCGGAGTGAGAGACACAAGCACAGGTTACATCTGCTTTATCAGTGTTCCTAGACCAGATGCCCACCACCTCATCCCCTAGGACACTACAGAGACACCCATACATGACAGTCTGATTACATAATGCACTGTTAAATGTTCCTGTAGTGAAACTTGTAGAGCATGGGTTAACAACACCAGGGTCATAGGTTTGATTCCTATAGACTACACCTACAGTGAGTCACTTTGGCCAATTCTATTTGCCAAATGCATGAATTTCATCGACAAACAAAATGCCAAATTTTAATATTTTTACAATGTGATGATATGACATTTTTTCTATTCCAAAACTTGGTAATTTGCCTACCTAGATGTCATTTTGAGGTATTGCATGCCTAAGGTACTGATGAAAAGTGCTTTGATGAAAATGACTATTTTACCATACATGGATGCACTGTTTTTTGCTTATTTAAGTACAGCCACATTAGGTTACAGAGTGTTGTCTATGGCGAGCTTTCTAAACCAGTCTTTCTAAATCACTTAGTTCAGTTAGAATTAGAAGGCAGCTGCTTAGGAACACAGCAGATAGTAATGCTTTTGAAACAGTTATTGTCTGTATCTGCTTGTTTTAATCTTAAAGATACAGCACCCATAGAATTGCATTTTATGAATCACCAAGAACCATGATTTCAGCTAGAAATCTTCTTACTTCTTCCTACTGAAGAAAAAATGTCACTTACACCTTGGTAGCCTTTTTCAAACAGCAAATTTTCATTTTTGGGTGAACTATCCTTCAAAAGCACTAAGAACTTTAAAGCTGTAATGGATAACTGTACATACCATTAAGCATTTCTCCGTTAATTAATTCTATCAAATGGGATAATGAGTTCTCTGAGACAGTGAATGAGGTCTGATGTCATGGATTTAAAGGTTAGTGTTTGTGTTCTGGCTGCTGGTATGGATGTGAGGATAAGTGCACCACAGTTAGTTACCTTGTCCATGTGGCCCAGGTAATCCTGTCTATCACTGCTTGCTCTGTGACTTGCTTCCCAGAAGGCACCTCATAGACGACACGCTTATAAGCACCAGTGGACAACTGCACAGATCAATACATGGAGGAAGAGTGATACTATACTGTTTTATTATATATATATATATATATATATATATATATATATATATATATATATATATATATATATGTATATATATATATATATAGTTGTGAAATTTATGTCTCTTAGGCTATACCTGCACATAGCAACTGTCTGCAGAAAAATCCATCTGCATGACAAAGCTGGGAATGTCTCTGCAGCAGTTGATGCGGTTGAGCTGCGGTCCTAATGTCAGGTCATAAAAATCTACAGCATTCTCGCTAGAACCTACAGCAAGATATCGGGAGTCTGGGCTGAATCTGAAAGAAGAAAACTTTAGCTGTTACATCCACAACAATAATAACAAAATAATTTGTTAAACAAACCTTGCATGGTTATGTTACCTTGCACATAACATTAAATGACAAGCTGGTAGTTTGAAATAAGCAAATCATTGAAATAATAAACAAATTATTAAAATGAATACAGAATGCCAGCCACACCTGATATCTTGGATGGCAGTGCGCCGATCTCTCTTCTTCCCCCATATTTTGAGCGAGGTGACAAGGAGAATAATGAATTCTCCGTTCTTCATGCCGATGGCTACCATGTCACCCTCTGGGCTGTAGCTCACTGCGCGTGCAGGATGACCGAGGTTCACCTTATTCAGCATCTTCTGTATATCCATACAAAAGAATGTTTTAATTAATTTTTATTGCAGAAGAACATTCTCTGCAAAAACATAACATAGTCGCTACATTTACCCTCTCTGTAATGTCCCAGAGGCGAACAGTGCCGTCCTCCCCAGCTGACAGGAAGACGTCTCGGGTGGGGTGAGCTCCCAGGCCCCAGATAGGACCATCCATGTGGCCGTTCACCAGGATGTTACACGCTGCATTCTTCTCACCAACTTCAATGATCTCGGCATTCCGAGTGCCCACAAGAATCTTTCCCTGAAGAGTGATACAGAAAACAGTGTAACAGAAATTAAGAAAGCAAAACAGTGCTATTTATTGCATTATACGGCAAATTTATTTACCTGATTTTACCTGAACTTTCAAAGCTCTATATAAAAAAATACACATGTAGGCATGCTAAGAGCCACAAAATAATGACTGGCAGTCCTGAAGTAGCACTGAAGTTGAGTAACTGTGTTCTAAAATGTACTGCAGTGATGTTGTATGTATGCTTTGTGCTATGCACCTTTCCTCTGCACACAGAGCGCACACAGTCTATAATCTGGCCTGTCTCCAATCTAAAGGCTCTGCAGCGCTTCAGTTCCTGATCCCACAGCTTCAGTGCACCACCCTCCTTAGACCTGCAGGGGGCAGTCCACACAAAATCTCTCATCACAGCACTTAACCACCCAGTAATAACTTTTAGAAGAACAACTTCAAAAACATCTACTACATCATCTATATGATTTTAAAATGTAAATATATGCATTTATTCAGTTCAGTCCTTCATTTCCTAGTGAAAACATACTAAAAATATTTATTATATCATCTTGTTTGAATAGGTATATATTCATTTTTGTCCAATACAATCTTCTAGAATGAGAATGTCCCGACCCGACCTAAATAGCTGCTGTCACTGACCAGAAGTAGCAAGCAATAGATAAAGGTACAGTCAGTTGTGACTAAAGACTACTGGCTGTTTCAAAATGTCTCGCCCAAACCCAGGACCATTTGATTGGTCAGGACACTCACGGTCGTTCCTTTCCTCCTGTGACAATGAGCCCATCACGTAATGTGGTGTACATGGTGAATACAGGTCCAGTGTGAGCCTTAGCCACGATTCTCACTAGAATGTGTTCCTTCCACACACACACATCGCCACTAATGGTACCTGTAAATGTCAAGTTATTCTGAAAAGAAAACAAACCTGCACTAATCTAGTGACCTCTAAGAGAAACAACAGCACAAACATGGCAAAGCACAAGATTTATATGGTTTCATTAATGTTTTTGTTCTGAACTTGAAAAACTATTAAGAAAGATCTTTAAAAGATGTAAAGCATGATTTTAGTAGTTACTGCATGTTCCGTTTTAATAAGAAACATTAACTCTTATCCATGTAAGCTCTGACATAAAAGCACACAAACAAATGTACAAATGCACACATATGCTTGCATGTATACATAGATATCTACTCACAGGCATTCCCACAGTTTATTTAAAGGAACAGGTCACCCAATAATACACAATAAGTCATCATTTACTTATCCTCATGTTGTTTCAACCAATAAAACTTTCTTTCATTATAGAGCACAAAATAAGTGAGATTGCAGCTCTCAAATCTCATTCACATTCTATACATGTATACATGGCACGTCAAGACACCCCAACACATTTAATACGTCAGTTGGTCTTGTTTGTCATTGACATCAAATCTGGAAAAACACATCATATTTAGATGCATGCATGAGCGACTGACATTTGAGAGCTCTGGTGTAAGGCAAGATTTTCAGTAAATAACAATGTACATTCTGGTCTGTTCCTCACCAAAAGCTTTCATATGACTTTAGAAACCTTGAAATATAGCATATTTAGGTCATATTTTTAAATGGACAGCCCCAGTTTCATTGTATGGAAAATAGTCACCAGGACATTGTAGCTAAAATTTAAAATGTTAAACAAAGGTCTGGAAAAAACAAGGGTGAGTTAATGATGACAGACTTTTACATTTTGAGTAAATTACTCCTTTAGTTTATTCCTCCCTAACAATCAATTCATTTAGAATTAGATTCTATTAGAAACAGAAGCATACTTACAGCTCCAAATGCTACTGAGAGCATGGTTTGCATGTGGGCATCCTTAATGGAGCTGAGCACTCCTTTCTTACTGAGCAGAGCTCTTCCAGCCAGCGTCCAGAAGCGCACATGTTTTATCCCCACTGACACAAACTGAGTGTCTGAATCCGGTCTGAACTCAGCCACAAAGATTCTCTGGGTATGACCAGCCCGACTTGCTACTTTGGCACCTTAGTAAAGAATTAGGTCACAGACATACTGTAATAAAACATTACACAACTGGTAAAATAACCTACACGTATAAAAGAACAGCGAATACTGTGGGGGGTTGGGATTTACCTTCTTGCCACTTCCAGATAGTGAGAGTGTGTTGGGGGTCCAGACCCACGGAGAGCAGCAGTTTGCCGGTGGCACTGAAGCTTACAGAACAAACGCCACGGGAATGATGGCAACGAAGCACAGAAAGAGTCTGTTTGGTCATGGCCTCCCACACGTGGATAGAAGGAGACGTGGCTACAAATAACAGGTGCTTTAGTTTTGCACTGCTCTTTATGTTTGTAAAGTAAAAAACTGTAATCTAAAGGAATATAACAGTTTGTATGCTAATAATGCTAGCTGGAGATAACTGGGGACAAAACTTGTACTTAAAGTTGCAATCCGTAACTTTTGCCTCTCTATCACCATCTCTGTTTGAAACTTACTTGCAAAGTTGTTTTCTCAATGTGGATGACAAGTTTAACTTGTTTAACAAGCAACTGCTGTAAGAACAAGCTACAAACACTCCACCATTCTCAGCATCTACGATATAGTAGACCGGCATAACTACGCAGGTGAATGGAGTTAAACTGACATTTATCACAAAATTGTATCCAAGAGCTGAAATGAATAATCATTAATATAAGCTTACTGTTGTGAATCAGGGTAATAGAAGGAGACAGTTTAAAACCCTGATCTGTTATATACTTGCTAAATATATACTTGTTGCAGTTCATTTTAACCAAAAAAGTTACAAATTGCAGCTTTAACAGTGTGATGTGTGTAATTTTCTTCACAGTAAAATTATTTGCTCTATCCCAGTTTAAATCGCAGAAATATGTCAATGTATGGCTCTAACAATGGTGTAGGTTTGGGGGTGGACAATCTGTTTGATCGAACAGTAGATGAGTAGCAGAGAAAGTGAAGTAATTTTTTGCAGTTCTGTTCTGGCGCCCCTGGCAAAATTATACACTTCACCTTGAATGATATCTCCATTGAAACCTGTCTTTAACTAGGAATTGTACAAGGTCTCTTACCTGACATATCGCCAGCATCACCTGAGTGAACAACAATAGCAGTTAAACATTATAAAAGACAGCTTATTTAAAATGTGCACATTTAAATCCACTGGTTCAATATCAGTTTTTTTAAAAAAAGGTGTAATAATCATTCCAAGCCTAAGCAGTTTGACTAGATTTCCTTATTGTACAGAGCATATGTTTGAAGTAAAATATTCAAAAAGCATTTTAGAGCAAAACTAAGCAGTTAAAGTGAGTAGAGAGGGTGGATGCTTTCAGAAACATACCTACTTGGCCAGTTGCCACCACGTTGGGGAATTTTGGGTGTTGATTTATGGTTAGGCATAGAATATCATCACTGTGTTCTAAATAGAAACTCTGACATGCTGAGGATAAACAACCAGATTAAACAATGAGGGTGCTGAACAACCATTAACGCATGTCTTCTTGAAATAAATGGATGAAATCCATATCTAATACTTGCTGACTTTTTACGCCCACTCTGGCACATAAATGCATTAAACATTACGTTACAAATGACAGGTATCTATGAGCTCTCCCCCACCTGTTGTTAAGTTTAGGACGACCCCTACTGAGGCAGTGTGGTAGATAATATCCGCCCCCTCATTAAGGTAATGCACATTGTTACGGCAGTCGTTGCCTCGGTAACCGAACACCAGCTCAAGCACCAGGTCCTGCAGGGAGAGTCAAAGAAGGGTGTCTGAGGTCGTATCCATGACAACAGCAGAGAGTGTCTGGCACTCAGGATGTGAAAGGACAGACAGAGAAAAACTGTGCTGCCATTCAATCAAGAGTGGTTATAAAGATCATCTGTCTGCGCTCACTGAGGACTCTGTAATGAGCATTGCATTGATGAAACAGGCGCAATAACAGGGCTGTCCAATTCCAAACTACACAACATCACTATAATTCAATGTAGTTTGTGAAAGTACAGTACAGTATTGTACAACAAAGTTCTGCATTTTAGAATAGTTTAGTATGGCATACTTACCTTCAAAGCCAAAATGCAGTAACTACATTGAAACAATGTCCAAGTAATGTCAAGTTACTTGGATTTAACATGGATTTGGTAGTTACTACTATTTTCACACTCTGTTTTCCCATACCCATCTATCAGATCACAGTTAAACACACCAGATTCTGGTCATACCTTCACTTTGTCCAAAAGTATATTATGGCTTTATTATTATTATATTATATATTATTATTATATTATGGCATTCCTCAGCAAAACAGTACAGTATAGCATAGCATGGAATAGTATAATATAACATGGGATGCGTCAGGACAAAACAAGAACAGTACAGTACAGATTAGTATATTTGGACTGTGCTGCCCAACACTCACCTCAATGGGTCTCTTTTTCTTGCCCACATTGTTGGTCTGTAGTTTTTCTGGCATTGGTGGAGCCCTGCTTACTGGGGGTCTGCACCCAAACCAGCGAAAACACACAATTAATCACACTACGTGAATGAATTTAATTTCAATAAATTTCAGTGAATGAAAAGGACACCAGACATACAGATGTAGTTTAACAAGATTCTGTTTCACTTCCGGATTTCACTAAAACACATCACATAATATGAAATATTAAAGATGCAGTAAGTGATTTTTGAAAAACACTTTTGAAAACTTGTTGCCAATAAGAGATGTGTCTACTAATGATGGGGAGAAACAGAAAGAAAGAGATGGCAGATAAAAACAAAGACGAAAATATAACAGGGAATATAATGGAATATAACATTAAAAAGAGAGGTTACAATCAGGCAAGGTAAGACTTGCATTAATATCGGATTAGCTTTGAAGTGTTGGAAAGAACTCAAAAAATGTGAAAGCCTGAAATCGGATGCTGAAGTTGCTTTATTTCCTCTACATAGGTTAGTAACATTTGTTTTGCTGTTTCACATATCTAACATATGTTGTCTTTTACTTGAATATGCTTGTGTCTGCATTGTTCATTTACATTATTATTTTCATCCGCTTCAGCTGTGATAAAGGGGAGGGGAGATATCTAAACAGGGGTGAGATCCTTTTAGGGTAGGGGCGTATTTGTTTTGATGATTTCAAATGTTAACAGTGTTTACCAGAAATCACTTATTGCTCCTTTAAGTTAATACTGAAGTTAATGTACAATACAAATTTGTGTAAAGTCTTGAGTAATTTGTGTTAACTCTATAAAAGTTCATCTATAAAGGTACCCCCCCCCCTCCAAAGTACCAGGTAGAATGAAGTGTAGCAGTCTTACCTTGAACCCCTTAAATGGCAGCATTAACAGAGAAAAAAAATTAGAATGGTGGTCTCGAAGTGCTCCGGATGAAAGGGCACTGAGACACAGAGACACATAACATATAATAAAGCATCAGCTAACACTTACGATGTTCTCCACAAGCATGATCATGTACATTAGATGGCATATGTTGTCAAAACAGCCTAAAGAGCTGGTCGGGCACAAAAAGCCATCTGTCTAAACTAGCTCATTCAATAAAATGCAAAAAGAAAAAAAGGCAAAGGGACAATGTACAACCAAAGTTCCCAGTGGCAGAAGAAGCAGAATTATTCCTCAAATAATTACAGCAAAAAAAAATTAAGCAATGACAAAATGTCAGCCAGCAAAACACGTACCATAATGTTGTACCATCTACTCTAATATAAGACATTACCTTAATTACAAGCATCCCAAGCTAAAACCAAGGGCAATAACTTCATGACAGGCGGGTTTATGGTTTATGTCTGTCAACATGCAGCATAGCACAGTTTACAGAGCATGAGAGAAGACGTGTCTTATTTTCGGAACAATCAACACTTCTCAGTCTTCTTACCTGACTACACCCTGCCTTCACGTGGAGAGAGAGAGGAGTGCAGAGCAGAAAGGAGTGAAGGAAATTGTAAAAGACAAACATGGGTTGAGAGAGAGGGTGGCAATGTGACTCAAAGCCCAAGTGTTTCATGAATTTAAATTTAAATTTAAAATGTAAGTTTTTTCAGTTCAGAAACAATTTTAGTGTCTAGTTCTATTTAATTTTTTGTTTAGTGATGTATTTCAGCAGAAGCTGAACATACATAGTTTGGCTTTAGAGAGTATACCACCAACATGAGTTTATGTTAAAAATTACATATTCACAGTGGAGTATGAAATTGACATACAAGAACGCAAAAAGCATTCAACATGGATATCTAAGAGCATGCAACATTTTACAATTAATCACTGACAAACATGCATCTTTAAGAAGTTTAAAATACTTCTGTTTTGTAATTTTCTTTTGATTTTGCTTTTTTGTGCCTTATTGAGATAATTTAATTTAATCTTTTCCTGCTAATCAGTGCAACTTTAAAATCAACATTCTGTTTTTAAGCATGTGATAGGATTGTTTCTCACAATTGTGATTCTAGTGTAAATGTATTTATACAGCATTTATAAAATGTGTAAACACACTTTTGTGGTTTACAAGCGTGTGTTTTATACGCTATTTCAGAGGTGTCTTTCTTTGCAGTGTAATAACAGGTACTTCTAATCAGAATTGTATAGGATCATAATCATGTTAGCGATATTCATGGATGTCCATTTTTACACCAGTAAAAACAATTTACTTGAAAGTCGTTTAGAAACTCATTGACACAAAGCTTTATTATGAGATATTACAAGAAATTAAGGTAAATCTGTTCACTGTATCAAGGGCTTAACAAAAATAATGTTAAGAAGGAATGTATGCTTCATGTTAACTAAATTAGTTAATTACCTTATTGAACAAAGACTAACAATCAAAAATAATTAAACAGCATGTTTTAATTTTAATGTTTAATTAAAATGTATTAATATGATAATGTATAAATGTTACATTTAACAATTACTAATATGTTTTATCTGTTAACATAGTTCATGCACAATGAACTAACATGAACACAAATTAAACAACTGTATTTGCATTACTTAACATTAACTAAAGATTAATAAATGCTGTAAAAATTGAGTGTTTAATGTTAGTTTATGTTATCTAATGCAATAACTAGAGATGAATGATAACTAGAATGTTAACAAATGGAACCTTATTGTAAAGTGTTACCATAATATCAGAGAAATAAATGTAAAGGTACAAGAAACTCTGAGGGCTTTTCCATAACTTTCAGTCTTAACTGTACATGGTGTTGCTGTGAACATTACTGCTACATTGGTTGTCATTTCTAAGTTACCTTTCATCCACTGATGGCTCCTTCTGTTGTAGGTGGGGCTTGACCCCTGTCATGGGTCGACAGTTTGTGGATAAGGCCTTGATTACATAGATGATCTCATTCTCTCGAGTTACATCACTGTCATACCCTACAGAGACAGAGAAGATCAATATAGATAAAAAAGGGAGAGTGGAGAAATATTTAACTTTCAAACCTTGAAAAAACTGCCTTTAAGATTGTGATATGATTGATAGTTACTGACATTAATACTAGATGACAGCAGATGATAGTAGTAATTGTGCTTATAAGCTGAATGATAACTGTATTTGTCACCTCCATCATCTTCGCTCTCGATGTCGGACTCCTCACTGTCGCACTGCCTGGCCTCTCGACAGCCCTCTGTCTCATGGCTCCAGATCATCAGGCAAGTGTCTGAGCCTCCGACCGACGCCAGCAGAGAGTCGTCATGTGACCAGCGCACATTGGTGACATGGGTGCTATGAGCCATGTACCGCTTGAACTTTGCATACTTTCCCTATCAAGACAATTATTCAGTTAATAAGAGTGTAGGACAATTATGCATAAAGAACATCTAAATGAGAGCTATCAAAATGTCTTGTAAACAGGTCATAATCCAAAAAAGAGAGTTAACAAATTACAAAATGTAACAATGTGTTAGTTTAAAGTTATAAATTCTCAAAAGTCCCCATGGAAACAAAACTGTATATTTTTGGTTTTTAATATGAATTTGTAAGCTTTAAGGATATCTATAAACAAGTGTTTCAAAACATTGACAATTAAAAATTTCACATTTGCAAGATAAAGGAAGTCTCTCAAAATGGATCAACGATTTTATGACATCATTCTGTATTTCAGCTTATCATTAAATTTTTCTGTCCAATCAAATGCTCCCTGGAATCTGAAGCTTCCTGCTACAATCCACCCAATCATTGTTTAATATGTCCCCTCCTAACTTTCAGTTTCAGTGAAATTACATCAACGTACTGGACAAAGCTGTGCATTTCAATACACTTTATTGGGTCTTTAAAAGCAGGGGTGTAGGAATATTCTAAAAAAGTCTGGGGAGTGACAGTTTATAAACCTTGACTTAAACCTTGACAACTTGACTCATGAATATTAATTAGATGATGTAATGTTGCCCAGTAGTCCTTGCTGAAAGGTAGGTACTGTAAGTACTGTAAGTTGGAAGAGGCGTTTGCGTCATCTTCAGTTTGTGCAGCAGGGACAATTTTTCCTTAACCTTAGCATGCACCAACAATGAGAAGAAAATATTTTCCAAACCTTGACTGGGTACTTGAAGATCTTGACATATCCAAGGTCATCTCCAGTGGCCAGCAACTTCTTGTCATTGCTAAGACATGCAGATGTTACTTCAGTTACTTCACTGACCACGGGCCAAATTCCCTCACAGGAACTTCCAAGCACACACGTCCATGTGCTCCAGTCAATCTTCTCCACCTGAGGAAGGAAATGACACTGTGGAACCTGCAGACTAATCTCAAAATTGTGTTACTTGTTGAGGAGTTGGACATTTAGAAAGTGACATTTTTAATTTATAAATGTTTATAAATTTGACCTCTGCATTTAACCCATTACTGGTGAGGAGTGAACACACACACAACCTGGAGCAGTGGGCAGCACTGCTGTGCCCGGGGAGCAATCGGGGGTTAAGGGCACCACAGTTGCTGAACTGGTGCTGGAATCAAACCAGCAACCTTCTGATTACAAGCCTGACTCACTAACAAGTAGGCCACAACATGTTCTTTAAAACGCAAACAAATTAAAATGTTCCCAACATTAACTATTCTTACTAAGGACATCTTTCAATGGAAACAGTACACAAAATATATGCATTAAAGCTATTAATTAATAAACAAGAACAAAGATCTTTGAGACAGAGTATGAATGGTAACCCAATCCAATATGCAGAGAGGCCAAAATGCCTCCTATGGAAACTGTGCAATTAGCTAACAGCAGAAGATCACAAGCATTGAAAGGCTTCCAGCTTTTACTAAATCTTATGTTATTAAGGTAAGTGTCCCAATGTACCGGTGGACTTAAGCATGGCCTAATTCCCTGCCTTCAAATTCAGAGTCAAGATAATGAAAAGTGGGCCATATTCTTGATCTTAAGAGTGCCCTTCCCCCTCACAAGGTGACACGGTGAGGTGCTCAGGACTCATACTGTACTGTACCTCTGTGGGGGGAATAATCTGCTTTTTCCCACGAGGTGCCTCAAAAAATAGTTGCTCCTTTGCTGACGTGTTGACCTGCAAAAGCTTCCCTAGAAAAAGAAAACAGAGAAGAGTTACTAAACTCTTGGTAATGTAAGAAGTTAATCACTGACAATCATTTACATTTCCAAAGTGACTTACGGTACATTCAGGTTATACATTTTATCAGTACGTGTGCTCCTCTGGGATAATCAGTGAATCATGTGCAACCTACAGTTTGGTTGTCTATACAAACTTAGTTCATTCACTGACTGCCTGATGCATAGTACACACAAAACTGACAAGCACCATCAACAAATCAACAGTTTCAATATTTAAAATTTGATATTTGAAACTGACACCCAAACAAACACCCCCCTTCAACTAACAACAGGTCCCTACCGCTGTGTCATGGTGTTGTGGTGATTTGTCTGAATTTGTGGCTATTTACACAGCCAGTACAATGTCTAAACACAGTTTTTTTCAACAACACACGCAGAGCAGAAACCTAGAAAATATTCACAAAATTGTTTGTGTGGGGGTCAATTTTCAACAGAATTTCACAGAAATCGCTTCCTGCACATTCCATGCAATTTCTAGCAGTTAAGGTGCACCAGCTACAGTCTACATTTGACCACAGTATTTAACAGGATGCATCACATGCGCTCCACTATCTTCACTTCCTACTGGTAGCTTGCACATTGCTCATTTGCATAAAGTATACTGTGTTCAATTTCGCTGCATCACTGCATCACTCATGTCACCTCAAATCACACCACACATTAAAGCTGCAATCACTAACTTTTGCCTCTCTATCGCCATTTCTGTTTGAACATAAAATTGCAGGTTACTGTCCGCACATTTATTTACATTTGTTGAAGTCCAACCATTTTCAAACCATTTTGCCATTTCTTGCAAAATCCAACCAGGCAGCATAAATTATAAATCATTATTACAAGCTTACCATTGTGAATCGGGGTAAGGTAAGGAGACAGTTTTGAAACACTAATCTGTTATGTACTTGTTCATAAACTTTTTTTGTTTATTTTTAACTAAAAAAAAGTTACAAATTGCAGCTTTTAAAATGGCTGACCTCATTGACTCATTTGCTCACCTCTCTTATCCCAGTCCAGATGGGTGATGTAGTTCATGGAGCCTTTGCACACCCCAACCCTCTTGCTGCTCATCACATTGTATATGTCCACAAAGCTGTCACCTGATGCCACGGCCAAATACTTGCCTGTTACTGCAACAAAATATTCCTTTGTTCAATCATCAGGTCTTATGATTACCCAAACAGCACATTCCCAGTAATATGTTAATACATTCCTACAAATGTTAATTACATTAGCATATGTGCGGGTACAGTACAAAAATATTTCACACTTTCTTGCTGAACAGATTGGATACATAAATTTAAATGCGCTGCTCTTGTTCTCAGTAGTATAGTGATGCACCGTGCTGGTGTAGAAGCAATATTAGCATGTTAACTAACCAGGAGAGAAGCGGATTTCAGATATAATGTCTTTGCGATGATGAAATGACACCAGGTCTTCTAGAGTGTCTGCATTAACGATGAGGAAGCTGCCATCATTCAAGCCCACAGCCAGAGCTTTGCCATCCGGTGAGAAGCAGCAACATCGCCCTCCTGTAAGAAGTAAACTGTTTAATATCATGTAACGTCAAGAGATTTGTTGTTAAACAGTTGTCATGACAGCTGAACAGGTTGATCCTCTTTACAACCACATATGGACTGATGCTGAAAAACAACCAGGAAGTAAGAAACTTTGAAGTGGTAGTTCACCCAAAATAGCAATTTGCCACTGTGTCACTAGAAACCTGTATGACTTTCTTTCATGGAACCCAAAGGAGAAGTCTTTTCAGTACAATGAACGCATATTGTTAAGCCAATACAGGGCATATATTTGCATATTCAAGTGGCAAGTTTAAATATGCAAAAGTGAATGTGACATTTTCTGTTCTTTTCAGTCATTTGAAGGCTTTAAATGATATGAAATATAGTTCATATGGACTTTTCTTATCTTAAGATAAGAATTTAAGATAAGGTAACTTTTACAGCAGCCCCTGATCACTGTATACTTGACGCTGTATATTGTACATAAAAGCTGCGTTAACCTTTGGCTAAACTTCTTTTGATTTCCCCTGAGGAAAGAAAGTGAGACAGGTCTGGAACAACACAATGATGTGTAAATGATCATCACAATTTTCACATTCGGGTGAACTAAACCATAAAATCATAGATTTCCAATGCGGTCCACAGAACTGCAGAGCTGTGGACCTCCAGGAACATGGATTGGAAACTCCTTCCTTAAAGCAATCATAAGAGTCTTATAATTCTTAAGTAACTTGTCATTTCTGACTCACTACCAACTCACTGCTCAATAATATGTAAAGACTTACTTTAGTCTTAAGATAATCATTTCAACATTCAATTTGGGTTGATGAAGAATTGATAGCTCATTTAAAGAATATGGTCTATCAAGAGCTGCTTGATTAAATGGTGGTCTGTAGAGTATCTTATATCTGAAGGCCTGTTGTTCCTCCAGAAAAATTTAATGCAACCATCCTTTAGTTATTCTGTCCTCCAGCAATCAATATGCTCTAATGGCTAATTTGAGTGTTCTTCACTGAAGTTATGTTTTTCTGTGCAAATTGAGTTTCTGAAGCATAACAGGGTCAAGCACTGTGTAGGCCAGGCCTGGAATACAAATTACAAGAAGAGTACACAGGAACTATTTATATCATAAACAGAAGGACTGCTTGTGCACAGTAATGACTATTTACTTTGAATGTTTATGTAATGAAAACACATAGCTGACCAAGAAACAGACTCCAGTGTGGTAATTTCTTCATGAATCATTGCTTAGCATGGTCCTGATCTTTCTTCACAGTAACATTTACACATAACAGTGTATTCAGGGTATACTGTATAGTATATTAGTCTGTGTGTTACCTAGGAATCGAACCAATGAACTTTACGCTGCTAATGCAATATTCTACCAACTGAGCTAGAAAAAACACTCAGTCACTCAGTTTGGTATTTTGTCATTTGATGCAATGACATTCATATGCTTTTAAGTGTCACTTAAGTGTTTAAATCAAATCTAGGCACTCTGTATGTTTTGCAATGATCTCCATGACCACTTGAAGCAGTGACATTTTTATATTCTGGTGTAAGGCCAAAGTATGCTGCTTACCTTTCTTGAGTTTGCGTACAGCGAGCATGCAATGGCTGGGCGAGAGGTCCCATATACGCAGAGTCTTATCGTCGCTCACAGTGGCACACAATGGCAGATGAGGGTGAGTGGCAAGACCCCACACTTCGCCCTCCATGTGACCCTAAAACACCCACAGCCACAAACAAAAAAAACTGCTGACTAATAAACCAACAATCCTCTGCTACAATCAGCCATATAGTAGTGTGTGTATTCTGTTACAAACTAAATGTGATGCACAAAAACACTCCACTATGCATCTGTGAAGTCTCCATTAAGAAAAAGGATTGTCTGAAAAGCATTTTAGAGCACAATAAATAAGATTTTAATCAAGCTGAAATGTTTTGGAAGCGTGGGTAGCCCAGAGAGTGCTGTGTCTAAGGCACAATTACTTGGTAAACAGATTTTCGTAATTCTCCACCCTAATAATTGTTTGACAAATGAACAAACTTAAATAAAGGCCTGGGGCAATGCTTGACAATAGAAAGTACGTTTTAAAAGATATGTTACATTTAGTAGGTAAACAATGACCCGAGTACTACAAAAACAAGCACCAACCAGTAATTAATCATGATGCCTGACTCCACTGGAGCTAAACAGATAAACATTTAATCAGTGTCCATAAACTTGCAGTTTCCTGTCAAACTGCAGAAATAATGGATAACGACTATTCTTGCAGTCTGCAGTCACTGCTGTTGATGATGTAAGAATTAGGGAGTACAACACTAGAAAAGAATTTGTTGCAGTTTAAAATGAAGATGAATGTCTTGATAAATAGTCGTTGTATATACAGATAGAGGGAGAGAGGAATGAAGACTTACAGTAATATGCAATATAGATGGATAAACAGATAATAAAAGACCAGTCATAATTTAGCATGTCCAACAGACACAGGAAAGAGGACCAAGATGCAGATATTTTGTGGAGAAGAAAAAGCTTTAAAATATCTAAGGGGATTAAGTACAGTGATGATTTACAAGCACTCTAACAAAGTTTAAACCAAGTATATATAAAGTCCTCTGGATGCATAATATAGGCAGATAAATTATTAGAGAAAGATTCAAAACCTGACTCCAAATGTTTTATAAAACTATAAAAGATCAACGTAAATAAAAGTATTATAATACTATTTAAAGATATTATCTGTTATATTATACCTTTATCTTTGAAATCACAAACAGTGTAGAATACAACTGACATCAAAAATGTCACACCCTTCTTAAACTGCACTTTATTGCAAGGTGAATTAAAATGCAGACTTAATATGACTTGCACTTTAAAATAGAGCATATATAAAGTATATATAAAGCGTAAGTCACAAGAAAAGGCCACCAACAATAATTCATATATGCCACATGTTACGGTAAGTTCATATCCAGGGCTGATAAGTTTATGCAACATGACACAGCTGGAGGGTGAAACTTGTAAAGGCCTATTCAATGAATCAAGGGAGCCCAACTGACGATAATACCCTTCATTCAGCACTTGCCTTGTGGCAGGTGTCCACTAGCAGAAACCCACTCAACAACAACGCAAATGCTAGAGGTCTGCTGCTTTGGAGACATCATTATACTATATATGCATGATTATAGTTTAGGGAAAAAGAAAACCTCATGAATTCCCACAAAATACATACACTGTCAAATTAATATACTTTCACTAATCCAAATATAGTCCAGTCTAAATACTACACAATTACACAATGTTATTTTAGCACTGAATCTGCAAAACGCTTGAGCAATTTTGGCAACAGATTTTAGATGCTATCTCCATTTGCTACACTGTCAATCCCACAATTCATCACAATTTACTTACTTGTATACCAGTGGACATATACAGTGCAATTACTGTTTAATTGTTTTCTGAATGTAAACAGCCTTATTTGTACAAAAGCTCAGATATGCTGCTATGGTTAAAGGAGGACAGTGAGCATCTGAATCTGTGCCTCACCTGAACCAGAAGAGTGATTGGTCCATTTTTGTCCACCTCTAGAATCTCACTGTTCTTTGTTCCTACAAGAATATGCCCATGACCCAGAGATATGGCACGAATGGAGGGGTTGTCCTCCAAAAGCAAACCTGCAGGACGCAACATGTTATATATAAACACTACATGACCTTGGGTTTCTATTTATTAAACACACAGAATATTCTTAAAGGATGAATGAAGCTACCTGGCCTTAATTGCATAAGTTATTCAATGTCACATCGTCAAAGCTATATATAAAGCAATAAATCATGTTAAATCATGTTGTCCATAAAAAATAGCTAAAACAAAACTTTTTTTTTAGACAAATACCCTAATTTTAAGCTGAATGTTGTCTCGTGTGCGCCCCAGATATTTTTAAAACATTATGTTTAAAACGGTTTATGTTTAAAACGAGAATTATTTTTTTTCTGAAAAATAATGCAAAAATACAGATTAAGAATTATGTTTGCTGAACTGTGTAAGGGTTACTTTTTTTTCTATTTCTAAGCTTACCTTTGGAGCCTGGGGCCAACACGGCCCGTTTGATGGCATATGTCTTCAAGCATCTCTCAAATGTGTCGTCCCACAGAGCCACTATTCCATCTTTTCCACCAGTCACAAAGCCCTGTTGACAACAGCAAATTCGTAAATAGCTGAAACATTTCAACAGGTCTTGTTTCTTGTTTGACACTGAATCCTGATACCTTCTCCAGAGCGTGCATGCTGAAAACAGGTCCATCATGAGCTTTGACAGTCTTCACCAAGAACATGTCTCTCCAGATGCAGATGTCTCCAGTGCAGGTTCCTGAGAACACTGTTTCTTCTGTCCAGCCGTACACAGCGCACATCATGGTCTCTGTTTTTCCCATGCTGCCCTTCTTCCCAATCAGTCCACCTCCTGAGGACATTACAATAACAGTATCATATGAACTGTGACCTACAGCTGCATTATTTTTAGTATACTTCATGTGTACTTCATTACAGTCTTACCTGCTCTATGCCAAAACTTCATGTGTTTCACTCCAGCTGTAATCAGTTTGTCTGGCATATATGGGTTGATTTTAATGACAAATATCTTGTCCTTACTGCCCCTGTAAATGATAAAGAGAAATATTTAACAAAGGCTACATTCATCAGTCGATATTGGAGACTGACAACCACATTAATAATGGGTCCAATTCTTAGAGGATTCTATAGTCGATTCTTAGTCCAATTCTATTAAATATTGTCTGTATGGAAAGGCAGCTGAGGTTAAACTCATGAATAATGCACTCATTGTATTTCCTTCATTTGCCCAAAATGAATTCCTCCTTATTGGGACTTTTGTGTCACTTTTTTTGTTCGGTAGACACTCTAGCTATATTATTACTAAATACTAGCAAGTGAATCAGAGAAGAGTAATTAAGAGGTCATGATAAACCATCATATCTTAAAGTATTGTGTTTAATAATCCACTTACAGACAGAAGAAAGTTTGCAGCCCTCATTCCTGAGTTCAAAGGTTCACGAGGAAATGTTGGGCTGTAATTGACCTGTCTGCTTTGCTATGTACTGTCTGAGTCCCAGTGGTGAGAGCAGCAGCACAGGGGACAGTGGCTGTCTGCAGCTCTTCATTAGGCCCCAATGCGGAGCGGGCAGAGCACTGAGCAGTGGCTGCGCTGTCAGGCCCTATTTACTTCCACCCGCACACCCACCCTCTTTACCAAAAAGGGCCCCAGGGAGGAGCTGTTTGCAGCTGTACACTTCCTCTGAATTCCAGACAGGAAAATACAACTGATTGAGTCAATAAGAGGAAGCACTAAATATATACTATTTTATATGTCAGCATGTATGTTACAGTGATTTTACCCTGGTTAAGAAGTTTTAGGCACAAAATAAAGTAGAAACTAATCATTTGACAACTGTATTATGATAAAAGATATGTTAAATAATAATAATAATAATGTCCAATAATGGTTATTACTTTTATTAAATAATTAAAAAGTGTTATTGCTCATTAAGCTAACTTTAGGCTGTTTATGGTTTCCCAACAACTTGTTTTAAGTCAAATTACAGCAATTTAAAATCATTTTTAAAATGTATCCAATACAATTTTTAGTGGATATATCTGCTTTATAAATCAATACATATTAGCCACAACAATTAATCACCCGCTATGTGACTGTCAGATTATCGGCATTGGCTGATAAATATACTCAACTGACTGATGATCACAAGTGCTAGTTACCTTTTGTGTCAAGATCAACCAAATAACCAAAAAACATTCTCTATCAGATAAATGACGTCTTAATTAACCACTAGCACAGTGTGTTATGACAGAAGGATAAAACAAAAACCAAAAACCAGTTGTATCATGCAAATCTGTCTTTAGGGATAAAAGAGAAGAGCAGCAGATTTCCAAATTTTGTTCTGCGCTAATGATCACACAGAGATGAAAGATTGCATAATAAACAGGCTAATGTCATGAAATAGCTGCATATTTTCATAGGTGCACAGACAAGCTAATCCATGGCAATGAATTGACACCAATGTATTTTAAGAGCATTTTTGTGAATTTAGCCATAATTTTTAGCATCAGAAGCCTTGCAAAACATCAAAGCGGGAAAGTACATACATATTATGGAAATAACTACATATGAGAAAAGTTTAATGAGCAAAAAAAAATGTGCATTACATTAAAACATTTTAACACATATTATATTTGATGTATTATAAAAATGTGTTTTTGATGACAGTGGTGCCTAATAGCAGTTTTATTCCCTTATGCAAGATTAGTGTTTAAGGCATTTTAGCAGGAACCATGGTTACCATGGTAACTGTTTGTGAAGAAAAACAGATGAGAGAACTTGTGAGCAATGCTTGGTGTTCCATCTTCTAAAGAGATTGTCTTTTTATGATGAATTATTTTGATATACTAATGGATTTTTATATGCAAAAATCTGTGTGTCATTTTACAGGCGAGTGCCAAAATATAGGTGACCAAGTCTGATTTTTGCAAAATAAATAGTTCGTTTTAAAAACTATGATTAAAACTTTAACTTTAGTGGTCATCTGTTGTGAGTTTAGGGTGTTGAAACAATTGCAAACATTTTTTTAAAAGCCGAGAAATTGTTTTTCTTTTTGTTTTGATGCTACTAGTAAATTAAATTTAGAAATTACAGACTTCACCTTTACTAAAATAGGGCAAAGCTAAACAAATTTCACTCACTGGATTATGGAGAGTTTCTCTCCTTTTCTCCATTCCCAAAGGACGATGGTATGATTGTCATCCAGCCCCACTGAAGCCAGCCTCTTCCCATCCGCTGCAGAGACAGACTCTGATTACACTCCATATCAGGCACTAAATAACAGCATAATGATGTAATGACTTTATGCCATCTCAGCCCCACTAACTATGAAACAAGACATCCCAAGTAATGTAACGTGACAGTTAACAAAGGCATCACTCCAGAGGGAATTTCAGTTGGATAGCATCTCTAATGAGAATAATCATCTATGTTTAGGCCTGTGACATTGACAGAGAATAGGAGGCTATTTTGGATTCAAGAGAATCTGCTTGTATAAATTGTATTTTAACACATACTGTAGATAGTCTGTCCACTCATGCACTGTGAAATAATGAATGCTTTTGAACAATCCATATTTCTAATCAAAACTACACACATTTTCTGCTAATTTCAAAGAGAACTGCTTTAAATTTTAATTTAGAAATGATATTGATCACCTGTTATTGTGGTAGCATTGATTTCAGATTTATCTGACTCAAAACGGCACAAAAACGGCAGTTCTTGGATATAATAATCTGCAATGTGGACCAGATGTTATGCTGATTGTTGAAAGTCTGGATCTGCTAGACTAACACAGAGATTACAGGTGCTGTCCAGAGTGGTTAGAGGGAGTGAGTCTGCTGCTATTTCCAGACAGCTGCCAGACAGTCAGAATATGGAAAACTTCCTCAGTATAACTCCAAGACAAATGTACCTAACACCCACTGTTACACATCCCTCTCAGAGCTGCAGTGGCAAACAAATAAAATTTTTTCATTTGTGCGTCATGGTACTATAAATAATTATGACTAAACATGGCTAAACACAATCATGACATGATCTCACAAAGCTTAGATAATATTATAGATAATATTATAATAAGATAATATTAAAGATAATATTATAAAACTAGTAAATGTTATTGACCCTCAGTTATGCATATGCAATCTCCACAATCTCCACAGCTGGATGCTAGGCTATCTTAGAGCTCTTGACTTTTAGATGGTTGACAGGGTGGTTGCTTACTGATCTAAATCAGATGAGCCCACCACCAGACTCCTTTGTTTATAGGACCCATATGTCCTATAGGTCCCAACTTTAAATGCAAGCCTAGCAGGTTTTTTTAGCCCAATGTATCAGCCATCCTTTGCTTCAAGCAATATAGCAATTTTCATTTGGATTTGAGGTATCATGCATGCATATACTCATAATACTCAGCATTAGAGATTTGTTAAAGCATGAACAATATCAAAAGTTATGTTTGTCAGGTATGACATCATACCTGAGAAGTCAAGAGCACAGACCCCAAACTGGTGGAATCCTTTAAGAACAGATAACGGCTTCAAAAACTCTGTTTCCCATATATGAATAGAGGAATCTCGGCCCACCTGGATAGGAAACATATACAGATATCAATATACCCTGACCACATGGTAAATTAAAGCATTCTTTACAGTCCACTGGATTCATTCAGTACAGAAACCTAGTAGTTTTGTATGCTATTGATGATAGACAGCCAATAGTGATGTCTGAATGTACCTGGCCTGTGGCTACATAGTCTTTGACAGGGTGGATAGACAGACAGAGGATTTCATCATCATGGCCAAGGTAAAAGCGCTGTGTGTTCTGCTGTCTGTTGTACACGATGCCTACAGCTGCCACATGATACACAATCTCACCGGTCTGAGTGTAGAAGAGGTTACTTCTGCAGTCATAACCCCTGTAACTGCAAAACACACATTACCATAGGTGCAACAAAAATGAGTCATTCTATACAAAGAACTGCATGCATGTACATATGTATTTCAATTTATGTACCAACGGTACCTGTCTTTTTTTAATCACTGCTGTTACAGTCTAAATAAACTGTGCTTAGATCTTTTTGGGGTCATTTAATTGCACAAAAAGGATGTTTTTTTAGTAATGTTAAGATGTCCATTTCCCAAAATTAATGCAAATTTAATGTATGTATTATACTGTGCTTTTGTAACCTGCTTTCCTATGTGGCATCCTAATTGAAATATATATATTTTGAATTGAACCCATGACATTGGCATTGCTACTGTTCCTGTAGCTCATTGTAGAGCATTGTGTTAGCAGCACAAAGTTTCCACTGAACACATGTACCGATTTAATTTATACCTTGAATGCACTGTAAGTCACTTTGGATAAAAGTGTCTTTCATAAATATAAATGTAGAGTTGATCAGCTGAGCTACAGGAGTGCCATGCACTGTACAAACAGTACTAGCCCATCAGCACAACTACAGTCATATAATGATTTATACTGTATACTCAACATGAATGCTGCCAATTAAAAGTTTTAATAACTAAAAAAAGAGGATATACAAATGATTGAGTGTGTGCTAAAACACCTCGGCTCTGCAGTCTGGTGAAAGTTTTCATTTATTATGCATCTCTTCATCTTCTAAAGGCAGATTCAGGTCTGCTGCAGTAGCCACTGCACCTTTAATCTTTCAGATGATTTATGAGGGGTACCTAGAACAACCTGCTTTAGACCTGTATTGGTCCCAACCAGTCAACACAACCTCCACACTTTCTCTATAGAGGGTTACTGAGTTCTCTGGCAAAGAAGAAAACCATTACCATCAGCTTCCTGTACTCCAACTCATCTCCACCAATGCTTGTGACATGAGCTTGTTTATATGTATCTTCAGTGTCTTATAAAGTGAGACAGGACAGTTCCCTGAGACATATCAGTGCTGGTCACCATTATCTCAAAAACAAAGTGCCATAGGCTGTCAGAAAGGTGCTCTATAATAATCCAGGAGACAATGGAAGCATCCACATTCATCACTCTGAACATTGTCAGAGAAGCAGGATGATGGGAAAATCATTCCTAACAATAGAGCCAAGCATTTCCTGCTTGGCTAAAGCAGTCGATCAGACTACACCTGTGTGTGTGGTAGTCATGGAGGTCTAAGACCAGGGGATCAGATGAAATGGAGGGGGGAAATGGTCTACAGACCCTAAGGGTAAATAGGGTGCCTTAATGTAAGGACAATTTCCAGAGCTGAGGCCCCTTTTCCAGGCTCAAGAAGACCATAAACTGACATTCAGCTGTACCCAAACTATGTTTGGGAAACAAGCATGTCCTTTAACAATGCTCTTAAGTTCTTAAGTGAAAACAGCAGTCAGAACAAATAGTGCTATGTCTGGAATCTGTGGTAGTTCTTACCCATGGATAAAGTGCAACCTCATTCCACTGGCTGGAGCTCTTTCCCTCTTCTTCATGGTCATGGCACGATGCTTCTCTTTGCATTGCTCTTTAAGCTGAGGTAGATCTTCTTTGTAAACCTAGACAGAGAGATCTGATCCTTAAATACTCATCATTCAGAATGCAGAATGCAATGTCTTTAAGTTATATTTCTGGTTATTTTTAGCCTTTATTGGACAAGACGATGGAGTATAACTCCATTGACTCAAACTTGGGTTTCCAATAACACCAGTTTGATATATCAGATCTACCCTCAAAGGCTACGGCTCCAACAAACTATATCTTTTATAACCATGCAATCACCTGTCGCCGGTATGTAAGCTGCGTTTCCTGTTCAATTTCAGAGTCCATCTCAGGCACATCTGATTGATCAGAATCGGATTCCTCGCTGTGTGACTCCACCAATGTCTCTGTTGGATAAGCAGAGGCCTCCAGCTTATGTATTGATTATGTATTCCACTCTAGTTAAACACTAAATTAATTAACAAATTAGAAACAATTCCATTTATCAGTCTTTCCTGAGTAATCCTGAGGAATGTATTAGTTATTTTTAAGTGCTGTCGCACCCCTTAATAGATTTATTACTGAGAAAACTGCTGATGACTAAGAAACATAACTGCCAACGTGAGCAGGGACATAACCATTAGGAAAATGAAAAGCTGCTTGGAGGTCTGAGCACTGCAATATGTAAAGAAAAAGAAACCAATCTGCATTAGTAAAAATGTGCTTTGTTTCTATAATCTAATGCATATTTCAGAAGCACAGGCATTGGACTATAACAGAGAATCATATTATTATTTATTCAACATATTAAAAAAATTAAAAATGTATGTAAATCTAAAGTCCCAAATATTGTTGAAGTCACTGGGCCGCATTCATGAGCTGAACAAAAATAAACTGTCAATAGAAACATTACTTATTTCATGTAAAATGTACACTGTGAGACATTTTATGCCTTTTTGTAGTAAAATATTAATTCACATCCTCATTTCTTGTCCTTTCAAATATAGTTTTTCTAAGTAGTGCAGCAAACTATTCTGAGTTTCTTATAGCTTGGAAAGCTACAGTTTCAGTGACGCTTCGACAGCCCTACTTAAAAAGGCAACATGAGTTTATGGCTTATACCTTGAGGAGTTATGTGAAGAGTTTCTTTTGACTTTCTTTCAGGGATAAACTTCCATTGGAACACTGAGTGATCAGCTCCACCAATAGAAATCACCCACTGATAATCATGTGACCATCTAACGTTGGTTATGTGCGCTGAGTGTCCTAAATATTTTTTAAACTTTGCACCTAGGAACGAAAATAAGAAAAAGTAATAAACAAATAAAAATGTGAAAAACAAATAGCAAATATCCAAAAAAGACCAACCTTTTCTGACACATGGGTATCGAAATAATTTAACTAATCCATAATCATCAGCTGTAACCAAAACTTGACTACTGAAGTTTGCATCTACAGAGTTGATGTCGTTGATGTCGGAGTACTTGGGCCAAATCCCGTTCACCTCTGGTCCGAGGACACAGGTCCATGAGGACCACTGGACAAGCTTCAGTTCTTCCCTGTTAGTCACTTCCTTACCACCTTAACACACAAAGATAAAATCATAGTCAGCCTAGTCCAAGCCCTGTATAATTACACTGGGCTGGGGTTTACAAATCCCTGATTTTATGTTTTGTAGGAAGCATTTACATAATGCATGTTATTGCATTCAAAAAGAAGTAGAGGACTTAAAATAAAACAAAATGCATGGGGCTCAAGACACATATGTAGATGGACTAAACCCAGTGCTTGTAGTGGAATGTTCATAAAATACAGAATCAAGAGAATGATGCAGTGGTCAAAGACATCTGTCTACAAGGTGATGAATTTGAAGACATCTTTTCTGAGATGGTTTAACCATGCTAGCTGTCTTAATAGCTAAAGCTCAGCATGCAGCCAGCATGCTATTTAAAGCACCAATAAAACTACACAAACAATACAGACAGTTTGGATAAACTTGTCACTTGCTGGGCAACCAGTTGACTAGCAGACTTTCGTAACCCATCTCTAGAAGCTAGCTGAACAGCATGATCTTTATAGTGAAGCTGAATAGTGAAGTCTTACTAGTTTAGCAAGCTAAGAAGTCTAATGGAGTCTGAATTTTAGACATAAAATATACAAAAGCATTCATTCAAGAAAATATGGAACTTTTACTGGGCATCCTGTAGAAGAGCCGCCGGCCATTGCCATCATTGGTCTGCAGGTACTTGCTGTCGGTAGACCAATCCATGTGTGTGATGAAGCTGGTGGAGCCCACACATTCTCCCACCTTCTTGTAGCGCTGCACAACACTGTAGATGTCCACAGAGTTATCGTTAGAGCCCACAGCTAGGTGTGATCCATCAGGGGAATACTTCAGTTCATGGATGGCCTCTTTACGATCCTTTATATGGACAACCTCTGTCATGTCCCTGTAACACGAGTACAGTTCTAACACATTTGGATAATTTACTGTGGTGTAACTCATTTTAGTATAGGTTGCACTAGATCAGTGATTCCCAACCATGGGTACTACAGAAGATTCCAGGGGGCTATTTAAAACATCTTGGGTTTGATTTATTACACCTATAAAACCAAACTTTAGACTTTCATTATTAAAAATAACAATATTAGGGCTGTTAAAAATGTAAATAATGAATTGCAGTCTGCTCTGGTTGTTAATCTAATAACTAAATACATGCAGTTTTTTTAAGGAAAGCAAACAAAATCTGTGTTACTGTTGGTTTGGTTTACTCAGACAGTAGGTGATATTTCATACTGCTTGAGCTTCAATGATAATTAAATTTTAACATACAAAATAAGCACAGGTGTCTCATTATAGGAAATGTAAGTAAAGATTTTTTCAACCACAGTATTGATTTTAAAGGAAAATCCCTGTAATAATGATATTTAAATTTTTAAACAATGCTACGTCATTTCTATTACAATGTAGGTATGAAGGAACACTATTCTGGCTTGGTGTTGTCATACTGTAACGCTAGGTTAGGAAACAATGATCTAGACAGTGGCTGTTTTATCAGGGCGGCTCACCTGACTCTCAGTACTGTGAAGGAGCCATCCTTCATACCGAGACAGAGGTGGATGCCATCTGTGCTGACGACTGCACAGCGTATCGGCTCCTCCATGTTGCAGCGTGCTATCAGCGCATGATCCACAAGACTCCAGATCCTTCCCATCAAAAACACACAGAGAAGGTAATGATTCATAACCATACACAAATGAGCTCATTGGCCATAAAAACTGAGTTTTATTAGCCGGAAATCTGAGGTTAATTTAATCCCAGAGGAAACTTTTATTGCTCATGTAACTTACTGGAGTTCTTAATTATGTTTTATTAAATATACATTTTGTCTCAGAAATATTCTGTTCAGACTACAGAGCTATAAAACTAATGTTGATAGCATATCCAAGAACATGATTTTGGGAAAATGGAAGTCTACTGGAAGTTTGGGAAACACTGATATTTTTTGGTGTCGTCAATTACCATCATTTTCATAAGTGCAATATTTTTTTCTGACTTGATCATTTAACTCTGTACTGAATTGAGTCAGTTTTATCAATTAGAGATTTGTTGTTTTAGTATCTATTTGGTGCATTCGACATTCCATATATACATTGATTCAGATGTGTGATTCGTTTGTTCAGATTATTACCTAACAGAGCGGTCGTCGCTGCCGGTCATGGCGAGAGGTTTGGTGGGATGAACTGCCAGGGCCCACAGCTCGCCCTCGCAGTGACCCTGCATGATAAGAAAGGGCTTGGTGCGATCATGTACCACCACCTCAAAGATCTCGCTGTCTTGTGTCCCCACCAGAATATGATCCCCTCTCCAGCACACGCTACGCACCGACAGGCCTGCACAATACGTTATAGACAATTAAGCTTTATTAAGCATTGAAATGCATATGGCTAATCAGAGGTACACAGATATGATCCTGAACAGACTGAAGGATGTACACTGTGTACATTGTAGACCTTCATGGGCAACATGACTTGGGGACATCTGGGGAGAAGATGGGGAGGGTCTTGGGTGTTTGAAAATACATATAGACATCTAGGATTGGTGACAAACAGGGGTAAGAGCTATGGATATTAGACAGGGCGGACAGCCTGCATAAATGACACTGAGCATTACAACGCACCTCTTGAATTTTCACCTCTAGCTACTGATGAGTCAGAGTTAAAGGAAGTAAAAGAAGAAAAGAACAGACATACAGCTCCATTAGAGACAAAAGGACTGTTGCATTTTGGAATCCTGTTGCATTGTGGGATTTATCAATTAAAGACTGCAAACTGCAAACTTAATTAAATGAATAGTTGTCTGCATACAGCAATGAATTCTGGAAAATTGTAAAGCATCTTACCCTTATATCCCTGGTCTGTTTCCCTGAGGTCAATGACTGTGATGGGTTTGAAGTTCAGGTCCCACAGCCTGATACATCCATCTCTGCCTCCAGTAGCAAAGCCCTCCTCACACGCATTCATGCTGAAAATCCCTGACTAGACACACACACACACAAGTTCTGTGAGAGTCTGAACATTTCTCAACAACTAACAACAAACAATTAAACCAGAGAAACCCACAGTCTCAAACTTCATGACAGTATTAAGAAGTTTATATTGGGTCAAGTAAAGTATAGTTTTAAAAAGTCTACAACCAAAAGTTGTACCCAAAGTCTACAACCAAAGGCATCATAAGGAATTTTATCTTCAGCCTGATGTTCTATGTAAACATACTAAAACTTTCATTACTCAAAACTTTCTCCCTAGTGCAAAAAGATTAAGTTTCAAAAATAACTCATTCCAATATCTATTCAGTTTTCAGATCCGCTCTGTCAATGTGAGGTTATAAGAAGAAGAAGGAAGAACTACTGATGAGTAAAATAGGCAGCAAAAAAATAACTGATGACTTTAGAGGAGAAAATAAAATAAGCATCATGTATGACATGACCACATTAAAAAAAAACACATTTAACTTAATTTCGTAAAAAAAACTTTCTTAAAAAATAAAAAATAAATTATTTAATCAGTAAATATAAATCAAATGGTTGAATCTTAATAAATCTATAAAACGGACAAATGACAATAGACACTTTAGAAACACTCTAAACATCAACAGCTATAGCATTTTATACCTGCTAAAGGCAGCTTTACAGACAAACCACTTTATTAATTTATGAATAAATATTACTCAGCTCAGAGGTCAATCTGGGGTAGATTATGAAAAAACTCTTACTTACCCCATGGGCCCCCTGAACTGTTCGGATTAAATTGATTCCCTTCCAGACATAGATGTCTCCATTCAAGGCACCTGAATATGTGACCTCATCTCTCGCACAGGCCAGACAGAGGATAGTCTGAAGGTCTCCAGTCTTCCCAAACACACCACGCTTGGGTGTCAGAGCATTCCCACAAAGACTCCAGAACTGAGGACAGACAAAGTGATTCATAAGTGTTGTGAAAAGTTAATTTTAACAGCAGAATATACATCAGCTAGATTTTTATTATCTTTTATTAGTGGTGATATGTTTAAAGTTATGAGTAAACCTCAATATTACACAGTTTGTAACTTGTCCTGCACTGTTTGTATTAGAAACATGAATGGCTATACCTCAAATGAGAGAGAGATGTGCTTTTATTTTTGTAAGTGATCAGACTTGCATTTTGTCGGGGGGCAATAAAACAAGCAAAAATAAAACAAAATCCCATCTACACTGTCCCATACCATCCCATATCAAGCCATATCATATCTAAGAATCAGAAAAACACAGACTTCCGGGTGAGCTTTTTTGACCATTAAGAAACCACATAGTAACCACTAAAAACACCTTAACAATGCCCTAGCAACTGCATAGTAACAAAATGGCAACCACCTTAGCATTATAGCAACTTCTGCACATGCAAGAGTCATTATATTTTGCAAGTAAATGTAAACATATATTCAGGATAATATTGCCAAAATAAGAAAAAATAACTTCCAAAACATGGATTTTTTAACATCTCAAGGATCTCTGAATCTGAATTTTGGAATTCAATGATCCTACAGTAATTATGGGATGATTATGTGATAATTGCTGTTTTCTGTTTATAGAAACAGACATTCAGAGGTCTTACAAAATAACTGACATTATAACAAAGCAAATCCATGGCAATGCACATAAATGTGCACTTGTGTTTAGACAAAATAAATTTGCCAGCAATCAGTGAGAACACACACACACACACACAGGCTCACAAACATACGAATGCTTACATTCGTTAATCACATCATTAAAATGCACAGGCACAATCTCAGTCCAGACCAACACTGATAGCCCCCACAGCCAATGCATAATAATTGCCTCATTGACTTTTATTCAGCTGTGTGTTTGTGTGTGTGTGTGTGTGTGTGTGTGTGTGTGCGAGAGACTCCCCAAAGCTGTATTTCATGAGGTTGCATGCTTCTGTTTGAGAGAATAACAGGGTTAACTCTGTGCATGACCTCATAATGTCCTCAGTGGCCCTAGGAAAGGTTTCTTCAGTGTTTTAAAAGAGTCAGAGTTATTGGTTTCTAAATTTCTGAACTGTATTCTGTCATAAGACAAAAGACCCCTTTAAAATCTCTGTTGCTCTCCTAGACAGCAATGACATTACATGCAAAAGATGAAGACCCTTCTGCCTCTTTTGGCAGAAAGAAAAACACGGTAGTAATGTGCTTCTGTATCTTAACCAGTAGATTGATGCTAGCATCTCAAGGTCACCAGTTTGATTTGCTTGCCAGGGAACAGGACTTTGAATCCACTGTTAGTCACTCTGGATAAAAACATTTGCCAGGTGCATAAAATAATCTGCTTTGTTCCTTTTCTTAATGGTCTGTCAATGTTAGGCTAGTTAGCATGGATTAGTTAGTCCATACTAACCTGACTATACTATTATAGTTACATCATTAATTATATAAGTTTATTACAATCATGTAAATCATAAGATTTTAAAGCACTTAAATTATAGAAGTTATACTGCAACATACTTAAAAGGATCCAGAGCTTTGCCTGACCTGGCACAACACAGATGTTACATTTACAAATGAGAGCTAATCAGTATTGTCAGCATAATCAGGAAGTAATTTACCTGCAGCTCCAGAGATCACAGCACATTTAAATACATTTAAACACTGTCTGGAAGTGAGTGGCTATAAGTGAAGATGGCTGAAAAGTTCTTCCAGAGTAACAGCCATTTAATGCTAAGGTAAATGTAAGGTAAATGCTAACAGATCTCAACCATATCTCATTCTGCGCTCTGATTTGCCAAGATACTAAAGTCTGGCAAAATTATATATATAAAAAAAAATATGAACTCAGCATTTCTCGCCAAATTCTTCTAAAACCTAAGCCGTGCTAAGCCATCCTCATAAATTCTGCAGATCTAAACTATACTATATGTCAACATGACATAGTCAACAAGTATTGTTAATTGTTTTATTTTAGGAGAAAGAAAGATTTAATTCTTACAGTAAATGGAACATTTTTAAGAACTCTGCTAAGTCCACTAAGGTATTAAAGAGCAAACTATGCTCTGGGCAGTACAAATTTTAACCTGGGCCCCAACAGCCAATAACCAAACCCATCTTTGTTTTCAATGAAGAGCCTCTAATTACACTTCAGCATCTAAAAAGCAGTCATGCTATGAAGAAGAGAATAAAGGGGATGAAAAATATGTCATTGGCCCATTAGCAGCCCTGCGCTGGAGCGGATGGTTCTCCTGCAGACAGCCAGGCAGCATTACATCAGGGAGCTTTAGAGACCTGGTGAATCACAGGCTCCTGTGTTTCTGCAGGTCTGTGGTCTGTTCAAGCTTTAATATAATCAAAATGACTCTGCCAGGGTTCCATTAGAGGAAGCCTGTTTCCATCCTGAAGCACATCCTACCGTTTTCCTGCTCCATGGACACATCATCTCCTGCTCGCCTGCGCGTGCCCCCCCGAATCCAGCACATCTACACTAATCAAACAATCTTAAAGGCACCAACACAGCTATAATTAGCATGCTGTGAGAAGGAAAGGGATAATTAGTCCGGGGTGGCCCGCAACACCTTAATCTAGTTACATCTAATTGTGTGGTGTGCGGCTGCTGTCACATATCTGATATTATAAAGCAATGTTGACACTGTATTGTAAATATGGTGATTTTGTTTGGCCCTATGGGTAAAGCTGTGATTATGTTGTGGGAGGCAGCGAGAGGGACCCTTTGAGCAGTTTCCTCAAGTTAAACCGCACAGGCTTATTGTGCCATACATACGATAAGTGGATTGAGAGCAGCCCCCAGCATCTAAACTAAAATCTCTCAGGAAAAACTGTCAGGAACTTACACACCAACAGACACACAAACCTAATGGCTATGTTGAAAATGGCATACTAGCTAATTCAATACTGCATATGACTACTGCTAAAAATTTTAAAGTGTACTATTTTATCAATTGCCAAAAATCAATTAACATAATTGCTTACAGCAGGTCTGTCATTTAAGGTTTATTAGTTTTCGTTAAAAATCCTGTATAGAAAATGAATGGGATTTTTACTTCCGGAACCTGACTGTTGCACTTTATTATGGTGAGTAGTTTCATTCCAAAATCTAGAGAGCTGCCTACCTAGACACCATATAAGGTATAATAAGCACACTCCAGATGCAAAGGCTGTTACAAAAGATATTTTTGACTTCTTTTAACTAAATATAAAGAATTTATCTCCTGTGGAGAAGGCAATCCCACAACGCAATACAAAAAGCTCAGTAAAAAAAATCATCTAAGATGGGAAGCAAGTCAAGAGAAATGTTGTCATAATGTAAAAACAATGTTCAGTTTCTTAAATTAAATAACAGGTCAACATAATTTTGCTGTTCATTTGACACCAAAAAGCAATTTTTACTGGAGCTGCCTCAAAGAGAGAGCGAGAACCAGAGCAAGAGAGAGAGAGAGAGAGATAGGGATTACAGCAAGCTAAATCTCTGGCATGTATTATCGCTGAGTGAGCACGGGCCCGGGGAGCAGATGTCACATGGTCGAGGGGGTTAAAGACACAGGAATTATACGGGACAACTGCTACACTGGTCTGATACATGGAGAGGTGGTTTAAATGAGAGAGTGAGATAGTAAGTGTAGTAAGTATAGTAAGTGAGACACATACTGTGACAGCAAGAGATATAGGGGATACCACAGTGGTATGAGGAAATAATTGTAAAAGATCTAAAGAGAGAGAGAGAGCGAGGGAGAGAGAGACAGACAGACAGAGAGAGAGAAATAAAGATTAAGGTATAGACCCTGTGGATTACCTCATGGCAGGAACCTAAAGCCAAAGCTTTGTGCTTATGAGAGGAAAATAACTGTGTGTGTGTATGTGTGTGTGTGTATTGTACAATAGTATTACAAATGCACATAAAAACAAAATTAATATAAATAATAGACTAATTTGACAATATATCAGGTTTGCTGTTAAAAATTCTGGATGGGAAAGTGTTTGAACATTGCAGTAGTGCATTATGCATAATATTATAAAGATAAATGATTATCAACGCATTAATAAAACTCACTTAAAATGTAGTGAATGCATGTGTATCCACACATCAAAATGAACAGAACTGTGAAATCACACTAATGTAAACTTTTTCATTTTGTCAACACTTGTAAAGTATATCATAAGAGACAAATTACATATTACACCTATTTATATTCTTATTTCACACCTGTTGGAAGTCACTGCTCATTTGTACAGACTATGTGCAACGTAATGTGGTTATTGTGACAATCATAGTGATGATATGTTTAAACAATATGCAGAATATATTCTGTTTCACATAGGCAACATTCAGTAAGAAGAATTTAGTATTCAGCAAGACTCTAAGCTCTACTATTTTAAATGGTCTAGTTCAGGTTGGAACAGAGTTATTTTCCTGAAAGAACCACAATGTAGTATGGGCTCACAATGGTGAAATACATTCCACTCATTCATTTCAGAAAGCCCACTATGAAAATACATGGCAAGCAGTTCAGCGGCACTGTACATACAACAGCCAAATGAAAAGAAGCTGAAAAAGAGTAGAAGTTAATTGTGGTAATTCTTTCATCTGTATTCTCAGCAGAAGCTGCGGCAGAGTGTTTTTGAAATAGTCTTAATCCCTTTCCTTCACAGACACTTTTGCATTTCTAAAGGAATGCTCAGGTTTTCCTCAGAACCAAAAATGTGGGAATGCAGAGGGCAAAGAGAGGTAAATTTCAAAGACTTGCTGTTTGTCCCAAGCTGTATGTTTTGGTTTCACACAAACCACTAATAGGAAATTGTACAGGTTTGAAACAACATGATGAGTAAATGAGAACAGAAAGATTGAACTATCCTTTAAAGTGACAGATAGGACGTTTATTAGCCCATATTATCTTTGAGCAAGTAATGGTAAACATGTTTGGCCAATCTTGTAAGGAGAGGCTCAAGGAAGCAGTTCAACTTGAATTTGAGGTTCTGAACTCAAAAACTCCAATTTTTACCTTTGCAATGAGAAAACAACCAGGTTCAGCTGATGACACAGACGTGTTCATAGTGTATATGTAATTATTAATAATCCACAATAAGAGAATAAGACAATACCTTGATATGTTTGACTCCACAGCTCACCAGCTTGCTTTGCTGAAACAGGTCCCATGATATGTCAAATATCTTTACAAAAGAGAAAAGAAATGTTTATGTAATTAAATGAGTAAAGTACAGCAGAAACCAGTAAATAGGTTTTGCTTTCATGATCTCTTGGGAAGATCCTGCTTACAAGTTAAAATATTATAATAACGATATGATATGCACCCAAGTAATTTTGGTTCATTTCATTTGGTTCATTTCATATATCTTTCTCTCTTTTTCAATTCCCAACAGACAGAAAGCTTTATGGTGCTTGTCAAACAAAATGAAGATTAATGGATTAGGTGTAAATTGATGCTTTAGCCATGTAATTTATCATTCTCATAGTGCCACAAATTAGCTATGTGAGAAAAACAATTTTCTGGAGAGCTTTATCATTGTTTTCATCAACAGTATACAAATGTGTTTTTTTTTGTGTATCTGACTTAAATTTAGTATGTTTAGTTTTGTGTAGTCTGAACAGCACAAAACCACATACAACCTGATGTTCATAAACCTAGTCCAAACCTTATCCATATGTGATTTAAAATCAAGTTTAAATCTGATTTATGAAATGCTTCTTAGTCCAAATGGACAGTAAGCAACATGTACAGTATGTAACACCATACAAAGTGTGAAAGTGACTGAATATACTCATTTGTATTTGAATATGCCAATTTCTGTCAATTATGTGATATTCACTGCAAGTAAACAAGTGAACTATGTAGTGAAAAGTGAATGACAGCAGCAGTGTTGGACACAGTGTATGCATGAATGGCTTTAATGTCTCTATCGCTTCTGTTCTCTCATGTGCTTCGTGAGTTCAGCACCGCAACAAGGTCATGATAGACATGAGTAGAGGCCAAGTTTTCAATTTTCCATCCTGTTTTTCTACACTGACAGCTGCTCTCAGCTGTTGTATTAGACAGTCTCCTGGCAACATGCTGATGCTTACATCATTACTCTAGAAACTGAAGGAAATTCAACAGATATGGACTAAACTGTAAATAAAAGGATCAAAATCAAAATCAGATTTGTTTGCAGTGTGAACTGTGTGAAGTCTCAAAGAAAATCGTGAGGTTGCCATGACAATAATTCTGGTAATGATAACATCTGGTGACATTTGTGTGCAATAATCTTTTTAATAAAATCATATGAAAATTACTTGAAGGGTACATGTGTGTTTTGGCTTCAAGAATTTACTGTAACATCATTAGAAGCTGTGTTCATTTACGTAAACTGAAAATCATTTCATAAGTGCATTCCCAGATGCCGTCTCCTTGAATCCAAACACTTAATCATTGCTAACGTGTTTATTGGTGGTCTGCTTTGGGATTGTAACTTATGAGTTACTCAATGTAGTTTGACTATATATAAATAACAGAATAGGCAAATAGATAACAAAAGAGCAAAAGAATTGTTACACTGCTTGTCTACTTGTTGTTGTTCTTACCCGGTCTGTATGACCAGGAGCAGAAGCCAGAACTTTTCCCCTTCTCCAGTCCCACACACAGATAGTGTTCTTCGAATCCAAGCCCACAGACACCAAACACTGCAGAGGACAAGCCGCACAGGCAAAACAATAAATATGATCAAATAAGGTAATAAATCACAGTTTGTTACACTGATAAGTTATGGACAACTACTGTGTGGTAAGATGTATAAAAAGGAAGCTTTCCAAAACAAGTTAGAGCACATTTGGTAAAGGGAGCCATGATAAAGAATGTAACTTGTCTTTTTCTGGAACAGCCTTTGGTGTGGAGCCCCCTCCTGCAATATCCTTAATGAGTGCAAAAACAGTTTGGAATTCATCCAAAACAACTTTTGTGTTCCAAATGGTTTGGAACGGCATCAGTAAATTTACATTTATACATTTTGCAGACCCTTTTATCCAAAGCAAATTAACGGTACATTCAAGTTATACTTTTTATCAGTACATGTGTTCCCTGGGAATCAAACCCACAACCTTTGTGGTGCTAATGCAATGCTCAACCACCTGAGCTACAGGAACTAAATGATGATACAATTATGGGTAAACAAATTTTCTAATATTGTAAAACACATTTGAATGTGTTAACCTTGACAATACTTGCACACTTATTACATATCACCTATTATCAGTACTACTTGAAGTATAAACTCTGTTCCCAAACTGCTATTTCCTTCAAAATGTGCAGCAAACATCTGAAATCTTCCCAGACTGTGTTCAGAAGGGGCCTCATTATTAAACCGTCCCTTTGATGTGGGGTGATGGTTTTCTCCATCCTATCAAACCCCAAGCAACCGTTTCTTTCAGGGCTGCACAGCACTTGCTCAGGCAGAAACACAGTGCCATCAGTCAATTATCAGCTGCTAAACCTTTGATGAATCCAAGAGGAAAAGTGTTTCTACAGTCACTCTGGATATCTTGCCTCTCTTCTCTTTGGTGTTTCATCTGTCTGTGTGAAATAAATGATGAAGCCAATTTCCTGCTTTCTCAGCCCTGCTGGAGGTGGTGATAGGTGAATTCTCTTGGATAAAGTAAGAGTTAGCTAAGAACTGTGAAATGTCAATCTTGAAGGTACAAGTTCTCTCCTGTAAGGCCTGGCATATCTCTAGTGGGGTGGAATGCTTTTGATCAATTGCCTGTCTAGCCTGATTCTGTTTTGGGAGGTTTGGCTGTGCAATGTTAGGAATTTGATGTTTGACATTTACACTGAAAATGTCACACTGCATCTACAGACTATGACATGACACAATATTAGTGTTTCGCATCAAAGCAAGCTGACTGAGGTCCCTGTGCTCCCCACTGCTATTGAGCTATAAAATACTGCTGGACTTGGGCTACACAGAACAGTACTTGCTAAGTGTACGGTGTTAATAGCATTGCAGAAAGCCCTGAAAATCAATGGGCAGGCAGTTTTACTGAATAATGTGGAAGTCAGCAGTGAAGTGACCTTAAGGAGAAAAACTATAAAACTACTTGAGAAAATTAATTTATTGCTATTTTCCAATACATTAGAGCTTATACAGTTGTATTTAGGAATATAATCAATAGCGGTACTTCAATGAACTAAATAAATTAAATAAATAAATGAAACATTAAATGACAAATGATATATGTGACTGACAGTGTCTGAAATTTAAAAATTATAGCTGTACATTTAGTGCTCTGAGAAAATTACACAGCTAATATCTTGCATATTGCCATTTGTAAATATAGTAAAAACAGTTCACAGTAGCTTGGCCAATTATTTTTGTTTAGTCATTTCATTGTTTAGTGGATTTTCGGGATGAAGAATTTAGAAGCAATGTTACAGACACACATTTTGTCAAAAAATAGATCCTGGTGCATATTTTTCCAGTGAGAAGTGACATCTGTGCTTCTTCACTCTTGAAAAGCACCAGCTGCCACTGCTGAAAGTGTGGCCATCCAGCAAGAGCAGAGAGAGCAGACATGATGTAAATCTTTAATGCTGTTAGCTTATAGCCGCTGTCAAACTTCACAATGTTGTGTCAGGTTCAAAGATGAAGAGTTTGGCTATACTCCCTGAGTTTATCATTTGCAGTGACTTTGTGCATCATGAGTTGGTGTTGTTGTCTGGGTGACACCCAATGACTGTGGCATGCACACAGTTACACAGTCTCACACATATTGTCACACTGTGGGAGTCACACCATTGGTGTGTTCACAGATGCGAGTTTCAACAACTTAAAATAAGCTTCACAGCACCTTACCAGAGACACTGTGACATACTGAGATCAAAACTTTTACCTCATAGAAGTTGTTAAGAATGGTATGAAAGGAAATTGTTCTTACTGCTGGGCAGTATGCTATGACTCACCTGTCCTTCCAGGTCGAAAGCAAGACAGGCGATACCATGTGTGTGCATGTCCTTCAGTATCGACACAGTCTGGACGGTGTAGGAGTCCCACACGCAGATATACGGCTCTTTCCCCACCTGTCCTGTGGCCACTAGCACCCGCTCTGGATGCAGTGCTAAACTATGGAAACAAAAACTTAAGCTAGTTAAACTACTTAAAACTAATACTAATACTTTGTATTTATTCAAAAAGCTGTCAGTGGATAACATGCTCTATGTGAGTACATAAAGAATTCTACAGTAAGCGCATTTGCTAGATTATACTTATTGCATTCACTCAGTCATAACACAAGCGGACATTTATAGCAGACATTAGCACTGTACCTGCTTTCATGCAGACATGGTATTGCTTCCCTGAGTACTGAAAATAAAAGTATGTACAATGATACGGGCAGCATTTACTTTCACATATGTGTTTGCGTAAAATATTAATGTTGCAATCTATTGTAAAACGTTTTTGTTAGTTTATCTTGTTTGACTGATAACTGGTTTATGATAACTAATGACTAATTCCAAAAATGCCTTTTATATATTTGGTTTGTTAAGTGTCCTGTTCAAACTCCAGTTTTAAAATATACAATCATAATCATCATCAATCATACAATAATAAAATAAATCCAATAGCTTACAAGCTACACAATCAGTAAACATGATTTCTCTGACTAGTACGTGTTCTTGGGTCAACAGTATTGCTGGAACAATTTATATCAACCAACCAGATTGTAGAATTAGGTATAGGGTCAATATTTCATTTAGGTTTAGGACTAGGTTAGGGGCTTGTATACCATTCTTATCAGCATTTTCTAACTGATTTTAGGGGTCAGTTATGGTTAAGGCTTGTGTAATGTGTATAGGTTCAGACTGTTTTGGGTTTTTTTGACAGAAATGTTGTTCTAGGACCAACAAAATGTGTTAATCCAGGAGCACATCTTAAAATCACAAAATCACAGCAACCCTGTTACAATAATGGACAGATACAGTAAGATGAGCTATTGCTTATTATCAGTTTCTGCGGTCAAAGTGAAAGTAAAAGAAGCTTTTAGTTATCCCATAGAAACCCATGAAGAGATGATGTTGAAAAGACATTATCTTCTGTAACCCAAGACTCATGAAAACAAGACTCAAATAAAGACTACCAACACTGTCCATGCTAAGGAAGAAAGTACTTAAAAATGATAGTTAATAGTTCAGATACCACACAAATGATAGATAATAGTTCAAATACCACATTAACCTGACATTAATTGCCTTATTTTTTTAAAAAAACACAAAAAATGTTCATCCCATGAAGCATTGTCTGTATAATAATGCCTCTGGTGCAGATATAACAGACACGAGGTGGAAAAATCAGATCTTTACGGTTCATGGAGCAGTTTTCCCTCTCACCATCACACTAGCTTGCCCAAATTCATTTAGGCTTGCCTTCACATGCCTGAGGAAATCCCAGAGGCATCTGAATGTTGCGTAACATCTGTCCAGCTTTACTATGTTCTCTCACACGTACACACACACACGTACACCATCTATATAAGCTGTGTAAGTGTGCTCTGACTCAATGCACAGATTGCCTGTTGGAAGGGACCATGCGTAATGAGAGTGTTGTGATCTGGTTGGGTTTCATACTGTGGTTATAAATGCTGGTCACATGAAACTGAGGCTTTTGAAACTGCAGTCAATGAGTTAGCAGGGACATAGGGTCAGTCATCTTTTAACATCTGGAATGAATGATATGCCCATTTTACCATTCCTGTCTTTTCTGTAAAGCTGCTTTGCAACAATGCAAAAATTGTAAAAAAGCACTACAGAAATTAATTTGAAATGAATCATTATATTTCAGGAATAGTTGCTCGCTACATAAAAAAGCTACCTTTAACAGCTTACTAGTTTTCACACAGGGGATTAATAAAGCATCTGTCTGTCTGTGTATCTATTTATCATCTACACAATTATTACACTATTATGAGAGCTAAGCTACTGTCACACCACTAAAATATGTAAAAGCTTGTAATGTTATTTACTTTTGAGAAAGAAAATTATGATTTCGGAAACTTTTATTTGGACATGTATGAGAACGTTTTTTGATCTTAAAACCACACACATCATCTCAAGGACTCAAAATTGTTTAAGAAACGCAATTTCATCAAAAGTTTAACATTGACTATCTGTCAAATCTGCTCCCACTTCTTTGGTAAAGCTCTGTTGAATGTGTTTATATTCAGCCAGAGTATCCCACAGTCTGAGCCCTTAGATGAAGCTTTATAAGCCTGCCAGGGTGATTCTTCCTGGCACTGTGGAGGAGTGACTACATTAAACCCCTCAGGGAGCCGTACCACTCATGAACATCACTGTGTCTGCCTGTCTGTCTTAATCTCTGTCTTACTTCCACCCAGCTTCTCCTTTTCTCTCATACCTACTTTCTTTTCTCTTGATATCATTTCATGCTGAAATCAGTTGTATTGATAACCATTACAAAGCAGTTTATTCCAAATTTGAGCTGTTGTGTAGCTACTACATGTCCCTGCAGTGAACAAATCCTCGGGGCAGTCACCAGTCTTTATTTTTCTTTTGGTGGATTACATAATCTCACATAACTTAAAACAGAGCAAAGGCATTCAGCACAGGCACAATTTTTCTCAACCTTCCTTCCGCTATGAGTGAAAAACTGATTTAATAAACGTCAAATAGATTCATGGTTGATGCCTTGAGCATCCATCACTGACCAGAGGAGATTAAGGATTCAATTTAACAGAAAATGCCACAGCCATGGAGCCCTACACATTTAAAGGAGCTTAACAATGCTTCAAAAAGCTTGAGTGGGAAAACATTGGGTTGTCCGCTAGCTATTTACTCTCAGTCTCAGAAATTCAACATTCTGCAAAACTCAGCTTAACTGATTCCATTTGAGTTTGAAATGAACATGTTGCTAAGCCAATGACCGATATTCAAGCCAACCTGATCTCATGAGAAAATGTAACTATTTCATGAGGTGGCAATTTCATATGAATTCGTACAATGTGAATCATACAAAAATGTATGATTATTACAGAAAAGCAAGCAAGCATGAAGGTCCAGCTCTAACCCCATCCCTAAACCTAATTGTCACTGGTCTAAAAGCAGGTTGAAGCATACAAACGGTATTGTATGCATTCATACAAATAAACCACCAATTTGCTAAAACGTAAAATAGTCACAAATTGCCATGAGATTGTGTTGGACAAGTGTAAAAATACATATCACACACTTTGTTACATGAGCTTATTTCAGTGGATTGTGTGATTCCCTTATCCCACAATATATAAGGGATACATGCAATGCTACCCTAGAATTTGGCCTAAAAGAGGTAGCATAATTTAGCTGCCAACTGAAACAGCCTTTACTGTGCATTGTGCCGTAAATTGTTGTCTAGGTAAGCAGCATACTAGGTTTTGGAACAGTCTGTTGAAACTATTTCTAAATGCCCAGATAGGGCCATCCCAACCCATATGGATTACCATAAGGTTCTATTTAGCCTTCACAACTGTTTAGTTTGTGTAAGTATGTGTTTGCCCCCAGCCTGTCTCATTAGCAGTGATACTGCTAAATGAGACCACCAAGATTGAGGGATTAACTCCAAATTTCTCATTCAATCCCACCCAAGGGACAGATGGGTCAAATCGCTGTTGTCCTCAATACACACACTCAACAAAACCACATTTTGACACTTTCTAAGTGTGTGTCAATGACCGAAGCAGGGCTGTCAAGAAACAGATTACACTCTCAGCTACAACAGATAAAGATATCTCAAGACTCAGAAATAAGATAGCAAATCTAACGTGACATGCACCAAAACATCAAATGTCAATGCTCATGAAAGGCATCATATAGTCATGTGACTATAATTGGCACTAAAAGAACTGCTTGCTTTTTTACTTGTGCTCTCCACATACAATCTTCATTACTAATGTCAGCATGTATTCCTCAGTGACTTGCTAGTTAGAGCTCTCTCTGAATATAAATGCTGGAACTTCTGGTTTAATTCTGTATGATCAGATGCCACCATCCCACATATTACGTGGGCCCAGCTGAACAGTCTTTCTCCCTGTTGTATTTTATCAGAAGACAGCCTGCCATTTTCAGGTCAAACACTTGCAAGTGCATCACTGCACTGTGTGTCTGGATATATGCCCAGTTATAAATGATATAGAATATCATTTAATCTTCATTTGATTAATTAAAATCACAAACATCTCTTCTAATTAAAATTTTGTTTAAGGCCAGCATTCTGTAGGCAGCGACAGCACAGCGTTAACCACACTGGAGAAAACAGCACAGTTTTTGAATTCAATAATGAGCCTCATTTGCATAAAAACAAGACATGTTGGCCCAAAAAAGAATGACAATAACGTCACATTGAGTTGCAGGTGGTATGTGAAAAAGATTCATGCAGCTTTAGATCCATGCCAGTAGATTAAACTTGCTGCCAAATTCTGTTTCCACCTTATTATTAACGTAAGAGCAGGTAAGGCCATCTATACATTTATTTTGTTGGCTTATTCATTTTATTACGATTTATTCAGGCCAAATGCCCTCAGATAACCTCTTTACTTGAGTTCCAAAAGTCCATCAGAATCTCCTTTTTGTTCTCGTTCTCTCTCTCTCTTTCTCCCACATTACCTTACAATTAGCTAATGATTTTCTTTAGTAAGTGGAGTTTTGTCACAGCACCATTCCCTGTGTGATGTACAACCCTCCACTGCCTCAGCGTATTAGCTAATGGGGCCGATGGAGACCTTCAATGGGGGCACAGTCCAATGATGCAGGACTGCAGCACCACTGGAAGAATCTACTGTGAGGAATGTCTCCTGTTTTTTTCTCTGGAAGAGTGCTGAAAGGCTGGAGGACTGCTTGGGTGGGCAGGTGGGCGGAAGCATTTAGCTGTTGCAGAGACACGCAAACTAAAGCTGGAGAGCTTTAGGGTGAGAAACAGAAGCTCGTCATGGTAACAAGAGGATGAGTGGGAGGTGAAATGTAAAGTTGGATAGTGTCTGTGGTGCCGCCTGACAAGAATCAGTTCAGGGTCTGTTTAATAGAGTGATGTAGTAGCTGCTTATACACTAGACAGAACATCAGTGTTTCAGTGTTGCCAAATCTACAGCGGCACAACAAGAGAAAAAATATTAGGGCTGTCAGTCAATTAAAAATTTTAATTGAATTTGATTACATGATATGCTGATTATTTACTTATTTACAAAATATATTGCTTATATTAATATTTACAGAGAACAGTCGCCAAATAAAGATTATTTAAAGCTATTACATTGTATTCTTTTGTTAGACTGAATAGACAAAAAGTGGATTTAGAAAACAATATATTGTTTGTTTTATCTCCATGTCATTTAACATAAGCCTTACACTGGCTTACAGCCCACAGCTGATTCATTTATATGTCTGAGAGAAATTTAGGTGCTGTTTTAACAGAACCTGTTCCTGAGTTCTGCCTGGAATATTTTGTAAATGTTGGTCTACGTACACATGCAGATGGACGTGTGTACATTTCAATTTTTAAAAACAAGTCCTTCATTCTGTATATTCTCTAATCCCCATTCAGGTGTCTAATGGAATTCAAATGTCTATGCAGCATGAATGTTCATGCTGGTCAAGGCTGGTCAGTGCTGGTTTATTTTAGGTACAAAAAAATACAGTATGCAGTTCACCAGCAATAAGTAGCTGGTGAGGCTGGTTTACAAGGATGTTCTTAAGTTAACAGGATTCTTAAGTAAGTTAAGAATCCTGTTGGCATTCCATCATCCCTTATTGGGGACCTGCATCCAGAACACAACATATGCTGGTGATGAGCAATGTTGGTGGAATAAGCCCGCAATCTCCACCCGATCTGCTGAGACCCTCACAACTTTCAAGAAAGAGCTAAAGACACACCTTTTCTGTAAACACTTGACTAATTCAGAAACCCACAAACAAATTCATAAACCCATAAACATAAGCACTTAGTGTATCTCATTTTTTAAAAAAACAATATAAAAACTAATTTCTTGTGTATATTGCACATACTCCAAACTTAGGTTGGTCATGGCATAAATGCATTTTACTATTATTTATCTTGTTTCTGCCTTTCAATCAGGCTTGAGATGACAGAATGGTACATCACATTTGGATTCATTGTAGTAAATCCGTGCCAATCACACACACACATTCTGAACATAGTCCAAATTGGGTCAAAGCAGCTATTGCAGCTTTCACCTTGCTTGCCCTTCTTGTGGATTACCAGGAAGAAGATTAGCACATTTTCAAAAGTCAGTATTTATCTTTCTTGCTTCTATAGAGCAAGTTGGATCCCAACAACCAATAACATTCCATGCAGCACCTGTCTGCAGAAAAACAGCCAAATTCAGTTGGCTGTCAACTGCTGGTGCTTTTGGATAAAGAAAAATAACAAAAACTCGTGAAATTGTACAGGTTAGCTAAGGAACAATAAATGTCAAATTTGAAGAGCACTTAAAAGCAATTCAATACTAATGATGAGTCACAATAATTGAACTAACAATTGGAACAGCTTTAAATTAACCTTAGTTGTTTCAAATTGATGATGTAGTCTAATCAATATCTCAATATATCTAGTGCAACAGAATTTGGCCCTGCCATACAAAAATAACATATAAAAATAGGCTACAATATGATCAGGTAATGTAAAATGGAATCCAATAGAGGCAGATCACATGCATGAAATAATCCATCATATCCTTGAATTCCTAGGCCACGTTTTCCAGTGTTTTTGTGCTGTATAGCTGTCGGGCTTTGATGGATGTGTAAAGATATACTTTAAGAGGAAGCCTTTTTGCATGGTTATTTATATTCAAGGAATCTGTGAATTCTGCTCATTTTTTCTCATTCTCATTTTTATGTAAACTCTCTATAGAAAAAGCATATTGCTGTAATTTTTCTACAAATATTCATGTCAATGGGATAATTAGTGATAACACAAACAACACATTCTTTAAATTGGTTGTATTACCAAAAAAATCCTTCTTTTGAAATTAAAGATTTTAGTGTACTGTAAAAACATAATGTAACTTCAAAATGTAAACTACCTCTACTGTCCAGAAAGATATTATTTAATCTGAGATGGAAAAATTATTCATTCAGAAATGCTTGGATTGTAAATGATCACAAACACATCTGCCTGTCAATAACACCTATTTAGTGAAAAATATGTTGCTATTTCAATAAAAATCAAACAAAAAATGTTTACACATTTCTAAAAAGTCAAATATTTGAATCTTGAATTTGTACATTATTTATGTAGAATTTAGTAAATTCTTTAAACACCCTGGTGACCTGCTTTAGTGTATGAAGCTAATAAAGCACAGTGTTGATGCTCAAAACAATTTAACACTGCTTGTCCCAATTGTTAATTTTGGTAGTAACTATACAGCAGGTGGAACAGTTTCTTTAATGCAAACCAACATGGCCAAATCCATATTAACTGCCAGACAAACTCCTACTGTAATGCTGATTCTAGACCCTCAGGGAATAATCTGGCTGCTCTCCTTAAGTGTATTTCCATTGTGAAATAAATCAGCCTCACTTTACCTCAGGCTTTGTACTTTTAAATTAAATGGACTACTGTGTTGTGACAGGTCTTGTTAATCAAATGTTACTATTTAATAAACACAGCTAAAGTTTCTAAATGAACAGATTAAACTTTGCTTACACTCTTTCAAAAAGCACCAACAAACAAAAAAAGCAAGTTTGTGGGAGTAAACCATGTGATCTTGTCTATGTATCTTGTATATTATACATAAATTATTTTAATTAATTATTATTAAATTAATTATTATATAATTTTAATTAAGTGGATTTCTGTACATTTTGATAAACACAAATTAAACAACATCAGCTTATTGACTGCATTTAAATTATATATCCTTTCACAGGTATAACTTTGGAGGTTGATCAGAACTGAAATTGGCTAAAGGTTTGTGAGAGGACTTGCTTAGGTGACCGAGTTCAGTACTATGATACAATCCATTGAAAGACTTCGGCATATGTACATATACTAATGAGATCACACTGGATTACAATAAACACTGGACAAATATGGTAAAGTTGCCTACCCTGCAAAGGACTTATGGACACATGAAAGACTCACTATCCACACTGAAAGACCTCTCACAGTTCAAGACCTCTCTGCAAAGACAGGACATCACAGTGTGCTGGTGTGTGTTTGTATGTGAGGCTGTGCAGAGGTGTGTGTAGCTGTGTCAGATAAGCAGCTTTGAGATAATGAATGAAAGAGTGATTGTAGAGATCACTGGAAGTACCAGAGTGAGAGGGAGAGAGAGGGATTCCCTGCTGGAGGGGCGGTCCATTGCTAGGAAGGGGAAGCCTTTCCGATTGGTGTGAACCCAGTAGGAACACAGGCGCTGTCTCCTAGTATTAGTGTCACTTTAATGGGCTCAAATACGCATGACTGCATCTTGTCAACATACATGCACTGTGCTTACTATGCCCAAACATGATGCAAACATGGGCTCATCCTGATACATCCTACATGCCCAAAAAACACTATAATGATGCATGGATTTATGTTTGATGAGATTTTTTCATTTTGTAACTATTTATGTGTTCCTGTAGTTCAGTTGGTAGAGCATTGCTTTAGCAGTGCAAATGATGTGGGTACGATAGTTGTATGTAAATTGCATGTAAAATGTAAATAATTGTAACTATCTAACTATAATTTTTTATTCCAAATGAAGAGAAACTGGATTGTAACAACCATTAGTTTTAAGCTTCACTTCAGAGGTGAAATACTACACCTACTTATTCTTTTTGATCTACAACAACCAATATCGCAGATGTTGATACCAATACTGATAATTCTGTGAAACTGAAAATGTTATATTATTTGTAAGAATGAAACTGCTAAGTTATAGCTAAGCCTAGGTTGCGATATGTGGACTTTTTAATATTTTCTGCACTGATTTGTGGGAAAAGGTCAGATATTTCATTGTTATCATTATTGACATTAAATACACTGCAAATCGACTAAATGAAAACTAATTTATTTTAGACAGAGTAGGTTGCCTGTGTAAGTAGCCCACATGTTGAGATGACATGACCAACTGAAAACTATTCACCTTATCTCATTAATCACCCTGTTATTGTGATTATGGAGTGATAAATGGTTATGCTTACAGAAAATGCTACATCCACACCACTAGGTGGCCCATATGATAGTTGAAGAAGATATAGTCAAGCAAAAAATAAACACTACTGTAAAGTGTAAAACAATCACAACAAATTTATTAATGATATTATGTGTCTCATATTGTATGTTTCAACTGTCAGAGTGCTTTCCAGACAGCAGTCATTTCTGCTTCTAAAGAAGGATTTACTCTCTAAGCCATAAAAGCAATAGTTCAATCACGTTAGTTGGAGAGCTGCCAAGGCCTTTGACAAAATGCTAACAAGCTGAGTGTGCCCAGAGGGGCTTATATAGAAGGTATAAAAAAACCTACATTTAATCTCTATGGCAAGTTAAGCTTTAACACATACACAGGAATTGCAATCGAACCCAAGCCCTTGACTGGCATGATCGGTGCTAAAACGGACAACCCCGACTACAAATACACAATGCCACACTCTCACACACATTCAAACCTTCAGACTCATTGATACTATTAGAATGAGCATCAGAAGTCAGTACAGATTAAGGGTTACATCAGAAATGAGTACGTGAGTGCACATGGTTTACAGTTGGGCTCCAGTGGCACACATGATCAGTAGAGCTTCCATTTGATTAGATCACGTGATTTACATGAGACACAATGTCCACTGCACCCCCCACATGAGCAATCATGTCAGTCAGTCACACACGCTTATACATGAATGCTGGCAATACACCAAATGTTATGCAAATGTTGCTGAAGTCACCTAATCCCCGTCTTAAAAATGGGAGAACCCATTTCACAGGATTCAGCCTCCTAAATCTTCCTTGCGAGAAATATCAGTACAACAACAATAAAATATTACACGGCTGTTTAACCTTTTAAAGGAACATACACAATTCACAATGAGGAAATCAATGTGGCAGACATTCTCTAGCACCTAATCACACAGAAGACTATAACACAGCAGGTAACAAGGCATTTTTTTTATCTTTTCCGTCCCTTTTGATCACTTGTTGGCCAACATCTCCAGTCGCTATCCTCCCCCAGTAATTTTTGAACACCTGTAGTAAACAAACAGACATTTGAGGGCACCGAGCCTCACGAGCATGACCAGAATGCACCTCTCCATGAGACGCATGTATGCTCATGCACATTGCAGTGTTATTCAGAATCACTTACATTTTTCATTAAATGCTGGAATCAAATAATTTTCGTGTCTGCATTCAGCCAGTGATGTCTACAAAATACTGTACTAAAATGCCCTTGACAGCAGTGCTGCAGTGCCATGCCAACATCATGGTAAAAGAAATCATGTTTTACCCATATTGTAAACTTCCTGTCTGAATTCGATGTGATGAGAGAGGCAGACTGGGTGCTGGAAATGTATATAATACAACAATACAGTACATATTGTGCAATAATAACAATGAGATCTGTGCTGCATTTGAGGGAAAAGATAAAATGGAGTAGATTAAAACAGATGCAGAAATCACACTGTATGTATGAAATTTTTATATATACAGTGTGGATAAGAGATGGAAATCCTCAACATTTTGAACTGAAACTCCATCTCCATCCCCCCTTGAAATTCATTCTGTGGACTACTGAAAGTCAAAAGATTATTTAAAAAAGTCGAAAGACTTTTTTACTTAAATTTTTACTCAAAAAATTTTACTTAAACATACACATTTAGTGTTTTGTTGAAACAAATTCACTTTTTTAAAAAACTATATATATATATATATATATATATATATATATATATATATATATATATATAGAGAGAGAGAGAGAGAGAGAGAGAGAGAGAGAGAGAGCGAGAGAGAGAGAGAGAGAGAGAGAGAGAGACAGACAGACAGACAGACAGACAGACAGACAGACAGACAGACAGACAGACAGATAGATAGATATTACTTGTTTTAGTATGGAATTAGGGCCGAACATTTTTGGGGGATGCTTAGGATGGGATCAGGATCTAAAGCAGAATTATTACATCTCCTACGATTCCCATCTCAAAAAGTCCTGCGACTCCTGTCTAAGCTATCACAAAATGTGCTATTTTAAAAGTATAAATGCCTCAGGCCATTATAAGACTCTTTATGTGAGGCCTTTAAATTCTGATATATTCTCATTTCATCTAGAGGACGTTTTTGCATTACAAGTCAAAGTGAAATATTTCACATGCTTATGTAGGTGCTTACCTGAGGCAGTGTTTTCATATAGCGTTAATGTAGAATAAGGACAGATATCAGCAGTGCTCAACACAGCACAGCATGATCACGCAGCTTCTATAATAGCGCAAATTCAGACAAACTCACCAGAAGGTAAGAACAGCATCATAACTGTTAGTTATAACATGCTCTCTCTTTCTCTCTGTCTCTTTCCCTCACTTCCTCACTGCTGCTGTTTAACATCTGTAGATCAGCCCTGGGCCAGTCCTCTCCAACTCCCACTGAGCATTGTACTCAAGGGCAAATAACTCCACCAGCAGCTACCAATGCTATGCCAACAGCCACTTAGAGCAAACAGTCTCTTCAATACCTCCTACATCCTAAGTTTCTGACTTGTGTAATTTGTGCATGTAAGATGCACATTTAAGATAAAATTAGCTTAAAATGTGCTTAATTGTCATGAAAATAGTCACAATGCTAAAAAAATTGTATAATAGATTGGCTTTAAGCTAAACAGAATTCATTTTTTTCTTTTAATTGATTTTGCGGTGCAATATAACCCAGATTTGTTCTTAATGGGTTTGGTGACAATCTCCCAGAGATTTGTTGCTGGTTTTGGAAAATCTATTAGTATATATTTATTGATCATCTTATTTTTCCATTAGTCTGATATATGTTACTTGGAATGTATGATTCCACGGGCACAGAATTGTACACCTGGAATATTGTCTGAACATATGACTGACTTCAGAAAATATTCAGATATTACTTGGTAATAGTGCACTGCTGGCATATGGACGCATCTGGTATGCATGAATAGCATATAATGGCCCTACCAGAAAGCCAAGCATTGGGTCACATTCTAATACTGAAGTAACCAGAGATAAATGAGACCCTATGTGACATTTGACACGCAAACACACACAGCTGGGACATATTCGGAGACAGCGAATAAATTACAGATCTGTTCAAAAAGGCTGTGTAAAGGTATGCACATTTAATAATGAAAACACAGACTTGACATGACTGAGAAACGTGACTGAGAAAATTAACATTTTAGTCTCTGTGTACAGGTGAAAGCAGTGTGTTCACAAACCCATTCACACAGATGCAAGGTAACCAAGGTCAGTTTTCCTGTCACCTAATTAATAATAGAGAATTGAGGCAGATGACTGGCGGAGAGGCAAAGCACCACCCCCTCCAGCTCTCACTAAAACACCACACACGTACAACACACAACTGACACAGACAGACACACCCACACACACACACACACACACACACACACACACACACCCCCCACACACACACACACACTCCTGTAGGATGCCCTAACCTTGATGATCAGATGATGTGTCTTCACCATCAGCTACAAAAGCGTGTTTATATGAATCAGAAAACAGTTATTCCCTACATAACACAATTATCATTAAGACTGAACGTGCACACAACCATATCCTTAGATGACGATCAAATATCATTTATGAGTACCTAAATCAAAAGCATAACCTGTAGAGGTCATTTCATAAAAATGAACTTTTCAGACCGAGGTTGTTGGCTATTATTATATGTGTTAATACATTAAAGCTTAACCAGCTACTATCAGGTTTTGTCGACCAGTGAGATTGCAGTGGCATTACATTTTGTGCCAGTATATTTTTCATGCAAATAAACAATCGAGTCAATAGTGACACTTTACAAACAACTGCTTTCAGTGGCATTCGACCATCTAACTGAAAAGAAATCGATGAATATCGATTAATAAATAAATCGATTAATTCGACCAAATTCTCGTATGGGGGTATTTAAATAAGTTAAATATGATGTTGTATACATTATCAGATCAAAGTCTGATCAAGAGGCGCACGATGCCTCAATTTTCACGTAGTGTGCGTTCGCAACGCTTTTGTACAGCACACTTCCGATAACTGCCACATCGTGCTTGAGAAATGTGTCTGTTTTAGGTAAATTCAAGTACAGGTGAAGCTAACACAAATCAATAAGTTGTAGAGTCAAAAATAGCCTAACACCGCCACGTCTAGGACAGACTACGGGCATTGTGGTCTTACAGCTTCGCCCTCTATAAGCGGACGATCCGATCACAAAAGCAATCAGACTGAGCTCAGCGGAACGAAACCCAACGCAAGATCTCCAGACGCGTTTTTCAAAGTTGAACTACTTTTACCTGGACACTCATAATACACGGGATGTTAAACAAAATGAGGATCGTTGCATGTGTGCATGCACCGACGATAAATACCGCGACGGAATGAAAAAACGCGAACCGGTTTTCTAAGTTGCTCCGCTGAGACGCTGTCCAGCACGCCAGCCTCCTGAAGGTGACCAGGCGATCGGGGATCACCTTCAGCAGCCCGGCGGCTGGACAGCGCCTCAGCGGAGCAACTTCCACTTCGAGCTTGCGATTTCATATATAGTAACGTCTTATATACAGACGCGCACACTGTAACGTTTAAACAACGTTAATCGCCAGTTCGCTACTTTAGGTGTGATAGCGTCTACCTGATTATGTCATCGTTGTGTCCCAAATAAAATTTCTGCTTGTGTTCCCGCGTGTTGTACACAACTCCGACGCCGGCGACAAAGTAGACGATCTCCTTGGCGGCCGTGTAGTACAGGTTGTTGCGGCACTGGTGTCCCCGGTAGCCGTAAACCCACTCCAGTCGTAGATGACAGTTCGGAGCTGTTCTGTCAGCCATGTTCGGGTGCGTTTTGCTGCGAAGCGAACGGCTGGTCCTTCATTTACCGCCGCGACGAGCCGTCATTCGGTCCCCTTTATCCGCTCAATCCACTGTTAAAGCGGCTGCGTCCGGTCAAAGGCAAACAGATCGACGACATATTTCTATCAAAGTGAAGTACACAACTTTAAACTGTTTGCATAATGTTACTGCACGTTTTTTGTTTTGTCCAGGCGCTGTAAATCGGCTTTGAGTCTGCCGCGTACTACTTGTGACGTGCGGGGCATAAAGCTACTCTCTGCACTTCTGATCTCACGGGCGGCTTTGCTCTGCTGACATGTCAGAACCTCAACTGGATTTTTCGCATAAGTTAACTGGGACCAGCCAATGACTAGCGGCGGTGGTGATGGACAGAAAATCTGGCCAATCATGTCCTCAGGATGACATGAGTGAGAATGTGTTGACCAATAGCAGGCGGGAAGAGGATGGCATTATGCGTCTGAGCTGTGCACGGTCTGTTCATTTAGCTTAAACTGCAGTTTAATTGCTTTGGTTGTAAGCCTGCCACTGCATATCAGTTTGACTCGGTAAACGGTGCGAGCTCTTTTGCTGTATTTTGAGTAATATTGTATTTTGTAAACGTATTTATTGAAGACAAATCAACTGGGGCTGGATATTTTCCCTAGGACAGCATACCAATACAATTCTGGAGAAAACTATTGTAGTGAGAAAGTGCAGCTTTCAATGCCAGGGCATTGATCTGTGGTTTCAGAAATTTTCAGAGCGATTTTTAGGCATTGCTGTGCAGATGTTCACAGACTCCACCTCTCTATGACATTCGGGTTCAGTCTGTAGCTTGGATGGGTCCTCTTTGAATTCTGGAAATGCTTTTTACTATCTATAGGGTAAAACCCATAAACGCAATTGAACAGTAATAGCACACACCTCCTCATCAAGCAGCACTATTTGACATTCTATGTCTGTTGCACCGACTTAAATACTTGGGTTGAGGTTGACCTAGTGGTGCCCACCAAATAATTACAGCATGTTGTATAAAGCATTGGATATATAAATATGTATGTTGGTTACCTTTGTGACTACCAAAAATCTTGTCAGTGAAAACGTATTGAGACAAAGAATTTAGTAGGTGAGAACTTTTTTCTATTTGATAGCACAATTAGGGCAACATTACATAGACAAAAGGTAAAGCCGGTTTGAAGGCTGTCATTCTCTCTACCTCTCACAGAGTTGTACAACACAATCATAATCAGAACACATTACTCATTAGTCATAAACCTACTGCAACCATGTTGATATAAACAGCCAGGGCAAGCCAGAGACAACACATCCAATGAAAACAAGGCAGATTAACCGTTATTGATGTCAACATGGCTTATGGCATCCAAACAACCACCTTTGAATTGTAGTCCATAGCAGTGAAGGGAGACACTATAGAAAAATTATTTATACCTATGAAAATATTCATTTTAAATGTGTTACATTAAAAAAATGGACCCCTTCAGGACAAGAAAAGCAACAACAAACGTAAGGTGCTCGGGGTTGAGGGGGTGGCACTAAATGCAGTCACTTCATAAAACTGAACGGAATAGAAGCAGATGGTGAAAACTGCACTCCATTAACACTGTTTTAGTGCACCACATTAAGACATTAGATGTCCACAGTCATACATCAATATTCACTCTACTTACAGCAATAAAAAAGAACCTGTTTGCTGTTGGTCATCAAACACTTCTCTCTCCATGTGAAGGACTAATTCAAATCACTTTATGGACTCTTGGTAGAAGAAATATCTTTTAGAATTAACTTTTCCCATCTACATAACAAACCATTCTTCATAATCATACAAAACTTCTGTGTGATGTCTTAAAGCTTTTTAAAATAAATGCCCTCCTAAACATGTGCAAACACCTCATTTTTAAGCTGCAGTATTTAACAACCCCAAATAACATAATGGTGTTATTACATTATTAGTTTATATATAATTGTTTAACTGCATGGTTTTAATTATATGTAATTCTCATTAATTAGAGCTTAACAAGTTACTCTTTTGAAATGTACATCATGGCAGTTTAAAAAATTAGTTTTATCAGCAACCAATCAATGATTTAATAATGTCCAGCTAAGTGTATGCCTGTAAAAAACATACTTGTATTCATTAGTCATTTTCAAACAGGTTAGCAATTATAAACAAAACTATAAAAAGCTGTTCAGTTTCCTTCTAATGCAGGAATGGTAACCAAGCATCAAAGCATTTAACCCTTTGGAGAACTGATGTGTCCTTCTGTGCAATTAGAAATAAGAACAACAAAAAATACTCCCGACATATACATTAATATCTATCTCATACAGTTTGTTCATATATTTTAAAGGTGTTTACTAATCTTAAGTTACTGTGTAAAGTCACAAAAAATGACTTACTGGATCATATACAAAACATCAGAATGTTTAAAGGACCATCTGCTAAAAAACATTACATACGCAGGTATGTACACACACACAGGGAATGTCAAGAAAACCTCCGGAAGCTGTCCAACAAAACTCGACAAACAACAGAATTTTAGCCTCTGTTGAGTCAACTATCATAACACATCGAAACATTAATAACACCTGACAAAGTTTACCTGGATTCCATAATTTGATTTCCTCTAATTTATGACCACTGATATGATGCACTGAAAAGCATGTGAAAAATGTCAGGTGTCATAAGGTTTATGGAAGTATGAATAGATCACGGAGTGTCACAACATCGGACACGGTGGCATTCAGTCTATACGAGCTGCATGCTGTTCTATGTGGCCTTCGGTTAAAAGCAGGTTTGGAGAGGATGCACAAAGTTCAATACTGTGGATCATCACAATATAGGATCACCATTAAACACAGAGCACAAAGACATTTCAAGTGTCCTGATGGTGTGAATATTGGGTGTTTTTGTTCAGTGTCAATTAAAGACTATTAGGTTAACCTTTCTGTAAGCATCTAAAGAGAAACCTTCTTCCAGCTTAAATTTCGAACCAACTTCCACTGTGATTTAAAATAAAAAATTACCACATATCAGCTGATCAATATTGAATTCCCAAAGGTCACATTACAGTACGATGAGTTATCAAACTGAAAATAAAGCAAAAAAATAAGATAAACTAAAAACACACATATACAAAAGGCATAGTAGTCCAATGCCCATTATCAACCTCATCAAGATTATTCCCATTATAGTTTATTTCTGATTACAGATACATTATCAGTATAATAGTTATTATTGTTATAGAACATTATTCACTTCACAATTTGTTCAGGGGAGGGCTGAGGTGTGGGCTGGGGGGCAGTCATTGTGATGATGCCTTAGTGGCTATTGTGGACACGCAGTGCTGTTGGAAGTTGGGGGACATGGCCGTGTTGCAGCCCAGTCTCTGACACGAGCCTTTCCGACCACCGTCCCCCTCCACAATCCAGGGGCTGGTGTCCGACTCCTTGCCCAGCACACTGCAGCACTCCTGGGACGGGGCACAGCTACGCTCCCCCGCACCTAAAGTGGTTTGGTGGGAGGAAGGAGGCGGAGCCAATGGGTCACTGGAAGAGTGGTCTTGCAGGACGTTGATGATGTGGCTGAGGAGGTCATTGAAGAACTCAGGAACGCCCTCATATCCTACAGACAGGAAAGACATGGTGTAATATATAAATTACATAAATGTAACGAATTACATGTAAAGAATTCATGGTTATTTTTCATAGGTCCAAATACAAATGGTCAATCATTACGTTTTTTGCGCGGCAAAGATCTTCCTAAATTTGATAGTGGGCAAACATGTACACCAACCAATCCCTTATGGAAGTTTACTCTCTATGTAACCTGGAAGAGTTGCCTTGTAATTAGCAGGATGTTTGCGTGGGGAGATACGCACCAGGGAATGCGTTTATGTCAATGACTGCATGTTGGCCCGTCTGGTTGTTAATGATAACATCAATGCCAAAGAGTGAAACTCCAAGAGCTTCTCGCAGAGATTTACACAGCTCCCTAATGACATCATCACTAGGCGGCTGGGATACACCTTCCACATTTTCTCTCTATTAAAATACAAAGAGCAAAAAGACAATACATTTTAACTCAATACAGAGTATGCAAAACCAATGCTTACATCCCCGAACAAAATAAGTTTGGTAAAACATTTTTACTAAAATATTTCTGCACGATATGAAACAAATGTGATATATAATAACTATAATAATGTGATACATGATATTCGATACAATAATCTAATATTATTGAACCTTAAAATTTGTAAAATAAACTAAACCATTATTACAATACTAAAAAAAAACGTAAAACTATATAACCAACATACATTTTTCGTATTCCAACTACATTTGCATGCCAGTCTCTCTGCATCAACTTAGAACTTTGACTATACTTTTTGAAGTATTAAGAAAAATCAGTATTGTAAATAGCAATGTAATACTATATATTTGGAATATTTTGATCATTTTAATGTATCTTGCAGCCCTGGTTGAAATGAGATGAGCGCTTACAGATGTCAGGTCAGATGATGACTCTGGCTTAGACACGTTGTGGCTATTGAAGAAAATCGCTTTTCTGTCTGGAAAGACGAAAAACAAAAGTACTAATGAATGCAATCAAAACACGGCCAGATCAGCACAGCCAGTTCAGTAATAGTGAAAATGTAAACGTGTAAGTGTGCAGAAAGCCACTAGACAGCAGCAGAGGCTCGTGGTTGAGTTTGCAGATTTAACGGGCTTTAGGAGTGCCAGGCAAAGAGGTAGGAAGGGGGAGGGAGAGAGAGAAGAAAAACAAAAATCTTGTGCCAAGAGGATGCTGAGATTTATGATGCCAATCAAATTGCAATAAAAAAAGATTGATTTAAAGTACGACAGCAATCTACCACTTAGCATTCCTTTTTTTCACAGACACAAAGCCACAAGCAAATATTTATGGTGCACATCTATTAATCCTAAAGGATAGTATCTTTCTGAAGCCTTTCAGAGCTCAATAAATTCAGCTTCTAAATATAGATACGTTCAATGGCACTGAATGCTGATGCTTCAAGAAAACCCCAAATCTATTTGAAAATCACCACTCAGTTTAACCAACTGAACCATATCTGTTTACAAAATGTGAATTTTAATTGTGAAAAAATTATTTCTGGGTCACTGTACAATTTAATTTGGATTATTATAAAGGATCTTATTAATACTTGTAATTTTATCCCTAAAGTATCTTACAGCATGACATTGCTGGTCACTGCTTCATAGACCAGCAGTTTAGGTTAAGTAAATAAATAAATAAAAATGTGATCAAATTTAGTCTCCTTGACAAACAGATACAAGAAAAATTGCATTTTATTAAAATATTATCACAATGTAAAACCAAAAAGACTTGTGGCGAAGGGGAAATCTTTGATCAAACTGTGAGTTTGTTAAACTTGTTTTTGGTGAAACTCCTAAAATACCAAACTTTTTATGAAATTCTATTATGAATTGTTAAATGTGCCAATATAATGCTGGTTTATGCAACTTAACCAATGAAGTTGTATGTATTTTATATAATATTTACCCTTAATTGACTACAAACTGTTTTTGTTTTTAATAAATTGACAAGGCTGTGAGTAGATGTTGGAACTTACTTCTTATAATTAGCCATGTGATTACAGTTACTGGCCAAATATCATCTCCTGACTGAAATAGTCAATATGACTGTATCATTAATAAGATCATCCTTTTCAATACACCTACACAGATTCTCCAGCAATCAGTAAGAAAGCCTAATCAGGAAGCTAAACTGAGTTTCTCTGACTTTAAAACACTGTGCCATCACCACCTTGTTTGGAATGGACAGCACTGTGTGACATTTACATTTTCACATGTGGTTGCCTGTGTGCTACAAATTTTAGCACGACACAGAGTCGACTTACTTGTATTTGCATTAAAGTAACAGGCCGGTAGGCTGGCAGGTGTAACTGCTTTACATGGACACCACAGAAATTAGAATATGCAAAGGTTTGTCCTTTACAGAGGCCAGTGGTGGAAATCTGTCTCGACTGAGCACTTCTACTGACTGTGTGACAGCAATATTTTAGCCAATATTTTTACTGCAAAACACAGTTATGCTAAGGGATCCGGTTTAGACAGCAGGATGGTCTTTGAGCGTAAATCACAACTACATAAACAGAACTGTAAAATAATAGTGAAATGAAAAAAAATCAACAATGCCTTTCATGGACATAACTTTTAGAAAGAGTTTACGCATACACTTACCAGACGGCCCGGAGGGGAAGTTTTTGAGTGATGGTCTCTCCACAACAGTGTATGACTCCCCAACCACAAACACCTTATAGAGCACAGCATTGTGGTTTATAAAACTCTGAATGACACACGGGGGCTTCACATCCTTTAGGTCTTCAGCACTAAACATTATAGCCATCTGCATAGAAAGAAATGATCAATCTCTATTTCCTGTTATTAACAAGCCAAGCACACGGGCTGAAAAAGCATGTCATTTATCATGTAAGCAGAACGGTCTTACCTCATGGGAGTTAGTTCCGTGAGCCACCCGTGTTTTGCAAACTGAGAAGGAAACAAAACACACTAAATAAGGTGGTGTATGAATATGTCTGTTTAATATTCAGCACTGCTTGATTGTGACTGGCTGACAGACATTCTATGACTGTTTGATAATGCATAACTATAAAGTAGTTCCAGGTTTGTTGACCAGATTAGCGCTCCTTATAACCTTGACAAATGATTTCAGTTACTTCAAACAGCCATATGTCATAGCAAAAGCACCAGAGAAAGAGTTTTTTTTAAACTAATATGGCAAACACACTCACTCACTCACACAGACACACACAGAACAATTTCATGTTTTAATGAAAATATTAAAAATGTCTTTTGATAAAAATCCTGAAAATGTCTTTAGGTGTAGAAACAGTAGTAAAAACAGAATAACTGACTATAGACCACAAAGTGTTTATAATAAATGCACATCCAATGGACTGTCATTAATTATTCCTTACTTAATATCCTATGACAGAGCTGTTAAAAGCACAGCAAAATGTCTCGCATCCTGATGTGCATTTAAAGTAAATGTAGTGATTAACAACACAGCATGTCTTTGTGTTTATGGATAACAGACAGCTGCATAAGTGATGCATCACTTCCTGCTCCAGAAAGGAAGAGGCAGGACTTACTGAAAGGGAATGTAAGACCATGCTGCTCAATCTGCTCCAATGTGTCTGGTCCACACTCACTGTTCAGCACCATAAATGGAGGAGAACGTATCCTCTCATCTGCAAAGAAAAGACAGAGATGAAGTTATGTAATGTTGACTGAAAAAACTTTTTGTTGGATGAATTATCACACCAGGTCTAAAAACTCTTTCACTACTCACGTTTGAAAGGGGCCATTATTAGGTTTCAGAAAAGAGCTTAAATCTTCTGGTTACCAGCAATACTGAGTCATTTTAGCAGGGAAAAGAAAGCAAACACTATTTAATGATACTGTATCTGAAACGTAAAACTAAGCCAGTGGAGTTTGCCAGCATATTAAACATTAAGTTCACCAGAAGAGGCTCAGTTCCACTGATAAGATACCCAATACCTTTACAAATTCAAAAGGATGATGTTTGCAAAGAATGGATGATACCCTCAGTGAACCACATGAAACAACTCTTGAGTTCTCACTTGTGAAAGGTCCTCTGTCATCAGTTCCCCTCTGTTTGCCTTTACTTCCTTATTTACTTTACTGACTGAAGAACAATGAACACAAGTCACCGAGTCCTGACTCACTCTGCATAATGCAGAAGCCACTCAACAGAAATGCAGCAATTTGACCTGCGGGTTCAAAGCTTTGTTTGAAAATACTGTACTTTCGCTGTCCTGGGTATCACTCTGCTGATAGATGGATGGACGAAAGCAGTAATACCTGCGAATGAGTAGCTATGTTTATGAACTCTAACAGGAGGTACATTATTAGAAAGGAAATGGAGATGTGTCCTCTGCTTGTGGCACACAGACTTTTTTAACTTGCCCTAGTAAGATTAGGACATCTTAGCAACCCCACATAGCAATGCCATGGTAACCACCAACACCACTCTAGAATCAACAACTTTTGCGTGGACAAGCAGCATTCAAGCTAATTTTCTGATTTTGTAAAGCTGGTGAAAAATAATAATTGGTAAAAAAGGCAATATAAGCTTTCTAACTCATCACAACATGATACAACAGCTGGGTAAAAGTCCAGCCCTTAGGTCTGGGGAAAATCTGCCTTTGTTCCAGCGCAACACGCTTTCAGAAGGACACCAGCTTTAGTGCTGTTATCAGTGGCATATTTTTGGAGTTTTAGATACACAGTGCAGCACAGGAAATGAGCTGAAGACTGAAGCCTCAACAGCCTGATGACAGAGCTCTCCACACAGGCGGTTTACCAGGGACTGTGATCATATCTGAGCACTATCAAAAGTGCTGATAAGCTGCTATTCAGCTCTGAAGATAGGAATAGCTGAATATGACCCAAGAAGCCCATTTACTACACCTTCTATACTTTTACATACTATACTTTTATTGTGTGTGAGCTGAATAGCAAGCTATAATATTTATACATATATACATATATATAAATTATTGAACAGTTAAAAACCTACCTGTTAAGGACCTACATGCAGCTTCTCGTTAGCCAATACAAATGCAAACTGGATGTTTACTTCCTGTTTTGTCTAGTGGGGTTTTGAGTTGGCAAGTGATGGTATCACTATTGAAATATCCTTCAGTGTTGAAACTGAATGAATGCACTGCTTTCTTATCAGAACCTGGTCCATTTATCCAGCTGCTAGCCATTTGTTCTTCTTTTCCAGAAAAATGTAGATAAGCCATAATATGAAAGTCAGTTTAAAAAAACCACTCTTCCAACCAACAGATGTTGAGTAGCGTGAGCAACCTAAAGCAATTTACAAACTTTTTGACCCCACCAAGCAGCCAGGTTTATACTGTTTTAAGTTTAAACCTGTCCCTCAGTCACAATGGAAGTCTATTGGCCAAAGTTTAAGATGCAAAATAAAACGTGCAAAACTGTGACCAAAACAAACATAAAACAGTGACAATCAAACATCAAATGTTTTTAATCGAACACTTCATGCAGGTTTTTTTTATTTGTTTTTACAAGCTAAGGAACAAGTCATATTTTCAGTGGTAGCTGGTAGAATGTCCCAGGAAATGTTGTAGAAGCAGAATCTGTACAAAGACATAAAGCAGTTACAGGGTTTGTGTATCTGATGACTGGTAATACGTGACTTATTATTGGAACAGGAGATTCCATTTCAATGGCCGAGGGCGATTCTGTAAATAAAAGGAAGAGTAATGGGACAGCCTCGTGAGCAGGTACAAATGTTTTACAATGTTCCTGTTTCTGGTCAAGCGAGGGTCCAGGATCAATCTCCAGCTCTGTCTAAACACTCCTGGTTCTTTGCAGACCTTTCGGAGCCAGCCGAGACGTTTATGGGAAGTTTAAGGAATGTTTTGAACACGTTTATAAAGCATTGCTATGGAGCTTTGGCCCTGATCCTGCTAAACAACACAGACGGAGGGTCTTATATCACATTAGTCTCTCCCTCCATCCAGTTTGTTAAAGCTCAAATCTACCATCTGTCAACCTTGCAGGCCTTTAGTGAACAAATTTAGTAGAGAGAAATTTAGACTAAAGTGAATCTCTTAAAAAAAAAAGTCAGACCAAATATTTCCACAAGCAGAGAGGAAATTAGAAAAACATTGAGCCCAATGTGTCAGATAAAGATTGCGTTGCTGAAACTTGCTGATGCAAGTAAAATGTGCTAATTACTGCAGTACACATATATGTTTGTCATTCTGGCAATAACTGCTTTTAAACGTTTTTTGAGCACTTTGACATACTAACTTCTGGCTCAACCTGTGAGACTGGATTACCTGTTTACCAAACAGTGGTTAATGTTTGGGACATGTTATTAAAGCTGGTGGCATAGTTTTTCTGTTATCCTGTGTGGTGCTGCTACTGCCACCAAAAATTCGCAAAGCAGCTTTACTTTCATTTATTTAGGATTATAATAGGTACAAAAATAAATAAAACTCAAATATTAGTTTCCTATCAGAACAATTATGTTTGGTATGGTTGTTTGCATTGGGTACAAAGCACTGCAAAGCAAAGTCTAATCAGAGATACTAACTACCAAAAATTGCAGTGTGCAATTTTCCACTGTTGTAGCTTTAGATAAAGCTTCCCTTATGATTCCCTAGTGAACTTCCCTAGTGAAGTTCCCTACGGAACTTTCTGGTCCGTAATGCTAATGCTGGACAAAACGATGTTCCAACGATGCTAAAAATATGCATAAAAATGTCATGAAACCCCTTCAACTAGCTATTGTGTTACAGATGTTGCTTTGAATTTAAACTTGTCATCCACATTAAGACAACTGCGCAAGTACTTGCAATTTTACATTTCAAACAGAGATGACCATAGAGAGGCAAAAGGTCCATATTGCAGCTTTAAAATCTCATGTGAGAGACACACTGATTTACTGTGTAATAAACATTTCATTTGAAATCCCAAAGGAATCCTTAGGAAACCACATACAGGTTACCACAGAAGTGGATCTGTCCAGATTAAATAGAGGTGTGAATCTTTGCCTTATAAAGGCTGAAACACTCTCGTCTCCTGCACAAATGGTGTCCTGTACGTGACTTACATAAACAGAACAGAGGGAAAGTATTTCAGAAGTGTAAATTCTAGTCCTGCTTTGTCTCTACAGGCAGAACATGAAATGGAGGGGGACAATGTTTAGGTGAAGCCCTTCAGGATGTGCATGAGTCATATGGATGACAGCATAACCAGAGAAAGTGGCACTAATCACACCACAGGCATCTTAATAGGAAACGGCCTGAGTGACAGAGAAATGAGTGTGAACATCAAGCAGTGGGCAACACGGCAGCTCACTAGGTTTTGAAATAGAGCCCATGTCTATTGAAATGCTCCAGACTCAAAACTCTCAGCCAAAAGAGTCAAACCTAGAGCTGCTGCCATGCTTGTTGCTATGGTAACCACGTCAGGCATGCTCACTGTTGCTAAAGAGAGAGATATGGGGCTGTGTCCGCCAGTGAATGTGAGAGGATGAGACAGAAACAGAGAGGGTGACAGATGGCCAGAGACTAATCTGGTAGTTGTGTTAGTGTGAGTGCTGACGCTGGTCAAAAACGCATGCTGTTTGTTGAAATTGAATTTATATTGCAGCATGTTTAATGCTGCTGTGTAAGTGGACATGCTTAATGTTTTGTTCATGTTTTCTTGGAGATGAGTGGTGGGAGGATCCGATATGAGGGCGAAAGGAGAAACACTGACTGGCTTACAAATGATTGTGTTACATAACCATATGTCACGTCTGGTTCAACAGAATCTGGACACACACAGACAAATATAGACATTAACATATGTGCCTGCACAGTACACTAGGGCAGAATGAAATGCTTGCTGTGTTGTAGAGAAGGGGAGTTGATTAAGGTAACTGCAGAGTCATTATCGAAAATATAATGTTTACTGACCCCCCGGACATTATTATTGGAGTTTATATACAAGTTAATGCTTAACAGCACTACAGCATTAAATTTACAGTCTCTTCTGGGAAAATGAACCAAAGAACACTGATGACTCATCCTGTACTGCTGATAAATTTAGATTTTGTCCAGTAATACATTTTCTAGAATAATAGTTTCCTCTCTATAACACCACCTACCTTTGACTAACAAAATGCACATCATGGCTTATGGCTACTGAGAGTTAGAAAACCCTCTGACATTTTCCACTCTAACTTCCTTTTTCAACTTGAAAAAAAATGCCCTTATTAAGCAATTTTTTGGATTTTTATGGGTCATCTTCACACACAAAATGTACTAAGCATCTTCCATAAAACACATTAGACAAAACTCTACCATCACGTTAATGATGAAGTGTGTGACAGCGTGTTACAGAGTACTCTCCTTTAAACTACAGCTTTTAATTTTATGTATAATTCATTATGCATAATATCAATTATTATACTATCATTTATTCAACTTATTCAATGTGGACAGAAAGGGAATGGAGACATGTTGCAGCAGGACTGAAACCTGTACGCAATGAATGAGAACCATGACTTAACATGCTAACCACTGTGCCACAGCTCTGACCACTCCATTAAATTTACATTTATTCATTTAGCAGACGCTTCTATCCAACTTATAAAGAGAGAGAGCTTTTAACATTCTGCCCTAAGAGCCAACAAGCCTACAAGGCTACATTTATAAGTAGGTATGCTAGGGACAGGATGAACAGTAGAACACAGGTTTTTTTACAATGTTAAATGTGGTTAAACTTTGGAGCAGTAGGAATCAGTCAAGCGTATGCAAAACAAGTGAGTTTTAAGATGTTTCTTGAAGATTGTAGTCTCAGCAGATTGGGTGGAGGCTGGCAGCTCATTCCACCAGGAAGGAACTAAATAGGTAAATAAGTGAGCTGTCTTAGAGAATGATCTGATACCTTGTTGTAACAGAACAATCAGACATTGCTCGCTTACAGCATAGTTGGCAGGAGGGGATAAAGGAGTAAGTTGAGGTAGGAGGGTGAAGTTCCAGTGACTGGACTAGGAGCTGAGTTGTGTCCTCAGACAGGGAAAGTCTGTTCTTATTGATGTGGTAGAGCATGTACCACTAACAAATGATAAGTACCATTAAGTTTGACCTCAGTCTTGCTCAACATACTCCTGTAATGTTGCTTGGACAACCACCACTAACATAACTGAAAAGTAAACCTGACATGTAAAAATAATACTGAATTCAGGAAGAGGGGTGCTGGGTCCTATTACCTCTCATGCAGTCCTCTATCCGGTGGACCAGCTGGTAAGACTTGCAGCGATCCAGCAGAGTTCTGATGGCTGGAAGAGGGTCCAGAATGATAGTCTCTGGATGAGCATCAATATAATCCTGCAAGATAGGTGGAACAGCTGAGAACAACGGCAGCTACCAGTATGATGAATTGAAAACATTATTGTATTGTACAATTTCAAACAATCCTGAGCATTATGAAAAAGGCAGTGTTCTGACTAACATGTATGAACTGACACACCTACATATTAGACATAAACATGTTATGAATAGACGTGTACACATGCAGCCAGACTGTTGCGTCATGCCAACTGTATGCAAAGCTTCACGGTTCTTTTACATAACCACACACCCCCATCCCTTTCTGTTCCTACCACTGTCCTCATTCACTCAACCTCTCAAATCATCTGAGAATGTGGCTGAATAGCTTTTCTATAGCTGACAGTTTTCCTGTAGATCAACTGGCAGAGCATGATGCTAGCAACGCTAGGCTCATGGGTTTGATTTCCATAGAATGCATAAACTCATATGCTGTGATACATTAATTAATTAATTATTAATAATTAACTAAAGAAACATAAGGTATACAAAACGAGCAAACAGACATAAAGAATGTCCCCACATTTTAAAAACTGGGTTGGATTATTTAATTCAGATCATTTTGTGGTCTAGTGCAAATCTATGTAAAATACATAAGAGCTTTCTTAGTGAGAGCTGGGTCTTACAAGAGAGCTTTGTTTAAGAACATTAAAAGGCTTAGCACTCTTACGTTCTCATTTAGAGGTCAACGCTAGGTGACATTTCATACAAAGACAAAACAATCACCCAACATAGATTGAGATGGAAATCTGAACTGAAGTAACAACACTTTCTCGTGCAATATTTTATCATTAAATAATCATCATAAAAGTCTATCTGTAGAAAATAGTTGGCTAAAAGTAAGATAAAAAATGAAATATCAGACAGAGATAAACTTCATTCAGATAAAACAGAAAGATTCCTGCACTTTATCAGAGTTGTAGATCTAGGCAGAGGCTTTAAACCACAGCCTGTCCTGGATAGCACGTGCTCGGAAAAACCAGGCATGCGGTTCTCACCTGCACACGCTGGACCAGCAGCAGGGACTGAGTGTCGTTCTGGTCTGCCTCCAGGATCAGGTCTGTTAGCTTGTGAATGATGACATCCAATGGACCCTGATCCTCTAACGGCTGGCTCAAGTCAAGCTGGGGAGAAGAGAAAGGTGAGAAGTCATTTTATGCTCTCACATCATGAATCTAAAGCAATGCCTTCAGGAACAAAGGTCAATGAAGTCAAGCCTGCTGAAGACACACAACAGGCTTTGGGTGACAGAAATTTTGGATGCTGTTCAGTTATAATCTACCCCTGCAGCAGCTGGTTTAAACTGATTTGTAAATCAATTAGATCTGGTTTTGCAAACAAGATCAACCGGTTCACTTGAAAGATAAAAATTTTCAACACTGTTTAAAAAATGTATCCCCTAATTTAGCCCTACATAATTATTTCTCAAATACTAACAAAATAGAGTGCGAAATTCAGTGGCACATGGAAGCACTTACATTTGATTAAATTTCACAGCAAAACAAGTACAACACACTACTTATGACTACAAACTACTGGCTACAATCTCTAGTTTCCTTGTATGGGCCCGTATTTAGCACAACTAAATGTTTAAACCCAGATGACTGCCCAAACTGGTTTTATATTTCGTTTTGTTCCTCCCACGTTCCAGGTCCAGTGGTCGAGCTTCAATGTCAAGTGGAGGAGGAACTCCAAATTCGGATCTTAAATCCAGTGGTGCTGATGTGCTGACAAACCTGTTCTGTCTATGTTAATCTCATGTTTACATGTATACACAAACAGGTCGTTCCACCACAAGGCCACATAGAGAATGAAAAAACACCCCCATGGCCTAACTACTGTGTGTCAATGCCAAGAATTACAATATCTGTACAAAACCTACAACTCTTACTTAGACAGTTTGTTGGCTAAACAGCGGCTTCTATATCACACAGTGGGCCTATAAAGTAACAGGAGGCCAATCCCTTTAATATAATACAACAGAGATACTCACTATACAATACTTCATAAAAGACAGGTAGTGAAAAATCAATACTGTGATATAGTCAGATAGACAGTTCTCACTGGTTAAAGTGTTTCTTCATTACACATTTATCAAGATGCTTAGCTTTCTGTTAATGAATATTTTATATTTAAAGGTTTACTAGACTAAGGTTTACTAGAAGCCATTTTTACCAAACATAATCATAAGAGCTGACTAGTTTCTACTAGAAGTGTTCTCAGTTCACATTATCACTTCTTAATATAAGAACTAAAACTAAAATATGAATTTATGCACCTGTATAACAATAAAGAATTTTAGTACATGAAAAATTGTTGCTGCAACCATTAAGTAACGGCATAAACACTGACTGATAGATGACACTGATTAAAACAGATTCAGTGAATTAAACAGCTTGAACAGATTCACAGAAATGAATTAAATCTAGTAGCCTGACACTAGCTGGGCTTTTGCTACTGTAGTTCAATTCAGAGATGCTCTTAAAACATCTTGCAACATTCTGTGTCATGTTACTCGCGATTCTGAGAGCCACTTCCATTTCCTCATCTGTGTAGAGACACAATGAATCAGTTATTCATGATTCTGTATGCTAACTGAGACATTACAAGTAACTAAACACCAACGTCTGTCCGCCTACAATCCAAAGTAGCAAAGACCTGTGATATCTGTCTGCGTGTGTGTTTAGGTGAGGGAGGGCTGGTCTTAAGCACCTTTCCATTACACAGTGGCCAATAACAAGCACCCAAGTGCAAGCCATGAATAAGGATAGCAAAAACTAAGAATAATTTTAGAGAATCTATTTAAAGATGCAGTACATAACTTTTGCCTCTATATGTTTGAAACAACTTTTGCCTCTGTCTGAAACATAAAATGGCAGGTTACTTTACATACATTTCTTTACGTCTGTTGAACCAAATGAAGCCAAACTGACAGTTCCATTGAAATCAGACCAACAGCTGAAAATCATAAATCATTATTAGAAGCTTACTGTTGCGAATGTTGGTATGGTTAAGAGACTATTTTGAACACTGATCTGTTATGTACTATGTAAACAAAGTTACGGATTGCAGCTTTAGAGATGTACCATCTTCTCCCGTTATTACTAAAACACATGGAGAGCTGATGACAGAAATGAGCAAGAACAGGTCAGATGCTGATCCAGTCTTTCACTGATGAGTCATTCCACTGTAAGACACTGTGGGCAGATGGCTGATGGAGGGAGACGTGAACACAGCCGAAACCTAAAGATGGATTGAGGTGATTCATGCAGCGAATCACATTTTGAATCTGAGTTTTTCATTCATTTCACATTGAGTTTTTCACATTTTTCATTCAGAGTTAAAATCATCAGGAGATTATTAGAATTAGTAGGTAGTTTTGAAAGCTGGAAGGCTTTAATGAACCACAAAAATACATTACTGCATTAAAAATACATTTTGAAAGACATTTTTCTTTTAGTTCTTCAATTTTTTCTTTTGCCCAGCCGATAAACTGTGCAAAATAGGGCAAAGAATGTGTTTTTAAGTATATTTTCACTTTAGGTTCACCTTAATCAAACCCAAAAACAAATGTCTGCTGTAAAACATTGTTTGTGAAGGAACTGTGCAGCACACACACATTGAAACCAAAAGTACATTAAGAAGGGAACAAAGTCACAGCAGGGTAAAATCCATCACGTTGATGTCACCATTCTTTAATCTTCCCTCGTTCATAAAATATTGACACTCTTCTCAGCCAGCGCTCATGTTTGATGGACCCATTTCAGAAAATAAGCTGGGAATGGGTATAAACGTATATTGAGGGGAAAGGTAATGACCCTACAGTCTGATGTGGGTCTAATGAGATCACCTTTTTGAGATTACGGGGGCTGAAAACCCCCATAAGATAAGCATCATGCCTGTGGAAGGGCTTGTCTTCTGATTCACCTCATTATGCCCATCAAAGAAAAAAACTAACCAAGATTGTAAACGAAGCATTGAAGGCACTTCATGGACCAATGCAGCATCTGAGGGAAACAGGAAATGCTTTTCAAGCTAATGGAGCCTCAGAGTAGGAGAATTAAATATGAATCATGTTGCGTTTAGGAAGGAAATGAGACAGATGAAATCATTGCCTGGGTTAATGTGGCTGAATATATTACAACTTGGTTCATCTGGACACAGTAACCTGACAAGAATGACCAACCAACAACTGAAGAGAGAAAAAAAATAAATAAATAATGACACACAAACTGTATTATTACAAAAACCAATAAGAATACAACTCATGAGTGCCGTTGTAATATACGTCAAAGCGCCAAATTTTTAAAGATGCTCTTAAAATTATTGTGAAAACACACTAGTCAAACAGTTCATAATGGGTCACATACTGTAACACTCAAAAATGATGTCTGTAACATACCTGTTAACATACCTGTTACAGTATGTTACAGTTGAATTGAAAGGGCTAGCACATTTACTGTAGCATGATCTTAGAATGATGGTTATTGTCTTTATAGTTCTTGATGTGAACAGGCCTTTAAGATAGTAAATCCAAGTAGTACAGTTGTGTGGAATGCTGATTACAAAACTGCATGAGTCGCAACAAAAAAAATACCTAAACTTACCGAAACCTAAATAAATATGCACACCCAACTAACTTACTAGTCGGCCATTGTGACTCATTCCTAAGAATTGTCTTAAGTTATGAATGACATAATGTCATAAGGTCAACTGAATAGGAGGTCCTTACAATAATGGATATAAAAATATGTGTGAGGAGGCTGAAGAGAAGGAGCCTGTGCTAGTCTATTTATTCACTACAGAGTTCTACCTTTGACTTTCCCACACTTCAAAATGGGAGGTCAGCCTCAAGAGACTGCTGGGTTTTTATACGTGACTTCCAGATTACAGTGAATGTCAAGCTTGCGCATAAAAAGTGATGACATCAAGAGTCAGAAAAGAACACAAAGGAGAATTAAATTCGTACATTTTGTATACCATAAAACCTCCATCATGCTAGGAGTTTGGGGTGGTTGCCAGGATTTTGCTATGTGGTTGCTAAGGTATTGCCATGCAGCTGCCAGGATGTCCTGGCTGGTTGCTAGGGCAAAGAGAGACAGTTGCTAGGCCGTTTCTTATTGCAAAAGTTAAAAGACCCCACCCCCAAGTCTTTTTTATGGCTGGTCCATTGATATGGCCTATGTCTTTTAATATAAACCTGTGGGCTTTTTGTTTTCTTTCACCTGTGTAATTGTCCACCAGATGAAAATAATATGCCAAATAATAACAACAGCCTGCTTCTCAGCAAATCCACAATGAAATGTGATTGGTTGGTGAGTGCCTTACAGGGGAGGAGTTTGGTCAGATTATGAGAGGAGGTTTGATGCTTTCCAGGTGCTGGGACTGTTGAATGTTAAAATGTTAATATAAGCATAGCCAAATCTAATTAGAACAATTTATGCTTAACTATCAAAACAATTTTTCTAATGACAACAAACTACCCACACTTTCCATTTTCAACAACAGTATAAACAAAGAAAGGGAGAGATATTTTTGTACTAAACACCTACTAAAAAAACGTTGAATACCTCACTTTTTAAGTACAGGCCTCAACCATTTCATCCACATATTCATTTCATCTGTTGACTGTAATATGCAAACAATAGCATAATCTTACCGCTTTCTATTTCTCCTGTAACAATTGTTAAATACAGTGCACTCCAGTAGCTTATTTGTGCACTATATAGACACTGGTAAAATAACACAGTATAAAACTTTCATGAATTTTCATTGTAATACAATCTAAATCTTTCAAAACAGACATACTATAAGCTTTGAGATTGTTAAGGGATGGCATATACTTCCTTGGAAAGCGTTAAGTCACATCAATTTAAGCTATTAAAAAAAGATGAACTGCAAAATTTCCAGGCACTTCACTACCCACAATCCTGAAGCGGAAAAGCACCAATCAGCACCAACATTGCTGTTACCTTGGATACATAAAAAAGGAATATGGTGATTTTTTTAAATGAATGAAGCTAATTGTTAATAGTTGGATAATATTGTGCTAATATAATGCTAATGCTAACATAGCTAGCTAGGATAAAAGATTCTATGCGATTCTAGCATTTGTTTTGCATCTGTTTGATTATCAATAGAGGTGACTTTTACACATTTAAACATCTGCTAAAGAGGGGATCATTATCATGTAATACAAAAACTTGGACTTGTATTTTGTTTGCTTAAAAGTGGAAACTTCTTATCAACTTTGAAAAATGAGACACTTGTACTGACAGAGTGATGGGAGTGTTTTTTAAAAAAATAAATAGTTTATATACAAATAAAGAATTCACTTACCTGAACAACTTCTATTCCTCTTTTTCTGAAAAAGAAAAAGAAAAAACAATAAATTGCTATTTTATTCTCACGCTGGGCCAAGTTAATTTACAGGGAAAGGATACTGAATTTAAATGTTACATTTCAAGATATCATCATAGCAAATTACTTTCTGACATGGAAATGAAGTTTGGATAAAAATATCTGTTGCTTAGCAACACTCAAGATTCAGAGAAGCCCAGTCCTACTGGCTATAGGGAACAAACCAACAAAACACAAGTTAAAGCTGGGTTGTGCTCCAACAGTCACTGCCATCAACCTGCCTGTGCTGGAGTGAAATTTCAACATCCAGACAGTACACAACAAGAAGCAAACTTTCACGAATCAAGCACTGGTCAACGTGACTCCTTTATGAAAGCACCGGGGCTGTATGCATTAAGAGAGCAAGAATAGCTGAGAAACCACCCCGAGTAAATCCAAAAATAAAGAAACAGCCAGACTGTGTAGGTCAGAAATATCCTCTATATAAGTAGACTTGAATGCTTGAATATTGCATTGCATGCATGTTGTGCGTGCTGTGCACAACAAACCTCCGTACTAAAGGGGGTGATAAAGTTACCTTTGAATGACTGCGCTATTAAGTGATATTTAAGTAGATACCTATACACGTCAATGGTTTAACTGAGATCCCATTCAAACTGTTGCCCTGCCATGACAGTATAGAAGACAGTTAATGCTAATGTGCTATAACAGTGTGGCTCTTGCAGCAATACTTACAACGCAACACAAACTTGCTCTGCATTAAAAATTGTGCTCTGTAATGCTTTGAACAGTAATGATATGTGAAATCCAACTTTTGTAGGTGGAAATATTTGTACAATTGTACTTCTGTGGAGTACATTTAGAGAACCTGATAATATAATATAAAGTGTAGAGATAATATGAAGTGTAGTAATGGGGAATATTTGTGGGTGGTGTAATAAAAATGACAAATATAATTTGTGTGTGAGGATGAGTAAAGTGCAAGGAAATAGTTATTAAAGTATACCAATCTTATGGCAAGATAATCCATATGACAAAGTTTCTGACTCTGGCAAAAAAAAAAAAAATCATATGAGAGTTTGTGGAAATTATTTAAGCCTGATTTTTGTGTGGGGTCACATGGGGTTATTCACTATGGGAGGAGGATTATTTTAGTGGGATTTAAAAAAATCAGCTCTGTGCAAGCCTTCTCGATAAAGAAACTAAAAAAAAAAAACATGCATCCAAAAATACCCCTGACTTTTAAGCTGTGGTTTTGATGAAGCCCCAGTGCTTTCCTGGAAATCAGAGGGCCTGTCAAATGAACACACATGCCTCAACTCCTCCTGAATGTGGAGCGCACTATTACATTTATCAAAACCAGGGCCAGAGGGAGTGAAAGAATGACATGTGATGTGAAAGAAAAGTAATTAAAAACAAGAAAGTGCAAATGGAAGCTTGGGTAAAGATTATGTCGGAGAGGTCTGAGACCTCTGATCTTTAAATGTAGACTTAAAGGTCACTGGCTTAGGGCACTTAATTCAACAGTCTGATAGAAACTAACTGGGAGCAACTATCATGTATTGTACTGGGCTAAAATTAACCAACCCAAGCCAAGACAATCCAACAGCATTACTTTGTAAAATGTGAAAGTTTATATTCTGCTCGGTGACAGATAAAGGCCGCTGGGTTTAAAGATATGGACAGATGTAGGTGTGGCTCAAATTTTGACACCAGGTTTTATTGTACTATCTGGCTGAAGCAGATTGGAAAGAAAAGATTAATTGGAAAGAAAAAGTAAAACATTGAGCATAATCTTTTATTTTGACTATGATATGAGATACAAGGTGAATGACTCCAAGAGAAGGATTTGTTTAGTTTAAGGCTTAACAACATAATACATGTTCTTGTTAATCTAACAAATAAATACAAAAGAGTGATTTTGTGACTTTGCTGGGTTAAAAACGAACAAAAAATTGTTGTTGAGTAGGTACATAACAGCTCACTGTTCAAAACTGTTTCCTTATCCTGAGTAAGTTTATAATAATAATAATATATTTATAATTAATGTTTTTACATTGTCAAACATGTTTGTAAAAAATCCCTTGTTTGTTTTATTTTAAATGTCATGACAACTTCTATGGCTATTTTCATGGCGAGAAACATTTATGATAAACTATATCAGTTTTTAAAACCACACTATCTTTGGTTTAACTTTGGTAAAGAATTTCTTCCAATTTGTTCTGAAATATCCAATAAGCGCAAAATCCAACTCGACTTGTGTGTGATTTAAAGATAATGTCCATAATTTACTGAACAGATATAAGGACTTGTGTGTGGTTGTATAACACAAATGCAACTTCACCAACCGTTACAGCTCCACCCACTTCCATAACTACATATGATAACACACATAATAACACAGCACTTCAACTTCCTGTCAAAATAAGACACACAAAAACTTTTCCGTTTGGTGTCACAACATAGCTCACTGAGGCATGACTGAAATATCAACAGTAATGGTGGGACGAGTGACTCACCTGCATCATACCAAAATGAATAATTAAATTAATAAATTATTAATAAATGTGTATTTGAAAAGTACAAAACAATACCGATACAATGAAAAATACCATGCCATGTGGTGTGCCACAATGCAGAACAGCACTGTGGGCACACCTGCCATGACACATCACAAAAAGTATACAAACAAACATTGGTTAACATTGCACAACATTGAAAAAAGTAACTAAATTCTATATTACAAACTCTGTATTTAAAAGGGAGCATACAGGCAGTAATTGCAATCACAAATTTCATTTACACAGGGCAAAAGACACAGAGACACTGCTAAAAAATTGAGATGCTTCAAGAATCATTTTGAAATTGAAGCAAAATCAGATCACATGCCTCATTTATCAGGTCTGCTCCACAACAAATAAGGACAATATGGCATAATTATTAAACAATCTTAATATATATGTGCTTTATATCAATGTACGGCATGACGGGGGAGAGATTGGTTGAGAGACGGTGACCTCATTACTTCAAGAGCACAATGACAACCTCTCATGCCCTCCGTTTACCCCCACAGCATGAGTGAACAGGGAATATCATTCAAAACAATCAGCTGTCTGGGACAGGACACGCACACTTTAAAGGCCGAATGTTTATGGTTACCAAACACACCAACTGTTTCTGCTTGTCTGTTGTTGCTATGCCTCCTTTGTTGCCAGGGTTACAAATATACATGAACAACAGTTACCTGCTTAGTTTGCAGCCTACAATCACTTGTTAAATTAGAAAGGGTGAGAGGTGTTCTTGATTATTGTATATGTATTTTTCAAAAGTAAGAGTTTAAGAGTGAACTGTTATCTGAGCATCACTACAACTTTATTCTGTAATGATTATCAATTGCTTTAACAGCTCTAAAACAAGGAAGAATAATGTAGCATATGACTAAGAACTGTTAGTAGTCCATTTGCTTCAGACAAGAAACCCAGGTAATGTTTAGACAAGCAGTTCTGTTTCACACCGCACATATAGCCAAGATGTTACTGCTCATATTGGTCAGAGAACCCACATGCAAGCAGCAGCATGCAGCAGAAGAAAGTTGAGTTTCAGTGCTAAGTCTGCGTGTAGCCCGCTAAACTCATTTAAACTCATCGATAAATCATTTTTAAGTAACTCTCCTATCCCGGTTCCCATGTAAAATAACTTTATCATAACAAATCCAAATGAAAACATCAAAATAAATATGATTACTGATAAACAATGCTCTCTCAATAACTTAATATACTTAACAATAACAATAACTTCAAAATATGCTATTATGTGTTGTACATTTAAAGATTCTGTGTAGTACTATTAAAGCTGGTGCTACAGCAAAATAGTGATGAAAGCAATTAAATTTTGTCTATCTCTGTCATCTGGTCACTGAGAAGAACATTAACCCCTCTGGGGAAATCTAGATTAGAGCTCACAGGGGGAAGGATGTTCTAGAAAATGATGCAATGTATCTGAGGCAAAACGTGATGTGACAGGTGTCAAAACAGTTTTGCCTAGTACCAAACAAATCTTTACCTAACTCTTTGCCTCTGGACAGCCTGAGTAATTTGGCTAAAGAGGTTGTGAAGAAATTACACTTTTAATCCACAAAACATTTTAAATCTGTACTAGTCAGAAGGTTACCAATACATCCAAAGGAAATGTAGGCCCATTTTAAACAGATAAGAAATAGGTGTAGAGACTTCCAGGCTATCCAAGCTGTCCAACAGATAATAAAGCAATTTACACAATCCTGAGGTTACTGAACACTGTAGTCTGTGGTATGATTTTAAAATCAGACAAATACCATTACTGCAAAATAAACCCTTTTTTTAATAAATCTCCAAGATATGATGGAGAAACTGCTGAGAACTTTCTCTCTGAGTTTATAGCCATGTGAATTAATGGATTCATTGATTTAACTATCCCAGACAATATGATCTACACAAAATGATCTACAAGTCTATCTACAACAAGGCACTGAGCAGGCAGCATATTCAAGAGAAGCTCTTGAATACTGATGCAGTGCTGATTGTTATCTTGCGGTACAGTACAGTCACTTCACCGTTTGTGAATTCAAACTGTCATCCATTTGGTGCGTTAATTAGTGCAAAACGTAATGGATACAATCTAGTTTAACTCAATTCAAATCATGTATAGCTGTTTTAAATACTGCTCTTTAAGATTCTTATTCATTACTCATCAGAACAGATGTTTGCACTTGGTAAGTGTCACAGGACAAAAATATCTTTTTTTATTATAAGTGACATGATCCCAGAATTAGTGTTTTAGTAGTGGCTGACTAACTGATGTATTTGACTATTATATAGATTTATACAGTGTTTAAAATCCAAATATTGACTGATTTATGGGTGTATCATGGAGCATTTAAGCAAAAGTAATGATCGGAGGTCAATATCATCTCTACATAGTGTTGGGTTAATCCCTCTGTCCAAGTGTACATGACACAATGGGTAATGAAATATTTTCTCATCTCGGCTCACCTCTGTTTTCAAAGCAGATGCATAGGTTATATGAGTCTAATTTTAGCTTTATTAAGTATACATGCTGGATGAAGTCAAGCTACAACCATATTATCCAGGTCTGTTAGTCGAATTTTCCAAAACAGTACAATTTCAGTCACAAGCATTCACATACTGTTTTAAAGTATTGAAAACAATTAACGCACTTAATATATATCACAACAAAAAAGGAAACCTTTGTTTTAAACTATCTCTAAAGAATTTACATGTGGAATACAGAAATAAATTACGACAAAAAAAATCCCAGCATTCTGTGTACTGGTTGACAGAGTCTACAGTGATCACATTGTTCTGTTCCCTCTATCCTTCACTTTCTCCCAGCTCAGTCACACGATTACACACACACACACACACACACACACACACACACACACACACACCCACAGACGCAACACACACACAACACAGAGTCCATAGGAAATGCGCGTTCACACATTACACTATTGTTCATTCAGCTGGAGAGACAGTGGTGCAAAACAAGCAATGAGTAGACAAAAAAGAACTACGCACGATCTTTTACTCTCCCTCACACATTTACTATGCACACAGAGCCCTTTGCTGGTCCAAAATTCAGTTCACTCAAGTTTCACAGCCCATACAAACACTGAACCCAAGTTCTTGGTTTATAGAGTGCTTTGCTATGCCAAATCCCTTACTGTCTCTCTCACCCTCTGACTGCTGAGTAATAATCCAGGGACCCTTTAATGATGAGTAAGGCAATCTGTCTGATTGCAAAGTCATACAGAATGAAAGTGTTGGTGGAGCGATACAGCAGAGCAGGTCAGAACCGGTCACCTACACGCACCATGTAAAATCATTCAAGGGTACAAAGGCAAAGACGAATTAACCAAAACATGTTCAATGCGGAACAAAAGACCAGTCTGAGGGAAATACTTAGTGATACTTATACAACTTGTTCTGTTTTTAAATAAGCAAACAACCCTTATGGTAACTAATATTATAAATGTAACAAAATAAATACAACCACACACTCTTAAAGGCACAGTGTGTAATTTTCACAGCTAGAGGTCACATATTCAAAACCATAACAAGGCGTAGCTTGACGCTGTGAAGGAGCGTGGAATGATGGGAGTTGTTATCTTCACCTCCACTGCAGACAGGACTCAAAAATTATGTTAATGGATGAGGTAATGAAGTAAAGTTTTATAACCATTATGTTTGATTACATGATTGTATTTCATTCTAATGAATTAGCTGCAACTAGCATAATGTATATTACTACTCATACATGTGACTTTATTTGTCATATTAAATAGTGGGATAATGCAATATATAATTAAATATATAATGATCAATAATAAAAAAGGGTTTTTAGACTATAAAAAGAAAAAATGTGCTTTTATGAAATGTTCACTAAAAGATAGAGAACCAAAAATGGTTTTACTCCTTTTAAATGTAAGGTAATACACACCTTCAACATTCAAAACAACTGTAGTAAGCCACAGCAAATTAAACTAGACTGACACATTTTGTTCAGAAAATGTGAGTGGTGCTTGTCTGGGTAGAACTTGGCCCCATGATGCTGCAGTGTTGTGGGTGGTTGCCACAGCATTGCTATGACATTAAGAGTGGTTATTAGCACTGCTATAGGGTTTTCCTGAGGTTCTGAATAGATGCAAGGTTGTTGGCTTCCTGGTTAACCAGGAACCAGGAAGTCTGCATGATACTCAGGTCGTCAGATATTGCTTGGGTTCCTCTATGGTAATTTTGCTTGTTTTATCATCCGAGTTGAATCACTTGAAAGAGCAAAAGCACACTTCTCCCCATCATGCCACATAATCTTTGGTATTGTTCATGACTGCAGCACTAATGCTACAGTGATGTGAGAAGAGCTGGATGCCAGAACTGAATACCTATTGTTAAATGTTTGTTCACATACTAACAAAAAACAACCAACACCAGCAATCCGCTTAAATGAGAAACACACTCTGTCAACCTAAACAACAATTTCTGCTCATAAGGCACTTCCTGAATATTGGTCTCTATATGAACTGCTGACCACAAGGGCATAAACTACCCCATGGCAACAAGCAACCCGCTGTGCCCTTACATAGAAACACATGTAGGTAGAATCACGGAAATAAAGGTGGATCGGAGATCTCTCACCTGCACATCTCTGCAAATGCCAAGAAATTGAGTTTTTTCATCTTCTTCTCGCTGAGCCAGTAGCCCACTCTTCTGCCTCTCAGGAAAGTCTGCATCTTCAACTGCTGATGGCCAGGTGTGACACCAATGTCACTCCGGCGTAAACAGGAAACACTCTTCTTACACAATCCCTGTCAGACCAAAGTCAAAAAAGTGATGATTAGTCTTAAATATTTCTTAAACCTTCTATATGAGTGTCATACAAAGAACGGTTTCTACACAAACGCAAAGCTGAAATACTCCTACTCCTAAAGTGAGGCTCAGGTTAGGCTGGACGTCTGCATGGTTGTTTCAAAACCTCCTGGTCTAACTCGAAGGTCCGATGCTTTATATTCCAGTCTGAACGTTTATTCTAATATTCGATGCATCAAAAACATGATCGTACAGTTGATTCGTCAGAGGAAAGTGTCTGTCATGTCCAAAATGCTGTCCAGGAAGGCAGTTCGCTATGTGTTGAGACACAGCCCATCTGTCTGCTCTGAATAAAACAATAGTAACTGTTACTGTTTCCTACAACAAATAATGTTCAAGATCTTCCCCTTTAAAAATTTCTGTCCATCTGAAAAAATGGGGGAAAACACAAGAGACCCAGTAGGATCCTTGAATTCCGCCATAAACAGCCCATTCAACAGCAGCACAAACAAGCTAGCACTCCACCTACTTTCACACTCAGATCATCTCAAGTCTAGCTGATGGATGTCAGAAACCTTGCACTCTAGCTGTATCCCCGATCGACGCACTTGAAAGGCAGATGAAGTAGTTTAAATACCTGTCTAGTGCATGTTTCGGGCTCCGATCATATAGCACTTAGCTAGCTGGAGGGCAGTCTGGTCTCCATAACTCGTGTTGCTGTCTGTCTGTCGCTGAGACTGCGAGTTAAAGACTCTCTGGTGGTGATCAGATGGTTTGAATGCGATCTGCTCTGAATCCACAGCTGGGGCTGGGCTTCAATCCGGCTAACCGGTGTGTGTGTGTGTGTGTGTGTGTGTGTGCTGTTCCTAAAGCATGACAGGTTTGAGTGTTGCAGCGCCTCGCTGCTGCTGAATCGACTGTGTGAAACGTCATTTTAACAGTGACCGCTAAGGGGCGCCAGTCCAAAATACAATGTCCATTAGGAGAACTTCATGAACTGCGGCCTCAAAAAGAAAATAAATGCAATCCACTGGGACTGTGGTTATTTTGGAGCCGATTTATGTTTGAAAACCATAAGAAATTGGATATCTGCTGTAAATTAGGGTTTTCAACAACAAATGTTATTTTACAGATTTTACACAAAGTTATTCATCTCCTAAAATAGATTCAGGTCCTTTTATTTTTGCTTTTGGCCAGAACTGGATGTGCTGAGCAATATATTTCTTGACAAGGGTATCAGTTCTAGCGTTTGGTTGAATCTCAGGTTTGTGTCCATATTTCACGTCAAAATCAAAAGATAAAGGATTTAAGATTTTATGAATTTGTACCTCAAAATAAATTCAGTTTACCAGAGAACGAAATAAATACCAGAGAATTGTTAAGACTTGCCCACACAAACTAAATAAAGCAAAGACAAAAAAACACCAGTTATACACCAGGCAGCAGATGTTTAATGCATACATGTTTGTACAGCTAACATTTCATTGAACTGCTGAGGACACGACTCAGCTGGTAGAAAAAATAAAGGCACCATGCACATCTAAATACACAAAGATAGGAAACCCATTATGTACAACATAAAAAATATATAATTTTTATAATCTTTGGAACTGTATGTACAAAAGTTTAAAAATGTATTTACAAGCAGTCAAAGCATTTAATTAGTCTAGTGTGACAAAACACAGAAGCGCTTTCGACCAAAAAGCACAGATCACATGAACACTTTGTTTCTGGTGTGATTGGCTCTCTCTCTCCTCAGTGTCTGACAGCAGGGCTGGCCAGGAGCCCCAGGATGGTAGAGAGACAGTGCAGCTTCTCTTTGACCAGCTCTGGTAACTTCTCATTCTCTTTATACCTGTGAAAAAACAGACATTATGGGAATGCAGGATAACTAATGAGACTTCTTAAATTGATTCTATTTATTATAGTAATTACATGTCCTTGGTTTTATTGTGTCCTTCAAATGTTTTTGTAAACTTTAAAAATGAAGGTCAGATGAGTAGGAAAAAATAAAAATATTAACCAATAATATCATATCCTTTTTTGTATTTTACAATCCAATCAAATTACAACTGAGATCAAGTCTGCCCTTTATTATTTTTCATGTTGTGAATGACGTTTCCTTGTGTATAAAACATAGCTATATGAAAGCCTGTACCTTGTGATCTGTCCATCCGAGGAAGTGAAAGTGATGCAGGAGACGCCGACCTGCACCATCAGCTGGGATCCATCATTAAACTGAACCCAGACCTCACCGCTTGTAAGCTGAGCACACAAAATATAAAACTGTAACTGTGGTACTATATTCTACTTTAACTTAGTACATTAAAAAATGATTTTATTATATTTAATAATCCAAAATAAAATAATTTTACCTGAGATGCCCAGCCAATGTCTGGCACAAAAATGGACTTGAGCACCTTTCCTGTGTTAATGGTGCGTTCATCTTTGGCTGACTGGGGTGAGCTGCCTTTAGCCATACTGGCTGTGGTGAAGTCTGATCCAGTGTAGGAAATCATCTAGAGTTCATTGCAAATCAGTTAGTGTTTGTTAAACATGTATGAGTATGACATCATTGAAATGATGGATGTGCTTTGAGTTCATACTGATGGTGTGATGTGGGGGGGCTGGGGTGGGCTCAGGCACACCTGGGCGACCTCTGTAGGTGCCACAGGCCTGGAGTCAGATGAACACTGAGGCTGAGGGGCTGGAAAAGCAGGATTGGTGGGTTTCCTGATGGATAAACAGATACTGATACATAAAGACTGATACATAATCACAGTCAAGATATTTAGTTTAATGCATATCAGTCCAATTTTAAGTAACATGTTGAATGGTTAAATCTCCTGACAGCAAGTCTTTTATTATTAAGGTTTTGGTGTTATGACATCATTTACACAACAATTAGGTGCTTTCCACAAAATGCCAATTACCGTAATGCATCCAGGCATTTTACTACCCCACTAGTAGTGATTCTGCTTTTTCTACTATATTATGGTAAGACCAGAGTATAATGGTGGTAACAAATACTACAATGATGTATAGATCCGTGAATATATAATAATACAACTTATTTTGTCCTTAATTAAAAAGAAAATTCCACGAAGATAAAACCTTAATAGTCCAAAATTGTGTAAACCTCAGGCTCACCTGCCGATAGTTATGGGAAAGAATGGAGTGCTTTTAGCGCTGCGCTGCTCCTCAGCAGTTATAGCTGCTTCCAAAGACAGACACACAGAATGACCCTGAGAAACACAAACATCTCAGCATTACTATTACAGGAACAGTGTAGTCCATGGCACCCCTGACATCTGAGGCCTAATATAACCTGTGCTGCATTACCTCCTCAGAGAGCTCCATATAGAGTCTGCAGTGAGAACTCAGTCCGTTCAGCCCAACATCACCCTTCACTGTGTAAGACTTGCCACTCTTCTCCACCACACGCATCTGTTCACTCGTCTTATGGGTTTTTGCACCTAGAAATGACAAAAACAAATTTTTACATAACAATTGATGCATTAAACATTAAGATGTTTAAATACTTTCTCCCCTTCAGGTTTAATATGCAGCAACAACAAGTAAGCCACATTTGTTGTTTTACATCTGTAAAAAGTATAAACACTGTGGAGCTAATACATTCTTGGCCAACATAAGAAGTTCTGCACATTTTTGCAATGTGGTTAGGCTAGCAGAGCAGATATTACACACTTCACCTATAAGAAGATGGTCATCCAAGACATTTTGACGATATATTGGATGCATAAACCAAAGAAACAGTCCTCAGCTCTATATCAGCTTTTGGCTGGGCCACTCACCATCATAGAAACACACCTCCACATCTGCGTTAGGAGAGTTCTCCATCAACATACACTTGGCAAATTTCGTGTACAAGGTGACTTTGGGGGTCTTTGATTTCACCAGCTGGACAAACTTGGTAGCATATTGATACTTCTTCCAGTATTTTTCTGTAGGATACAAATGTTATTATCAATTATATCAGCTATTATAGAGCTATTAATTCACAATTAATCATATTTAAACAGTTTTTACCTGGTAAATCCTCAAAGCTGCAGATGAGAATGTCTTCAGGTGGTGAAGGGGGATGATCTGAAACAGGGAAGCCTTTACCTTCATTGGGCTGATACACTGTAACCTAAACACACAGTGGAAAGAAATATTAACTTCCATTATTAACATAATTATTAAATCAAGGGGATTTGATTCTTCTCAAACTTCACACATGATTTATTATATTACATTAACCAGGGAGATGTTCCTCACCATCGATCCATCACAGGAGATCCTCAGCACTTCCTTGACTCTCTCCTGAGCTCCTTGTCCCTTCAGCAGCTCCATACACACCTCCCCTGTGTCCAAGATACTGACCTGAGAAGACAATACATACACTATATCATTTATGCTTTAATTCTACCATATTATCAACATAAAAGTCAATGCTTAAGGACACATATAATTTGACTTGTCTATACTAACTGCAGTATGTGGTAGATCTAGATGTGTATTCTTGTAGCAGAGTAATAGAGCATGGTGTTACCAATGCCAAGGTCATGGGTTTGATTCCCAGGAAAACATACAAACTGATAAAAACAATATATACCATGACCATACCATCGTAAGTCAATTTGGATAGGTGTGTGCCAAAGTGGCTTCACTCACCACAGCGTTTTTGGTCTTCTGTCTAATTGGCTTGAGTCTGGCTGCACACAGTGGTGGAAAGCTCTTCTTACGAGCTGTTTTTTCCTTCTCCGTGTTTGCTTTGCCTTTAAAGAGAGGCAGACCCAGGAACTGTGTGTCTGAGTAGCCCTGAGGTTCTGTTACATGCTCTGATCCAAACCCGTTTTCTCTGCATGGCCCAGGGTTGGTGTGAGGGAACAGGTTGGGTTGCTGCTGAGAGTGAAGACTGCTGGGTTTGTTGCTGCAGGAGGTTTGTGTTCCAGTTGGCCCCCGTCCAGCATGGAAACTCCCACTGTTGCTGTGATCTGCTTGCCTCTTAAAAGGCCCTTAAAGTAATTTGTTTTTAAAAAGGGCATTAAAATGTGTCAAAATATTATAAATCTCATCTACATTTATACATTCAAACAAGGTACATGACATAACAAATGACATGTCACTTATTCATATCTGATCAATAATATACCCAAACATTAATGGAATTTAATAAGCAGCTCTTTAATAAAAGCTGCAGAGAAAGACTTGTGATGACTTAAATTTTGTTCTGTTCCTTACACAAATGTATCTCACGCATAACTTTAGAAGACTTCAAAGAAAGATAAACAATTTTTCTGTTTTTGTTAATTGAAAAGAAAAGCTTGGACATTTTACAAAATCTCCTTTTGTGATCAACAGAAGTTGTTATGAACAGTTTATAAACAGATTATAAACAGTTATAAACATAACGAAGACGTAAGCACAAACAAGTCAAGAGGTATGTTGCTAGTTCTTCGAAATATCTTTGGTATTCCACAGAGAAAGAAAATCATACAGGTTTGTAACAGTATGGGAATAAATAGTCACAGAATTTTCATTTTTAGGTGAACCAACTCTCTGACACACTGTAAAACACTGTGTTAATCAAGAGAGAATAATACCATCACTGCTGAACCAGGGCTGTGTTTGAGTGTCAGATATCTGTGGTCTCACAGAATGAGTAGAGAAAGATGGTCCTGAACTGAGAAAGAAAAATCAAAAACAACATTACAACATGAAATAATAATATTAAAATATGTTGACATATGCGGAACGTTCCAGACATTTGTGATAGAATGACAGCTTCTTACTTTGCAGGCTGTTTGACAGGTGGAGAAGGGAGACGCCCATGCTCAGAGTAGCTATGGGGCATATCTCTGTAACTGGATGTTGGTGGGAACAAACGCTCAGACCCTGGAAGCATCTCTTCTGAGTGGCATCTTTCCAGCTCTGCCTCCTGACGATGGTGGCTAAAGCCAGCACCGGACCGTTCTGATGAATGAGCCCGTCTCAGGTAGCGAGAATGAGGCCTTCCACTGTCAACACCGAGGGCAACTTGCCCACTGCCTATCCTGGAAAAATCTTCTTGTGAACTGGACTGACAATCTTGCCCACTCTTAAAACTGGAGCTGGTGGAGTGATGGGAGTGGCTAGGGATTGGTGTCATGCGATTGGGTAAGGGCTGTCCAATCACCTGCCTGGTTTTCCTCTGGCTTCTGCTACTGCTGCTATTGGTGGCGTTGGAGGCAGTGGATATGGTGGCTATGCCGCTGTCTATGGACCCCCCATCACTGCTCCCAGAGTCTTTGCTTGCAGTGGGCCTAATTTGAGTCATAAAGGGGTGGTCCAGCACGGCAGAGAGGCTGGGCCTGAGGGTGGGGTTTTTCTGCAACAGCTGCTTAATCAGTTCCTGGGCTTCTGCTGATATGTGCATGGGCATCTGATACTCTCCCAGAACCACTTTGTTGAGAGTGTGTTTCACAGTGTCCGTGTCAAAGGGCGGTCTGCCTGTGAGGAACGCATAGAACATGCAGCCCAGTGACCAAACGTCCGACTCCAGGCCGTGAGCGCTGCGTGTAGCCACCTCGGGGGAAATGTAATTCGGTGTGCCGCACATGGTGAAGTGCTTCTCACTGGGGAGCTTCAGCTGTGTTGCCAAGCCAAAGTCTGCAATCTTAATGTTCATGCTGCTAGTGAGCAGAAGATTGGACAGGGTCAGATCCCTGTGCATGATGCCATGAGTGTGCAAGTACAGCATGCCTTTTACAATCTGATGCATGAAGTGCCTCGCTGTTAAAAAACAATCAAAACATCAATATATACACTGAATTTACACAAGTATGTCAGTGTCAGATAGTCAAAACAATTTTAAGGTCAACAGCATTAGAAACAAAAGATGTAGTGCTTTTTGCATTTTGAATTGGCCATTCTATCCCAGTTCATTTTGATTTTATGTGCCATTTAGGTATCTGTGACACAGTGGTCCCAAAATGTATTTGGATACAAACTTAGAAATTTTGGATAAAAAAAAATGTTTTTTGTTTTACACTAACAATATATCAAAAGTAGCATTGATTTGAAATAAATACAGCACAAGCACACTTTTGAATTAAAACAGTTTGTGATCTTATGGAGAAATTACTTCAAATACCTACAAGAAATACTACAACAAAAAGAAATGAAAAGAAAAAGTCAAACTTTTTTTCAGATGCCGCTTGGTTTGATAGTGTTATCTACAAAATACATTTCTAAATTTTTCTTTAGTGTGACAGAAATGTATCAAATATTATAACTGGCTCAAATACTTTTGGAACTACTGTACAACACAGATACAACAGTATCAATAATGATTATTCTAATAATGATTCTAACAGCAATGCAAACGTCACAAAATTAAGCAATATTAATACATCTATATAGCACTATACATGTTATAATATGTTAATAGCAACCCTCAGTTGTAATACAAATCTTTGATTTTTACAGGTGGGTCCTGTTCAGTTGAATCTCACCTTCCTCCTCTGTAAAAGGTTTTCTCCTCTCTTTCAGATAGCGGCTCATCTCTCCATTATGACACATCTCCAGAACCAAGTACACATAATTACTGTCCTCAAAGTAATTGTACAGCTTGAGTCAGGAAACAAAATGAGATAATTAATTAGTCAATATCTGCATTTTAAATGTTTTTAAATGTTTCTCATTTTCATTAACACATTAATGGTTTCCACAATCTCTGATGAATGAATTTCCATGACTGTTCCAGGATATTTCCAGTTTAAAAAAACATCATATGACAATAATAATAGTTATAAAGAACTTTTTTCTCTACAGAAACTTTAATTTCTTTTTAAAGTTTTAAATTACTTTCCTGACGATCTTTCCAGGCCTGGAAATCAGTTTTAATATTCCTTTATATATTAGGTTTTCTGTGACTGCAGTAACATCCAAGATCCAAAGTTAAAAAAACTGGTAACAAAGCTGGTTTAGATTTAATTTTGCATTAAAATTTTATTCCTAGCAAGCAGCTGAACCATTATCATAATCTGTGAAGAGGGTTAGCTCACCTCAAGAACTGATGGATGCTTTAACCGACACTGAATCTCCACCTCATTAATGACTCTCTGCACCATGCCAGCTTTGTGCATGGCCTTCTTGTCAATCTGCAAGTACACATGGGAAACACTTAATGTACTTGAACAGATGCTGCACAGCCACAACACTAGTTACCTGCCTGCTTGTTAAACAAAAGACTTAAACAGCAGACAGCATGTTCTTACCATTTTGATTGCCACCTCCAAGCCTGTGTTTACAGATTTTGCTCTGTAAACACATGCAAAAGAGCCTTTACCCAGCAAGGTGAGAACTTTAAAGTCCTGAGGTAAAAAAAAGAATGCAGTCTAAATTAGAAAACAGACAAACAAATAATTTAGAGTCCAGTTTTGCCCCCTGGGATCAGTCGCATCCCTCCGAGGGCTTTTTTGCATCCGAATTTCAGAACGAAACCTCCTACCTCAATGTTAAGATCCACAGATGATGCTAAAATTCTGTCCTCGTGTCGATCTTTGTCTTTAGCGGTTAAATTTTGCAGGAATGAATGAATAAGGTCCAGCATTTTGCGATCGCGAATTAAGCCAACAACACAACACAACACAAGCAGTGTGCGCTGTTTGTTGACGCGTCACTAGTTACCCGCATCTGACAGTGTCATCTGTCCATCACTCTCCCGCTTTCCTCCCGCTACTCTACCTGACACTGACGCCGCCGCCCGTCGCCTAGCAACTGTCTCCAAGCTCGCAATTCCCAAAACATCTTCGCAGCACGAGATGCACCCAGGCGGCATAACTTGTCGTTTTGAAAATTTAGCTAAAAATGTTGTCATGCATTTTGGCTTAGTCCCTACTGAACAATAAGGTAGGTTTTAAGCGTTCTTCCAAACATGTTTAGAAATAACGAATACACAACGAACGAAAGTAAAGACATGGGCATTTACGATGAAAATAATTTTAGCTAGTTTAAGAACTTAAACACAGCCAACGGACCAAACATAAGAGCTCGTCGAACTAAAAGGCTCTCGATCCGCCAGCGACTGTTCAACTTACCTCAATCTTATCACCGATGGACACACTCATTTTTACTTCATTATCTCTTCAGTACGATGATTCGTAAAATAAATCCAAATATATCTTTATTTGTCTCTGGGTATTCTATGTTTTGACTTGAGCATAACATATAAAAATGCATTTAATCTGTGCAATTGTATTCCCCTCCAAAATGTTTGCCTTTCCTCCATTTTGAAAAGCCCGCCCGTTAGAGTTCATAACGACGTGATCTACGTCACTACACAAACTGACCAATTGGTGATCAGATGTCGAACAACACGGAACTAGATAAAGTTTGTCAAAATAAAAGTCTTAAAGTAGCACACGATTTAGTAAGCGTCTAAGTGTACCGCATTAAAATAATTTTAAAGTGCTGCATGTAAGGGGAACTTTATTTAGTTAACTTTCACAGAATTTATCTGACTTTCCCTTCAGCTAATTTGATGGTCAAATACTAATGTATTCTACGGCAGCAAACACTCACTCGGTCATAAAGGCATGTTTTATTATTGGTGATCGTCAAACCTCAAGACTTTGTATGAGAGTGCATGAAAACTGGAGAAAAAATAATGATGGCCTCATTACATTCTACTTTCTTATGACACCCCAGAACTAAAAGCATTACAATGTCAATAATAAGAGTGTACCTATATCTAAGCACCCATAAATTCAAATTACTAAGATAATATTTACAGGCTCTAGACAACACATCCTTTGGAAATGTATATATTAAATACAAATATATAACACATACATGTATTGCATACATATTTGCTTGTTTTCCTCAACCTTTTGATCAAAAGATTAACGATTAACGATTGATCAAACAGTATTTTATTTAATTTTTCCATAACAAGTTACTGTGTGATGTGACTGACCTCTTGAGAATGACGTTGGCTCTCCCAGAATGCAAGTGTCACATTACTTTAGGGATCAGTTTTTGTTTTTAAGAGCAGCAGAGTTGTTTCAAAATATTGAACTAGATCTACTTACTATAATCCTATAATGGACATCCAATCCCAGACTGAGTTTAAAACATAGGCATAACATTCAAAGGATAGCCTGATTCAATCCCTTAATAGGTATAAGAGAAAACCAACAAAAGAGCAGATTTCAACAAACGGATGCACAAATACAGCCAACTGAGTGGTGGACACACAGTGAATGGTTCCAGATACTGATTCTGTGTAAGCTGAAAAGGTTTAATAGTGGCTTGAGTGAGAATGGCAACAGGTTAAGTGTGGAAGAGCTCAGTCCACCTCCATCTCTCCAGACGGAGGCTTTGTCTGCTGATTGCCTTTGTTTTCAGCACCTTGTTGTGCTGTAGGGCCATTGTGTGCACCATTGTTTTTGTCTCCCTCTTCCACGGGCTCCTCAGCTTTGGGTTTGGGTCGGCTGAGCACAGGATTGCAAACCTCCTCTAACTCCTGTAATTCAACACAGATCAGACAGATTATTATTTATGTGAATGCACTTACTGACTTAAGTTTTTAAAGCAGACATGTTTTATCATTAATGTACAGTGAAGAATATGATATATTATTTAAATTGTATTTTAAAGGTATTTATACACTTACACCTTAAATGGTATTGATTTAAATAAAAGTAATACAGTGACACAAAATTACTATATTACAGTAATGAAAATCACTATTGAATAATAATTTTTAATTGTAAAGAAAATAATGTAATCATGAAAGAATTCCTCAAATAGACCTTTCAATTTTCTCTATTCAAAATATAATTTCACATTTTTTTTCATTTTATTTTAATATGCTGTTTTGACTATTTACACTGAAAACTGCACAAACCTGAATCTTCTGAATGATGTCTGCTACTTTGACTGCTGGGTCTTGAGCAATGGTGAGCTTGCTCTGTGCATTCATCTTTGCATTTATCCAGCCTAAAGCCTCATTTACACTCTTCTCAACAACACCCATCTCTTCAGCGTTTAAATGCTGGTAGCGCTCATCCTGTTAGTCAAATGGCAAACATACATTAAATGTACCTCAGCACCCATTCATTTCAGTTAAAGGCTTTTCTGTGTCTACGTTTATCTCAACATTACATTATCTCTAAGTGAATTATTAATTGTGAACAATATGATTATGAATATGAAACTCTCCTAAATGGATTGTTTCTACAAAGTGAAATTTGATGACATTTTATTTTACCCTTATGAATGTCCTTTTCTATAGATAACAAAAGAAGGCAGAGTGTTATAGTATAAATAATGACAGTGAACAGTGACTAAGGCTGTCAGTCTAACGTCCTCTCTTTTATGATTTTCTGTCTTCCCCAGAAGACAGAAAATCATATTGGTTTGGGAATGAGTAATTGATGTCAGAATTTTTCATTTTTGGGTGAACTGTTCCTTTAATAACAAGAGCTGGAACAATGCAAATACTTCAGATACAGTCATACATCACATAATTGCACTCACAGACAATGACCTATAAGGATGATTGTTTGAAACATCTTCTCAGATACTTCAAAAAACATCAACTATGTGTACAAGTTCCCTGAAGGGCACTTGAAGACATACCATCCACTAAATAGATTTTAGATTATGACCTATAATTAAATAAATCAAAGTAATTAGGCCAGTAGAGCTGCATAAAGGCATTATCCCAAATAAAACAAGTTAATATCTGTAAAAAGGAGGCTGAGAATTGTGTTCTACATTTACAGGACTGAAAGGCTTTCTGGTTGTGTGTAACACCTGCTACTCTGCATTTAATTCTGAAAAATGCCACTGTTATTCACCCAATGACCCTGATCATTTCAATCTAATAAGTATGTACTGCACATTACAGAGGGCTGTAAAATTGTTTCATTAAAAAAACATTAAAGTATAATATGACCCCTTCTAAAGTAACAAAAATACATTTAAATCACAAGATCATACAGTATTTACAGGCTTTCACATCATTTTCAATGGGTAGAATTAAACATTTATACACTGGGCAGATGTTTTAATCCAAAATGCAGTTTGCAAAGAGTACATCTGATAAAGGTATACAGTCTTCCCTGAGAATTAAACCAATGACCTAAAACTATTCTATACCAGACTGGAACAGATGGGTATAAGAACAATATAAATAAAAAAGTGGTCTTTGATGAATTAATTTCCATTGTGAAAGCAAGATTGTAATATTTATATATTACTGATAAATACATACCTTCTGTTTATACATATCTACAGCCTTCATAAACAGCTGTATTTTCTTGCCCAGTTCATCAAATGCTCTGGGTCTGCCTTCATGTTCTCTGTACCGCTCTTCAATGGGCTCACCAAACTTCTACAAAAGCCAAACACAACATTCTGCTGTAACACTCATACAACTGTTTTAAATGAGTTTTTAGTAGGACAAACTGAACCTATTGCCTTTATTAAGACAAAGCTTATTTATGCACAACAATATAGCATGCAGCAGCAACTGCAGACAATGAACTGTATTTTCTAAAATCTCCAAGGTAGAAAACAGAACTTAAGAATTAAAGTGTAGTTGGCTGAGGTATGTAATTTGAGGTATGCCATAAGCATCACCAACACAATTGCAGAGGTCATGATTTTCAAACCCCAATCTGCCAATGGGGCAACCAGTTGTCTAATTGGGCAACCAATTAGACAAGGTCTATGCATAGTAACCTGAGATAGGAGAAAGGATTTTAACATTAAAAAATGAAACACTTCAGCTCTTTAAATGAAGTGTGTACCATTAGAATTGCAAATTGTTTGAGCAGCCTACGTTACAATATTGGCTCAACCAATGGGGGGCAGGGTTTGGGGCAGGGTTATCTGTATAACCTTCTTATGCCAGATGGAGGGGAGTGTCTGAGATTAGAGTCATTATTTTGGCAGTTCTGTCTGGTTCTGCTAGAAATTACACACTTCATCTTTAATGTTTGAAGTTAAGCTAAGAGCAATTAAAAGACACAATTTGTAAACTACATGCTTTGAGATATCTGTATATGACCTGAACAATAAAAATACCTACTTTGAGTTCAGACAGTTTATCCTGATAGATTTCTTTCTCCTGGTCTTCTCCTTCTTCATACAGCCAGTTCTCTGTGTCCTCAAGCATTAGAGTGAGACGGTTGCTTTCCTGCAAAGAACATCCACACACAAACACACACACAAGAAAAGCCTTATCTGTGATTCTGTTCTACTAAATTTGTAAAATGGCTGGAGACTTTCTGAATGGCAGGGATGGGTTAGATTATTTTCAGGATTTAAAATGAGTCAAATCCCTAGTGGTTTAACAAAGAGATTATGACAAAAAGATTATGTTCTCACATCTTCTGTGACATATTTCTGATAGACGCCACACAGTTTGTCTCTTAGGTCATAAACATATTCTTCCACAGCATTTTTAGCATCGTTCCTCTCCTTTTCTAGTTTGTCCTGAATGATCATTTTTTTCTGAAAGAAAATATTCAGTATTGATAAATACAATACAAAACATTTATAAACTACATCATTGCAATTTTAAACTAATTTGTTCAGTCTAACAAGGATTAACATTATAATTTTTGACAGAACACACAACCAAAGCAATCATAATTAAAGCTATTACTTAAAATAAATAAGGGATAAGTAACATGAGTTCAACACCCAGATCTGTATTGTCACTCTGACGTAATGATCCACTTGTATCTTTTCCCTGAGGTCTTAAACAAGCTCAGTCATGAAAATTTAGGGCAAACACTAAATTCTTCATTGATTTTAGCAACATGCACATTGTAAGATACTGTGAGGCACATTCATTCTACTGGCTACCAAGAGACAAATGGTTATAATATAGTTACACTTAATTTGTTAACGTGTCTATGCATTGAATATTATGAATTTTTAAAGCATTTTCAATGCAGGCTAATGTTAATTTATAAATATACTAGTGTTAATTGTTAATGCATGTTTGTTCATATTACATTATACCTAATGTTAATTTATACAACTTATAAAATGGGAAAAGTTTCATATATCCAATATGAATTCTGCCTAAAGTGCAGGAAATGAATTTTCTATTTTGAAATCGGCATCAACAATGCATTGGGTGAATGGCCGTAAGGAGGACTGCTTTGAGCTGTTAAAATAATTACAACCATCTGAATATATTCAAAGGATCTAAGGCAGACTCAGACTGAAGGGAAAAGCGATAAAGTTAAAACTTACCTCATATTCAACAAAGTTATTGAGCACATCTCTATCCAGCTGTCTGGTGGTGCTCACCAAGATGGGCAGTTCAACACTTTTAACCTTTGTTTTGAGTTTGCTACTGCTTGCACCTTCCTCTTGTTTATCAGATGCACCATCCTTTATAAAAACCATGGTGACAAATGTTAGAAGCAAAATACAGAACCATCAGGTAACACATCAAAGTCTTCAACAAGACCTTCATCAAGGTCTTGTTGAGCTTAATACTTTCTTCACTGGCCAGAAAGATCATCTACTGAAACAATGCCCAGTTCTGGTAATGTGATGAGTAATTAATTAATTAATAAATACTATATTCCTAACACCAGATAATTTAACAAGAGTGAAATGTTTAGAAAGGCCCCTGAACCAACTAGTGTTATGTTTGGTTGTGTGTAGCACCTGCTACTATGCATATAATTCTGAAAAATGCCACTGTTATTCACCAATGACCCAATCTGAACAGTTTGTACCGCATATTTCAGAGGGGTAGAAAATTGTCATGGAAATACTATCATAAAAAGTATGATATGGCCCCTTTTAAAGCAACAAGAACACATTTTAAGCATGAGATCATACAGTATTTACATATACAGTATTTAAGTGTCATTTGTACCTTATTGCCAGAGTTATTGATTCTTTCCTCATCAGTGGTGTTTTCTCCTTGGCCTTCCTGGTCCACTTGCATTTTATTCTATTAATAAAAATGTGTAAATGCATGAGTGGCATCTGATCCCACGACTTTGCTCTCCACAGATAGACTTAAACAGCTCAACAGAGTGTTGCATATATTTGATTATGCCAGTTCTTTATAAGCAGAGCACCATTAAACAGGCTGAGTGCATCATTATGCTACAAATGCACATTAGACTTTATATTGTTGCAATCGTAACACAAATGCAGCTCCTCATGCTCTGAATGAGATTAAACTCATGGCATGGAAAGATATTGTGTGCCAAACCAGATTTTATTGTCTTGTTGGTTATGTTTAGCCTTGTGTATAATGGGTTATATAAATAGCTTAAGGTGTGAAAACAAGCAACATTAGATGTAGTTGCAATTAAAGACATCAGACAAAGAAAAGATCATCACATAGTAGTGCACACTGTTTAGTGCACACTACAAATATACAGTTTTTGATTGATTGAAAAGGTTCTAATACTATATATAACTCATTTAGGCTTTTTTATTGGCTTTACAGTGTTCTAACTTTTGAGTATTTGTAGTGTCTCTACCTGATCTTCAGGCCGGCCCTCATTTTGTACAGTTGGTTCTATATCCATCTGCGCTTCTTCTGCTTCTCCTTTCTGCCTCTCTATTAGAGAAGCACTGGACACACTGAAGATGCTGTGAACGTTTACACGCACTTTCACCTTGACCTTTGAACTGTCACCATCAGGTTGCGGTACAACATTCTGGACAGTGAAACGACCTGACCGCAACAATTAACAAGATGATCAGACCCATAATCAGAAAGAAAGCAAGAATTAGCACTTTCCTTAGTGTATCAATATGGAGGTCATATGATATACCAGTAGCAATTTTAAGCTGATTTTTTATGTCCTGGTTGGCTGGTTGTATCTGTTTGTAACAGTTTAAATTTATGCTACCTGAAATGGTTCTTTTTTTACTGAATCTTTGCAGCAGAGATCAGTACAGTTTTACACTGAATAACAATATTTATTATTTATATATGCAAAATTGGTTGACCTTTACATTTACATGTAGTAAAATTATAATTTTAAATGGTGGTGAATTCACATGAGCAGCATCAGCACTCATAAAGCCCCAGAGATTCATGAGATTTCCATATGTGAGTGTACCGGGCCCTCACATACTGTTGCACACTCAATATAGAGAGATTTTAGAAAGCAGTTAATGTGGTGGGAGTTGGGGCTGGTGGGACATTATGTCTCAGTCCTAATTACCTGCCTGGTGAGTGGTGAATTTTGACACCTCTGTGACACACCCCTGAGATTAAGACTAACCCTAACCCACTCCAAGTGCAGAAATAGCAGGCGCTCTGACACAATGGATCACAATGCTGAGGGCTTTCTTAATCAAATGAGGACATTAATGACTATTTAAGGGTCCCCTGAGCCTCCCACCAGAGTGATTGGTCTCATTTTGACTGTGAATTAGGCTAAAGAACCCAGAGTAAAGATCTCAAGTGAATTATCTTAAAACATATGGTGAATTATGCAACATAAATACATGCAAATGAAACACACCTATTCTGGTATCTGGATAGGGCAGCTCATGTGGACAGCTGTAGAATGCCTCCAGGTCAAAAGGTTCCTTCTTGTGGAAGGTGATGACCTTAGAGAAAGGTGCAGCATGGTTCTTACTGTACACCTCACATTCACTAAAAAGGAATGAAGAAACAGATGTGTAACTGAATACACTAAATTAACAACACTAAATTTGGAAATGTGATTGGTCTTGTCTGTGCATTGCTTAAAGGGACAGTTCACCCAGAAATGAAAATTTTCTGTTAATTTACTTACCCTCTATCAACCAAGGAGAAACTTTTTCTTCAGTAAAACAGTAAAGAAGATTCTGCTCGATTGACTCTCAAAGACACGATACCCACAGACCACAGGTTCATGTAAAAAAATCTTCCTTACTGCTCTACTGAAAAAAAATGTCACCTATACCTAAATGCCACCTACACCTTAGATGGCCTGAGGGTGAGTAAAATAACGACAAATTTACATTTTTTGAGCACACATATCCTCAATAAGCCACATATTTTGAGATAGCTCAAGTGTGCACCTAAGGTTTGGAGTTTGATCAATCAATAACCCTAAATATGAAAATATTATGTTGTCACTAAGGTTTTCTGTGTATTGTTTTCAGTATGCACTTTCCAAGTGAGTCTATGCAGTTTATCTCACCTGTTTTATGGTCTGCCTGGTGAAAATCACAAGTTTTTTTTAGAAAAGTAACAGCACACCTCTCTCTAACAAGCTGCAGGGTATAATTCAAGGTTTCATTCATATCCATAGCACATATGGTGCAGGATGAGTTACTCACAGTAATTAAATCCTTAACATCCAGAGTTTGTTCAAATCCTTAACTCAAAAGCATGAGCAATTGCAATAGTGAGGCATGTCTTAGCAAGCACCAGTAAGTAGTTATATGCTTAGAGAAGAACCAAAAGAAATAATACTGAATTCATAGATGTGTGCTGGATTTGAACCGTTTTTAAGTGGAGGTTATTATTGAGGTAGAGCGAGATGCCTCTTACCCAACACTTTCATCAGTCTGAGACTTCCAACGAAGGGTGATTGGGAAGGGAACAGCATCTGTAATGGAGAACTCTCTGACTTTGAAGGCTGGAGACAGGATTGCACACTAAACAACACACACAGGAAAAACATTTATGTATACACAGGCAAATGCTGTTACATAAGCTGTCTAAATGAGGTATTAGTGTAAGAAATCAAAGAGAGCATTGCATGGTAATCCATGCATGGACCACAGATTTCATCTTGTTTTCATGACTCCCCCACAGAATCCAAAGACTCCATGCTGTGCCTGTTACAACACCTACAATTGCTGTTATCAAGGCCTTTTTACATTTACACATTCAGCAGGCATTTATCCCAAACAATTTACAGTGCATTCAAGAAAAAAATCGATGTGTGTGTTGCTTGGAACCTATGACTTTGGGGTCATTAGCGCAAGACTCTACTAGTTGAGCTATAGGTGCTTGCGTGCCATTGTTCAGATCACTGAATCATTTCCTGTGAGTAACATTTGAGTAACATTTCACCTGTAGGGCACATCCACGTGCTACAGCCTCATCTGCGTTCAGTGTGGTACTGATGTCTTTACAGAAGAACTTTGAGATTCTCTCCTTAATGGCTGGAATCCTGGTAGCTCCGCCCACCACCTCAATGGCATAGATATCATCTCTGCTAAGCTCTGCACCAGAAGGAATTCAAATCTTAGAATCACAATTTTAAAAGGGTTATGGAAATGAAAGTTCCAGTTGGTGATTGTAAAATTTGTTTTTTTTGGTTAGGTTAGCGTTAACTCATCATCATGTCATTCCAAACCCGACTTCTGTGGAACACCAAAAAAGGTGTTTAGCAAGCTTTAGGCCTTCTTTTGCAAACTATGGAAGTATATGGGGATGGATTCTGGCAAAGTGCCATAGCTTTAAAATCTCAGTTGTGTTTGTGAATATTTAAATACAGTGAGTGAGTAAACACACTTCTTGCCAGGTCATTTAGGCAAAACTGTGAAAAATGAACACATTACACCAAATGTGATAATGCAGAAATACAAAGAGGAGTTACTAGCTATGTTGAATGTAATATTTTCAGTAAAACAATACATTTTGGTTTGTTAAGGCCCGATCACACCAAGAACAATAACTATAAAAAATAACTATAATGGTACTATTCAATATTCAATTTTATAATTATATTCTCTGGTTTTGAAAACTTTATCTTTATATATCTTTATAGTATATAGTTATCATTCTTGTCCTTTACACGCAAAGTTACTGTATGGCTTTAGATTTAAAACTGATATTTGTACTACTTTATGATTTTATACTGTATGTGTACTGTATATGTGAACATTATTCAAAACATCTCCTGGTTTGGTTCAAAAGAAAGAAAGGTACATAGGTTTGGAATGACATGAGGGTAAAAAAATAATGACTGAATGTTCTTTAAACTCCCTCGTGTGTTGCTGCTTACTTGATTGTTCCAGGACTGATTTCAATGGTGCCTCTACTCTCATCAAGTACGGAGCACACATCTCTTCAAACTGAGCCCTGTGTTAAATCACATATAAATAATATGCTTGAAATAGCATTTTATTTTTACAGCACCTTGCATCTATTTATGATAACCAATAATAATCTCTGTTATGTGTTATAATTGAGTCATTTGAGTTACCTGTTCATTTTCCCACTGACGTCTATATCATTCATGAAGCACTCGATGTTGAGAGGCAGGTCAGAGGAGTTTGCGCTCATGAGTTTCTTCAGCTTCTCACACTCCTGACAGAGCCTCAGCAGGGCCCTCGGGTTGTCTTTAACATTTAGTTTGAAACGTTTTTTGAAGTCTTCGCAGAAATATTCCACAAGCATTTCATCAAAGTTGTGCCCGCCCAGATATGGGTCAAATGCTGTAGCCAGCACCTGTGAGAAACAGGGTTCAAGAAGGTCTTGTCAAATGGCTTTGTGAGGGAATAAATGCAAGCATATTCCACAAAATGGCAGGAATACCACAGACCTTCAATTTTCCCTTGTTAAAGGAAGCAATGGAAACTTGGTAAGACGAATGCCCAATGTCAACAAACACAACATTACGGGGCTTCTCCTCTGGGTTTGGCAGATCTTGTTTATAGATCCCATAAGCCAAGGCCACTGCAACAACAATCAAATGAAGACATATTAAAAACCTTAGGAACTGTGAGAAAAGAGAGAATATTAAATAATGTACATTCAGCCGGTTGTTGTAAACTGCAAATAAACCTGCCTCATGATCACTCTGTGAGGATTTTGCAACAACCACAAAGATACATTATCCATTACTTACAGCACACGGTAGTGACTATGTACAGTTTCTAGTCATTTCAAATGCTCCATCCTGTAAACAACACCCCCAAGTATTGAGGTCAAGTATTGTGATACCAAATGACCAGTAAATAATGACCAGCAGCCTGTATAATTGATCGATTTACTATTGAGCTCTGCTAGTTTGTCTCTCATATCACTCTCTTTCTTTTCACACAATGAAATAATCTCAAATTAATATTTCTTGTCCATTTATGTATGTAAGTAACCGCACGACTATTCATTATCCCTTACTTCACTTTGTGTGTAAGGTAAATGGATTACTGGCATACTATGCACATCAAATAGCCAGTTTAAAAGTCCACGTTGCTTTCTGTTAACTTTGACCTATAGCTATGAAATGACTGAAGGGGCAGGTGTTGTAAGTAGAAAATATCTGTCTATAGTCTTTCAACAGTGCACAACACAAACAGCTGTTCGTTAACCAACAGGGAGTATCATTATGATTGCACAGAGTTGTGCTATGCACAGTTATGTAAATGACTTATGAAACAAATTAATACACAAGGGAAGGAAACTGCAATCTTTTTTTTATTGAAAATGAAACCCTGTTCTAGTCAGTCATCACACATTAAATTGCTTCCTCACTGCTTTCACACATTCAGCAAGACAATGACTCTTTTAATAAACCTTACATATCCTAATTTGCATAGTTCTTTGGTCTGATAAATCAATAGTTAAAGATCATGTGTGCTGTTAAAGCACCACCAAAGGCTGATTTCCAAGCAGGTTTCCCAAACATTTTCCCTGGCATCAATGGTTGAGCCAAAAGTGAAAATGCTGGACAACTTAAACCCACAGATAAATGCTCTTAAAGCTGCACAGATCCACATTGTTTACAGTCTTTGAGGAACTCAAATCATCTTTAACTAAAGAATGTTACATTTTATGTCACTGGACCCTGGACATCTACCAGATTAGATAGAAGACTACTACTATTCAAATTACATGACGAAACTTTTGCTGGTCATTTGCAGCTTGATTTGACTAACCTGCTGTTGTGTCATTAATCAGCTTCAGGCAGTTCAGTCCAGCGATCTGAGTGGCATCCAGGACAGATCTCCTCTCAGAATCCGTGAAGAAGCTGGGGACCTGGAGGGAGCATTGCAGAAAATCTAAGCATGTCAAAAGCACCACTGGTCCAAGAATTGTGTGCTAGTGTGGTTCAGGGTTTTAGAAGCACTTACAGATATCACACAGTCCACCACAGGCTTCTTCAAAGCATGTTCAGATGTTTCCTTCAGCTTGGTGAGCAGCATGGCTGTCACCTGCTCAATGGTAAACACCTTGTCCTCATTCAGATAACGTACCTGTGATATGAACGTTACATAAGTATGTTGAAAGGATATCTAACATGGTTTACATTCAATATGTCAAATGATTGTGTCTTCATAAGGTCATATCATGAGCAATCACGTTAACTGTCAATTTCAGAGCTTAAAACTGCAGCAGCAGTCAAGAAAGACCATATTTTAAAACCAAGCTGCAAAAACAGCTTTGACTGAAGTCATTGGTCTTTTGGTGTCAGAAACTCAAACTCATTAATGCATGATCGCCCACATGCATGTCAACAATGCTTATTCCACTCAGTAGAACAGGCAAATATCTGACAAACCTTCCTGGATGCACATCACACCTGCCACACTGCATATCCTTCTAAACGATCCCAATGTTAGAAACGAGTAGATAAAGTTTATTTGTAAAATGTTCACAATAATTTCTGAACACTTTTGATAGGCACATTTCAGCCAGATTGTTTTATGAACCTGACACAATAAAACAAATACATTCCACTTGATTGTAAACCTGCAGACCTTTTTACTGCATTCTGTGTGATATGGCTGGCAATTTAATGTTAAATATTATAAAAAATTAAAAAATATTAAACTATTCTCCATGTGGCTCAAACGAGCCGGACTTTTTATATTAAGACTAAGATTATTTTAGGTCATTCATACTTTTGATTTTCTGGTGCACCACAACAAGCATTTGTGCTTTCTATAGCTGATCCATCCCTGTCTGCAAAAGCATCATAAAATATGTTTTGAATGGTAGCAGAACATAGTCTCATCACCTTTATTCCAGCGCTGCCATTGTCCAGTTTGTGAAGGCTGTAAGGCAACTTCGATTTCTCTCCCTGAACGTATGGATCATCATACGCTCGACCATGAAACTTCTTAAAGCCATGAACTGTGTTCTTATAGTTAGTTATGATCTGCAGGGGGATGTTTGTTGATCACTGATTGTTAAATCAAATATAAAGTATAAATATTTTAACTTTGACAGTGAGACAGTACCTGACTCTTTGCAGCATTTCCAATGGTCCGGTTTTTAGATGCCAGTGAAATGCAGGCTCTGTTGGGAAAGATCATATTCACACATTTATCAGACACCCTGATATTAGCATTTATAGTCCATTTCAAAATGCTGCCTGGATCAGAGGGGTGTGGATCAGCACCTTGGACAGCATCTTCAGTTCATCACAAGCCTTGCATGAGTACACAGTAACAGCAAACTGCACCACTGTGTGTACCAAGCTATTGTGATTTGGCAAGACATGTCAATTCTCCAAGGTAGCAACTCTCAATGATTTTACCAGCAGATTTATATAACACTTTTAACACTTTAAGGTTCCATTTGTTAAAGAGCAATTCACAATACACAAAAGTGTAATTTAAATAATGATGCAAATGCAAATAATAAGTTAATGCAAATAGTTTACCACTGTTCATGTCAAGTTTTGCTGTACAGGTATTATTCATTGCAAGTTCATGTTAACTAAGGTAGTTAACCAATGTTAACAAATATAATATTGTTGTAAACTGTTACTCATAATTCCTCACGAGACCACAAAGTAATATAGCCACTAAAATGATGGTATACGAGAAAAGAGATTTGAGCAAAGCACTGCAGCGACTTGTACACCATCGGTTCTGGGTTTTGTAGTCGACTACAAAACGAGTTTAAACATTACTCAGAAAATGCAACGTATAAATGATCGTATGTTAAGATGCTTGGTTGTGCTGCCCCGCCTAAATGTATGTGTGCATTTGTCGATGGAAAACCTCCACACGGGCTCGTGGATTTGCCCCATCCAGAGTGTCAGATTATAGCGTTGACGTGCGGCGCTGCTGCACGTCTGTTCGTTCAGGTCGTGTGGTATAGAAAGCCACAAGCAAGTCAATGTAATCCAATTCGTGCGCAAGTACTGGGAATGACACCCGCCTGGCAACAATTGCGTGCATTTGTTCAGAAACCAGACAATATCAAACAAGGACAAAAAACTTATGACAGTCATTAGCCTCGCTTTTTCTTATTATAAGTAATTGACTGCATGCACATAATTGTAACACAAACTGCTCTCGCATATATATTTAAACAGGGCGTAGCGATCTCGTGATTCTCACGGAGGTAATTCATTGTGAATTTCACCTGATCGATCACTGCATTGTACAATGCACTAAAGGCTTTGCATCCACAGCGACAGTTAGGAGCGAAATACACTGGATCTGGAACACGGCCAGCCAGGCAAGAGCAACCGTTGCGTAACGACACACAGCATCATTTTACAGGGATGGCAATGCTGTACTTACGGAGTGCATCTGTCACTGTATTCATTTGCAATGGTTTCAATGCCGCCGCTCCTGGCAACAGCGATGTAACAGTTCTGGAAACCCACATCAATGCCCACCACAGACATGTTCAGTCCTTATGTCTTTATTCTCAACACCTCCAGTCCAGTTTTGAACAGTTGAGCCGGGTGAGAAAAACACAACACCCCTATTCTACAGTATGTGCCTGTCGAGCTATAAGAATGACTCGCTATTATGTAAGTCTGTCTTTTTATAGATAACTCTTACAGTCTAATCCTAGCAGAGGATTCTCGCAGCCTCCGCTGATATTGTCAACCGGCAATATGGGTAAACCTGCGCATTTGTCCAGGGACTGGAATCTAGCCAAACCCCGCCCACTGACGATTGTGATTGGTTACGGTCACAAAACAGCACGTTCATTGGTGCAGCAGCCCAGATAAGGACGAAAAATCTAGAACCTGGCGAAAGAAGCTCGCGTTTTTACGTCACTGGGAATGACCGTGCAGTTAAACGACCTATGAGAATGGATGGTTACCCTTCAGGATGGGACCCACCATTGGGTGTGGTGTAATATTATTCTTAGAAATTTTGCATTAATTATTTTTTTAGATTTTGCACTTAAATTCTTGTTTATTTTCTTGTTTTTTGAATGTTCAAAGTCTGACGCTTGTGAAAGAATCGTTTTATAAAAGGAAAGTTCTGAACTCGTTGGTTCACTAGCACCGTTTCTATGCCAGTGAACAATGGCTTTTGTACATAATACAAAGACAGGGGTTAGTTATATACAGAGAAGTAAAACAAAAGATCCTGAAAAGTATTTTTAAAAGATTCTATTGTTATATCAAATGTACTTTGATATTCTACATATTTTAAAACGTGTACATTTTTCTTCTTTATTTTTTCCGTTTTGTTCACGTTTTTAAAATTATAAATGTATTTTAAAGTATTTTAAATTGGAGACGATAGAAAATCAGTTTTTGATGCGCTTAAAGCGCCACCGTCAGCTGACAGACTTTTATTATGAAAACAAAACGGTACGTATTTTACCCGGAAGTTGCGTATGTTGTCATGCGTCAAGTGGTTGGAATCAGGAAGTGGGATTGTCATGTACTGTTGTGATTGAGCCCTTCACTGTTCAACAAACTAACTTAGACGTTTAAAATGGGGCTTTTTGGAAAAACACAAGAGAAACCACCCAAAGACCTTGTAAGTAAATACATCTTTATACATCTTGTTTGTATTGGACAGTAAGAAATAACGGTTTCTTTGCAAATGTTTTATCGTTATTAATAGCAGGCCTACAAGTAGCTTACTTGCTTAAATTAGTTGATTACTTGGTTAATCACGTAATGGTTTTATTAATTTCTAAAGTTAAGATAAAATAGACAATATTTAAAAGTATTTATACAACTGTGATACTTGGGTTATGGAAAATTAGAAAAATAAAAATAGGCTGTACGTCCTGTTACTTAAATCAAGTTACAAAAGGTATTTGATTTCATGTTTACATATCTCTTTTACATAGGTCAATGAATGGTCTCTAAAAATAAGGAAAGAAATGAGGGTTATTGACAGACAAATCCGAGGTGAGGATTCAATACACAAATGCGAATTTTCACCAACAAAGAAATAAAACCAGTAAACGCAAATTAATCATCAGACCAATTGCTGTTATTCTAATAATAAAGTTAAAAACTTTCTATGATCAAACAGATTTTTGTGATATGATTTTAAATAGATATCTCTACATTATTGGTGTTATTACAATGTGTGTTATTATAAAGGTGTATATTTTACCATTTTAATGAAGATATTCAAAGAGAAGAGGAGAAGGTAAAGAGATCCATCAAAGATGCTGCTAAGAAGGGACAGAAAGATGTTTGCATCATTCTCGCCAAAGAGATGATTCAGTCAAAGAAGGCTATTAATAAACTATATGCCTCAAAAGCCCAGATGAACTCTGTTCTTCTCAGTATGAAGAATCAATTGTGTGAGTACAGTTTCTATTTTTATTACAATAAACCTTCACAGAGTTCATAGAGTGTGTACAGCATTAAAGTGGCAGCATTGTTATTTCCTTTTAAAGTGTTTAGATTGCAGTTTCATTAGAAATTTAGACCATCCTGATTCATTCTTGTGTTATTCATTAACAGTGTGTGTCTATGTGTCCCCTTGCAGCTGTATTAAGAGTAGCTGGTGCCTTGCAGAAGAGCACAGAGGTCATGAAGGCCATGCAAAACCTTGTTAAAATTCCAGAGATTCAAGCTACCATGAGAGAGCTCTCGAAAGAAATGATGAAGGTGAGACAATAAAACCTACACTGCTTCAAATATTTTTTCATTTTTTCATTTAATCAGTATTGACCCCATTTACTTTTATTGTGCATATTATTTGTGCAAAAAATAATCGTCCCCATCTTTCATCAAAATTAAATAATTCACCACTTAAATTTATTAAGTCCTCACCTCCAGCTCCATTCTGGTATGAAAAGCTTGTTTTATATGAACCAATCAATTTGCAATGGATAAAAAAGTCATGCCTTGCATTGGTTTCTTTTATTGCTGAATTTGCAGTTTTACTCAAAAATAAATTGGATAATGGAGGCAAAATTGTGAATGTGAAAGCTACCATGTTGTCTTTATTAGGAATTTCTATATTTGATTGTCACATGTAACATCTCTAACATGGGGCACTGATGTTCCATAGGCTGGTATCATTGAGGAGATGCTGGAGGACACACTGGAGGGTATGGAGGATGAGGAGGAGATGGAGGAAGCAGCAGAGGCTGAGGTTGACAAGATCCTGTTTGAGATTACAGCCGGTAACACAATACACACCCAAAATTTGATGATAATCTGCTAACCTTATTTTAATAACTTTTATTTTAATAGTCTCTTCAAAGTTTGTCACTTTATTAGAATGAATATCTTTTTGTTTTTACCTTTTTTAAAAACAGGTGCACTTGGAAAGGCTCCCAGCAAAGTTACGGATGCCCTACCTGATCCAGTGCCAGCTGGGGCCACAGCGGCTTCAGAAGAGGAAGAAGAAGAAGAAGAAGATATTGAGGAGATGCAGTCCAGGCTAGCAGCACTGAGAAGCTAGAAGACCTTCTTTTCTCACCCCCAAGCTCTATAGGCATAGAAAAAAATCTTTTTGTTCTTAGCTTATTTATACCCATAAGGGCATTTGGCAGTGTGGTAAATTTATGGCTAAATTCAAATGGCACATAAGACGAACAAAAGTCTTTTTGATGTTCCCCTTTATTACATAGAATAAATAAAACAATCTATTGTTATCAAATTAACAATGAGGAGTCAGATGTAGCAGTTGAAAAGATACTTCAGTTTGCTGACTTTTAAGACATTTCAATCTGTTTAAAGGTCACTTTGTTTAAATCTATGCCTATAATTTAGCAGCTTGTCCAAGGATCTGTTGTGTAGTGCTGTCATATCAGTGTTGGTCTTAGTTGTTTTGTCTTTGTTGTCAGATTTGCTGTTTTTCCTCAAGCCTTACTTAGGCTAAGTGAATAGTTCTTTCCTATGTCTGGTAAATTGTTTTTACTGAGAAGGACAAATTCATGAAAGCCGTCACTTGTAAATCTTGTATAAATGCTGAATATAAAAAGATCTGTTTGCATTATTTTATAAATAAACACTCCCTCATAGGTGCCACAGGGTTCAAAAAGCTGTTGACAATTTATAAGACATTATATCAGGTTTTCAGAATAATGGTTGTTATAGATAACTTGCTGGGTTTTGCAGCTGGCCTACACTAGGTGTTAAAGGTTTGAATTGTCACATTTCTTTCATTGTTTATCAGATTTCTGTCATTGTTTCTGTCTTATATCTGGTGATGTCTAATATGGTTCAAATCCTCTTATGTTTTTGTATGTTGTTGATATGGCGTTTTATTATGCATTTGCTAGGTAGTTCATAGATTCATGTTTAGAGGTTAACTCTAAATAAAAAATGTTATCATGTAAAATGTTAAAACAGCTGCAGGTTTCTATAGAAAGCTAAGGGTTCTGTGGGTTTCTTTAGCCAGGTTTCTTCATGCTATATGTTAAGTTGATTGGCTACATTAAGAGAACATAAGAGAGGAGAAAACATAATATGGCAATATAATTAAAGGTTTACTTTGAGACCTTGAAAAAATGTTTATATCTGCACAAACATTTGTACATAGGAAAATTATGTTGATAAACAACACTAATAAATTTTACAAACAAAAACAAAAGAGTCAATTCACTGAGCCAGTGAAACCAAGGATATTGTCATCTCCAAAGATCTCATCATAGAGAATGACATAACAGGATCAGAGTTTATACTATAATAGGGCATGTTACCAATAGTCATTTTCCTGATTTTTTTAGAGGGTTTAATTCATCTTATCTCAATCACTCTCCTTTTGGTCCTCTCTTCCACTCATGCACAGCTTTGAGGAAACCAGTTATTTGCAGTGTCTTTTGAATGAGAATCTAGGTTACTTGTCTCTATAAAAGCTCTATTTATTTCTCTATTTATAGACATGCTTCCAAACTTAAAAAGGGTGTTTTGAGTCTTTTTCCCTTTACAGTAACAACAGATTTAGGAAATCCGAGTATGCTTTCACAGCTTTTAAGATTTACAATAAATTGTGTAAAACATTTTTAATGTTAACAATTTCTTTCTTTACAGTAAACATTTTTTATGAAAATAATTACACATGCACACGTAATATAATACAGTTACACCGTGCTTATGTAAACGCACTCACATGAACGTTATAAAGTGTGCAAGTATCTCCGTCTACCCCATCTTAATTTTGGGACAATTTAATTAATGTGGCATATTTATATTTGTCCTAAAAGACGATTATCATTGGATCCTATAACAACAACACAGGAAATTGTTTATGGATACTCTCGTGGTCATTATTTACAACGCCCATGTCTACCACAGAGCGCTTGCGCAGACGCGTCTGTCAAACAGTCGCGCAGCAAACTCCTCCCTGTTGACAACAACACGCTGCTCATAACGCGATGGTCTCCTGGATTATTTCTAGGCTTGTGGTGTAAGTGTTTGTTTTACACTTAAAATCTATTGTTCTTGCTATGATTTAGCAATCATCATAAGAATTTGTTGTTTTTCTTCTATTTTGCTACAATAAAGCAGGTGCTTTTAATGGCATTTAATTCTGTGGTGAACAGGATCACATTTGAAATGGTTATACTTCGGGCCCGATATGGTCCGGTTAGTCTTGCAAATGTAATGTTTATTTTACTTACTAATACAACAAACGAGCTGTGGGTTATGGGTTATGGATGATTCTCTAATTATGTACAGTAGGTTTAGTCCCAATTCATTTTATTTAACGCTTACTATCAATTGCATAATCTAAATTTATGATTTATTCTTAAATTCATATGTAGGGTGCGAATATTATGCCAGTTGTTTGTAATCCTATTGTAATCTTATCTGTAAAAGAAAGACAATGGGATGGGTCAACATCCAATGACCACCGATTTTTCACCCTATATTTTAATTTTCTTGTTTTATATGGCTATACATTAACAACTTTATCTGTGCAGTTTAATGTATTTCACGTGATGGTCATAACTGCACTTATGATGTTATTATGAGTTGTTATTGTGAGGTTTAGATCAGTATATCCGATGACACTGCACATATGCTAACACTTGTGAGGTGAATATGGATACGAGACTCTAAAAATAAACAACAAACATTTGTGTTTGGGTTAGTCTGTTTTGAACAGGCTGAATTGGACTTTATCTAGCTGAAAATGTTTTGTGGGTCCCCGAGGATCGGGAGTGTGGTGGTTACAGAACCAGTTTGTGGGTTATTTGATCGGGTCAAAGGCGCAGCTGTTGCTGAGCTAGTGGATCTGGGAGAGGACGCTGGTACTAGGTTAAAATACACAGGCCACTTATTTAAATGCTATTTATCTAGCATTTCCTAACAAGTAATACTTGCAGCAGTGCAGAACCAGCAAATATCGTCCCGTCATATTCGCTTCTGATGTTTTTTGCGCCCTTGACACGCATTCACTTCCCGAGTCTATTTTTATCATTTATTTTTATCATGTATGAAGAATGTAAACCTGGAATATACAGGGAATATACAGGGGGTCGTGCAGGTCTGTCGCTACGATAAGAAATATAAAATGAATGAGACGAGTTATAGAGTGCAGTTATCTCAAATATCAATAATGGAAAAGGGAGTGGAGAGGTTTCCTTTCAGTGAAGTGGACCTATAAAGCACACGTAGCTTTTGTTCTTGTGTAATATGTATATTGTGCTTCCATAATCATATAATACTGTTATTGTTGTTGTAATTATTATTTGTCTCACAAAAACGTGTATAATTTTGTATAAAAACAAGAAGGTGTTTCCTGATAAACAGCATGCATAATGTTCATTTTAGCTACTAAAATTGCATTTCCACCATTGCATGGGATATATACAGTATTTATATAACTGTATATAAATACAGTTCATATTGTCACATATATTTGAGACATGTTGTCACAGTTGATTCGAGAATAAATGTAAAACACAAATTATATACTACTTCAAAATTTGTTTAAGGTTACGTTTCCTTTAGTTTACATTTGCAATATATTTAACCCTCCTTAAATCTCAGTTACACATCAGCTATTACAAAAGTATCTTGATAGTTGATTTTAGTTTGCAGGATAGAATTCACAAAATTTGTCACAAAAACAACAACATAGAAAAACAAAGAAAAACATTTGTCCAATAGAACTTTTGCTCCAAAACCTTTTAGTTACTGAGTAAAACCAAGCATTAGTCATCCCAATACCATTAAATACTCAGAACATCTGTTTTCCACTTACTGATCTCAAGCATGTTTGTTGTATCTCTCACAGACTAATATTTGGTACCCTCTACCCAGCATACTCCTCATATAAAGCTGTCAAAACAAAAGATGTGAGAGAATATGTAAGTATATTGTATGTTTCCAACTGTTTACTGGTCTAGCTCATTCACCAATGTTTATTGCCTTCTTTCCCCTGCTTTCATTTACCTGCTCAGTCCTTATCCTGTTATTTATGTTTTATTTCAAACAGGTAAAATGGATGATGTACTGGATAATATTTGCACTTTTTACAACAGTTGAAGTCATTACAGACATCTTTTTGTGTTGGTGAGTACATTAAGCCATTACTATGGGCACTTCTGTCATATCCTGTTGTTATAAATTAATCATATTTTTAATTCAGCTGATGCTTTGTGATGTGGGCTAAAACCAGCATCACACGTGACAGTCTGATTGTATGTGTCCTTTGAAGGCTCCCATTCTACTATGAGCTTAAAATCGCCTTTGTGGTGTGGTTACTTTCCCCGTACACAAAAGGATCCAGTGTGCTGTATAGAAAATTTGTACACCCTACACTGTCCTCTAAGGAAAAGGTAATGTATCTGAAAGTATTCAGTAACATCATTTGATGAACACAGTTTATTTTCACCTGAAGCAGGAAGTTTGGGTGTGACATTTCGAGGAACATTCTCAGTCTTTTTTGGACAAAAAATTATTGGACAAAAGAATTTATTGCTTTGTTTGGAAGAAAAATACTGTAACCTTTAAATGTGAATATCTGATAATTTTGTAGGTTAAGTTAATTTTGTAGTTTCTTCTCTTTGCTAGAACTTTGACTGTGACTAAAGGTCTGGTGCTTTTTACATAAACTGGCCAAGAGCTGCCTACTTAGACAGAAAGAGATGTCACTAGTAAAGCAATCAATCACAGTTTGTTTTGTTCTCACATGCTGTTTAGGGGCGTGGTTATCAGAGATATGTTATACCATAACAATGGACCAGCATTAAAAATTCATTAATGGTGCACCACTCTATGTGAACAACTGTAGCTTCCAAAGTGTGTACCATCTGAGGCTGAGACTAGCATATATATGACCTCACAGCTAATAGACATTATCTAAATTGTTAGATAATTATTGTGTTTGTCTATTTTTACCCTATTTACACTGAGCAATGGTTCAGTTACACATCATTTTCACTAATACATGTGTTTAATATTCCAGATGTTTGGAATAGTGTTAGTGTTGGTGTTTCAATACTAAGAAGTTGATGGGTGATCATGAGGAAACATACATTTGACTCCCTTTCCTGTAATGTGTTACTGTGATTTCCCTTGCTGACCAGGAACAAGCAATTTTCCAGTCTTTCCTCTGCTCTTTATTTTTGTGGCAGGAAATTTGTCACAGTGACAGAGTGAGGGCAAATGGATATGACGAACATCAAATCACTGATAACAATAAGCAAGAAACCTAAAACTACTGAAATGTTGCAGAGAGAAAGATAATGCTGTTAGGATACCACTGACTGGTCTGCGGCCTTAAGTGAAATGTTCTTGTTTTATGACGCTTTTTCAGGACATTGACGAATACATTTGCCAGGCAAAAGATAAAAGCTATGACACTCTGATGCATTATGGAAGGAAAGGCCTTAATGTGGCGACAACAGCTGCAGTAATGGCTGCCACCAAGGTATCTTCATCTAATTTCTTCAACTTGATGCCATGCATATATGGTTGCATTCATGCATATATTTGATGCATGTATGGTTTGTTAAAATTATGACAAGTATGATTTTGATATATGTGGTAAAGACGGCTTAGCCATGACAGGGTAGGCAGGAAAAATGAGGACATACTCTGAAGTCTGTCGAGGTTGCTTTAATGATCTTTACAGGACATGCCGCATTCAAAGGGACTTGAGTCTTTCAACATAGTCACAACCAAACAAAAAAATGAAACAACAAAGTACAAACAAAACAAAAGGGGGAAAAAAAACTTACACAACAGGTTTTCACTTTACATTATATTGAACAGAACATTGGCTACCAGTCCAACAAACTCTCAGTTTGTTCTCTCTCTCCCTCTTTGATCAAACATTTAGGCCTTTTATATTCTCCCCTCAAATTCAAACAATCCAATAGCAACACTTTATCAGTAACAATCTGATGAGTAATAAATGATCTCCTACAAGCAGTAATGTTAAACATCTTTAACAAATTCTATATTTCTTCATGAGAGCTAAGCATTTCAAAAACATACATTCAGGATAACATTCAGATAATATTCTCCACACTCTCAATGAATAAACTCTTCCCCTCCTATGGAGAGAACAAATATGGCTTCCTGTTGGTGGGCCGGCCCTTACCAGGAAGCTTCAGAGAGAGGTAAGACAGAGAGAATAATCAATATTAAACGAATCATTATTTCTATGATTTCCATTACCTCTTATTTACAGAAACAGAAACACCACAGTAACAATCATCACCAGTCACACTGGAATGTGCACCTTCCATGTGACTGAGAAAGAAAGTAAACAATGAATAAAGTCATAATGAAAAACATTGTTGTATGGTTCTTTACATGACATGTTACATACCTATGTCACAATATATCACATTTGGGAAAGTGTAACATACCACATAGGCTCGTACATTAATGAATTTGGCAGATATTTTTATATAAATCAAATTATTTTGCAATAAGGGTATACATTTTATCAGTCCATGTGTTCCCTGGGTATTATATCCACAACCTTGGTGTTGTTAATGCTATGCTTTACCAGTTAAAACAACACTGAAATGCTTGTCCATAACCGGAAGAAGCAGTTCCAACTATTATATTGTGTAGCATATGAGCATTTGTAGCTTGTTCTTATATCAATGGCTTAGAATTTAAACTTGTCAATTATGTTAATAAAATTATTTCACAAGTAACTTGCAGTTTTATGTTTTAAAAAGAGATGGTGATAAAAAGGCAAGCAAAATTTTATTTATATCTTACCATATAATCATTTTTATATATATTTATTTAAATAATATAACTAAGCTAGCGCTACTCAAACGATTTAAGCATCCACATGTCTATGCATATTTTGTGTAAACAAAACAGATCGTTAATCTTTAGAACAAACATGCCAGTATCTTAAATTCCATCTAACTCTGTCTTTATGATCCAGGGCCAAGGCGTTCTCTCAGAGCGGCTTCGCAGTTTCAGTATGCACGACCTGTCATCCCTCCAGGCTGAAGGCCAAGCAAATAACCCGAGTTCTGTTAATACTCAACCTGCAACCGCGCAGCACAGAACACGCACCATGATGCGCAGCAAATCTGAGACTGGTTATAGCAAGGGTAAGTGAAGGCATAATAATAATAATAATTACGAAAGTTCACTGATTTCTGCTTCTATTTATAGCTTAAAGTGTTAATCCAAACAGAGACACTTATGATGTAAGCTGGTTTAAAATACATTAAACATATCTATTGATTGGTGACTAGAGGACTAAAGGCAGCAAATATTAGTTATGAGGTAAGTGATCCAGCTACTAACAGAATCAGGAGGCTTTTAAATTAAAGACGGCATATCATGATCCCATGAAATAAAAGAGATTCATGCATTACAACAACAAAACATAATTCATAATTCAAAGTAGATGTTTACATAGAATTCACAGAATATATTGTATTCCAAAAGAAAATGGTTTGAGAAAGCTTAAAACATGGCCATGAAAAATAAATTACAATAAAGCTGAACTTTTAAAAATGGTAAAATAAAAAATATATGACCCCTTTAAGGGAGGGTACTCTAATTTTTTTTGGTCTGAAAAAAACACATTTCATACATTAAGCCTTTCTTACGATATCTGGCTGCTAACCATCATCAACCAAACTTGTGTTAGTATTTTATTTATATGAGTGTATAGTTTTCATGCACTATATGTTCATCTCTTATTAGGATTTTTAAGAAGATAAAGGCACAAATGGGTTATTGCTTTGATTCTTACTAGAAAACATGCTGTGGGTATGACAACGGTGTATTTTCCTTTATACAAGAAAGGATTAGGCAGAGATAAACAGGCTTTTCCCTCTGATAAGTTTCCTGTTCAAACCTATAGACATAAGAGGCCCAACGCTGCATAGTGAGAATATATTTCCTCAGAAGCAGGAAGTATATTGTCTGCACAATTTATTAGCTGCATTTGTTTTCTTTACACAAAGTCAAAACTATTTATTTTGACACTCAACAAATTGTGTCATTCTGCTGCAATTAATTTAGAGCCATCCATACTCATGTTGATCTGTGAGATATTCAACTCAATATTAGATATAATACACAATCAAATTATACACAGTTTATGATTTGTTGTTCTGTTGTCATGGTACAGGCCATGATTTTGCCATGACAGACTATGAGGTGTTGAACATCCAGCAATGTCCCTCTAAAGAGCCTCCCTGCTCGCTGACCTCCACACCTGCCCCACTGCAGCCTGAGCCCATGACCTCTGTGCCTCTCTCCACTGAGTCCTTCCAGGATAAACCCACACCCCCACCTTCCCCTCCACCTGTAGCACCAGAGGAGCCTCTGGATAAGGGGATGGAGGCATATGCCCCCTCAGACTCACCCCAGCTCAGATTTAGGAGGCGTGCCCCTGAGGTACGCTGTTTCAAAAAGACTAAGCATTTGACTTGCCTGGCTGCATTGAGCGTTTGTTAGCTTTGTTATAACTAACCCACTCAGCCACTAACCAATGTAGCTGTTTAACCAGCAGTCAACAGTCAATAGATTTGTCTCTGAGTGAATCTGATACTCTTACCCAGAGCAGATCGTTTGAAACATTACAGCATTTGGTTTCGACTGTGTTATATAGTGAGGAAAGACGACTCTCTTTATGGAAATAGACAAGCTTACACAAGCTTATTTTGTTGGTAACATATATAAATGCATTGTCTCAAATATTTTAAACTCTTAAATTCTATAAGCTATAAATTCACTAATTAGCTGACAACTTGAGCCTATTATTAAAGAGTTAGTATGAAGTGTCTTTTCTTTTTGCTTATTATTATTGTTATCAGTTATTGCCAATACTAAAGAATAGTGAATAAGAAACTTACTTACTGACATAATTCAATAAAGAAACAGTTCATCAAGCATGAAATTTGTTTAATGATATACTTACATGTATACTCATAAGATTTCCATTCTCCATGGAACACAAAAGGAGGGCCAGAGGGTTCACACTGCTCTATTCCATACAATGAAAGTGAATGAAGAGGGAGCTAAAATCCCTGGTGTAAGGACAAAAAGTTCATTCAAATTCCTTCAAATTCCTATTCCTTCAAACCAGGGATGTCCAGTCCTCCTAGAGGTGTCACTGTCCTGCAGAGTTTCATATACGCCTGTAATCAAAGGAGCAGGACTGGACATCGCTTCTTCAAACATGTCATAGAAATATACATGTTCTTATTGTCACGTGTTGATCTGAGCTTGTGATCATGTTTATTTGAGAACAGTGAATATGTGTGCACACTGTAGCACACCCATCATTCTACCTGCTGGTTGTATGATGGGCTCAGTTCTGTTGACATTGTCCTATATCTCTTTATTCTCTTCCTCTCTCAGCCACCTCCTAGAACCCTGACACCCGTCACCAGATCTAGATCACCCTCTCTAGACCGCCCTCTCTTCAGACACTGAAGTCATGTGACTCTGCGTATGCTTCGAGAGTGCTTTAGCTGTCCTACTTGCAACACGAGGAGACAAAGAGAAGGCAGAGAAAAATAAGAAATGCAGCCACCATGTTAAAATATTCAAAAGCAGCCTTTCTCTCTAATGAGGTAACCAAAGCGATGTGCTGCCTTTCTCTTTTGATCTCCGACACTTAATGGGAAGAGCAACCATTTAGGTAACACATACGTGTACATACTGTTGCTCTTAGACTCTTTTGGGGTTATTGAGCTTGTTTTGTATATATTTATGGTATGTTTGAGTGATTTTCTTGGTATGATTTTGGGAGAAAACAATGCATGCATGTCTCTTTGGTCTTGTGTCTTGGTTCACCACATGCAATCATCACCCTTTTTGTTTATAAACATACAGGGATGACACTTTATTTTGGAGGTGTTTGCTTCATTTCCCAAAGCCTCCTCAAAAACTATAGCATAGCAAGAAGAGTTCAGATTCTGTCTTTATTTGAATGGTAGTTCTTTGTAAAATATTTACCGCACTGATATGGTTGATGTCCATATACGTTAAATAACATTTATTTAACGATTTATGAATCAACAAATGCAAATGTTTGTCTGCAGAGAGTGACCTTTGAATACAAACTTGTAATTCAACCAAAAACAGGTATTGATTGCAATACCAGTTATAATATTGTGCACCTGAAATAACTTATGGTTTAAAATGAATAAATAAAGTGCAATGGACATTATAATTCTGATAAACAGTAATATAGCCAGAAAATTAAACATGTGCTATTACTTTTAAACAGATAAACATGTTCAACAGCCATCTTGTTAAAAAGCACACTGTAAAAAACTTTGCTGCTGTAAATTTTTAAGTTTAATCAGCTTGGTTATACCAGTCATTTCAACTTAATATTATTTTAAATCCTGATTGGTGTAAATGGTATAACTAAAAATAGGTTTTTCCAACTATTTCTTATGTTACCTCAACTCCACACCAGTCAAGATTACAAAAAGTTAAAATGACTTGTGTAAACTGTTTAAACTTTAAACTAAATTTTAAGCAGCAAAGGTTTTTTTTTACAGTGCAGATATTACATAAACAGACATGAGGAAAATTAATTTTGATTATTATTTCTAGACATGTACAGTATTTTATATCATTCAAAAACATTTCAAAACATGTTTGATCAACTTGATCAATTTAATGTGTGTTTGTTTTTATTTTAAACCTGTTCAGTTGCTTGTATTTACATGAAATGCTGACAGTTTGAATGTGTTCCACATTTTTGGCCTCCACTTGTTATGCTTGTTCAGTATTACTGTTAAAGTACTTTATCAGAGTTGAGTAGGCAGGCATTCGTGGTGCTTTGGTACAACACAAAGCAGGTTCTTCACTCACTGTGTGTAGTTTAATGTAGGACATTCACACACTGGGTCATATGGGGAAAGCAAATATCTCTGTTCCAGAAATGTTCAGACACTGTGCGTTTACACAGCATGTATCACAGCTTGGTGTTGTGTCATTCCTGATCACAGTAGTGTATTAGTGACTTGAAGCTGTAAAACTCTGATATGTCCTGAAGGGGGCAGTACAGAGTGTCAACTGTTTCTATATTCTATAATTCTATATTTAGAAAGGGGTAGAAGGGAGTGACAATATACTTTAGACTGTGAGAATGATGACAATCCTAATTTCATAAACAGGCTTTGTAGAATCAAAGGCAGAATATATTTGATTCCTTGGAACTCAAATTGAAGCATTTTGGTTACATCAAACCTCACTGACAAAATGTATGCCTCAGGAACTGTTCTTTTAGCATTGTATCACTGATATATTTACACTTGTGAAATTCTTTACAATGTGAAGTAAAAAGGTCATTAAATAGTGATTAGGTGTAGAAACTTTCAAATGTTTAAATGTTTGAAATGTGTTACAGCTTTGCATTTAATAGAGCTACATTTATGCACAACGTTAATGTTCAAATTTATGAGCAAGATAAAAATGCAGCATTTTCTCAATGTGAGATGGTGTGGTTTTAAAGTGCTCTGCGTGTAACCATCTTCTGCCTTTAACAGCGTATAAAAATAATGTAGCTGAACCTTTTCTTCGAATACTCAAAAAAGTCAATAAAGGCACAGCCTTTGAAATTTCTTACTCTCTTTAGACCAGTTTATTTGGACTATGGCCTTGTATCACTTAATAGGGAATTGAAATATTGATATTTATATTGACCAAATTTAGTATCAACAAAAATTGTACACGAGTGGATGGTCTAAACTCTGAATCAGTCATTTTCAAATACAAAGCAGAGACATTTTCAGACAGAATCATGCCGTTGGAAGATGTTTATTTAAATTCAGGGACTGAAGTTGAGGCTGTGCCGTTAAAGACAATAAATGCCCTGGCTTTGTGTTTTAACTGAAACTGGTTTAATTTTGCCTAAGTTAAGTTGTTTGTTTTTGGGTCAGGTTGTGTAGAGCAAGAAAACAAAACTTTTGGGTTTTTTTTTCAAAAATTATCTGCTCGCAGCATCACCACTGAAAAATATTTCCATGTTTCAAAGCTGTCATGTCTGGCAGGCCAGAATTATCTCATTGGTCAAAATCCTTTATTGATAAATTTCAGAGTAAATAAAGACATTAATGTAAAGAGTTAAATGTATTGACATTCAGAAATTAAAAGTGAATGTTAACCTGTGTCATGTGACTTCATTTTATCCCCAAGACATTTGACAAGATTCAGTGTTGAAAACACTTCCACATTAACTGTTGTAAATATACTACAAAAATGACATTAAATTATAAAAAATGGAGAACATATTCTAATTTGTAATATTAAACCATCTGCAAGAGACACACCAAGTTTCGAAAGCTTTATTAATTGAATGTACAACAAATTGTTAAACAGCAAATCGTATACATTTGTCTTAACTACCACACAAATACTGCTAAACATTTTATGTAAATTTACCACCCAAATTTTTTACACCTTAAGATTAACTCTGTCATGGTACTTCTGATAGGGATCATTAAGGTACCAGTTTCTTCTTTTCCAAAATGATGTTGTCATTTTATCCAACAGTTTACATTGAGTTTTATTACAGAATACATGTTCTCTCAGACGCTTCTTCCTGGCTGCTGACTTTTTCCACAGCTTTTTCTTATATCCAGCCTAAAAAAAGAAAATGCTTTATTAAAAAGATAAAACATGCAGGACATTTTCCAGCTACGGTTTGAAGTCTAACAAACTCCCTGAAGTTTTGTGACGCCAAAATGTTTTACAGTTCATGATCTTATGATCTTATCAACCCAGTATAAATTCACAAAACAACTACTATTAAAATACAGAATAATCACTGAAACCTTTAAGCAGGATATGACATCACAATGTACCTTTCTCCTCACCCACAGGCCACAGTGCAGCCTGAGAAACCTTTGCACAACTGATTTCACTGACTTCCTTTTGCCTTTCTTCACACTGTAGTATGTTAAGTTTCTGCTCGGCTGGAGCTTCAGGCAAGAGATGAGTGGGGTTACACTGCGGAACAGAAAATGCAATTCAGAAAAGTAGGACATGTTTATAAAGCACTATGTATATCATGAACATTTTGGTGACTGTGATTTTACGAAGCGGCACATGTTGCTGGATCAACACTGTTGGTCTTGGAACAACATTTTTATCAACCAATCAGACTGTAGGACTAGTTTCTGGGGTTCTTAGGTTTCGGACTGGGTCGAGGGGTTTGAATACCATTCTTATCAACCTATTATTTCCCTTTGATTTCAGTGGTAAGTTAAGGTTAGGGCTTGGGTTATAGGTGGCAGGTTTAAGTTAGGTCTGTTTTTGGACATAAATGTTGTTCTATGTGACAACAAACGATGCTGATCCAGGAATACATCTTACTTGGCAAAATCACGACATAACACAAGGCAGCTAGACAGACAGAGTTACCGATCCAGTAGTGCAGTGTGCTGGACAGTGCTGTGAACGGGAGTCAGTGGTCTGAAAACATGTCTCTGCACTAGAGTTGAGAAGCGAGGTGTCTGCTGTGCGACTCTGACAGCATGAGTGAGACGGTCTCTTCCTAACACCGACAAAGGTCTCAGCAAACCTGATCATCAGAGTACAAACAGCTGAAGTTCAGTTACTGTAATACAATTTATGCTGACAATACTACTTTACAAATACATGCTTTTGGGTTGTCTTTTGTTCTTATGTACATTAGCATTATAGCATAACATAAAACGTCATGCAAAAACATGCAATACGTCTTGGCATTCTGTACCACATTTATTAAATTAGGTTTATATTTAATGGTTATCTAATTAGTTAAACACTATACCTATATAAAAATACAATAAAGCATTGTAGAGTGAAACGCAATAAGCACCATCAGGCTGCTTGCTGTACTGACGTTATCAGCAGACATACGATATCTTAATAGCATATTTCAGTGCACAGAAACATTGTGGATAATTCATACTAATTATTTCGTTAAACTGATTTTATCTTCTAAAACATTAACAGTTCATACCTGACAGCCCTCTTGTCAAGGTGGCCGCCATTTTGCACTGCACTGACGCGTGAATCTACCTACGGTGGCCGATTTGGACAAACCAAACGCGCTACAAGAAAAATAACTGGAGGGTGTTTCCAACCAAACTCAGCTTTTTCTTTCTTTTTGGTAAATGATATTAAATTGTTTAAAAAGACGCCAGGGTCCAACGAAATCCAAGATGCTTTATATAAACAAAAATATAACTGTATTATCCACAACGTAGTTCTCAATACTTAACACATACATCTTAAATAAATTAGAGAAACACGGTAGAGAAACACTTTACAGTAATAAAATTATTATTGCAGTAATAGCAACTGCAATAATAATGGTACTTACAAAGTAGCTACAGGACCAAAAACTGTTATTGTCATATGACGATTCAAATCATGTGTGTACTCACAGGTGATTTTTGCAGCGTTTACAAGCATAGAAAAGTCAGTCAAAATAGCAATAACTCAACCACACGTTTATATCCAAGTAGTGCAAAGCTTTTTATTCCAGTAAACACCCTGGAAATGGTCAAATCGTGTTTTCTTTTTTTAAAAAGTAATATGTGGCACATCACATGAAATACAAGACAAAATGCATTTTTTATATTATAAAGTACCTTGAATATCCCAAGTAGTAAAATGTAGTGGTACCAAAATAAACAACATAACCAGTGATCTCTGAACAAAACAAGCACAATCCAGCACAGGTCCAAACCCGTTTCAGTGCCATATTGCTTAACTTAAGCATTATTTAAACATAAAAAAAATACTGAATGGCTTCTCCTGCTCTTTAAATTTAACAGAAACAAGGTCAAAATCATTTCCAGATGAAACTCAGTAACATGGTCAGTAGTAGTTTTAAAATGAAATGCAGAAAAGTGCCATAAACATGTCGTCTTCATTAAATAATTAATAGTATCTTACCAATATATAAAGCTTAGATCAGGTCTATAAAAAGGAGCAGCTGAAAGTGAACAAAAAATATTTGAAACATTATTACTTGTTCTTGATTTCAGCTCAAATGAGCATGAGCTGGCATAAAGATGCTCTGTTATTTGGTTTTGAAAGCACACTGTAACATCACCATCCGGCATATACAGGCTCTGCATCACAGGGGATTCCATAGAAGCGACCGGGCGGTCTGTCTTTTCGCAGGAGAGGTGTTCGAGTAACGGAGAGCTCGCTGTCATTGTCTCTTCTCCTCCGCAGAACCAAAATAATGATGAAGAGGAGACCAACTGTGAAGAAGAAACAGAACTTAAAAAGGGTGACAAAAGTCCATTCGCTAAGCCAATCAAACAGTCAATAAAATTCACAATAAAATTTAAAATAACTCGACATAAAACAACTTCAAAAATATGCCCTGGGCTGTTAAAATAGTGACACAGGGCACACAGAAAGACAATTTTTTCCCATTTTTTTTTTTTTTTTAATAAAAAGAAGTACATATTGTTGGTTCATTACCAAGCCAACATATACTGTACAACATCAGTATTTGCTAAAAGGTAAATTATTGTTAATAATGTTAATTTACTTTCTACTGGTTGTATGGAGGCGACAATAACTGAAAAGTTTAATAAAATAATCACAGAAGGCATGTAGAAAGGGTTGTAGAAGGCATGTAGAAACGAGTTGTCAGTTGAATAAACTGTAACCAAGTGGGTCGTAGTTTAATGTCCAATGGCCAGTCTTGGTTTCTTATCAGTGAAATGGCCTTTTTTTAGTCTGCTTTAGGTACAAAAGTTTAACTGAGGGATATAAACATTCATACCTCCTCCTCCAATAACAAGGAGAACTATGGTAACAGGAGCAAGTTCACATGTCTCGCCCACTTTTCTGAAGAAGGTCTCCATGCAGTAACCCGGGGCTGTGCTGCCCTCAGGGCAGAAAGCATCATTAGGACACTGGATCGGATTTACATCAGGACTCTGGGATATACACACAACAGCAAATTTAAAAGTGTATTTACACAGTATCGTGTAAAAGTTATGAGAGGAACATTCAGTGGAAAAAGCAGAGATGGTAAATATATGTGTGTGAGTGTTGTTTGTGTTTGTTTAGAGGAAATAATTGCTCACAGGGCAGTAGTGGTTTTCAGGGCAGAGGTCACAGTTCTCCTGACCCCAGCGGATCTGAAAGAAACCACTGCTGCAAATCTGACACGCTGTTTGATGGGATGGCTTGTGCATTCCTGTGAACAAACACCAACATCAAAGCATCATTTGAGTTTCATAACCATACTGTAGTAATTCTGATTTACTTATTCAACAAAGACCTTACTCTGACAAAACCAGTCACACTCCTTAAATTGATTTCCATCATGTTTTCTGAGCAGCAATTATAACACAAATGACCTGTGTTGGTGGGATTATGTGGAGATGTTCCTGCTAAACTTGTTTGGAGCTCCATTTATTATAAAGCCATATTTACATTTTCATGCCCTGATTTTACTTAGTACATCTTAAGTTGGGCTCACAGTGTGCAATTTTTAAGTCCTTTGCGATTGTTGCTTGTCACACTATACAAACATGATCCTCATGTCACACTGTAGGATCTCAGTTGTCATAATGTCAGACTGTACAACAGTCAAGACACAACAATAAACGAACATACACAAGAAGATTTGTCTGGAGTTTTATGTCATCAATCTGTGACTTGCGTTCTCTCGCTTAAATGGTAGCTAGCAAACAAAAGCAATATGTAGTGCTAGTTTTGTTCTTCTTGTTGTACTGTTCACCTGACTCATTTCGACATTTTCACTGAGGTGGTTTAAAATTGTTGCACTACTTGCGTCATCAGGTTCAGCGCTCCTATTGGTTCTTGGTTTGACGGTCGTCGTAGGAGAAGTCAGTGTTTCAGTGTCTGAAATCTTCTGACACTGCCAGAATTTAATCATAGGAAAAAACTGATCACAACCGCCATTAATTGGCTGTCAGTGAACAACCAGCTAACAAAGACAACAGATTTTAGCCTAGGATTATATGAATCTTTTAGGATTTCCAAAATTTGTCTCAGACAACCAAATCGTGGCCAAAATCGCACAGTGCGAGCCGGGCTTTAGATCAACATCTAGGCCTGGGTTAACATATTTTAGTGGTCCTGGAACAATAATGAGGTCAGATAAAATAAGTTCTAAACCAATCCCTACCCATAACCTACCCCTTAAATTAGACAGAAACAATAGGATGATAAGAGTAGTGTACAAGACCAAAAAACTAACCCTAACATTAGCATTAAATCTAATTCTAAAATCTGATATGCTGCCAGGAATGTTGTTCCAGGTGTAAACAGGGCCTGAAATATACTCAGGTGCTTTGATCAGATTGGCTGGAATGAGAAGATACCTGGGCGACAGGGCATACATTCTTTGGCAGCAATCTGTAGAGCTTCTGAACCTGCAGGACAGATCTGGCACTGGGCACAATTGGAGGAACTATCAGAGGGACAGAGGAAGTGCATTATGTACAATGTCAACTTTCGACTGCTAAAAGAAATAACAAAATAACTTTTGAAAAATATTTTCTCAGTGAAACGATAATTTCAATATTTTAATTTAAGTCTAAACTGTAAAATTCAAACTGTATTTTGATGGTGTACCTTTAAAAAACTTACTTGCAGTAAGTGCCTTGTGGGCATGGGTTACAAGAAGTTGAATTTTGTAAAGATGAGTAGAAACCTTAAGTAATAATGAAAGAACAATTTTCCTTGATATGCTGTTGTTGTGTATGTGTCAGTTAATTTGGCAATGTATATAGTCTTGTAGCAATAAACAAGTAAAACATAAATAATAAACTTTATATTATGTTATGATAATGTAAACATAATATATTTTCATTTCTTTAGACCAGCACAAAACAGTTACCTGGCGTGCAGGCAGTACAGGAGACTGAACCTGTGTTATTACTGTATGAACCAGCAGGACACGCCCGACACACAGGACTTCCAGTGACACTAAAGACAAAATACTGTAAGACCCTTTTGGAAAGTCAGCTATGTTTTTAATAAACAATGAAGTAAATGTTTCTCCTCTCACCTGCTGTAAAACCCTGATGAACAGGGTAGACACCCCTGCTGTCCTGCTAGAGGCTGATAGAAGCCCTGCATGCAGGGAAGACAAGCTGCAGGAAACACACACATCCCAACGTCTGGACAGCAGGAGCACAGCAGAGTTTCTGAGAAGACAGAGTAAAAGACATTGCAGGAAACTGTCATTGTTTGCATGTGATGGACACTACAAGTTAACATAAAATCAGAATTTACCCTATTTTACTTTCTTGAAGACCCCAACCAAGAAATTTTGTGGTTTTAGTGTTGGAGGCCATCTATATATACTAGTGTACTGTATTATAAATATTATAATATTGACCTAATTCATTTACAAGCAGATACACTTATTTCAAAAATCTTTCTCCTCTGAGAAACCAAGGGTATGGATTTGATTCCCTGGGAACACATGTACTGATGAAATGTATTGCTTGAATGTACTGTAAGTCACATTGGGATAAAAGTGTCCGCTAAATGTACTGTAAATGTACTGATGACTCTTGTTGCACTACAGAGATTTTTGACTAAGCAAAAGCTCTCTAGAATGAGAAAGGCCCTCCCCATAAAACCACCTGCAAATGACCAGCAAGAAAAATCTCTGCAAGCTTTTCTACTTTCCCACCAATCAATTTTTCTATAGCGGAATATCCAGTTTTTTTTACTTTATAATAACTATCACGAGTAGTATGACTTTTTTCTCTAATAAGAAAAAAGGAATAGATTTTGGAGGCACTTTCATTCTACAACAGGAGAAACACCCACCATTATCGTAATAGGAGCCGGGAGCACAGGCTGCGCAGGTGGAGGTGTTGAGCACGGAGCAGCTGGGTTCTGTAGTGCTTTGCATGCTGGGAGTGGCAGTCGTCACGTTCACACTGACTGTGGTGATCGTCACAGCAGGGCTGAGGGTTGTCTGACTCATCACCACTCCTACATAATGACAGAGGCAGAAACAGTAATGAAAACAATGTTATAACAGAGGGTTCTTAAGTGCTTTTAAAGGAACAAGGAATATTTTACAGAATGTCAGACTAATTTGTTATGCAAATAAAAGCATTAGAGGGTCATGCAGGTGCAAAATTGGCTTGAAACATGTGAGAATCAGTACATCTTGGGGTACCAGGTCTGATTGTGTGAAAGCACAAATGAGATTTGGGGGTTAGGGCTATAAGGATTTCTTTAGCAAATAATTACCTACATTTCAGTTTCATTTCTCACATCAATCATATGACTTCAAAACAATTTGAGACTTTTGAAAACTATTGTGCCCTTTCATATTGTAGTTTTGTTTTTCATTCAGTTATAAGCAGCTATGTATTCTTCCAAAAAAGTCATACAGGGTTGGAATAACATGAGGTTGATCAAATTATAACAGAGTTTCCTGGGTACACTATTCCTTTAAAATAACATGCCTCTAAATACTTTATATGGATGGTCAACTTTACTGAACAGCATCTTTACTAAAGTCTAGTATTCAGTTTACCTGTTTTGACCAATAGTAAACATCACAAAAACATCTAAATAGCAGTTCAGAAAATGTATGTCCTATTCACTTGGGGTTTAGTACTGTTTAATATTCTGACAAGCTGGTTTAAATGTCTATTGTAACAGTATCACATGGTTCACTCTTACATTCCTGTGACTGTGTGTGTTTGTTATTGTCTGTTGGTCTGCACTGTAAATGGCACAGTACGATTATTAGGCATCAGCAGGGGAACAAACAGAGTTCTTATTGTGACTGTAATCACATTAGTCAAGAATCCGGCCACCCTCAGCAGTGACAGAATCACCCACCGAAAAACACAATTATTCTGAAAAGCTGGTCATATGACTTGATCTGACTCCAGAAATACTGACAACTTGTGAGGGAATGAGGAACTGTTTCACTGTTTGTTTCCTTCCATGTTTTTTATGAATAATAATTACACAAGAATTAGAAAATATTGATTAAAATAGCTTCCTGTGTCCAGGTACAGTAAAAGGGGACTTGGGAATGTCATGTTTGTAACCAAAATGCAGCATTTGTTCACTATAAAGCAGAGTTGAATTCCTGACATTGGCTTATAGGTTTGTTTATATTTGTACAGTAAAGGGCTGGATAAAGGCCTGTCAATGGACTGTTGTTTGGTTCAAACAAGAGCTGACTTTTAAACATTTATAATATCTATTTACTCAAAGACTCAAAACAATGTGTTAAAAACTGACAAATCTAAGCAAAACGTCTTCATTTGTAAAAACTTTAACAAATAGTATTTTTTTTAATTGCACAAATGCAGAAAGTTTTCTGTTCGTGTTAGCTTATAACAGTTTCTAACTAGCTGACAAAAACAACAGAAGTCTATGGAATGTGCCCACTTAGATAAATATGTAGATAAGTAAACTTGTGTAAAAGTGTGTGTGTGTGTGTGTGTGTGTGTGTGTGTGTGTGTGTGTGTGTGTGTGTGTGTGTGTGTGTGTGTGTGTGTGTAGAGAGAGTGTGGTGTGTGTGTGTGTGTGTGAGAGGTGGTGTGTGTGTGTGTGTGTGTGTGTGTTGTGGTGTGTTTTGAGAGAGTGTGAGGTGAGTGAGTGTGTGTGTGTGTGTGTGAGAGAGTGTGTGTGTGTGTGTGTGTGTGTGTGTGTGTGTGTGTGTGTGTGTGTGTGTGTGTGTTTTTTTGTGTGTGTGTGTGTGTGGTGTGTGTGTGTTGTGTGTGTGTGTGTGTGTGTGTGTGTAGAGAGTGAGTGTGATTGTGTGTGTGTGTGTGAGTGTGGTGTGAGTGTGAGTGTGTGTGTGTGTGTGTGAGAGAGAGTGTGTGTGTGTGTGTGTGTGTGTGTGTGTGTGTGTGTGTGTGTGTGTGTGTGTGTGTGTGTGTGTGTGTGTGTGTGTGTGTGTGTGTGTGTGTGTGTGTGTGTGTGTGTGGAAACAGATAGATTTAATTCATTGATACATTCATAAATTGTATCATGGCTCATGCAAAAATTCAGCTCTCTGACGCTGTGATTTAACTTACCCAGAAAACAAGCGGTGGAGAGAACAGATAAAACTCCTAAATGCTCCATGATCCAGCGATTTACTTCCAGAGTCACAACATCTGCTTACGGATCTGAATGTAACACTTTAAACGAGAGTTTTGTTAAAAGTGTAAAACATCGCGACCTGCCGCAGTTCTTCACTCATTCCCTGTCGATGGCTCACCATGTCATATGACAGATCAGTCATGTGATCAGACGCACTTCTCTAACAGAGACAAGCTACTGCTTCCTTTTCTACTGACTACAAATACTAACAAACATGATCCAGAATTCAGAACATGTTCATATTAATACTGAAACAGACTGACACAATAACCGGTGCAATTTAAGCGAACATGCCCTTATTCTACTGCTGGAAATCCAGCTGAACTCCCGCCCTTTAAAACAGTCAGCTGGACAAACGAGCTGAAAACCCGTGCCTACAGTTACCATGGTAACTTCAGTTTTCTGCCAAAATACATAAAAAATAATAAATTAACAAAACTAAGATTCTGAAGCATTCTTGATACTCTTGGAAGTTTATTTAATTTTTTTTTTTACAAAAGCAACAATACTATATGGTATTTCATGTTCATATGGTAAGAATTGTGTACTAGGGAACAGTCATGACCTAACATAATAATATTCACAAATATCTAAAATGCAGTGTAGTATTTAATACTAAACAGCCTTCACTGTACAATGCTACAAATGTGACATGGCATTTGACTGACTTCACATATCCGAAGTTATGAGACAACAAAGGCTCTTAAACTTTTGTACTTTTTCCTCTTTCCCTGGTCATGTGGTGTAATTTCCATTTCAGGCATGCCCTGAGTACAACACAGTGTTTCAAATCCACACTAGACATGGTGAAACGATTTTACACATTAAACAAGCAACAATTACATAAAACCTTAACATAACACAGATGAATTACAACACTGGATACATACAGACATACATGCAGACAAGCATATTCTTGTTGAAGAGTGCTTTATGATATGTAGTGCAGAGAAGTTACAAGACATTTTACAATGAACTACACAGACATGTACATTTCCACAGCTAAAAAAGCTAAAAGATTATTGTTATAAGCTTTTGCATTTTAAAGGTCAAATAATTTTATAATAAAGAAAATAAAAAGGTTTTGTAATAAAGATCAATTTAACCACGTCTTCTAAACTTATAAACAGCTGTTATGGATAGCATTTGGCATTTTACAAAACAACATGACTAAACGTTCATAAAAAACTAAAATGCCACTTTTTGTGCATTAGCTATTTTTGTCCCTGACAGTTTTTTATGGCTGGTTGATTAGCTAGTGAATAACTTCTAAACAAAACTACAATGTTCAGTGCTGTGGGTAAGTTGTTGGAAAAGGAAAACACACTGAGTCTCTTGTATCATTTTGTATTTGATTCCCCTTTGGATTACTTTTTAAAGTGGATAAAGAAACAAAAAAGATGCTCTTTGTTGTTAACTAAATTAATCACTTGTCACACCAAGAATGAATGGATTAGTATTCACACCAGCTGCTTGGCAGGCATATCCTTTATTATATCCTTCCCTGTCTGTGATGGAAACCTCTGGGCGATACCATATGGAACATGTGCTGCCACAGTTCCAAGTTCTGCTGCTCCCTCTACATGAAACATCTGATCATCAAAGAAGATATGAGGCCTAATCTTCTCTAGCATGGGGCCTTTAGGGGCCCCTGCAAGGAAGAGAGCCTCATCTGTCTCCAGACCCCAGGAACGTAAGGTCTTGAGGGCCCTTGTGCCTGAGCTGGCTGCACTTCGAGCAGTAACCAAATAGGTACGGATTGGACAGTCCATGCGCTGACCTTTGGCATAGAATTTCTGTTGCAGTTTCCCCAAAGCTTCCAAGAATCCCTTCAGTGGCCCCTAGTATAGAAACATATAAATTCAAACAACAAATAAAAACAGAATTCACTGTTGTCAAAAGTATAACACTTTTATGTTTTTGTAAAAATAATTACTGCATTTAAAGTTTCAATGATGTCTACAGAAAACATTCACATAAACATATTAAATTGGACGCACATGATCAAGGGGTTTATTTTCATGGGCCTTTTCATGCTCAAAGAACTTGTCCAATCCATGAGCTTTGTAGATTCTCTCAGACTCATCTGAGAAGAGCACAGCATCCCCATCAAAGGCCACTCGCAGTTGAGTCTCTGGAACCTCTGTGATATTCCCTTGCGAGAACACAGTAGCTGCTGCAATTCCTAATCAGAACCAATTTCCCATTAAAACAATATTTATGATTCTATAGTGACAGTTACTTTATATCCAACAACTGGTCAAACCTTCCTCAATGGCTTCTCTCACTTTGACTGAATCAGCAGACAGGTAAAGGTTGGTATGATAGGCCTTCAGATACCCTATAGGACTCTTGCCTCCAGTCATACAGAAGCGCTCTATAAACAGCTCTGGGGACCAGAGACCACAAATGACATTGACATATTTACATCAGCAAATAAAATGTCCATCACATAACAGACAAGCTTATTGAAGTTGAAGCAGATTCATTTGTGAACATGTAATAAAGGCTGTAATCTTGCTTACGGTGATGGTTAATGGAGTTGATGAGTCTAAGTCCCACGTGAGCATGATTGCTGGTCACCAGAACCACATCAAATAGTTCCTCACTGTCTGGATACAGCTGCCTTAATTGAGTGTTCACAGCTTCCACTGCCTATAGAGGAGACAAAATAAACTGCTCCGTCTTCTCTGCTCAAGCATATATTTATACTTGCATGGACTTTTCACTAAAGGGTACATAATAGGACTCTTAATGTAAAAAAGTTTGGGAAGTGAATGGTGAAGACAGCAGGCAAATCATTAAATAAGGAATTTATCTCTGGTAATAGAAATGAATAATAATCAGTATTTTTACGGTTTGCAATTATCTGAATGTCAATTCAACAAATTATGTCAACATTGTCATCTTACGTACCATTGTTATTTATTTGATATGATATTTGACCTGTGAAATAAACTGACATTCAAATCAATTTCTATCAATAATCAATTGGTACCTTAATTCATGGAAAGTGTTATATAAAAAGCATATTATGTAATATAAATATCACTTGTTTTCTTCTTTAAATTTAAACAAATGACAAGGCCGTGAGCGCACACATCCGGGCAGCCATTCACTGTAGCACCTAGGGAGCAACTGGGAGTAAGCTGCCTTGCTCAAAAGCACTTCAGTGGTTTCCTTATGTTACTGAGAACTGAAGTCTCTCTAACCATTAGGTAGTGAGTTTACACAGAATTGTGTATAAATGCAGTTGTTTTGTTGTTTTTCTTGCTGTGAATCATTGTTCTGTGGTCAGCATTTACCTTGATGAAAGGGAAAGCAGGTCCAGGAGCAAACGGCTCAGTCTCATGCTGGAACTGATACTTCAGATACTCCTCCATTCCCTGCTGCTCATAGATCTCCTGCTCCAGATCCATGTTGAAGAGGGCACGCGAGGACACCGCAATGGTGATGGCATCCTGAGGCTTTGGCTGTAGAAACATAATGTGCCATACTGACAAGAAAATACAACACATAAATGTAGTACTAAATAAAACAAATGTCAGTGTCCAAACTCATTTACTAACGTTATTGTCATTTATTTAGAACATATACAAAAAAGATTACTTACAGACCTACATAGATATATCCATTTAAATTAGACACACAAAAAGCGATAAATAAAGCAATAAATCGCCCTTATAATAAACCTATAATAATCTTCGCCATGCGTATGATTTGAAGCAACTAGTCTCACGCACGCCTTCATATACTATTGCGATTTCGAAGAATTTACAAACATGATTCATCATAACTGCTGCGTTGTGATTTTATCTCGGATCATGATCCTCTTATTCAAGTCTAATTTTTGCCGTTACATTATTGCATGTATGTTTTAATCCTGATCTCAGTAAATCGCATCAAAGGCATCACTGCACCAAATGTCGCGTTATCTGTTTAGTGTTCAGATGCAGGTGGCGCTTATATTTTTAGAGCATGCAAACGCCTCTAGTGACCTCATCAATCACTAAAGCTTTCGATCACAACTATTATGTACTCCATAAAGGTATTTATAAAAGTTTAATACAGACTCACCGGTGTAGGTTTCTTGCTGGGGCTTGACTGATTACAGATCTCCTTCTGCTCCCAGAAAGAGTGCATCTCTTTTGCTAATGGTTTATTCATGGTAAGTAGTGGAGTGCTGGATGATGGCCAGAAAAACATAACTATGACCTACACAGGACAGTCTCTGGAGTATTGTATTAAGACAGATACTATATATATATATATATATATATATATATATATATATATATATATATATATATATATATATATATATATATATATATATATATAGTATAACTGGAGAAGACAGCTGTTTGATACTTGCCTGTTCTACACCATTATCACTTCCCCATAATTTAATAATTCCAGGCATCAAAGACTGAGATGTCCATGTTGCATCTGCTCGGCTATGCATGCTGCTGTGCATCAGGCTACAGCCTGTACTAATGTAAGCATTTATAGACTCTGGGGATCAATGGCAGAGTGATGCAGATATAAGAAATGTTCCCATGACAACTGCTGGTGTTACCTTTACTAAGCCCAAGTTCACTCTTAAGACAGTGCTCACATACTGAAGAGAAAATAAACAATAACGGTAATAATGCACCAAATGCTACATTCACAAATTACTCCAAAGACAAAATGTATATCAACCAGCAAAACATCAGGAGGTGTTTAATGTCTATAAATGAATAATTATCACCAGAGTGCTGTAAAGGCTCAGGTCGTCAAAACGGTTTCTTTTTCCTTAACTGCATATGTATAGCATGGTAAATCTACATCCATTCAGTTTATGGATTTTTAAAAGCAAAGTCTGACTGGACCATCCCAAGATATGGATAATTTTAAGCCATTTTATGATTGGCTGTGCACTGTTTGTCATCATGGTGAAAGGTGAAATTTCTTTTTTTCTTACAGCTTACAGGCCAGGCAGAAGGTTTTGCAATTTCAAAGAATCAGGATGTCCCTCTTGGCCACAGACAAATGCGTTAAAAGATTTTTCTCATCTCAGAATCACTTTAGCTAATGTAGGCCATTTATCTCTGTATGTATTTTAGAACACTCTGGTTTAAATATGAGCAAATTACAAGCCCCTTTATTATGGATAAGCAACAAACAAAGAATTGATGCCTTTCATTTCTATGTTGGCAACAAAGGTAAAATAATTTTAAACTTTGCATAAATCAAAAACTTGTACTGCTGTATAGATATCTGAATATCGGGAAAAATCACAAGATAAAATCATGAGACAGTAATGCAAAGAAAAAAGTCATTTATTCCTTTCATTGCATGACATAAATACTTGGTAGACTTTGAAAAGTTCTTCTTTACATCTTAACAGACTGAACCGGCCATTACAAAATAAGAACAAGCTTTGAATAAATAATGTAAATTCTCTCATTGGGATTCACTTTATACAGAAAAAGTAATTTTTACATATGTAATTTTATTTTTGCTCTCTGTAAAATAAAACATCTGTATAATTTTAAAGACATTTTTTCAATTAATACCAAAAAGGCAAAAAAATAAAGCATAGAGAGATATTGAGGAATGAGGACTGGAAGAGTAAGTGAGCTCATCATGTGACAGGCTGGAAGTTGAGTCTGCAAACACTGAACCTGCCATCCAGGGAAGTCAACAACTTTTGGCTGATTCCCTGTTTCACATCATCTTGTTTCAAATTACAATACATTCCAAGAGCAGCTGTAAAACTCAATTCCTCAGTATGACGTCAATGTACAATCAAGACATTCCTGAGGAATGATCATGATACCAAACCAGAAAGCAATTAGAAACACACACACAAAAAAAAGATTAAACTGTTTCACCAGGCCAATTACTTTAGCATAGCAAATGTCTATTTAGCAGACAGTGCTGTATCCATCGATCTAAGGAATTCTAACACTTTATTTGCATCTTAAAAGTAAAAGCAGTATTGTTTAGTGGTGTAGTGTGTGCACCTGCATATTGATTTAATCTATTCCAGCACTAAAGGTATAACACTCTATTCAGTTGCCTAAGTGTCTGAGTTAGATGCAGGTAAAAGGCAAAGCAATTGAGAGGTACTTGTAAACTTTATAATTAGTAATCACTGATGCGTAACTACACTGAATATTAATATTAAATCACCTCAAAGATTGATGACACCTTGCGTCTGCTGATAGAAATTGAAGACAATCTAATCATCTTCACAAACATGAATTTGCCAATATGAAATACAATATAGAGTAATAACCAGTAATTCCAAGGGTTGATAAAATGTACATGAAAAGAAATAAAATATAATCCAGGTTTATCATTTGGTTGCTTGTTCTGAATTTTCCTTCTTGCACTTTGCAATATTTCATATAGTTTAAACTGTTACAGACATATGTGTGATTGCCCTGTAAATGCAGCAATGCGGTTGATAAAAGGTAACAAGCCAGAAAGAGGTAAAGTACTAACTAGTATCAATTAGCCAGCAGAATCAAGCTGCCTTAACCATAATGCATCGCTTACAGTATTGCTACAGAACTCGTCATACTGAACACCATAAATGTTACTTCACAGGATCCATGAAACATTGATCATGAAACTGTGTCAAGCGTGTTAATGCTGGACCGGAACAGTTGGTAGCTCAGCATGTGCCACAGCTGGAACCATTTGGATAAAACAATATTTAACACAATAGAATGTGTTCCTGATTGGCAAGCAGCTAAATAAATAGGTTTTTAAGCAAAAATTAATAGTATTATTATGTAATTAGTATGTTCTAGAGGTCATATTTCAGTACAGGTCAGATTTGACAGTGTTGAAAACGATGTCTAATAACTTGTAGACAGAGAATGTTTAATAACAATAACCATTCTCAGATGTCCAAACTATTAATTTTGTAGTTTCAAGACTTAGATTTAAGATAACTGTAAAATGATTTTAGATAACTGTAAAATGATTTTAGATTATTACACACAATTGTTAAGTAGGACATTGTTTGCAGCTAGACAATTTTAACTGCTCCACTTAAAATGCACTTTTGTATGACTATATGTTTTCTTGTAGTGTTCATCATTTCTTTGCCTTTCAAATAAAGTGTTTTGGTTAAGAATCATTTTGCAGCACATCTATCAATAGCTCAAGTTTGCCTGCAAGTAAATGTTTTCATAACTGATATCAATTATGTCTGTGCCTCGTTATAAAAAAATCCTCAGCTTTCACTTCTGTAAGATGACCTTGTGATTAAAGTAGTTGCTTTTCTGACCTCAATGGCTAAAGTGATAGATCATCCAAAAATGAACATTTTTCCATCACTTACCCTCATGTCATCCCAAACCTATGACTTTTTTCCTCTGTGGAAATTAAAAAGGGTAATTTAGGAAATGTCTCAGTGGTTTTGTGTCAATAGGTGCCACTGTTGTTTGGTAACATAAAAATATCTTGTTTTGTGTTCCTCGGGGGCACAAAAGTCATACAAGTTTGTAATGACAAGAGGATAGCCAAAGATTCAACGGCACTAAACAAAATTCAGCATGAATCTTTTATCAGATGACCACCTGATAGCTCAAATCTAGTGTAAGTGTATCTGTTTAACAAGCTTAAGATCTGATTATAAATACAGACAGAAAGTAGTGGTTGTCATGGTGTTAACTGTTAACTAAGACAGAGCAATAAGAAGGAGTGCAGGGGTTAGGAAGTCATCATAAAGGATGAGGTAGGGGCTTTAAAGTGTTTGTGTGTACCAGAGGAAAAGCAAAAGGCTTCCACATGGCTGTAAAAGGCAATTGCAGTTCAGTAGTTTTTGCAAAACAAAAACAAAACATTAAAATGTTGCACATTCATATTGGCATAAGGAAAAGAAGAAAACCTTCTTCCAGAAGATGCGTCAAATCTGTTTCATACCTTCAGCATACATACACATACATTTTTGGCCATTCAACTAATCCCAAAGTCTCACTTCTGTTTTACAGAAAGCAGCATTATTTCCTAAACAAAACAACTGAAAAAGCTCTGTGCTATATTGTGCCCCACAGGCATCACTTATGGTGCAGTGTTATTATTATTGTCTTTTTATATATCACAGTTTAGTTCTCTCATATTTAATCATGTGCTCACAGTTTACATTCACTCTTCAAATCTAAGCCTGTGGAAATTCTGGCACTAATAAAGCCATAATCACGCCAGGAGAAATCCGGTTAACAAGCTGTACTTAAGTTTTGTGTGTAGTTTTTACAGTTGCTTCTGTTTAACAGAACAGCCAGCTTGTTCCATGCTCCATTAAAGCAAATGTAATTTAATTAAGCTTATTGTTCAAAAGCAAAGCCCTAAATAAGTACTTTGGCTCCCACAGCAATGGGGTAACTTCCTTTATGTGCTTCCATTGTGAGGCGTTCGATTCATCCGAGTCTGTTTTGCTTTGTTCCCTTGAGGCTCTTTCTATCGCTATGAAGTGATTGCATTTGATGCATTTGAAGTGTTGATATTTACACTTTTTGGATGATGATTTTAAAATGATATGCGGGTTTGTTTTCACACGCTCATGGGCACTGAAAAATTGAACCTCAGCAAAACTTGTAGTGTGCTTATGCGTGTGCGGGCATATGTTGCGTGTGAACGCACGGTCAGATACCAGTCCTGTCGCTGTAAAAAGGCGTTACGTGGAAAAGGTAGCAGTGAGTACAAACTCTCACTGGCTTCATCTGACCATATCTAGGCAACGGGGCTGAATTTGATGAACAGCGGGAACAGAAGATCTGCAATGAAACATAGGACCTGTCAGTCATCACATTACATTCTCAAGTGAAATGATCATTTCAAGCGTTGCTTACACAATTGAACACTATCCTGATGCCGTAGACTGCTTTACCTTTCCGCAGCTCCTGCAATGATGTTTCCTTCTGATGACGGTGAACGGAGCCTTGCATGCAATACAAGAATTGCAGGCCTCATCTGGTACCCATTCAGGAGGATCTAATAAAAACAACATTTAAGCAACGGCCATCTTTATTTCTGAACTATGGCACATTAGCACCGTTTAAATTTTAGGCAGAACAGCAGCCGAAATGGAACCTTACACGGGGCTGATTTGAAACACTATATTCATCACATGAAATATAAAAGAGCCTTTACTGAATAGGTTTAGGTTAGTTCATTCATTGTCAATGAGCTCATGAAGCTTTGTAAGGAATTGTTTATAATTAAGTCTTTTCACCTTGTTAGCATGCTGTATAGGTAGTGTGCTGTACCAACCTTCAAACTGTCCCTCTCGGGCTTTGGCAGCGAGCTCAGATGAAGAGATGGTTTCCTGACAGAGAGCACAGTCTTCTAGCACTGCACTGCCCAGACAGGGACCTGAGGTGCATAGCAAACACTGCATTAAACTAATGATGTCTGACATCAAGCAATAAAAGCATGCTGTTAAGAGTATGACTCATTTAGAAATGTGTCTGGCTAACCTTTCTTGGGCTTCTCGTTATCTCCTTGATCTGATTTCGTAGCCATCACCTCAAACAGCGTCTTCAAGATGCTCCGCAGGTCACTCGCGTAGTTTGTTTGCAACTGATCAGCCACACCTTCAGAGGTTACAATGAAGACATGAAAACGGCTTTGTAAATTACAGAGTGCCAATCTACAAATAAAACTTTCAATCCTACAAAAGTAAGAACATATGCTACATTTAACAAAACAATAAATGTAAACTGTTGTAAAGGTTACAACTGAGGTCCTCATGAGGCATTTCATTGTACTGCTTGCATTCTGATGGGAACCAGAACATTTAAAGGTGTTTTTTTTAAACCTTTTTTTTTTTTTTTAATTTAGGTAGATTGGTATATTAACATTGTATTATTAAATGGCATACATAGTAGTGAACTGTGAAACAGTTAACAAAATTCTATTTTCTGTTCTGTAAACTGTAAGGTTGTAAGCTTTTTTTTTGACAGTAAAGTTCTGCCAACCACAACTGTCAGATTTTTACTAATTTTCTACTATAGATGTAGACATTTACATTAATTACCATTACGTGTTTAATTTAATCAGACATACAGTAAAGTTAATGCTGTTTTAAAAAAAAAGATTATCTTCAAAAACTGGATTTTCCATTCAAAATATTTTTATCATTCATTCAAGCTTTATCACTTGTGATAAGATGAGGGTGGATATCAGAAAAACACATCAGGTGGCTAGAATTACTTGCTCTATTACTACGCTCTATGATGACCTGGATAACTCGGCATGTATTTTCAAGGAGTGTCACATCACAAAAGCTTTACCAGGCTACATGTCTCCCATGTTGTTATGTAACACACCTGATATGCAGACAAAAAGACGGTGGATAAGGTCACTACTGCTATGGAAACGTGAGCGAATTTTGTTGTGAGCAGCGAGCCTGGCAGCATGCAAAGCCACCTGAATCTCCTGATGATCCAGATCCTCAGACATGTCCGAGCTGGTTGTCAGACTGCTGACAGGGCTAAAGATTAAAAGAAAAAAATAAAAACAGTACTGTATTTGAATCTGTTCTTGTGTCGAATTTAAAAAGATAACAGTAAGAAAAAACACGCTTTCAAGTATGTCTAAGAAACTATCGCTTGAAATTAAACATATGCTGCCCTTTCCCACAAAAAGAAATGTACACACATTCTAGTTAATCCAGAAAATGTGATCCTATAGCAAAATAAACACTATGGACTTTGTGCAATTATTTGCTAGGCTTATAGACTATGTTTGAGGCTTGATTCCTACTGTTCACATAGGAAGTCAAAAGAAAATAAAACCACAATCTTTATTTTCTTTAAACTATTGATTATTGGTGCCTGTCTACGCCACAATGCTAAGGTCTTTGGGGTGGTTGTAATTTACTATGCGGGTGTTCTGGGTGGTTACTTCTTGGCCAGAGCCAAGTCTCTAGATATGCACCAGGTCCCTCCTTCACTGTAAGTCAAGGGCTTCTTTTTGCTTGTCTTGTCATTAGCCTGATGAAATTCATAACTTTGAATAGTGATAGCTCCCTCAATCTACCCTCAACAAGCCACATGATTTTGTTCACATGTCAAGTTTAAAACTTAAAGAAATAGTTCACCCAAAAATGAAAGTAGCCCATAAATTACTCACCCTCAAGGCATCCTATGGGTATTTGACTTTATTCTTTCAGCCAAACACAATCTCAGTTATATTAAATAATATCCTAGCTCTTCTCATATTTAAAATGGAATTTAATAGTGCCAGAGATTTTGAAGTGGAGTTGTATGGATTACTTTTATGATGGGTGGATGGATAGATGCACTTTTTGGAGCTTCAAAATCCCAGGCACTATTCAGTGCCATTTTGAAGCTGGGAGAAACCAGGATATTATTTAGTATAGCTCAGATTGTGTTTAGCTAAGGGTAATACACATGTAGAATGCGTTAAGGGCAAGTAATTTATAGGCTAATCTTTATTTTTAGGGGAACTATTCCTTTAATGTTAGGGGTTTGGTCACAGCCCATAAGATTCGTATGTTTACCTGGGTGTGTAAGAACTGGACAAACTGCATGTAGTAACAGATACCCCCTCAACGTCACTGCTGAGAACAGAACTGAGGGGCGACTCCTGAGAGTAGCTGTAGATTATTCCACAAAACATTGGTAGGGGTAACACATGAATACAAGAACTCAAAAGAATGACAACCTTGAGAACTCATACACAAAAAGGTACTTTGTTAAAATAAGAGTAATTAAATAAAAACAAATTAACTATCCACCGTTTCAAAACAAAGCATTATTTTACAAACACAAAACAAACCTAGAGCTCTTTTTGTTGTCATCTTTGGACTGTTTTCCTAGTTCCTCCGATATCCCTTTGCCTGTAGTGTAAGGTTGCATCCGGCATCCTGTGTCCTGATGGGGGCAACTAGGTCCTCCATCCCCTTGTACTGAGCCTCTATCCTGAGACAGCAGTAGTCCCGGGGTGCTTGCTAGACATTTCTCACAGCAAGGATATTGTGAACAGTCCTGACTGCCACCTGGAGGGGTGAGGTGGCCCTGGGCTGGGGGCAGGGTGAGCGGTAAATGTCCATTTCCTTTTCCCGGGCTGCCAGCAGCTACTGCTGTTTGGATGACAGAATTTGTGATTGTGAGCTTGTGTTTATCAAATCCCAGTGCCATTCCCCGCCCAGCGGGCTCCATGGCAACAGCATCCTCGTGGTTGTCGACGCATCCACCAGCACAGCACACACAGGAGTTAAGCAGGCACTGAGTGGCAACTAAAGCCCCACCCTCTCCGGGCTCCAGAACATCTGCTGACTGAGGTAAGACGACAGCCAAGTCAGATAAGCTTGGAGAATGAGGGTTAAATATTACCGTGGCTGACAGTTTCATTCCACCAGTACGACTGGCAATCTCTTCAGCAGTCTTCACACTGTCCTCTTCATGCGACGCCTCCCAACCATTCATTAGAGGTCCAACGGACTCCACTGATTGGCTCAGTTTTTGCTGGTGGACCAGATTGGTGGTGTCACTTGATTGGCAGACTGTCAACCAACCATTACAAGAAGAGTCAGTCAAATGGGCGGGTCTAGTGTGATCAGGGGATCTGAGGCATACAGCAGGAAGGGGAAGCTGCCTCTGGCAAATCTCACTTGTTACACCATCCCCTACAACTCCTCCAGCCTCAAGGTCATCCATAAAGAACACTCGATCATCATCATGGTAGGAACCTGGACCTCTCCGCGGTGATGCCTGCGTGCTGGAGGCCACACTGGAACCTTCCAGACTGCTTGCCCTGTATTGCCGAGGGCGGTGAGCTGGAGACTGATTCTGACTTGGAGGGGAAAGCAATGTGGACATTTCGTCTCCAACTTGATGCACCATCATATTAAGCTGCTCTATCTCTTCTTCATCATACTGCATGGAGCAAGCCAGGTCTGCATCTGTGACCTCCTCCTCTTCCTCACTTTCACACAGTTCCTCCTCATGCTGCTCCTTACCACCATCATCCGCCTTCCATACGACATCCTCTTCCTGGGTCACACAGATTGTGAGGTCCACCACCTCCACAACCTCAACCTTCTCCAGTGTCTCTAGCTGACTCTCAGGACTGGTGGAGGCGCTCGGATCCTTGGTTGATGTCATGCTGGACCCCACCGGAAATTCTCCATCCTGGGAGATGCAGAGGCTACGCTCCAGTGTCATGAGCTCTTCTTCTGTTAAAGTCTGCAGCAGGTCCCTGTGAGAGAACACAATTATGTATTTAATAAACCTAATATGCTTGCTCAGTTGCTAGATAAAAATTAAAAGGGTTTAAATTTAAAACCCAAGGGTGTCTGTAAACCAACATTTAAAAAGTTGTGGTCAGTTCTGCACAACCACCAGACACACTGTAAGCAAGGCAATTGGTTTAGGGTTATTTTGTCTGTGAGATTCCATTTCCAGGCCAATATTATTAATATTTCTTCTACTTTTTTTAATAAAATTACCCAGAAACAGTTCTACACTCTATAATTAAACTGAGGCATCAAAACCTTATAACATACAACAAAACACAAAATTATTGATTTGGATGGAAACAGTTACTGAATATGTGGATTTCTACATTTCAAAGCCTCACCATTAAAGTAAATACATGCTTAAGCATTGAAAGCCCTCTTGCCTGATAATCACCAAATTGGCAATGTTGGTCAGAGGTTTAACTGAATGGCTATTGTGAATGCAAACAGTACCTTATTTTTTTCAGCAAAGTGCGAAAAGGCCGAAACAGTTCAGACATGTCCTCTGGTTTGCGGTCCAGGTTAAGAGGCCCTTCAGAGTAGATAACAAGGCCACTAATAAGAGAGGACATGGCAAAGGTTACTATTTCCAGCTTAGCAGATAGAAAGGAGTCTGAGACATGAAGTATGGAAAATGTACATTTAGATTTTGATGTGGGTCACACATAGAGAACAGATCATTAGAGACATGGCACTTACCAGACAATGGCAAGTCTAGGGATTGTAAACATGAGAGCTGGCTCATAGTCATCAATCATGTCTTGTGTTAGATACTCAAGCTTCAGGGCCCTTCAAATGTAACATAAGCGCTTAGTGTTGCAGTGCTTTACAATTCATTAATAACTCATGTTGCATTTTATTAACCTCTCCAATTGCAAATATTCTCTATAGACAGACAAAATGTTAACTGAGCCCATGCTTAGTAGTGCTTTTTACACACACACACACACACACACACACACACACACACACACACACACACACACACACACACACACACACACACACACACACACACACACACACACACACACACACACACACACACACACACACACGATCTCTACATAGAATATTCATATTGATCTGACACTGTGAATATTCACCTCTCAACTGTCTCACAGAAGAGTACGATCACCTCCTGTTGGATGTAATACTCTTTAGGAGACTTCACAGGCACCATGGCTGACACATAGCTATAGGAAAGGACAGAAAAATAATAAACAACAAAATGCAATTGTAATGTTTTTTATGTTCTTAAAAACTGTGCTGTGCTGTGTGTCAATGCAACACATAGTCAAGATGTTTGGGTGTTGAGGGAGGTTGCTGAGGTGTTGCTAGGGTGCTCTGGGTGATTGTTTTTTTTAAATACCCGAATCGAAAAGCCCACTTTAAATCTATAGGATTTTCTGGTCCCTAGGTCACATTTGGGGTCACTCTTTAAGTGTACCCCCAAACATTTTTTACCCAATTTATCATCTGGTAGTAAAAATTTGTCTGACTGCTTAGGACAGTAAAGCATACCTCTCCTTAACAAGCCCCTTGAATTGAGGATTTTAGGGCGGCCATACCTGAGCTCAAATTCAGCAAAGAGGCCATCAAACTGTCGTAGTGCTTCTTTCATGCGGTCAGTGTAGTTGTTGAGATCTCGCAGAGCTTGGTCTCGCGTGATGTTGCGTACTTCCTCCAGGCTGCGGGTGAGATCTTTGGCTAGCGGCCGCATGGCCATGCTCTCAATTTCACGATTCATGATGATGGATCCTGCTGCCAGGCACTGAGGAGAAGAGTGTTACTACTGTTACTACTGATTTCTAAGCCAAACATCTCTGATACGCTTGTTGGCAGAATAATATCTGGTTTATCTGTCATGTCTATAATGCAGACCATCAAGTTCTTTATCATCATGCTCTTTTGAAGGTTAACCAGAAAAAGATCTCCAGGGAAGATCTCTTGTTCTGGAGGAAGCAGTTAGCGTGTACTACCTCTGCCCCAAACCACAGTTGCCCAGCGAGGTTGTCATGGCGGATTTCTTCTGGGAACTTTACGCAGAAGTCTCTGTTGGCTCGGTCTTCAGGTATGCACTCATCCATAATCTGATTTATGATGTTCAACACATTGTCCTGCACCAATAATGAGAGGAGACAAGGATGCAGGGTTAGGACAATCCATCACTCCTGTCCACTCCTGTACAGGACTTTCATTTAGCACCGAACCATGATTGTAAACAGGTTCCAAAAAAGAAGAAAGCAACTGACATGTTGATTTTTAACTGATTTTGTTTTTAGTTCTTCCAATGAAATGTGATTTGACCCTGTATTCCACAGAAATAAACAAACAACTAATTTTAAAAATGCATAGTTTTAAAAGATAGAATGACTTTTGATTCAAGTAAATCATGTTTTGTTTAAATAAATTGACTTCATGAACAAAAAATCCCCCAAAATAATACAATAATAGGTCGCAACATTTATAAAACTGTCATCCAGCATATTAACAAAGAAATGGAGTCTTGATAAGTACAAATGTCTGAACATTCCAAAAACTGGAAAAAAAAACACCAAAGGACCAAAGGCTCTGAATGGTACTGTGGGATCAGGATTCCTATAAAATAATTGACCTGGCAGGACCGGAACTGGTTCACTAGTAGTGTACACCTCTGAGGGTCCTTCCTGCCATCCAGACTGTCCAACTCAGTGGCCACCTGGTTCAGCTCTTCATCTGCATAGTAGAACTGGGCCAGCAGCTGTGGATCTGACCTCTGTACAGAGTAGAAGAACATAAAGCCAATGTAAATAGGCAATCAGAATGATCTAAACAGGTATCACAAGACCAAACGAGAGAAAAAGTTAGTCAGTCCTGTATTGTGTGTGGCTGGCTCCGATAGTACTACATTCCTATTGGTCGCATAAAACAATAAAATATGTAATAAACAAGGGGCGGAGCAGGTGTAAATGCTGGGCGTTGAAACCTGTGGAGTTTCTGTGAAGGCCTGAGCATAACTTGCAACAGAAACCACCACATGCACCAGAATGGCATGCAAGCTACTGTATGACTGCAGCTATAGATGTCAGCACTGAATTAAGGAGCATTGATGACGATACAGACCTCTGGACCCCTTCTGTTTCACTGGACACTTAACAATCAAGTCGAAGATCTGAAGCATCATTCATATCCTTGCACAAGCTGTGTGGGAGGAGTTATCTGCAAAAGTTTAGTACATGTGATCTGTTCAAATGCCTAACCCTAACAGTAATATGTAGCAATCACCACTAACAAACAAGGCAACTAACAAGCTAACCTAACAAAACAAGTACCTGTCTGCAACCATGACCTTAATGTGAGATTATCCAAAATATTTCCAGATTGGGAAGTCTTTGTTACCTAACATGTGCCCGTTTCTAATCCGCACATGGTTTTGTCTGGAAAGAGGCACGTGGCTAAATCATGGACCGGAGCTGAGTATAAGCCGATCTGTTCATGCAGGTCAGCTTTCAAGCTTTTATTTAATGATGCCCATGCAGTAGAAACCAAACCACTGAAGACTCACAATCACCACAGAAGAATTAAGAACATGTGGACAGATGCAGTGATAGATACAGGAGGTCTTGCACTACAAACATAGATAAAGCTGTATGAACTCAATGAATCAATACTGTTTTGCTTTGTGGAAAACAGCCATCCAGGTTGTGAGTGTCAACACACTTCAAACATGACGTCTGCCGAAAGGTTTACAGTTCAGTGCAGTTCAGTACAGTAATGAAATTAAGGCAACACTGATAATAGAGGAAAACATCTTGTTGCACAAACACTGACATATTTTCCAAGCCTTTTTTAAAAACTTTAAACTTTTTTTTTAACAGCAAACCAAATGCATATGCTAACCATCTGTTGAATTTCAGCGAGTGTTTGAGGCAAAAGCTGCATCCTGATGAAAACAACAGGCTCTGTTTGTGAAGAATTGTATCCAAGTGAGTCACAGTCAATGAGGCAGAACTGCACCCATGGGCCAAGGGTTCTTTGACAACAATGATTGTTTGTACATCTCAAGGGATACCCTGGGTTTAATTCCAACAAAACACTTGTTGCCATAACATCCTGTTGGAAGATTATTCTAATTAAATTTCCACCCAAAAATTGTATTTTATGTTTCAAAATCACCTGTTTACATAATAATATCACTATATAATAAGCAGAATATTTATTTTCTTAGATTTGTTTGAATACATTGCACATTGGTTGACAACAACACTGCAAACAAAACAACTGCATCAGCAGAGAAAGGTGCGACTCCAATGAGAGGGTTTTATCACAAAAAAACTTGTGCGCCAAACAGGGTAACAACACAAATGGGCTGACTTTGAGAAAGTTGTGGCCACACAAGGGGACATTAAAGATGTCAAGATGTCAAACCTTGTGACAAACCTACAGTCACAAAGCTGATAGAAGCCAAAGCACAAACATACATTCAATCCCAGGTAAATACTTTAACATCCCAGGTTAGATTCTAAACCATGACAAAAGCAAAAACAAGTCATAAATGCATGACTTTGCCCATTCACTATCAATGGATAAATATATCTGAAAGGGTGGTGATATCATGGTTATGTTTCAATCACTAGTGTCATGCCTACAGAGAGCATTTTGTTGCATCCTTTCATATGATGCTGTCTAGGTAGGCAACTCGCATCATACGAAACCAAACACACATTTATTATATACTAAAAATTACGGTCAAAGTTGCCACCTCACATAAAATGATGCCCAAGAATGCTATCAAGGCAGGCAGTTCATATCCAGCAATCCTCAAGAAAAGATGTCTAGGTAGGCAGTTAACATTATACGAGGCCCACAATGCCATCAAGATAGACAGGTCACATAAATTGATGGCTAGAATGCTGTCTAGGTAGGCAACTCTACCTAGCTTTTGAGACACATATAAAGCAACTGAGTATTTACCAGTGAATTAATGTCAAGCTTACCTTTGGCTTGTAAAGCCACTTTCGGAAGCGATTCATCATGGGTCACCTCGCCAGTTTAGCGACAGCTCCGTGCCAAACCCGAACCCGAACCGAAGCTCCTTTAACCCGCTCACAAATACAGAGCTGGAGCGCTAAGCTAGCGCCTATTATTCAACAAAGCCGTGGTGACAACGTTGAACAGAGGCCAAAAACAGACACAGGCAGCATTGATCTATTATTAATGATTCATGGGCTCGGACTCTGCCCATACACCCTGTAGTCGTACAGCTGTCTTTGTCCTCAAACACGGGCTGCTCATGACTAAGCTATTGAGCTAGCGCTGGTCTGACTACGGAAGCTCGCCGCTTGACCGATCACAATCGGGTTGCCAAATAATTCGCATTTTTACGCCGACATTTTATAGCCGTTTCATAGCTCCTCCTATTTGGTTTGCGTAAAGGGAAACATTTTCATATACACCAAAAATGTTCGAAAGTTTGAATTCACTAGATATTTTTCATTTTTAAAAGACATTGATGCTTCACCATCATAGCATTTGACATTAAAGTCTAAAACAGCTGTACTGCATTAATTATTATTATTATTAGTAGTAGTATTAGTAGTACTATTAGTAATATTATTATTTTCAGAAGCGAATAACAAACCAATAAACTATGGGAGGTTCCGCAGAAGCAGGAAACTTGAATATCTCCTTACTGAATGTTCAAGTTCCAGACAACATAAAAGTGGATGATTATTCAATTTACATAAATTGCATAAAACATCATTCAGAATGCATAATTTATTAAAAAAAAATAGTAATGTACAATTATAAATGTCTTTTGTTTCATTCTAATGAAAGGTGGTGTCTATGCTTCAAACACTATGTGTTTAAAACCACTTTGAGCTGCTACTTGTAATATTAGTTGTAAAGTAATATTACTTATTTCACTAAATGTCTTATGTGTTGGAAAAGGGAGAATAGTAATATTAACATTTCCTCTCAGCAGAAGTCGGACCGCCTCGTCGTTGCCAGGCAACAACAAAACACTGTAGCTGCAGGATGGGTGTTTTCAAGGGTGTACGTGTAGTGCTTTATTTTTGATGGCATGATGGTAAATGTACATCTATCAGTTTTGGAACAATCTGTTTTTTACATTGTGTAATTTCGTTTAAATGCATTTTGTGTTTTGAATAGATAAGTTGTCCACATCATTGGGCTGCCTGACGCTCTGTATAATTTGAGATATTGATCCGTAAACGTATTTAATCTGTGTGAGAAATCCAGTGAGGATGAACTATAAAGAACTTGTCAAGGAAGTAACCAGACTTCTGGACAAATTTCAAGACAAACAATACATTGACAACTTTAGACAGGATGCTGCCAAGGAACTCAAGGTATTCTTACAGTTTTAAATAAGCTTAATGTTTAAATCTATCTATAGATTTATAGATTTAGCTATAATAATGATCAACATTAATACATATTTGTTTTCTGGCCTTCAGAATCTTTGCTCTGCTGATCAGAAGTTTGTTATTGATACTGTGGATGGATGTATCACGCACCAAAAGCTTTTAGACACTGTGGTAAACATGTTTTATTTTCGTCAAGGGAAAACTTTACTCAGAGTGGACCGAAACCAGTTCATTGGTAAATATCTTTTGTTGATGTAGCACAAATATCATTATCAGTTTCCATCAGCTGATTATATAATATCACTATCATCCATCCACTGTTTTTACTGCGTCTGGTATTAATGAAGATACTTTATGACAATAAATGTAACAGAGCCTGTATTTTATTTTTCTTATGTTTGGTTTTCTCAGTTGTCTGTTACATTGCCATGTTCCAGCTTGATCATTTGGGTCTGGAGCATTTCAGCAGAATCATTAAATCTCTAGATGTCTCAAAAATGCACAAAGTAAGGAACATACATTAATAGCAGAATCAGATTGTGATGTACATATTGTGAGACCATTATTAATGTTTGGAAATATCTCAGCATTCATAATCGTATTTTTACCTATAAAAATATATTAAAAAACAGACTTGAATCTTGCATAACTGAAAAGTATTGATTTCATGCATGCATTTTCTTTCCCCCCCTCCCTTTTATGGTGTTGGGTGAATATCCTGTTCAATGCCTCAGTTCCTGAGTTTCTTCTTTAATGTCAACAACCTCACAACTGAAATCCAGGAGGAATGGAGTCACATTTATGACTATACTATTGTAAAAAGTAACTGGATTGCCCCACTGCTCAGGTAAAATAAAAATATAGAAATAGTGTCAGATTATTTTCAGTGGTATCATATCATTAATCAATAACTTGATATAACCTTAAAAGACAGTGTTGCATAAATTTACCCAAGCTTTTAGGAATAAAAGTGTTAGATATACCAGATCACACAAGTGTAACAGAAACATTAGTCTTATCACTGAATTATTTATAGGACATTTAAGTCATTCATTTAATATAATATAATGTAAAGTGGTATGTTATGTGGATGTGTTCATTAATAATTACTTTATTAATGTGACATTGGCTCTGTACATGTACTCTGTACAATGACAGTAAAGTTTAATCTAATTTAATAGGAATTATAAGCACCATGACTAGAGGCTTCAGGGGGTGTGGAACAGCATCAGATGATGACAGAATGTGTGAATAATAGGTTTTGCTCTAAATAAGACAAAATGTCATTCTATTTGTGGAAGTATGCTTTCTGATTTATGGATATTGCCAAACATATTGTAGTTGACCTTTTACTTATGATCAGACGGTGCAGTGAGATTGAAGTACTTTTGGATCAGCTTGCCAAAAAAATGGGCAGAGGCAGTCTGCCAAAGAAATCACCCAAGAAAACCACAGAGCCCAGAGAATTTAATCTGACTCAGGCCAAACCTCGGCCTCTCCCTGCTGCTGAAGTCATTCCACAGCAGGACAAACCCAAACCAGTATGTTTCAAAAAACACAAAGAATGTTGATACAGGTTAATACATGCACACGTAATGATGTAGTTAAATAGTACATTTTTCAGCTTTTACTGAAATATCAAACCCAAGCTATTGTGATAGCTGGTATTGTTACCTAGATGTAAAAATGAAGTTTAAAATGTCCCCTTTCAGGTACCAGTCAGCACTCACAAATCTCCAAAGGAACCAGAGATTCTGGATGAGATGAAACAGAGGAACCGACAGAAAGCATTGGTTAATGTTGCCTCTTAATATATCACTGGAAAAAACTGCTTTTTAATTTTTACATTATTATTACCTGTCTCATATGTGGACTTTACCTCCTGGTGTTATTTCTTTCCTCCATTAGCAAGTCCTGAATGAATCAAACTCTCAGCAGTTCAGATGTGCAAATCCACAGAAGTCTGAGAAAACACAGGTGAATATTAAGCACATTTGAATGCATCAACTATGCCCCCATAACAAAAAAATAACAGTCTTTTTGATGAACAGAACATGGTAGCCCAGATTCTTCAAAGCCGTGATGCAGAGCTCAAATTTGATCAGCATTATTCTTCTGGCAGCCCTGCCACCCAAAAGGTATTTCTGACTAAACTGAATGTACAAAATATGCAAATGATTGTGTAGTTGTATATTACATCCAGTCTATCATGTCCTTTTAAACCCAATATTTTTTTCTAAAAGTGAGTCATTTTGTCTAGTTAAGGGCAGGGTAGATGATTTCTTTCATTTTTTTTGTTGTGCTGTTTTTTTTGTTCACAATCTAAGAGCAATCACTAAGTAAAGTGGTTTAAATTACATGGTTTTTAAAAAAAACGTATGGTGCAGGACCATAAAATGTTTGTCCAATCATTGCATCTGGTCCGAATGCAATGATAGGATGTCCTGCTTGCCCATCAAAATATGTATGTGTTCATGTGTTGGAGGTGTGGCTTTGGAGAGGAGTCTAAAGGGATGGTGGGATCTAATGCTTTAAAAGCTTGTTTGCTATTGCTAGCCTCTCTAAATTGCCTACCTTACCTTTAAATAGTATAAATATGTTACATGTTTGTATGATTGCACAGGCAAACAGCTTACCAGTGAAACTGAATACAACAGCCATCCTGCGAGAGGGAGCTTTGTATAATCGACAACTGGAAGAGGAGATACAAAGGTACATTCAAATAACTCCTCAGTAATTATTCCAAAATATTCCAAAGCAATTCATATCATGTTCACAGAAGTGCACCCCATAAGAGCCATTGTGGTGTTTTTCTTGACATTTATGATTATTCACCTTCATGCATTGTGATGTGAGACTATTTTTGTGCGCAAACAAAAAACAGCTTAATTTGTATTTCTACTTTAATGGGTTTGGGTATTTCAGATTCGAGCAGTTGTCTAAAGGAGCGAGTGAGCCATCCAGGTTCCTGCAGTGGCAGAAGGAGATGAAGGAGAAGGATCTTCAGGAGGAACTAGCTGAACTGGAACGCCGGCGACTAGAGGGACGAATCAGCCATGAAGAGGCGGCACTGGCACGGGAACGCGTCCTGGAGCGCAACCACCACAAAGCTCAGCAGGCTAAAGAGGAGGTGATGTCATAACAAACATTAGTGTTTATAGCAATGCATGACTCATTCTGAGGCACTGTACACTAAGATCAGCTCATGTTTTTTTATATCTGTTAGTGCGTTAATGATGATGTAATGTGTGGTCGCTTCAGAAAGCAGAGCTGATGCGCAAGTATGCAGAGAAACGTCTGAAGGAGGAGGAGGAAATGAGGGAGCTGGTACAACAAGTGGCTGATGGTCACAAGAACTCCAAAGCTGCCAAAGTTAGGCTACAGGAAATCAAACAACGCATAGGTATAATTGTGAATGATAAATGCAGTATTATTTCTTTTCATGAACTGAAGCATGAATTGAAAGAATGAGGCATGAATTGAATGTGTCTGGTGCAGTTAAGGAGGTCTCTGAGCAAAGCAGAGAACTCCTCAGCCAGGCTTTGGAGGAAGCCCAAGCTGAGCTATGCAGAAAGATGGAGCTTATTCGACAGATTCATGCTTTTGAATCAATCCCTCTGGTCAGACAGAAGTTTGTAGATGACACTGAGGTTAGTGGATTAATTTCTTCATCACCATCTCCAAATGGAAATTCCAAAACAATGACCGTTTTCAGATAGGTTTCCCAAACTGTTGAGTTCAATTGCCATTAGTTGAACTCTATAGGTTCTCCTGCCCCAAATTTATGCCATTGGTTGAGCCATTGTTGTAGTATGTAAGGTTGTCTGTGGCACTATTTTGCTAACTTTTCAAGTTCAAATCAGCTTATGAAAAGCTTATAGCTGGTAAGTACAAAGTATTTTAACATTGATAAAAATACACATTTGACCTTTAAACTATTATGCATATTAAATTCTAAACAAAATTAATTGTTCAAAAATAAATGAATTGACTTTCAAAGGGAATGTTGACATAATCAAAAGGTTGTAATAGCTGCCTTATGTGGGGTGACGGGGGAACTTCTTTATTTTGACCTAACAAACACTCATGATGGAACGCAGACTGCTGGTCATGATCTGCTGTGTGAGATGTCTCTGGCGGAGCTGCGGGAGCGTTTGATGATGCTGAGAGAGTTGCAGCAGTTTGAGCAAGATGAGAGGAGAACTCGTATCCTGCACGAGAAGCAGGTCAAAGAGCAGCTGCTGCTGGAGCAGTTAGACAACATCGCTCTGTGCAGAAGTCTAACAGAACAGGCTGCCGCTGCACGCAGGTAACACACCATCTTTACCACCAAATGATACTGAGAACATGGGATAAAACAAGAAGATATGGAAACAGATCTGGAATACAGTAACTCTATACATATTTTGATATTATGACCTGAAATCATAAAAATATCTTGATTTTATTGCTACTAAAACCAACTACCAAACCAAGTAGCAAACGAATTTGCTAGCTTTTCCATTTTTGCAATTACTTTTAACCAGCTGGTCTACAGGTCATTTCACATATGAAGGCAGCTCTCCTCAAGCTGACACCACAGGTGCAACCCTCACATTAACTGTGGACATGTGACACTCCACTAAGTGTGACAACCATAAAGATTAAAGAGTCAAATAAAGAGTCCAAATACCTTTTAATATCCTTTAAAACCTCTCAAATGTCTTTTTGTGAAATGCTTTGCTTGAAAGATGTGCTTGTAACTGCCCTGTGGTGGTATGCTGTGTCATTTAATCAAAATACATTCATTAACTATGACAAAGGAGTTCAAGTCCTATTTGGGGCCACAGTACATTCACATGAACAAAGACTGTGACTGATTTCTGATCTGTTCTACAGTCAGGAAGAGAACAGAATAAGAAGTGAGCTGAGGGAGGCTGCCAGTAAAGATGAACGAGTGCTGACCCTTCAAAAGACCCTGGAGCAGAAACAACAGGAAAGACAACAGAAGAAAACCAACAAAGCCAATGTGAAGAGAAATGAGCAGGGGCCCCCAATTACAGTCAAGAGCCCCATCCACAGACAGGTGAGAAGACCAATACAGACATTTTTTAATTTAGCCTTAATAATTACACCAAATATATGTTTATAATGTTATTTTCTTTTCAATGTAAGCAGCAGGTTCTTGAGGAACAGCACTGGCAAGAGCTGGAGCGCAATTTGGAACAGCAGATTTGTGGGGTCATCCAGCAGTCATCCAAAAAAACTAGTGCTGGTCAGTACCAGAGGAGAGTTTTCTGATAGATTCTTAACTCATGACCATTATACTGTTACCAAAAAGCTTGTTAGTGTTTCTTTACTTCAAAGGGGGGCACCTGATGTGGTAGACATGTATTCTACCTTTTTGTACAAAAATGTAATCTAAACATCTTTTTCAGTCATCAAACCCAGACCTGACTGATATAATCAAGGATTTTGGGATGATGTTATGAAACGCAGATGTACTTGTGAGGTGATCAGTGTTTTGGTTGTGGAAATTCAACAACGTAGTTGCTTTTTCCATACTGCAATATTTCTAGTCAAAATACTGTAATAAAATGCCTTCTCTGTCTTGCATAGTAACACAAGTGAATAAAGACAAGGATAAATCAGTGAAGTTGTCTTTATAGTGTACTTCTATTTCATTTTTAAGTAATCATTTCCTGTTGTATTAATGCCTAGAGAACAATTCCTGTTGTATGCAGTGAATTATTCTAAAACAAAAACAGAAATAGAATCCAAACAACAGAAACAAAGTATTGCACAATAAGTACCAACAACATTAATAGTCTTGAAAATAATCAGAAATAATGAGATTTAGTGGGATGCATGTGTGCTACTTAAACATTTAAAAAACATTTAGGATCAACAAAAGATTTAGGTCAACAAAAAAATGAAACTTCAGTATTAAAGAAAAGAAAAAACACAGTTACAACATTCTATCCTGAAATGACATTTTCACACAAGCCCACCACAGGAATTTTAAGTGTACCTAGTATTTAGTCATGCCGTTTGATTTGTTTCATAGTACAGACATAAAGCCCTAATGACTAACAAGCAAAAAGTTGAAAAGAAATAAAATGTTTCTTGTATAAAATCATTCAGTCTCAAAGTAGTTTAAAAAACTAATTTACATATTCCAGTTTCTAGTGTTTCTTCACCCACTGATACCTTAAGCTAGTGTTTAAAGACATGCACCTACGCAAGGCAAGCTAATATTGCTAATACATTCCCACATTCTTAAGACATAAAAAAGCCAACGTTACATGTACCGTTAAAATAAACTGAACTGCAGCTGGTTTGTGCATTCAGTGATTCCATGTGCCAGAACTCTCAAAGTGCTTAGTTGTAGTGGTTACAGACAACAATGTTAAACACACGATACGCAACTTATGCACAATTCATGAACAGAAAAAAAAAATAAAAAAAAATCAAGAATTCCAAATGAAGCGGAATTGAACTCAAGGACCGTCATTCAGGTTTAAGAAATAAAAATAAAATGATTAACTAAAAGTTAACTTAAAATTAAAACTATTAACTGCAGGATGTTTTAAGTAATTCAAATAGCAAGACTGTTAAGAAAATTAAAATTGTCTTCTTTTAGTTGTTTGTTCAAGTGAACATTTTTCATATTCAACCTTTGAAATAAGTGGATCAATAAAAAAAGATTTGTTTATCCACAAGGGCATTTGATCTTTCCAGAACAAATGATTAATCACAGAGAAGAAATACTGATGTCTCATTAATTCACCAGGCTTTAGGGTTCATTTTATCTCTGAATGACATTCTCAGTTTGTTCCTGGGGGCTGGTACTGGTGGCTGAGGGCCGTGGCTGTATGTCTTCTTGGAATTTTCAGGGGTATCCAACTCTTCATCATTTTTGGGGGTGTAAGGGTACTGAGAGGGCTCCATCTGTCCAAGAGGGGCATTTTTACGAGAGGAAGTGTGGTTCTTTTGCAGCTGCTGAATTATGGCAGAGAATTTAGCATCCAGTGATGGTCGGCCTGTTCGAGGCCTCGCCCCTTTATAGTTTTCTTTCTCCTGATTGGGTAAGATGCAGGTAGGTTGAGCAAATGGTAATTTATCAGGAGGGGGTGGGGGAGCTCTCCTCTTCTTTTTGCTGCTTGTGGTGGGACTTGAAATCGACTGGTTGCTTTCTTTACCTGGTGACAGAATGGTCTTCTGTACCACCATTGGTCGAGATCCTTCAAACAGTGCTGCCCAGTGAGGAGGATCTCTGTCCTCCTCCTGACCAATGAGAAAGCGCCCATTAGTTTCTTCAATCTTACTATGAATTATGTCAGTCAAGCTCTCGAATTTCCCAGGGGAGCCAATACCTGAAAATGTTGAACAGATGAATTTTTAAACAAGCAATTAACACAAAATAATAGAAGGCTGAAAATAAGTACAAAGCATCCTTGCGTCACTTAAAGTCACAATGTGATGTCTCTGTTTTGACAGCAAATTCATTACTCACTCAAATCATTATAAACTGAGTCAGCATGCTTCGCAAGAAAGAGTGGGGGTTTCTTTGGTGATAAAACCTTAATTTCCATGAGCTTGTTGCATGTATGTCCCCACTGACCTGATACAAGAGTTTGTATTAATATCAATAGTCAACTCATACACAAAACGGTTTGTTATATACTGCATCATGAACCAGCAAATATACTAACAGACACAATCCAAAGTTAGAAAGCTGGTTGAACTCACTCTGATCATACATGTGCTGCCACAATGCATCCAGCCACTCCTGCAAGACATCAGGAGTTTCTGCAATAAAAACATGACTGGTCGAGTCTCCATTTCCTGGGTTTATCAGGTTCAGTCTACAGCCATTTTTCTGGTGGTCCTTGTCCACAACACGAATACGAGTATCCTGCAAAAACACACAGATCAAATTCGGAACTACATACTTTATCAATGGCCCAGATTACAAACAAGATACCACTAAAACAGAATGCCCTAGGCTAGTAAATCGTGAAATAACTTCACATGTATCATTAGTAATAAATCCACTTAGTACCAAAGTGCATTGCTAGGTTTTTGCTAGGGGAGAGTAAAATGGCTCAAAAGTAAATATGTTCATTACCTTGTTTATAGGAACAATGAGGCTTGGCTCCATTTTTGCTTCAATCTCTTCAGGTGAGTAATAACAGGAAAGCTGCCCAGCCTTCAACACACAGTACAGCCGACAGCTGCGCTGCAAACCCTCAATGTTTTGCTGAAGATGCAGTAATCAAACAAGTATACGAATAATTAAACAATGCACTGCCCTATGACACTTATATGTGAATGAGTGCATGTGTTACCTGTTGACTCAGGTAGCCTCTCATCATGTCTTGTGTCATGCACTCGGGCTGAGCCACCAGCTGACAGCACAGATTTCCATAGAGCGGTAACCATGATGAAGCCTCCACTGACCAATCAATATCATGAGGTTAATAAAAGGGTCTGGATCAATATGCTTGACATTTATAAATGTGACCTTACTGTTATTACCATTTTGCAGGATTATGAGAGAATGAGACTGAAAAGAGCCTTCCGCCTGCTCCAAACCCAGTGTGGTGTAGGCCAACATCGAGTACCGTGCACCTCTGCCCAAACAACACACAAGCAATCAGTGAAGAAACACCTACCGCTTGATGTATTGTAATGCTCTTGTCTTTAAATATGTATTTCATAATGTTCCTTCCGTACGGTGGAATGGGGTTAGACTGGAGGAAAGTGTCTGGGTCTCCTCCATCCAAAAGGGGGCAGAGTTTCCGGCCTGAAGATCTGCCAAATGAAGAGCGCAGCTTTTTGGCCAATTTCTTTGGAGTGTTGACAAAGGTTGCCTCCTCCTCTAGTCCACAGGTATACAGCTCAAATGTTAGTTCAAAGTCTGGCTTAGCCTCAGAGCTGTTCAAAATATTCAAAAATATCTGTCAGAAATTAGTCAGCCATCCGCCAATATAGGTTTATTTTAGAGTTCACAAAAGACTAAAAATTTGAGCAAAAACTGAAAACGTACAAAATATTGACACCCTCAAAGCAAATATCAGTCATTGATGGATCTGCAGTCACCATTTCTGTGTCTAAAATCTCAGAGCCAATCCGCATCAGGCAGAAGACTGCCACCCTCTGTTCATCTGTAGAGTTCAAAAACACATGACAGTAATAATAACAGCTCATTCTAAAAAAAACCTCTTTAAAAGGCCAGGTTCCTTGTCTTCCATTTAAAAATCAATTCTATTAATAATAAAGCTCTTCTCTTTCATTTCAACCCCTGCTGTGCCAGAATATACAGTTACTATTTATAAAAGGCAAAATGTTATTGTTTCAAATGTTTTCACTCACTCCCTTTGCTGTTGAAATGTTCTGAATCTTTCCAAAACAACGGAATTCGCAGACCTAAATAAGGGAAAGAAAAACAAATGTGAAACACTGAAATATTAACAATAAACCTAATATGGATGAACAAAAGATGTTGATTTCTCACCAGATATGGCCACCTTTCCTTTACAGGGGACTTGATTCTGAGAGTTTGAAGACCTAAAATAAAAAATAACACATTGATTTTAAAGGTAATTTCTCTTCTGTGTATGACCGACTAAACATTTTACATTTACAGTACTTTGCAAAACTTTTTGTAATAGCTGTGTCTTAAAAAATAAATGTTTATCTATTAATTTTTCTTTAATGTGTAGAAAATATCAATAGATTTTAAAACTTTAATTGCCAGTTTTACTAAACAAGCACATCCAAACGTTGCCATAATTTTTTGCGGATTTACGCTGTGTGTTCATTTTTCTTTATGTAGTCCCAAACTGACTTGATGATAGTGAGATCAGATATCCGTGTGAGCCATAATGTTTGTTGTAGGACTCCTTGTTAATACAGTAATCTCACTTATTACAGTTAAAGGAAGGGTAGGCAATTTCACAGAGGCTAGCAATAGCAAGCTAGCTTTGAAAGCATCACACATGAACATGCTGATGACGGAAGATTGTCTGCACAAGCAGTGTGAATGGAGGTATGTAAATACATCGTTTTGGATCTGAATGCAATGATTTTATCGTCCTGTGCCTCCAACAGAAGATATACATTTGTATAAATATATTTAGACTACTTTACTTAGTTATCCTGGTATCAGGATGCAAGGAGACAAGCATAACAAGCATAAAAAAATTGTTTCTGGAAAAAAAAGGTTACCCTGCCTTTAATGGAAAAGAATGCTTGGAAAGCTATACTGATAATTCCTATTGTCATACTAAAGCAAAAATATAGATAAACATCTTTAAACAACATTTTTTTCATTAACCATTTAATACGCCTAAGACTTATGCACAATTCCACAAAATATTGTGAGTAAATAATATGCAGATTACAATGCTAACCTTCTGATGTCCTGGTGGTCTTTTCTTCTCTGTGCTTCACTCATGTAGGCTTTAATTCGGGCATTACAGGTTAAAAGACTCCTGGATGCATCTAACACCTGCTCTTTCTGAGTGCTGGCAACAAGAAGCTTGTAAGCCCCTGCTCTCATTCGCATCTCAAAGTCCAACTTTTCCTGAATATCACTGTCCTGGTGGGAAATACAGAACCTTCATCCACAGGTGCTCTTAAAACAGTATTCAGTGGAAAACAAATAGATGCTGATGAGTGATGTAATGGGAGAGATGATTCTACCATGCAACCAATGTAATTCTATATAATCTACTCTACAGTCATTCCGGTAGCAGGTGCATGATTTATGGAAAGATGAGATATTGGGCACTGGGGAATAATGCAACGTATTATTACAACTTGTACATAGGACATTCTGTGTTAACCCTACCAGAGGTGTGTAAAAAAGACTATTGAAAGTGGGTACAACTCTGTAATTTTCACATGAAGCCATTTTGAGATCCCCATATCTGTTGGATTCTACCATATAGGGTCTTTTACAAACCAGAATCTAAAAGATATTAAGATACCTTTAATACATTTTTACAGCCAACTTTGGAAAATCTTTGGAATTCTTACAGTCAACTTGGAATGTGCTTTTTCATTTTTGAACTGTCACCACTGGCATATAGTACAACAAAATTGAGTCAACGGATTTTACTAATAGATAAATAATAATAGATAAATGATCAAATAAAATAGTGATACTGCTACCTTTTAATGTCATCCCCTGTAATTTGGCCCCAAATTTTAGATGGAAATGGACATTTTGACCCTTATCTACAAAATAATGGATTAGCTACTCAGTAAATGTCATCAATGGCATTTAATATTTTGGCTTTCATCATCAATTACTTCTTTCTCCAGAAGAAGAATGATTTAAATCAACATTTTAAACCAGGGGAGGTTCCCAACATTTGGCCGATTTGACACAGAATGACCCACACAGCAGGTTTGAACAATGCTTCAGTGTCTGACAATGTGAAGAGAAACAATGAAGGTGGGTGGGACACAAAACGACTCTCTACAAACTAATATTTTTTTAGAGATGTGTGATGATGTTTCAGAATTTAATCAACCAAAATTATTTAAGTTGTTATCCACATCTTTTAAAATTGCTCATATTAAGACCATCAGAGAAACATGATCACACTCTCATGCACAAACTACCTTCAGTTTTCTAGACATTTGTCGTATACACAACATATTCATGTCCTTTATTATCTGCTGGGTGTTATTGAGACTTGTGCATCGCTTCATATCGGTCTTTTTTGCCTGAGAAAACATTAAATGTGGTTGGTTAGTTAGTTTTTAATTACTATAACAACCACAATCTAGGATCATTAGGCACGTCGAAAACAAAGAATATTTCCGATATATATCCGATCGTGACCTGTCCTCACCGCGATCGCTTTATCATACGGACTCACCTCATTTTGAAAAAACATGCTTTCTCTTATTTTCTTTCTCTTGATCTCCATGGCGAGTGATGAACAGGAGGAAACGGTGGACCTGGTGCTAGAATTTCGCCTAAAATTTTGAATATCCCGCGACTGATCCATACCGGCCTTCACACAGAAGCAGGTCCCTGTGAGCTCCACAACCAACGGATTACACAAGCGGGATTCGACCAATCATACTCCCGCACAGCGCTTCGTTGCCTACGCAACAGTGGGACTGTACCATTTTTAAATTGTGAAAGGTTGGACCGCGATGTATCCTAAACATGTTGACTAAATAAGCGTAGGAGTAAATTAAAAATATGTTGTATTATTCACACAGTGATATGTAAATAACCAGTATACTAGTTTATTTACATGTTCATAAAGTCTGTATGTGATTTTTGTTCCGTGATTTTGTTCACCACCCCCGTCTGTCGTTAAATAGATAAAGCTGGTTGTCTGCAGCGCCGCATTTTAATGAATCTTCAATGCTCTTTATCAAATCTGTTCAATTGTTACTGGATCGATTTAGGTCGATTGTCATATAACACATAATCGTGCAGCCATTTTGCACAAGAAAACTGCATTCTGCACCACATTGAAAGAAACCAATGTCACCTCAGTCGCTGCCGTTTCGCTCATGTTTGACAACGTCGTTACCCAGATGACTTCATACACCTAGATGTCTTTCTTCTGTATGTGAATCAGAGAGGGTCACCGGTGGGGTTCTGGAAAAAATCAAGCAACAGATAATCCGGAGGATCAACAGTTTGATTAAAGGGTTCAATCCAAGACCACAGCAGCACGCAACAAAACTGGCACTGGACCCCATTTACTGAGGTATGCTTGCATGCTTATGATACAGATTAGAAAATGTCATCTGACTACCTGTCTGATTTCAGACTCCCGTCAGCAGATCGCCTGGTTGAATAAGTCACATAAATCTTGCTTTGCCAGTTGTATATAAGTATAGAAACACTGTATCATTACTGATCATTAAACTGGAAATTACATTTAACAGACATGTAAGTAGACCATTAAAGCATTTAAAATGCAGTTGATCTCCTTTGCTACCCTACAATATGCAGTAATGTGACTTGCCAAAGCTTCAACATTAACCTAGTTAAGATAGGGACATATTTACATTAAGACTATTAGCATGATTATTAGTAACCAGTATTGTCTTGTTACAGTTTTGTACGGTTCTTTCAACTAAACCCATTCTGCTGCATTTATACAATATAAAGAATGCAGCCCGGACGTGCCCAATGTCCTCTGTGATTTACAGTATGTCACTGTTGTATTTTATAGATGTTCAGGTTTCATTCATTCTGTCAATTTTTATCAATAACTTCAAATTAACATTTGGTTCCAAACTAGTTAGTAAGTGACAACTCATTTAAGCTAAATATGCGTCACTGTTACCCATTCGGGCCTAGTTTTACTCAGATCTTTGGCTATTAGGGTAAAGGTGTTTAATGCTAGAAAATGATAAAATCACAGAGCTCAGAGTTTCAAATGGCAAATTTTGGTAACAGAGTTGTAAAAGAGTTGTAAAAATGTTAAACGTTTTAAAATATGAATAGAAAGTAGCTTATGTAATATGTATTTGGATCAACATTTTAGGTTAAGCTGCTGCTTGCACTGACCATTTCTTGAAAAAGAAAACACAGCTGAACATGTTCTCCATACAGAGAGAGGCAGAGAAGTCCAATCACACCAGCCATTATATTTGGGTTTGAACGTGTTTGTAATATATATTCGATGTTTATATCAAGTCCTGTTCAAATGTGTTGTTTATTGTTAGGTTATCTGTGTCATGCAGCAGAAAGTGTGCACACGCAACACAGCGCTGTTTGTGAAGAACGGTCAGGCGTGTGGAGCCGGGGCCCCTCCCCAGTTCCCTTTCCGCTGCCCACGATGTGGAGAACATGAACGTTTTCAGAGTCTGGCTTCTCTCAGGGCTCACCTAGAGTACAAACACCCATTCCACACTAATCATGATATCAGCCTCCCATCCAAAAGGGGTCACTCTAACGTAGAGTGCATTGAAAAGTGCAAAGGCTTGAACTTTGACATGTTTGTAGGTGATGCTAGCACAAACACTAACTCAGTTGGAAGAGATAAACTCATATTCAATACTGACCCAACTCCATCACAACGGTGTGCAGAATTGCACAAAGACAGAAAGCTGACGTCCCCGGAGAGGAGCCTCAGAGTTGAGGAAACAGCTAGTGTCGGGCCCCTATCGGCCCCAGTAGTGTCAGTGGAGAAGAAACTGGAAGGGATGATGAGGACTGCCAACAGCAATATGGAACGACGTCTACTACGGCTTAGCTCAGAGTTAGCACAGACAGACACTGCCATATTGTGTGAGCGTGCTCACTCGCATCACCTGGCCCAGGAGAAACAGGAAGTGCTGGAGCGAGAAAGGGCGCTTAGTAGACAGGTAGACGCTGCAGTCATGGTGATCGCCACACTGCGTCAAAAGCTCAGCATCTCAGAGCATGAGTTGGAGAGGAGAGAACAGTGAGTGAAAGATTTTAGTATTCTTTAAGCTTTGTCCATCATTGGTGGACTGTTACCACGACTATTATTACCTGGGATTATTTTTACAGATTTATTTTTAGTTTCATAGAAGGTTGAAAGATGTTGAAATCTTAACTGGCACACAAACATATTGTCCATAATTATTTATAATCCATAAAAATATAATTCTGACCAATAAATTACTTGTACCATACATTCTGTTTCTTAAATGTAAATTCCCTTTTAAAAACAAAACACCTTTCTGAGGTTGCTCCAGTTATGATGCAGTTCCTTTGCTAGAGTGGCAATATTAGGCGTTGCACTTTCCCTATTTATAGTAATAGAAGTGCTGTTACTATGGTCTTGTTGATAACTATAATTTTTGTGTGGGCCTAATGTTTCAGTTTCATAAACTACTTATAACTGTTTCTCAGGGAGGTTATTACCATTCATAAGTTCATGGAAGCGGCAGCGCAGCATGAGATCTGTGGAAAGGTTCGTTTACGACGGTTCATTGAAGGCCTCCTGCGACGGATTACCCTAGCTGAGAGACTACTGGAATATTATCAGAGCGCCCCCCGCAGGCACTACTGCACCGCTCACCCTGTATGTCATAAAATTTACTATAACATTGGATGTGGCCATATTTCATTTCCTCGTATGTACAGTATTAAAAAGGAAAGTGTCATAGATAATTAATCACCTGACATGGCCCATTTCTAAGATTTTTTCAGTTTACAATGATTAAAGTTCCATTTCAGAAGGATGTCAGTCCCTTGCAGGATTTCTCTAACTTATTTTCTACATGATTTCAGGTGCCTGTCTCATCTGATCTTGGCCCACAGAGATTAACACAAAGCAGGTATTACATTACTGTTTTTAAATTTTTAAATAATATTATGCCCAGACATAAATATTTTTATTAGCAAAAAACATATCTAGTTTATATTTTTGCCCTTATTATTTAGCTTTTTTGAACATGCATTTAATGCTTAAAAGCATGTTTTATGACTATTTGCCTTAACATCTTTTTTGTGGAAATGTACTTGATCAGGGAGCATAAACAGTTCTGTGCAAAAGTCTTAGGCCTTGTTGTTTTAGCAAAGTTTTAATGAGCATCCATATTTATTTTTCAGTCTCATCTTTATTAAAATACAAATAGAAATGCAGGAAATGTACACAAAATAAAGAAAAAAAACAATGTTCAGAACAAGATTGTCTTCTACAGGCAAAAGTTAGTATTTAGTGTGACCTTTCTTGGCACTAAGCACATCTTGAACTCATTTAGGGAGAATCTCCAGGAATCATTATATTAAAATTAGAAATTAGGTTTCCATTCCATTTTGGTTTAAGAGAGCCCTCGAAAGAGAGAGAGAGAGTGCTCAGGTGTAAGGGGAGGTCACACTAAATACTTGCCACTTTAACCTATAGAAGGTGTTTTGGTCTTGGTTTTTCTGTTTTTCTATGGAGCATACAAATTTCCTGTATTTTCTGGTTGTATTCTAATATATGGTCATTATACCATTGCTTAAACCCCATTTATGAAATCAATGGTGGCCTAAAACTTTTGCCCAGTATTTTATGTAGTCGGTGATGCTTATAGATGAAACATATCTCATTTGTCATTTTATTTTCCTGGTGTTTGATGACAGGTCTTCTGAAGACCCTGTTGAGCAGGACGAGGAGCAGCAGCTACTTGGTCGGTCTGGCTGGGGACTGTCTAAATCCTCAGCTGGTAGACTGGGTTATGACAGCTGGTGCCAGGGACAGAGGTCAGGCGGGTATGAGGTTTAGGGACCAATGCAGAGCCGAGCAATGAATGTACATTCAAGTAACACTGTTTAGAATATTATTCCAATTAAAAATATTATATCAACAAATGTGAGTACATAGGGAAATCTCAACCACCAACTTTCTCTGAGAACTTAATTCACCAGTATCGGCTTGAAACTATAGTTTACTATAACTAATAACTACTAAAGTCTTGTTTTGGACACACTACAGTGACCAAGTGACAGAATTAGTATTAGATTAATATTTATCTATTCTTAATGAAATTATGATTTTGGTTTAACTGTTAAGTATTTTAATAATCAAAACACATTTAAATGTAGGCAAAATGAAAAAAAAATTGCCCTTTAATTCAAATTGATCTAGCTATGTCATTACAGGCTGTTACTTAAAGTGGAGTTTTGTAAGCCAGTTAAGATACAATGTGCTTGATTACAAACAAATACTACTGTTTTGGAAAATAAATGTAATTGAAGTTAAAATAATCATGTGAGGCACAGGTCTGTTATAATGCCACTTTAAGCTTGTAGCTTGTACACAGAAAATGCACCTTTAGTAAGAAAAAAACATTATGTAGCAAATATTCATTTTTCTTTGGGGTTTTTTTTGAAGGTGCTGTTGTGTATTTTAAATAGTGGTGCTACATTGTAAGAAATGAATACTTAGCTCTCTGCTTACGTTAGCCAGCCTCATTTAAAATTTAAAAGTGCATATTTCTCTAAATTTTTCTTTCTTTTTAAAACATGCAGCTAATGGAATATTTATCAATGTCATTAAGTGTTCTTAAATTTATTGACAGGTAGTTTGATAGAAGATCCTTTTTCTTTTTGTGCAATTGGAGCAACAGCACTTTTCAACACTTTTGCCAGATCTTTGTTGGCAGAACTACTATTTGAAATGCTTCAGAGAATGAGGTACACTGTGATTTACCAAGTTAAAATATCCTGAAGCTGAACTGCATCTTGCAAAAATATCATAGGAATCCATTTAAAACAAGTCAAGCTCAAACAAACTTAGCTCAAAAGTCTTAATTAAGTTGTTTAAATTTAAAAGGCAATTTGATAAAAGATACGTTTTGATTCTGTATGATTGGATAGTCATCTATACAGCACTTACAGTCATCTTTGGCAAGACTGTCAAAATATACTTTGAAATAAATAATTATCTTCACACTTATTTCATACTTAATATACAAGAAATACTGACAGTATGTTGCCAAGGTCAAAAAGTTAAAAAAAGCAATGAGAATCTTTTATATATATTAAAAGTGTATTGTCCATGAATCTTTGTAACCAACAGAGTGGAGAAACAGGATGGTGTTTTTGGATGTGAGTGGGATTTGTTTGGGTAGACCATGCAAAGGTGCCACAATGGTGAGGGAAATACTAAATAGAGGCTTTAAAACTGACTTGTAAATACTTGTGTGCAGTGGTTCAGATTACAGGGTAGATCTCACCCATAGTTCCTTAATCTTGACATGAAAACAGTTATAGCCAATGGGGGGCATGGGGGACATTTCAGCACAGGCTATTTATTTCATTCAGATTAAAGGAATAGTTCACACAAAATTGAACATTCTGAAGTAGCTGTTTTTTATATAATGAAAGTGAATAATGTGCAAGCTAGATTCTTAATGCCAGATTTTTATTCAGTAACAACTTAAATTTCAGTGTGATCCTCACAAAAGCTGTTATATAGGTATTATATATTTTGACTTGTTGGAGCTGATAACCCCAAGTCCATATCCAGTTTCATTGCATGGAAGAGAGCAGTTTAGCTGAACTTAACTTCAATTTTTCATTGAAGAAAGTCACACGTTAGAAATTACATGAGGCTAAATAAATAAATGGATAAATTTTTTGGTGAACTATACCTTTAAGCTCAGATTTTTCTTCCTATTTTTTACTTTATTAGTATTATTAGCATGTGACCACCTTAGTAGTGTTTTGGCTTCATGTGGGAGGCTTTCAGCATTAGGACAAAAATTGCAATAAATCCACATATACACAAAGACCTGTTGATATGAACAAAAAACCTGAATATAACTAACTATAATGAATGGCACTTTCAGAGGGATTTTCAGTACTGGAAAGATAGTTTAGAAGATATGTTTAGATTAATAAGAAAATGAGGAGCAAAACAATGACTAGTTTAATTGTACTTTGGACTTTGTTTGTGATGTCAGGTTAAGTGATGCAGTTCATTTACTTCATTATTGCTCAATTCCAGCACTGTGATTAGAATCTGATTTTGTCTTCTGAGGTTCCTTCATGTTTCTGTGTCACTAGTTAAGTTGTGTTTACTTGGCAAGGAGTTGTAACGTTGTGTGAGCATGAGGTAGTCAACATCCATCAGTGTTTTACTGTGAGTGAGCATGCTATAATGCTTTAACCAGTGGCTTGTGCAATGTGACAATATTTTCATGATAGGAGGAAAAGAAAAGATGGGAGAGATTTGGAATATCTCTAAGACACCATATAGGCTCAGACATGTTACAGTCAGGCTCAACCTAATTCAGAATTTAGTTTTGAATCTTTTCTCTAATGTGGTGCAGTTTTATACGGTACCTTTTGTGGAGGTATTTTTGATTGCCTTTTGTTATCTGCAAATACCAACTAAATCATAAAGGAATCAAAACACAAGCGCTAAGCCACAAAGTTAAATCAGCCAAACAATTTGCAAATCAGGTCATCATTTAAAAGAACTGACAATGTTTCTTAACTGATTAAACTGATTAAAAACCTGAAGATCGATATCAGTCCAAAAAATTAAATACATTTTATTAATACAATATTATTATTTTTTTTCACAGTGGCAAACATTGTGCAAACCATTTGTCATTATGAATGACAATATTCTTTATCCATGTATTAGGTTGGGCTCTAGAAATTACTTTATAGATGTGACAATCAAAGATAGAACAAAGCTAAATAACATAAACGTTTTAATTTTATCATTCGGTTTATTCCTGAGTCTGATAATAATATCAGGAGTATAATTTTAACTAATGTTTAATGATGTGCCATGTTGGTTTCTGTTAATAATACTGAATTTGTTTTCTCTAGACTTATTATATTAATGTTTGTGCCTTTCTCTTGGAATGTTGTTGTCTGTATTACATTTGTGATACTGTGAGATTTGAAGTCTCACATGAACCTTGCTGCTCTGTGTGATACCCTGAATAATAGAAATGAGATTAAAACTGATCAATAAAGATTGATCTGTTAATGCTATTCCTGTTATCCATCTCTTTGTGGCAATTGCAGCATTATTAAAATCTGAATGGCCAAGCATGCAGTTTGACCCTCTTGTTTTACAGATAGTACACCATTATATTTCCTTTATATTTCCTTTCACCTAGACAAATTCCTTGTGTGTGTGTAAACATACTTGGCAATAAAACTCCTATCCTATCCTATCCTATCCTATTCTATATTTCCTTTAGTGGCCACTAGAGGGTAGCCTTGGTCCAAATGTCCATTCAATAATGACTTTATAGACCTCTATCCTGATGGAATTTGCTTTAATACAATGCAGTGTAAGAGTATGTACACATTTTAGGGCAGTTTAGATCATATATTTATGATATTATTTTTTATACATGTTAAAAAGTTCACTGTTGGTTTCACAGTAAAATAGCCTTCAGCTAATTTAAAATAAATCTAGAAATTAAAAACATAAATTCAAACAACACATTAATGAGAGAGTAATGATTTTTAAGCCAGGTGACATTGGGTAAAACCAGGGCTGTGAGTAAACAATACAGTAGTTGACAATGAGACATTGCGCCCAGTATTTAGATTACTGGTTGACCAATGATTAATATTGATTTTTCAGGTGCAGTTTATTCAATCCATTGATCCTAAATGTGTGTGCATAGCCTTAGTATAGCCTTAACAGGAGTGTAATTAAAAGTTATCTTCATGGATGTTATCTTCAACTAGCTGCACTAAATTAATAGTTTTATCAGGCTTAACCAGCACAGTGTCTGCATATCTTACATTTGTACATTTGGATTTTTAATCTTTTAGGATGTCTGAAAGACTAGATAGCACCATTTGCTATGCAATGCAAATGGTGCTAATCTAGGCTATCCAAACGTTCTCTATCCACAGACTGTCAAAGATTTGTTATTTTTAACTTTGAAATGATGACAAAACTCCTTGTGGGAATTTTCCATATGTTATGTTTGGGACAGTATGTCTATATGTATATATATATCTCATAAGTAAAACATCCCATTATACATTAAGAAATATGTTCTTTCTCAAAGTATGCTTCAGCCCTTTGTAGTGTAGAAGAGCTTTGGGACATAACGCTTACAGACAGTTGTTTGGCTGTAAAAACAACCCTCCAGAGGAAGGTAACATATTAACCAGAGAGTATAGAGCTATGGCCAAAGAGCAAAGACCTCTCAGCTACATTAAACAAAAATGACTTTCAGAAACAGAGACCACAGAGCGAAAAACGAGCAAAGTTTGTAACAAGCCATCAGTGGAGCATGATGGCTTGTTATGATGGGAAATGTTAACACTATAGAAAATTCAAGGGTTAATTTAACTCTCTATTTCTATATCTTTCATTGTAAAGCTCTTGAAGACCAGAGAATCACTTGGTTGTGGGCTCATTGTTGTCTTTATTATGGCTGTGAGCATTTTAAGGGGCTCTGTAATATTGTTGAGGGTGTTGAGGCTCAGACTGATGTTACTCTTTGCAGTTAGAATGCTGAGGCCATGATTGCTCCAATTTACATTTTTCTGAAGGTTTTTGTTTGACATAGGCTTTTCATGATGATTTCAGATTCAAAATACAGCTTTGTGTTTAGTATTTTCTAAATTTAAACATGTTTAGTTAAAATTGTAGCACTTCAATGTCCTCAGCCCTTGATATCCTTGAAATTTGGCATATTATATTTATTTTGTATTTATGTATAGATAAATTGGTGTGGGGAGGTTTCAAAAATGTAAAAACAAAACAATAAAAGATAATACTTTCAAATTTAAATTTAAAACAATACTGTAGCGCAATAAAAACTTGAATGAATAGCAAAACAGGTGGCAGAATCTGTTGTTTTTATTGATGGTTCAGCTCTCTAAACATTGTAGAACTAAATAAAATCGAATTTGTTTACTGAGAGATCTCTGTGTGTTCGCATTAACTATGCAGAAAGTTTATGGGTCACATTGAGATTATTATTCGAGAGTCTTCAGACAAATATTATTAGAAAGCACATTGACATTTAAATTCATAACCTAATGTGCTATTCAGTCATTTGTGCGATAGCTTAATGAGTACTGGAGCATTTTATGCATTTATTAATGTTTGGTGTAAATTGAGAAGACACAGTAGAGCATCCTTATGATGTCATGAACAAGTGTTTCTTCACAGTCATAGTGTGTGTGTGTGTGTGTGTGTGGGTGGTCCTACAAACTCAGAAGACTAATGTAGGCGGTGGTGTTGCATCCTGTTACATAGTCTCATCTGTTTATAGATGATCTGTGGTTATGTGCGTGCCAATAAATGATGAGGCAAAGTATACAGGAATAACTACATGAGCACAGATGACTAGACTGTCCACATGTTATTTCTGTGTAAATATATACTTTAAACTAATGTCATGCAAACATGTTTATGAGTCACTTTTAGTTGGGCAACAGCCAGCATGTCGTTTCTACAGTGAATGAAATCACTGGTTTATCACCAACAGTTTCTATAATAATCAGTCTTTTCACTTTAGGATTCCAGTTTAGGATTTGTAAAACATTAAATGATCCAACAAGATGTTACTGTGCATTATCCAAAAAAAATATACCGAAATATACTAGATGTAGATTCATTCCAGGTTCATTTGAAATCTGTTTAAATCAGTTACCCTGAAGTTCATACAGGTGCCCTAACAGGGTCAGTGAAGTTCATTATATTCAACAGGAACCTAAGTTTGTTAACCAGAAAAGAGCCGAATAAAAACCTAACAACTGTTGTTTTAATATTATATTAAAAACTATTTTGCGAAATATTCCGCTTAAATAAATGCTGTCGGGTGTATTTATTTGCCATGAAATAAGTGTGACGTTTCGTATCACTGTACAGCCTTTAATCGTGGACGTGCAATAAACGTACTAAATCTGGGTAATAATAAAATTGTTGAGTTTCCACGGGTGAGACTAGACTAATAAAAAATCTTATTAAAACAGAAATTAGACGTAGTCCTGACTAACCACTACAGTACGTGGTGGAGAAAAATCGGTGTTATTGCTCCTTAAAAAGCAAGATTGTGTGGGAGTTGTAGTAAACTACCTTAAGTTTATTATCTTTCACTCTGTCCATGTACGGTCATTGCAAAGACCTTTTCATCTGCGACTGACGACTTTGAATAAAGCCAAAAAATGTTAAGGCAGAAGTTTTTTGAGTCCCTCGTTTTGTATGATCGCTAAATTTTCACAGTGTGTAAACTACATTTCCCACAATCCTCTGAGTGACGTATAGCCTTGCTGACGTTGCGTATGTATTAATCGAATGCCTGTATATGGGATAGTCTTGACATGATCGTAATGTACATGTAGCGTTATTTCCTAAGGGTTTGCTGCAGTTTCAAAGTGGCCTCGATTTCGAAGACCCAAAAGATGAAGTTATTTCGTTTTCGTAATGAAAGCTGCTTTTGATAAAGCACGGGAGCAAAGTGCGTAAAGTTCAACGTCAAGTGCACTACCTTCTAACTACCTTCCGCAGCTCTTCTTTGGTGGGGGAGCATAACAAAGTGTTTTTGGAAAATCAAAGCAAACTGAAACCCTATTGGCTGAAGTCAGAGTCGCTGGTTTTAAGGTTGCACCCCGGAGCGGCGCCTCCGGTCACATACACGCACATCTATGAGACCGACGCGTTCAGCATGGGTATGTTTTTATTAAAAACAGGCGCTTCTATAATGCATGATCATCCTGTCATGTACGGCATGCTTAAAGTGATTATGGAAAGGTCCGAATCAGCTGATTGGACAGGTTGGATAAACCCAAAGACGGTGCCAGCGGTGTGCAATTCAACCCTCCGTTAATGCCCTTCCAGGTGAGTTCTTTAGGACCCTTGGTGCTGATATCGGTGGGGGAATACACCGAAGAGAGCAGCCCTTGTGTGTTGTCACCCAGAGGGACAATATCCATCAAATAGACGCTGCAGACGGACCCACTGCTTTCCTTGACATTTTGGCACCACCGTATGACCCGGATGAAAGGAGAGACTGCTATTATAAAAAGTATTATAAAAAAAACTATTATAAAGTCTTGGATTCAGAGGCTGCTGATAGGAAGAACGGAGCCCAGGAACAGGGTGACTTATGGCTAATGGAAATACCATAGCCTAGTGAATTCTGATGTGGTGGTGAACCTTACCCAGGACCTAAAGTGTCCCTCTGAAGGAACTGAAAATAAGCCCGTGGTGATTAAATACATTTTATTGTGTATTAAGTCTTAATACCCTTTCAGAATTGCCTTCGTTAATTGGCAAGTGATGTATTTAAAATCTAGATCCGTGTCAAACAACCCACATTCAAATTGTGTTCAGCTTCTGTTTGTCTTTTGGCCACTGATCATATTATGAATTATTTTGTTTTTTTAAATTAATAAATTTACAGTAATTGCCTGTAGATTATGTAAAGAACTACCTTTTGAAGGGTACAGAATCAACACACTTAATCCTGCATTTTACTAGTCTGTTGTCTGGATACAGTTTGGATAACTTGTGATATGTGTTTCAGTATGTAGTGGCAGTGGGAGTCTATTCTTATTCTACTCTATATGTCCCTTTATTTCAATGCATTAAGACAACAAGGCCAACATCTGACAGAGATATGACTTCACTGTGATTTGGCCTACACTACACATTTCCCTGAACACTCCTAACAATTATTAAATACAGGATTTAGTCAGGCACGTAGGCTGCTAAGTTAAACTCTGTATTGGAAGTATGCAGAATGGTGAATCTAATTAATTAAATTTTGTTATTACATAATAAAGCATAGTATGACTGGTCTTTTTAATTATTGAGTGTAGTTTGTAAGTGCTGACATTATATTTAACAAAAACACGACGTTCTCAGATTCTTCCCAAGCATTTTATAGTCAAAGCACGGACTCCTTGCGCTCAATTGTTTGTCAAATTGCGGACTCTAGTGGTGTACCTTTGTATTACTGTCTTGTGTTTTACAGAAGAGCTTATTTTCAAACCAAATGAACCACGTGATTTTTATAATTGTTTTATTTAAACACATAAATGATAATATTGTAAATAAAAATGCTCATTGAAAAAAACTCATTGAGCTATGTAAACACTATGGATACCTCAGTGTGGTTATTTACAATTTTGCGCCGCATGACACAGGTAACAGATGGCACAATACTTTGCAAAAATTGTTAGAAAAGTAAATGTGCTTAACGGATGTTACTATTTGGCTACTACGACAAATTGTATTCAACATTTAAGTTAAAAGCTGCCTTCGCAGGTTTGTGTATGCAGAAACAGTGAACCTGATTTCACCAAGTAGGACATATTCCTGTGTTAGTCCTTAAACAACCTTTTAATCAACCTTTTTTATCAGATTGTAGAATTTTATGTAGGGTCAATGTAGGCGTAATACTGAGTAGGGGGCTTATCAATTCACTATTTCCCTTTTGATTTTAGGGGTAAGTTTTGGTTAGGGTTTAGTTATGGGGAGGGTTTAGGTTAGGACAATGTTTCTTTACAACGAATGTTGTTCCAGGACCAACAAAACGGTGATTTTACCTGGTGAAATCGCGGTGACCGCAGAAACAGTGATAGCTCCGCATTAAATGGAGCCGCGTATAACGACCGGCTGCAGCAGTCGGAACTTCTGGATCGGTTCACATCAGCGTCCCGTCCGCGCTCGAGTCGTGCGGAGGCGCAGACCCTTTTTTATCTTTCTGTCTCTGATGGATTTTCGTGTGCCGCCTCCGCTCGTCGCTCCTCGCAAACTTCCTCCCGCAGAAGTCACAGGAGAAGGGCTTCTCCCCTGTGTGCGTGCGTATGTGGGTCGTGAGGTGGTCGCTCCGGCTGAAGCTGCGCATGCAGATGCGGCACTGAAACGGCTTGTGTCCGGTGTGAATCCGGACGTGTCGCGTCAGCTCATCCGAGCGGGAGAATCTTCGATCGCATCCCTCAGCCGGACAGGGATACGGGCGCTCGTGGACCGGCGTTTTGCACGGTCGGTTTGGGTACTTCCGTGGCCGCAATATTGGCCTAAGTGGGACGTTTTGAGGACTGGCCTCCATAGGTGGCCTTGACGTGTCCACTGGACACGCCAGTGTAAAATTTCTTATTGTGTTCAAGGGAGTCAGAGGCGGGGGAACGCGAATAGACTCCAAAGAGCATGAAAATGGCTTTATGTCCTGAAACATAGCCATGTCTCTTTGGCTGTTGGCTGTGGTTTGATAGAAACCCCCGTATTCGGGAATGATAGAAAACAGCGTTCCGTCTATAGTTGACTTTGGAGTTGAGTAGGACGGAGTGGCGTATGTCAAGGGACACGTAGTGGTCGATAGATAGGCCGAAGGGTCCTGGTAACCATCGGCACTACAGGTGTAAGTGGGAGGAGATGTGTACATATGCTCCATGTTGGGAAGAGTTTGGCCTACTTTGGAACAGTCTTGAGTAGGTTCTGTGGGACCGGAAGAACCCGTGGAAAATGTACCTGGGGGAGATGCCCTGTCTTGAACCCCTGCACTCACAAAGTTGAGTATTCCCTCCTGATTCCAACTTCCGTGCGCGTCGATGGAGATTTTTCCCGTGTAGGCGACAGGCGGACTGTGCGGCGGGAACTTGTTCGACTCTGCTAGACCAAGACCCCGTTTCTCTACGCCGAAATTGTCGGTGCTCAAGCCACCTGTAAGAATAAAAGCAGACGTTTCTATTGAGTTTCCAACGAATATGTATTTATATCATGACATATTCTTTAGGAATATTTAGTATTGGTTTGGCAAAATATTAAGTTTAACTACCTGTTTGATTGTAGGTAACAAAGAGAGCTATCTTACACTAGTTTGTACTATAAATATTATCTCATAGTAATAATTAATCTCAGAGTAAAGTCAATTGCCATCCATATACACGTAAATCAAGTGGAGTGCACTTAGAATAGCAAAGTTGTTTTTAAAATATTTGGATTAACCCACCTTTCGCGGCTAGCTATCACACTTACACTTATCACAAGTTTGTAATATAGAAAAACAGCCTAAATCTCTGCTACAAAACGCTATTGCACATTTTTATTGTTATTGAGCACGACAAAATATGAAGCTGATTTAACACACGTTAAACCTATGGTGGGACATGCTGTCATAAATGCACATTATCACAATGGGAACTCAGTAGCTTATTGTATGCTTTTCAGCAAAATATATAACTACACAACAATTCATGACCAGCAAAATGGAAAAGGTAACATACTATAATATCAAACCATTGCATGGCATATTGTAATAATAAATTGTATACCATTACAATCTATAGTAAAACAAACTTGACAACCTGCCCCGACGTGCCCTGAAAGCACATTTGATCTTTAAAGTCTACCTGCATTATCTACTTTGCCTTAATGCATCTCAGTGTGGCTTTCTTGTGTTCACTTGTTTCTTGTATTCACTTGTCTAGTAAATACGATTAAAGTCTAACATTTTAGTTTGGAAGGTGGGATTTAGCTCACAAAACTAATTTAAGGCGGTTTTAAGGCAAAACTAATTAAAGGCAGTTTCAAAGGCAACAGAACCAATGTTAAAAGGCTCTGCGACAAGACCTTCCTTTCCTTAAATGATGCATACATACTACTTTCTTACCTCCCGATGCTTCACTGAACTGGTCAGAGCAGACCCCCACTTCTACATCTGAGAAGCCTGTGGACAGTGATGAGGGGATCTCATCCAGAGAATACACGTTTGATGGCAGAGAGCGCATGAACTCGTTCAGCGACGCCGTGATTTTATCCCCGGTGTTAGCTGTTGCTGTCATTTCGGTCCTCGGTGTTGTCAGAATTGACCAGGCTAAATTTACTTAAGTTGTTCGCAGAGATTGTATGATGTTATTGATTTGATATAAATGCCTTTCCTACGCTTTAGTTCACCTGCGTGATCATCATAAAGGCGCGCATTGCTCTGTTACAATGAATCCGTGAGCCATCAGCTCCTTTCAAGGGTCTCGTAGCCAATAAATGAAACTTTATGTCGTAGTATGCATTTAAGAGGAGCCTGTCAATGCCCCGTGACGTCACTGACCATACAAGGAGACAACAGTGTGAAAAAAACGGGTTGGGCTGTTTTTTTGGCTTGCAGCCACATGACGACACGAGGGAGGCCATTAAAATACATTTTAAACAGAGCATTGAGTTGAACATAACAAGTCATTTTTATAAATCTGATTGTGTGCGGTAGATATTAATTTGATAGCTCAGATTTGTGAGCCGCCTAAGCGATTTTCTCTGAATCATTATTTGGGAAGTTTATGGTGTACATTATTATCAGGAATTCCGGTTTTGTGCGCACCCCATAAAAGGATATTATCCGGTAATCTCAGACACGCCCTATTTGACTTATATGGGACGCATCCGGGAAACTTACACGGAAAATAACCATCCAGCTTGAGCGCACATCCCACAGAGGAAACACAATACAAGTAAATTCAGGAAAGTGATATTTTAATATGTAGGAAAGTTACTCTAATTTTAGGGGTGTTAAAGAAAATGTAAAAGCAAATAATTGTATAAATACGCACCAGCGCAAACACCGGTATTTTGGTCTTAGATAGTATTTTGAAGCATTTCAAGTATCTCAAAACAGACATTTTTATTTTCATTTGACCTCCAGATGTCACTGATTGATATGTTTTTTAACATTTACTCTCAAGCATCTTTCTCTTGATCCTGTTATTATAAGGTCTTATTCCAATATGTTCTTAAGTGTTCAGTGTTGACACTGTAAGGCCGTTCTCAGCTCTTCATCATCTCCTTCGTCATTTCTTGTTTTTCTTGCCACCATGGTCTATTTTCATCTATGGCAGTATGAGCAACAGAGCTGTATGTGTGACTGAGGCCTAATTCATATCCGCCCACACCATGGAACAGCCCCTTCTCCATGGAGTCCTAGTGAAAGTGGAGCCTCTTTGAATAGATCTGCATCTGCCCTCTTCTTCTGTACAGACCCTACCCAACTGCTTCCCTTTTCTCTGTTCCTATTCACACTCGCCCACAAGCACAGGCACTGCACGCTGACTGAGCTTCTGTGCATCCCACATTACAGTTTCTCCAAACTGTACTCTCAAGATTGATCATAATCAGATCTAATTTAATAGTCTTTTAGTAGTAGAGTTCAGCTAGTAAAGTATGACTGTGCAAACTCTTGGAGGAAACAGTTTTATTATAGTATTTATAATTAGAACTATATTGGCAATTTGGATTTGGCACACTCTTTTGTCCACAGGGACTTACAGTGCATTTAAGGTACAGTATACAGTATACAGCATTTAAAGTATATCAGTCTGCATGATCCCTGGGAATCAAACCTATGATTGTGGTGTATTTATCAGCATGAAATACAGGAATATTGAACGGAATAGTTAATGTCTATGGGCCCTTTATCCCTTAAAGAAAAGAATTACAAAAGACACATTAAAATATTATTTAATAGAGCCTAAAGTAGTAATTAATTGAACTGTTTCTGTAATTAATTAACCTGAAGTTCTCTTTTGTGCCAAAAAAGTTTTGTTAAAGGGTTTTAAAAGCATAAAGGGTCTTTGGAGTTCTGAAGGGTTCTTAATAGAACCTTAATGAACCTTTTATTCTAGGAGTGTATGTGGGAGAGAGGGAGTGGAGGGAAGACAAGGTTCTAGCCATCTAATAAGGCTAACATACTACTGAAACCGATCATACTGTCAATATGGACAGGTGTCAGTAATGTGTTCTCAATAATGAGAATTTGTTTCTTCAGTAACAAACCTGCAGCGTTATTTCCCTTCCTGTCATCTCAGATGTGGCGGCTCTGATAATGTGCCTGTTCTGAAAATGTCAACACCACATCAGCTCTGCAACATCCTGAAGCCTTCAGACTGACTTCAACAGTGGCCTGTCATTCTGATAATCTGATGTCGTCGTGTTGCCTTTTACTTCAACAATAGCACTAAATTTGGCATTACTGAAGCCTGGCCCAGTCAGTTATTATGATTTATGAGTTCAGGTGTCATGTTATATGTGTAGCTTGTGGCTTATTGAAAGCCAAACATCTATTCATTCTCAAAATTGTTGGGGGCAGCGCAAATGTTCACTTCCTTTGTCTTACGCCTACAGACGCAAACATTTCTTGCCATTGTGCCAGTGTTGCTAGTCACCAGGAAAAGTTAATTGCAGCTGTGGAAGACAGAATACTTATATAACTTAGACAACCAGTTATCAGGGGTATTACTAAAAATTTAGATTGAAAATATCAAAAATACCTGAAACACTGATATTGAATGATAATGAATGAGAAATCTGACATTAAGCCAAATAATTCAAAACATTTATCACCATTTCAGTCATAATAAAAAAATCCACCTATATTTCAATTAAAGGATTTAAAATAGTGTATTCTTGTAGCAGATGGTAAATTATTTCGGCGGGTTGTTCGATATCTTCCCCATCCCAGCCCCTCCCTTTGTGCCCCCCTTATGCCCCATGTGCCTTGCACACCCACATAGCGCCATGTTGGGATGGGTTCACAGCCTATTTTGTTTGTGTTCGCTTTGGTGTTGTGTGGGGGTTTGGTGACCCCTGCACATGACGATTAATCAAACGTCACTCTGTGATTTCTCCAGAAATCATTATTCTTTTTTTAACACAACACGCCTGTGGTAAATGTGGTCTTACTTGTTTTGATAAACCTTCCCTTTCAGCCGGCATACAGCTCCAACTGAATATTTTTGCACATATAGGCTTATAAAGAAATTTAAGTTTAGGTAAACTTTGAATATATAGTGACAGTATATATTAAATATATAAGATAGTACACAAAAATTGCATGTACTGTATATGAATTATATTTGATTTGCTTTTCAACAGAGGTGGTTCTCTTGAGGTATGGGTTATCTAGGCATTCATGAAAGTTCACTTTTTGTCAATTGTTGTGCTGCTGTTTTTATTAACATTTAAAAAAAGAGGAATAGGAATAATACATTTTAGTTACTAAATTAGAATTAAAAGTCAGATTTTTGGCTTGCAACCATTATTGTTTAGCCATTTCTACACATTAACACACTTCTAAAACTTACTGAACAAGTAAATTGTGACTTTTAAACCTACCAGGACTGAAGGCCACATTCTTCTGTGTGTATTAGGTTTTCATGGTCAGGAACAACGGTGTAGAGCTTCTCTCTTCTCTAGGTCCTTCACTGCTTTTTTCCGCTGTTAGCCTAAACAGAACTACCACTGAAGTCTAATCAGATCTGGTCCTCAACATCTCTAGGAGGAGGTTCATGTATGCTTTTCTATTCATTCAGAAACCAAGCAAAAAACTGGACAATGCACTTGTTCCCACCTCCAAACACCCTCACAACTGAAACTGCTATGGTAATGAGTAAGATCTGGGGAACTCAGAGAGCTTGTCCTTTAGTGGGGGGATTCCGTAGGTGTGCACCCTACCCTGAAGGCGTGGCTTTCCAAGCAGCTGAGCTAAAGTGATGGGGGTCGTAAGCAACAGAGGCGACCCAACTACTTTATTGTTTTTGGAGTTTTTATCAAATCTGTTTCTAGTGATCCTCTTGAGTAAACATCTGCAGATGCCTCCTATAAGACATATCAGAAAAACTATGAAGATCTTTGGGCTTGCAAGGGCTGCAAAAATGTAATTTCTATGTATCTAATAGATTGACTTTATTTACTTCTGTTTTTTGAATGTCAGTTCTTCCTGAATTATCAAACCATTAGATAGTAAGTGTAAATGATTTAAACACAAATTTCCCAGGGCAGAACATTATTCAATTGGTTGATCTTTCTGAGTAACTGTCTGGCAGAATCTGGCAGAAGAACTGCCTGTATACGTAAACTCTGAGATGATGCAGCAACACAATTACTATTTAATTTACTGACTGAGAGGAAGACACAATCTATAATTAACAATTGGTAGGTGCAGGAGAGTGCACATTATTATTTTACTTGTGTAAACTATATACACCTTATTGTGTTGTTTATTCTGTTGAGCTGCACACATGTAAAATTAAGGATATGGAAAAAGGCTGATGGAACAGGGTTTACAGAAAATGGTCTTGCTGAATATTATATAATTTAAGGCCAAACAGGTTGATTTAAGATTACGGAAGACAGAGCAGGAACATTCAAGATTATAGGACTTTATATTGCTAGAGTTTGTTTTCAGGTCTAAGAAAACCATCCTTAACCATTTTTAAAAGAGTTTTTTTACAGAATGAAGTGCTATAAGTGCATATAAACATGATAATAATAATTACTGTTATTATAGTTATTACCATATATTAAAATATATTACACTAATATGTAAAAAACAATTACAGTAATTACTACTAAAAACACTAATAATGATTCACATTTCCTATAATTTCAGAATATCTTTTTAAATTCTCAGCAGATATAAGTAATATTCTCAGTCTTCCATGGATAAAATAAGAAGCTCCAGATCTTTTCTTTTTCTCTCAGGGATCAGTGAACCCCCATCAGGCAAAATTCCCTGTGCGTAGGAGGAAAGAGCAGGAAGATGGATGGCCAAGGCCCCGGAGTTTGATGCTATTGCCCATGTCATCACCAAGAAACAAAGACAGAAGGCACCAGCATGGAGAGGATGGAGACCCTGGATCATTAGATGGAAGATCTAGCTTTGCAGGCAGCTTTAAAAAAATTCACCCTTATTTCCATATGTTTTACCCATATCTGCTGTTTATTTATATAAAGGTGATCTGTATGTAATCTTAGAGAATAAATGGAGGGCCATAAACGGATGCTGATGATGTTTTGTCTTATTTCGGTTCTTCAGCCTTGTAATGTTCATTGAGCAGATATTCCTCACAGTCCCACACAGAGCGATTATTTGAGTGGTCACAGACAAAATAACCACCCCCAAATATACACATGCTGGAAAACACCAACCCACATACAGTAGTCAACAGAACAACCAAATCATAATTTTTACATCCAGTATATTATAGAAGCAGAATATACAAATATTCAAAGGTATTAAGGTGCAAAAATTCACATGCATATGAAACATGGCTTGCTACGTTGCTGAAAATCTAAAAAAAATCAATGTATATATTTATACATTACATTAAATTTGTGCAATGTCAACCCAAAAAAGACTATACTCGATGTTAGACTTCGGCGTTTTTGGCGTTGTATTACGCAGAGCCCAGTAGATGGCGCCATACTCTTCGTCATTTCGTAAACCACGTTCCACTTCACAACCATCAAGTTTACGAGATGTTGCTCAAGATGTACAGCTAGTGTTCCGCTAACCTGCTCTGTTTTGACTTCTCTGGACAAATTAAATAAAACACAGTAAGTTTATAATCCACCAAACTATAAAAATTTGATATAAGAGGAGCTGATCGTCCTTTCAAGTCTTAAATACTAACAATAGTGAACCAATGAATTATAGTTTTCACAATAAGTGTTTCTGATGTTTTTAAAGGCTCAGGCATGAAATTTGAAGCGTTTCTCTCCTGCTTTTAAAATCCCACCTAGCTTTAAAATGAATTCAAAACTAACACTTTTAAAGAATGTCAGTGATAATGTTGATGCTACTTATTAAAAGCTGGAAGAGATCAGGGGCTGCCACTCTCCATAAAGGACAAAAATACACCATGATGGGATGTATTACAGTATAAATGTCATTAATCACTGAAATCTTGCCCTTACTGTAGCTTTCAGATTTTATCCCTAGTGTATATTTCATTGTATGAAATGGAGTAGCATGATATTTCTATAATATTTCATGTGTTACACAGAAGTAATACAGGTTTAAATGAGTAAACTATGCTTGAACTTAAATCGTTAAATTAATTGCTTATTTAATTTTTTAGAAACCAAGACAATATTGTGTTCGCTGTCTCCACTGCAGGTCCATTCTTATGGTCAAAAGGCAGAGCGGTTGATAGCTAAAGAGAAATATGAGAAGGTGATTTTATGCCATGGTGAGGCGGCAGGTAAATTAATGGGGGCCTTTTCCTCCCCAACACCTCAGTCTAACCACACATAAAGAACTACCCACATGGTTTAACTTTACAGGACAGTGATTCATAAATAAAAGAACAGAAATGAGTCTGTCTTTGTCTCTCTCTCTCTCTCGCTCTCTCTCTCTCTGAAACAGGCTGTGGCAATGACACAGAGTGAACAGGTAAGTCAACATACTTGTGATGATTAGACAGGTGTGACTTCATTCTAGCAGTCTGACGTGTTACATGTTTAAAATTTACTTAGTTTTTTTACTTATATTACAGACATATGTTATGGAATTCACATTTGTTAACATTTTAAGTAGTTCATATCATAGCTCTTAAACTCAGTGTCTAAGAGAAACTGTTTCAAATTTTAAGTGTTTCACGTTTTCTGCTACTGGTTGTGTGAGAATTTTGGTGGGCTGTATGTCAGCAACACTTTAATGTTAAGAGCTTAAACTGAGAGCAAACAATGGCATTTGCTGTCATCACGTGTTCACTTTTAAGGCACTTTATGTAAATTCATACACAAGTTCAAAAGGTACAAGATGGTGTTATGAAAGGCCTTCCTTTTACCTTCTAAGGTACTAATAATAAAAAGGGAACAAATTTGTTCTCTTAAGTACAGGATTTGCACCCTTTGTACCTTCTTATAAAATGCAGACACTTGTGAAGTACAGACATTACATTAACATTACCTCCCATAATTATATTCATTAAAGTAAGGCTGTCTCTAGAGCTCCAGAAACCTAAACTCAAAGGAAAGCCCTTGATCAGCTTTTCAGAACACTCACCCCTGTCAGCATCTTGTACTGTGACCTTTACCAAAACATCTAGTCAAACAGTCCTCCAACAGGAAGCCCTGTGACCTTCACTTGGCAGGAAGGCAGCAAATGATGACAAAACTCACCTGAAGGAGCAGAGCACTGTCATCTCTGACTTTTGGAAGCTTGTGACTGTCCTACTAATGGAGAATGAGCAGTTACTGGAGGAACATGAGAAACTGAAGGTGGAAAATGCTCATCTGAAGAAAGAAGCTTATGAGGAGCATACAGGCTCCTTGCATTCTCCTTGCAAGATTCTTTCAGCTATGGATCAGACACTCCTACTGAACCTTTGTCAATTTTTGCCAACAACTCACTTCTAAAGCAAAATGTTCATTTTGTCATTTTAGACTGTTGCTTTAGAAGTGAGTTGTTGTATTAAGTTCAGGAGGTCAGGAGTGTATTTGGCTTAAACTACACTGACACGACTATCTGGCTTTTAAATAGTGTGTTTAGTCAATCAGCCTTAATCCTCAAATACAAATGTATTTTTAACAGAAAACTGACTGAATAATGTTTATGAATCACAGTTTTTAATGGAGGTTAATGGAGCGTGCAAATGGAATCATGACACAAAATTCTGATTAATCCATTTTTAATGGAAAATGTAAAACATCTCTTTAACTTCAATGTACATACAGTAGCAAACAACACATACAGCAAATAAAGCACACCATGTTATAGAAAATCATAATATATATATGTATATTCTGCTATTTACATATTACATTTCAGCTGAAATTTTCACAAGATCTTTTTTCAAACACAGAATAAACTGCAATTTCTTTAATATTCTGCTTATGCACAGTGAGTATTTGCCAAACTGTAAATAATTTAATGTAGTCTTTAAGCATAATTAAAACCTGTCAGTTTGGCAGCTGCTGACCTGATGTAATGCTGCTCTGATTGTGTTGGTATCGATGCTCTCTCCACCTGTCCAAAACACAGCATGACAAACACTTTGCAGTGCAAGAACTACTGATAAAGAAACGTCATGAATCATTATCACCTCTGGAAAAAAGTGTATTTGCAAGTATTGTTCTTTCCAGTGAATTTCCATAGCTTTCAGAATGTGCGACACTTGGAAGTGATGGACTTTCTCATTGCACCTTCCTCGAGAGCACAGTGTAGTACTTTCATCCTTTTGATTTGCCTGTCCCCCCCTTACCTCACTTCCTGTCCACACAGGAAGACACAATAGGGAATTTGAAACAAAAAGAACAGAATCAAAGAGAAGACAGTGACATCACAGAGAAAGTGACAGAACCTTGGAGAGAACCATGAGTGGTCCATTATGTTGGTATCAAATCTAAGAGCAAAAAATCCAGAGATTGTCTTTATGCTCCAAGTGTTTGGATTGAGGAGAAGCTGGGACACTGTCAGGACTCCTTCTTTACCTCCGCTGTGTTCGTTTCCTTCAAATGCTTCTTCACTGTGGCCACAGCGTCTTTCACAGAGTGGTAAAAGATGTTCTTCACCTGAGCATAAAACATGGACCAAAATATTAAACCTTAATTGCGCAATCAGACTTTTTATACACAGAAACATTGCTTTGCCTCGCAAGTTAGACTTACAGATACAGGATACTCAAATTGTTTGGTTACAATTAGGAATTATAAAACTATAATGCCAACTGTGGCTACATTATGCCTGTTACAGTATTACCACATGTACAGATCCAATAAAGACCATGAGTGATGGAGAGATGTAGAATTAAAAAGAGTGTGTAACACTGTGTCCTATCCAAGTGCAACACAATTTCAGTGATGAATCTGTCACCACAGAATGTGAAAATGGCATTAGGCATGACGTCAGCACAACTATGGAACACAATGTCAGAAGCTATTTGATATTTAATGTTTAATATACAGCTGGACCAATGAGATTTCATTTTAGGTGTGGATACCCAGCATGAGCAGTTCAAAATAGAAACCAAGCAGCTGATGAAACATTTTGCAGCTGGTTAGGACACTAACCATGTAAATATAAAAGGTTTTATTATTTGTTGCTTTAATGCACTATGCCTACTTAGAACATTCTTAGGTTACGGGTGTAATAGAACAGAGGGTGTAGATCACTAGAGCAAAGTGTAAGAGTATCAGAACAGAATTAGGCAGATGAAGTTACCTGGAGTTTGTCCTCATAGTTCACATGATCTCTGAGTGGGCGGAGCTCCTGGGTTAGGTAATAGGAATTGTGCGCATGTTCAGGGGACACAAAGTCCACATTTACTTGGATGCAACTGTGCAGATTCATCACCTAAAATACACACAGCATGAAGTAGTGAGCCCCTGCTGGAGTGAATTTCATTACACACTTATCTCACTTTTAAGTGACAGCTCAAAGAAACCAGCCTTTTTCTCAAGAGCTTTCTCAGGACAGATTGCTTAGAATAAAGCCAGTAATGTGAAATGTACCTGGTGCAGTGATCCAGCAGGGATGATGACAGCATCTCCGTGGAACTGGAGGAGTGTACGGCTCTCCACGCCATGTTCCTCCTGCAACCTTTGTCTTAGGTTGGGGCTTAAATACCAGCCGCCCTCACGCAGTGGGTCAGAGTCGCTGTCCCACTCTGAGTCTGAGTCCACCTCTGGTTCTGCCTCAGCCTGCTCAGCAGTGACCTACACAAACCCAACATATATCATTATCTCTGTATTGATAGATATTAAACCAGCAATATGATTCTAAAGTGTTTGTACTTTCCTCTTATGCATTTATATATACAATCCTTTAACTCTCTATTCTCTTCATATTTATTTTTAATATATTTATTCACTTATTGTTCATATTGCTTACGTTGCCCTACTCTGCCATTTTGTATATACATCTGTTTACATTTGTACTGTTTACTGCACATATCTGTCTACACTTGCACTATGTTTACTTTTCATTCCATAACAGTGTTTACATTTGTTTATATTTACATTTTTGTATGTGTGTGCACTTTTAATAAGAGAGCTGTGTGGTGGCATCCGCACAGGCATAAAAGTGAATACCATGTTTCCTGAATTAATCACCTAAATGTACATGGAAAACAACATGAGACCCAATCCTGAGCCTTGTGGCACACCATAGTTTGCCTGTGTTAGGTCAGAGAACCAGAGAACTCATTTATAAAATAAGTACATGCGGACAGAAGTTTCGCATAATCAAATAGTGAGATACCTTTTGAAGGAACTCCTGGATTTTCTGCAGATCTTTACTCATGTAGATGTGCCACAGAGCCCCTGGAATCTCACTTGGGTCTCTCAGTCGTTTCTTTACACTCTCATCCAGAACTTCTCCTTCTAAAAGCTTTAACACACCTAGAACACAAAGGGTTCATAACTGATTAATGTAGAACTGATTAATGTAATGTAAAACACACATTTTCATATTTCTCACAGTGTTGTTAGGACACCAATAAAGTTTTTAAGATATTCTCTGACTCACATAAGCCTATGGAACTATAGGAAATAATAATGGTAGGAATGATGACAACATTACACCAATACATAACAACTACACCAATTCATAATAATTCACCAACCCGAAATTTCAGTGTTGTTTCACCTCACAGTATCATGTTTATTCACATACCTGTTTTGGATGGAGCTCCGTTTCCTTTGGCCACCCCTACATATACCAGAATACTCATGGTATCAGATATTTCAATGTGTAGGTTACTGGTCCCAAAGTCTTGCTCTAGGCATGCTGTTACACCTGCACAAGCACAGGAACCATATATAAGATCCACATATAACAAAAAGCACACCAGCACTTTCAGGGAGAAAAGCGTACCGTGGGCACAGCAGAGGCGAGGACCGAGGTCAGGTCGAATGAAGAAGGAGGGCAGGTGTGAGGCCAGGTTCAGGTGGGCCTCTGGGTCTGTGTACTCTGGTACTGGCAAAGTCTTCATCACATCATGATATCTGAGATGGGTTAAAGCATCACCATAGCTCTTAAAATCAGTCTCCAAGAAAAGGTGAAACCTTTCTTACCTTACTATCTTACATAAGATATGGTATTTAAGCATAAGTGGAGCCATTTTATAAAATGTAAAAAAATTGTTATAAGAATTAGGAAGTGGCCAATAACTTGTTTCAAAAAGATAGAATATTAATTTCCTTTTGGAATATAATTTCAATTAACAAACGTTTTTATTTACAGTTGGTGGAAGTGCAAAACAACTTCCAATCCTTCATTCCACAGCCTTAACATTTGATGATGTTATGGCTGATATAGTCATTACATCATCAAACACATCATAGGTTTATAATACTTGATCATATGTGAATCAGTAAGACATTACTGACAGTGTCCATTATCTGAATCAAGAAAAAAAACTGCAGTCCTGTACCTCAATTGGTTGAGCATGGTGCTAGCAACAACAAGATCACAGGTTCAATTCCCAGAGCATGCAAGGACTGTAAACTACACATTTTAAATGCACTGTAAGTCACTTTGGATAAAAGCGTCTGCCAAATGTAAGAATATAATTGCAAATATAACACCTCTGTCCCACTTCAACAATCCTTAACAGGTTTGGCAATGACTAACTGCTTGAGGTTCAAGCTTGAGTAGAGGTGTATTCAAATATTTGTAAGAGCGCATTTAAATTCAGAAAGCATTACTATTACATAGTGGTACTCTATGCAAATCCTGCTGAGGTGTGGAAAACAACATGAGTTCCAAATGTTTCCAAGAGAGTCAGTACCTGGCAGGCATAAGGGCCAAAAACTCCTCCCCTGATGGCCAGTCCTTTAGTCTATACACCACTGATTCCCCTTTTGTAGACTTTGGCCTCTCTGTGGGTCACGTACAGAAGCACATAAATGACGTTATGTCTATTCAAGTCAAAGGGTAAAAGTCACAGAGCGCCTCATACATGATCAGCACAGGCATGCTGAAGTGTATCACTCACTTGACACATCCTCAAAACCATCCCAGAATTCCTTGACCCTGGAGTTTATAACACTCCCATCTCTGCAGTTGTACAGGTCACTGTGGAGATTGGAGAACTCGCGGCTGAAGTGCTCAGGCTTCCACAGACTATCATTCAAAGTCTTGTGCAATCCAGACACCAGCACTGGCTACAGAGACAATACACCAGTTTCAGTCACAATCACAATCGTACTCACTTTTGAAAATTTTACAGTGCATTTCTTTTTCATTGCCTCCATGAAGCGAGCAGCACCATGTGAAATAAATCCACTTTAATTAGTCCACTTATATGACTGGAATCTCACTTCAAATTAAATGAAATTTTTTTAGTTTTATTGTTTTTCCTTATAGGAAAACATCAAGGGAGATGGAATGGGGAAGAAGATCGGGCCAAGAATCGAATCCGGATCTCTATAAGTATGTGATAGTCGCTCTGACATTTTTTTAGGATACTTAAACTTGCAGTACATTTCTTTAAAATTAAAGTACTAATTCTGTTACTAACTGGTCATTTGTAGCACTAGAGCTATTAATTACCTTTAAATAATATTGCCTAAAACATTTTAATTACGGTTAAAATTTATTAAAAAAACACCAGAATGCTTAGTGTTCACTGTATTAAATGCATTCAGATTATGACTTTCACAGTTATTTCACTAGCAAATGACCCCCTCTCTCACCTAGTGTATGTAGAGATATAGTTAATACTCCACTTGTGTGAGCAATACAGACCTGCTCTTGTGTCCAGTTCTCTTTGAACAGTCTTTGGTTGCCTAGGTGACTGTGATCTTTGAGCCAAAGCAGACGGTGGTTTCCCAGCCAATCATGAGGGACAGTGGCGTAAGGATCAGCCAATGGGCTTTCATCAAGCTTCACCCCCTCTGGTCGCTGCTCCACCTCCTCCCCTGGCAGCAAATCCTTATTCAGCCCCAGCCTGGCCATCTTTGTAGCGGGAATCTTATTTTCCACTACAGAAGCAATTATGTCATCCAGGATGTTGGGCATACGAGTGTTTTGGGCCACCTATAAAATAAAGAATGAATACAGTAAACAGGTACTAGAAATAGTTTAGTTATTGAACAACCAGTTATTGAAAGTTTGCCTCCGTACTTGTCTTCTGTAAATTGTGTAAATATGTATATATCAAACCTGTTCAGAGGAATCATAAACTGGTGCAAAGGCACCTCCAGCAGACCCAAGGCGTAGCTTCCCAGCCGTGGAGGTCAAAAGGTCACGTAGTGTTGATCCTTGTTCTGGGCTGGTGAACTTCCTGTTGTGAGCTTCCACACCATCACACTCTGCCTCCTCTAGAGGATGTTTACAAGACTGAGTCACTCAGATAAATAAGAGAAGCACAACATATCAAATCAAAACCACTGCTCTCCAGAGAGGTCTGCGGTAGAAAATACACAGGACCTGTCAGAACTGTCTTAACCAGACATGACAAGTATTTCCAGCAAAATTTTTCTGCCCTCACTGACAGCAGAATGCTGCCACAGAGCGACAAAATCACAGGCATTCAGAACATATGTGACATTCAGCTCAGCTATGTGGAGCAGGAATTTTGACCATGCCTGAGGGGAAGACAAGCAACTAATAAAATGTCCTGACACACATGTTGTGGTCAAGGCTGCTTTAGACACAACAAACTTAGCTTAATATTGAAAAGATGTCTTTTATTGTTTTTGGCTTTATCGTGTCACATCTAATTTAAAAAGATGTATGATGTGTGTTTGTGTGTGTTAATCCAGCCATTTCCTCACCTCTTCTTTCCTGGTGTGCTCTCAGTGTGGTGTGCTGTGTGGTTTTCTGCTGATCTGGGATCTGCCGACCCTTCAAGCCACTTTGATCTTTGTCTGAAAGCTGATATCACACCAAAACCTCTTTCATGTATTGTTATTCATTCAAAAATAAATAAATAAAAATAAAACAAAATACAGTTATTCAGATTCATGCTAAAGCAACCGAGGCTACACAGTTATGAAATAAAGCAAAAATCATGATAAGAAGTTGGTGTCTTACTGGTGAGAGTCCGTTGGTAGTGGCTATACTGGGCTTCAGAGTTGTGTGGTCAGTGCAGGGACAGTGGGCAGGGATTTCAAATGTTTCTCTCATTGAGTGCACAGAACTCTGCATGTCTGCCAACACTTGAAAAAGATGGTAATGCAGTCTGGTTACTATCAGGTTCACAGTTAAGGGTGAAAGAGAGCAGGATGTGATATTTAGATATGCACACAAAAATACACAAAAATACACAAACACACCTACGCATAATGCTTACCTGTTTCTGGAACAATCTGAGTAGGCATTAGGTTCTTCAGGTCGTGGGGCTGATTTTTCACACACCGGACCCAAGCATACAGCTCCTTATCTGAGAGCACAAAGTTAAAATATAATAAAATAATAATAAATATATAATATAATAAAATGCATGCAGAAAGACACACATGGGCAAAAGTCCTGCTTAAAGATTAGTGTATGTTGTGCTGTGTTTGGTTGAACTATCCCCTTTAACCGGTCAGACTTTCTGGGCCAACCAGCTTTCACACCTTTAAACCAACTAGTTTTCATCACATTTCCATAACCTTTTCAGTCATGTTTTTATAAACACTGCTCCATCTAGAGCAACGTCTACGCAATAAAATGTTTTGAGCTACATGGAAAACATTGAGAAACATGTACATTCACTATAAAAATTTGGTTGTAATGATGTTGTAAGATTCTGTTACCAACAGCATGTCTTTACTGGTCCACCTGCACCATACCCAAACTAACCACCATAAACAATCATATTGGTCTAAACTGGCCTTTTCAGTAAGGAGATGGAATTTTATAAGTTAAAGTGTATGGGTAAGTCTTGCATTTGCAGGGTGTGATTCACCTTTGACTTTCTTCTTCTCGCGGGCTTTGTAACAATCCATGCACACCACAAAGCCACACTTGTGACATGCCCAATGCATGTTGAAAAGAGTGGCCTCACACGCATCACACATCTCCCTCACACCTCTCACTGCTCGCTTCCACATGACCTGAGCTGGGGAGAGAGAGGAGACAGCAAGGTGAAAAAGATGAAGTCACAAAGAATGAGAGTGTATCTTTCTTCCTACACCAACACACACAGACAAGCGTACTGTCTTTCTTGACCCAGGTGACAGCAGTGTTCTCAGTCTTTACGAGCTGGCAGAACTTGTCTCCAATAAACTTGAGGATGTATTTTGATGTTTCAAGGTCCATCTCTCTTTTCTTCTTGTCCTCCTCATCCTCTAAGCTGCCCGTCCACACCGTAACCGCCTCCTCATCCGTCTGCTCGGACACAGAAAAGCCATCCACACGGACAACGCCATTCTTACTGAACGACAGACTAAAAGGAGAAAAATATTAGTGTATATTTATTTTCCACACTCCACAAGGTTTACAGGACTGCAGTTCACATTAAAAACAAAATACACACCTCTGCCTCGGGGTGTTGTTAGGATATATTCATGAAACTATAAATACTGAATAAATAGTGTACTACAAAATTTAGCCAAGCTGTGGTCTAAAAATAATTTCGATGTGTCACCGTATTACTGGGAAGTTCACATACTGTATATTCAGGAACAGTGTGAAATACTAGCCAACAGTGTGAAGGACTAACCGCCTGAAGTAGTAAAATCGGCAGAAGACCGGCGAGATGGCAGGCTCCTGAGCTTTGCGTGAACGATCCAATCGGCACTCTCTGCATTTCTGCACATTGGGGCCGATCTCGCCACATGAGTCATCCTGCAAGAATGCTTCTCCAGTTTGCTTGAGCTTCCTTACCCTCCTCCAGTCTTTCAACACAGAGCGAGGGATGCCATCTGAGAAAGGAAACACAGCTGACCTGAGTTCATTTGCATTCTCAGCATCAGTCTGATTATGCATGATGTGAAATGTCAATGCAGTAATTCTTGTTTCTGAATGTCCTGGTGAAACTCAATTACGTTCCCTCAAATACATACAGTAAGTGTAAGTGGCCTGGGATTCCAAAGTATTTTTTCCATTTATTCTCTAAAATTTATCTGAAACTTTTAAGAACTTCTATGTTTTTAAGAAAACCAACAATATAAATAACAACAAATGATTTAAGGCAAACATTTATTTGGGATATAAAGACAGAGTTATTTAAGTCATCAGCAGTGTAAATGACATGGTTAAAATGATGTGAAAATAAATTTGATGACAGAAAATAAAACAACTATAAGCCATTTCTTGATTTCTCAGTAACAGAAGATTCCCTGATTGGTGCATTTGGATTTGGGGTGATGTAGCACCTTAACCAGTAATTCACTAATTTAACTCACCAATTTAAGAATGTCTAAAGATAGCTGAAAATTGACTTGCTGTTTCTGCAAAAGCATACACTATTTCTTAACTTTGACACCTTGGTAGGTCTGTAGTAAAAAGGTTACCACTAAAAATCAATTTCACCTTGATGTAAATGAATGGGATTCTATTGATGATTTTCTTCTTTATTACCAATAAACAGGTCTTAATCTCATTCTAAACCTCTGTCTAAGGGCCTAATCATATATCAGCATTAGAACAGGTCGAAACACTCACTGCTGTTAGACAGCCTCTGTTGATTCTTATCCTTTGAACTTTGCAAAGTTCCATTGGGTTTCATCTCCTCCTCCCCATCCTCTTCATCCTCTGTCTTATTTTCTCCTTTTTTCTTCTGGTGGTCGTTCTGCCTTATTTTTATAGAGGTCCTGGACTGCTGTTTGAACCTTTGTCCAGATCCACCACTCTCACTGTCATTGCCAGAGTCCCCTCCACTCTCGCTGTAATCGCTGGACTCTAATGGTCGTTTCTCTCCTCGTTTCATACACAATGGGGTTAATTGTTTGTCATTAGACTTGTCCTCAAGGACGGACTCCTTATCCTCCAGCTTGCCATTTCTGTCCAAGACAGGTTTAATGTCTTCCAAGGAGGATTTCTTGCCCACCATCACTAGTTTCTCATTTGCTATCACAGATTTTTTGTCCTCTAAATTGGAACTTGTACCATTACTGTTAGACTTCCTGTCCTCTGTACTGGTCTTCCTGTGCTCTTGAGTAGGCTTTTTGTCCTCGAAAATATGCTTCCTGTTTAATATTTTGGACTTTCTGCTATCTGTGGAAGAATCTTTGTCCTCCTGACTGGACCAGTTATCCGCTAGTCCATTCATCTCCTGTTTAATAGGAATGGGGGTGCTTGTTGTATTGGTTACAACTGTCTTTGTGCCATCTCCGATCTGGGAGGTTGTACTGCCTCTGTCTTGCTCAGAATGGCGAGTCAACCAGGCTTTTTTCAGTTTATGGTAGTTGCTCTGACTAGATTGAGCTGATTGGTTAGTTTGGGCTGGGGGCTGCTCATTAATTAGTGAGCTCTGTCTGTTTGTGGGTACAGGGCTGGATGTCCCTGATGCCAGTCTGGTACATTTAGAAGGACTGGGGTTAAATACAGTCTCTTTATCTTTTTCCAAAGCATGCGCAGAACACACAGTATGTGTATTTATTGTACTGTAAGACCCAAACACACTATTTGAGGGGCGGGAGACATGTTTTATAGCATTTGAAGAATGTGTAGTGTGTTGAGCCTGAATCATATGTGTGTTAAGTCTTGATTCGGCAGCAGCTCTGTGTTTCTTCAGGTGGGGAAAGTCTGTAGAAATGCAGCATGAGGAGGGAGAAGGCTCTATCTTTGGTTGAACAGTGACACCCTCTTTCCTCTTACAGTGTTCTGCAATTATGTCTATTCGAGAGCGTGTGGCGTCCATGTTTGCTAAGTGGTGTGTCACTAAGCAACTTGATGGAACTTGGTTGTTAATAGGTTTGTTAGTCATGTTTATGGGTATGCTGAGATCCCCTTTTGGGGCCGTCATGTTGACAGGGTGAACGGTATCCAGAGGTGTCCACAGGACTCCCCTTCTATGCTGAACACTGCCGTCTTTAGAATGTGAGCTGGATTGGCTTTCGAATGCCCTCATGTGACCACAATGCATCTTTGAAATGGAGCTGTCAGAGACTGTGTAATTTATTATTGTGTGCGCATGGCTTGCTGGTCTTACAATGACTGATGCAGCCGCTGAATGTGGTCTGACCACACCACCATTCGTGTGCCCTCCAGCTCCTTTCTCTCCACTGTGCATAATGCCACCCCTTTGTGTATCATAAGCTGCTGATTTCATTGTCACTTTTCCTACCACAGGCCTCTTCCCATCAACCGCACCATGTCTGAGTTCAGGCATCAAAGTAGGCGGTCTCTGCTGCTTCTGACCTTTACCAGGCAAGCTCATTAGCTGAATGGGTGTGAGGGTAGGTGGGGACAACCTACCATGACCAGAGTCTTTAGGGGCAATAACCGGTGGTGCTGGAGGGTGGAAAATGGGGGCTCGGTGGAGTAAAGGCACACTGCGGATAGAAGAGGAGATGGAAATAAGAGATGAGCCTGATCCTCTTCTCTCCATAGCTGCCACCTCCACCGGTTCCATGGAGGAGGCTTTATGAGCAAGTTGCTCTGTGCTCTTTCCTAAGAGTCCTTCCACTTTCTCGTGGTGGCGTTTTACTAGAGGTGGAGGTCTGACTCTGATAGAGCCCTGTGAATTGGATGGAGTCATGACAGAGGCAGCTGTGTTGCTGGCACTGAGTCTCTCATAGAGTTCTTTACTGGCTGGTGCTTGTCGCTGTTGAGGTTTGTTCTCCACGCTGTTGGGCAGAGAAGTGTAGTAGCTGTTCTGAGTGAGTGTGGGAGTCGGGTGGGCTGACTGTGGCCTAGGAGGTAGAATGTGTCTGAAGGCATGTACATCTCTGTCTCTGTCCCGCTCTCTTTCTCTCTCCCTCTCCATCTCTTTCTCCCTCTCTTTAGAAGGAAGGGCAGATGTGGAGCTTCTAGGGTATCGCAGATCCCTATCTGCACCCAGCTTAGCGGTGAAAGGTGCTACGTCAATGCTCTCTTGAAGTATACGCCGGTTCTCTTCTTGGTACCGGTTGGATCTCTCACCTGTAAGATCATAAACAACAAGTGGCTGTTTGGTTCGATTAGAGGGCGACTCAAGGGCAACTGGGCAGTAAGCCAGGCCATTTTTCCCCACTGTTGCACGGACCCGCTCCTGCTCGGACTTGAGGTGAGTGTGGATGGAGCTTGGGCTGTCATTGAAGGCTCTTCTCTCTAACTCTCTGGAAACAAGAACAGCAGGCATGATTGTGGAAGAACATCACTGCTCAGAATGTTTAAATAACAGGGCTATTAAAGAGTTAGTTCATCCAAAAATAAACATATTGTTTCATTGTTTACTGACTTTACATTGTTTTAAAACCCTAAGACTTTTTCCTTCTATGGAACACAAAACAAGTTTTTTAAAGCTCATTTAAATATGTTGCACCACGTCATTCTGGATTTGATGGACGATTCACTGTCGTTTCTTGTGTTTCGTGATGTCAATGTGTCTTGATAAGATTGACATGAATGTATGCAAATGAGATTTGTCGTTGGAGATGATTTTCAATGAATAATAATAAACATTTCAGTCTTTTCCACAAATAAAACTAATGTATAGCTTAGAGGAGGAAGTTAATGGGACTAGCCCCTTCATAATAAACATTCATTTTTTTAATAAAGAGCAACTAGAACATATTGCAAACATGAGTAAGTAAAAGATGACAAAATCCTTTTAAAGGTACATCAATGAAAATGTAAAAAGGTTGTGAAGGGTGCAGAAATCAGCTGGAAACTTACTCTGTGGTTTTAGAAGAGGGTGTGCAAGGTTGAGCGTTTCTGGATGCTCTCTGAGGGTCGGCGCTGGAAGGTCGCACAGGTAAGGGAGAATGTAACCTTTGACCGTCTGTGCTAGTCACAGGGGTGGGCTGAGGAAGCCAAGGGCTTTGGGTGTTCTATTACCACAAACACAAACACTTCAGAGGTTCACTCAACAAACTGAACAAGTTTGGTTCTAGAGAAAACATCTAAATCTATCAAGGAACATTAAAGCTCAGAAAGATAAAAATACAGGACAAGCACACATGAAAACAATCTTGTTGATATCCACAATACATGTAAAGACAAACAGTGAGATTCAAATGACTCAAAGGTCTCCTTATACCATATGAATACAACAGGGAGTTTTGCTGCCTGGATGGCTCTCATTCAGTTCATCACTCATTTCATCCCTCACTAAAGCTTTCTTTCATCATTTTCTTGCTTTCTAGTCATCTTGTCTATCCTTGTCTAGCCTTAAGTTTGTTATTCAACGCTGAAGCTAATCACAATTCATACAACCCACTGCAATATACACATTGCAGTATGTACATTCATAACACTACAACCAGACTACTGACGCTGTATCTATGCTTAAAAACAAAACCAGATCATATTACACAACCAACAGTCTCATATATTACTTGCTTACAAAATCCTTAGAATAATACCCACTATGTCCATAGCAGCATTAGTTATAGGAAAGCTCTCCTCCAGTATACAAAACTCAGGGGACACACTCCATTCCGGTCTAGATGTCTCTCTGACATTCTGAGGTTTAAATACGATCTCAGGTGTACAATAACAACTACACAAATATGATTATTTGTCTACACAACACCAGAAATAATTAAACATTGTAACAAATGTGTTGCTAATAAGGATTTTGCTATTTAACTTTTTTAAATGTTTGTTAAAATGTTGATTACAAGATTACAAAGCCAAACATTTTGATCTTTGGAATAATGTGCACTGACAAATCATGAACAATAAGACCAGAATGTGTTTTAAAATGAGACAATTTTAATTTCAGTTTGACATTTAAAAACCACAAAACCACTGTACTTGTTTACATTCCTACATCTGTCTGTGATGTCTAGGTTTAATATCTTGACTGACTCCAGGATCTGGGATTCATTATTAAGGCTTTCCGCACAGCTCTGCGTTAACATGTGCATGATAGAAGTATGAAGTAAGGACTCTCACCCTCCTCATGCTGCTGTCAGAAATGCCAGTGCTGTCAGGGTGTGCCCATTTTGAGGTTGGCAAACCCAGTCCGGCATAGCTGTGGGCTCCATTGGGGAAAGAGGGCCACAGAAGGGGATAGAGGCCGAGTGGTGCCAGAGAAGCTGCACCAGAGGTCTGGCCCAGGAGAGACGGGTTGCCCGGAAGGGCCAAAGGATGATGGGGAAGTCCAAGGGCTCCAATACGAGGGTGGCCTGCTAAGAGTGCTGCAGACGGATGAAGCGCAGGTAGGAGGGAGGGAAGGAGGTGTGGGTGAGGAATAGTGGAGTGGGGTGTGTTTAGGGAGCAGAGAGGAGGCTGGGAGTGGAGAGGAATGGGAGAGAGGTGCACAGGGTGAGGGGAGGGACTTAGTAGTTTGCTGTGGGAGGTGGAAGGCGTAAGACTGGGAGAGCTGGAGGAGGGAGATGGGGTCTTAATATGGTGTTTGGGGTTTGGGGGTGTGTGAGGGGGCTGGATGTAGGTGGGGTGAGTTTCCAGCTCTGCCCTTACTAGTGCAGGGTCTCTGTAGACAGTAAAGGGCTCTTTTCTATCCACAATAAGTGGACCTTTGGTGGACGTTTCAGGGGTGGGAGTGCGATTGGGTGTACATGAAGGGGAACTGTGTGGCGTTCTGGATCGCATTGGGGTTGGAGAAGGGGGCTGGGTCAGACTTGGAACTGCTGAACAGGTCATTTTGGGACTGGGTGCCATTTTAAGGCTTGTAGGAGTTCTGTCCATGGCAGATTTAGCCAAAGGAGAGCTCTCTTTTAATGGGCCCTTCTCTATAGCTGCACTTTTCTTTTGTCTAGACGTTTCCCTTACAGTTTGAGGTTTAGGTATGATCTCTGGAGAGGGGCAAGGACTGGTGTGCATATTGAGCTTTTGGGTACTTTTTACAGAAATTACAGGTCCATATTCTGTGTTTATAGCTACTGGAGAGAAACTGGGTTTAGAATCCACACTGTCCTTTTTGTTGCAAGGAATGATGGGAGAGCAAACTGGGGCTCTTCTTGGCTCTTCTTCCATCGAGACTGTGGAGTCACTGCTGGCTGTAATGGGCTCTGAATGGGTTAATTCTGATCTTCTGACCTCTGATTGGTTAAACTCTGACCCCCTCGCCTCCGTATGAGTGAACTCTGGCCCTCTGCCTTCCGGATCACAGGTTGACATCTCCTGCTCCCCCTCTGCTCCTTCACACTCCAAAGGTGATGTGTGTAGCAGCACACATGTGGTCTCCATGGAGACCAGCTGCTCACTCTCTTGAGATGCCAGCAGTGCCGACACGGCCTCTGAGTCCTCCTGAGATGCCCCCTCACTTCTGTCCTCTATCTCTGCATTGGCTCCATCACCTTTATCCTCCACTTTCCCACTACTAATTCCAGCAGAATATTCTGGTGCCTCTGGTGCCACACCATTGCAGGAAACGCCAGGGGAACGAGACTGGGGAGTTTTTCCCAATTTCTGACACTCACTGTCTCTGAATTGGCTGGGAGAAAGTTCCCCGCCTCTGTGGGAGGGGTGAGTCCCACAGTCCAATGGCCTCTTTGAAGTGCTGCGCTGTTTCAGCTGCCTCTTTGATCCTGAATCCGACGATGAATCCTGCACTCTGCAGCTGGAATTTTCAGAGTCGCTGTCAGACAGGTCGGACACGCTGCCTGCTTTCAACCTCTTCAACCCGCATCTGCTCCTCTCCTTTTCATCTTTCTTTTCCTCTTCTTTCCTCCTTTTTCTCTCACCATGGCTATTCCTGGATTTGGAAGAATCTTGAAATACAAACAATATATATAGATCAATAATATAAATTGAAAACATATGTTCTACAATTTGTAATGATAAGCACTAGTAATAATCTAAAGCTATACGCTCTTAATATTGTCATAATTGTTAGACACAGCTGCAGCTCACCTCCTCTACTTCCCTCACTTTTCTTATCCTCCCTCATCACTTCTTTTTCTTCCTCCTCCATGCACAGCTCAGACTGCTGCTGCATTGGTCTGGAGATGCACACCTTTAGCAGCAGAGTAAGACAGAATGTGTTGTTAAAGTGGAGGGTGTACAAATACACAGCAGACACTGTCATGCCTTTCCGTATGTGTGTTTAGTCTGTACCGGGTCAGTTACTGTAGTGTTGCTTGATCTGTTTCCCGTGCCCTGAAAGCAGGTTGAATAAATAAAAAGAAGGTAAAAATTTACAAAAAAAGCCTATTTTTTAATATATTTTTTTAAAAAAGCCTATTTGTTATTCTATTTTTTTGTCTAAGGACAAATTTGTCCTAGAAGTATAGCTAAATGTGTACATACACAAAAAAGTTCTGACTGTCTTCTTAACTCACAAGAAAAATCCTATTGATCTTGGTGATCTGAGATTTGCATTTTGAGTTTTCTCCCATCAGTGAGTGGTGGGCGACATCATCTAGTAATATCATCTGAACCAGCAACGGATCTACATTCACAATCTCATGAACCTTTGAAGACAAAAATAATACTTTATATTATAAAACTTAAAAAAAAAATTTTTTTTATAAAACTGTTTACACATTTTCTGATTATGATTATTTTTATGAAAGGCATTTGTGTGTGTGGTCTCACCTGGTCAGTCATGACAGACACGGTTCTGTTGTTTTGGTCATGGTGTGTGATCACTCCACACAGCCATTGGGTTTTGAAGTCTTGTCTGAACACCTTCACTCTCAAACTCTTCAGAGTACAAGCACCTGTCACACAAAACAACAGCAGTTCTTATGCCATTCTCAACACTGAATAATTCAATTCTTTGGTCTGCATTGGTGTCTTTTATCATATTGTTCCTGTTCATGTTGCTGCTGTTCAATCACATTGCTGTTAATGCTGTTTTCATGCCTAAACTATAAAAAGTGGTAACATGAAGTTGTTATGGATTGTTCCTACTTTTGTTGATGTAATATCACCTAATATAGTCAGATTAATTCAGTCATAATGAATCATATTTTTTTTTACCTGTTAGCCATGGTATCTTATCATTCTGATTGGATAGGCCACATTCAATGCTGTTATGTTTTACATGATTTAGAATAACATGTAAAACCCCTTACTGCATATTACAATACTTATTTTATAGCTTTTGACCTACAGGTGGCACTGTCACTAAACTGTGCTTGCCATTGAATTCATTGACGTTGTATGAGAACGGATTTGTCATGTCTTGATTATCTCTAGATGATACATACAAAATAGGTAGGGAAAAAGGTAAGACTCAAAATTATGGAAAATGTAATTGGGTGCCAAATTAAGTGATATGTATTCAAATTTTGTTTCTAGGTCTTGTGGTTTAGAAGTAGAGTGAAATTTTGAATGGATGGTGGTGCTAGAGTGTTTGGGAAAGATTTGCAATGGTATAATTTCATACTATCATCTGTGTACAAAATGTCATAACCACCATAGGCTGCCATAGTCTTCAATGGTGGAAGAAGTATAATAGGAAAACTACCAGATAAAATAAAGGTCCTTGCCTCTTTAAGTGTGACCCCTAATAATAATATAGAATAAATAATAAAAAACGAATGTCAGAGTAACGGCCTATCATGTCCGGTCAATGTGTCAGCGCAAACCAAGATATTGAATATGCAAAATCCTCTATGTACCCAAGCAGGTCAGACACACTGAGGAAAGAAGTCAATAAGACTTTAAACTGTCAGTTGTGAGTTAATCAGATTTATCCAAACATACAGTATAAACATCCTTATCAATTAGCACTGACACAGAACATACACCATAAACAAACACTGAATCACAATATCTTCACACAGATCTTTCCACTCAAGAATCAAGAGGGAGAGACTGTAGGCTGGAATACCTTTCTGAAGAATGTTCTGGAAATGGTTCTGTTTGAGCCAGGCCTGGACCTGTTCCTGCAGAGACGGATCATCTCTCACAGCTGGATTTCCACTGTCCCCTTCATCCTTTAAGAACACAACAACACAGCGGGGGAAAGAGTTGAGCTTGTGAGAACTTCTGTTCTTTCCTTCTCTTTCAGTGAAGCACATTATAAAGAACATGTCTTCTACGATCAGTCAGAAAACTTTTAGAAAAGAACATGGAGAAAAGATGAAGAAGATGAAGGAAAGCAACAGTTGCACATCAGACAGCTTTAGATGGGGGAGGGAAGTCAGGGAGAGACCCTGACACACACACAATATTTCACAGTGTTACTCATCTACTCACATTATTCACACACCTCCTCACTCCGTATGCACACACACACACACACACACACACACACACACACACACACACACACACAGGACTGGAAATTACGTAACATTAGTGTGAGAGGGATGTTTAAGCCGAACTCTAGCTGAACTCTCAAACCTCAGCCTATTACATGCACGCACACACATCGCATAAACACAGGAAACAATGAGATATAATATCTAAAAACATGACATCATGCGTCTCTTGTTTACACTTCTATCTAGCACCCTACGGAGAGCACAAGTCCTAACGCACCTTTAAACACACGCTCTCTGCCTCTCTTGCTCTCTCTAGCATTTACATTTAAAAAAAAACATTTTTCTAAGGATTACTGTTTATCTTTTGCTTTACAGTAAGTAACTATCTTCCGTCTCTTTAAGCATCTCAATTTATTTGACTTTGAGTACAAAGAGGAAAAAAAGAGTATACTATTGTTGTTAAAATAAATGAATTAATATATATCTTAATATTAGAACATTTTACTTATATAACCTTAATATGTATATTAAAATGTAATGTGCATACATAGCAAACATATCATTATTTATTACTAATAATTAATACCATTAGTTATTTAATTTTAATTATTATGATGTTTACTTTGGCAATAAGAAAATGTTATCGTGTCAATAGAGCCCTTTGAATTAAGAAGGGTGAAAAAAGGAAAAAACTTGAATGGATCTTTTTTTGTGGTTGAAACAGCAGTCAAATCCAATCACAGCTATCATCTCTCTCTCCCTCTCTCCATCAGTCTTCATCTGGCCACTCTACAGCCCGAGTCCAATTTCTCCTGTGAGTCATATACAGCTGACCCCTGAGCCTGTACCATCACCTCACACACGCACATGTAAACACGCACGCAAACACTCACACAGAAGCTCAGGTGTACAGAGACATATCTTTCACAAAAAAACTGTGCACTATTTAAAGTGTCTTAGTTTAGACTTATAGTTTAGACAAATCTATGTGTACTTTGTGTGTGATAATGTTTTTATGCAAGTAATTGGCTGTTTGGTCTTTATTTGCATTATGTACACCTATACAGTATTGTCTATCATTCATCGTTTGCTTGCATGCAGGCCTGCATTTGCATATTTGCAGAATGTTTATTTGTTTTGGTTTAAGTGTTAACTCTAGACAGCAGTTAACAGTACTGGCCATCATTATGGGTTTTGTCCATAAGATTAAGGATATCTATCTATCCATCTATCTATAGATATATATATATATATAGATCGATAGATATATATGCTGTCTTTGTCTTTACATTATATTTTAGCTGAATTGACCAAGACACACAAGTAAACATTATTAACATTATTATTAATATCCTAAAGCAGTAGGGCAAAAGAACTGAAGCTGCCCAGCTTTGTAGGTGCAATCCACGTGTGTGTGTGTGTTAAAATGTTCTAATAATATCAGTGTATGTGTGTGTGACAGAGAGAAAGAGAGCGCTCGTCTCTGATTACTATCTGCCCTTGCATAGCAAACATAAGGCTATGTGTGTGTGTGTGTGAGCAGACTGCATGAGAGAGGGAATGAGAGAGAAGCAGAACAGGCGGGAGGGTGGGTGTGTGTCAGTGTGTGTGTTACTCATCCGTGCTTCAGTTCTTAGGACGAAGGGAAGACATGATTTATTCATTTACCCACAGGCAGGTTTTGATCTCTCTCTCTTTCTCTTGCTCTCTCTGTCAGACTGTCTTTCTTGTCTTGCTCACACAAACATACACAGTCTCTCTCTCTCCCCTGCTGTTTCTGTGCTTCTCTCACCTTACACTCTATTTCTCTTTCTGACAAACACACGCGTGCACACACACACACACACACACACACACACAGCTCTGCTTCATTGGCCTTTCGGGGAGGGGGGGCAGAGGAGGAATGAGATAGAAGATATTAAGACGGGGGGGGGTGTTGAGGGAGGTGTGATTGGAAGGAGCTCTGTGTGGGCAGGATGAAGGGCAAATTGAGCTTACAATGATGGTAAGGTTAATTAGCGGTAATTAGTGCATTACACCGCGCCTTCCTTTCATTGGTGGGCTGGTTTTCTTGCTTTCAAAGATCTCCAAACAATCGGAAATTTGTTCAATCAGTCAATCAAAGACAAACAAACACACACACCATCAGATTTACTCTAGAAACAACTCTGCATGTCCCTCATGCATATGGAACACACACAACAATCAGCGCTCACACGCATAATCTCATTAACTCCCAAGCGCACACACATACAAGCAAACAATCTGTAAACCTGACAGAGCACACACACCATAGCTGACCTAAGCACACCAGAAAGATGATGAAGGCAAGCAGACATAGAAACATAGCAACTCAAACACACTTCAGAGAACGCACCAGAAAACAAAATGAACATGACATTCAGAAAATAAGATCATTATGTTTTATTTATTATTCTGTTTGTTGCTGTTTCTCATTTTGGCATTACATTTTGCTTATTTAACTACAAATATTCTGTAGCTGTAAATTTTTTTCTGTGTGAAGCCACATAATTGTTCATCTTCATGACAACATTTGAATTGAACAAAAAATAAACAAAAATGGAAAAATTAAGAATATTTATAATTGTAAACAGAAAATGTTTGGTTTTTTTAACTTATCATTTTTTATAATTTTTTTTTGCTGATGTAAGCATGACTCCCTGGGTGGGGAAAATAATATTAACCAGTAATATCAAAACTCTCTTTTAACGATCCAATGAAATCACAAGGGACAAAATCAGGTCCGCCCTACATTATTTTCTGCTGAATAATGTTTGAAAAACATCACATGTATTGTATTAAATGTATTGTGAATGCTGTTTCATATGATGATAAACACTGTTTTTATACATTGTAAATATGATAATACTAATATAAATTAAAATGAACGCATTATAGCTATTCAATAAGTTATGAGAATTATTTCTAATTATTAGAACAACACCCAGTAGTTATACAGCTCAATATCCACTTAGTCAGTAATTAGTGTATTAATCACTAATCAGTGTTTTAAAAAAAGTAATTGAATGGATGGATTATATGAGGGTTAAATGTATTGTTTCAGTTTCAATCAACATTCTGTTTGATCACTTCTCCCCTCTGTACACATAGCTCTCCTTCTCAGGACGTGAGAGGTGAGAGAAACAGACAGGATGGGCTGACAGAGTCATGAAAGAGTGAGATGACCTCAGTCTAGCACACAGCCAAAGCATCACCACGGCAACATGTGCAAGAGAGACATCAGAGTGATCCAACTATTGCATCAGGAAAAGAGAAAGAGACAGAAAGACAGACAGATTATTGAAATGGATGAGCGAGTGTTTATAGATGCTTGTGTTCGTGTGTGTACAAAGAAAAAAATCATAGCTGGAAAGAGCAGAAAAGAGAACAAACAACCTTATGCTCTTCCCAACGGTGAGTACACAAACCAAACAACCGCACACACACAAACACACACACATCCACAGTAAATGAAAGTGGGAGAGAAATCAAGGGGAGTGATACAGAGGGTTAGAAATAGATGATGCTGAAAAGTACTTCATTGAATTTAAATTTGAGAGTAGAGACAGAAAGAGAGAGAGAGATAGAGAGAGAGGTGTGTGCGTTATGAAAGAGAGAGGCTTGATTGAGAGGGGGAGAGAAAGAGAGGTGTAGAGGGAGGGTGATGAAGTGGATGAGATAATGACAAACAGAGGAGAGTGAAAAAGAAAGGTAGAGACACAGACAGACACAGAGAGAAAGAAACAGAGAGAGTGCTCATAAAAATCAATGCAGGAGTCTGAAGACCTGTCCTTCAGTAAAAGAAGAACTGAGAGCACATTCAGAGAGAGAGAGAGACACCTTTCTCTTAAGCAAGAACAGTGATCACTGACAATGCACCAAAACACCTACAAAGCAGATCCCACATTTTACAAAACAATTTATTGTAATGACAGAGGATTGTGCCATTGTCCAGAACTCACAAAACCATGAATACTGATATTGAAATATATTAAAACAAATATGCAGATAATTATAAAAAACAATTTATTGTACATTCCTATACAGTGAACCGTTGATCCAGTTAACAAAACTGATTGATCCAGTGTCTGTGTTCCTATCATAATAGTTCAAAGTGGAACTCACTCATTATTGTTGAATAATGATTTTAATTACAGAATAACATATTGACAGAATGTTAATTTACAGTGAACTATTCCCATTTTATAACATCTATATTGCTTTTCTCATAACACATGGTGATCACTGATATTGTATTTGTTTCACTATTAGGCGTTTCCTCTTTTACAACCATCATTCCAATGATTGAGTTAAAATCATTTTGTGGACGGCCTTGCCAATAAAGCTTTATTTAAGCCAGAGAGAGAGAGAAAAGAAAATAAGAGACAGATTGAACAGATTGAAATATAGGGAAGAAGCCAAAGGTGAGAGAAGAAAGAGTGAAAAGTTAGTAATTGTGTGTGTGTGTAGTGAATGGGTGAGATGGAAAACAGGCAGACACACACACACATACACACACAGTGAGGTCTGTGTTTGCGTGTGTGTCTGTCTCCAGATTGAGGGTGGCTGACTCACAGCCGAGTGTCTTTCTCACCACAGCCTCAAAAGGGAAAGTGTTCCACACAACCTAATGGAAACCACTCTGCCTGCTTTTCCCTTTAGTAAACCTCTCTCTCTCTCTCTCTCTCTCTCTCTCTCTCTCTCTCTCTCTCTCTCTCTCTCTCTCTCTCTCTCTCTCTCACTCACTCACTCACTCACTCACTCACTCACTCACTCACTCACTCACTCACTCACTCACTCACTCACTCACTCACTCACTCACTCACTCACTAGTCAGTCTCTGTTATACACAAGAACAAACACAGACACACAAATACACTGTTTGGCGCTTCCTAAAAACAGCTGCACTGTTCCCGTTTCAGCTGAACAGGTCAACAGTGCTTAACCCTTCCCTAAACACACACACACACAATACTCACCCGCCTGCATACTTTCATACACACACACGCACACAAACACCCTTCACTGGCCCCTTAACATGTGCTAAGTAAAAACACAGCTTGAAGTTGTCAGGGAAACAGCAATAAATACACACAGTACTCTGTCCATGCTCTATTTTCCCTGATACATCTCTCTCACTTTCTCACTTTATCTCTTTCTGTCTCTGTTTGTCTCTCTCTCTCACATGAGCTGCTCAGTAATTCGCTCACGTCTCAGAGCTTAACACTCAGAACTGTACAGCAGTGAAGAGAAACAGTGGAAAGAGTAAAGTTGAGTATAATAAGAACAGAGTGCAGTTCAATAGAGTGCTGCACAGTATAGAATAGAATGCGGGCTAGTGATAGTAAATTATAGAATGTTCAACGAGAATAGAATAAAATGTGGGGTAGTAGAAGAACATTATAGAATGCTGGATCATAATATATTTAAATAAAATAGAGTCGAAGTAAAATGTTGGATAAGAGTACAATAGAATGTGGCATCAGAGTAACACAGCAGCAAAGTTGAGGAGATGAGTACAGGTCTGAGTAGAGAATATAACAGAATGTTGGATCACAGTACAACTGAATTGAAATGAATCAAAGAGAACAGAATGGGAGATCAGAGTAGAGTTGTGGTGTGGGTTTTGAGGCTGTTTCTTACACACAGAGTTTACAGAAGCCCTGAATTCAGAACACATCAGTGTCATGTGCCAGCGCTTCACCTAGACACTCATTCTCTCACTCTCTCTCTCTGTAATGTTTTCCCTCCCTCTGCCTTGTGTTTTTTTCTCACAGTCACGCACACACACAGATGAAAGACAGGATCTCTCTCTTTTATCATCCATCCACAGGCATCAGAGACTGGGAGTGATGAAATGATGCAGTGGTCCGTGTGTGTGCGTGTTTCTCCACAGCTCACAATGAATGTAAACAGTTTTCTGCAGAGGGCTGTACTCCTGTGTGTGACCATGTCTGTTCTTGCACTAAATTACATGATTGCTTCATGTGATTATAATAAACAAACACAGACTGCAGCAGAGTGTAAAAAGTGAGAAGCGTGTCTGTATGACTAATTACCCAGTCCTTTGCATATACACACTCATACACCACTGAAAACCCCTGAGCACACTTTATAAAACATACGTTAGAACTCACACACTACAGAACATACTCAAGCCATTCAACAATACCTGAAACTAAATTAAATACATTCATATTCCACCAAACTTACTCTAAGTACATGCACTCTGAAGCATACTCTATTACTAACACACTTAACACTACAGAACATACCCGACCTACTCAGCAATACCTAAAACTATAACCCATAATTAAACTGACTTCAGTCGCTTTGTGAATATAAATCTCATTATTCACATTATAACAGTTGTACCACATTTGTTCATTGCCATGGGATCAATTAGTGATTTGCATGTATTTTCTCAAGTTTAAGATTAAACACACATTCTGGGACATGAATTCCTAAAGGTTGTCTTGCAATCACTCATCAACTCTCCAAACATGTGGACTAATTAAAGCATTAATGACTGCTAAATGTCAACACGTACACACCTTTATCAGGAGCTCTGAGACAATGACACAAATCTACAGTAAAAATCTAACACCTACAGCAACAAAGAGACTGAGCATGGAGCTTTATTAAATACAGAAGTATTTAGTACATGAGTGTATAGTACATAAAAATCAATGCTCTTCTATTACTTTAGAGCAATGTGAAAAGCAGAAAACGCAAACAAAGGCTAAGCTACCATTAAGGATATATACCATTATTATCTCAACTGTTGCTTCAAAATATGAAGTATTAAGAGAAAATAACGTGTTATGCGCTGTCTTACATAATGACAATGTTATCAATGTTTTAAAAAAACAAGCATAAACAAGTTTTATTGAAAATGTTATATTATTTTGTGACCTAACTGATCATGTACATTTCAACAGTTCTGAGATCAACATACTTTATACCAGAGATTTACACCTTCTCAGCTGATTCACAGCCCAATAAATGCCTGATCACCTACTGTAAAGCGACAAAAGGTCAATGAGAACTGAGAAGATATCTGATTATGTTAAATGTGATTGGCAGATTACAACTCGACAGAATTCTGCTAACCAAAATGAGACATTGACCTGAAACTGAGGTCTCAAACAACTATCTACAGCTATTAAAACTTTCTACGTGAAGAGACTTGTAATTAAACCTCACTGTAATGTAATACATATTACAAACTCAATCATACAGTTACACAAGGCTCCCAAAGAGACATGATTCAGAATATTAATCCTTGTGCACACACCTCGAATGGCTGAAACTCCTCCTTCTCTGTGTAGAATTCCAGCTGTCTGTCAGAGATGAACTCCACCACTGACACGCCTCCCACGTATGACTGACCAATCAGAGGTTGGAATCTCTGTAGGACAAATAGCATAGCCATCAAATAAGTAGCTTACGAAGAGTTTACTTAATCCATTAGACTATGAGGTTATAACAATATTGAATAAAAAGCAAACAATTGACTCCTGTTTTAGCAGTTGTACATACAAAATTAAAAGAAGTTATTTACAGATTGTCAGGTATTTGCCAACCATGATTAATTTACTTTGCAAATGAAGGGGTCCAATAAAAGGGAGTGTTACCAAGAAAAGTTACAGAAGTAGGTTGTTTATGTGATCTCAATGTTCTTCAATGTAAGTGTACAATTTCGTTTGTCAAAAATGACTTTAAATCTAGTGTGAGCTCACTTTAAAGGGTCTGAGTCATGCTGTTTAGTATGGGTTACATGTGTGCTGCCTTATTTAAAGTACATATATTTACAAAGATATAAATGCATATTATTATACTACACATAGCAGGGTTAACCTGTGTGTGTGTGTGTGTGTGTGCATCTGTGTATGTATAGATTTTCTTGTGCAGGATTAGTCAAACTACCATCGATCAAGACTCTTTCTGTAAGCATGGTTTCTATTTATATAAATACTAGGCCAGCACACTCCACATTTCCTTGTCTGGCTGCTTTGGCTGTGTCTGTGTGTTTATGCTTGAGTGTGAGTCTGTTGACATGTGTAATGCAACACAAAAGTTTTCATGTCTCTGAAGGATCCTGATGTGAAACCTAATCTAAATGTGGCAACAGTGTTATGGGATGTACATGTACAGTATACCGCTGTGTGTGTGTGTACTTGTATTTATACCATTGGAGTGAGGACAAAGAGAGAATAGTGAGGATATTTGGCTGGTCCTCCCCACAAGAAAAACTGCTTAAGAGAAATGCTAAATAATGCCCTAATTAAAACAGTTAGGTTTAGAGGATAGAAAATATAATTAGCTATATTCCCAGTCAATGAAAATCCTCATTATGATGAGGAAAATCCTCATTATGATAGTTATGATAAACAAATGTGTGTGTGTGCTGGCATGGGCATACTGCATTTAATGACTTGTGAGGAGTCAAACGTCAGTCAGCAAACCTTAAATCACAAGTGTGTGTGTGACTCCATAAACCACAAGCTGGAGGGTAAGGGGACAAACAGAATGCATGCAAGCTATTTTTAGAGCCTCCTCTGTGTACAGTCTCTGTCTCTCTCTGTTTCCCTCTCTCACACTCACAAACACAAAACACACACTGCATTCACACACACACTGTGGCTGATTTAGTTCTTTGAGTGAGGAAGGCAGATAGATGAGGTAAATCAACTCAAGTTTAATATTCTTATATAGAATATTAAACTATATTCTATATAACTATATTCTATATACTATATTAAAATAATATTCTTATATAGAATATATCTTTCTTAATAAGAAATCTGTACATACACATGAATATCAGTCAAACTTTCATAAAAATGTGTCATATGATTTGACAGCTATAATGAGTATCATCAACCACATTCAATGGAAAAGATCCAGCAGGACATTCTGCTAAGTATCTCCTGTGTTGAACAGAACCATATACAGGTTTAGAAGAACATAAGAGTAAGGAAACGATAACTGGATTTTCAGTTCTGAGTGAACTATTCCTTTAACAAACAGACCTATATAAAATACTGCATAAAGCACATAGCTGAATTCTGTCTGTGTGAGAATAAAAAGTGTCTGGAGTGTGATAGCACATGCTTCATAAAGCCATAAAAGGAACATCCAATCTCCATCTAATCATAAACTCAGATGAGATCTACTCCTTCAGTCAACATACACGTCTGTTTAATAACTGTAAACACACACTCATCACATTCAAACAGAGTCCAAAATCTGGATCACATGTGATCAAAATCTGGAAGGCTCTTTTACAACAAACACACACACTTTCCTCTCTGCCTCTGTCCTTTCATTACTCTCTCTCGAAACACAATCTAGGTCACACACCTGCTGAAGCACGGCCATACACTCGCACTCTTGGCAGAACACACAGTGTTGCCATGGTTTTAGTGTGTGTGTGTGTGTGTGACATTAAGACTTCATTAAGCCTTTAAAGCTGCTTGAGAACGTCTCCACACATGCTTAGAGGGACAGAGAGTTTTTGTGTGTGTGAGGGATTGCATGAGCGACTGTATTCATGTTTGAGTCTGTTTATATTTTGTGTGAAGAAGGAAGAGAGGGCTGTGTGTTTGTGTTTGTCTGTGTGGGTGTAATTAGAAACGTCTGCTCAGCACAAACCCACATATAGGAATACTTAATAAAATAGGTCAGAGTTCACTCTCTGTCTCTCTCTCACACACACACACATAAACTTATATTCATAAGTTTGGCAAAATTGGTAACATATTTTAACACTATTTTGATGCACTTTAGACATTTTACCAACTGTAAGCAACTTTGCAACTGTCTTGTCAATTTGCAGTCAGTATTGGTAGAGTATCAGTTTAATATCCGTTGTTTAATATTCCACTGACTATAAGAAACTTTGCAAGTACATGTTAACTTTTGTTCTACTAACCTCAACTCTAACCTTAACCCTACTAAGTAGACTAACAGTCTACTCAGAGTTCGTTGACATGTAGTTGCAAAGTTAATTTTAATTTGTAGAATGTCTAAATTGGACTGTAACCAAGTATAACCAAAAAATTAAATCTAACACATACCATAGACCATCTATGGTCTGTATTCAGCTAATAATAGTAACATTTTAATTTGTTATAAACAAACATCTTATTTTATTTATAATAAGCTGTTTTTACAAATAAGGGCATTCCAAATGTCCCCAAAGGACTGTAAAGTACACACACATACACACACACACAACATAAATAGACAATCAAACACAACCAGGAGTCACTGCTGATTGAAACAACAAAGATAAAACAGTCAGTTAGAATGTGAAATACATATCAGTACACACCCACTGACAGAGAGAGAGAGAGAGAGAGAGAAAGAGCAGTGTTAATCACTGACCCTTGGGCTATGACATACTGACACGTGTCTCGCCAGAGTAGTTGCTCTTTAACCCACGATGGATCAATTTCATCCCTCTCTAAATAACACATACTAAGTCTTTGCATACTATTGTACAACTAATGCTTAACCCCTGGGAGAAAAATCACAAGTTTCATCTTTCTATTTTAGTTGTTTCTCCTTGACTCTGATGAGATTACATGAGGATCAAATGAACACTTGTCTCCTGCTTCTTAAATTTGAGAAACTCTTGAGAAAGTAAACCCCAGTAATCTCACATGTGTCTCCACTGTAATTTTTTGGAATTCTTTTGTTGCCAAGTCACAAATCAAAATCAGAGATTTCAATATGAAGATTTCTCATCAACTTCTCAGAAGACCACATTACCTGAGTCATGCTTCCATTTTATAGCTCTTACATTGTTTCTTTATGTACTTTATATAAATTGTGGGGCTGTTGCACAAATATCATCATGTTTCCTAAACCAAGACATGTATGTCATATCAATGTAAATATATTAATATATGTATAATCATATATTATTATAGAAAAATATATGAAATATATTAAGCTTCTACAAAACACAGCACCTGAACAACAGTCTAAACAGGGATCAAATATTTCCTTCATAAAAGATTTCTCATGAAAAGCAGCTTGAGGTTTCTACGCTCAACTGGAAGAGTCTGAATGCAGCTGAGGAAAAGGAAAGTATTAACTAAAGATCTTCTCATCCGAAATTCAAAGCAGAGGCTGTTCTTTATCCAGAACAAGCTCTGCGTTTGCAGTCTCGCCAAGAGAGAGAAAACAGACACAAAAGGTCACGTTTACCCAGAGCGAGAGCAGAGGACAGAGCAGGACAGCTCACACACACTCTGCTTTACTGTCAAACATTAAAGAGGCACTTGAGCACTAATTCTGCCCTAAAGGAAAACTTACTGCTCAGATGTTTCAGAAGTTTCAATTGAACTTTGTCAGTTTTTTTAAAGATAATTCTAAAGTGTAAGAGAAACAAAATTTCATACAGTTTTTAACCTCTCCTTTTTATTGTAACTAATCTGTCAGATTTGTAGACAATTAATCTGCAGTTCTTTGGTCAGTCTTGCTGTGTCTGTGTGGTCCATAGACCCTCCTATAATCTGTCTGGCTGTCAAACTCACTTTACAGCATAATTAAGAGTTGAGATTGCGAGGTCTGATAAGACAGACAGTGATCTGATATTTTATGATGATATGACCTCAGGTTGAGCTCCATTTGACCTCTTTACCAGTCAAGCTGTTAAGTATACAACAAATACAATTCCCTCAGGCTATATTTCATGACAGCTGGGAAAATCTGTACATTGCTGAGAGAATTAGGTTTAATGAGGCCTTGATCTTTACAGTCACAACACAACTTTTGTAAGCTCTAATTTCTGTTAAAAATTTAGGTCTTGAAAACACTTATGAAAACGGTCTGAGATTCTTGGTGATATGAATGCTGAACCTTACACCTTCTCTGTTTTCTGACAAACACTAACACAAACAATAGTAAATGGTGCTTGTAGCCCTTAGAGATCACACAGCATGCTGTGCAGAAAGTAGGATGGTAAGACTTTTTTCTTTCTCCTTCTCTCTTGCTCTGTTTATGTGTGTGTGTTTTCATGTGTGTGTCAGAACCCTCTTTGTTTTGGCTCTCCAAGTGGCTGACACACAGCCAACAGCCAGACAGTGCCTCAGTGTGTGTGTGTGTGTGTAAGTGTGAGAGAGCTACAGAGAAACAGACACACAGGAAAGAGAGAAAGAAATTGAGTGTGTGTGTGGCGGGTAAATTTATGTCCAGCTGAGTGAGTAATAGTGAATGCACTTCCACAGAAATGATTTGCTCTTACACATAAACACATTCACTTATATATCTAAATGGGGACATTTCATAGACTTCTATTGTTTTTATACACAGCTAGTTATAAACAACCTAACCCTAACCCACACTCTAACCCTAACAGAAGGAAAAAAAGTTACTATAATTTTGTTTTTACAAATGAGGACGTCCTCAAAAGGAGGTTTTGCTCAGATTTATCAGGACAAATTTGTCCGGAACATATGGTTAAATAAACACACACACCATACTTACAGTAATTATGTACAAACAAAAATAAATCTGCCAGCCATAAGTAAAAAATAAAAACAAACATCATACATGACCTTTGCTCTGCTGTACACGCAAGCCAAACTGATATACACACACCAGGCTGGTGGTTCTGTACACACAAAAACAAATTTGCTAGACATTAACAGAATGTTGTATATGAATTTTCCATCTATACACATAAACACACACTAACTGGCTCTCTGCTGTAGATCTAGGTCAAATTTGTTTCTCTAAACACACATACATCGCTTATTACCTTCTAAAGCAAATCAAATCACAGGCTTAATTGATAGTTGCTAATGGCAACTTGGACAGACATCCACAACTACAGTTCAGATGTGTGTGTGTGTGTTTCCTGTTCTTGTTTGCTGTCCTGTTCTTGTTAAAGACAAAACAGGAAAGAGACTTTCAATTTAATGATCAAATGAGTTAGCTATTCAAAGGCATCTCTCTCTCAAACACACACACAACCCAAAACACCCACACAAATGGAGTCACTTCCTGACTGAGTCACAGCACTGATTAGTCATTTGGCAGCTAACACAGAATGTGTATGCATGTGTGTTGAATATGAATAGTCATGTTACAGTATGTAATAAAAAAATAAAATAAATTTTGTCCAGCTAATGGGGAGAAAAATACAAATGACTCTGCCTCAAAACCCAGTGAGCTACTGACCTCAACACTGTTTTTTGTGCATATTAGGTGTATTTCAATTTTCGAAATGGCCTATGATGCCCAAAACTGCCTAATTAAAATTCAAAAGTTTTCCTGTAGCTCAGCTGACAGAGCATTGTGTTTGCAGAGCAAAGGTTGTGGGTTTTGAACCCAGGGAACATACAGTATGTATAAATGTATAAAACAATGATAAACTTAAATATACTGTAAGTTGTTTTGGATAAATGTGTCTGCCAAATGCATAAATGTAAAATAAAATGTGTGATGTCCAAAAAGGCAGAATAAAACATTAAATCTTTTCAATGTATCTATGATACATTGAAACTGTTAAAACTTTAAATGTTCAAATTAAAAAAATAAATGCAGCTCTCTTTCCCAAACAAAGATAACAGTTAAACATTCAAAACAATTTCAAAATTTTTATGATGCCCAAAAATGCTAAATCATTCTATGCTGGCAAAAAAAAAAAAAATCTGCGGCAAATCCTTGGTAGGCAGCCCATCAGGTTTTAAATGCAGCCAATGATAAAGAGATTATTAGATTTGTAAACACATAAAAAAGACACGTTCACAGGCAGAGGACAGGACAAGATATCCACATGGAGGGAAAGTGGGGAAACAGACTCAATATTTCTCCACTGATCCTAAACTCATCAGACTCCTGGACAGAAACTGGACTCCTGAGTGAATTCGGTTTCTGAAGAGCTGAAACCTTGATGTCTCAATGAGATTAATGTGTCTTCTGTGGCTTTCCTGAATCCTCTGTGATTCATTAAAATGACATTTGGGAAAAATGAGCATATGTGTGTATGGACTGTGTGTGTGTGTGTGTGTGTGTCTTTTTCCCCACACACATGCATGCACACCCTGAGTGTAAGCAATCACACAGAAACAAACAGTAAACTACCACATCAATATGTGTGTGTTTGTGTGTGTGGTCCTGTCTCGGTTTTTGAATGATGACATCATTTGTGCTGACTGGAGCACATCTCACACACACACACAAGTTTTATAATCTCTTAACCTGGATCCATTTAACTGCCTACTATTAACACAGACTGCAGAATCAACTGATCTATCACAGACAGAGTGAGACAGAGAAAAAGAGACAGGAACGGAAAGAGACAGCAAGAGACAGCAAGTTAGAGAGCAAGTAACAGAGTGTGCGGATGTGTTTGTAGCTTACACAGAGCAGAGTACAGACACGTATGTAAACACTGTAACCGGAATGTTTGTGTGTGTGAGACACTGAATTAGTGAGTGAGAGGGGAGAGAGCGAGCGAGAGAGAGCGTGTCTAGTGGTAGATGTCGACATGTGGTTAGACCATTACAGGCAAAGTGCCAAGAACAGACGAGGAGGCGGGGTCACACACACACACAGACACACACACACACACACTAAATATAGAGTCCTGCCGAGGCTTCAATCTCACACATGCATTGTAGGCTAGTACAAACACACATACACACACACAACTGTGAGATGAAACAGATAAAAATGTGAAAGCAATTTCCTGTTTTATGAACTACTACCATTCATCACACTGTTTGTGCATGCATGCACGTGTGTACATGCATGTTTAATTAACGTAGAATATAGATAAATTTGTACGGTGAGAAATCAACACCAATGAGAGAGAAAGAGAGACCCCAAACCCCCTCAGAGGAAATAAATTTCCTATGACACACAGAGCCACACACACACACTCATGGTTGACCTGTTATTCTGTGGGGTCACAGAGTAATGTAAGCTCTGCAGCTGGTGCATAAATATGACTTTGAGAAGAGAGTCCAAGGTAACTTGACACAACTCTACAGCTGCGTACAAACACACACAGACACACGAACACACACACACACAGTGTCTATTTGAAGTCCCTTCAGATGAAATGCAGCGAGAGACAGATCACTCTGTTCTGTGCTACAAGGCTTTGAGAAGGTAGAGAGTGAACAGAACTGACAAATGAAACGAAAGTGTGATTGCTCTCCTGTGAAAAAGCGTCTGTCTCTCTCTGATGGGACTGCTGTGGAACGCCCCTTTAGAAATAAACAAGACTGGTGTTCATGCAACACACATAAGCTCATGTACAACATCACACGCCGAAACATGCATTCATTCTGAACATCTAATCCGTGAAATCAGTTACGCATGTAGACGCATGGCAGATCATGTGCTATCTGGGGAATACTGTCTAGGTGATGTCATCTTTGACTTTCATACAAGCAGGCTGCTGTATTATATTATATTAGTGCACTAACGTTAAGATTATAAAGCGACACTCACGTACTTACACAGACACCTTTATAATCTTTGTTGTTATTTAATATAATTACATAATAATACTACAGAAAACAGGATTCTCCTGTGTACTTTGTAGACATAAACGACACGTTCAGAAATCATAATGACCATATTACAGTATTAAGAACATTAATATCCATGTTTACATATTACCACAACTTCAGTATTTAGCAACCTGGCCCACATTGATGAATGGCAGTGTTTATTATGCATTTAGATTCTGGCTGTAACCAAAACATATAGCTCATGACATTTACAAATTATCTGAAGTTGCTGCAATACTAACATTAAGTGTAAAATTTGTTTTGCTTTTCTAAAACAGACAACTTTTTATGACGTTTTATATTTAGATTCTGTCGAAAATAATTCAGGAAGCAAAGTTATTATTCACTTATTTTTTGTTGCTGTCCATGATGCCTGTGTCTACATGGAAAACAGTAATGTAAAATTAAATTACAAAACAGCTACAAAAGTTTAAAATATGGTTTAACTTTCCTCAGACTAAATCAATAATAAACTTTAGTGACATTGTTGTTCAGCACAATATCACTTTTGATCTGAAAGCAGTGATAATCACTATATATTCTATCTATTCTATCTTTCATTTCTTAGAATCCTCTCATTTCTCATTCTTGTAAAAACGCAGGTCTTTTGATTTCATAAATCAATAAAAAAAGACCATAAAGGTCAAAGCTGTCTCTCAGTACCTACAAAAATGTACTAATTCCCACATAGACAGAAAAATACACATGCATGCACTCACAAGAACGTACAAATTCTGCAGCCCCACCATATGCATTCACAGTTTCACATACACAAACACAGTGGTGTACTAATGGTCTGTCTGACAGCCACACACACATGGACTGGCTTTCATCCCATGAGTGAGTGTCTGTCTCTATCTCAGTCTGACAAGTACATTGACATACATGCTCTATTAATGTTTCACAAAAAGGGCAGATAGTGATCGAGTGAGATTATACTGGAAAAAAGACACAGAGGGAGAAAATAATGGTGTGTGTGTGTGTGTGTGTGTGTGTGTGTCTGTCTGTACGTGTGTGTAGGTCACAGTGAAAGAACACGGCTGCTGACTCAGTGATATTCTACAGCAGAGAAAGACACTAGCAGACCAGATCTCTGTGTGTGTGTGTGTGTGTGTGTGTGTGAGAGAGAGAGAGAGAAAGAGAAAGAGCAAGAGCAAGAGAGAGGTTTGTGGCTGTTTCAACCCAGAGGACATTTTTATTGCTTAGACATTGCTCTTTCATAGCTCTGGAGACAAAATGAAGTTTTCAGTTATATTACATTAAAGAATCTATATTGTCTCTGATGTTTCTCCTTGAAGAATACATATTTGCAAAATGGGACAATTGTTAACATACAGTAAGAAATATAAAATTAATGTGCATGGCAAATCTCTTATAATTGTGAGAGTATGAAATGAGATACATTCCAATATTATATCTTTAAAAATCTGATTTTACCAGAATGACAGCATGTGACATTGTTGAAATCTCTTCTGAAACTCTAAAACACTTGTGAGATTACTCAGGCTCTTTTCCAAGAAGACAAATCCGAGAAGCGAAACACCAAAGTTTCAATTTGTTCTCCATTTAATGCTGTCTAGAGGAAACAACATATTGCAAAGATCTCATGTGTAATCTTTCTTGAAATCTAGTGATCAGCCTACCTACTAGATAATGTGTGTGTGTGTGCTGAGGGGTTGAGATGTGTGTGTTTCACTGAAAGACAAATGAAAGTGGAAAAAAACAAGATGAGTAAAATGAGAAAAGACAGTGTGCATGAAAAGGGAAAGATTGTGTGTGTGAGTCTGTGTGTGTTGACAGAGTCAGATAAATGAGAACAGAGGGACCAGTAGATGCTGTGTAAAATCTCTCTCTCTCTCTCTCTCTCTCTCTCTTTTCTTTCTCTCTCTCAGATCTTGCTGCAGAAACACCTTTTAATTCTGACCAGCTTGACAAATAACCCACCACTCTGCACACACACACGTAATGTTTTATCAAACAATGCTGTAAATACAGACATAATGCTCTGAATGTAAAGGAAGTACACACTAACGCTCGTTCACTCTTATCTCCGCAGCCTGCTGGCCAAACAGAGCTCTGTTGCCACGGTTACCCCATTTACCCATGTAAATGGCCGTAACCCATGGTTACTCCAGGTTATGCATGGGAACCCATAGTAACACATGGTTAATCATGTTAACATGCAGTCATAAATGAGGTTACGTAAGCCAGAACCAGACTTCTAGAGCTCAAACCTGCAGTGGCAGAAATGTCTGTGAAAAGTCTTTGATCTGCTGTGTGGAAGAAAGAAAATGTTTTTTTCTTAATCTGTATGACACAGCCAGCAGCTAATGACTCAGTCTAACAGCAGTTAAAGATGAAGGAAACAGCACACATTAGCCAGTCTGGCTTATGCGGTAGAAACACTCCAAATATCAAAACAAAAGCCCATCAGTTTCATTCATTCTGTTCTGAGTCACTACATCAGCCTCATATTCATATACTGAGTACAGTTAGTCTCACATCACTAGAGCTTTGGAGATGAAAACCGCCAGTGAAGACAAGAAGAGGTTGTCAGACCAACATGTAAAGCAACTAACCACAGTTCACTTTTTTATGTGGTGTTAAAGGGTGGGTATATTAAAAGTTTGGTTTGGGGTCTGGGGGAGATTACAAAATTCCACCTCATGGTACTGCCTCGATATCACATACCAAGAATTTTGATTACTTTCTAAGTGCTACAAAGAAAACTATTTATTGACTTGATGGCACAAAACTCACAAACTAGCAAATCAAGTAGCCACTTAATTTATGAAAACATTCATTAACCTAGCCTGGAATCATAAATTCAACTTTGTTTCCTGGTGACCTGATTAAACCTGTACACCCTGAATTACTGAACTTGCATAAAGCCAGCCAATCAGATAGCTTAATATCTTCAGCAAACTTATGTTATTTTTGTGTGCAGTATATGCGTTAGGCGGTGGATGAATGACAGATGTTTTAGTGGACTCACCAAGGCAGGTTGTTGGTTCCTCTTTTCATGGACTTTGTCATTGTGGGTGCTGGTTCTCTTGGCGGCCCAGACGAGTTCCTGCTCCAACAAAACCACCTCACATTCCTCTCTAAGTCTCCTCCACTTCCTCTCTGCACACTGCTCGCCGTCCCAGTGTACACACACCTAACACAGAGAGAGAGAGAGAGAGACAGACAGACAGACAGAAAAGGTTATTAGGTTGCAGATGTATTTACGGATACACAGGTGTGAAAGCATACCTGCGTAAGCAGTTCATATATGTGTTCACAATTAACTTGATTAATGCTGCTGATTAATAAACAATTCAAGAGGTGATAAATGTTTACGCAATAACAACATGAAACGGAAATAACATAGATTACGTAAACATGCTTATCTTATGTGGCTATATTTTGAAGTAAGTCACATTAAGCTGTCAAACACACACACTTCAGATTTCCCAGTTCTGGCCACCTCATGGCAGCTCAAACCAGACAGGAAGCATATTTTTATTGGTATTCTATACACATAAATGTAGTGATGTCACCCAGAGCATCGTCACAGCGTCGCAAGCACGCATCTGACTGATGACTGAGCTGGACTGAATTAAAACTCACTCAGTGTCTGCAATGAGCCATCCAGCATTACTGCAGCATGACATTACAGCTCAGTCTGTGACAGATCTGAGGCTCTAACTCACCAGAATTACAGCACTAATGGAGCCCCACTCAGAGGGCTCAGATCTATATTTTTGTGATATTTGACAACTTGTGTGTAAGCAGGTGTAAGTAAACAGGAGGAGAATCTCTGCACGTCATCTGCAGTCCATGTGGAAATCAGAACGTAAGGAGAACAAGATGATAATGGTAATAAAAGCTATAAAATCTAATGAGCATGGTGCATTTGAACATTCAGTTTGGAATGCCAAGGTCACAGGTTTGAATCCCATTGAAGACAGAAAACATATAAACGCCCAAAACGTGAACTTGACAGTATGATTTAGCCTTCTGGGATCTTAAAGATACTTTTGAAAGATTGGGACGTTAAAGAAAACATTTCTGGGCATCACAGGCATATTCAAACATTCACTAAATTTTGAAACACTTATATTGTTGTGTGTTTTTGCTTTATAAATAAAGAGCTAATATTGATGAGGAGAGACCTTAGAAGGTTGAATACAGAACTTGATGATATATGTTGTGGCTACAATATAATTTCTTAAACAGTAGAGATTTTGCTATATCATTAAAGCCATGATTGTAAATATATGTATGTGGCTTTCAGTGGCAACAACTACAGGGTATTGAAACACATGAGACCGACACATGGGTAAATTAGAAAAAATAGATGTGACATGCTTGATATCGGAAGAGTTATTAAAAGGCATGAGACAGAAGTTAATTTAGTTCCTGAGCGCATCGGACAGGCAGCTGTGTGTGTGCTCTTTGAAGAACACTCACAATAATCCACATCTAACCAGTCAAACACACTTTAAAATACTTTCTGGTTGTGTCTTTAAGTGACTGTAAACAGTTAATATTGTCCAAATTTTGGATTTGTGCATTTTGTCTGTCTTTTTGATACTGCATTTTGATACTCTGTTATTTTGGTATTCTACTGACAAGCATTTTAGTATTGTGACCTTTTATCCAGTCAAGGTCTTTTCAACTATATATTGTGAAACATACCCTTATCGTGATATTTAATTACTCACATTGTGGAACAAGACATTATCACTCAGCACTGGCTTCGTCTGTTCTGATCCTGAGTGTATCTGTTCACACAGTTCACCTTCTTCTAGTTTTCAGTGGAATAGCAAACTTCACACATTATTAAGCGTACTGATGTGCCTGTGTGTGTGTGCCAGACAGATGATTTGTCTCACACTCTACAGAAGGAGAAAAAAGCCCTATAATATAATGCATTGCAGAGACACATGCTGTCATTGGTCAAGATCATCTAAGCGTGAGAGAGAGAGAGTGAACAGAGAGGAGAGTTTTTGAGTTGCTATGCTACCGACATCTCCGTCTCAGTCTCTCTCTCACTCCCCACTCTCTCTCTCTTTCTCTCTGATTATCTGTCCAACCTTCACCTCTCTCTCTTTCTCTCTGTATTCCTCAGCTCCTTTTCTTTCTGCTGTCTTTCATCCTCAGCTCTCTCCTTCATCTTCTCACTGTCTCTTTCACACAAAGGCACACACACTCAGACTCTCTCTCTCAGTGTAAGGATGCGTGTCGGACACAGAGGTGATTTACGTGCTCTGCTGCCATTATCTCTGAGGTGTGTGTATGTGTGTGTGTGTGTGTAAGAAGGGGGAGCGTGAAAGGAAAACAGCAATTATTCATTTAGAGGAGATCATTAGTCATACGAACCAGTCCTGCTGCCTTTAGAAACAACACACACATATATACACACACTCACACAATCACACACAGCTTCATCTGTCCTGTGAGTGTGAGTCTACTATGTTATGTTGTCATTTTTCACGGTGACTGTTTCTCTGTTGTGTGTAATTAGGAATATGTGTGTTGCATTTGTGTGTGTGTGTGTCTCAGACAGTATTTAGTGTGAGCAAGCTAACAAGAGGTTTTTTACTCTATTCTCTTCAGCATGCACGTGTTAGCTGAGATCTGTGTGTGTGTGTGTGTGTGTGTGTGTGCTGAGCCAGTTGGCCATGAAGCATCGACAAGCTGTAACAGGTCAGAGAAGCATTTCACACATACAGTCACACGGCCACACACACATGCATGCATACAAACCCACAGGCACACCTGCAAACCAACTCAAGCATTTCATACTCACACCCGGGTGCGCGCACACACACACACTCCTGCAGTATCTCTTATTGACAGACTGTAGGAGAGAAACATTTACACACACACACTCTCAGTAAACACTTCCCTGAGGCTTGTGGGAGGGAAACATTCACAGGCATCAGATTTCAGCTTGGACCACAGCCAGCAATCCGGCAGAAATGTGCTTATAACATCAGCATTCACACACACACAACCTGACACTGTCTTCCTGTCTTTCAGACACACACACACACACACACACTGCCTCTAGTCTCTTTTCTAGCCTACGCATACAATCCACATAAATACACAACACACATACGCAAAGCTGTAAATGGAAATACATTGTGAGAACTGTAATAATCTGTTCCTATCATTACAACAACACGACAAAGGAGTGAATGATACGGTCTGGTTATGTTCTTGATGAAACTGACACTGTGTGAGAGATACAGACAGAGGGAGAGGGGGAGAGGGAGAGATACAGAGAGAGAGATCTGGTGATAATATCTGGGGATAAAAAGCACACTGCCATCATAGTAGCATGACATCATCATGTGACTGTGTGTGTGTTTGTGGGTGGGTGAGCATGTCCATGTCTGTTGTACATACTGTCTTTAACGCTGAGCGCAAACACACACACATTCACAAACTCTGTGATCCACTGAGGCGCCTCTCTGATCAATAATTTACTGAGCTGAGAGAGGGAGGAGGGCTGGGGGCAGAAAGACAGAGAACAAGAGAGAGAAAAGAGAGAAGATGAAGGCAGTGAAAATGTGGGTGTACATGCGAGGAAAACACAGTATGTGACAGACATTTGCTTTTATTGCAACATTTACCTGCATGTCATTACAATCTGTTGCATTTTGAAGCACATTTTCCATTGCAGTGTAAATACATCAAGAAGTGACTAAAGATGAACAATGTCTACTTAAACATAATATAACTTCCTTTTATGTGTAATTTACATTTACATTGTCTGTCATTTAGAAAACATCATTCGTTGATATGGACCTATATGGACACTATAATCTACAGTATTACTGAATGAATTATTTAAGTTTATTGTTCTCTTATAATATAATACTATTAAGTAAAAGTACAAACACAGTCTAGTGAAGGTGTGTTTTCACCACTGAATCTACAGCATTACAGCAAAATGACTTTGATTTCATTTGTGATGTTTAGCTTTGTGTGTTTGCAGTCTTGGAGATGAAATTTATGTGGTAAGATTAAAAGACTGGGTACCGTAAAATAATACAAAAACTAAACAGACAACAAATCATTTTGTTGTACTGTCTTCGCTGACTGCATGTAAAAACAAACATTACAAACAGCATAATCAAATCCAAGAATTAATGGCTCCTTGAATTAAAACTCAGTCTTTTAAAGAACTGCTTAAAATGATTCTCTAACACACAAGTTATTTGAATCAGCCAAACAAATCACTGGCTAAACCCTTCAGAGTGGCAACTGAACTGTCATTTGTTTCATATGTTTGTGATTTCATTTGAAAAAAACAAATAGGTGATATGAACCGATTCTGTGGCTGTGGAGTTGCTGCAGTGGATCTGAGTGCTAGTGTGGATCTGAGTGTGTGGTTAGGTGCGTCAAGCATGTGAGTGAGTGTGAGTGTGTGTGTGCGTCATGAGGAGGGATCCAGACACCCTGATGACTTCCTGCTAACACACTGTCATGATGAGCACTCATAACATTATGGATTTGATGAGTTGTAGTTAGTGTGCTACTGTGTGTGCGTGTGAGTCTGTAACAAGAGTGAAATACAGAGAGGAGACTGTGTCCTTTATTTGCCTTACATTATGAGTGATACAACCAAAGCTGTGGTGAGCATTCTCACACACACACATACACACACAGCACAAGTGAGATGGACACCTTCTGCGGCAGTAGATCCAGGCCAGTGTTCTCGTCCCGAGACTGTGATTCTGTCATGCATGATATTTCTGCAGTTTCAACAAACTCTGTCTGCTGTCTGCCAAACACATGTACACTCTCTCCTGCTTTTACACTGTCTCCTCCAGACATATTAAAACATGCAAACACTTAGATGGTTTGACAGTCTCAGAGGCACGTATTAATGCACATGCATCCGTAACAACTGCAAACGCACACACAAAACTCCTCTGGGCTATTAAATCAAGCAAAGAAACAATTTCTCAGAGTTCTTCAGGACTAATAGCAGACACACACACACACACAAATGATCACATCAATGCATGTAATGCATCATCAGAGGATGAAATGACATAGTGGGAGTTAAAACATCACCGTGTTATCAATGCTGTGCCTGTGTGTGTGTGTATATGTGTGTGTGTGTGTGTGTGTGTGTGTGTGTGTGTGTGTGCGCGCATTCTTTCTCAGCTGGGCTTAGATCTACAATCACACAGCCTGAGCTGGGCTTTTTATGTCTTTCAGGAGATAAGCTACAGAGCTCGCACACACATACTTACAAAAGCTGTCTGCTCGGCAGAATCACACATTGCTTTCTTGGCAAAGCTTCAAACCATCTGCCAAAGGTCAAGGGTCAAATGAAAAGAAAACCGTATATGGAGCAATGGCGCACAAACACACTTGCACACAAACACAGAAACATTTGTAGACAGACAGAAAGACAGGGTCACATAAATATATAAACAACAAGTCATAACTGCAGTCCCAAAGTATTGGGTGTGTGTGTGTGTGTGTGTGGGGGGGGGTTGGGTTGGGGTGTAATGACCAAAATATCTGCTTTTTTCTTCTCTCTGCATGATCTGATGAAATTCAACCTGTCTGACACTGCAGAACCATATATCTGTGTGTGTGTGTGTGTGTGTGTGTGTGTGGACAGACAAACACACGTGTGGAGAGCTGGAATACAGCCTCAGTGCAAGCACATTCACAGGGAGGGGAGGGGAAGAGGAGTGCTTTAACAGAGCACAGTACACAGAACCGGGGGGGTGAAGACAGGCAGAGGATGCAAGCAGACAGTGAGAGAGAGAAAGACAGGGATGAGGCCAAGCAAAGACATCTGGCTTTACTTAATGCACTGCAGAACAAAATTAGAGAACTATCAGAGTGGGCTGAAAATACACACACAAAATGTACATTATAAAGGCAGCTGAAATGAAAGACTGTCTGCATCTGACGGATATCACATGATGAGGCTCTGGGGAACAACATATCAACCACAAGACAATCTAAACAAATATGATCTCTGCCCTGTCTTTTAGCTCAGATTGCTATGCATATCCTACCAACATTAAGAAAGAAAGAAATTAAGCATAAGGTACAAGAGCTTTTGAACATGACACACAATATTCACAATATACAATATGATACAGCACACATCAAGTGTCTCAATAAAACAACTAACTACCTCTAGTTACACCAACAGAAGTCATTTTTACGGAATCAAACCAGGCAGACACAGCTCATAGCTGAACATTATCCATTGTTCTAGAATTATCCATAAATCTAGAAATATTAATGCAACATTAAAACTCAATTCATTCATTAAGCGAAGTCAGCCTTCCACTATAAGGTCTTACCTTTTACATGTGCACTCATAAGGTTAAGCTAAGAGCTGGCATCTAAGGCAGGCAGTACACAATGACACACACTGCAGCCAGGTGAACAGGTGTTTTGCTTCATAGTTATTCCTCTATTACTGTACAATGCCACAGTGAAGAAAATTTTAAAGACTTTACTTTTAGAAACTAGGCAGTACTTGTAGTCAAACCCATGAGAATGTGACATTAACAGGTTGTGAAGAAGACAGAAAGCATAAGGAAGTGTGTGTGTGTGTGTGTGTGACACGGCTGGAGACTGTATGCATGGAAAGCTGTCAGTCACACGGCTAAGCCTCTGTTGCCACGGGGACATTGTCTAGCCAATGATGTAAAAGACATAAGTCCCCAAAGACAAAGACACACAAACACTCATGTGCTTACGCTCTCATGAAACACAAACACATATAAATACACCAGAAGAGAAACCGACAGCTGTTCCGATAAACAAACCAAACTGAAGCTCATCTGTACACCTCTCAGCTTTAAAACTAAAACCAGAGATATGAGAAATAACTGACGACACAATTCAAAGAACTTACAAAATCAGAACTTAAATAAATTACAGTACTATAGAAAAAGATTACAGTTTTACATAAAATAACAGAGCTCACAGAAGGATAAATTACAGTTAAACAAAGCCATGCAGGGAGAAAATCCTGTTGATGCCCACACACAAGATCTCACATCCACAAAACCACAAGGCTCTCGTTAAACAAACATACACATGCACACCCTACAGATACACAAGCAATTTCCCACCTGTAATGGGAAAATTAATGACAGATACACACACAGATGGCACACACACAGACACACAAGGCTGCAAGCTTCTGATAGCCTCTGCCAACCAATTGAAACCACATATGATCTGGACAACAAAGCCAGTAATAACTAGTCAAGCACTTTCTCTCCTTCTCATTTACACACACATACACACACCCTAGGAACATATTACTGCCTCTTCAAACTATGCAATCAAAGAGAAAGAATAAAACACACAGTCATACAGACAAAAAAATCAGACTATATCTTGCTCAAGACTTAAATGTCAAGACTAACAGAACAGCACAAAAAAGGCAGTAATGCACACTTTAGATTTCGCAAAACAAACTGTTTATTTTTCTTATCTTGTATCCTAAAGAAACATACCATGGTGAGCTGATCTCTAGCTAAGAGCTAGTGTAGGAGGAAAGTGTGCCTTTAACCCCCATAATTAACTTCACAGTTGTAAAAGTGCAAATACGTCAACTGCAAAATACAGGTCTAAGGGTGCTAGTGCAGATTCAACCCAAATGAACTACTGACTTTACTGGAGTCTACATGCATTTAGTGCATTTGGTAATGTGAAGGGAATGAGTTCCCACACATTTTCCTAGAGGTTAATAATTATTTATGGATTGTCACCTGGAAATTATAAATTAAATTAAATTCTCATTTTTTACTTTGTATAACTGTGGGAACCTGAATATGGTTATAGATCAGTAGATGTTAGCACACACTGGTAAAACATTACAACATTCACGTTACACATACAGCATGCTGTTACATTGCTACCAATCTCAAAAACAATAACTAGGCTTAACTACAAACGAATCCACTAAATATGCATACTTACAAAATAATTGCATACTTTCCTTAGTAATTACACAGCAGCCCTACTTACTAATGAAATAACTAAAGTGTGCTTTTCCTTTCTACTATTTACAGTTCTTTATTTATAGTAACTAGTAAGTAAATAAAAACACAACGTATATAAAGGAATGTGTCATAAATAAAGCCCATTGTGATGAAGCTGTCTTCTTGACACTCCGTCCTGTAGCACAGTGATACAGTGTCCCCAAACAGCTGATTAATCGACCACACACATACTCACACAAACAGTTGTTTGTTTTCTATCACAGTAACACGCCCAGCCTTCGACTCATAGTCTGTCTGAACGTTTGTTGACCAAACAACTAGCAGAAACAAACGCAGCAGCTTTCAAAACCATCAACTTTCGCCTTCACGTCCAAACTTTTCTGACAAACAAACAAAAGTCATCTGGTACGAGCTGCACTATCTGTGAAAGCTCAAACATTGTTAAGGATAAGTTGATATAAACACGTTTTTACCGTGAGCGCAGATGAGTCGGTGGTCGCGCGGATGATTCCGGCTCTCCAGCTCCAGCGCGAGACTGCCGCGAGCTCCAGCGACTCTCCGCGCGTCACGCACAGACAGCGCTTCCCCACCAGCTCCACCGGCATCATCTCGCCAAAAAGTGCGAGAAATGTGCACGGACAACAAACCAAACTTCCTCCTACTGCGGGCTACGCTGTTGACACATTATTAATATGCTGCGGTTAAAGGAAAAGTCTTGTAGGTTTGAGTACAGGGGCTTTAAAATCCCGGCGTGCGTCCTCTGGCGAGCGTGGGTCTGTCTGCGCGCAGAGAAACTGATTTACACTGGGAGTAGTAACAGTCATTATGGCTCCTCTCACTCAGTCTCTCTCTCTCTCACTCTCTCTCTCTCTCTCTCTCTCTCTCTCTCTCTCTCACTCAGTCTCTCTCTCTGTCACTCACTCACTCTCTCTCTTTCTCTCACTCAGTCTCTCTCTCTCACTCACTCGCTGTCTCTCTCTCTCTCACTCTCTCTCACTCACTCGCTGTCTCTCTCTCTCTCTAACTCACTTGCTCTCTCTCTCTTTCTCTCACTCAGTCTCTCTCTCTCACTCTGTCTCTCTCTCTCTCACTCACTCTCTCTCACTCACTCACTTTCTCTCTTTTTCTCACTCAGTCTCTCTCTCTCTCTCTCTCTCTCTCTCTCTCTCACTCACTCACATGTGGTATTCATCCGCCCCCGCTAAAGCACACAGGACTATCAGACCGCAGCGGATAGACTTGTCCATCCGCCAGAGATCAACTTCTCTTTTAGAGGCTTATTCAGTACATTACTACAGATTAGAGAAAAGTAGTCCCTACTGTCTGCACCTACATCCTAAACTTCAATTTCTTAATCACGCTTATTTTAAATTACTGTTGGTTTGTTGTTGAGTTATAGTCCTTTTGTCAGAAACATTACAGCTCTCATAGATGCCAAATATGTCCCACTAAATTTAATGTTGACCCTTAAGTCGCTTTTATCAGTAAAAATATAATGTCAATATAAACTGACATTTGAAAGAACACTGGTAAGTACTTCTTCCTTTTTGTTAACTAGTTTCTGTTTTGACTGTGTATTCCTTACCCTTTGCCAAAATTGAATAAAAATGAATCCTTATTTAAAATGGTGATTTTGAAGATTTTGTATTCTGTTTAATCTTTCATTTTAGTGTACAAATGCACATATTTGCTATATACAGTAGCTATCGGAATGAACAGTAGAAAACTGCAGTCAGTCTTGTTCTAAGAGATTTGAAGGGATTTCCTAGATTAATAACATTTGACAGACTGAATACAGTTGTAGCTCTCAAACACAGATGTTGTTTTTAAAAGTTCTATTTAAAAATACCAGAGGGCAGAATAATATCAGATAATATTTTATATTCAAATGAATATTTTACAGAGGGAATAATCATCTATGCAATATTGCTAAAGCACCCAAAAGCTGTGGTTTATTCTGTATCTGATGACTAGTGCAACAGTGTGTGTGGTGTCACAATGAGCATGACCATTGTTGTCATGTGAATGCTTAAAATAAACTGACCTACAGAAGTATACTAGTATTTGACCTCTTACGAAAATATAGAAACTCTTGCTCTTCATGTCAACAGAACTGGGACTTTCATGTTGTTATGTTTCATGTTTTAGAAAGAAAACTCACTTTACAGAGAGGAAACCACATTAAGAACTTATGTTAGTTGACTGCCCTCCGATGTCCTGTACTGGAAATGCATTAGGAAGAACACATGCCATTTAAGCATCCACTGCAGGAAAGAACAAAAAAATAGGCTTAATAAAGACATACATCTATAATTATTATACAAAAGTCTTAGTGTATATTTTGGATAAAGAGTATAGCAATTTACTACACTGAGGTATGTATTGTGGTTCATTTGAATAGGGTCCTGACTCCTGTCACTGTCACTCATCCCACAGAACACAGAAATGACTGGCCTATACTGCCAAAATTACTCTTTTAAATCGTTGGTTATTCTGCCATCTGGTGGTGATAAATACCACTGCTTTGTTAACTTGCATTACATAAACTTTATTAACTGGAGTTACAATGGCCCCAACAGAATTTGAATTGAACTTAAAAATGTACCAATTTAATTGCAATACATAACAATATATATATATATATATATATATATATATATATATATATATATATATATATATATATATATATATATATATATATATATATATATATATATATATATATATATAAATATATATATATATATATATATATATATATATATATATATATATATATAAAAATATATATATATATATATATTAAATATATATATATATATATATATATATATATATATATATATATAACAGTATGCAATGATTTTTCTTATATACCAATCTTATATACCCATATTTAATTCACACTAGAACATAGACAACATATCAAAAGTTGAAAACGAGACATTTTATTATTTCATACAAAATATGGCACTGTAGCATGATTCCTCTAACCATTTCACATAATTAACTTAAAATAGTTTAATTATACCTAATATCACAATTACTCACTTAAAATACTGTTTACAAACCTCACTGCCTTTGTGATTTTCGCCCCTCCCGTTCATTTTCTCCATTCATTTTCTGTTCAACACTTGCAGTGAAAGGTAAACAAATGTCAATCTGTAAATTCAAGCCGTAAAACGACTTAAAATGTAAGCCGAATCCGGATTTTTATGAGACCAAAATGCCTGGACAGAACAGAAAGTATCATGTTCGCTTTCGCGTGAGTATTCCTAATTTTGGACTCTTACACGCTTTGTTAAGCCTCTCTGGTGCTCAGACAGTCTCTGAACTTCTCCACTCATCCTGCTGTTCAACTCTTGGCCAGGGACGCATCACGAAAATCATGCAAAAAAAACATGGGTTGGACGAATCGCTACAGCTGTACCGGTTATGATATTTATTCTTTTGGAAACGATACAGATTTTCTTGAAGCGTGATTTATTTGGGCATTTCAAATGCATGTGATTTGTCATATAAGTCTGCATTCAGTCCCACGAACTCTGTAAATCTTTCCGTAGCATGTTCGGGTCGTTTTTCACCTTTCCTTAAAAGGTATTACTGCATTATTTGGACCATTAGACAACATTATAGGACCAGTAGAAATGGCACAATTAAGTATTTACAAAGTAGGCTATTTGATGTTCTGCTTATTGTTGTAAAAAAAATAGAAATACCTAAATAGGTTTCATTTTCATTTTACGAAACGTAGTTTTCCCTGTATTTACTGTGGGGTGAAATATGGCACTAATATTTTTGGTGAGATCCGCCCTTTAATGAAATAGTTTACAATTGTTACCTCCTTACTCCGAATGCTGCTTGTGTTCCATAACTATACATTTAGATAAAGCTTTAGAAATGTTCCTCAAATCTCTACTCACCATTACCAGTAAAATATTTACTGGTATAATTTATTGTACTGTGTACACATTGTATGATCTTCGTAGGAAACGATATATTAATTGGTAAAAGTTGCTTTACTTCCTAAATGATTTGGCAGATCAGTCCTCCGTTGCCTCAACATCAGATTGCAGAACTAAGGGCAGTCACACGGGTATAATACAATCATCGAGTTTCACACCAGTAAGTTGCTCACCAATCACTGAGCAAGTACATAGTAGATCAGTGTTCAAAATGATCTCCTTACCTTATTGGCAACGGGAAGTTTATAATAATTATTATTTGAGCTGTCGGGTCCGATTTCGCGGGAAATGTCAGTTTGATTTTATTCGGCTGCGTGGTTGTCACATAATAATAAGAATATATATCGTGTACGATGCTGTGGATGATGCCGCGTTTGTAGCTTGTTAGCAAAGTAACTCTACAAGTACTTGCAATTTTATGCTTCAACCAAAGATGGCGATAGAGAGACAAAAGTGACAGATTGCAGCTTTAAAGTGGATACCGTTGAGTTTATCCATATGATCAATCATTTTTGTAAGTAGCTAATGTGATGTCGATAAAAGCCAGGTCACCTGAGAGGGAGGAGCCACCACAGAAATTTACCAGTGATCTGGACATGATTATTTGTCATATTAACTAATTATTTGTATCTTTCGTTTTGTACATAGTTTTTGATATTCATGGTAAACACTTTCTTTGTGCTTTCTTTTCAGGAATCTGAGCTTTTCATCTGTTTGGAAACTCATTCACCCTAACCAGGCTTTTGAAAAGGAACCAGGCTATTAAAAATTTAATACTTAGATAGCTATTGTACTAAAAAGACTAAATATAGAAAAGCAGGAACTTAATCAGGGAGGGACAATCGGGATTTTTGTCCCAGTCTCTGTGAAATTAAGAGATAGCCCCACAAAGACTGAATACATTTTAGAAGTGTGTAGTTTTCTTTGCTTGTCGTTTATTAGTTCTGTGCAGTTTATTATAAATTCATGCATGTATCATATCCAGTGTTCTGCTCATTTAATTTTTTCACTGTATTCCTGGGGGTTTTTTTTAGTCTTATTAGATCCAACGCACAGAAAACTGCAGTAGTATTTATGAAGACCCAAACATCTTTTTGCTGTGGCATTTTTGCGATTCTTAGCATCTGACAAAAAATATTCATTTTTAATTACATTTTTTGCTGGTTTGAATTGACCATGGGATTCATAGTAACTGTTTTAAAATAATGTTAGGTAAGAAATAATTTGTTTATTATAAACAGAGACTGGTAGTATTGTTGGTAGTAAGCAGCTGCAATATTTTCTTTCAGATGGATTCATAATTAAAACTGTAGTGTGAACTGTGTAGTTTACTAGTGTTTATCTAATGATTTTCTATTATGAGTAAGACATTAACAAGTAATATAGTTAAAGATAAATGTATATTTTATTATCTTTCTATCAGCTTTAAATACATGACAGTGATTCTACACTTCAGGATTAGTGCAAGTAGCATATTGTAGCAAAAATGTTAATGGTGTTTTTTAGATAGTTAATATTCTATATTTTAAGATGTAAATATTATACAATTTTGTATAGCTATGAATTTTTACTAACTTAACACAAATGAGGAAGATGATGCAATAGACAAAAAACTGTATAATCAAGAATCGATCACAAGGTAATGCAAAGTTATGACTAAATAAAACATGACATTTCAAAGGTACTTTTATTTTGAAGTGATGCTTTTTGTCTGGTTACAAAGTGTGATGCAGAAGATAACCAAGAAAATAAATAAATGTAATCTGCTACAACTCTTTCGCTGGATCATAATCTGGGGTAGGATTTGGTTACCATTCTCTTCAGTGACTGAGTAACATGTAATACAACTGCAAGTACTGAAATACAGTATTTACAGAAATACAAAGCTCCAGCAATTAGAAAAGCAGAATCATCTAAAAATGCCCAGTTGTGCATTTTACATGTTTTTTTAATATAGGCCGTTTGTCACAAAAAAACAGGCTTTCTGAATCTTGCATTCTTTCTTGATGAATATAAACTGATATGAGTAAAAATCACATATATTCATAATACTATCAGATAAGGTGATGACAAATAATGTACATGAACAAAAGCCACAGTCAATTTCCTTCTTTTATACAGTTGAAAAAACCTAAGTGGTCTGAATTTTCTCTTTATTATTCCCCCTGCAAACCATCTTAATGAAGATCCAGTTTTTAATGACTATGAGAAAATTCCTTTATCAAAAACCACTCAGTGCATTAAAGGCATCATTCAACCCTGAACCTTTATAGAACAGGACAAGAGACGTCAGTTACCAGTTACCTAAAAAAGAACTATATTACACACATACACATATATTTCATATAACTCAAGTTTCTCCCATTTATCTTTCAGCTCAGATTTAACAATGTCTTTCTTTATTTACTGTAAACATCACAATCAGAAAGGAACATGTTGATAATAGAGCAATGTGATGTCTGCGCTCAGTAGAGTCACAATCAGATCCTCTTATTTGTAGGTGGAGCAAAATAAAGGAAAATAAAAATAATAAAACTGAACAAAAGAAAGAGCCAAAAACAATGACGGCTACATCCCGGGCTCAGCAGAGTCGTGCGCCATAGCCAAATGTCTGTTTAATAGCGTGGCAATAGTACCTCTGCCAGCCATCTCGTGTTCTCTCCTCTTCACTCTCAGGAACTGCCCGACACTCAATCTTTAACTCTGTCTCATTGCCCTTGTCCACAAATGTCAATGTCACCGTCGCATAGTGCTCTGAAATGAGGAACAGACAGACAGCAAAGTGAGAATGTACAGAGACAGTATCAGTGTAAAAGAGAAAGCTAATACCTTATTCATGTTTATTTGGCTTAGTTCAGACAGGCAGCAAAAAAAGGATTGGAGTTTTTGGAAATTAGCTCTAAAAATTAGTCCACATAATGGAGCTACAGTATGCTGCATCAAAGGTACTACTGAATGAGGGAAAATGCATTTCTCAGTATGGCTGCTATAGCAAAGGAAGCCCTGCCTTTCAGTAAAAAGAATCAATTATTTCTCTGGGGGAGGGGCTCTGTACAGAGTGTTGTGTGGTACTTGCCAGCCTTTGTACATGTGCAGCAGCTGGAGTGTTCTTTTAGTGCAATTTGTACAATTGATAGCAGTTGGTTGAAAATAGTTTTATTGTGACCTTCGCCTGAGATATGCCCTATTTAAGTAGATAGAAATAGCTGCCCAAAGATGTCATAAATATGGCTAATGAGTGCAGAAACTTTCCTTAAAGGGACATAAACTGATCTGATGTCATAATCCCAGTTGTTCAGTGCCAGCAGTGTTTTATTTGGACTGTTTCTAACTTACCACAAGGCCATGAGTTGAACCTCCATTTCATGACTATCCTCTGCTCTGGGACCTGTTGAACCCAGAGCACATTGTTTTCACAAACTACAAGCAGTATTAAATTAAGAAACTTCACTTAAATATAAGCGTAGGTGACCATTTGTAAGGCAGCTTTTAGACATTAGTAACTGTGAAGTCTCACCAGTTCCTGGAACTCTCCATTCACGTTGCCATCCATGAGACGGAATTTCCCGCCTTTCTCAGGCTCAAGTGCAGCAGCACTGCGTGTGAAAGCCTGAACCATCTGTAACACACATTAAACTTCAGTCCACCCTATAATATGATCACAAATCTTACAGTAAATGCTAATATTTTTATATGCGAAACAATATTAAATAAATTTAGCAAGATGTTTTATTTTTTTAATTGTGTAAATTTTAATTGTGTGAATTTATTCAATTTTTGTGTGATTTGTAAGAACTGATGGGAACTCTTGGGATGGGAGTAATTTATAAATCAAACCCTGAGCAGAGGTTAAAAACTAATCTGCATTACTGACATGTTGAAATTAAATAATCACTGAAGCACAGCAAGTGCACAACAACGCACTGACATTAATACAAATGTTAACACGAACATCATAGCACATCGTTTTATTAATAAATTGTTGTAAATGTGCATTTCCACTGCACTTTGAGAAAAACAGAATCTGTTGTTTTTTGTGTGAGTCACATGAGTGCTGCTGCATACTTTAAACATTATCCAAACAAATTTGCTAGACACTATAATAACACATAGGCCTGTTGTTTTCTTTTCTTCATCACGACTGACCAATAAACTGAAACAACTGATCTAAGAAAAAGCAGTACAATCAATATGAGTTAAGTTCTATCTCTCCTCAGGCTCTTATACGATAAAGGCACAAGGAGTCCCACTGTAGTTAGAGGAAATGCTATAGTGCTAATGGCCTGCCAGCTGTAACGACTGCTCTGTTTAACTGGAAAGGACAGACTCACTTCCAGGTTGACAAAGACCCTGTAAAGATCTTCTGGTGAGGTGAGAAAGGTGTCCTTTAGAGAAAACTTGCAGGTGGGGATCTTCACCCCTGTGCTGGGAGCTGGAGGAGCAGCAGTAGATGAACTGATCTAATACACACAATTACACACAAATGATGAGTTTTATGTCCATGTATTCTGTGTGGATTCCTACTTTTGTGCAGACTTTAATTATAAATGTGCAAAATTACACTTTTAAAATTGACTAGTCAGTGGGTTGTCTGACTAATAATAATAAATAATAATAATAATAATAATAATAAAGGTCATGGCCTATGTTTCTTAGCATTACACAGATGCAAAGTGCAGCCTTTCAATAAGGTAAGTGGCATATTCAAAACAAATAAAAAGGCTAAGTAAGGGATAATATACAGTGAGCTGGCCGTTGTCACAAAACAAACTGTGACAGAGTAAGCGGATCTCAACCTATTGACTTAAATGATAATTTGTATACTTACACAATTCTTAATTTACTATAACATTTAGAAATACATCTTAACGCTCACCTGAGTTTTGTTCAACTTGGTTGGTGCCTGGGCTGTCTGCTGTTTTGTCACACCATTGGCTGTGGGCAGAATCATGCCCTGCGTGAACTCTGAAACAGACAAGAACAGATCATGGCAAATGACATCTTCACAGACAAAGCTATTTAAAAAGCCTCAATGTAAAGTGCACTGTCAGTTTAATGAGACTGACCTGTTTTGAGGAAGTCCACGTAGTTGGACAGCGCGAAACGAACTTTATTGGCTCCCTCTTTCCTCATCAGAGAAAACAATGCTGTGTCAGGCTCATCTTTACAAAGAGTCACGCTGATCTGTGTGCGACCCAGGGAAAAATATTCAAGAGCAAAAAAAATGTCACTGACATATTAAAAAAATGAACTAACAAAACATCTAACAACAAAAATGTTAATTGAGCAATGTGAAATAAATGGTCCATGTACAATAAACCAGATTTTATTAGGCCACTATTCATCTCATGTATATGAACTAAATATATTTGTTGAAGTACTACATACATTGAAACTAAAATTTCAGTTTTCTTTAAATGTATAAAACGTTCAGCCTGATGCTGCCAGTGTACAAAGCAAAAATTATTTAATCAACAACAATAACTTACATCAAGATCATCCATGTCATTTTCATCTGAAAGGTTTGGAACTTCAATGTTCCCCTTGTATTTGATGCCTGATTTTGATGTCCCTGTACAGATGGGCAATTTTAATTATAAAACACAAATATGAGTATTTAAGTCAAATGGAAATCAAATAAAAACATTCAATTACACATTTGATGTTGTTTTTTTCTATGGCCTTTATTTGTTTCAAACAATACTTAAGACGAGACACTGTTTGACTGGCCACACGGTTTATTTTGTTTTCTTTCGGACACAAAACTGTTACATGAATGTGCCTCTTGAGCTAACTGCCTTTAGAAATGTTTGATAGCAGTTTTCGCCATATACGTATAAAACCTAATGAAAGTGTTTATAAGCACAGCACTGCTTTGTGTACTGGGGTAACCATGGTAACACATTGATCAAGCGCCATCTACTGACAGAGAATGTATTCGCATTTTCATTCAATCATTTGGCATGTGTTTTATTTAGCCAAATTTCACAAAGTTGTATTGACATTATTGTTTTTGCTTTAAATCTTAAAATTATACAAACTAATTTAAAACGAAAACAACTGCTGATGGTACATGTATGTAGCATCTTTCTTTGATCTTTGTGCTTAAAATGCAGTTGTTGCCTAAATAACTACAAATATTTTATTTAAAGTCAGTTTAGCCCGTTAACAAGCAAATAAACATCTTGTGCCTGTACTCATTCATTCTTTCTTGTCTGTTGCTTAAACAAACAAAATAAATCTGAACTGGCCATGAGAAACCATGATGAGTGTGTCCCTATTTAACATGTAAATCACAAGTGTGCTTTGTGTTTCTGCCCTTGGAACAGAATGATAATTGTCATTCTTTTCTCGTCTTGTTTCATCCTGTATTAGCAATAACTGAAACAGAATTACCTGTCCAGGCAGCCTTCAGATTCCACTCATAGAAGAAGATAAGCTTCCCTTTCCGGTTGTTGATGGATGCCTCTCCCTCCACCTTGCTGACCTCTGTGATCTCACAGTTGCCTTCTTCATTTTCCACCCGTAACCCCATAAGCAATTCCTTTAGCTTTTCTGATGACCAGTTTGTGGCGTCCCTTTCCGTCCTACCCACATAAGTGACATCCATTAATAAAACTTTACTTTATGCTACAATTAATCCTGATGTGTCAACCAATCATAAACAGTCATTTAACATGCTGAATGATAATCATCTAAACTTACAGACAAAGGGAGTTGCTGCCAAAACACCTGATGTTTCAACTCTTCATATTGCTGTTTTATTGCTGCTCCCTTACTCAATAGAAGTTGATAGACTTATAGATAGCTTTACAATAGATAGCTTTACAATTAAAATTACTTGTTTCCGTTCATATGACACGTTAACCACATCTTAAACGTCAGTCCTGCATTTCTATTTACTAAACTCTAGATTTTATAGGAATACACGTAACTCTTTCTCCTTAAGTAAATTAAATGCACATCTTGGCTGCAGCATTGATGTCTACTGCTGAAGCGCAGACAGGGCGAGAACAGCAGACGCCTGAGTGAATATTTCAGAAAAACACGACAACTCAAATAACAAAACGTTCTTCATGATGGTGATCAAATCAAATAGAAACACATGGAGCAGGTCGAAATGAGACCATCGCATGAAGCACGCAATGGAAGCATGGCATGAATTTACGTGCGACGACGCTAACGGTTTATTAGCAGGACAGCAGCATATAAAAATAAAAAAAGCGTAAGAGCGTAGACTTAACCTCGACATACAACAAAAAACTGTTTAATTAGCCCTAATGTGTGTATACCGGTCGACGCTCTTTCTCGGGCATTCGACTGACACAAGACTGCTAACTACAAGTCTACCGCCAGAGTGCTGTAGCATGTTAGCCTCAAGATGGCTTGAGGGAGCCGGCAGAGTCTCACCAGTGCCAGTTGTTGACATTTGTAGCATCCGCTCTCTCCTCCACGATCCAGCGAGGGTCTCCTTCTCCCCACTTCGCCATATTAAATAGGAATTAATACAGATATTAAGCCGGAAATAAAGAACGTAGGCAGCGTAACGTACTTGACGCCGGTGAATCCAGCACGCTTCTGGAACCCTCTCGACTGTTGCCGCTGGTTTTGTTGCCCGTAGAAATTACTGGAAACGGAATTGAGTCACGCGCAAAGCGCTCCGTGTGGACACCGGAGTCTGTGGAAAAGGTTCCGCTTGCTAATCCTGTGACAGGTGAGTCGTCAGACTACTGCTTTTTGCTATTACATAAACAGTGTCATTAGACGTGATATACCCAGGGACGATCCCAATTGACTTTTGGGTTTCTCGACAAAATGAAATGGAAACACGTCCGCTTTTCAGGGACACTTAAAGAAGCCGAAATGTGAAAGAAGATGGTAAATTGCTTCGCAACATATCACTGCAATTTCATTGCTGTCACTGTCATGTTGTTGTCCTGTTCCATAGCCTGGTAATTTTTATATAACACTGTATATGTATAGTTTGTATAAAATTATGAAAATGTAAACTCAAAATGCCCTTGTTTTCCAAGTGGCATTTTTTCTGCAAATATTTACTAGTAACTTTATAATTCATTTACAGCCCTTTATCTTTGTGTTTTAACTCATTGTCAAGTTTCAGAAAAAATAATTTCCCAATATCTATTTTTAAAATCACTAAAATTATGTATGTAGACCGAAGAGTTCAAAAACTGCAGGCATTTAACTTAGCTTATGTTATTCTCAGGCTTGTGCTCTAATAGAAGTAAAATATTTTTGTAGGTGAACACGTAACAGTTAAAATACGCTGTCAGTGTGATATTAGTTGGTTTCAACACAGTGTGTGTTAAGGTATACAGACACAAAAAGCATTGTTTTGACCAGATTTGATGAGCATTGGTGTTTGGCATAATTTCAAAAAGCCAGGGGCAAGAAACACTAATATTGCGAAACAAACTAAACAAAAGCAGACTTTAGATTGCAGCTTCTCTTTTACAAAAGTTAACCCAGAAGGAATCCTTCAGTAAAAATGTAATTTATTATTGCAGTGGATAGAAAGAAAAAAATTGTTCATTATGTAAAGTCGGTTTTCAAAAAGTCTTGCCAGGGTTTGTTAAAGTTAGAAGTTGCATGTTCCACCTACTTTATGTCTGTTTATTTTAGTTATTTTATATCTGTTTAGAGTTATTTCATCTCTATTTTCAAAAACAAATAGTACAACTGTTTTCTTCAGTATGCAGTTCTCTTTTGTACAATATACACAAAAGTTCTAACTGGGGAACCACATCATTTTAAATGTAATCTCTGAACTGTAGATAAGGTTTGTTTATTCTGCCATAAGGACTCATCTATTGGATGGTGTTTGTGAGTGCTGTGCAAATAATGACACTGAAAGCCTCACAATCACTGTTTAGATGTTTTCTTCTGTGTAACAGCACAATGAAGCTTCTGATTGTGGCTGCACTCTTTGGGCTTTGCTTTGCCCAGCATGACCCAAACACTAAACATGGCAGGACCTCCATTGTTCATCTGTTTGAGTGGCGTTGGGCAGATATAGCTGCAGAATGTGAGAGATACCTGGCACCCAATGGCTATGCTGGAGTTCAGGTATGTGTAGAATTAACTTCTTACTGATGTCAGAATAAATAATTTCCTGCTGCCATAAACACTGAGACTGGAAATCTTTGTCAAATGATGTGATTGAGAAAAACTCTTGTCTCAACTATGAGCAATTTGGCATGCTTTTGTCAAAAATATCTTTTATGGATGGTTATGAATGAGACTTATGCAAATGCTGACAGTTGTGTCTGATTGGGCAGATCTCTCCTCCCAGTGAGAGCATTGTGGTGACCAATCCTTGGCACCCTTGGTGGCAGAGGTATCAGCCAATCAGCTACAACTTGTGCTCCAGATCAGGAACAGAGGCAGAGCTAAGGGACATGATCACACGCTGTAACAATGTCGGGGTAAACACAAAACAAAAGCTCACAGCATCATACTTAAAAATATCTTAGTTTTTATATTTTTGAATTATGTTGAGAGCATCACCTTTGTGCTAATACACTGTAGGTGAATATATATGTGGATGCAGTCATTAATCACATGTGTGGAGCTTCTGGTGGAGAGGGCACTCACTCCAGCTGTGGATCATACTTCAACGCCAAAAACAAGGACTTCCCCTCTGTCCCCTACTCATCGTGGGACTTCAATGATGGCAAATGTCAAACTGCTAATGGAGAAATTGAGAACTACAATGATATTTTCCAGGTTCATTTTTTGGATTGACACCTGCCTGGATTGTTGTTCTATAGTGCATAAATTACACCTACAGTTCCCATTACGAAGAAAATCTTAAAAATTCTGTCTTGATTAGGAATATGTTCTTGTATTGGAGTCTGGTTGTTGACCATATCCTATTGTTTTAACAGGTAAGAGATTGTCGTTTGGTGAGTCTCCTGGATTTGGCCATGGAGAAGGACTATGTTAGAGGAAAACTGGCCGAATACCTGAACAAACTGATTGACATGGGTGTGGCTGGATTCAGAGTAGATGCTTGCAAGCACATGTGGCCTGGTGATCTCAGTAATGTTTTTGGGAGACTCAAGACCCTCAACACCACTTGGTTTTTGCCTGGCACCAAACCTTTCATTTATCAAGAGGTATTTCTGTCCCATTAAGGCTTGAATTGACAAAAATAGTTTCTAAAAGCATTAACACAAGTTTCTTTTCAAAGGTTATTGACTTGGGTGGGGAGGCCATTAAAGCCAGTGAATATTTTGACCTTGGAAGAGTGACAGAGTTCAAGTACAGTGCAAAACTAGGGAAAGTCATTCGTAAATGGGATGGAGAAAAACTATGTTATCTTAAGTATGGAACAATATTCTCTTATATACACTGAAATGCAAACTGTATGCAAATAATACATCAAGATCGAAGTGTCCCTTGTTCTTAAAGAGCTGATAGTTATTTCTAATTTCTAAGAGTTATTAGGAGAGAGTGTTTTGTCTTAGGAGCTGGGGAGAGGGCTGGGGCTTCATGCCGTCTGATAAAGCCGTGGTGTTTGTGGACAATCATGATAATCAAAGAGGTCATGGTGCTGGTGGAGCTTCTGTTCTAACATTCTGGGACTCCAGGTAAAATCTTCTTATACAGTAGACTGATTGACACTGAGGCAAAAGTATTTACTCAGCACTAATGAAACCTTCTACTGCGTATATAGAAAAACTATTGATAACAAAATTTTTATATTATGTATTTTTCAGACTTTACAAGATTGCTATGGGTCTCATGTTGGCTCATCCATATGGTGTGACTAGAGTGATGTCTAGCTACAATTGGGATCGACACTTTGTAAATGGAAAAGTAAACACTTTTCATTATAATAAGGAAATACTAATTGAATTAATGCTTTAAATCTGGTAAAATATTGCACAAAAAATCTTTTGGTGAACTTTAACAAAGGATCAAAATGACTGGATGGGCCCTCCAAGCAATGCAGATGGATCCACTAAGCCAGTACTCATCAACCCAGACACCACCTGTGGGGACAAATGGATATGTGAGCACAGATGGCACCAAATCAGGTGGGTGAGATTATGATTTTTATGCAGTCCATATTTAATATCAAAACCCAGCAATTTAAAACTATTCTCTGTCCACAGGAACATGGTGATCTTCCGCAATGTGGTCAATGGCCAGCCTCTCACTAACTGGTGGGACAATGGTAATAGTCAGATCGCCTTTAGCCGTGGCAGCAAAGGATTTATTGTGATCAACAATGATGATTGGTGAGAGATTTTACCCATAAGTACGCAGTATTTTGTTATGATGCAGAGTGTAACATGTAAATGTATTTTACATAAACACCTACAAGTGAGATGAAAGTGACCCTAAACACTGGCCTGCCTGAAGGAACATACTGTGATGTCATCTCTGGAGATAAGAGTGGCAGCAGCTGCACAGGGAAAAAGGTCTCAGTGGGTTCTGATGGACGTGCCACCTTCCACATCAGCCACACAGAGGAGGATCCATTCATTGCCATTCATGCTGAATCAAAATTATAGATTCAGTGAAGAGAAAATGATAATAAAGCAGCTTCACCTACCTTAGCTGTGTGATCTGACAGTTTTGATTGTTACATCATTCTAAAATATTTGATTATGAAATCTAACTTGGAAAATGGGAAAGAGATAAACATGTAATATGATGACTGAAAACAGTCTGGGGAAAAAATGTTACCAAAGATCTGTCATGTGACATGTGACCGGGGTCCTGGACCATGATCTGTCCTTGCTAAGCACTTCTAAACACATTGAGATGATGAAAAATGTAATTTAATGTAGATTTGTAAATAAACTATACATTTAATTCATACATGATAAAATGTTAAATATTGTTTAAATGGGTCTAATAATGGTGGATTTGAAATGCCTGCTAACATATAACTATAACTCATGCATACTGCACAAAGGTCCACATTTGATTTTGTTTGTGATTTTTTCATTATTATGTGTGACGTTACGTTCAAGCGCGAAAATTGCTGTACCTTTAATTGGACGGTTAGTATGACGACATTTCAAACGGTTAGTTAATGCAGCAGCGAACATATATATGAACAAATAATGAACAAATAATAAAAATATTCTCACAGAAACGTATTAGTGACCAGATAAATTAGCATTACGTTAACAGGTAACACAAAGAGTGCGATTTGGTGGTAATCTTTCTACTTTTTCCTATGTAGAGATTTACTCCTTAATATTGTATTGACAAAAATAACTAGTAATAGTAGCTTTACTGGCATAAAAATACAATAACTTTATTTATTTATTTTTGTAACGTTTACTACTACTCAAGAAAAATAGGTAGGCTATGTTTTGGTGCATTTAAGCCTGAGGTTTATGTGCTCATTGTGCTGTAGTATCAGCAGTCTGCCACAAGATGGCACAAGAGAACGTGGAAATGGTCAATGAATCAAATTGATTGATTTTTAGAATTTGTGTAGAATTGACTTTACACGTTTGTTAACATGAATACAAAGTATGACAGGATAACACAGGGTATGCCAACATTGAGAAAAGTTTTATTTGTTTATTCTCTTTTTATTTGTATGTATGTGGATGTGTTTTGCTAGTTAGTAATTCTGTGATTTGTAATCTAGAGGCATTAGAGTCAATAAGGCAAAAAGAAAAATGTAAAATGCAGTAACCACACAGTAATGGCCCAAAACTGGCCCAGGACCAATTAGGTCCTTTTTGTATGATGATGCTATTTTGCTAGCTATTTTCAGGGTTTTCTTCATTATGTCGTAAATCCCCATAAAGGCAGAAAGATGCTGTGTAGCAGCACTGAAGAGGTGACACCAGGTTCCAGCTCTGAGCCTGGACCAAGCAGCAGCACATTAACACCATATAACTCCATCTGCTATGGTCAGGTGGTCTGTAGACAGCAGCAGGATCCCCGATCCTCATCTGTCCCACTGACTTCATACAGATCAGAAGATGCTGGGAACAGTCTGTGTCCAGAATCAACAGCTGCCTCTGATACTGGTGCTCAGACAGATGTGTTCACTAAAACACCGCCAGCTGGAGGTGACAGCATATTGCACAGCAATTACACAACACGGGAGATGAACAGCTCAATGAAATTGGCTAAAGTAAAGAGGAAGGATGTAATGACTGCTAGTTTACACTGCAGTAAACTTTTATACTGCTGCTATAAAAAGCTGATTAAAGCTTTATTAAATTTTGAGAAATTTTAGAACAAATTAACATTCATTATAAAATTATTAGATTAGTATGTGAAAGCAAATCATTAAATATAAACTTCTTTGTTAAATTAATTGATCAATTTTCTTCTATTAGACCTTAATAATATTATCATCATCGGCCAACCAACTGTGCCTGACTTGATCGATTTACAGAAGTTTAATATTGTGACAATTCCAAAATAAACACAGCCTTTAACAATAGATATTACATTTTGTTTTTGAAGAAATGGTTTTTTGGTGACATTTGAGTTAATATTGTTCTGCTTATTTGTTAGCATGAAAGATGTTCTTTAAAGATGAAACTGTTCTTTAAATGTTGGCACTGGAATAGGTTATTGATAAACAGTTCCAGCTGAACACAAAATTGTAACTTTTTTTATTCTCAGCTCATCAGCAGCTGAGTATAAGTGGAAAAGCTAACAGGATCAGTTCTTCTGTGGGTTCATCTGCTCCAACTGTCCTCTCCAAGAGCTCCAGTACTGCACGTCTGAGAGCCACACCTGTGCTCACACACCATGGCCGAACCCCTCAGAGAGACTGCAGTATGCAACTAACTAAGCTGGATTGATATCAGTTCACCTGATAATACATGGAGGGGAAACAATAGAATAAAGCTGAGAAAAATAATCTGATTGCAAATCTTTACTATAGTGACAACGTCTTCATCTGCAACACTGTCCCATGCTGCCTCTGTGATAGTGGCTTTGGTGGAAGGGCGTGGTTTGGCTCGGGGGGAGATTGGCATGGCCAGTATCAACATGAAATGCCCAGAGCTGGTGCTCTCACAGTTTGCAGACACTGGAACTTATGCTAAGGTAAGGATGGACCTCTCGAACAGTGATTTTCAATCCTGGTCCTGGGGACCCACAGCACTGCACATTTTGTATGTTTCTCTTATCTGACATACTTAGCTTATGAATAGCTTATGAATCTGTCTCCTAATGAGCTGATGATCTGAATCGGAGGCATACACAATGTAACTGGAAAGTAATTAATAAGGAGGTTTTAAAATCACTATTCAAATTTAAATTGCCTTACTGTCATAACACACCCTAGCATATTTTTTCTTTAATTCTAAAATAATATTAAAATCTTAATGGTAGATACTTCAATACATGAAAATACAAACAACTAAATAAATATATGATAACTGCAATTGATGTTAAATGTTGACACAGGTAATCACCAAACTGCATAACCTGATTCCCCTTGAAATACTGATGCCAGACACGGCCAGTGTGAAAGGACAAGGAACCAAACTCTACAACCTCATCACAGAGACATTCCCGGTATCATACACTCTCTCTAATTTACCACCTCTGTCTTCAGTATAAATCAGGCCTGAGTGGGACTATGCAGGCTGTAAATGTGTTATATTGTCGTACCTTCATGCACCTTCATCTTGTTTAATTGAGTTCAAAAATTAGTGCTGCTGCTTTCCATCCAAGTGCAGAATATTTCCTTTTGCTACCTGTGCAGTCAGTCACATTTACTGCCATTCTGAGGAAGTACTTCAATGAGAAGAAGGGTCTGGAATACATACAGCAGCTATGTGTCCCTGAGTTCAGCACTGTCCTGATGGAGGTGCAGACCAAGTAAGCCTCTCCCTTTTCTCGTTTAGTTAAGTTGGGCTTTAAGTTCCAGCCTTGATTTTGGATGCCCTTGGTAAGTCTATTGATTTGTAATGCTGCAGTAGTACACAAAACTCAACCATTATGAGGTCATTCTCAAAATACACTTTGTTTCAGAGGTAACCTTTAACTGATTTCAGTGTGAATTATTTGCTGTTGATTTCATTTTTTATTAAAAAAAAATATAAAAATTGTGCTGGTAAAAAATTGCAATGATTTGTACAAGACAATATTAATTATTATAAAATAAAACATCATGTTTTCTGTCTGTAGATACTACTGCCTGGCATCTGCATCTGCCCTCCTAAAATACTTTGAGTTTGTTCAGAACTCAGTATATGCTGCTAAGTCAGTGAAAGTGACCTTTACTGGCAGTGAGCAGACAGCTATGATTGACACAGTATCAGCCAGCAACCTGGAACTAGTAGTAAACAACAGAGATCATAGGTTAGAGATCATGAGAACTGAGAACACTTTTGTGCAGATATTAGTTGAGCTTTTACAGATATTAGTTAGTAATATGTTGAATACTTTCATTATATTTAAATCAATTCCACAGAAAGTGCAAAGATTTGGGTCTTTTAAATGACAGTTACTTTAATTCTTGGCCTAAAGCTTTGTAAATAGAAGCTATGTTAATTATATTCCCTATATGTGTTGACGGCCAGTAATAAATCACTGTTCTGTGCAGAAGTGATCACACTCTGTTTGGGGTGTTAAACTACACTAAAACTGCTGGTGGGGAGAGGAGGTTACGCTCTAATATACTTGAGCCCCTGCAGGACGTGGTCACTATTAACTCCCGTCTGGACACTGTGCAGGTGATCAACTGTTATGCTCATCTGTCCGCAGTTTACACTCAGTTAAGTCATTAATCAATGAATCTTCTCTTTAATCCGTTTCCAGGAGTTGCTGCAAAATGAGGAGCTCTTCTTTGGACTGAAGAATGGTGATTTTATTTCACATATGTCAGTTTACCAAACTTTGGCTGTGGCTGGTTTTCCCGTTGTTTCACTTTATTTGTGAGGTTCCACATAGTTGCGTATTATGTATTATGTCATATACTTCACTGCGGGTTGTGATCTGGGTTCCTGGATTGTGACCACATAAAATTGCACCCACACTCATAAATTAATATTAGCCAGATGCCTGAATGTTTGAACATGTTTAAGATTGATTGATGTTGTGCTGTAATTCACAGCCATTGCACACTTCTTGGATATAGATGAGCTGCTGTCTGCTCTTGTTCAGGTCCCAAAGCAAGAGACGGTAAACACATTTACCAGACACAGACATAACAGATCTTTTCTGCTGGGAATGATGACTTGTGTAATTGATTTCTTTCATTTTTTACTTCATTTTCCTCTCTTTTAATTCAACATAGTTTGAAATATTTTAGATGAGAGAAATACATTTTTATGTTTCATTGCCAAGCTTAGTTACAGTTACGAATAAAAGTAAACTGTGGGATGATTTCCAAAATAAGTGCAACCCAATGGCATAATCAAGACCAAATCCAAATCCAAAACAATCTGACATAACATCAACTAAACCATCGGTGTGAATGACTGGAGTTTTTAGAAAATAGTCGTTAATTTTAGAAAAAGGCTAGTTAGTATAGGAACCTCCTTTTTAAGTGAACTGCTTTTTGTTTGGTACATTCAAGCTTTTATCTTCAACGTATTTGATTTGTTGGTGACTCTAATTTTTCATCATTAATAAAGTAGTCTTTTGGTATGGCTTCCTATGTAGGTAGCAGTGGCTGAAGCCAAAATAACACAAGTCATTCAGCTGAAGCACATTCTGGAACTGGTCCCCACACTGAAGGTTACAATTACATTAGATTACAATAATACAATTACAATTACATCTGTACAAAATGACGTCAGTGACACAAAATTATTATTGTATTTTTAAATAATTTTGTAATGTAAAGAAGAAATCATGCTATATACCTTAGTCTGAGGGGCTGCCATATTTATTTATTTTTATAACGATGAGGTTGTGTTGGATATAGTTCATTTAAAAGGTTGTTACTGCGAATGAACCAGTAAATTACTTTGTCCTTGATTAGGCGAGGTTGAAACATTCCAAAACAGCCTTGTTGGAAGCATATTACACTTCACTTGAAGACAGTAGGTAATAACTTTTACACCCTCCCTAACAGTACTGTAGCTATATTCAGCTCTGTGAACCATATTTCCATTTGTGACACTGACCTTTTCAGTGAAGCATGAAACATGAGTCTGTCCTATAAGATGTACAGTAAGTGATGTGTTTTGCATGCAGCAATGCCACAGAAAGCATTTAGTGTGTACAGAGATGCAGTCATTGCTTCATATGAGCAAGGTTTGGAAAAGTTATATGAAACAGCCCACCAGTTATTGTGAATTGTTTATTTCTACTGATTATTAATTGTGTTGCCTTAGATTTAACATCATTCTGGATCAGATAAAATCATTGATTAGTGATGACACCAGCTACATGAAAGGCAGTCTGAACATGCGCACCCAGAAGTGCTATGCTGTGCGCCCCAACGTCAACGAGTTCTTAGACATTGCGAGACGGGCCTACACAGAGGTAGTAGATGACATAGCAGGTGAGCTCCTGATTTCATTGGACTATGAAAAGAAAAACATTTAGACTCAGGGATACAAGTGTTACAAAGGTTTTACCACGGGTACAATTAACTTTTAAATCCAATCCAGTAAAATCACTGCAACACCAAAGCCTATTGCTTTTATAAAACAGTTGTTTATTATTAATTATTAATTATCTGTATTAACATAATTATCTGTAATAACAGTTTGTCTGGCAAGTAATATAGTTGGCCTTCCTGATTTTACCAATTGAGAGATGTTCCTGGGTCAACATCATTGTCAACATTCCAATCAACCAATCAGATTCGAGGTATAGGTTTACAGTTACTATGAAGTTTAAGCTTACAAGTAGGGTGGTTTCTTCACTATTGTTACTGACCTATCATTTCTCTTTGATTATACGGATAAGTTAGGGTTAGGGTTTGGGGTATGAATAGGGTTTTTCTACAGAAATGTTGTACCACGGTCAACAAATTACGTTGACCCATGAGCATCTCTCACTTAGTGAAATCAGGTCTAGCTAAATATAGTTCATTGTCCAAACTGTAGGTTGTGTGCCATTGTCAAACTACATAGCAACTTGTCTTCATATAGAATGTGCATTCACAGGTTTCTGTATTTAAACTGATTTTACAATGGGTCAGATAGACAAAGCAGCAGTAGATAACAGTTTTGGCCAGTTGTACTATATTTTACTTTTCTCATTGGTTGGTGTTCATCTGAGGTTCATCTGAGGAAGAATATCTACCTAGCTTTCTTCTCATTACTTACACTCATTAAGCAGTTACTGAGTGAGCCAAGTTTCTGAATGCCAAGTAGACTCAAAGAAGTTTATTGTATAGTGATATGGCCTCTTTAAGCAAAAAGAAAGATTTTAAACAGTTTTGTTTTGGTCTAATATATCCCTGTGCTGAAAAGGCCAAAACCTAAAGTACTATGACTAAAAACTGAATAAGAATAGTACATGAAAGTCACGTATCATGTGACTAATCAGATCTTTCCACATTCCATATTGTCGTTTTATGTTAGTCAGGAATGTTGGCATTATTGTTTATATTGTTTTTTGCCGATCAGTACTGGTGGATCGTCTCGGAGAGAAGTATAGCCTTCCCCTGCGGACAAGTTTCAGTAGCACACGAGGTTTCTTCATTCAAATGAGGCTGGAGGGCGGGGTTTTACCTGTTGGGTCTTTACCAGAAGAATTCATTAAAGTAAGTCAAAGACAATAACTTGATCAAACTTTATGTAAAAACAATATAACATTTGTAATGTAATTTATTCTACATACATGAGTATGTAGACACCGCACTTAATAATTAACTGATTTGGCTATTGCAAGGAAAGACTTTTATTTCAGCATTCAATGACCCTTTGCACAAAGTGAGGTCCACATAAAGATGTTTCACTAAGTGTAGTGTACAATAACAGGCCTTCACAAAGTAATGTGTGTTGTGTAAACGCTTACATTCAAATGTTTTGTAATATACTATGTAAAGCGACCTTGAGCTGAAAGACACTATATAAATACAGCTTTTTAAAAGCCAGTTTTTACAGACCTTGCTTTGGGTACTGTCATGTTATCACAAATGTGATAAAGTTTTTCTGAATAGACATTTAAGATTTCCATGTTTTTCCATTTTGAGCTGCTTTATTTAAGTCAACTTATATAAGTTATATAAGACTTAACACTATAGGTGTTGAACTCAACACTATAGGTGACCAGGCAAAAGAACAACTATGGCTTCACCACTATAGACCTAATGAAAATGAATGACCACTGTGAGGAGGCTTTGAAAGAGATTTTCCATATGTCCTATGTGTGAGTATAGATTAGACTCTTTTAACCTTTGTAGGACATGAAAAATACATATTGTGTACAATCTTAACCATTGATGTTGTGATCACACACTGCAGGGTGGTGTCCAGGTTCCTAAATGAGATCTATGAACACATCCACTGCCTGTACAAACTATCTGATGCTGTGTCTATGCTGGACATGCTGCTGTCTTTGGCTCACGCTTGCACTGTGTCAGACTACGGTGAAGTCTAGATTATTTTGGCATTTGGGCAGCTACTTTCAGTTAGCACAAATGTATCTAATGAAAGGGGGAAATACCAAAATCTCAAACCAACATTTCAATAACAAATTTCAAATCAGTAATAATATCTAACATAAAATGCATCACAAACATTGTTTCTGATAACACCAAAAACTGCATATTTTAGCTTGGTCCTGCCAATGTACATGTGTGGTGTTGATCACAGGCTGAGCCCAGGTTTGAAACATACTTATACTCATACTTATGTAACAATCATGGTATAGAGGAGCAGATTTAGAATGTTATCTGTAAGTAGTCTTACTAGTCAGATTCATTTTCCACTACTGCAGCTGTAGTGATGTTGTCATCAAACAGCAATAATGGCCTATTGGCAATTGACTCTTTTGTTTGGAAGGCAGGACTTCCTTTACTAGAGTCACCATGTTGGACGTTTCTATTTCTCCTATTTGTTTAAATAAAAGTTGCACCTCTTGAAGAAGATTTTATTAACCAAAATATAAAGGAATCAAGTACAAATTATTTTACCATTATAGTTCTACTCTACATTTAACTGTGCAAGCACATCTCTTGTTATTGTTCGGGGCCCAAGGGAGGAAGATAGTAACTCCAGGAACCCCTCATTAACTCATTTTGACATGTGTGAGTGAGAAGACTCCTATAAAGACCCTTCCCCAACCAGGCACAAACGGTTGTTTTGCACACCAACTCGGCTTTATGTCTCTGATAATAAAGTCTATCTTTTGGCATCAAAACCTTTGAAAAAGTTTTTGAGTGATCCTTCTAAGATGTGGAAGAAACCACAACACTCAGCTATTTAACGTCTGTGTCTTGAAGCATCAGGGTGTATGTCCACTTGAGCACATGAAATGTTTCTTTTTCTACCTCTTAAGATCTTGGTATTATTGCTTTATGCACTTTTTAATAACTGTAATATTGTGATTCTAATACTATAAAAGTCTGTCTACATTTCCTGCAGTACGTCCTGAATTCACTGATACATTGGCCATAAAGCAAGGTCGCCACCCCATTCTGGAGCGCATTTCTGGGCAACAACCCATCTCTAACAACAGCTACATTTCTGAGGGAAGCAATTTTGTCATCATAACAGGCCCCAACATGAGTGGCAAGTCCACCTACCTCAAACAGGTGGCCCTCTGCCAGATAATGGCTCAGATAGGTACAAGGAGTAATTATACAAAAACATTATGTATTTATAGGTTTTGATTTGTTTAGCATTATTATTTGGTCAATACATAATTTCCATCATTTAATTTGTGGCATTTCATAGTCTTGATTCTAAAATATGGAAAATACTAAAAATAAAGACTAAGGAAGTATGAATAATGATTATCAGGTTTGTGGTAGGTTCTTTTAAATGGCTCGGTCATGGACTAATCTTGTCTTCTGCATGATTTACCACCAGCTGTGTCTAAATCCTGTACGATTAAAACTTATTTGCAAAGTCTTTGTCCCAGGATCCTTTGTGCCTGCTGAGTATGCCTCCTTTCGTATTGCGGATCAGATATTTACCCGAATAGGAGTAGATGATGACTTTGAAACCAACTCCTCCACATTCATGGTCGAGATGAAAGAGGTTAATTTGAGACACAGGGCAAGATAAAGCAAAGTGCAAAAAAAAAGTTATTGATATAAAACACTGTAACTCAGAAGTATAGTATCAAGTCTACCTAATATTACTAAATGTGTGTGTGTTTTTGTGTACATTCTGATATTTCCATGTATTTTAAAATTGGCTGCTACACTTTAGGTATCAGAATGTATCAATAAAAAGCTGTAAAGACATTAAAAGATATCTAGATTTAAAGTTTATCTCACATACAATAAAGAAAGCATTGTCTTGTTTAAATACTTCTAGGTATCTTACATCATCCACAATGCAAGTGCTAAGTCACTTATTATTATAGATGAACTGGGTCGAGGCACCAGTCCAGAAGAGGGTGTCGGTATCTGCCACAGTGTCTGTGAATTCCTCATCAATCTTAAGGTGCTGTATTAATTGTATTATGTAATAAAGAGTGAAAGAGGTCATAAAGAAAACATATCCAGTTAGATACTTCATCTTATACTTCGGCTCTTGCAGGCCTTTACACTGTTCGCCACACATTTTCTTGAGCTATGTCAACTGGAAACTCTTTACCCCAATGTGGAGAACCAACATATGCAGGTTCAGCATGTCCACAAAGACGGCAGAGCGGAGAGTGTAGTGTACACATATTTGCTGAGCCAAGGGCATTCTGAGGAGCGTAACTATGGTGGGTTCAAATCATTAGCAGTGTTTTATATAATTTATTGTATGGTGTAGAACATGACGAATTAATGAGGCAGAGACATTTGCTGCTGTTTGTTTAGGTATAAGAGCAGCGGAGATGACTGCATTATCACCAGACATTATTCAGGAGGCCAAAAGTGTTGCAGCCAAAATCAACCAAAGACTATGGGTATGTTTCATCCTGGACATTCATGAATATTTATAATATTACAGAAGTACAGAAAAACACATATAGACAATAGAAATGGCAGTCTTCATTTCTATGTAGTATTTGAAGTAACTGATTTCCTTGGTCCTGTTCACAGGCCAAGCACTATAGTGACCCTGCCACTCTCAGACAGAGGGCAGTATACCGCCTTGCCACCAGACTGTTGCAGACAGCCCGTAACTCACGGCTAGAGCCAGAAAGCCTACGTCACTACCTAAAAGGCTTAAGGAGACACTTTGAAACTGAAGTGAAAAACAGTCCAGAGTCCATAGAGGAGTGAAGATTGGGCTGAGGCAACTTCTTGAACATGACCACACCTTCTAAACAAAGACAGGAGAATGTTTCATGGTGCAGATAATCTGTTTATTTTATTTAAAATGTTTAAAATGTTTTTTTTAACTGTTTATAAAAATATCTTGTTCTGTTTGTGTACTTGTAAGCCTATTGTTTGTTTAATTGTTTGTTTAGGAGGATATTAAAAAACATGACAACAGTTGTGTAATTTATTATATACTGTAGTTACACAATAACCTCTGAAGGCCAAACTAGAGGATGACAATCACCTGTTTCTTTAAAATCTCATTTAGGACAAATTTTCATAGCTTCATCTTCAATGAAGGTGAAATGTATTGCTGGAAATGTTGGCTTTAGACAAAAGATTATACTATATGTTTTATGTAGATTACTATAAACATACAATTACTAAGTAAGGTTACTTTATCTATATGTAGACCAAAATTTGTAGATTTGTAAATGTTGTTGATTATATGATTACATTTATAAATTACATTAGTTCATTATTTCCTATTACTAAAACACCTTTATATCCAATTTCCCTCCTGATTTGATAATATAGTCTTTAATATAATATAGTCTTATATAGTCTTTTCATTTTCCAAAAATTTACTACAACTTACTATTACATCTTTTTCCATTTTTTATATTTACATATCTCACATTTCTGTGTATTTGCGAAGCCGTTCCGTGTCCAACCCACTCAGAGGAGCAGAACTATTTCATCGCGAGAATCTGCGGCCCGGCTCCCGCGAGATTTCGGCAGCGCTTCATCCTGGTTCCAGCAGAGTTTCATCCATCTCTCTGTGCGCTTCAGCACACATTGACCTAACCCTGCCAACGCGAAACAAGTCGACGTGCCGCCTACAACCGGGCCGGAGCCGCAGTCCACACCGCTCCCTTTAAGGAACGCCTTTTCATCAAGACAGTAATAATTGCGAGGAAATTTCCGCAGGTATGTGAAGTGCGTACTTTATTTATTTTTATATCCAGTGATTGTGGAGATTACACGGGGCCTAGCGCACTACCTGCTCCGCGGATCCTCCTCCATGCCATGCCGAGACACACAGCGCCTTTGGCTGGTCAAGGCGTTGGATGATGCGTTTACAGAAGACCCGACATGCTTGCTGTAGATTGATTAAGAGGACACAGACTTTCGATCTTAGTTATTATGTGATTTACACGGGGATTTAAGCCTGCTGAACGAGCTGATAATGTCCGGTCAATCCACCCATGTCTCTTTAAAGCTAGGCTAAGCTAGTGATACTAATTCTGTGCAGATGACCAGTGTATGTCCAGCACATTGTGTGATCTCAACTCCATTTTTGGTATATTTCACCTCCCCCAGTTGCTTTACTTAGACTGTATGAGTATACGTTGTTCTATTATTGCTACTAGTTAGCTGGTTATTCATATTGTCAATGTGCTTTCAGTTCCTTTTTAAACGCCTCGACCTATTTTCAATCCTGCCTGTCATTGAGTCAATTCAACAAGGAACTGTAATGCTCTAAGTACTTTGCTCCTTGTACCAACCCAGTGTTATCCCTTATCAAGATGTGAGCTTTACATCTGACCTACAAATTTGTAACCCACCATACAACAAAAAAACCTGTCTCCACAGTCATTTAAACGCTTATGATAGAGCCTCGTTAGATTTAAGTAGCCCTGATGCATTGCACATTTGCCATGATGTAGTTCAGATGGGAGAGATTACAGGCCTTTAAAGGGGGTGATTTATAAAATGTACCTTTAAAGTTAAAGAAATAAGAGACAATCATTATTGCATTACAGATGTCACCCTGCCCTTTTCTTTAAGTATGAAATCAAAATAGCTTTTATTGTATGTCTTTTAAGCTTTGTGCTGAGCAAATCCTAAAATTAACTTTCATCAAATATATATAGTTGTTTTGACTTTGTTTGAAACTTTGTTTCTCTTTTGGAAAAATGCACCAAAATATTGATAACTTGTTCATAATTATCTGTCAGATAAAATCATCTTGAGATTGAGCATTTGAAGGTTCAGCAGTGTGCTCATGAGGATACAATGCACCCTCAAAGCACGCTTTTCCAAGCATGGACTGATGTGGGCTCCTTAGCGGACTACTACATTGTACACAGTCTATGCAGCACACTAACAAGTGTGGACTTACAGAGTAACCACAAGCAATTAGTGAAGCATTTGTAATGGGACCTGTTTAGTAATAGCAAGTACCAAATCATGGCCTATGTGATGTAAATTAAAAACTATTAAAAGTCTTTCGATATTTTCCACCCTAACTTCCTGTTTGGATAGGGAATATGTCAGCTCAGGAAAGTCAGGCCTTTAAGATCCAGGTCCATTTATATGGTTGTGAGGGTCTGCTTCTCACACCTTTTGCCTTTGTGCCAGTGCCTTGCTTTCCTCTCTTTGTCCCCCATATTGTTCAGAGCACTGCATATTTAAATAAACAGTGAAAGAAGTTTATGTAATTGGATGTAGATTACTTCATGTTGCCTTCCTGTTCCTCCTGAGTCCTTGTAGGCAAAGCTGAAGGGGTGGAGCTTAAAGTAGGTAGTACTAGTACTAGTGATAGTAGTACTACTAGTAGTAGTACTAGCTAGAAACTGGGATATGGTTTTCAGGGTTTACATGTTGTTGTTCTCAACGGGTGCAGTGCATTGTGGGATACATTACCCAGTGTGCTCTATTGTATTGAGCTGAACATTTTGTCAAATTTAGTTGGTTAGCTTTGTATTTCATGAATTAAACCAATACTGTATAAAGCATGCATGCTTTGTACTGCAGGAATGTGTAAAAGATGCTTTTGTTGATTATTAGATGGACTTTTTTTAAATTCTGTAAATACAAGGGCAAGACTGCCCTTATCACAGGTCACTGGCATCAGTTCTTATCTAATTGATATCAGTAATCAGTCACCCTTTGATAAACCAATTGCCTCTCACAGATTTGCCATCAGTAAACACCCCATCATGCGGTAAGCTTTACAGGCACACTGCTTTGACTCTCATCTTTGTTTCGTTTTCCTCCCAGCAGGACAAAGAAAAGTACACACAGTTCAGAGAAAGTGAGCACACCACACCCATCAACAGGGCTGTGGGAATCTAACACACACGAGCCCAAAGTAATGCTTTTTTCCACTTACTTGGCAGGCGGTATGAAATTAGAAGCAGTGAGCAGATTTTTGCTTATACCTCAACAGCTGCTTGTTCTGTCTTGTATGTTTTGAGCAGTTTTCAAAATTCCTTTGCCTTTTTGGCTTTAGTCTTCAATGATTTTACGCAAGCACAATAAATCTTATTATTTATAATGTTGTACATCTGAAAGTCTTGGTTCTTAAGTCTTAATACATCATTAAGGCATTGGACTCTTGGTGTCCATGTGAGCAGAACCTTTTGCTGAATGAAGACTAGTTTAGATTTTCTAAACTAGAAACTATATGACTGTGGTATATTTTAAACACAGTAGTACATTTTTACTAGTGGCAAGAAATCCAGGAATAGTGAAAACAGGTAATAGATGAACAGGTAGGGGCTGGTAGGACTTGAATGTCAAGCATTCCAGATCCTCAGATATCGACAGGTGCAGATTCTGTGTGAACGTGGCTTAGCATTAAATGATTATTAAGAATATAGTGTACTGATACAAATAAAGACAGTAATTTGTGAGATAAAATAGAAGAAATTGGGAATGGTGGACAGGTGGCCGCTTTAGGGGTTCAGGGCCACTAAAATAGAAAGGTATTCCTAAATGTATTGTAATGTAATCCATTTATCCAGATTTCCCGACACACTGGATCTCTTGAACAGAACAGACTTCAGTCCGAGAGAAAGTAAAAGGCTCTTACAGAGTCTGGTTCTCCTGTCTCTGTTTGCTTCACTATCCTGAAGGCAGAAAGCAGCCAGGCATGTCATCCAGTACAGCACTGCACTGTTTTCTGTTTACTTCATTTTGTACTGAAGCACTCAACCAAAAATCCAGATTTCCACTTTTCAGGGCCTCCATCAGGCGCTTGTGTTTTCCTTGTTGCCTTATTGTAAATATACGTAAAGGGAGACATTGATTTTGTTACATTTGTCTAAAATGTTTTACCCCTTTGTTGTTATCCACTTGCTTTAATATCACCCTGATGCAAGGTTCATGTTCAGCCTGAAAAAATGGCATTTGGACAGATTCACATCGAGGGGAGTGAGTGCCGCTCTAACGTGTGAAGACACTCAGTGTCAGGGTACTGGACAGAGGAGTAACATTTTCACTCTATCACTGCAATTGATTTGTAACTGAAGGGTGTGTGCTGAATTCAACTAAGAAATGCAGTGTGTTTTTGGTATTGACAGCAGTTTTGTGCCTCTTTGTATTTAACTCAGCGGTCACATGTAGGACACTTAGTGTCACCACTAGAGCCTCTTTATACTCAGAAGGGTGGATGTGCGAGAGTGTCACCCATGCTCAGTTTATTAGCTCACTGTCATTAAGTAAACACAGATTGCCGCATTCAGCACACATACTAACTGATCATACCGCTGTGAGGGTGGAGGTGGAAGGAACAGGATAGGAGGCCTGGAGAAGGTGAGGTATATTAGGGGAGTTGAAGAAGATAGAATATTGGTGGACTGGTGGAACAGAACTGTTACTGGTCAAAACATCATATGAAATGTGCTATATTAGTGTACCGCAGTTTGGACTTTGCTAGGCCCAAGGCATTTCATTATGCAGTGCTTTCAAACAGCACTGCAAATGGCTGTGGGAGCCGTATAGTCTGCTGGGAAACTGACCGTACTGATTCATTCTTCTTTCCTGTTGAGCTCTCATTAAGATGATAATGAGATTTATTCAGATTCTGATGGGTTTACATGTAGGACTGTTGTTATAGGATTAGGCCCACTGTATGTGTCCATGAAAGCAAGTGTAATATCTGTAAAGAGATGTTGCAGCATGAAAAGCGGACACGTAATGAGTTTAAGGCCCCATTTACACTCAGCACTAGTCAGAAATGCATGTGACCACATTTTTTGGGTAAATACTGTTGTATCCTGATTTGGTATGATCACACAAAAACGAGCATAACTGCCAAATGCATAAATGTGAATGCAATAACAACAAATAATCAGTTTAAATGTTTATTTTTCACTTAATGATGTTTAAAGCATTCAAAACAAACCAAAATCCATTCATATTTAAAGAGCTCGCGCATTTACTGCAGCACACGAACTTAGAATAAACATAACATTATCATCCATTGATGTGGACGCTAATATAGTTATCTTTATAGTTATAGTTCTCATTCTTAGTGTGAACAGACCTTAATACTGCGATTTAGTGGCACTGACAGAGTAAAAAATATTTGTAGTCATGCAATCAAGACCCTGTCTTTAACTAAATCAGATCATATGTGATCACAGGAGACATATTTGAGATGCATGTTAGAGGCAGGTGTGAAAAGAACTTTATCAGGACCACTGTTTTGGTCAGTAAGTTTGAGGTCTGTAGTGGCTGTCATGCAGTAAAGAGTATCTGTACGTTCCTCTCTCCCTCCAGAATGGCACTGGACATGGCAGACTCACAGTACCTCCTCATCCTGGCACCGTCGCTGGTCATTGCTCTTATGTTCCTTTTCTTCTGGCTCTTTATGAAAGAGACTTCCTACGATGAGGTTCTGGCACGCCAGAAACGAGACCTAAAACTGCCACCTGCCAAGCCGGATGTGCGGAAAAAGAGCGAGAAGAAGAAGAATAGGAAGAAGGAGACAGGTGGAAGCGGAGGGGGAGGGGGTGGAGGCGGCGAATCGGACGAAGAGCTGAGGGATTTCGATATGTCAGATGCTGGTAACCCTGCCTCAAATGATGAGGATTCTGAGGCGGTACCCATGACTCCACCTGTTGCTGCTCCGGTCCAGGCAGAGTTTCCGTCTGGGGTAAGAGAGAGGAAAAAGAAAGAAAAGAAGACCAAAGCTGCCCCGACTGCTACCCCGACACTTGTCTCCCCTGCTCGTACCACCCCAACAACCCCTCCTGTCTCTGAACAAACAGAAGTCAATGGCTCCAAACCTGCTGTCCGTAAAGAGCAACCCCTCCCCCTGAGCAAACAGTCCACCCCTCCACAGCCTCAAGCCACGCCTCCTGCTCCCACTGAGATTGTCAGCAAAAAAAAGGCCAAGAAGCAGAAGAGTGAGTCTGGTGAGTAGATAACTTATAAACATTTATGTGTGTCAAACAAATGGCTCTTATATGGACCAGTTAATAAACCACTAAATGAACAGTGTATCCAAAAATGAAAATTATGACATTATTTAATTATGACATTATTTATCCAAACCTACATGTTAATATTCTGTGGAATAGATAAGAGAGATTTCAGACTTACTTTCCATATAACAAATTTGCAATGCTTTGGGATAAAAGAGCCTAGGAAACATACAAAATCACAAGTTTGGAAAGTAAATTACTTTAGAATTATAACAGAATTTCACAGGTGAACTGTTCCTATTAAACATTTCTGAATTGTTCATGTGTACATCAGTGGTTGCTGCAGAGAAATTTAGGCACACAACCCTGAGGCTTTCTCATGTCACGCTGCCCACAGTTACTCACATTAGTGTCCATGGTGAAGCTTTCTGCCTCCTCTGCCTCATCACATCTAATTAGCTCACTTGCCTTAGCAAGCACGCTATTTATTTTCCTCATGCTTGGGTTGGAAAGTTGACCAAAACCCTGTTCATATATATTACACTTTCAGATAACTAAGCTCAAAATAATTATGCATGAATGATACCTCAGATTAAGCAATTTATTAAGGAGAGGTGCACTGCAGCACCTTAGCAACCATCCTAAACACCCCAATATTACAGCAGAGTTTGGTAAAAGCGAGACTGGTTTATTGTAATGATAACCTCCAAATTCTAAAACTTACTTTTTTTATCAAGTTTCATTTTTGGTGTATTGACGATTATTATTTTTCTTTATTTTTGCTTTATTTTTGAAAGACTTTTGATTTTTCTTTATTCTGTCCCTCATTTCACACAGAAGAGCACCAGCCTGAGGTCAAGCTTGATCTGTCTCCTCCTGCTGTAAAGGAGGAGCCTGTAATCATGGAGGTAAAGGCACAGGATGGTGCTGCCCCTGTTACCATGGCAGCACCACCAATAGCCTCTAGCGGCAGCGGGCGTAGAAAGAAGAAGCAGAAGGTGGAGCCTGTTGTCACAGGTAAGATAAGATCATTTTTAATTGAGGCAACTGTGAGCAAATGTCAGTAATTAATTATAAGTGGAGGTCTGATCTGTTTGATGAGAATGTTTGATGAGAGTCTGTAGTGTGTTCTGAGTTGGAACATGGCCTACTTCTAGCTCTAATAAGAAAATTGTTTTAGTTAATGTAAAAATATAACCCCCCCATGACAGTAATTTATTTGACCCTCAGATAATATTCCAATAGAAACTATTTTATACCTTAGTGTGAGGAGCCGACCAGAATTTTAGCTGTAATTCATTAAAAATCTTTGTAGTAAATGTGATTTGGTTAAACTATTGCTTTAATTAATTCTGTGGTCACATGTTTGTTTAGTGGAAGAGGTACACATCCAGTCCTCTGCCCCAATCACTCAGACTAACTCGACCACCCCAACCAACCACCAGAACAATCAAAACAATGAGGCTCCACTCCCTGCACCCCTGCCCACTAAACATGGCAAGAAACAGAAGAGCGAAACCAACAAAGGTGCTTGTTTATTTAGTTTAAAACAGTTGTATAATGTTGTATTTTATTTAATGTTTGTCTTGTTTTCTTAAATGTTGCTTTTAACATAAAGCTGTTTTTGCACTGATGCCAGATGTTTGTTTTTGTTATAAATATTCATATCTTTTAGTTTCCATCCATCAAACTCCAAGTAAAAAGAAAATAATCCAGTTAGATGAAGTATGTTTAATTTATTAAGTATATAATTAACTGGATTATCTAAAATATGCACTACAACATGATTTTTAATGAAAAATTCATTTTCAAATTATTTCATCTAATACAAGCAATTTGTCCATTGAATTTCCTAAATGTTTGGTAATATTTCTCATTGTGATCACCAAAGCATCCACTAATCACATTGGACTTCCCAAAATTCATTGAAGATCTCGAGGTAATGGTTGTTAAGAAATTGAGAACTTTACCTCCTGGCTGTCGTTAACCCACTTTATCATAATGCCTTTGTTTTTTATGGCCCCCAAGTAAAGGCAAAGTTCCAAGTGGGCAAATGTATGCAAGGCTTGAATTTCTAATTAGCAAATCTCTAAAAGGTCTCTACAGACAGTGAGCCCCATATTTGTACCGGTCTACTGCAGTGTCTGGTGGATTTAGTTCATTGATTTATCTGTGCACTGAAATGAGTTAGCAGTGATTACATCATACTTTCAGGCAGAGTGTGTACTGAAATGACCGCAGTGTGTTTGTGTGCAGACAACTCAGAGGTGAAATTCAAAGAGCTGGTAGCAACTCTTAGCGGACTGGTTCTGTCAGACTCTGACGTGGTCGGTCTCGTGTCTCTGCTCCGTGATAAAAGTCCCAACGCTCTGGACACCTGGTATAAGGTTAGAGAATGGCGTTCGCATGCATCTCTTACACTGAGGTGTTCAGTCGTGAGAGTTTGAGATGTCAAATTTCTGATGATTGTTCTGCTTTCGCAGTCGATGGCTAAATTCGAGCCCTCGGCGCAGCAGCTGGCAGAGAAGGATCGTCTTCTGAACACGCTGCAGGAGGAGGCGTCCATCGCTAAGGGCAAAGTCAAACAGCTGAGTCAGGTTAGCTATTCATGTCTACTTTGTTTCCTTGGAAAAAAAATGTACTTTTTCAGAAATTACTTTTGGTTAAAGCAATAAATACACATCTTGTTTAATATATAGATTAAGTATGACACATTTTGTATGTAGTCGCATATTACTGCATAAGTGTTAAAGCTGTAATAGGTAACTTGCCTTTCTATTTGTGCTTGAAACATGAGTTATTTTCTTAACATGGATGAGTTTAAATTTTAACTGCTTTAAGAACAAGATAAAAATGCTCCACCACCCTATAGTGGGTCTGATATACTTGCTCAGTAACTGTTTAACAAAAAAGTTACAGATTGCAGCCTTAAACTACTATCAGGGTGTCAAAGCATGAAAAGTGGGCATAAAATTTCACACACAGATCAAGATTTCAAACTGTTTTCAGACTGGTTTTGTTTACAAGGTTGCAAATGTTGTCATATAAAATTAATGCAAAATAACGCAGCTAAGCTTGACCTCCTGAGGTGGATAAACAACACTTTTCTGATGGTTCTTAATAAAAACTGCATTTCAATCCTTATTTTGAATGGTATTTGTGAAGAGCAGCCTGTAGGCGCTGCAGTACAATTATAACATAACTGACAGAATTAGGACTAAAAATATAACGGTATTAGATTTGCTTCACTTTGAAGAGCACTGCAGTCATTTATTGAATGATGCTTCAGGAACTGCAGACTGAGAAGCAGAAGACAGGCCGTGTGGAATCTCTGTTGCATGAACAGCGTGTTGCCAGGGAGAAAGACATCATGCAGGCTAAAGCTCAGAGTTACCAGGAGATGCAGATTAAGGTAATCAATCTCTCCAGCCGATGAGCCTCTCCTGCAGAGAATCTCTCACCATCTGTGTCATGACAAACACATAAGCAGGGGCGCTTAAGGTAGAATGTTTGATTATGCTAACATCTAAAGAAGCGTGAACATTCTCTCTGCAGTTCCAGCAGTTACGGGAGCAGCTGGAGGGTCAGATCACGCGACTGCAGCAGGAGAACGGAATCCTCAGAGATGCTGTGGAGAGATGCTCCACCAGCAACCAGATGGAGAGCAAGTGAGTTGAAACAACTGCCTCATACTCACCAAAGCTTTTTGAGGGTTTATTTTATGAATGGAAATTAAAAATCCTGCTGTTTTTTGTATCAAAAAGAATATGTTTTTTAGATTTTCAAAACCATTTCACAGGCTATGAATTTGTTGTATCCTCTAACCTGGTTTAAAAATAAACTACAGGCACAAGTAACGAAATAGAAATCATTGTTTTGACAGTAGACCTCCAGCAGAGATGCACATATACTATGTGGGTATCTATTAAACACACTAAAAAATTGAGCTGGGAAAGGGAGAATGCAAAATAACATAAAATTATGATTCTAAGCTGAAACTGTTTAATTTACTGGTAAACTACTTGGTATGTTCAGCAATGTGACACATTTCAGAATAAACACTACTGAGTCAATAAATTCTAGTTAAGTTAACAACGCTCATAAATCCTGGACACACCCGTTTTTATAATTATAAAGCTCATGTCAACACATGGAAAACACTGCAGTGTCAGGATTGGTGGAAACCATTGGGAAAATTTCCACAATGTTTTGCAATGGTTTACATTTTAATGTGTGTTTGTGTGTGTTCAGGCAGTCATCTGAGCTGAATAAGCTGCGTTCAGAATGCAGCAGCTTGATAAAAGAGCTGGGGGACACCAAAAACAAGCTGCAGCAAGAGGAACTTCAGAGGAAGAGCCTTGAAGTCAACTACAAGCAGAACATGTCCCAACTGGAGGTGCACAGCCCATCACACCCTCACAAAGACCTGCAGTGTACACTTCATGACATCACACCCCCTCTCAGCTCTGTACTATACAATCTATTACATCACACCTACTCACAGCTCTGCAGTTACTTCATGACATCACATTGTCTCTCAGCTCTGTATTACATACTTTGACACCACACTTGCATTGCAGTATTCACTTCATGACATCATCATGCCCCCATACAGCCTTGCACTATACACTTTGACATTATCACACCATTGAACTGCAGTATACATTTCGTGACATTACACCCTCACTGCAAATATCCAATACACTGTGCTAAAATGCTTTTATTAAAAGCTCTTTTGACTCTTTATCAGGATGCCAAGCACCGCTGGGAAGATCTGCAGAATTATTTACACAGTGTGAATTCAGAGAGAGAGAAGCTTCAGGCTGCTAAACAAGGTAAGAACACACACACACACACACCACCACCACCTTAACAGTCATCAAGTGTCCCACACACACCATTCAGCTGTCTAATTGTGTGTCCTCTCAGAGCTGCAGAACCAGCTGATGGCGGTGGAGACGGAAATAACCAATAAAAACAAGGAGATTCAGACTCTCCACAGCAGTCTGACGGACACACTTGTCTGTAAGGAGCAGGAGCAGAAGAAGGTCCTGCAGCTGGAGCAGAAGGTCATGCAGCTGCTGGAGGCATCACAGCACACCATGCAGCCTGATGACCAGCTGCAGAAACAAGTTCAGGTACCTCTTCCTGTAGATCAGACTTTAAAAAAAAAACTGCCTTCATGTTACAACGATGCTGATGATTGCATGGCGTTGACCTTTGCAGGATCTTCTCAACGAAAACAAAGTGCTGAAAGTTCAGATTGAGAATCTCCAGGCTCAGATCAACACTCAGGTATGCTTATAGGCTGGCAAATGAAGGCGAATGTGTCTCTGCATGCTGTTTAACCTTCACAGTTGAGCATCACTTTTTTTCTTCCGTCACAGGCTACGACGGTATCACATTTCGAAGAGCTTCAAAAACTGTAAGTGATGACCTTGAAGGAAGCCATCTATAGTTTCCTACAGTGTTACACCGCGTCCTAACCAGGCAGGATGTGACAGGTTTCCAGCGTTGTTTTATGTATCTGTCCTCACTTTGCTGAAAATGCGGCACAAACCGACAAAATGGGCAGAGCTACTCAGCACAACGCCACAAAAAATTTCACAAGCAAAAGTTAACTGTTTAAACTGTATGTAATGTGCGACAGCAGAAATGTTTCAGTCAGTAAAGTTTCTGCTATAGTGTTTATACATGAGTAGATATTTTATATGGCAATTAGCGGGCAGTACTGCTTTGTATTATTGGTAGCACTTTATTTTACAGTCCTGTTTCACATGTGTGTACTAATGTACTTACTGTGTAACTGTGTAATTAAAAGGTACGAACCCTGAACCTATCCTGTATTAAATACATGTAGTTACCAGTATTTTGTTGAGTAAGTTTATTGTAAGCGTGCTGTACAAGACAGGGTGTAAAGTGAAGTTTAGTTCAGAGAATCGTGGCTATATTACAAACAATTTGAATATAGCTCATCCAATCAGAAGTTAGCATCTATTAGCAACTATTCCACCCCTGCTTGTTTTCAGTAATGTGGAGAAGATGCGCTTTATCATGTTGTGCCTGGTTAGGTCAAGTTGTATGTTGGTCGGTCGTATACTTAAGTTTAAATGTTCTTTAACGTGTTTCTGATTAGTCTGGCTGAGAAGGAGCTACAGAGAAAGAGTCTAGAAGATTCTCTGAAATGCAGAGAGGAGCAGTGGTGCCAGCAGGGAGACCAACATGCAGGCGAGTGTGAACATCATCACTCCTGCTCACAGCAGTCACACGAGTTCACTCTGTGTAACATCTCTCTTTCTACAGGCCATGCACAACGAGAACATGACGTTGAAGGTGGACCTTCAGAATCTGCAGGCACAGATTTCTGAGCAGGTTAGACTTGAATTTCTCTTTTCTTTAAAAAAACAAAATCCACCGTGGGCATAAACACTAACTCACTCTTGTCTTTCCTAGGCCTTGTCTATGGATCAGCTTCAGCAGAGGTGAGTGCACTTATTAATATTATGGTTTATGTAATATTGTTATGTGCTGTATTACAAGGCTTATTTTGCTATAAAATAGCTTTATGCAAGAAACGGAACAAATGTTATCTTAGTAGAGAAGTTAGTGTGAAGGCCAGTGTGAATAAAATGTGAGCAACACTAATTCATTGGCTTGAATGTTTGGTTTCTCAAAATTTTGTCATCGGCAAAAAATTGGGCAAAGAAATCTCTGTGTTTATAAATCTGGGTAACAATACAGTGTCTTTGTTACACATGTGATGTACTTACTATAGTAATAACTGTGAATTAATATTACTCAGTACTAAAATGTATAATTACACAACAGGGACACTTATAAATAGAGAACACAAATAAAGTGTCACCCAAATCCGAACTGTGAGACATGTGGTTAATCACAGACGACTGAGTGAGTTATGTTGTGTACTCAGCCTGCAGCAGCAGGATGAGAAAGTGAAGACAGTGGATAACCTCCTGAAGTCCAGCCTCATTCAGGTGGCCAATAAGGAAGAGGAACTGAAGGTAAATAAGAAAAAATTGAAATGTTAAATTAAAATGTTAATTTTATCTGTTAGTGAAAAGTGCTTTACATATGTATGTAAAGCCACAGAAGTTGACTTTGTCTTTTCTTGATGGAAGCACCTTGAACAATTAATATGGAAACAATGTGATTGGTAATTATTTGTCTTTTAAAATAGGAAATAAGACAACAGTATGAAGATTTAAAAAAGCAGCTGGAGGCAGTACAGAAACAGAGCACAGAACAGGTGGAGAGCATCTTACACACACATAAGGTCAAAAATGTGGACAAAGTTTTTTTTTTTATATAACGCCCATCTTACCCATAATTTTACTATTTCCTTTTTCCAGATGGTGCCTGCGCTAGAGGAGTTACAGCAAAAGTATGTCCAAAAAGGAGCCTTTCAAATGATAGATGCATCAGCCATTCAAACAAATCCATGTATCTTATTGAAAGGCTTAATCCCAAAACATATTTAAGTACATGAATGCAAATGCTTGGAGCTACCCATTATACAGTTTGTTGCATTCTCAACATTGCAACAAACTATATCGTAAACTGTGTGGTAAATTCAGTTTTCTTTCCTATCCTCTGCTGTCATGGCAGATCAACAGTTTGATGAGAATCTTGCTAAGCGGGTTGGTTTAATTAACAATATGCTACTATTCAGGTATCTAGCTATAAAACAGGTTTGTTACTGTCACAAAACTGTCACTTTCCAAGCATTTGCATCTGTTTTTGCACACTTGCATAGACATTCTGTTTGTGTTTCTGGCTTAAAATATTAAACTAACATGATTGTTTTCATTTGACGTCACATGAAAATTAAGATGTATTAATAGTCTTGTGTGTGTGTGTGTGTGTGTGTGTGTGTGTGTGTGTGTGTGTGTGTGTGTGTGTGTGTGTGTGTGTGTGTGTGTGTGTGTGTGTGTGTGTGTGTGTGTGTGTGTAATATGCTGTTTGTATTTTTTATGAGGGGTAAAGTACATGCTGTTTTATCAGGATTCAGGAGAGAGATGAAAGAATCAGATCAGTGGAGGAAAGTTTGCAGTTAGCACTGAAGAAAGAATCTGAAAGAAAGACGGTAATGAAGGTAAGTGTGTTCTGCTCATACAGTCTTTTTGAACAGTCAACACTGATTCATTTGTATGATGTACTGCATGTATGTGTGAATCTAACTGTATTCACAGGATCTAGAAGAGCAGATAGAGGCTTTGAACACTGAACTGGCCCAGATGAGGATCAGAGAAACCCAGGAGTCAAACTTAGACATGAGCACTACACTCCAAACGCTTCAGGAACAGTATGAAATATTCATCCAGCTTTTACATCAATATATATTGTGCATGAGTTTGTTTTTCTTGCAATGCAAAATTAAAGCAGAAAATGTTTACATGACAATTGTAAAGGCAATATGTAATTAGAGGTCTTAATACACATTCCTGGTCTGATTGTATTACTTTATATTCTTTCATCAAATTGACATACATTTTAGGGTCTATTAATACAGCTTAATTTTCATGTGACGTCACCAAGTCCTCTTATTTTTCAACACCTTCCAACCACCTGTGAGATAGAAACCATTCATAGTTGAAGTTTCTTTGAAAACTTGTGAAAGCTTTAATAATTAATAAAACTTTTTTTTCATTTCATTTCATTAAAAGCATTATTGAAACCCTAAGTCACTTTTTTTCTTTTTTAAAAAGGTTGCTTGTTTGGTTTTTTTAACCCTTTGTCTCCGAGTTAACACCATGCATTTACATTATTTTTTACATTTATGCATTTGGCAAACGCTTTAGCGCCAGTGCATTCAAGCTATACATTAGATCAGTATGTGTTCCCTGGGAATTGAACCCACAACTTTTTCTCTGTTAGTGCAATGCTCTACCAGTTGAGCTACAGTAATAAGCTGTAGACAGTACATATTCACTGAATATAATTCTCACTTCTGTACTTAATGATTTGAATGCCACGGCTGTCTTATTAATGCACGTGTATATCATCATAGGTTATTGTCGAAGGACCAGGATGTTGAGAGACTGCAGAGAGAATTAGAAAAGGCAATACAACAGCAACAGGTACAAGTGCTGACAAAATAACCTGTTTGTAACCCTGATGATTGCCTCTGATGATCCAACATTCACATGCAATGATGGTAAAGTTGTTTGTCCCTCTTCTTCCAAAGCAAACTGTTTCAGCAGCTCCCAGCCAGGAAATACTAACAGCGTAAGTATCATATCCCTGCAGTTACAATACAGTCATGCTGTCATTGTTATTTTCTAATGATCTCCACCAATGACGAGACATGCACATGCTGCTGTGTTCATCCTCAGGCTGGCTGAGAAAGACAGACATCTATGTGAACTTCAGGCAGAGTTGTCTGAGTTGAGGGAATCCGTGGAGCTTCATCGCAGGAAAAACAACGTAAGTTGAATGAGATGGAGTGTTGTTGCAGTGTTGCTGCAGTTCTAAAGCTGAGCTTTAGCTTCTTCTGTAGATATGCAGTAGCGCTCATACAAATAAGGATGTTGACCGTCATTTGTAAAGCAGTTGACCGTCATTTGAATGGCAGCTTTGGGCTGGTTGATTCTGAACCTCTGAGATATGCATCCTTTACAGATGCTTTAGGAACTTTAAAGCAGTGTCAGTGATAATTATGCCCTATAAGGAAATCCCATGCCAAGTCTATTTAAGGAAGTCTCTGCTGCCATAATTACCACACCTCTGGGCAGCTTTTTCAGTCATACAAGACCTAAGTCCTGGGGGAAGACAGATATTTCTAGAATCAATGGTTAAGATCACAGTAAAGCAATATTGTTGTATCTGACCAGCTATTAGACCTGACATCAGCTATACTGTAAACAGCTAAACTGTAAACAGCACATGCGCAAAGGCTGGCAAATACCTTACAACATTCTGTACAGATCCCCTCTCCCAGAGAATTGTTAGTGTTTAGCGATTGATGATTGGTTCTTTCTACTAGAATGCAGGATTTATTTTTCTAGAGTGGCCATATTGAGGGTTGAACTTTCCCCCATTCATAGTAATGCTGCAGCACCTTGTTAAGAGGCGTGGTCGAGTTGAGGCAGTGCTGAGCAGACCGATCAGCAAATGACATTAAAGTACAGTGAGAGTGATTTAAAGCATACAAAGCCATCAGCTTTAAAATCAATCTTGCAGTACTTTAATGTCATTGGTTTGCTCAGCGCCACATTAAGTCAAACACACCTTACATCTATCATTTTTATGCTACTTCCCTGCAAATACCCATATTTTGGTTGTTTAATCATTGGTTAATCATTGGTTTAAAAATACACCTTGAATAGACCATTTCTGTCACATGTAACTGGAAATTTTTGGTTTTGCTTCATTTGTATCCATAACAGTAACTATGACTGTAAAATTCAAGATCATACATTATAATAAATTTTTTCTTATTGTGTATAAAGGAGCGACTTTGCACATTAAGGTAGAACATCTGGGAGTTGTACCTGTTGTATCTGTTTTTTCATGTTTTTCTTTTGCAGCTGTTCAGTCATAAAATGTCAAACCAAAGATGAATTTTACAAACCCATTTCTATTTGAAAGGATAACAACGGTTGTACCTCAGTTTAGGAGATTGTGTTGGCCTAGAAATGTGTGTTTACTTATGCAGCGCACAGCTGGGGTTTATTTTGTATTATTGTGATTTTATATAAGTATATAAGTGATTTAACATTACATTTAAAATGCTAGCTAGTTGTTCCACTGTTTTATAGCTGAACAATAAACATCGTCTTTATTATTCATTTTCCCATGTTTTTCTTTAAAATGTAAATTTTTCACTGAAATAAAAAAAATAATGGTGTTGCATTTAGTGTAGAAATTATTCTATGACTCGTCAGTGTGGATGTACAGAAATAGTACAGATATGGTTTGATAAATAAGTGTTTTGGTCGGCCCCCTCTGTTTGCCTTTATTTGGGGCACAGTCATTTGTTTGGCAAGAGTGTAGGCTAAACTGAAAGTGGTGTTTCTCTGAAACTGACTAGGAGCTTCGGGAGAAAAACTGGAGCGCTATGGAGGCGCTGTCCGCCACCGAGACCATGCTTCAGGGAAAACTCACCAAGAGCGCCAAGGTTCGCACCGCAACTCCCAAACTACTTCACTGTAGAGTCAAATCAAAGCCTATGTCATTGACTGACCAGTGAAGTTTTCTGCATTGCTCATTAACAACCTCATGTACAGCTGCATACTCATTTCACAACACTTTAACAGCATGATACTTATGCACTAATGCCACAAGCTGCAAGAAGCTTCACACTTACAGATGTATGTCAATTGAGCTTTCTTGCTCAAATCTTGGTTGAACTCTGTTGCTAGTTTTTGAATTATTCTTTAATTGAACTAATATGTGTAAATCTATGAGACTCGAAATGAGTGTGCAGCAACATTTTGTTTTTTATTAGGTGATTATAGTGTAGGAAAATTTCTTTCCCATTGTCATTTGATCATTCATTGGTTTAATCCTGTCATGTGACCATCCCCTGATTTCCTCTTTCCCAGCATGCTGATCGCCACCTGATTTCCACAATTCTGCCACCAATTTAAATCACAATTATCTTCCACAAATAATTGTTTTATTATTATGTTAAATCTAATTAGTCAGAAGTTATATTCACCTCAAACACCTGAAATGATTTTGTAAGTTTGTTCTATATTTGTAAGTTGGGTTGTATCCACCTTGTCTTTGCCTTTTCCCAACACCTTTGATGGTCTCACTAATTCTCTCATCCTGCCAGGTGTGAAGATCTGTTATTAGAAACTCCTACCACCTACATGTGCCCTCTCCTTTCACAGGGTTGGCCAGACATCTAAATGTAGCGAGGCATTTCAGTTAATGCATAAGTTATGGTGTAGAGTAACTAATGGCTCTATAAACAGTCCTGGAGCTATATCTAACCCTGCTTACATCAGGTGGACAGTCTCTCGGCCATCTCCAGTAGCTGTCCAGATGTGGAAAACAGTTTTTAGAGTTGTTCAATTTTTAATGTAAAGTAGAAATATGTTTTTTTTAAAGGTTTTATTTATTTCATATATTTATTTGGATTTTGGTGTGTTATGAGCATTTCAAAATGATAATCTCTTCATTGCATTATTGTAAAATTCAGGGTATATGTTGACGCTTTGTCCAGAAGACATGAATTATGGGCTGGTATTAAGATTTTGTGTGATTTGTATGATTTGATGGGTTATATGCTTACAATGATCAGACTCTCCAGCGCTAACTACAAAAAATCATCCATAATGATTCCTTCCTCAAAGATTTTGTGAGGAATTGTCTTGTTTTCCAGTAAAATATTTGAAACTCCTTAAAACAAGTTGCATGTGCTTGAGAAGTATATAATATAAATAACCTGAATTCCGGTTATTTTATAGGTTATTTTATCCTTTAGGAACTAAATTAAAATTACAACAAACCTTGCTAATATAAGTTACGTATATTTTCTAAAAACAAGACTTAATACAGTGCCCTCCAAGTATTTGGGCAGTAAAGGATAATCTGCGCTGTTTGCTGTGAAGTCAACAAATTTTTTATTTTGTGAAGATGGATATGAGGTAAATGTACAAAATGTCACATTTTTGGTCATTTTTCACTGCATTTTTGTCAGAGTCAGCTTCACATCTTCATCTTGTCTTATGTGTGTTCTCACCAAACACAAGACACAGACTGCAGAAGCAATGCACAGAACTGATGCTTCACATCTGCTGCTTTTAATGTGTAAACCAATAATTCACTAGGACACAGCTGATCACTGAGAGACACAATTGTGAGCCAATTGTCCCAATTCTTAGACTCATTAGATAGTAGAACAGCAGTTTCATCCCTCTAAATTGGTAAAACATTTATGCTTTGAAACTGCCAAATAATAAAATGTGACATTCTGTACTTTTGCCTCATATTCATCCATTAGTCATTAAAGATTTCCTGACTACAGCAAACAGAGCAATGTTTTATATTATGCAGTTTTGCTTCTGCCCAATTTTTTCTTGTTGTAAAGGCCATTCGATGTTCTTAATGAAAACAAGACTAAACACTAATTATGACATTTTTGCAGTGTTGATGCACTGAACACTAAAATTTAGCTGATTAACACTAACAGAGGTTTTAAAACCGTACAGTATCCTCTTTGTTTGGCTCCTTGATTTTCAGGCTTTGATTTACCCGGCTATAAGAAATACATTATCTTATATTAACATTATACAGTTTATTTTTTTCCAGCAAATGTGTCACAATCAACCTGGAACTGGTGAATGGATGTATCCATAAAAACACTGTACCTGGCATAACCTGGAGTTAATAGTCTAGAGTGAATGATGCTGATATAAAGGCATATTTGTGTGGTGAATCTGTTACTGTTTGTGGTTGGGGAACACCAAGGGCTCTACACTGATTCGAGCACATTGTGATGTGGTTGATGGAGTAGTGATATGAAGTATAATGAGTGCATATGTTTGAAACCGTTAGTTTGATTAATGGAGTGTGTGGTCTGTTTCCACAGGAGCATCAGGCGGTATTGGAGTCAGCAGAGGCTGAATGCCGAGCCCTGCTGCACAGACTCCTGCCACACGTGCCCCTGCCCACTCAGCAGGTGCCAGACTAATTTTACAGTTGCAGTGTACAGTTATGGTGTTCACACTTAGTATGTTTGGTTCAATAAAAAAGCTGATCACCAAATAATCATACAAGAAACAGGATGTAATGTCACAATATTCAAATCTAAAATCATGTTAGTCATTACCAGTGTCTAAAATGCTTCCTGCAGCAGATCTGCGTTTGTGCATACAACTGAGATATGCCTGGTGCAGTTTTGCCTTCTGTAACATTTAGACTCGATATAGTCTAAAGGTTTTAATGCAACATATGTTGTATAACTAATCAGGTTGTGACCTTATCCTCATGCGCTTAGGCAGGGCCATCCTTTGGGCTGTGCAACTGCTGCAGCTGCACTGGGCTCTGTATGGACTGTTTGTTTTTTTTTTGCTGGACCAAGAAAACTAAATGACAAGTGTGAACAAACCCTGATTTTATTGCAGATTCACAGCTCATCTAACGAACGCAAATATTCTAAATTTTCAGAATCACAAGCAGTGGCTGCAGAAGTTTGAGACCTCTGTGAAGGAGTGTTCAGCTGAAGAGAGTGCTGTTGCCATAGAGGTGACCTCTGCTCCTGTCTCTAGGGCTGAAGATGCCCAGGTATTGACATATTGTAAATCTTTCAGAGAATAAACATTTCTATGTTTTGTTTAATAAGCAAATTAGCCATTTTTTACTTAATGTGGGTGTGTGGGTTCTTCAAGCTTTTTTTCAAGAATTGAATGTTTGTTTTCTCAACAGGCTTTAGCAGAAATGTTGAAGGAGTCTGAGGCGGCGCAGAAAGTTCTACAGAAGGATTGTGAGACGTATAAGAAAGTGTTAGCAGAAACGGTAATTGTTTGCTGTTTTATTTGAGACCTAATGCTAACAGTGTAGTTTTGGAGCTCTGCTTAGTCAACTCCATACAATGTCATGCACACAGGAAGGGATCCTGCAGAGGCTGCAGAGCAGCGTGGAGCAGGAAGAGATGCACTGGAGAGAGAAGCTGGAGCAGTCACAGACTGATCTCAGAGAGGTTTGTAAAACACAAATGCATTGTGTTATCCACATAATGTCACAATGTCCTGTGACATTTTGTTGATCTGGATTAAAAAACGAGTGTACAGCACTGAACACTGTTATAAATGGTGTTGAAAATGTTTAACTAATTGGGGTAAATGGCTCTGTTCAAATGACTTCTGAGCTGCCAATGTAGCTATGTGAACGATTTTAAGGCACTTCTTATAATGCTGCTGTGTTCTATCATGGTGCTCTGTAGGAAACATGTTTTGGCCTAATTCCAAAGCAGCATTGTTACACCCCTGTGACTAACACAATACAGTGCAGCCTGATTATTTACACAAATAAAGCAATTAGATTATAAGCTATCACTCTGTTGTTTGCAGATGACTCAGAGGGTAATTGCATTGGAACAGGAGGTGGACAGACTCAGCTCAGATGGAGATGTGGAGACTGTGAGTTCACTTCAGTTATTGGCTGCAGGGATCTGTGCTATACAATCTACTGCTTTCATTTGAAAAACAAAGAAGCCCTGTGAGTCGATGAGTAAGACTTTGAATACTGCTTTGCTATGTGTATTTTGTAGTTAAGGAGAGACAAACAGCACCTTGAGTCTGAACTGGAGAGGGCCGAGCGGGAGGGCGCCACCTATGTGTCAGAAGTCAGAGAAGTAAGTTCAAGCATCCTAATGTCAATGAAAAAACTTATTGTATGCTTGGATTCCTGGTTTATACCTCTGTCCTTTGTTTATTTGTTTATAAATGTCTAACATTGTTTGATTTTGACAACAAAACAACATTTGTTTATAGGTGTTTGGTATCTACTCTGTCCATCCTCAGTCCAAACTATTACAGTAAATGCTCCCATAAACCTGATCTTTTGCAGAATGCTGTAATGTCTGGGCTAAGGATAGAGATGTGTCTTAAAGGAATATTCGGTGGTATGCTGTTTGTTACCACAGTATGCACCTGGAGCATTCTTTGAACTAGTCACACTGTCTAATGCCTGTTGCACACCACATGCGTATCCAGTATGTATGTGGTGCATATCCTGCATGTATGCCGAGCAGAGGGTGGGTGTATCCATTGTGCTTTCACACCATCTGCGTTTGCAGTCTGTAGCCGATCCGCGATTTGTGTAGAGAAAACTGTATAATGGGAAAGTTCACATTACTTAGATTTCACATCTAGATGTGAAATCTAAGTAATGTGAACATTTAGAAGAAAAGACTTGTTAAGAACCTGGTTCTACACTTACCAGTGTAGTTTATATAACTTTCATTTGTTTCATCATCATCGCTTTTGTTCTGTTTGTTATGTGTGTAGTTCGAGTTGTAAATGGATGTAAGGTCATCACTCTATATTTGTTACTGTGAAGGTTAGAAAAAAAAATTAAATAAATAACTACAAAACATGGTTTATATTTTTCTTAATTAAATTGCTTTTTCTAAACGAAGCTAAACAAATGGATCTTTCAGTGAAGTTTTAAACAAAAATAAAATGAGCTATTTAAACTTGTAGTTTGGAGAGAAAGTGCCTGGAACGGACTGTATGCACCACATCCGTGCGCAGTATGAAAGCTCTAATCTGTTAACACGGCACCAAAAAAATACACACTGGATACGCATGCGGTATGAAACGGGCCTGATGCTCACTGTTGCAGACTAAATTAGTCTTATGTACCAACTCGCTTCAGCTGATGGTCATGATAAAGTTTTCAGATGAGATTAGTAAGTTTACACAGCAGTTACATTTTTTCAGATACTGACAAACTGGCACCATATTAAAATGCAGAGTTTAGACCAAGTCATGCTCTGTTGTGTTTATTTGCATCAGGAATAATGTCACACATTACAGCATCACAGACCTACATGTAATATGTTAAACAGATAAGCTAAATAGCTGTGTGAAGCAGAGTTTTAGACCAGTTAGATTTTTCACTTGGCGGGGCTGTGCAGAATAGTAAAGCAAGAAACCAACAAAATATCTTTTAGCAAGTAAATTACCGTAAGAAATTTACCGCTTAACACCTGGTTTGGATGCTGTAACCTTAATCTTTCACCAAAATGAAGGCATTGTTTGTTTGACAATGTTGTTTTAGCAAGGATGGAAGGAGGATGTTGATCCAGAATCCATTTTAATCACATAAAGCCATGTGTCATATTAGTGAGCTAGAAGTGTCTTGCTAGTAAGCTAGTCAGACCTGTAGCACATTCACCTAGCATAAACCCAACCATTCGGTGTGAACCATTCAGTAAAGCCCTCATGAAATCATGGACCTACATGGCATAGGGAGTCTCCAAGATGTCACTATCTGCTGAAGCTCCTCCCAGTCTCTTAGCCCCACTCGCTACTTAAACATCTCAAACTTCATTGCAGCTGAAAGATCTCTTGACTGAGTTGCAAAGCAAACTTGACGGCTCATACACAGAGGCCGTCAGGCAGAATGAGGAGCTGAATTTGGTAAGCTGTCCCCCTGGTTAAACTAAAGTAGCCTTTTCTTGCTCTATTCTTCAGCTGCTGTCACATGGTTAGGGGTTCTTGCTTCAGAGGGGTAGAATTTTATGGCAAGTAGTTGCTATCCGTTATCTCTCATTTTTAAAATATTCAGCTGTAAATTAGGATTCTCAAAGGTATAGTTCAACTGAAAAAGTTGTTCCAAAATTGATGTTCTTTTTTACGTTATATTGATTAAACATTTTTGTCAGATGAGAAAATGACTTGAGAATTGTAATTTTTTTTTGGTGAACTATGCCGTTAATTATGTGTTATTTAATGACACATTAGAGATGACGGATGCACCTTGCTGAGATTATAACCTAATCTTTCATCTCACGCCTCACTCTCCGTTTACCGAGGTCACAGTTTCTGTCACATTCGACTCACTGCCACCTTTGCTTAAAAACTTGGAACTGCTGTCACTTGTACACACGATACTAACTGCTTCGCTCTTGTCTGTTACATGCATAGCTAATTTTTTTTGTCTGTTATTTAACCTTCCATTCCCAGAACTTGTGTCAATTGCTGAGTATTTCAAAGTTTGAAGTTGAAATTTCAAAATCGAAACCCCTTGTTAAAAAACAAAGCTAGACAGCATAATGGAATAAAACAAAACAGGGTTCTAGAGACTTATTTTTAAGGGTTAAACTGTTTTAATCTAAACTTAAAGCATAACACTTATGGTGTGAGAGGCTGAACAAACTGCCAAACAGCAAGACATGACAGTCAAAGACGATTTGTAAAGGAAGTTTGTGCACAATTTTAGTTAAGTTACTACACACTGTCATACTGTAGCTTTCAAATATTCAGTGTTCACATCATAACGAAAATTTGTTTCCTAAAAAGGTTTTCCTTATTACAATGTTGGGTCGTTATCTAAGTAGGAGCTCCGTTGTTGGCTGTAGTGATTTTACCTCCCAGTAACATAGCATTTGATTGGCTGTTGTGTTTCAGCTTAAGACTCAGCTGACCGAGACGTTGTGTAAGCTTGAGACAGAGGAGAGTGAGCGACAGAAAGTGGCTGGAGACCTCTATAAGGTAAAGCATGTGATACCAGGGAATCTATAAAAGATTTTGGAACACTTATTCTATGGCCACATGAACTGTCATAAGTCTCTAGTATGTTTGTTTGGTTTCTCTGACCTTACCCCATTACTGTGTGTTTGTGTCAGGCCCAGCAGTCTCTGGAGTTGATTCAGGCAGAGATCATTAAAGAAGCAGGCCAAGCTGATCTGATAGAGACCAGCAGCCTCACTCAGTCGGTGAGAACATTGTAGTTCTTGTTTAATGATATTTAAATTACCTAAAGGTAAATAAAGGCCAGCAGTCTATGATAATTTGAAGTGATGAGTAACAGAATTAATCACACCAAAAGTATCGACCAATAAATCTGTCATCATGTTAATCTGAGTCTTTGTCATAACCAGCAAATCTGACAACAGTGGTATGAAATTTTTTTTTTTTTAGATCAGTTTTGGAAAAAACATTGTTCTTTAACTGAACGGCAGGACTTCTGTTCCTGTAGCTACTATATAAAGCATCATAAGTTCATTTAATTGTTCTGCGAGTGGTCCATCACCACCTAATATTGTCTATGACTGCATTCAAATTAAAATATTTGTATTTTAGTAGCTCACTCTTTGATTTTAGTCTTGCTTGTTGATGTGCAATGCTTAAACTTCAAAGCTCTGGAATGTTCTTAGGAGGAAATTGATCGTAAGAAGTTGACCGCAGGATTGAATCAGACTGTCCAGGAACTGCAGGAACTACTTCATTCTGTCAAGCGACAGCTTACCAAGGGACATGCAAGGGTACAAGCTCTGTTGTTTTAACAAACTGGCTTTCTATCAGCAAATGTAAACTCCCTGAATGTTCTGTTTGCCAAATTATGGTAAATGAGTTTTGTATTATTTTTCTGTTTCAGGATGGTGGGGATAAATTATACTCTAATTATGAACTTTAAGCAAAGAAAGCCTTTGCTGTGCTCGTTTAAAGCCAACGAATCAACATACCACAATAACCCAGATTCCACCCCTGTTTACCACACCTGGTTTAACGTGAACTCCAGTTAAACTGAACCCTGCTGAACACTCCAACCTGTTGTCCAGTTCTCCCAGAAGGGCACTGACTGGGCTAACACTCGGTGAACCAGACCCGTGTTGACTCCTCTACCTTGGGATTCCTCATATTCTGTAGACCTAAAGAACACAGGCATCCGATACACTCGTTGACGTTTCATTCACCTGTTCACCTGACCCTTTTCAGTCAGACTACTTTGGTTAGAATACTACTTTTTGTTAGCTCTCTTTGACCAGAGAGATTTTTATCCTTTTCTATAAAGAACATATGAGGATATTTGTGTTGTTTTAATGGTAAAATAACCGTTGGGATATACTGACATTCACTATGTTTTTGGCTCATGTCTTGGCACCTAAACTCAGTGGCACAAGAGACCCATTTTAAACAAATGTTTTCCTCACATACAGAATTACTAATCATGCAGAATTTTGTTTCCCAGCGGGCTTATTTTGGCGTGGGTTATGTTGTTGCATCAGTGGTGAATTATGGGTATCTGTGCTAAACCCTAAAATAAACACCATTGAGCTGTTGTTACAAGTGTGATGACTGAGTTGTGGTTTCCTGAACCGCTCCTCAGAGAGAAAGAGCATCCTCCTTTGTCAACACACACTGTACTGTTGCTAATTTCATTAACACCATTTAATTTTTTGTAAAACAGGTGACTGGTATTAAAAGGGATGCTTGATTAAAAAATGTGTGGAATCTATTTTCTCAGTTTTTGTGTACTGATTTCTCAAAAAACAAAATGTGTGTAGTTGTATGTAGTATTGTGGCATTTCCCAAAAGTCACATTTGTATTCTGAAAATCTGATAACCTTTCTTAGATGTGTTGCTCTAAGAATATGGCAACATATTCAATTGTACATTTACTTTACATTGAAAGGAAATTGCTAGTAAGTTATTTAATTGTATGTATGCCAAAAAAACTGTAAAAAAATACAGAAAACTGTATTTTACTATTTTGGGAAATAGCCATTTGTTTAAAAGAAAACTTTAAATTTTTAAACTTTAAAAAGAAAAAATACTATGGAAAAGATGTCATAGTTAACATTACAAATGTTCAATATAGCCAACCTGTACAATTTAATTTAGTCTACTAAACAGGCGATGGGAAAATTACTGTTTAGTTCACAAAAACTTGGAGTTATTCCTTAGAGAAGCAAGGAATCTACCACTGTTCTCTTTGACTGTATGCTGACCCTGCATATTATGTTGCTCCTGATAAATAGAGAGTATTTGTGTATTAGTTTGTTGTTGTCTTAGGTTAATATTAAAATAGAAGGATGCGCATGTGCAGTAAGTGCAACAGTACCACGAGGGGGCGTTGAGACCTCAAGTACTGTCTTAATACGCAAACATTTTGATAGATCACAAAGCAGTAACGGGTTGTTCTATCATTCTTTCATAACGCTTCTGACGAGATGCAAATGACCTTTATTCATTTGCATTTGCTTACTCTGTTTAACATACTCCAACAAAATTACCTACTAAAAACAGAAACTTATTATTAAAAAATATATTGAGGGTCACAAATGCAAGTCGTGTTACTCACTAATGTGATGTAGAACCAATTGTAATTTTCTGTATAAGGCTCAACAGGAACTTGTTATCTGTCAACTCTCAGTTTTTCCCTCAAGTATGTATTTAAATTTCTTTTTGATCCTACATGTGGAAAAACTAATAAATTAGTGTTTTAAAGTGATATTACTCCCATATTGCTCAAACCATGTATGGTTTTTTTGCCCATTTAATAAAACAGAAGTATCTCTGAGAATGTCCAGGTTGTTTTTTTCTATAGTGAAAGAGAAGTGTGACCAGTAGCAACATGAGGGTGAATATACGATGCATGTTATTTTGGGGAACTGTCCCTTTAAATGGACCACCTTTCTGTGATATTTGGTCACACATATGCTATAAATTCAAGGTCATCACACACTTTCACTTGTGTTTTTAAAACTCCGAAGGGCTTAATTTAAACCTCAATAAACAGTGAAGAACAAGTTAAAGTGATAACAAGAAGACTTTTGTGTGACTCAGATCAGCAGACTGCTAGCATAGTCTCATCACATTCCAGCCATTGAATCACACTGCAGTCAGCTGATCCCGGACCTGTCTTTGTTTCTGTCATTAGCACTATGGACACTTAAATGCTAGTAGGGACCTATACAAGGTAGCAAAATACAGTATACCAATAAGAAGGTCACAATACTAAAAGTTTTTTCAAGAGTCTGGATGGAAATGTATTGAAAAGCATACTCCATCCATCCATTCTCCAAACCTGCTTGTCCTCTGCAGGGGTTGGGGGATCCTGGAGCCTATCTCAGCATCTTGTGCTGTAGGCGGGATAGACCCTAAACAGAAGGGCACTCTATTGCAGGGCTCACATACCTGAGGGAAATTTGCTACCTCCAGTTCCCCTAACCTGAATGTCTGTGGGGGAAAGCAGAGTACCTGGAGAAAACCCATGCTAACACAGGGAGAACATGCAAACTCCACACAGAAAAGGACTCCTGGCTCTGCCAGGAACGTTCTTGCTGTGAGACAACAGTCAACTGACCCACCATTTCAACAATTTACTGAAAATGAAAGTTGAGTGCATTGAGTTACGTTATGGGATATTGTACCTAGCACATACCATGAAACAACAGTGACCAATTACAACATGAGTAGATGACGAATATAATTTTTTGGCTAAATAGATTTTTAAATGCTCTGTTGTAAATTACACATTTTGGATTAACATTACACATCAGTCATCCAGGTGTACTATTCATAGACATTTGTATTCATAGTATACTTACTATAATGCAGAGTTGTCTTGTTTTAGGTTTCCATGTTGTTATTGGTGTAAAATATATAAATGCAGTGCGCCATCAACTCCTGTGGCCTGGAGCCATACTTACAGGTCAGCTCCCTCAGGAACTTTTGAAGCTATTGTCTCATAGGCTCATTATGCACCTTGTGCAATATTTTGCAATTTTAAAACACAACTTTGAGATAGATCTGACAATGTAGATATTTTCCATGGACAATGTATCTTTCTATACAGGTACAAGAAGTGATATACACTACAGGTGAACACTGGACATGCCTGCATGAAAACTTTTCACATTTATAAAAAAAGTTCAAAACTTACATCTCAAACAAACTGATACACAACTGAGAACTCCATTAAATCTCCTAAGTTAAAAAAAGCAAACAGAGCATACACATTTTTCCATGGATTTTATTAGTGGTACTTTCCAAAGCAAGCGGCAGTATTACTATTGCGCATAGTGTTAGTGAATTGAAAACACACAAGCATTAAACTGAAAGTACTAAAAGTAACATTTAGAAGTATTAAAATGTAGTTTGTTCTTTACTATATATTCTTCAGACATGAATAACAAAGTGTACAGCTTCTTTATTCAATTTAGTTTTATGCAAATCATCAGACTTATACATTCAATATACATTAAATCTAGTTTTATACAAATCATCCTGAATTGATGTCCCATGTTATATACACATGAACAGAAATGTGATTCATGATTCAGTCCAGATCTCTCTGCACTTCTTACTGCACACTGTACTCATGTGTCATGCTTATTAATTTCTCATTTTTGTCCAAGCAGTAATATTCTCATAGTACAAAGATTTAAACCAGACACGTGGCTTTCAGAAACAGCAGATCTTTGCATCTGCTATCCATCAAGATGGTATGAGCAACCAAGCCTTTGATCCTTTTTCCAGGCACGTGTGCATGAGGTGGGGTTGGGGTGATGTAGAAGATCTGTTTTGTGGAGTGTGTTACCAACAATTCATAAATAATCTGGCTACTGTACACACTAGTAAGCGTCTGAAGAGAGCATTTTTTATTAACATACCAAGCTGATTGTTTCTTGTATTTACATTAATGACATGAACGTAATAACAGAATCGAAGCACATTTTTGCGCACACCTACTGATGCTGATATTTTGAAGCAGAATTAATTGCAAAAATGTTGATGTTATATTTAATTGATGTTCTCTCCAAATGAATCTATTTTTTTCTTTTAAATAAGCGCCTGTAGGGAGTGTTAATATCTCGTTTATTTGTTTATTAGTAGGAGGTAAGATATGAGCTTATTTCTTTAGATGTTAGTAGCACAAAGGAGAGGATATTTGAAAATATTTATTTTAGAAAATTAAATTTTGCCCCAAATTTCCCCCAAAATTACCAGAAAGATTTTGGATGTTAATTCTTCTGAATTCACAAAAGAAATCTGAATCTAAATAACACTATCTAAAAGCACAACAAATATGCTTATAGTATATACTGTACATTTTAAATAATATATCTTATATTACAATAATCAGGTAAGATTTACCCATGTAATGGTTCCAGTACTAATACAGGTCTGGTTTACAATTGCAGCAGTGAGACAGTGAGAAAGCACAATGGGTAGAACAGTGAACAGAATCATATGGAGCCCATGAGGGAGGATAGAAACAACAGGGCAGAATGTGTCTGTGGGTTAATTATGAGGCTTGACAAGTGTGGAGGTTTGGCCAAAAGCACATGAGTGGGAAGTGCCACCACCTGTTTTTAGTGGGAAAAATAAGAACACTGTTTAATTCTATCCTTTACTTATCCACTGAAGGTGAACTGAAAGCATACGCTACAATAAACCATGCACTCTTATTTAGCATCATCCATCCATCCATTTTCCAAACCTGCTTGTCCTTTTCAGGGCCACAGACAAGGGCATCACGTTTATGCTAAACAGAATGTGTTCAGCAATTTTTTTTTGCAGGACAAATATTTTTAAGTGATGTTTTCAATAAAGATGCAATATTTTCAACTACCAGTCCATCAGATTTAAGCATAATCTGACTGGAGCTGTGATAATTTTGTGTGGAAGAATACAGTCCTAGCAAATGGCTCATTTATGTGTACAGAGCTGGTAGACCAGCATGATGTCTGTGATTGAATGACTGCATTTAACACCGTGATGGTTTACAGCAGAGCAGGTCAACAGTATACATTCCCAGGCCTAGTTTACATTCTTCTGCTGCTGTAGCTTTACAGTGGAACGGTGGGAAAAACAAGCTAAATCATTATTAAGGAAAATTCCTTCCAACATGTTCTCAAAACAATTGTTTTAATAAAAAATAAGGTAAGAATACACCATATGGTGTTTCAAATAGTTTAAGTGCAATAATGTTGAGTTAATTTGCATGTATAAAATCATAAAATGATCTTTTTATTGCAACTAATTTTAAATACTACTAATAATAATACAAATAAAATAATAGTAAACAATATAATTATGTGAACAGGCAAAGCTGAAGTATAAAACAGTGAAGCGTCAGAGCTAGAGTATCGCTTTAAATATTGTTAAGCTTCACTCTTTGTTTACATAATTGAAGGTGCCGCCTCAGACCGCCGTTTAGTTGGATTGTGCCGCTAGAGGGGGAGACAATGTGGGGATATGAAGCTGAATTTTTTAGGGACAAACCTTTCATGACATTTTATCTATACCGAACATGTGAATTCCATTCTGAAATATGTAAAAGTTATACGAGTATGCACCGAACCGCCACGAAGCTACCAAAACGAGTTCTTTATTTTTGCATATTTTATCTTTCTTCCCCCTGCGTGAAGTCGTTACAAGTGCATGGTACGGCCCACCCCCTACTAGTACTGTTTTTCTTACAGCGGATGGAGCCACTAAGTTAAACGCTTTTCTTCTAGTGAGATGTTTCCGCGAATAAAGCATTTCATTCTACAATCTCTGTTGGATATACGAGCTCACCGATTCTTAACTTTCGATAAAAGTGCAGCGGAAGATCGGGAGCGGATTAATGGGTGAAATGGCAGTTAGGAGCGTCCTTTGAAGTGTTTTCTCTGTTTGTGCCTGGATTGATCGTGTAATTCGCAGTAAGGGGCCCCGTGTTGTTGTGTGAAAAGCCTCATGTTTTCACCGGGTCAAGAGGAGCACTGTGCGCCCACCAAAGAGCCTGTAAAGTACGGCGAATTGGTGGTTCTGGGGTAGGTTTACACGTACGGCTGTTTTTCCTCATGTCCAATATTGGTGACTTTAGTTTTCTTATTATCTGCTTTCAGGTTGCGCACTTTGTGGCTGTTAATCGTTCACAATAGATGTGTTTAGAAACTCGCAGTCTTTTTTTTCAGATGCAGTTTGGTTGATGAATGCGTTTTCAGAGAGTACGGAAATAGTTTGTTTACACGCTTGATATCGGTGTGCAGTGCGCGAGACCTCCCAGCTCCTGAAATTCACGCGCTCACGTTACCACACAAATAAAACACGTGCGCACAGGCGAGCGCTTTTCCGTGTGCGTTTACACGAGCTGATCGGAGGAATATATGCACCCTTGTTGTTTTGCGAGAAAAACAGTCTCTTAAAAATATTGCAGTACGCTTGATTTGAGATTTGGTAAACGGAAGATGACGTGCATTGTGCAACACAATGCATACATGTAAATGGTAGCGCGTGCATTAATAACACACTGTCGTTTTGATGGTTTGATTGACTTGTTGTTAATGTTTTGTCCTTGATGAGACTCGCTCATCCTGGTCTTTCCTGCTCGTCCATCATCTGGCACGGAAGTCATAATGATGATGGGCGGTGGAGGAATTCGGAAGCAGCCCACTAAAGTTATTTGCCCCCCTTCCTCTGTGACTGAGCAAAGAGGCCGTCTCTATTTTACAATGCTTTCTTCTGGCTGTGATGGGTTTTAAATAAAAAAAAATGTTCAATGATCTGGACAGTGCACCTGGACCTAGACTACCTCAACACTTTACATTGTGAATGGGTCGTATGTAGCACACCTTATTTAGCTAATTAAAGAAGGTGTGCGTTAGATCGAGGGGATATCCAAAATGTGCATTGCTGTACCGGTCCTTTGTTTTTGTTTAGCTTTTTGTCATGTATTATAGGAATTTTAGGAGTGGGAATTATTAGGATTTTTCCTGACCACCCTTTTGAAAGGTTGAACGGTTTGTGGGTGATGAGCAACTAAGGGTTTTGTTCATCTGTTTATGTAAGATGATTTTTTAAAAATATAAATAGCCTAGTAAAAATTATGAATGAATGAATGAAAAAGAATGAATTTAGCTATTCTTGGAATGTTTGTATTGTAATTAATTTGATACCATGTGTAAGAGCTAAATAGACGTAGTCTAAGTGGATTCTGCTTTTTCTAAGAACCTGGTATCACAGTGCCATCTCTCTACTGCCCTAAATCACTGGGGTTGCCTGGCATTTCCCCCTGGCACACACAGAGGAGGGGCTGGTGCTGAAAGAGGGCATTATTGATCTGTTCCTCTATTCCTCTCTCTGTTCATTGTTCTCATTAGACTGACTGCGCTTTTTGGGACACTACAAGCTTCAAATGCACCGTTTGTAACTGTGTCTTTCCTCAGTGAATGATATCTGTGGGGAGATGGATCTTGCTGACTCTAAAATTTCTGCCAGTTAGCCATCACTTAAACACTTTGTTTCCACTTAAACACATGTGACCACTACATGTGAAACAAATAAAAATGTGTGACATTTAGGAATATTTTTTTTATTGAAATTTTGATTGTGGATTGATGTTTCACAAATCCCTACTTCCCTCATGGAAAGTAGGGATGCTAAAAAAAATGTGCAAAGCTGGCATTGTTTATCAGAGCACTTTCTGGATTTTTTTTAGAGGAGCCTAGCTCTGCACATGTAAATGCCTCAGGTGTACCACCTGATTTGGACCAGCACCAAATAAAGATGTTTGCATTTATTTATTGCTATTTCACGCTAAACGCTAATGCTGGTTAGGTCAGAACAATTACGCTAGAAAAGAGTTGCTTTACCTGGTCTTTGTCTGTGAAATATCCACTGCGTCTCTGTGGGTCTCTGCATCGCACGTGGGATTGTCAGTGGGAGTAAACAGTTCTCACACACAGCTGAGCTTTTTCATAATTTGGAATGAAACCAACAAAAAGCTTCCAATCACAGTGTGAAACAATTTGCATGTAAAGTAAGATGCTTTTGGGAGATTTTGTTTTGTTGTTATTTCATATAAATAAATGGTTTTGATCAGTCATTTGCACCTCAAAGACTGTTTTAACTTGACATGTTATAACCCAATACTCCTGGTGAGATGCCCAATAGCAACAGTGTCTGTCTAATTACATAGGGCTGCAGTGACTGCATTATAGGAAATGAGTTTAAAGACTGAACTCTTCCAAGAGTGAGTACAAACTATTTAAGAGTCTAATATGTAAAATTCCTCTTTAGTTGACCTATCCCACAGGAAGGGTTATATAGCTTATATCAATAATTAATTTGTCAATTATGTTGTTATTTTCAGATCTTTTGATGGTGCTTAAATTAAGTATACATGGTAGCTAAAAATGTAGACCGCTATTTTACGACAAAAACATGACGTATAGTTAGAGATAAAATGTCCATACTGTTGAATGGTAAGAAGAATGTTTCATTTATTTTATATGTATGCAGTACTATAACACCACATGGCAATGATTGGAATATTTTATTACTGTTTTTTTTATTGGTTGAACCAGATTAGGTGGTTTGGACAGTTAAAAAAACGTAGGGTTAGGGACTTCTGTCTTGCAGTATTTTCTAACATTTTGGCATTTGTCTTCTTGAACAGATACAATGGTTCACTCCCCAGTGGAGACAGAGGGCGGAGGAAAAGCAGGTTTGCCCTTTACAAGAGAACCAAAGCCAATGGAGTCAAACCCAGTACTGTACACATCCTCAACACACCACAGGCCAGCAAGGTAATTGCACTTTTATTAGAATACATACTGTATGTTCTTTTTTTATTATCACTCTCCTGTGGTTCTTTACCTCCATATTATCTGTTTGTCTAAAGAGGCCATTTTGACTTTGTGGCTTTGGTTTTGTTGAAGTGATGTTGCCAGATTTAAAGGTTTAAAGTTAAACCTAAAGTTCCAGCTAAGATTCCTACTTCTCCAACCAAAGTTTACTTGACTTTTGGAGATCAGGTATGGATTCCTGCTGGGGGTAATGAGTGGGGATGTAGAACTTCTGGAATCGAATCTCAAAGTGGAAGATCTTTATTTACTCTCCAACATGTTTACCAGCCCATATGTTCAGGGTTGATGTGTCATTTGGCAAAGCCTGAATCCAGAGTCCTTTTACGATAACTTTAATCATAATGTTCCCCTGAAAACACTTTAAGAAAAGCAGTAAGTCTGTGTTGCTTAACTAATATTGAAGTGAAAAGGGAGGCAAACATTATTGCCAATAAATCAGTGTTCCTTTCTTGTATCTTATTCAGTGGCAATTTGAAAATTTACTTTTCCCCCTACTATTTTTCAGAGGTTTCTTGTATATGTTCATGTGTCTTTCCTGTGAACAAGCATGTGGTCAGCACCCAGAGCACTGAAAGAATATGGCTTCAAAAGAGCACAGTGATGGCTTCTCTTCGAAACAGTAGATGAAAATGCAGTCGATTAAGTCTACCACAAATTCAAGGCATTAGCTCATATATAACATAAAATGTCAAGCAATAGCAATAACTTCGAATTCACTTGCATTTTGTGCAACTATTCTGTCAGTGTAGAACTTTTTATTTCACTTCAGCATACTTTTTGCACTTTACAACCAGATAATACGTTACAACAGAACAAACACTGAAAGTCATTGTATTTAAATTTCTGTACACTACCAGTCAAAAGTTTGGAAACACTTTTTCTCTGTTCATATATTTTTTTAATTTATGATTAATAGTAAACTTATCAACTATGAAATAACACAAATGTAACTTTAGGAATCATGTTGTGGCTAAAGAAAATTAAAAATAAGGTAAAATAGGATATATTCTAGCATATTCAATATAGTCACCCTTTGTCTAGAATTTACAAAAATGTTCTTGAGATTCTTAATCTGAAAATTCAGTCAAGTGTTTCCAAACTTTTACTGGTAGTGTATATGTTTAATTTTGGTTAAAATAAAAGTGGACATCTTTTACATGCCATGTATGTATAATATTCAGTGATGTGAGCACATTTAAATGGCACAGCTGGGGAAAGTCAGACCACCGGCGGTGAATAAGCCCAAAAGACTTAAATTAGTCAGCAATCTGAGTGCTGAAAATAGTTAGAAATGCAAAAGTTATTTTCATGTGTATTATCGGTAAGATAAAGGGAAGTAGCATTAAATAAAAGGTATTGATGCAATAGTTTCAAAACTGTAGCAGAACTAACTTATCAAGGCCTATTGTTCAGGCTTTTAATGTGGTCTGTCATCCATGCACTCACAATTTCTGACATTATCATCATGTTTTATGATTGCTGTTTACACATTAACATTGTTATGATTATGCTTAATTAATCGTGAGAGGCAGAAATCATTATGAGTAAAATACAATTAATTTGTATTTTAGCTCTACCATTGAGTACTCAAAATGAAAAACTTATCATTGCACTGTAGGTGCAGAAAGCACTGGAGCTGGCACAAAATTCCTTAAAATAAACATTTAACAATTGACATTTTTAGAAAATCAAGTTTAATCATCTTAATTTGCCAAGCTGTAAAATGTGTAGTTGATAAGCGTCGCTACTTTCAATGCTCAAAGTTACTCTACTAGCAATGCTAGCATACCTAGCCCCACCCTTACTAAAATCTGCCAACTTCAGGGACATTCTTGAGGGATTTACAGGTTGGGTGGGGTTATGTTGTAAAAATTTTTACTGTCACTCAGAACAGCCACTGCCAATAAACAAACCACACTGGTGCTGGACCATTTACTGATGTCATTGTGAAATTTATGGCGCTGAATCAGAGACTACTTTCCCTCTGGCACTTGAGAAATTGAAAGGGTGTTTGGTAAATTACATGAACTGCAGGAGATCCCTCTTAAATCTGCCAAATGTAACTCACCTCACAAAGTCTGAGATCCTAACTCCTAATGTCATGAGAACATGAGATGTATTCCTTTTGGATCATCCTTGTTGTGGTGGGTGGCCCCTCTGTGATGATTGCTGATGACTCTGGCTTTTTGCTGGCTGCCAGTAGCCTGCATTGTCTGAGCAAATCCTTCTCAATAAGAGCTGCTTCATCACAGCATGTGACACTAGCTTTGTTCCAAAACCTACCGAGCTACCTATTTAGACAGCATTTAGGGCATCAAATGTACCTGATGATGTTAAAGCTGTTCTTTTACCTTGTTCTGGACATTCTCCAGCAGATGGGGAAAAACATCAGTATATAAATAATAAACATGCATGTTTGAACGTACCGATTTAAAGTTTGAGTCTAATTGTTAATTGTCTCTTACTCTATTGCATGTGCAATGTTTTTGCTTATTCTTTATTAGTTTTTGGCCTTCTAATCTTCTATCCTTTATCTATGCTAATGTCACTCTCTGAATTGCTTGCTGATTTGGAAATGTCTGTTTACTTGGAGTTGCTCACTTAGAAGGTGGCTATGTATAAAGTCAGCTTATAAGGTTTCGAAACACAGATGCATGAACTAATCACAGAAGTTCGAACAGATTATTTACAGTATCCACATATAATTTAGACTATGTGGTTCACACTTTTTTTCCCCAGTTAGAAGAAAATACACTTTTTAGAGAGATACTGAACAGCAGAGAGATACTAAACTCCTCTAGGTGGGCAATAGTTAACTTGTCCTTGTTTGGGCCACGATTAACAGAGCAGAACCCTGAAACTACATCAGGTCACAGGTTTTTATTAATGTTTTGCTTTTTGCTATTTTAAAATGGAACAATATTTGCGAAGCATGTTTTACGCAAAGCTCCATAATTAAAGTCCCATGAATGCAAGGAATGTTTTCTTCCGCCATGCATGCTGCATTTTTGGGGAGGTTTTGTTACTGTTGGCTGCTTATTATCCATCCGCAGTGCCTCATCAGAGCTATAAGCTGAAAATAGCCCTGTACACAGTCATCTGTGAATCATGTTGTTCTTTGGGGTCAGGGTGTTCTGAGTTAGAAGACTTTCCGTTGCTCCCAGCATTGATCTCAAAGGGTTAAATCAAGGAAAAAGACCAGTTTTCCAACAGTGACACAAGTGCAGCTGCATCATTGTAATGTTAAAGTTGACCAGACCAAGCGATTTATTCAAGCCATGCCTGGCAAGCTCTTTTCAGATAATAGGTCACCAGATGTCACACACTTTTTGTGGAACAATATGTGATTGTTCATGGATGTCTTGGAGGTTTATTTGGGGTTTGAAGTTGGGTTGTCAGTTGCATTGTAGGCCGTTTAATGGAGGTTACAATTGAGTTGGATCCTATGGCTTGAGGTTGAGGATCACAGCATTTCATTATGTGTTTACAACAAACACTAAACACTTATTAGAAGACCCATGCTGCTCAGACACTTCACAGATGGATATGCCTCATATGCCCTGTTGCCCATTGGGTGTATCTCTACTAGGTCTTTTGTTTTGAGGCCTTTTAGTAACTTTTGTGGCCTGCTGTAAGACCAGAGGTGGCATGTGGGGGTGGATGGACCCCCTGTTGTGATCTGGCAGTGAGAGCTGGGTAATAACACTTCAGCCTCAAGCTTTTTGGTTCCACTCCAGTCTAGGCATAAACACACCACCGAGTGTAACGACCCACTTTTAAACTACTAACCGGTCATGCACACAAAAAACACTAGTTGAGGTATATTCATTTGATTTACCTAATATTTGCTCTTAAATTAATACAATTTTGTTGTTTTCTTTCCCTCAAGTTCCTTATCCCTGAAGCATGTTTTATTAGATTCTCACTGGGTTAAACCCAGCACAAACCTTTTTTATTCAGTTTACACTTTGGAAGAATTTTTTTAACAAAGTTAAAGCAAACAGGTTTTGGAGTTTATAGGCCAAATATTTTGAAAACCTAACATAGTTCACTTTTTCTCATGAAAATAGCCACAGAAGCTGACTGAATACTCGTGAAATATTTGTGTATATATTTTTTTCCCAGTTATATTAAATATGGAAGTTCCCACATGGAAGGTTATAAAGGAAAATGTTGTGAAGTGCAGATTGACAGAACTATTTAACAAAGTCTTATTGTGTTCACAACTCAGCAATACTAAAGTCCTTAGTCCATAACATTCTTATTAAAGAACTTGCCTGCTGGTGAGTTTTTGGTAATGTAATGGCCAAAGTCTTGATTTTTGCAATGTTGGGTAATTTAAACCCAACAAAAAAAATAAAACCAGCATCACCATTTGTTGCTGCGTAGGTCTTTAACGTGTATGTGGGTTATGAAGTGTTGGATTTGTACCTGTGAACTGTTTGTAAGTAATGTTATGCACTGTTACACATGTGTATGTACATGCATGCTTGCTTGCACACAGCCTTGCGCTCGGCATGAGAGGAAAGGTTGAGCTTTCAACTCTGTAATACATTTAATTTTGTGCCCAAGCATAAACCACCTTCCTGTCTCTGCTGTTTTTTTCCATTGTAGCTCACTAGGGTAGTAACCATGACCCAGTTTCCACTTTCCTTTTGAGCACACATAGAGATGTGGGTAATTTGGAAATCACAGATTAGAGGAGAGAGAAGTAGTGAATTCTGGAGTGTGAAAAATTAAACTCTTTATGTGTTGTTTTAAATCACTACAGGGACGTGGTTTGTCTTGAGGCACCTGAACTGCTTACACACAATATGGATTGGTGTGATTCATATTACAATTCAGATCATCCTATACGTTGTGTTTTCATTGTTTCTTAGTCCTGTTATATTTGCCATAGTTCTTACAACCTTGACTTGAATCCTGTATGATTTATTTATAACAAGCAGCATATGACAGCTGCCTGAGTAATGAATGTTTGATAGGGTGTGTTTCACATATCATGTGGCTCACACATCTGTTTGTAACAGTGGATTAATAGAGTTTGTGGACTGACTTTCTAAATTCACTACAGTCAAGTTATTAATAGTGGTCCTTCGCTAGGGCAAACATCACTCTTGAACCTGGATGTGACCCGGAAAACCAAACTCCCTCAGCATCTGTATTTTAAGTTGTATGTAAAAATGCAAAGGAGTATTTACCAAGAATATTAAACGTCTTTGCAAAATCCTGCATGTTTGTGCTACACACATCAATACTGCCATGCTGCTCATTGGGAATAGATGTATTTACTGTTACTTTCCCAGCATTTGCGCTACCAGATGACAGGAAAAAATAGACTTGCATATAAAAAGGGACCTATCCCAAAGGCACCAGAATATCAGAGAGTTCAGGGTGGAATATCTTGACTTCAGTAAGATCAGTAAGTAACCATCTTAAAAAGCCTAACAACCACTCAGAACGTACTAGCAACCACAGAACCCCACGTCATGGTGACGCCTTTGCAAGCACTGAAAAATGTGGGTAACAATCATAATAATGTATGTGGGATAAGTTGACTCTTTGCCACGCTATCAGGTGAGTTTTTTCATATTGCTGCCTCAAAGATGTTTGTGTTGTTCTGTAACAGGCAGTGAACTGTAAGGGCCAGCACAGCATCTCCTACACTTTGTCCAGGAACCAGACGGTGGTGGTGGAGTACAGCCATGACAAAGACACTGACATGTTCCAGGTACCTTTCTGCACAGAACAACCCACAGTATATGTTCTGCTATTCCTTTGAGGGAAAATTCATTGTTTGCCAGTTGATTGTGGGCAAGCAAATCTTTTTTTCTGACGTGCCTTGTGTGTGCTCTAAACTCTAAGGTCTGATCTCCACCACAGCTAATCAAAATCTGTGATTGGATGCAGTATTTCTTCCTCTTGAGAAGTGGCTGTTACAAACACGTTCAGATATGGGACTAATGTGGGTTGTTGACTGCATGAGGGATAGGGCCACAGAGATTGCAGCAAATAGGCAGAAAAGTAAAAACAGGAACCAGCAGCAACCCACAGGGACAAAACCGAAAGTCGCTCTATATAAAGTATATAAAGTGGAGATGGCTGCCTCTATTTCAGTGTGTATATTTATAAACAGGATTTTGTAAAATGAGCACCTCTCTATTCTTGGGAATTTCCATCCCAGTTTAAAAACTAAAATAGGCTTTTCAAACAAGTCCCAGCATATGTGTGGCTGTTTTCAGTCCTGTTTACTGCTGAAAATAGTGTAGGGCCAGTACTTGTTTGGCTCAAAACCATACAGCAAATATGACTAAATTTGATCAATTCTTTTTATTGCATATAGCATGTACTGAACATTCATGACAACTGGATATACAGAAGCTTTTGATGACAACATGAGGAAGTCAGATATTTGGTGATTACAAAATTTAGGATTCTTTTAGTTTCAGAACAATTTTCAGTTTAGTTAGTGGTGCGTGTAGTTTTAATTTTGCTTTTCATTCTTTCAAAATTCTTATAGCTTTATGTGCATTTAATTTCTTTGGAAATAATGATGGATTTTTGGTTTGTGATATGTGCAGATTTGAGGCACTGTCAGTCTTAATTCCACTTTCAGATCAAAATCCTTAAGGACCCTTTTAAGGACCGAGTGCAAAGAAAAGGTGGCGAAAAATCCCCACTCCAGACATTAATTCAATAGGTTATATGTTGAATGGAATGACCAGTGTATTACAATAACAAAAGCTGTCCACACTAAAGTGTAAATGTTTTTTATTATTTTTAGTCTGTTCCTGTTCATTTTGAGCACATTTTTGTAAGTTTCAGTGTTTTTAATGTCTTAGATTGGACGTTCGACCGAGGGCCCAATTGACTTTGTGGTGACAGACACTGTGTCAGGGGGTGGGGACAGTGAGGACACACCCATCACGCAAAGCACCATCTCCCGCTTTGCTTGCCGCGTGGTGTGTGAACGTAACCCACCCTACACGGCACGTATCTATGCTGCGGGCTTCGATTCTTCCAAGAATATATTTCTGGGAGTAAGTTTTCTCACCTGTTCTTGATATGGAGCTGTCTGTTGGATACATTTCTCATTAGCATTGCAAAAAGCTTTAAGCCATGTAAATATCACTTGCGTATGTGCTGTCTAGACAAGTATCCTGAGCTAGTGCAACTGATCTAAACTGACTTTGTAAATATGGGTGTCTGTCTTGGTGGAATTAGTTGCCCATGTGTAACTATAAAGAGTGCCGTGCATGCAATTTTATGTATACTAATTAAGTCTCACTGTAGGAGAAAGCAGCCAAATGGAAGAATCCAGATGGTCATATGGACGGACTGACGACCAATGGTGTGCTAGTCATGCACCCACGAGGCGGGTTCACAGAGGAGTCCAAGCCTGGTGTGTGGAGGGAGATATCAGTGTGTGGAGATGTTTACACACTGAGAGAGACACGGTCTGCTCAAACTCGAGGCAAACTGGTCAGTACTTCAATTGCATCTGCTCACATTGTAAACGCTTTTCTTCAGTCATGAATTCACTTCTCCTGATCCATGTATGATTTAAAGTAAAGATGAAAGATGCACTTCTGGGTGGGAATGTATGACAAACATGGGTGACGTCTGCTGACCCTTTATTAGCTAGTTTGCTCTGTGAAAGCCATCATATTTGTTTTTGAGAGTTTGGACCTCTAGCTCCTCCTGGAGGTAGAATGAGGTTCTGCGTAGTAACCTTGCTGAAATCAGTATTGCTATGACAGCAATTTTTCAGCACATTTAAGGTTAAATATTAACAAATTAGTGAACTAATTTTTTTATTTGTATAGGCTTAATTTAATAATAGAAAATAGAAAATAGAAAATAATATATAAATAACTTGTATATTATTTTCTAAGATGTAAACAAAAGCTGTATACACATAATTGACAAATACAATTATGTGTGATGAATACATTGTGCTGAGATGTTTGTGTTGTGCTGTTCAGGTGGAGAGTGAAAGTAATGTACTGCAGGATGGGTCTCTGGTTGACCTGTGTGGAGCCACGCTTCTCTGGCGCACAGCTGACGGCCTTTTCCACACCCCCACCCAGAAGCACCTGGAGGCCTTGAGGCAGGAGCTGAACGCAGCCCGACCTCAGTGCCCTGTGGGCCTCAACACCCTGGCCTTTCCCAGCATGCAACGCTGTAGCCGTGCCCTGAATAATGTCCCCTCCCAAGAGGACAAACAACCATGGGTCTACCTGGCCTGTGGCCATGTACACGGCTACCACGACTGGGGCCACCGTTCTGAACGAGACCCCAATGCTCAGAGAGAGTGTCCTATGTGCAGAGCCGTGGGCCCCTACGTGCCACTCTGGCTCGGATGTGAACCGGCCTTTTACGTGGATACTGGTGCACCAACACATGCCTTTGTACCTTGTGGCCACGTGTGCTCTGAAAAGTCAACCCGCTATTGGGCAGAGATTCCTTTGCCACATGGTACCCATGCTTTCCATGCTGCCTGCCCCTTCTGCGCTACCCAACTCAATCTGACTCAAAAGTGGGCCAAGCTTATCTTTCAGGGCCCTGTAGACTGAGAACGCTGGAGATGGGGAAGTCTGAATGGGTGCGCACTGGATTATTGCAAGATTTGACGTGAATCCAGTTTGCTAAAGGAAAGATTATGAGTGCGAACAGATTCATACCACAAGCTGTGAGCTGCCCTTGAAATGCTTATGCTGGAGAGCAGGTTTCTGCTCTGAAATCACCATTTACATTCACTTGCCTTGGTGATGGACAGGAGGTGATTTGTTGACAATGAGTAATTTTATCTGCTGGTTCACAAAAAGTTGTCAGTTCCCACCAGCATTACCACATCACTCAGGAGATTCTCTGGTACTGTGTCAGACCCAAGGTGCTTTCATTCAGCATCTGTTGACCTGTCCTGTGGAGATTTGCTGCGGATATGCTTTAAACAAACCAGAACCAGGTCGTGAAGTTATTTGGAAAAAAGACTTCACAGTCAGAAGTGTTGGAGTTGGAGCTAAACTGTGTTGGAAGGTCAATTAGGACTCATCAGCTTTGCTTTAAGTTAGAAAAGCCAACCACTTCAGTGTGAGGAAACTTCTGGCATTAAGCCATTATGAATCTATTACTGGTTAAACTAATGACTTGGAAACTGAAATACTACAATGTTTGTTTCCAAAGACAAAAATGGTGCTTCTGTTTGGACCTAATACAACAAGAGAAACCACCATTACACTCCTATAGGATTCAATTACAGTTCGAATCCGAATTCAACCACAGTGGAAGCTTTATTTTTCAAATAGACAGATTTGTCATTTTTAGCCTAGTCTTTTGTCTTTGATCCCTGAAAGTATTTGGAAATTAACTTTTTGTTGCTCTGAAATTATACTTGATGAATTGTCCAAGCATTGCAAGGTTTTTTTTAATAATACTGGCCTAACTGGTATGAAGTTTAGCAAAAAATGCTGCCAAATACTTTTGGAATGAGCTATAAAGTTTGTAACTGGAAGAATATTTCTAGGTGTTAACTAAAAAGCTTGTCCCAAATCTAAAAATGGACAGTTCTGTAATCAGCATCTGGATCTTCCCATGGTGGAAAATGATGTAGATGTAAGTTAAAAATATACCTTGATAGTGTAGAGGTCTGAGATACATTTGATCCCCAGTAACACGATTGATAGTTTCTTAGGTACCCGTTTTATAAGCTTGTTATGAGATTAAAGAATCTTTTATTCCACTATTTTCCTAAAGTTTATACAGAGATGGTTTCTTATGTCTGATGACATTTCTTAAAACAAGTCTTTAAAATGACATTTTATACATAGAGAGCCTGTTTCTTTTTTTACTCTCTGAAAAGTATTTTACTACATAAAAGCCCATGTACAGTTTGTTTTAAACAGATACTAATATATTTATTCAAGTATGTACTTTACTGTGTGGTAAGGTGTTTGTTTAATGCATCCACCAACTACAACATCTCGTCATCACTCCTTATAAATTGAATTCTGTATCTGGATACTTAAAGGGAAATTCTGAAGATCAAATTTTGAGCCCAGTTGACTTCTTTTGCATGGAAAGGCATTTCAAAATACTCAAGGTGTGTTTTGCAAAAGTTATACAGGTTTGGGTCATTTCAAAAGGTCATTTTTGGGTAAAGTGTCCATTAACCCTGTCATGTCCATGCTACTGTTTGATCCAATATGAAGTGTTAAAGGATCACAATGTCACATTGGGTTTAATTTGTACATGGAGGTTGTTTTCTAAATTTTCTCTCCATTTTTTTTTTTTTTTTTTTTGGTGTATTGCTTTATTCATTGGCTACACTTAAGTTGTACACTACTTGTGTGACATTTATTTAGAGAGGTGTGCCTATAAGAGGATGTTTTGTCTGCAATGTCATTATGAAATTGTCACACCAAATGTGATGGGTAGTTTATATCCGAGTAATTCTACTGTCTGTTAACAGTGTTGCTTGTTACCCTTGTAAAATAAGGCATCCTGCAAAAAAAAAAAAAACAGCCAAAAAAGGATTTTTATAAAAAAAGCTTAATTTTAAGTGTGACATTCTACTTATTTCCAGTAAGCGCCATAATTATGCAAACAATTGTCAGTTGTGTAAACTTGCCACAGTAAAAATGACACTACAGTGCTTTGCTGTTTTGATTGCACAGAGCAGCTTTAATATAACAAGACAGGTCTAGATATCTGATTAACAACTAAATGTTACTGCTATCATGACAGATCACAAAAGGATGTCTGTAATGTTTAAAGCTGCAATCTGTAATTTTTGCCTCTATCACCATCTCTGTTTGAAACCCCAAATTGCTGTTGCGAATCAGGGTAAGGTAAGGGGACAGTTCTGACTGATCTGTTATATAGTTGCTCAGTAACTGGGTTTTATTTTTAACCAAAACAGTTACAGATTGCAGCTTTGTTTGTCTAATACAAAGTTGTTCCTTTTGTTTTACTTCAGGATTTTGTTGTGGTAAGTCCTTTAGAATAGACAGAACAGAATAGTCTACAAAAAAACCTTTCTTTTTAACCAGGTTGGGTCTGGAGTGCTAGTTAATAGTCTGTGCAGTCGTTCTTGTACTACGACACTCTATGGTGGCATTCGATTCATTTCGGGTATCAAGACCATTTCAAGTTTGAAAGGCTATTGGCAGTGACCATTAGTGTGTGTGGGGTTGTTTTAAGAGCATCTTCATCCTTACCAGTGTAACATTCCTACGATTTGTCTTAAAAGGACTTTTGTCTTTACTGCTGGGTCTTTGAATCATATCTTGCCCCATCTGTACCATAGTGTCGATGTACATTGAATAAAAAATATTTTAAAAAGTGTCAGACGGTCTCTTTTTCCCACTCAAAAACATCTGAAGCAACTAAAAAAATTTTTTTATTTTTAACTTGATAATTTAGGCCTATCATGCTGTCAACAACCCCAGACATATTTACAATCATTCACATTGCATTGTGACCAAGTTTTCAGAAATCCAATAACTTTACCTTTTATTTCAGGACAATTGTACTAACTCTGTCTTAGATCTGAGGCTCTCAAACTGTAATGCACTGAAGCTACACAAGGACTACCTTCCTTGATGAAATGTTTTACTAATTCTAAATCTGCCTGCAGAATATTGTAATAATCGAAAGCATGTGACAGATGACGTAAATTAACAGTATATTGACATGAAAATAACGGGACATTCATAGCACCTCTGCAGTATTGTTTAATAATACTGTGCAGCACTGTAGTTGCCACTGACTGCATCAAGTGTACATGAAAGTTTGAGGGAATTCTGGCAAATGAATGTTAATCCAGCACAGTTCATTGATTTCAGGGCTATAAAGAGCGTCTGAGTGTTTTCCTCCTACTCCTTCAGTTGCTCTTACATTACATCATTCACGCTCGTTATAAAGTTACAAGTGTAGATTTATTTCTCAAACAAAACAATATAACACTAGAAAGAGGCTGCTGAAACTTTTCATATAATTGTCGCTGCATTGAAAACAAAAAAAATCAGAGAGATATAAAGTTAGATACGACCGCACAACATTGTCAGAATTAGAAAGGAAACTTTGTCTACTCATTCGTAACAGAATATGGTTTCCTTCTGCGAGTTATTGCATTGTAATGATCTATGGCCACAAGAGGGTGCTGTTATCATATTTACAGAACCAAATGTACAATACAACTACCTTTTAACGAGATATTTTTAACGACGTATTAGCGACTCTTTTATGATGCTTAATGATTTTTCTGCATTGAAGCAGTAATATAAAATTAGTGTGTTTGTTTTATGCTAATTATTCGATAATTATTTTTTATTTCTCAAGACAGTTTATTAACCTAAACAGCCTTCGTTTATAATATCCCAGCTAAGGAGAGCAGAGTGCGCGTTAATTTAAGTCATTCTTATATGATTGTAATTACCTTTAAACCTGAGCTACCTGCTAAACAAACAAACTGCTAAACAAGTAATTTCTATTTAAAATACTCAATGCAAAGATACTACAAACGATTAAAATAATTGTTTATCAAATGTTTTAATTAAGATTTAATTTTTCAACAAAACTTGCCAAACGCACACTGAAATAATTGCTTTAACACATGAGCAAAAACACTTGTTTAAAAACACTGTGAGGGGACTTCTGAATAATGGCACCCGCATTATCCATCAAACAGTGATGACATATTCGTCCCTTTCATAAGCGCTCTCACTGAAAATAAGGGCATATAAAAGGATTGAGATTTTGAGCATGCCATTTAGCTGCTTTGAAAAGGAAGATCAGTGGGATGCCATGACTGCTAATTAACATTTCCTCCTGTAGATGCTGGAGAGATGGTCCCAGTCTACTCTGCCTTTCCAAATGACAGTCAGCGTAGTAAAGGTGACAGAAAGCTCATTGGAAAATCTCTGCTTGGCTTGCCCTCATTTAAGAGGGTTTATTAAAAATGACATAATGTCTGCATTTGTGATGAAGCTTACGGCTTGTCTTTTGTGCTTCCTCTATGTGCAATGTTATTTTGTTAGGTGCTAAATTGTATGATGTAATATCATATGACTGAAAAGGTCTTACTTTTATCTTACTACAATATATTATATACTATACAGAGAATGCCTGTCACAACCAGTCTAAATATATGTATACCTTCATTCACTTATAAAGGTTAGACAAAATAAAGCGCTTTAATTTACCTTTTAATTTTAGTAACTGCTATGAAACCTCTCCTGTGTTTTGCATGGCGGATTCCAATGGGACCTACACAAAACTGCTATAGATGTAGTATAGATGGCTTACTAGCAAGGCCCAAAAGAGGGGGAGAAAGAATGTCTTTTATTTTAGTGCATGTTAGCTGTCTCCTGAAGGATGCCTGTCAGCTAGATAGTCTATCAAACTGTTCAAAGGATCAAAGCCTGCAGAATAACGCACTGTGTTGCCTCACGTCAGCAATGTCAGCAAGATACTAAGCAAACCGTTCCATCAAACCAACACATCACTTCTGAGTCCTGCATATCAATATTTCTCTATTTACACAATATTAAGTTCCTATTCTTTAGGAATAAAAAACATGAAAGTTAGTGTTACCCAACCATTAGTACCTATTATGCATTGGTCACAATTTACTGTGCTATTGCTGTGCTATTACACAGGATAAAAACACGATAATAGTACTAACGAACAACGTGTGCTTAACATGTAATTATTTTCAATAAAACAATGGTTATTTCTATTGCAATACATTTTATTTACACATAATACGCGGAACATGGACACTGCATTGAAAAGTACTGCCAATGCCAATGAGAAAGAAGATATTTAACTGAGATTTAATTAAGACACATTCATTCTTTCGACACACTATGAATGACCAGTTATGATCAAGTATGAATTTTCAATAGAGCCCCGATAGGATTTTGGACAAGGCAGAGTTTCAGGTTATCTCTGTCATGAATCTGCTGACTGTTAACCACTATTTCTAATGCAGGGGATTATTATTTGTCTCGCTGTTTCCCCTGTTTAAAACACGGTGAACTGGCAAGGCGATATATGCCACAGGTGGCTGGAGGCTGGACGCCAAGTTATCAATAGGACACCTTCGTTTCGGCGGGGTTGGTGTGCTTGATATTTACCTCTATCCCCCAGTGTGAGACCCCGAGAGATGATATGCAGATCATAGCCTGTAAATAAGAGATAGTAAAGCTGCACACACACGCACCAGCACAACAAGACGCGCGTTTGTTTCCCCCGCGCTCCTAATTTAGTCAACTTGGCAGTGGTTTTTAATCTCCCGGCAAATTAAAGCGGTAGGGGATCGTGGCAAGTGTTGGATGCATGTTATTAATTCCTCGCTATTTCTGTCTAGTGCAATTAGTCACTGTTTGCCGCAGAAAATGTCCCATTAATTATCTACGGCCTGTAAGTGCAGTTGCGCTCATGGCTACTGTCTGAAGATTTTGGTGCGGTAGGGAGAGGTCTGCATTCAATGTCCTTCTAGACAGTCACCTCTTGAAGTAAAAGACGGGTTTGAAACGTCTCTTTAATAGCTGTTTTACCCGTAATCTTCGCCTCGGTGTGAACGAACAGCATGAGGCTGCTCAGGTTGTCTTCTGTTGTCATCCTAAATTGTTTACGCGCACCCGAAGGCGCAGAAGTCGCGGCGCACCGCAATTTCAATGAAAAGCCCTTTGATAGCAGGCCTGCACATGACGCCCAATTAAAACTATACACACAATAACAATGTCTTTATCTGTCATGCGAGCTATTCCAAGAAAAAATCCTCATATAGGGTTTCTTCCTACATATCAAGTCACAAATTGTATATCTAGCTACTGTATATTGTTTTGAGTCCAAAGTGCAACTATATAATTAGGGTAAAATAAGTTGAACTGGTGTATTCTCATAGATGTGGTGTTGGGATAAGTTTTCATGTGTGTTTTACATTTTGTAATTTCGTACAATTCAATATTTACAAAAAAAATGTCAAAGCAGCACTTTTTTATTATATTGTATATTCTGTTTTGCTGTTTTGTAAGTTTTGTGATTGATTAAATTTAGCTGAAAAGCCTACAATACATTTTAAAAGCAGATATTGTGCTGCCTTATGGAAAATAGATTTGTTTACTTTAAATAGCATTTTGTGTGTTATTAAATTTAAATGTTTTACAGCTTCTGTCCTTCCTGGCCAATGACAAAACATCCAGTTAGTCACAACTGCAGTGTATTTATACTGTTCAAACGAAGGCTCATACACAAACACAAGCATTCAGCTCCTCATCTCCCCCTCCTCTCGTCCCCTCTCTAATTTGCAGCTCTATGGCAGCAGTGGCACTCTTAGCTCCACAAGAGGACAAATGACTTTAATTACAGAGTAATTGCCGAGCGTTGTGTTAATTAAATCTTGATCAGTTTAAGTAACTGGATTGCTCCCACATCGAGCGCATGCTGTGATGTGCTGTCTCACTCTCCCTCATGCACATCCTCTGTTTCACACACGCTCACCCACATACTCTTCTTCAACCTGGCAGTCTTTTCATTACGCGTCTCTGTGACACACAGCTAAAACCTTTTTTGTGTTATATTTATTTTTTTCTTGAAGTCGTAACAGCTTCATTTGGCTTCTGTGTCTTTTCTGGTTGGGTTCCATTATGATTTGGAATTTGCCACAACACAAACCACTCTCATTTTACATGACCACATTGATTTTATTGATCACATTTAAACCTAATTTGAAAAAATGCTTAAAATATTCTAACAATATTATTACAATAGCAAAAATATTGCTACTTATGTCTGTCAATTGCACTCTCTGGTAACTTCAATACTGAAACTTTCAGTACCAGATCATTTGAGAAAATGCCATAACAAACATGATAGAAGCACAATCAAGAGAGTAGCATCTACTGTAATTTTAGATACATGCATTATCTTTAGGTTCCTGTTGCTTTGGCTAAATTGAATCCTCTTATTTTAATTGGCCTCCATTAGGTGTTCTGCTCAAGGCAATTCCAAGCAGCACTTGCTTTTGTTGTTTCCATACTCCAGGCCCCTGCCGCAGAATATTAATCACAATTGTCCTAATCTCTGGGATTTTAATTAAAGTGCTTTGTAAACCACAAGAAGCTAAACAGAAGACAAAGGTGGCCTAAAACCACCTTGAATAGTCAATGTATGAAAGTGCTGCCTTTGTGTTTACGTTAGTTGTTAAGAAACCGAGATCCCAGTAAACTGTATATCATTACATGCCTGTCTCAGAGATTGTGAAAAGCTTGTCTGTTAGAGCTGTATATAAATAAATAGGGCACACTACTAATGCACAGGTTACACTGCATGAGAGAAGTATTGCATTTACCACTGCAATTAATCTGTTACAGACTGAATCCTTTTATGGCTGTGCATATTTGTGTAGCTAACACAGAAGATCATGGGATTTTTCTCTACAGATTTTAGAAAGCTTTTTTGAAAAACCACTTGTTTGCTATATGGGTTTAGATTAAAACACACTGTCAGTGTACAGTAAGCAGATAGTAGGCAACAGGTTGTTAGTTTAAACATATTGCAATGAATGGAGGATTTATTTGTGGTTAAGGAAAACTTGATTCAGTTTTAACTGATGCATCAGTGATTGAGTTTAGGTGCAGATGTCAATATGTGATGCCTTACCAGTTAGCATTGTGGCTTTAAAAATAGTGTCATCCCCACATCAGCTGTAGTGAGCAGCTAAAACAGAAATACTGTATATTTTTACATTTGTGACTACATGCTGTTGAGTCTCCAGTTGTAGTATTCTGCTGTTACATTGAAATACAATACTATCACATTTATGATATAACATTTTCCTTTGATGTTTGGAAAAGGATCAGTTCTCAGTGTGATTCACATTAAAGGCGTCTGTCTGTCAAGTGTAAAAAATTTAGTGCCTGAACTAATAGGAGAATTCTGTACGGTCTTAATAACAGATTCATAATAACAGTAATCTTAATAACAGTTCATAACAGATTTAAACCCAAAGATTTACTCAGATTAACCTGTAATAGGAAGAAACCAAATCTAATCCTTCCCCTTTAACATTTTAACCTAAATATAATTACTTTAACTCTTGATGTTTTATTCTTAATATTTTTAGTGCTGCACATGTGTTTGTACTGTTTTTGCAGTTGTATTTGCTTTTCTTCTTCATCAGCTCTCAGTTCTTGACTCATATCCTGTGCTTCCTGCTTATGTAACTGCTACCAATGCAAATTATAATCACTGATGTAAATGAAGTCTCTTATGCCAAATCATAATGTAAATGTTCATGTGTGTGCTATTTAATTTCATGCATAAGATATATTGCCTTATCTATAATTTTGATAGGTAATTCTAAAAAGCAATGCAGATATTTTACATTGAGATTTTACAAAGAGGTTTGTGTATGTGTGTCGGGAAGAGAATGAAAGGGTGTGTGTATCAGGCAGGTGGTTTAAACAGTGATTAGACAGTAGGATGGTAGTATGAAGGGAAGCGTGGAGGATTAGGAATTCTGAGGTGCTGAGACATCTCTACTTCTCAGAGTTCTCAATTTAGTCAAGGATCAGACTCACTTTAGATAGAGGAGGATTAATGATCAGTCTAGCATGACATTTTCATGAGGGTAACCTTTCCACTCACCAACTTCTCCACTCATCAGGCACTGAGGGGTCTGTATACTTCATCCACATCTTCCAACTGCCTCCAGAAAGAATCCGACTAAACCTAATTGTAGGTGTAAGCTGACGTGACATGTTGGTGGTGGTTGTAGGTCAATCCATCACGCATCTTCTAAATTTGCATAACCATACGTGAACAGTTTCTGTGCTGGTTAATTCCCAGTTCATTAACATTTAAGCACAAACATACAAAACCATGTTTATCATGTTAAATTTTATTTTTCATAACAATGTTAGCTCACTTAAAAACATTAAAGGAGCATTAAAACAAAGGTTCTTTAAAAAATGTTGCAGTAATCGTTTTATATTTCTGGTAATGAATGGACAGTCTGGTTCTTCTACTCTACATTATAGCTTGAAAAGAAAACTGGCTTGTCTTATGAATACTAATATTGGTCTAATCACAGATGCATATTGGAAAAATACTAGTTTGGCAAATCCAAATCCAGCTGGTCATATATATATGGAATATCTAGTGTGCATGGATATTTACTAGCACAGTTTTCTATAAAATACTACAGGTACAGTAACATTTTGCCTGAGTTAGTCAAAGAGTCTGAAAGTTCATCACAATGTTTTAAGGAAATTCTATTCTTTCATTTTGGTTCTAGCAGTAACGAAAACTAAGGTTATTATGGTAATTTTTGTCCGAGGATTACAAACCCCGCCCAACCAGGAAGTCAAATGCAGCACCAGCAGCAAGTCCATGCGGAAAAGTCTCAAACCAGTTTGTGCAGATGTAAACACAGTCAGCGGGATATTGCGCTTCTCTGCAGACTAAAAGAGCGTAACGACGCGATCTTTGTAACGATTCGTTTGGTGTTAACGCAACATTTGCATTGCTATCAACATAAACAAATGCTACCGCCAGGACAGCGGGTAACTTGAACGATAATGCTGTTTTTAAACAGCTTACCGATAAGATAAAATCTCCTGTTGATTAGTAAACATACGAGAAATGAAATGCGTGCTTCTGTCGATGCAGTGCGCTACGGATGGCAAGTTAGATGCGCGAAATGAAATGAGTCTCGATTTGCGTTACATAAATATGTAACGTATAAACAACAAGCGCAGATAAGAAACAGCAACTTTAGGCTTTGGGAGACGTGTGAAATGTCGTCGAACAGGACTGCATGGACGCTGACAGGAGCGACAGTTGCCTGTGTTTTAGCGGTGTATGTTCCCTGTGCTCCGCGCACTGTGCCCGGCGGAGACTCAGGTACAGTCACGTGTTTGTGTTTACGTCACATGCAGCCAATCATAGAGAAGCATGCTGTACCATCACATACATCATTTGGCATGATAATTGAAAGTTTATCATTATGAATTCCATATAACCTGTTAAGATGATTACATACGATTTAAAAAGATTCCACAGCTTTCTAAATACCTTTTTAAACTAACTTATTTTGGCTCCTAACAATATTCAGACACTTGGAGCACACTTTAAAATATATTCTACATTGCTTATAAAATATCCAACCAATTGCATTTATCTGAAATAAAGATAGCTACAATTTCTAAGCAAAAAACACTTGAAACAAAAAAACAAGCCTGTTAGCTTTTAAATGATATAAAATAGATACTGTTCAAAACCGTTGTGGCCAAACATCCAATACAATACAAATAAATGTCGAAATATCTGTGTTGGCAGATTTACTGTCAATTTTCAAGTTCTGTACCATTTTTGTACCTAGTTTTGTCACTGGAAAACTGTTTAGTGATATCACAGTACTGCCATTTGCTTAAACATTAAGAAATTCAATTTATCCATGTATTTGAGTTGTTGTGTATTTCAAATGTTGTGGCATAGTTATCTACACAGATGACTGTAATGAAGTAATGTCAGATTACAATGTAGATTATCTACACTGTTTAAGGTCAGATCAAGAGAGTGTGTCCCTCTCAAAGCTGTTAAGAGAACAGCAGATTTATCTCTCTTAAGTGAGGTCAGAACATTGATCAAGCAGAGAAATGTGTGATGCACTGTGGAGCATGGTGAACATAGCTATTAAAATGTAATAAATGTATTAGATTGCATTACCTTAGAATTAATAACTTGTAATATTTTTCAGTTATGCTAGTGATGTGGTTCTTTTGTCTCAGTGTCTAATCTTCATTTATACTCACTTGTTTTTCCCAACATTATAGTTTCCCTTATATAGTATTCCCTATAGTTTTCCTTTTCTCTTCCTAATTTTCTCTCCTTTTTCATTTTCAATTCAGTTTTCACTGTTAAATATTTTTTGGATATTTTCATTTGTACAGCTGTTTTGTAACAGTATGCCACCGTGAAAAGCGCTATAGAAATAAATTGAACTTGAACTGTTCTTTTTAACAGGAAACTATTATTTATAGTATTGGTTTGCTTTAAAACATCTTAGTTATGCAAAGTTTTAACCTTTTCAGCAATTTGTGATGCAGTATAAACATAATGACTGCATGACTATATCCAGACTGGTAATGTAAATACAGAAATATCCATACACAATACTTTTGAATTGTCCCCTTCTAATCAGCCAGGTTCAATAATTTGGAGACAAAACAAACAGTTTTTCTTCCGGGGGTGTGCAAACAAGCAGCTGTTGTTTGGTTTGCTTAGCGGCTTTTGCACAGGCAAGGTGGCTTTTGGAGGCTTTGGGGGCACAAGAAGCTGGTTCGGGGCTTACAGAGGAAAAAAATCAGCTAGACCCTTAAGCGTAGCATTTAGGGACATTGCAGGATGCTGGTGTGATAGTGCCAGCAGAATGCTCGGCAAAAATTCTCCAGGTCTCCGTCTCGCAGTCCTAATCCCTTTAGGTGTGCTGCGCCCTGGAGAGGCTGAGCGTGCGCCCTGCGGGACCGCTGTTGTCTAGGAATGCGAGTGTGGAAATGAGGGGGATTATGATGGGGGAAGGCTGCTGTGGCTGCCCGATGGTGTGCTATCAAAAAGACACTTGGCTCCTTCATTGCTGTTCTGTGCTCAACTGCATCTGGGCCCATTTCTCTGTTTAGTGGCCCCTCCCAGGGACTGGGCCCTGCTGTCAGCTCCAGACACAGCTCTGCACTGCTATGAATGAAATTGTGAGGTATAACATGAAAAAATTTGATTACAGGGAAATCCACACGCTTTGAAATGTGGTAGACCTGGCCTCACCAAGTGTGTATTTATTACTGTTTTAAATAGGACAGTGAAAGCAAAGAAAATTCGGCGCTGAAATGTGAGGGGTCTGCACCTTCTGATAGAGGACTTTCAGCGTGACAACGAATACAGACGACCGCTAGTGATACGCTGGAAGTGCCAGCTAACGGTTTCAAAAATGTTTTGATGCACTGAACATTTTGTATTGCATCAGAGAGCACAGTTTATGGGATTTTACAGTGTTCAGGCAAGTATTGCATCAGGCAGTATTGCTTAGATTTACACAACAGGCCTGAAACATTCAGGATTACTAGATGAATTCACTTTTTTATTCGTTGATCTCTGAACTGAAGTTTAGATGCATGTTTTCTGTTTATAGATTTTGAAAAAAAAAAATGTGTTGTCATATCAGAAACATTTGTTATAGATTTAGCATCACATTTGGCCAATATCTGAAAAGTCTGGGAATTTGTTACCCTTTAACCACTAAAATCATCTTTTTTTCTGTATATACTGTAATGAGCAGGAATTGCATGGTCATGGAAACCTCAGGATTGTTTTTTATTTCTACGTTTGAAAACGGTATTCAAATGTATAGAATTCCAGAAGTGAATATAAATGTTCTAGTTTTGCTCTTCTCTGGTGGGTCATGAACTTTGTTATAGTTCCTAACCAGGTGCTATCATAGACAAGTTGCATGACATGCCCTCATGTCTCTGAACAAAACTTAAGGAAATATGATCCAGAAGAACTTTTTATGGTAGTAATTAATAAAAAAATTCTCTAAAGTTTTCTTTGGACATTTATGTTTATTTTTGTATGATGATCAATTTTGGCACTGTGTTGGGTAACCAGTTGATGTCCAGTGCGAAATCTTGACTTTGAACTACAGAATCTCGATTTTGTAGATTTTGTTGTTTTTTTGAGTGTTTGTACAGCACAAATCTTACAAGACTGAATGATTACATTATACAGTTCATTGAGGGTCTCATTTGAGACATTTGTATACTTAAAAATATAATTCCTATAAAGTGATTTCTAAAAGATCCTTCTCCAGTAATCATAAGCACCTGGAAAGATCATGAAGAAGTCATGCCACTTCACTGGCAAAAAGTGTGAAAAAGTAAATTCTGAATGTAACATGGTTATTATGTGTTCTAGTCATGGCAATCACTGGCCTATGAGAGAAAGATTAAAATGGGTGTTGAGGGGTCAGGGTAAGTTTTTATTAGGTCCTTATGGAGTTTTAGATGGGGCATTATGCGTGTGGCTCAGTCTAGAGCAACCATGCACTTACACTTGTGCACTCTGTACAGTGATGTATAACTATCTACATGAGCACCTCACATGACGGAATATGGGAGCAAAAGATTTGTCTGTGTATGTGTGCCTCTGTCTGCTTGGGGATCAGGGGATGTGAGCGTGATGCGAGAGAATGAGCGTGTCGCTTAGGAAATGTCACACTGGGAAAATTTTGCAGGTTTTGATCCGGGCAAATTAATGCAAAACCCAGTGCAAGTATTTGATTTGGGAAAACTTTCAGGACTTGTCTCTTAATAATAATTATTGGGTTTACATTAATTTCCCTCTCTGTTTTTCTACCACAGGAGAGTTGATGACTGCTGCTTGTGAGCTGGGGGTAAGCATTAGCTGCATTGTTTAATCAATCCACTCATTAACTCTTATAAGCATTAACGAAGTTTAATTAAGTATGGGGGAAAAAAAGATGTTTAATTTACTTTTCAGGCCACAGGTTTTTATCCTCTCTTTTCTTTGCACTTTTTTTTTTTTACTAAGTTAGGACTAGAGAATGCTATAATTTGCAACCCTGTTCTTCAAATCCAATTAGACTGAATGGTTAGACGATGGCTTTTGTAAGCTTTGCCTTATGTACAGTATAAGGCTTATTATACTCAACCCCTCTCCTTTATGTGCATGCGTGTGTGTAAGCCGCAAAGAATGAACTAAATCGGGTTAACAGTTATAATAAGTTTTATTATTTAATAAAGTTTATTACGCAGCTACGATCCTTTTAGGGAGGCTGTGGTGGTGTCACTATGCCAATAATCCCTCCCTCTGTCCGTGTGGCCTGCCTGTCTGGCGGCTCTCCCCAGGGTCGGAGGCTCTCTCCAGGCTGCAGGCCGTTGGCCCTCCCTTCCTGCTCCCTGGAGCCGTGGATCTGTTCTCCTTTAAACTCCTTGTAGCAGGACTGCCCCCTACCGCCTTCCAGCTGTGTGTTCTGCCTTTTTCCACCTTGCCACACTCATGGCCATAGTCAATGATGCATTGACATTCCCTGCCGTCAGTCTTGCATGGCTCCAGTGCAGGCATTTGTACCACACACGTCACAGATGCACACACACATACACAAGCCCCTTTCATTTCCACCTAGCTGGCACTTCCAAATGTGTCCTTCCCTACCTTGCCATCTGTTTACCATACTGTCTCTTGTTTCTTTTGTCCTATCTCTGCCTTACCTCCATAGACTCTTCCCTTTACCTGCCTTGAATGCTTGTATGTTTTAAAGGTGCAGTAAGCAATTTCTGAGAAATGCTGTATAAAATTGAAACCAACTGCTAAACAAGCAATTTTGTGAATATTTGCAAGATGTCCGTTCTAAGTGTGTACTGAAAGAAATTGTGTTTTCTTATAGTCCTGGCTATGTAAATAGGAGAACAAAACTATTCTCCTAAAAACTGGACCGATCTTCACAACACCATAACACTCTCATAACCAATCAGCAATAGGCGGTGTATGTGCCAGCTGTTGGTTGTCAACTGTGTTGCATACCATTTGTTTTGAAGACGGCTCAATTAAAGCAGGGGTGTGCTTGTTTGGGTGTTGATTTCAAATATCAACAGCATTCTTCAGAAAATTGCGTTTCCCACCTTTAAGTGGCTTGTTTTTTTTATAGATGGGTATCAGAGTTAGGGAAGCTACTTTAAAACTATAACGTCCAAAGCTGTCCAAAGTGAGTAACTGGAAATGCAATTGCAATATAATGATTGTTATGAATAGGCTTTCTTAATACCTCCCATCTCCAGTTGGTTTAGTCAAGATGACAGACCTTCCCCCAAAACTCACTCCATTGGTTGAGACAGTGTTGCTATGTTAAAAAGCAACATACTTAACAAATGTTTGATAGCATCACAGTGTTTACACTTTTCAGGAGAAGCAACCTACAATTTACTTACTGTTGTCTTTGCAGAGATAGCTTTTTTCAAAAAGAATTATACACTTCAGCTTTATTCTTTTTTTATTATATAACAACAGAGCCACTAAAAACAAAAAGCACCGTCATTTATTTAATGAAAGTGCTGCAGATTTTTGAGTTAATGGCACACTACTTACAAGTGTAGTTAGTCACTTGTTAACACTGTTTTCTGTTTTATCACAGTTCCTTTAAACTAACTGATTGGCATGGACTTTAGCCATATGAAATTGTTTAGAGGGATCAATTGACTGGGACTCTCTTTTCGTCTTTGATCTTGAACTCACACTGGCTTTTACACACCCACTTGTCCACCAAGTTTCCAATTCATGCCTCAAACAACCCGCTTCCTTGCTCTTCGCTCTAAAGTGTGCGTTTCTCAGCCTGCTGTGCCTGTGTGTGTTATCAGGCCAGTAGAAGTGAGACAGTCTTTAATAGCTCCAGTCCTTATCGCTCCTGAGGGGACTTAGTGCCTAATTGCTGGGAAGGCAAGGAGACAGCAGATCAAGCTTTGGGGGAGGAGGGGGGACAGTGTGAAGCTGTAACCCGAAAAGTAAGGCCTGCCTTTGAAAGCTGAACTGAAAGGTGATGGGAGGGGGGGTGGGGGGGGAGGGGTGATTGTTGGGAAGTGTGGATGTACTAGATTCTGTTGCTCTTATCTCTGCTCCAGAATGTTCAGGGAGTGAGTTTACAGCTGTGCCTTCCCCCCCAGGTGGCCCATCCTCCAGGATACCCCCTCTTCACCATGCTCTCTTCTGTGATGCTCTCACTGCTGCCCCTCAGTTCTCCGGCGCACAGCGTCAATGTCCTGTGTGCTGTCTTTGGGGCCGGGGCCAGCGGGGCCCTCTGCTTCACTGTCTGCAGGTAGGCCACACTCTGCTAAATGCTTAAATGTAAATGCAATTGTTAATACTAATATCACATTCAAAAGTGGTTCAAAAACATTAAAAAAACACCTTTTCTGTGTCATGGACAGCAGGATACAATGCTGAAGTAAATAATTCTCACTATATCAATGCTATTATTAATGAATAACTATTATTGTAAATAGTTATATAAATAGGCTTATCAAATGGAAAGAGGGAAAATTCTGTCCACATCTCTTGTTGTTGACATTAAAAGGCTGAATGTCTAATTAAACAGTATTTTGGTGCAAATGTGTCTGTATGGTAGAAGCTCACCAAATTAGGCAGATGCCTTCATGGACAGGTTACATGAAGTGTCTTCGTCCTCAAACACCATGACCAAAACTATACAAGGCAGATAAAAACACGGCCTAGATTTAAATAGGGGTTTATTTGCAGTAAGGATAAACATAATTTGTGCCAATCACAGTGTGTGTTGTACAGTGAATTATTGGTTGCTGAATGCAAGAAACCATCAAAATCCATGAGACGTTTAGAAACAAGAACTGTCTGTTTTTCCTGTTCAGGTTGTGTCATTAATACTTTTGCCTATTATTGGGCATAGTTATGTTGACATGAAAATATGTAACAATATTGTTCATGTGTTGATTTACCTCTTGTGTCTTGAAGCAAAACCAGCCGAGAACCACCAAGATTGGCATCATAATTCATAATACATTTTTGACTCGATTCCTTTAGTCATCTTGGACATTCCAGGAGTGCGCAGTGGATACCCTTGACTGTCTGCTAACTTGTTTTTTAAGTCTGTGTGCACTCAGTGTACATTGTGCTTATGTGTGCTTGTCATCTGCTTGCTCAGCAACACTAAACGGATGCAATAGTTAGTTCAAATGTTTAACTTTTTGTGTTCTGCCCGTGTGTCTGTGAGTATTACTTAACACATTGAAAATTGTGAGATTCAAAAAGCAAAACAAACTTTAGTGTCATTTGTTGTAAAATTATTTTAATGGAAATTGTTGTATTGAATTGGTGTAAGAATGGTATTACGAATAATGCACACAAAAATGTGGTCTGTTCATGTTCGATATATATCAGGGCAATTGTATGAAGTATCCAATGGTGGTATAGCAGCATCTACCTGATGCTGGTTTTTGTAATGCTCATGTTAGCATGTATCTAAATAATTAGCATGTTAATGAGTGTGTAGCTAAGCTAATCAGTAACAAGCACAAAAATATATAGCATAGCACAAACAAATATTGACTTTAATAATACATAATACAAATTAATTACATTTAAATTTCCTTTTGATAATTTGCAATAATCTATTCATCACAGCATTTCCATTAGCTCAATCATGCATCAAGACATTACACTGCAAGACCATCTAGCCAAAACAACAATTTCTAGATTTCTAGGTCTAAATGGGCAGCTGCTTCTGCATGTGCTTTAGCGCTGACACGTGACTCCTACAAATGATGTGAATAATGCGTGCTCCCACTCTGCTGAGTTTGCGAGCCAAGCTGACTGGAGGTTTGGCTGCAGTTACATGTCCGATGCAACCTCTGCTCTTAAGCCTCAAAGGATTTAGATCCAATTTTGGATTACAGCATCCAGAAAAGTCATTTCCTTTTGGCCCCCACAACCTGTCTTCCTCCCACGGCTGATGGCTGCAAGGATTTTGCTGCGTACGTGTACACGAACGCACTCGCAAAACCCCTTAGCCGTTAAGTTTCAGTATATAATCTGTGTTTTCAATTGAAAACAGAAGCATAATAGGTTTTGATGGCTATCTGTCCAGGCTTAGGCTGAGGTTTGGCCTCATGCATCTCTGCTGGGCTCAGAACAGTAGCTGGCATGCTCTGCATGCCAGAACTGGGAGGAGGGAGTGTTTTAGGGGTTTCAAAGCTTCCGGCACAGTCTGGGACTCCCCTCTGGGTTGGCATTGGGGTCCTTAGGTGCGTCGCCTGTGCCCAGTGGTAATGCTGAGGTGGCATGCCACTCCCGGTAGGGACACTACCGGACAGGCCTGCCCCCAGGCTGCTACCCTGGCACCCAACACCACTCGATTGAGTATGGCCATTTTGTGGCCTATATGTTCTGCCATCATTTGCATCATTAGAGGAATTTCAGTTTATATGGGATGATATATTGAATGCCTATTTTGTTTATTCTACCACTAAAAATCTTTTTTCTCGCTTCTTTATTATGCAGTATTAAAAGACGAGATATGTTTCTCAAGACACTTAGTTAAATTTAGCATTGGCTAATTTAAAAGTTCAATTAAATATCAGTGTTGGCGACACTATGAAACTGTCCTATAGACGTCCTCATTGTGATGTTCTAACTCTTTAATGTTCCAAGTTAAACAGTGGCTGGACTGTTGTAATATTCCGCAGTGTTCCTCGCATCCCAGACACAGCACTTAATTTTCCTTTGATTTGTCAATTATAGAAAACTTTTCCAAACGTCATGGTTGGAGAGTCACATTACATGCCTTTGTTTCCTCTGTGCTAAGCCTTTGTCTGGGTAAGCCTTTGAGTATAGTTGGCCTCAATAATAATGATACTCATTGATTGCATTACAGACTGGGAAATATTTTTGGGGTGGCTTAAGCTTGGGGTTCTTTGTATTTGAGAACTCTTTGTGAACCCTTAGAAAAATAAATATGGAAGTACAATAAAACTTCAGGATCAGCTATTTTGTAGATTCAATTTTTAGAACTAAGACAGGCTAGTCAAGGTATTATCAAAATCAGAATTCACACAGTGTGATGAGCCATTTCTGTCTCAGTTCCTCAGTAATTAGTAGTGCTTGTTAAGGCAAACATAACTATTATTGCTCAGGGTGAGAGTTTGTGGTCAACCGTCCGAAATAGTCTAACCACCAAGTACACCCTAGAAATCACATAGCAATCACAACACATAGTTGTTACCCTATTGTGCATCACTCACATTTATTTTAGTTGATCAGTCACACTGGCTCCCCTTGAACATTCCCACAATTCCTTGTATGTCCTTCATATAAGCATTTTACCCATAACACATTTAGATCACATTAACAGCTGTATTCTACAATGTATTTTATTGTAACAATTACAGTCATGTGTTTTTCATACAATCTCTCATTATTATGTAATAAAAGTCGCTGTGCAGTGGCCGAAGGTGACTCTACATGTTGTCCCCACCCCCAGTCTCGGCTCCATCGCACCTGTGAGGATTCACACCAGCCAAGAGCAGACAGGTCCGATTCTGCATGCACCAGCTCATATCACAGCTGACTGGGCTCTAGCACCCACCTGTCCTAGTGCGTTTGTGCCCATAAAAGGCATTTTACCATATGGTCATGACTGCGCTTTCCTCAGTGGACCCACAAGTCACTCTTAGTCACCTCACAGCTCTCTGTGGTGAGCTGTGTTTATAATCAAGATATTATTGCTTTATAAGAGGACGTGCATTAGCTTGTGATAGGGTTAGGGATATGAGGATGTACAGTGTATTTATTGCTTCAGTTAAGCTTAAATATGAAATATTCTTCTATGTGCTACATTGATTCTACAGTTTCTACAGTGAGAGTTTTTGCATGCATCCAGGGTCTATTTTTGTGTATTTAAGAGGAAAAAAAATTGGTTTCATTTCCCACGTCCCTTGGCTGCCCCCACCCGCATACCTCTGTTGTCAGGTAAATCATCGACCCAGAAACAACAGCTCCTGGCAGCTTAAGCACAGGCTTTATTAGCCAGTGTAATCTGTAAAACGCTTTGGTTTGCAGCCATGCATTTTTCAGTAACTATGTTAACACGATCAGGTATTCCTAGCAGTGTGTTCTCTGAAACTCTGGTATATTCCTTTGGTTTTTATGCCAAGATGTTTTTTAACATCAGACATAATATACATATACCACAGGTTATGTACATCTTATATGGTCTGCAATAAATGGTAGTTGAGACAGTCTTTTATTTCCTATGGTGATGCATATCTGAGAGAAACTTCTGGAATGATAAAAAAAATTTGGAGTGGTGAAAACTGCCTGGTCATTAGACAGTCAATAGTCCTGCCCTTGCACAAAGACATACATCATCAAAAGAAGAGATGTAATTTGCGAAAAGAGGTTAATATTTTGATTAAAGATTATGAGGACAATAAAAATTAATACATGCACAAAAATTATTTATAATAAGCACTGTATTATTCTATAAAAAATAAGAATAGTCCATTTTAAATTAATGGTGACTTTAACTAAAAACAAATTTTACTTGTGTGTAAGTCCTATCACAAAAAATTATTTGAACACCTTTACAGGTCAAATACAAAAAACATTATTAGGAAATATCATCTACATTGTGTTAACCAAATGTTTTAATTTCTTTTTTAGTTTAATCTGCTTTGAAACCCTTTGGTTCCATTGCCCCATAGACTTTATTATAATAAATAGACTTAAATTATTATAACATGTATTTTAATATACTGAGGGCTGAGTCGACATTATTTTCTGTGTTAATCAACAGTTTTCCTATGTGAGTATTAAACACTGGAAATTCCTTTAAATAAAAATTCCTAGGCATTGTGTTCCACAACTCAACATGACCAACGGCACCATTTAAAGACATGCAGTAATATTTCCTTAACAGATGTTTAATGAAGACATCTTAACTCTCATTACCCCATTCAGAATGGGGGGAATAGGAAATATTTTTCTGTGCTATGCCATCACTTTAATTTCCCCTTGCCTGGAGGTTTAAGATTGTGTCTGTTGCATTAGATGGCAATATTGCTATAATATTACATTTCCTAAACTGTCTCCACAGGCAGTTTTAAATGGAAGTCATACAAGGCAAAGATCAGCCTTTGCCGGAATACATGCATTCCATATAGCTTCATAATACTACAGTTTAATGACTTTATTAAAATAATAAAAGTAGAAAATAAAATGTACATTTACTGCATTTAATATGCAGTTTCTTCTCTCTATTATGCATGTGCTGTTGGAGGATTAAGATTGAGGGAAAATTGTTGTATTGTTTGAGGAGGATTGGAGTGATTAGTTTTAAACATTCTGTCCTGTGGGAGGAGACGTCTCAGTTAAGCAGAACACTGACCATATGTACAATACATATATGACATATTTCCCAGCATTCACCTATAATTCAATCTTTAGTGTCCAAAGATTCGCCACTGTATATATACTATATATATATATATATATATATATATATATATAAACTGTATTTTGGAGCTCCTGTCACAACATAGTAAAGCCATTTATTAAAGGAATAGTTCATCAAAAAATGAAAATTGTATCAGGTCCACAAGCATCATGAAAGTGTTATAAAACAAGTTATAAACAGATAAACTGTAAAAACAAAAACAAAAATGTTATTAAGTTATCCAGTTATCTTCAGTTAGCTCTTAAATCTCGTTCACACTTTTACACATTAAAATACAGTCATATAGTATATGGTATTATTGTGTATTGTATTGTGCAGTTAATACAAATAGTAGCTTGATGAGGAGGTTATAGTTTTGCTTTAACATGAATAAACCACAGCTGTTGACCAATTATCATTAAAGATTTAAGTAACTGACTCTTAACAGACCCTTCACAGTTTAGATTTGGGCAGGATTTGGGCAGGATTGTAGAGTGAAAAAATGAAGCATTACCTGCTCTTTCCAATCTTTAAAGATCGTACATATTTGCAAAAAAGTTTTGGAATTTGCTCTTTATATGTGCAACATTTTTTTTTTACAGATGCGTTTTCTGTGAAATGTACAGACATGTTTCCATAACTTCCCAACCTCTGCAGTTAGTGTTTACTCAGTCACCTACAGTATCTGTTGTGAGCTGCAGTCCTTTAGAGATTCTAAATACTCAGCAGCATCCAGCACAAGACACGATAAGTGCAAACAAGCCTCTAATGCTGCACTCAAGTGTCTCTCGCTTGCTTATCACTGACGAGAGAGAGACTCTGGTGGTCCCTCTTCATGTTCATGTTCATGTTCAGGAATGAAGGACACATCACATACCTTTCTTCAAACACCCTGACATTCCCAAAGCGGAATGTGTCATGCCCCCTTCAGTGGAATACAGAAGGAAGGGGGACAGCAAGGGGACTGTCAGGCTGCCCCATTGAAGGGATGACAGGGGGAGGATGTGATATTTCACACTGTGGACCTCTGCCTCTGGATAGCACCCCTGCTCATCCCTGCCGCAGCCCCCCTACCTCCAGCCCGTGATGGGGGTTAATTGGCACGCAGCGGGATGGAATCGAGGGTGCGGGGGGTCCATACCTTCACAGAAACTTGTCTTCCTCCCCCCTCCTTGGTGCACGCGAGTAGTAAAGAAGGCTAGAGAGAAGCTGATATCACAGAGAATCCCCTGCCTGTTTTTGACAAGCTATTAGCCCGACTACGGGCACACACGCGCATACACTTGTGCACACATGCAACCCCATCTTGTAAAATATGAGAAAAAGCGAAGGAGAGGAAAAGAGAAATAGTCAGCAAGCACGAGTTCCACCAGACCCCCCCACACCAAACACACACACCATCCTTTCTTCTATGCGTACACTTTATTCCGCTCCCCTTCTTTTCTGACTTACTTTGCTTTCCCTGTGAAAGCTCCATTGTTCCCCTTCCCCTAAGTCTCATCAGACTCTTTTTGTGGCCGACTATCACAGCAGCAGGCAGAGGCGCGCTGGAAACGTCTAAATGGTATCATGGCTCGTGATTAAGCGCGCAAGCTTCTGCAGTGCTGCTTCTGCTTATGAGTCAGGTCTGATAAGGCGAGGGCCCTGCTCTCTACTCAATTTCAGATACCGTTAATGGAATCTGTCTTGTGCGATTGTAATGTGAGAGCGCCTAATTTGCCATGGAGCTTGAAGCTGTCAGCGGCGAGGGATTGCAGGGTCAGGAGGGAGCTGGCAGCCGCTTGGCCCGCGGCGTGTATCTGTGCCGCTGAATAGAGCAGCTCTCCGCCTGTCACTTAGCTGATAGGCTGATGAGGACTCTAAGCCACTCGGCACAATGAGGAGAGGGCCATACTGCCTCACTTCCTCCCCCCCAACATCCCCCCCTTTAATTGTCAAGCCCGCTAAAATTTTTCCAAGCCAGTGTGCTGCAGACTGAGCTTCTTCTACAGCTCTCTCCTGTCTCTCTTTCTCTCTCTTCCTCTTGTGCGTTTTGCCAACTTATTTCCTCTTTACTTTCATTCCTTTATCTGCTTTGGTCTTAAACAGACGAGGCTGACCTCACTCACTTTCATCTTTCTTTACCTCACACACGTTCATTTCACTTCAGTCACCCTGTCTGTCTTTAGTAAGTGGTGGGTCTTCTTAGCATGTGATGGATTGCTTCTTAGCAAGTCGACTCAATAACTATTAAGGAATGAGGGTGGTGGGCTACTGGTTAATTTATTTAGTTATTTTACACACATTTCTTGCAGAAGGGGTCAGGTTAGACATGTACTGCTGTGACATAGTAAAGTGTGATATGACGAATGTTGATGATATATAGTAATCATGATGTTTTTGCCGGCTGTTTAAAATGAAACAACATTGTAAATATTGCAGTGTTTTCATCAAGTTTTTGTCATTACATTATCTTACAATAATTGATTTAAATTGTTAAATTGATTTAAAAACTGACTTAAATTCAGTATCTACAACCCCAAATCAGAAAAAGTTGGAACAGTATGGAAAACACAAATAAAAAAAGAAAGTAGTGATTTCTAAATTTACTTCGACTTGTATTTCATTGCAGACAATATTTAATGTGTTCCTCATGATTTTTATTGTTTTTCTTCAAAAAAACAAAATTCCTATTTTGGTTCTTGCAACACATTTCAAAAAAAGTTGGAACAGGAGCAATTTAGGGCTAGTAATCAGGTAAATTGGTTAAATAATGATGTGATTTGAAACAGGTGATGTTAACAGGTAATTGTAATTATGATTTGGTACAAAAGCAGCATCCAAGAAAAGTCTAGTCCTTTAGGAGCAAAGATGGGCCGAGGATCTCCAGTTTGTCAACAAATACGTGAGAAAATTATTGAAATGTTTAAAAACAATGTTCCTCAAAGAAAGATAGGAAGACATTTGCTTATTTCACCTTCAACAGTGCATAACATAATTAAAAGATTCAAGGAATGTGGAGGAATTTCAGTGCGTAAAGGACAAGGGCGCAAGCCTAAGCTGAACAACCGTGCTCTCCGATCCCTCAGGCGGCACTGCATCAAGAATTGTCATTCATCTATAAGGAATATCACCACATGGACTCAGGACTACTTTGGCAAACCTGTCAAGTACCACAATACGTAGTTACATCCACAAATGCCAGTTAAAACTGTACTGTGCCAAAAGGAAGCCCTATGTTAACAGTGTCCAGTAGCGCCGTCGACTTCTCTGGGCTCGGAGGCATTTGGGATGGACCATCACACAGTGGAAACGTGTACTGTGGTCAGATGAATCAGTATTTCAGGTATTTTTGGGAGAAATGAACGCCGTGTGCTCCGGACCAAAGAAGAAAAGGATCATCCAGACTGTTACCAGCAACAAGTCCAAAGGCCAGGGTCTGTCATGGTATGGGGTTGTGTCAGTGCCCTTGGTAAAGGTAACTTGCACTTCTGTGATGGCACCATTAATGCTGAAAAGTACATAGAGATTTTGGAGCACAATATGCTGCCTTCAAGAAGACATCTTTTCCAGGGACGTCCATACATATTTCAACAAGATAATGCAAAACCACATTCTGCACACATTACAAAGTCCTGGCTGCAGAGGAAGAGGATACAGGTACTTGACTGGCCTGCCTGCAGTCCCGACCTGTCTCCAATAGAGAATGTGTGGCGCATTTTGAAGCGCAAAATGCGACAATGAAGACCCCGTACTGTTGCCCACCTTAAGACTTGTTTGCAGCAAGAATGGGACAAAATTACACCTGAAACACTTCTTCACTTGGTGTCTTCAGTCCCTAAACATCTTTTAAGTGTTGTGAAAAGGAATGGCAACATTACAAAGTGGTAAATGCTTTACTGTCCCAACTTTTTTTGAAATGTGTTGCAAGAACCAAAATAGGAATTTTGTTTTTTTTAGGGAAAAAACAATAAAAATCATGAGGAACACATTAAATAATGTGCTGTTGTATTGTCTGCAATGAAATACAAGTCAAAGTAAATTTAGAAATCACTACTTTCTTTTTTTTATTTGTGTTTTCCATACTGTCCCAACTTTTTCTGATTTGAGGTTGTAGTAATACCTAGCAATTGCTTTAATGTATTTATTTCAATCACATTGTAGTCAGATATGTACTGTACTATGTATTGACATAGTGTATATACATGGTGTATATAAATGAAAATAATTCAATATATTTCTGCATATATTCATTTAGTGAATAACTGTGTGGAAAACATACTTGATTATTGTAAACTAGATAATGTATATAGTTTTATATCTATTCCTGGTGTTTTACACAATTCCTGATGTAATACACAAATATTTGATTAAAGATATTTGATTAAAGATCATAAAAATGCTAAGAAATCTTATTATGTACATTTTTGTTTTAACTGTATTACCCAGACCTTTCATTACCTGTGGTGGGACACTATTTTGGGCCTACATTATGGTTTGACTGTGACTGATGTTTTAAATTCTGAAACTAGTAAAATGATTGGACATCCACCTGTCATCGGTTCATTGTAAAACATCAGAAATTTGATATTAAAGTTGGCATGGATTTCTGTTTAGTGAAGAGCGAACTCTAGAATTCCAAGAGCTTTCAGATTGATTAACAAATCACAGTTAACATTTATTATGTCTGTTTATTAGATTCTGTCTTGACATTTGTCTGTAGATAAAACAATATTTTCCAACCTAATTTTACTTTTTTAAAACAATTTAACTCTTAGCTGTTACATGTTCTTATTTCAAATACCATAAACATGACATGTATTAGTATTATTTAGCAACCTTATTATGGAGCATAACACAGTATCCACACCAGACGTGAGTGGCGTGACGTGACAAGACAACAGAGCCAAAAGAACGAGGCATTTGTCGCGTTGCTTCCAGTGTGGACAGCATCACTGATTGTAATGGGTTCTATTGTCTTTGTTGAGTGGCATTGCACCGCTCAGGTATGGTGTAGACACAGTGTAAGGGTGCCCACACATGAGCAGTTATGTTATGCCAGAGCAGCATAAACAGATTCCATTGATTTCAATAGGAATAGTGCATTGCAAGGATATAGCAAAATAAATATGTGAAAATTCCATTCTTGTGAAAGCAGTGAAACTCATCAATTTCTCCTGTCTGTTCAGGGTGTCAGGGCCTGGCCCAGGGGCCGTCCTGGCAGGTGGAGTGTTTGCAGTGTCTAGGCTGGTATGGCAATGGTCAGTCATGGCCGAGGTCTTCTCTCTTAATAACCTGTTTGTGGGTGTCCTGTTCTCTCTATCCGCTTGTTTTCACTGTGCAGAAAGCGTTCATCAGAAAAGGAAGGTAATGCAGTGTAAACCATCTGACTCTTTCAGTTTCTTTTTGGTAGGCTGGAGCAATAATGCAAATTTTAATTTGCCTTTTCTCAGTTTGCTCTGTGGGGGGCGCTGTGCTGTGGTCTGAGCCTGTGTAATCAGCATACGCTGGTCTTATATGTTGTCATCATAATTCCCTGGGCCCTCCTGCACCTCTACACTCATGATGTGAGTATTGATAATGACTGATGCGTCATAGTGAATCATCAGTGTTTACCTGTTAGGTCATTAGTATGGAGGATTAAATACCATTCAATAAGCATATTCAATTAAATCCAAATGATTCAAAATCATTTTCAATTATTATTTGTGTTATAGTGTTACATTTAACAGGTCTAGAAGGAACTTTTTTGTTTATATTCTTTCAATCTGAGCCATTAAAATGAATTGGGTTATTTTGGTATCTAGTTTGGTATTGGTATCAAGCTGAACAGGTAAACATTATTCCCGACAATAGTATTAATTCTCTTGTGATTTCTGAGACTCATTATATTGGTAATTATAGTTGGTCAGTGATTAGCAAATTGAGGAAATTGTCCCTTTATGATTGTGGATCTGTGTTATGCACGTTATTATTTCATCAGTTGGTGGTATGTACATTTGAACATTTGTCAGTGGAAGGGTTTATCAATTACAGTGACATGTGTTATACACAGGGATTGTCCTTCTATGATCTGGTGTCTTTGGGGACGTGCTTCCTGGCTGGCTTTGTGCCCTACATCTACCTGCCCATTTCCTCCCATCTGAACAGAGCTCGCTGGAGCTGGGGAGACCAGACGACTCTTAGCGGTCTGCTGACACACCTCCTCAGAGCCGAATACGGCACCTTCAGTCTGGTACCCACAAATACACAATATTATTAATTCATTTATTGGTTATGCTTCATTTTACAATATGTATTTTACACTGTACCTACCTTGAGTAACTACATTACTAAACTACTACTAGTAACTACATACTAGTTTTTTTATGCATGTAATATTTTATTTTATAAGGCAGCACAAATATTTGTTTCAGGCAAAAACAAAAGCAAACCTGAACCTCATGAAGATGTTGCAGTAAGTAGAAGATAATTGTGACTGAAAGTGCTTGTCGTGTTTTAAACAGTTGGTTCAAATATGAGATTTTAGCATGTGACTTTAAAATTATGATTTCTTGAATGAAACTAGATTTGTATTTCTAGAAGGAAATATCAGTGTTTGTGAGATAACAAGGCTTCTGCATATATGGATGTGGATGAAAAAGAACACGAATCACAGCTCAGTACTGCAGTCTGTGTTGTGTAGATTTGATTGGTGAACATTCTATCAGTATAAGTCAATGGGAGATTGAGTCAAACTTTAATCTTGAATTTCTAAAAGTGAGTGACATTTATAAAGACCTAAAATAAAACAGCAGGCTGGAATTATCTGCTAATGAATGTTCTTAAATTTCCATTTCGCAATATCTTCTTAACATTAAGAATATGTCATAATTACCATCACAGATATTTAACCAGGCAAAAAATCTTTTTTGTCTCATTTTGAAAATCTGTGTGTTCTGTTTTCTCGCTTTGGCTTTTGAAACGCTCAGTGACATTAGTGTAACATATCACAAGGTCCCCACAGCCCACCCTCATTATACATTTGGGTGTCCCCCAGAGAGAGAGAGCTTATTCTACGTCCTGCTAGTACCAATCAGCCGTTTCCCATCACCCCCCACGGCTGCTGCGTGGCGTGATGGACAGGTGAGAGCACGAGATGGAAACACAACAAGCGTGTCACAGCATAAACCTGCCATAAGGAGCTCAAACCATCTCTCTCTCTTTCTCTCTGCAATCTCGCTTTCACACGACGCTTAAATAAGCTGTCAGAGAGAGATGGGTATTAAAGCAAAGGCAGGACAGTATCTCTTTCAGCAGGAAATTGGCCATTGACTGGGTTGGAAAACAGATGAGAGAAGCTGTCACAAAACTGCATTTAATGTTTAAAAAAGACCTTCAAGCACACATACTTGTATATATACACGTAAATGATTACATGTCAGTATTTTCTGTTTACCGAGTCTATGTCCATGTGAGAGACAAGCTCATACACACATGTATGATTTGGTAAGAGTGAGTGTTTTGTGTCTCAGGACCCAGTGGAATCATTGTGTGAGTGATCTTTCTGCTCCAGTAATAGTGCTGGCAGGACTAAGTGTTCTCCTCTCTCCGAGGAACAGGTAAGACACACTCATAGAAGACAATGTAGAAGACATACTGTAGACCTACATTTTAACACTTCGTGCCACTGAAGTCAGAATAAACCTGCATATCTACTTGGTGAAATGCTTTATCTTATCTCAGTTTAATGTGCAGAGTTAAATGTTAGAAACCTGTTTGTACCTGTCTCTATCTGTGATGTCTTTAAAAGGAGGAGTTTGGGGCAGAGAATGCGTTGAAGTTAACTATAATTTAAGTTGAATCAGATAAATTTGCTTATAAAATCTTTTATTTTTAACAAAACTCATATATACCAATGGTTTGGCCATGTGTTGTTTGAAATTTGTTTTACTGTACCTGGTAAGCATTGTCCAGTCAGACATAGTCTCAGAATAAGCCCTTACATGGTAATAAGAACCCGACATAAAGTTGGATTTATATCGAGTTAATGTATATTATCCCACTCATTATGCATTATGCAGTTGCAGTACACAAAAATAAAATAAATTAATTAATTAATTAACAAATGTTTGCCTGGGGTGTTCCTGTAGAGCATTATGTTAGCAGTGCAATGATTGTGGGTTTGATTTCCAGGGAACTCATGTACTGGCAAATAGCTTAAATAGATTTAATGCACTGTACATCACTTTGGATAAAAGCGTCTGCCAAATGCATAAGTGTAAATGCATTAATTCTGTATTGCTTAGCCTGTGTAGGGTTGTAGCAGGTTCTGAAGCATGTCCAAGAATATTTTGATGTGAAATAAAAATATATTATATAGTTGAGGATTTGCCACATGACTGCAACAATTAGCCATCTTAAGGTCAGATATTATGATATTGTTAAAGTCAAATCAAGATTTGATTTGAGAATTAATGTCATGTGTCTGACCTCCAGGAGGCGTTGTGTTTTTGTCTGGTTGATAGTCATCATGGTGAGCATCTACTCTCTGTTCTTTGCTTGGAGAGCGAACCTAGACATTGAGAAGCCACTGCTACTGGGGGTGGTGAGTGAGTCACACTAGCAGTCACATTTCACATATGTTGGTAATGTTGTTTAGCTCTTTTACTGCATGAAACTACTGAATGCGTTTTCTGAATGTGTGTGTGTGTGTCATTAGGTGGAGCGGTTCTGGCTGCAGGCTGATGCAGGGCTGTGTGTTCTGGCTGGTCTGGGTCTGAGCTGGGCTTTGTGTTGGCTGAACAGGCACCTGGGCTGGGGTGTGGTTTGGAGCACAGGGGCCTGGATTCTTACTGCAGGCCTCATCTCACACATGATAAGCTTAAACCATAGGTTAGTGAGCCAATGGCATACAATTACATGAAGTGGTAGAATGAGTCCATCTACACAGAATATATATATATATATATATATATATATATATATATATATATATATATATATGTAAGCATCTACCAAGAACAATGTAGCAACCTGCAACCACCAGCAACACCCGAGAAACCACCCATAACAACCTAGGAACAGCATAGCAATGCACTAAAAACCATGCAGAACAACTAAGCAACCCTTTACTGCCCTTCCAACCACCCACATTAACACAGAAGCAACGAGTTTTGCAAAGCCCAGCACTTCAAAAAAGGTATAAATCTAGTTACTACTAATTACTTTGCCATGAGCCTTTGAACGAGCAGCACTATGTTATTGTGCTACATCACAGACCTGCCTGCTGAACCCTCTGAGTTAGCAGCACATTTGTGGTTGATCAGCCAGGCCATGACAGTCCTTCACTGAATTTCTCATTTCCTCCATGCTTCAGCACACATCAAAGCGAAAGCACTCTCGCTCTCTTCTGCCGCTTTGACTCTATGCTTGATTAGCTGTCCTGGCCACGCTAGTCATGCAGATTAAAGCAGCCGAGTTCTGTGCTTGATTAGGCATCCTAGCAACGGCAATCATATAGATTAGAATGGTGGGGTTTGGTACATCGCTGCCACAGACCGCAGTGCTTTGATCAATCATGAGACTGACGTTCTTGTCAGCATTCATCACACCTGTCTGAGGCTGATTACAGCTGAGAGATGTTCCACCTCAACCCTCCTCACCTCATTGCTCTCAAGAAGCAGAAAAACTGACTGCAGAAGAGCTGAAGGAACGATTATGTCATGAATCTTCATTCTCTCATACAAACTTTTCAAGTAAACAGTACTGCTATGTGGTTACCAGAGTTATGAATGAATGTGCGTGTGCTTGTTTTCAAAGTTTATTGCCCGGTTCAGCGTTTGACCCCATATAAACCCCATTTTCTGTCATTAACTTAGTAAAAAATTAAAAGAATGATGATGGAACTTTTCACCTGTGATTTAGAAATTAATTTAAATTGTTTGCTGAAGCATTTGTAACTTATATCTACATGATATGTTACAAATATTCTGTAATTCAAGATTGTTCTTATACTTGAATTACTATAATTATGTTTTTATAGTACCTTTGTTACACAGTCATGTTTATAAAACAATATAAAACCGCTCCAAACCTCTTAACATTACCAGTAGTTAAAATGGCATCAAATAATGCAGTCAGTGCAGCATTTGAACCTATGATGTATGGGAAGAAAAAAGCTTAACCTTCATGCAACACAAGTGTGTTGTAAAATCAAATCTGGCCAATCTGGTCTGCTATGCATACCAAGGGACTGCAAGCAGCATTGTATGTAGTATTTTCATACTGTTTGGTTTTGTCTGTATCAACAGGGAGTGTGATCAAAGCAGTAATGACGTTGTGGACAGGTTTGCTCGAGAGGTTGTGTTCTCACTACCAGAAGGCTCGCTGGTGCTGACGCGAGGTGATCTCCCTGGCAACACACTGCGCTACCTTCACTACTGCCAGGGTCTCCGGCCAGACCTCAGCCTCGTCGACCAGGAGGTCAGTCATCTGTGGCACCTGTTATAGTTTCTCTAGCCATGGTCACAGAAAACCTGGAAATTCTGAACCTGTGATGTCCAGGCTTGGGAAAGTCATTGAAATAAATAAAATCTGTGAAAAAGCTAATAAAGCTGTTAACAAGTCCAGAGCGTTTCTAGGGCACTTTTGGGATATACATCTATCCAAAGTGACGTAAAGTGCATTCAGGGTATACATTTTAGAGTCTCGTGTTTTCTGGGATTGAACCCAGGACTTTGGTGTTGTAAGCACCATGCTCTACCAGTTGAGCTACATAGTCATAAAAATACAAAGTCATATACAAAATGCATAAGTCATAAAATGCAAAAGTCAAAAAAAACTAATTGATCAAAAGGAGCAGGTCTATCACAAACATGCCTGTTTATTAGTGTATTAAACTTGTTTTTTAAGAATCTCCTTTATATGCTGCAGATGATGACGTATAGCTGGTACGTGGCAAAACTCCAGAAACATCTTCCTGGAGTGAAGTTTCCTGGACGCTGGTGGGATCCCATCAACAGTGTGGAAAAGAAATCATTCAGTATTGAACAGTTTCTCAAGCACAACATGCAGTACGTTAAACACACACACGGCTTACACACAGAGCTTTACACACAGTATATATGCTACTACCCAGAATGCACTGGTTTTCTTATTTAAACTGTCCTTTAATGCATTTGTCAAAAAGTTACATGAAACAATATACACAAGACCGAGCAAACCATTACAAATCATCTTATACTTTACTCCAGTGGGACAGCAAAAGAAAAAAATGTATACTGCCTCCCCCCACCAGACGGCAGTATTTCCTTGGTAAAGCCCCTGGCCTCTTAGAGGGGGCAATAAATGCAAGTAGCATTTCCCAACAGGAAACACAAGAAAGAACCATAGGGGAGCAAAATGGAGCAAAACACTCCATGGCAACACATTTTTAAAACGTTCATTAACAAGACATTAAAAAACATTAAAATAACATACAACAACCAGTATTAAGTATATAATACTGAACAGATGTGGTTCATGTCCAGTCAAATTATCAATATATATTAAATATGAAACTCACATTTTCATGACTTTTTCATGTAAATATAGATTAATTAATCATAAGGGTATAACAGGGCCATACTACACTGTGATTATAGTTTTAATATAGTTATAATGTGATTTATATAGTCATGGCTAAAAGGCATTGGTAGGCACAATGTGCAACATCTCCTCAAGTTCCAATATAAAAACAATATTTAGGAAACAAATTTTTAATTAAGCCTTATTTTATTAAATAAATTCCTCTCTCATTCCACCTTACAGTTCCACCATATGCTGATACGGAACCAAGAGATCCAGCTATGAACGTTTCTTATCAAAGCTGTTACTAATTAATGATTGTAATACAGCTGGAATGCTGTATTGGCCAGTGAACATCCGGGTACTGGACATATCCTGTTTGTAATGATTTGAGCATTAAATAATATTGTAATTTTGTTATTCAGTATAATATTATTAATAAAAGGTAATTATAAAGTGTTACCCACCATATTTTAAAAGTACATTTACTTTTGCATTTATTCATTTAGCAGACGTTTTTATCCAAAGTGACTAATAAAGAGAGAGGGCATTCTGCCCTAAGAACCAACTATAAGCTACATTTACAAGTGGGAATAGCTCTGATGCTAGACAGGATAAACAGTAGAAGACTTATTTTTTACATATGTGAAATGAGGTTGAACATCAGAGCATTAGGGATTAGTCAGGTAGAACACAGATAGAGCTGTTGTATGGAAATGTGTGGAGCTCATCTGCTTTTGCACTGGTTTTCTGCAGCAGGCCAGTGTTTGTGTGTATCGGTCTAACTGAGGGAGACCCCAGCTGGGAGAGGAGCTTCTCTCGTTGGCCCTGGGGCGTCTGCGAGCAGCTGGTACCCGTCAAGACCCCTTTTAACCCTGAGAAATGGGCCCAACGTACACGCCACCTCTACAACTGGAGCCTGCCACATGAAAGGTAGCACATCCTTTATGCTAGCATACAGTTTACTCTCCAGGGAATTAAATTTATCCTCTTTCTTGACGTATTCTAATAGCATGTTGACTATAATATGAACATAATATGTTGTCTATAGACTTTAGGTGTAAAGTCTATAGGCATGAAATGCCTGGTAAAGCTGTATTGATTAACACTTTTCTACTGTAGTGGAGCAGTACCCTGGTGCTTTGATCATATGGTAAGGAAAGGTTTTCGTGTTCATATTCAGTTCTCTTGATGAGAATTAAAAGACTTTAAAAATCATAAAAATCATTGTGGTACCATGGTACTTTTCGTAAGTGGTTCAAAAGGTCATGGCAATACCATAGTACCTTTCCAAAAACATTGCATTACCATGATATCATGTACAAAAAGAACTATGATAATAACCATTTTTTTGAAGTCTATGTTCCAATATTCTTTACTATTGAACTTTAATGTTATATGAACTATTAAATGGTAAAGTAGAAAGAACAGAAATGTAGGCAGTCTGAGATATCTTCAGATTCAGTAAGATTTGTGCTGATGTTTTCGATGGTACTGGTAAACGTTCCTTTAGGTTACAAAAGACTTACAAAAAAGTATCACGATACTACTGTGGTATCTTTAGAAGTACCTTGGAATTCCATGTGAATACCATGGTCGTGCATTTGATGCAATCCTTACCAGGTGCAACCCTGTTTTTTACACCTCGCGTAGTTCCATTAAAGTGTTTTCAGCCTTTACTGCTATTAAAGTGCACTTAAACACTGCTCTGACTCCATGCTGTGCAGACAGCCTCCATTTCCAGCTTCAAAGTCGTTATTAGTCCGCTGACCCCACCCTAATGACTTTCTAAACTGCCGCGTGTCAATATCTGTGTATAAAGTGAAATTAGTTCTAGTCTTCAGCACTGAGGCTCTCTGCAGCCGGCTGGCATTCAGCAAGTTAATCGGGGTTGAATGGTGTGACATTACTCTCCTCTCACCCACTACAAGCGTGTCCATCCCTGCCTGCCAGCCAAATATTAGCTGGGAAGTCACACGCTAAAATATTCCTTTGAAGGAGAGGCCGCACGTTTATGAGGCGTGGAGCAGAGAGGGAGAAATGCAGAAATATCAGAGTCGTTCTCCACAGAGCGAATTTCCAAAGACAGGCGAGGGTGAAGATCAGCTGTTGTACGGTTTGAAGATACGCTGAATGCGATGCGCTGCATTACCAACTGGTTCTAAACTTGCCCATACTGAACAAAAAATGCTTTGATGCCATCTGCATGTTGCAATGTATACAAAAAAGGAATCACTTATAAAGCTGTGCTTCATTGGTAGTTTAAGTTCACCAACTTAGTTAGTTTGTGAAACTGTCACTTAGACAGTAATAGTCTGACTGACATGCAAAGCACGTTTTTTTTACATGCAATGTAGGGGCATGGATATCAGCAATACATTACGCTCTCTCTGTGTTAAAAGGCACTCTCTGCAAACTGTTGTATAGAATGCACAGGGCAGAATATGTAAAGATTTTAAATACTGACATTATAAAACCTTCGTTCCTTACTCGAAGCTGCATAAAGTCAGCCAATCAGATTTGCGAATGTCAAGACATGACCTTCTGTGTAAGATTTCTAGTACTTTAACTGTGTTACTAGCCTTATATGTACAAAAGAGTGTGACTGATTCTGCATTAACAACTACTTCAGTTCGGTTTGATTTAGTTTTCACTACCAGAATTTTTCAGAAGTGAGTTCAGTTGTAGAATGCAGTTCAGGTATCATAAATAACCAAACTCTGTGTTAACAGCATTCAGCACTCAGAAGTGGAATGACAACTATATTTAGAAGCAATGTGTATGTGATCTTTGTTTTATTCTATCATGACAGCTTTCATCCTGGTTCTTGGGAGAGAGTTGCTAATGACGAGATGTGGCAGGCCAGGTAATACAGTGTCTGCTGCTCTCATCAGTGTTAACTTTACTGCTTTGTGCTTTGTGCTTTGTTTTAGTTTCATACCTTCACCAGGCCTTCATGTATACTTAGAGGCTTTTATTCTATCGCTGTTTAGGATGAAGACAGCTTTCTTCCTGTTTGACCTGGCTGAGAAGATGGAGAGAGAACCACAAGCTCGTCTGTATGAGCTCTCTTACAATGTAAGGAGGAAGTGACATCACACACTAGCCTTTAGAAGAATCGCAGTGCCTGAAAGGCAGCAAATATTTTTCAAATGTTCACTTCATTTCTTTAAAATATTTTCCCAAATAATTCCACCTGAACCGCTTAACAGACTCACAGAATTCAGAATTAGCTGTGCTGTGTATTTTATTTTATACACTGAAAACCCTTGAAAAAAGTTGACTGAACTAATTTGATTGAGTAAACACGTTCCCTCAATTAAATTGAGTAATGGAGTCTCCCACAATTGCATATTTAAGTTTATTTAACTTGGTGAGTATGTATTATTTACCTTGGTGAGTAAGTTTATGGATTATGAAGGTGAATAAGTTATATTAACTCATATTTTTTTGTTATGGGGCCAAAAAGCAACACTTTAAGTAATGTTTAGTCAAGATTACTTGACTGTTTAGGTAAAGACAACATAGAATTTACAATGTACTTTAAGAAACTGAAGATTAAACTAGCTTTGTTAGTCAGTTTTACATTGCAAAAACAATGTGGCATTATGTTTCTTCTGTTTGCTAATATGATGTCATATATAAATGCAGTTCTTTGCTACATAACTTGATATTAGTGATATAATCAGTAATATAATTGTAAATTGTAAGTGGTAAACAGTTATGTTGCCCATTAGCCCAATGTTGTGCATTCTCCTTATCTTTCTCTTGTATTATGCAAATCCTTTAATCTGCTGTCTGTTTTTTTATCAACAGCTGTATTGTCAAATAGTGGATGCTCAGGTAGACTACCCAGCCAACTGGGATAAGAACATAGCTCTTGCCGCAGAACGTTTGTTGCGCTCAGGGGGCGGAAGTTACAGTCCAGACACCCTTCTGAATCGTAGCATCCGTCACTTCACTCGTTACCTTCAGAAAGAACCAACAGATCCCCAGCGCAAAGCCATCCGCTCAGCCATTTCACACCTCAGGAAAGAGAGGGACAAACTAAAAGACAGAAAAAAGGGCTGAGATGGAGAATGCAAAAATTAAAAACTTATACACTGCATCTGTGTCACCTTGTACAGGTGCAGACAGCACACAAAGTTAATAGCAGGTAACAGGTATAAAGGGAGCACAGGTATGACCTATGAAGTTTATTGTGCATTTAACAGGGACAGAGAATTTTTCTCACAGTTGAATGGATTTAAAGTGATTATATGGGAGACTATTAGACGTGTAAAGATTTTTTTGTTCTTTTATATTGTTTAGACTACTGTTTCACAATTACATCACTGCAATAACATAGTTAGTCATTTCTTTATTTCGACAGACTTTATACCTTATAATAAAAATGCTTGGTTTGAGGTCAGTTATACAAAAATCTGGCTTAAAGGAATAGTTCTCTCAAAAATCATTTGCTCACTCTCACGTCACTCTAAACCTGTATGTCTTTATTCTTCTTTGGAACACAGAGGATATTTTGAGAAATTTCTTAGTGGTTTTGTTTCGTAGGAGTGCCACTATTGTTTGGTTACCAACATACTTCAAAAGCAAAAACATAACATAACATGTAATAACATGATGGTGAGTAAATGATGGAATAATTTCAATTTTTGTGTGACCTGTTCCTTAAAATGTATTTTTCTCCATTTTTAAGGCAAACTCCCAAGACTAAATATTTCATACAGTGCTGTTATATTGATGTTGTTATTTTTGATGTATTTTGTCACACTGTTGATGTTCTACTTGTGTAGCTAAGTTCTTGTGAAGGTAACAAGCACACTCTTCTCAAGTGAATCTGACTTTACAATGTTTGTGTGTGTGTGCACGTCTAGTATAAATACAAATTTTCCACTTACAGTATGTTAATATCTATTCTGCTGATGTTCAAAGGCACTCATTCTCTCTTTCTCTGAATAATTATCCTTCAGCACCACTGCCATGTGCCTCTTTTTCTCACATTAAGATCACAGAGGTCTGAGTCTGAGATTGGGGGGGCTCCCAATTTGTACACAACCATGAGAGATTAAGAATGACCCATTAATCTGGGACAGATTTTGAAAAGTACTGTCTCTGCTTTTTACATTGCCCACCCCCATCCCTTTCTAATATAGCTCTGAATTCTCTTTAATGGTTCCTATACAACAGATTCCAGCTGCTTTTCCCAACTGTAAATTGTATCTGTATTACTTAGTGTACAAATTATTTTTTCCTGTTTAACTGTATTTCATTTAGAACAACTTCTAAATGAGGCAGAATCACTGTCACACATAGTGTCTTGTGTATAATGGGCTTATTTTAAAATTGAATGATGTTCCAAGATGTACAAATGATGAACCAAACCGATAATTTACTGATTTAAGTAAAAAATATAACTATAGGCAACAATGACAGGCCCAAGTGAGTCCTTGTGGCTATGTGAGAAACAAATCATGGTGGGCAATAAACTTTCCCTTTGTGATGATGTCACCTAGACCACACAGGCAATTGGATAATGTTTGTCAATAGCTAACCTGCATTCAGGTCTGGCTCCAATCATGTATGAAATGGCCACTATTCACAGTTCAGTTAGTTGCTGGGGGCTAAAATAAAATTTCTCCATTTTTCATATAAAATTTACGAAGTACAATGTATTGGGAATGCCACGTCATGTTGATCCTAAAGCTACTGAAATATGTGATGTTGTTCTACATTATTGTAGTCAACCAATGCTCAGACAGTTTTGCATTCTTGAGAAACGTTTTCATCCTGAAGTTGTTAGCTACAGCTTATCCTCTGAGAAATCCAAATGGATACTTGGTAGATATATACACATATGACATCTCCCTTACTCATGTACATTCACCTCTTCACTGAGCTGCTTTCTCTCATCCTAACCTATCCCTCTTTTTGCCTCTCTCTCATCTGAGGGATTGTGTGAACCCATGGAATTGCCGTGACTGTGAATGCAGGCAGGGAGCCACGGCAACACTGGAATGTGGGGTGCCTGAGCAGATAAGAGCCGAGAGCCCAGCCAGAGAGAGAAGGCAAAGACAGTGAGCAAGCAGGAAGTAATAAGTACATAGGACAGTGTATATGGCACAATTGGACAGGAAGTGCTTAGAAAGAGGCGAATGGACGCTGACAGACAGAAATGAAACCGCAGTGCCGGGACTTGGAGACAAAGAAGAGAAGGTGAGAGAGAAGCTCTGTGAATGGTAAACCCAGAGTAAGAGTCAGAGAGCAGAGCTTGGTACTCACACACACACACACACACACATATAAAATGGGAAGCCAGCCTTATTCCTCTTTGCATTTCATTTACATCCCTGGCTGTATCGACCAATCGGATTGGGAGCAAAGCCCGAGGCTTAGGAGAGGAATAAAAAGACGAAAATGCCTTCGCAGCTCTCATCCCTCTCTGATAATACCCCCACTGTTTCTCCTTTCTCCTCCACACCCGGAGTGAAGTAGATACTGTCCGAAATGCCATAGCAGAAGCGACACCTCCACTCCCTGTGCATTGCCGATAGACCTCGCCAGCAGCGGGCCTGAAAAGGGGGCTTTAGCTTCGGGCCCAATCTCCTCCATTCCTACTGCTGGAGGGGGGAGTGGAAGAAGGTGGGAGGGTTGGAAACACAATATGTGAAATCGGCTATGATGTGCATGTCATATTACAGACTGGAAGGAAAACAATATTGTCCAGTGTAGCAAATCACTTGCTACTCAGAATGAAACCAAAGGCAGCTGCCTTACTGCCTGTTCTGCCAATGACAAGAACTTTACAAATAACAAAACAATAATAGAATGACTTCAATGCTTAGAAATACAAAAATGGACATTTCTAAATTAATTTACTAAATTAACCAGTGCCACAAATTTGCATGTTCAGGATTGTAGGATATATGCTTGCTTTGGAAATCAACCAGATTTTGATCTTATTGGTCAGGATGTTAATACAAACTTTGAATGTAGGTTTTAGATCGGTTTTAGTGTCTTGATGCCATCCTAGTTCTTCTGTATAATGCAGTTTAGATTTTAGATTTAGTTATCAATGTTAGATTCCAGTATTTACAATGTTAGATTTTTGTTGCTCAAGTCATGGGGCATGGCGCTAGCAACACCAAGATCATGAGTTCAAATCCTAGAGAACAAATATACTGATAGATGTAACCTTAAATGCACAAAAATTTCCTTTGGATAAACATGTCTTTTATGGGTAAATGTAAAAACGCTTTGTGAGACTCTTCCTATGAAACACACTGATGTTGGACAGACTCCCTGGAATGGCATCCACCAACACAATGCCACTTCACCTCCTCATGTCCTCCTCTATGTTTCCTCATCCTCTCTTTAATAAACCTCTGAACAATGGAAGAAGATATGAGGGGGATTAGGCAGAAGCAGGGATTGGGTCTGTCTCCATTTCCCCAGATTGATTCTTGAACCTGTGTTTAATCCCTGGCCCTAGACCCACATAGCTGTGGTTGGCGGCCTAGGCTGAACTGGTTGGGAGCTGTTTGAGGGGTGAATAGATGAAGACTATAGGCTGCTGTGCTGGGGTGGGGAGGACACTGGCTTTGTCATTCTGGCTTTGGGAAGCCTGATAGGAATTAGGCCATGGCAGAGATAATGGGGGTAAAAGATGAACTCACAGAAAAGATGTTTCCACAGGCCTTTAGATGGTTTTATGTTGGATTCTTATATGCTAGATGTTAATATTGGTATGTGTTTGTTAGGTAAAGTGTCTTTGTGCTACTCGCTCTCAGAACTGGTCCATGATTCTACTACCTTGGGGACTGAATGATAATGTAACTGTGTTACTACAAATCCCACCCACAAATAAAACATAGCACACACAATCGTTATGAATCTTAAAAAGTTTTGAAAACATTTTGTAAATTCCAAAATAATTTCATTCAGTATCTTCAAGTTGCTTTTGCAACCTGTCAAAAGTTAGGACAACTGAAGGTTAGGATGATTCTGTCCTGACTCTAAGGAGGGCCACTGAATTGTATGAGGGCCATAAATGGCTGAATTCAGGCTCAAAACAACTAGTGGTTCCACATTATGAACGTCTGTCATTTAATAAAGGATCACTTTACATATTAAAAGCACAGAATAGTTTCATGTTCTAGTCCCTACATAGATGCATTTAAATAATTGAGGTAAACTGATAAATTAAACACCTTTATAAATTCCCACAGGGCCTTAAAAGGATGTCTCATTGTATAGAAGAAAGGGGGGAGATGATATCTCCGCTTTCATGTGTTGAGTTGCTATAAATGAGTGTGTGTGTGTGAAGGCCCAGAGCAGTGTTTCCAATTAAACGGACCTGTCTCCCTTCTCCCTCTGGTTCTAATTTTGTGCCACATTAAAGAAGTGCCATGCCATTGAGGACACAGAGCCACATTTTCATAATTTGCTGCCTCAATGTGCTTGCACCCTTTTGCATCTGTGGCTGTGGCTGAATGCCTGAGGAAGAGAGCAACCATCCAGTGAAAGAGAGAAACTTTATTTCCAAACTCACACTAAAATATCAAGTGCATTTTGATTTAACTGCTCTGTAATGTATTTAACACTGTTTTAGTTCATAAAACATGTACGATTCTAGCACTTGCCAAAACATATCTAGGGATCAGTCAGCCAAAAATGAAAATTCTGTCATTATTTGTTCACCCTCCTAATATATTAGTGTTCTGTGGAACGCAAGATGTTTAGCAGAATGCTGATTCTGTTTTTTTATACATACAATGAAAATAAACAGTGATCACAGGTACTAAAAAAAAACTAAAAAGTGCCATAGAAGTATAAGACGATAAGAGGTTTTACAATTTCACTGGTGCACTTTGATGTCATTTGATAGCTTTATTTGAGGAACTATTTAAATTATTCACTGAAAAGCACTTTTCTGCTGAACATATTCTGTTTCACAGAAAGAAACTTTGGGATGAAAAAATTATGACAGAATTTTAATTTCTGAGTGAACTGTTTCTAAACATATCAAAACCTGACTGGATTTAAACTGCTCATTTGAACAGAATACCAACCGCAGCTCATTTTTTTCAGTCTTGCTGATGGTAAATCAATGGATTAATTTGGTGGGTTACTGCATACTGTAGTTTCATTGGTTTATGATTTATTTTGCAACAAACATTTAATCAGCGGCTGCTTGCTTGACACATTATTTCTGGTGGAAAATATTTGTGAAGGACTTAAACAGATGAATCATGTTTTGAAAAGTTTACATTTCCACCCTGACAGACAGCAGCTAATCGCAGCATTGGGGGAACATTGAGAAAATGTTTCATAATGGGCAGACACCGGCTAATCTAAAAAGCTCCCCATTTACAAATGGAAATCCCAGGATCCAATTGGGCTAATGAAGAGAGTAGAGCGGGATAATACGATGTGCTGTAATGCTGTGTAAGAGGCCTGTAATGTTGTGTTGGTGGTAAAGCCTGTGTGCTATGAGTTGTGTGACTGACTGGAGAGACTTCCAGAGCCTGAAGGTCTGGCCGCTCCTCTGAGTGCCCGCCTCGAGAGACCTCTTCCTGGGGAGATCTGTCTTCTTGGCCCTTCTGGTGGAGGAGGGAATTCAGCATGCTGAAGTGGTGCAGAATGGACTCTCCTCTGATCTCTTGCCCCGTCCGTTCCTACTGCTCTCCATCTGTTTTCAGTTTCAAACAGGCAAAAAACAGAATAAGTCTGTTTTGTACATCTTCAGTTTTTTGTGTATCACACTCGCCTGCTGTTAACAGAGGCACGTTTGTTTTTGTTCCCTGTACAATGTACTGTCCGTTCTGTGGTGCAGTAATAGGATCAGATTGAGAAACAATGCTTCTTTTATATTCCTCTGATGGATGGATTATTAAATCACCAATGAAAATATTTCTGTGATAATTTAAACACTAATTGTTATTGTTTTAATGTGTTTTTAAACAGGGACACATCTGTCCACTGCAGATTATATTAAAGGTACATATTTCAGAGATTCTAGATGCTTCACCACTTTCATCAATCACATTGAATTTATTTTGTCATAAAATAAAAGACAATGACTACAAAGAGAGCAGAGTACAGAATTATGGGTAAGAGTTAAATTGTATCATCCATGGTGATTTTAATGTAAGATGTGGGGTTTAGATGTGTCCACTGTGTTGGATATCATGCACCAGAGGGTTATGCCATACTGAACGATTACTATATTTATATACCATGGTATTTACATGGTACTCCAAAGTATTTAAAAGAACACCATGACATTACCAAAGTACATGGTCAAAATACGTTTTCACATGTATTATTATAGCACAATGCCCCACCCCCCAAAAACATGGTAACAGAATGGTACTTTTTGGTACTTAGTTAGCATGCCCTCTCTCCTATTACCTGTTTCATTTCTCCCCCTTGTTGTCGCCATTTTCTCGAGCAACGGTCCCTCCCCCCTCTCGTGTAGTCGCTCTTGCAGATGTGCACAAACAAGAAGAGATTAAAGCAAAACGAATCTAAACAGACAAACGGAATTAGACTGACGGGTGTTGGTGGCCTGGGTTGGAGTGATAAACACAGTGATGCTGAGTGTGTGTTTCTGTGTGTGTGTGTTTGTGCGTGTGTGTGCTTTCTAGTGTCTAGAGGATTAACAGTGGTTAGGTGTGTATGCTGGGTTGATTGCTTTTGGGTACTGCAAAGTGTTTGTATAATGCATTCTGTTTTTGTAATTGTTTCTTTTTAATTTCTGTGTGACATCAGCCTGAACTGAATGTTTTCCCTGACATATACAGTACATATAAAACTTATTCATTCAGTTTATAGTTATGTAAACACACAATACACACATATATTTTGTCCCAACATTTCTTAAAGCCCATTTTACAATACGTTTGAGACATAATGAAGTTTATTAAAGACTTTGACATTGAACCCAATAGAAGACATGTTAGCATGTACAGCAGAGTGGCTTAATTCTTCAAAGTGTCTCATACTCTGCTGTGTGTGTCCAGTCAGCAGGCTTGAGTTGTGTGTGAAGGTGAGAGTGTGTCAGTGGGCACTAATGGGTTGTTTTGATCACCTGTCTGTGTCTGATTTAAGAGCTGCGGGCTACAATTCCAAAGGAGATGGAATGTGTCTGTGTGTGTCATGTAGGTATGTGGTCAAACGCTCTGGTAGACATATTTTAGATAAGATGTGTGGATGGTCACCTGCTTCCAACATATTCCAGTATTTACAGTACTAACTCGGACAAAAATCTTGAAATGATTAAAGTGTCATTTCTACGCTGCTAGGATTTGCAAAAATAATCCAGTCAGTATTTGCAATTCCCTTTTGCTTCTTTAGCTCACATCTTCCATTGTTTGTGCACATGGGTAGCCCTGCCCCTTACCTCACATCATGAATAGAACAATTTAGTTATCTCTTGAATTAGAATTTTAAAATTAAAACAAAATACATCAGTGTTAAGGATATTAAGACTGATGTATTTTGTATGTGTATACTCTATGAAGCTTTACATATATCAAAATGTAGGAAAATTGGTGTGGTGCTCAGTCATTTCAGCACATTTGCTAAGTGGTTGCTGAAGTGCTCTAAGTAGCCATTAGGGTGTTGCCAGGTCCCTTCTTTACTGGCCAAAGAGCTAACCCTGAAGTCCAAGGTAGGGCTATCCTTCATGTACATACCACAAACAGTGTGGAAAGAATTACACACTTCAGTTTAATATGTAGCATCAGGGATTTGGGACAGCTGTTCCCAACACTTCACAAATTCTCTTTCCAAATACCAGAAAGCAGATTACATGTGAAAAGTGTACAGACAAAAAAGATTACAGACTGAAGACATTTTTAGCCTAGTGCCCTTTAACCAATCTCCTGAAATACAATGCAGTCTTATTCTATCTCATCCTCACAACAAAACTCCCCCCCATGCACTGCCTTTTGGTCTGTTGTGGTACAGGAACAGTCTTTCATGAGACACGTGCTGGAAAGGTTTCCTCCTAATGACACTGTTTCACACCAATGCCCTATCTGCTCAACCGGTATTAGTTAGGCTTTGGGGTTCAAGTGACTACGGGGGTTTAGAGACGGATTTAAAAGAAGAAGAGGAAAGAAGGAAGAAAGAGAGAGAGAGTCTCTCTGTTGTTCTTGAAAAGCTGTATTTATCCAGGATTAGAGACACCAACATGTTAATAATTGTTTCTCACAGAACTGCGAAGAAGAACTTCCCCTGTAATCCTCTAATCAGACATTACACCTCTGAGCATGCCCGCGACAGAGGCACGCCAACCTCTCACACTCACTCGCTTTCCCAGCATGCCACCCGTCGGAAGTGCTTGTAATGCCCACAGTGCTGTGGAACTGCCTAAAGTTTATGCATAGAAGAATGCAGTGATGCTGTGTTGGTGTCATAGTTGGTCTCTCATTGTCATGCATCCGAGTTTATTGGAAGGAATGGCAAGAAATAGATTTTTAGTTCATCTGGACCATATGATCCCACTCCCAAAAGCATTTCAATTCCATTTTAAATAATCCAACAGGAAGACACCCAAAGATTGACGTGTTATCTGAACTACAGTGGATCTACTGTAGTAGTAGCAGACTGATATTGGTAAACAATAGACTAAGTGGCAACAAATTGTGCTAATGCTGTTTTAAATGCATTTAACTCTTATGTTCTGTTTGAGGTCTGAAGCCCCTTTTGATAAATCGGAGTATGTATATAGTGTTAATGTTTCATGTTAGTATGTCTTCTTATGAGTGTTGATACCTGTTGATTATTTCTGGTTGGACCCCTGGTATAAGACAAGAATTACAGATTTATTTTTTAGATCTATGGTGCACTACCAGTTCATTGTTTTGACTGGTTTAATTGTATTTTTCAATAATGTGTTTTTGCTGGGGTCAGACTGACTCCAGACAGAAACAACATTACCTTCCTGGATTGCAATCACCCTTCCACAAATAGCATAACTGCTTTATGATACAACAGAGGGAAGTTTTCATTTTCATACAATCCCTGTATAAGATAACAGTGAACCTGTTTGGCTTGCTGTCCATGATAGCTGTAAATAGTTCCCCTTGGACTGCTTAATAAAAATTGTATAATGTTTATTATTTAATATAAATAAATAGAGGTGGAGTTAAGGTGATGAAGGAATGCTGGAAGAAATGTCACAGATGAGAAGTGGTTTATAAACATTGTATTAAATTGTGCTGTGATTGACAGAGTTAGATAAACATGCACCTATTTGACAGATGCTTTTTCCATGTAAGAACCATTTTAATAGATAGGTTTTGCTGTGGGCCATATAATAAAGTGAGAGGGTCATGTATATATAATGTAAAAGGTCAAACAGGTCATAAAAACATCATTCCTCACTGTCTGGGAGTTCCTGAGGTGATGGAGAGCAATGAACCTATGTGAGTAATTAGCAGTGCATGACAGCCCCGTTCTCTCTGTGCAAAGTGGAGGGTCTCAGACCCCCAGCCGTGCTGGAGGTCAAATGTTAGTGGTTTTGATTATGAGGACTTCTTTATAGTCCCTTTAACGATATGTCAAGATAGGCAAGCTTGAAATTGTCAATGAATTCATTTACAGATTTTTTATCAAAACAAAAATCAAAACAAAACAAACTTTATGGATAAAATGTATGGACAGTGTGATCAAACTTTTTTTTAGGATGTAAATGTAAATGAATGTTGATTGTTTTGAAATTCTGCATTCTGACACCAGTAAATAAAATTGCATTCAGCATATGTCTCCTCAACTGTAAATGCTTTAAACAATGGTGCACTTGTTCAGAGCAGCAGTTGTATGCTATTATTGTTGTTTTTATCATCTGCCTTGAGTTTGTTTTTTTGTTTCCTTTTCATAACAATGGCATCTCAACCCAATAGCTCATTGTTTACTTCATTTCACCCAATGCATTTGTTTTTTTATGTTTTACGCTTTACTATTTTTTGTTGCTATTGTTAATGATGAATGTTGATTGTTTGTCTTTGTGTCTTCCCTCCCCCAGCTGGTTTGGGATGGAGAGTGAGTAGCGAGGACACAGAGGGATTAACCTGGCAGAATTTAATTAATGTGTCTGCCCTTAACCATCCAATCTCCTCCAGCAACAGCTTGGCCTGTGGTGGACAGACCCTGTGTTTGGGGTGGTGATGGGGTTGTGTGTGTGTCAATCGTCCTGTTATTCTTCTAAATTGGACATCAGATACATGTGTTGATAATATGTATGATTAATTATTTGGATTATTTGATAAGTTTACTGGACAGACAGATGCATTGAGTATCCGCCATTTTGTGGCAGTTTCCCCAGCTGTATTACTTGAGGAACAACATGTAGCCTTTAATATTATGCTTTTTGCTCTTGTCCTCTGACCCTCCCGCCCCCTCGGCGGGTCGTATTGAACGTGTGGTCTAGCGCGTGGGCTTGGGGGCAATCATTGGCAGATCTGAAGCTGACACTGTTTCATTGTAATCTTGATGCTAAGCTTTCCATTAACCCATCTGGGGTCTAACGCCCCTCATAACCTCTCCAAACACACGCACACACACTTTTGATGCTGGTCATGTGCGGGAAGTGTGCCTGTACACATAAACACCTGCTGAGCATTAGGGAACAATTAATGTCCACATATTCCATAAAACAATACCAAATGCCCTACAAATAATCTGGACCTATTAAAAAATAGATGGAAACCCACTGGCATTACTGACTATTGTTATTTTAAGCAGCTGAGAAATCATTACAAATTTTATAAAAGCTTCACATTGGTTCTCACTTGGAATTGTGTAATATAAGTTATTACACATATTAATATGTCATTTTTATATCTTGCTTCAATGAACCATAAAACATTTTTTTTGTTGTCTTGTTGTTTAATACAGTAGTTGTTGTTTAATATGTGTTCTTTCAGCATTTATTATATAAGAAAAGTAACCGGAATGTGTAATGTTCAGAAATTGAGTCCAAGTTTTATATGTTTTAATTAAATTTTTTTCACTTTTGAAAAAGGAGAGATTTAGAAACTAAGCTTCTTTACAGCCCTCCAACTGTCTCACAAACACCCCCCACCCTCCCACCCCACTCTCTAAACCACTAATTAGTGGCTCATTAGAGTCAGAGTTCTTATGTTTCACTGTCCTGACAGAAGGCGAGTTGCAGCTCAACAGTTTCCTCAAGCTGACACCACCTACTCAATGATTGTCAAATAAGAAGTCCTGTAAACACATTTAAAGTCTACAAACCTGGACAGTATTGTGGCTGTGTAATTTCTTTATGACTGTTTTGATTGTTTCAGTAACCAAATTACTTATTTAACCTCTTGCTTTTGATGTAATTTCTCTATATATAATATAAAAATACATATACACAGAAGTTACATTCCCCTATTAATATAATTAATATATACAGTATGTACACATGTTGGGCACATATTGACAGGAGAAGCTTCTTTGGTTGTTGTTTTAAGACAGCCTATAATATATTTTTTCAAATCTTTAATAAACCAATTGTTATTGAAAAGTGTTATTTCCCACTAAAAGCCAATGTGTGATTTCCCACAACAGCCTTGTTATCACTGTTCTATATATGACTGTTTGTCTCTATTAACATAAAAGTAACCACTAGAAAACAAAAAGTAAATAGATTCGTTGTTTGTAAGAAACTAGGCCAAACGATTTCTGGCAAACAGAAGGGCCATCATGGGTCACAGTCTTGACGCAGCAGCGTCAAAGCCCTGACAAAGGAAACAAAAAACAACTCTCACGCAAGATGTGACGTAGTCTAGACTGTGTCACAACATGTTCTCAGGGTCTAATTCTGTCATCCTCGGACATAATATTTGCCATACATTTTTGTGATACATTTTAGAATGTTTTGAATGTTTACCCTCTATAGTAGACCTATATTTTGGTTGCAGATTCATCTTGAAATCTGCCTTTTGTATTTTAAAGTAATAATAAAAAGCATGAATAATAATGTTTTCATATTCAAAATCTCTATTGTATGTATTGGTTGTACAACCAATACAATACATTTTGATATTTGCAACAAACAGAACTTTGACCTACAACGTGAGGTTTCATTTTAAAATCTTGTAAGAGACACTGACCTCCACAGGGACCTCAGCGTGACCCCCTGATCCTCAACTACACGACTGCATGTCCCTAGGGAGTAAGAAGTCAATAAAAACGCTAGTGTGATTACAACCCTGTAGTCAAGTGGACAATCAGCTCCATATATGTGTATTTATACTGGACCATGCTTTTCACCTGGCTATGTCAATATATGTAACAAAGATACTAGATCCTTTTTATCCGGCAAGATGCCTGATAATGTCTTCTGGGCCAGAAAGGATTGAGATGATACATTTGAAGGGTCCATCTGATCTTAATTTAAGATCCTCAGAGTGTTTACATTATCACTAATATCCTGTTCTGGTTGTGTATATATTCAGCTAGCTCTTACCATTATTTTCACCAAATTATGGGCTGTACACACAGCCTTAGACAACACACATATTCACTCTCAATCCTGTACAGTACCCTACAAATTAACAAGGACAAACAGCTGCCCCAAATATATACAGCTCATCCAGGGGCCCAGCCAGGGAGTTTAAGCCCCCCGGCTTTGCAATGCCCTTACTCCCACCTCTTAAGATCCACATTCTGCCCAAAACCCACTTTGTCTGAGTGGGACAAAACCCAGAGGCTAAGTGTGGCCACTGTGGCACATGCTTTTCTCTGTGTACCACACATAGCATAGACATTAAATAGTAGAGGATGGAGATGAAGATAATGATAGATGAAGTTAATAGTTTATAGTCAATGTGATGTTGTTGTTACTCTGCTATAGTGCATCTGTGTGACTGAGGGGAACTTACTTTATATATCTTCTAAAATGTTGAATGTATGTTCTTAACTTGTTGCTCAGACATCACCAAGGGAACATATTATGTGGTGAGGACTGTGCTGTTTCCTTCAGATTAAACTGGAACCCATGGGCACCTCATTGCCATGGGAACTACTGAAGGCGATCAAGAAGAGGCTGCTCATGATTGGCTCATTGAAAAACATGGCAACTTACCTGACCAATGGCTGAGTAACACTAAGTAACCCAACAACAGGACAAAGTACATTAGTGCATAACCACTGTGATCTCACAAAGACTGAAAATGTTGAAAAAAATAGTTTAAAGAAAACTGTGATATTTCATCGTTTCTTTGTATCTGACATTTCCTCAAAGCATTTCTTATTAAACCCAATGCATAACTATTTTCTCTACTCCTCTAATTCTAAACTGTCTTTTCTGTGAGCAACATGAAATTTATGAATCTGAATCTCTACTTCACCAATAAAGACACTGGGTTTGCATTAAGAGGCATAGTAGTACCTGAAGCACATCTGAGTGGCATTAAGGTCAATGGTGCAGTCGCTCACAAAGAGCAGTTACTGAGCACTCACACACACAATCAAGTGCCCTGATTTCTTCAGCTTTTGATTAGGATAATGAAGTATTCCCAAGAGCAAATCACCTCTTTATCCCCAAACAATTAGGACTCTTTGGAGAATTAATTACCCTTCTTAAGAAGAGGACCTGAGACACGAAGAAGAAAATAAAAACTCTATGGATAGTCTATAAATACATCTTATATAAAGTTAATAAGTGCACAAAAACCACTGGAACAATGAACAGCGTTGACTTTTTGGGGATTTTTGGGGGTTAATTTGTTTACCATAATATACATTTAACAAGCACTAAAAAGGTATTTAGACACTTTTGGACATGAATGTCCCTGAAATAGATCACAATTTGCAAAAAATGTTCTGAGAACAGCAAAATTATGCAATTATCATTTTTACTAGAAATGAAAATGAGGTCAGTATCCCTCACATTTTCACAGGTGTCCTACCGGAGTAACCACAGGTATAGTTTATAATAAGTTTGACAACCAGAAAGTCTTCAAATATGAAGTTCAAATTCAAATGAATTTTACCTTTTTGAACAGCATATCCTTTCAATCTGTCTACTTAAAATAAAACAATCTATTTTTGTACAATGTTTTGCCTTTAAAGTGTGCTTGTGCTATTTGTCATTCAAATAAGTGTAATTTGCTTTCATATTTTGTTATCTAATGTTATTTATCTCTGATATTGTTACATTTTCATTGACACTTAAATACAAGTGGCTGTTTTTAAACCTGTAAATAGTTTATAGGGCCTCTGTATTTCCAACACAAAATGGTGTGGCTCTATGATGATTGGTATGCTTAGCAAGCATTCGTAGAATTAATTCACTAGTAATTGTTGAATAGATACAGAAGATTTTATAAAACAACAGAGACTGACAGACTAACAAAACCTTGTTACCTTCTCCTGTCTTTTGTTCAGTAATATACAGGCTTAACATGAACCACAGTTCATTCAGGAGTATCAGGGCCATTACTCTTTCCAACAAGTGCACCTTGTTTGCGAGAGATTAAGAGAGAGTGAGAGATTATTGGAAAGGTGTAAATGATTGGGAAGACCTCCTCTGTGCACCTGCTTAATTGGGCTAATGAAGGGCCCCAAAGGGGATGTGGTGGAGAGAGCAACCAGGTCCAGTTCTGGCTAAGGTTCCAAGGTAAAGCACAAAGACAACTAAAAATAATGCTAAAAAATAATGTACAACAGTAACACGAACGAAATACACTACATAGACATGAATGTATGTCACACAGGGCAGTTTGAAATAAATTGTAAATTCACATTGACGGTTGCACTCTGAAATTCTCAGAACGCTTGTCTCTGTTTGGGATTATCATGTTGCTTTCACCATGTCCAATGTTAAAAACATTGCCATTAGAGTCCAATAATCCGCTGTGAAAGTATTTCCATTTGTCTCTTTAAGGAGATTTTTCATTAATGGGCTACAGGCCTAGCCCAGAAAATATACTAGATGTTGGGTAGCTATGCCATCCAGCATAATCCACAACTTTAGTCTCATGGGGGCCTAAATGGACTCTGAATGTGGACCTTGGGTGTGCATTAGCTAAATAGGTATTAACTTGACCAGTAGACGCTGCTATGACACACAGTTGCAGCCCAACATATGTTGAGACTGCATAATCAGCTTATACATTTTAGTTTTAGTTCTTTCTCCACCACCATTCCAAATGACCAAATATTGCTCTGTTTAATCTTGCTTGTTCACTTGCACTGTGGTGGTAGTTAATACCAGGATCAAAGACCAAACAGAAGGCTAAGGCTTGGAATGACAATGGCTGAGGTTTTAGCCACTGAGCTCATATTGTAGTTAAAGAACACATTCTGTATGCTGTTTCTTCCATTTAGATTTTCATATAGGCAACAAAATCAATATTTTGAATTATGATTAAATTATTGGAAATGTAAAATCAGAATGTATATTTTCTCTCTGCCTTTGTGTGTGTGTGTATGTTTGCATGTGTTTGTGTGGTCTGTACATTATTACACACAGTTGTCAAGCTGTTAGCACTATTATCAGTTTCAGATCTCTGCAAATCCACAGATTTATGTGAGCAGTCAGAGAAATTAAAATCACATGCTTTTTAGTGCTCTTAACTCAATCCCTTTAGACTTCATTTTTAAAACATCTAAATCTGTTATTACTGGCACAAAACCCCTTTAATTTAATCTTTGACAAGATTATCAGATTCATTGATGATGTCACAAACTTAAATAAATAGTGCAAAAGCATAGTCAGCTTAGACTAGATAAGTAGGACAAAATAGATATCCCGCTGCTTGATTGATTAGCCTGGATGGCCTGATTATTATCATCATAATCATTATTTATTAAAGGAATTTAAGAGTAGTATAACTAGCGCTTAATGATTTAACCCTTTGTCTGCATTACTCTTGATCTAACAAGTGAATCTGTGATACCTGCTTTATCAGGTCATAAACTGATTAATATTGTAAATCAATTCTTTGCTGACTAATTAAGATGCTTTAATGTATGTTATTTTAGGATAATCCAGTGGAGACCAGGGCTATCTGACAAACAGAGAAATTGTCTTAACAGGTATAAAGTGTTACGAGACTATTACGAGAGTATACACTCATTTCTTTGTGTTCTCTGCCAATGGTTGTAAATATGTGAAAACACGGTGTTTATGTGTTTAAAACAACTTTCACCTCATTTTATTGAGCAAACTGGAGTAATGCTTTCCGCCTTCCAAAATTCATGTCATCTTATTTTATTTAGTTATAGCAGTTAAACAACTGAACACAATAAAATCACACTGCCTCACAACTGTTGAACACTTTGCACTGTTTAATGTTTACACTAGACTCAAGTGTTGCTATGGTTTTTGGGGGTAACCGTTCACGGGCACGGAAGTTTGGAAAGGCGGAAGCAAACTTCCATGGCTGTCTGCAGCTATACCAAGCGCCAAGACAACCTGTGCTCATAAGAAGGCTCTGGCTTGTGAATGGTTAAAGAGAGCCCATTGTTTAGCCTAACATCGACCAACGCGGGGTGCGGATTAGACCGGCGTCTGCCCGTCCCATATGTTACTTCAGGGCTGCGTTGCCCATAATTAAAAAAGAAAGATGCGCTCCGCAGGAATGGAGGCCATTGGTTTTGCTCGTGAACGTCAATGCGTCTGATCTTTCAGTGACTTGTGCGCTATTAAAACAACACCAAATCCAAAGTTACAACCCTGCGAGTATCCTACTGTGTGTCAGAGCACGTCCGTACCCATATGAAACAGACTGTAACAGCAGTGTTAAAAAGTCAATATACCATGAGAACAGGAGGTGTGAGCCTCAGTCACTCCCTGTTTATCTATAAATAAACAGTGGGCCGCTCCAAACGTCATACAGCTGCTTTATAACTACACTGTGAAACTGTAAAAAACTTTGGCTTTTTATATTTCTTTTGAATTGTCTTAGATATGTTTTATATATATATATTTGTCACGTATACTCTACATATAATGTGCAAAAAAATACTAATGCAATGTAGTATATCCAATATTAAAATATGATCAAATTATTATATGAATTAAAATATGACATATGGTTTTTGTGCCGCATTGACTATAATTATACGCCATTAGAGGTCACACCAATAATCAAAGCAATGCATTAATTTTGCCTGTTAATATTATAAAACATTTCTGGTAGGGTCCGAATTGTGGGTGCCCTCCTGAGTGTTGGGGTGGGTGGTAATGGCTTACAGTTTCACATAACTGTAGCCCAAAATTCAATTAACGTTGCAACTGGCACGTCTGTCTCGCCACAATGGCAGTAACTGTCGTAATTGACCTACTTAGCCTAAGTATTTTCTCACTTCAGGGTTACAGGCACAGTTTGACTGTTTTAAAAGCGATAAGAATTGTGAAAAGATATGGATTTTTACGACAATTCGTAAACCCATATCGCTTTATGAGGAAAAAAAACTTAAATTATGTGCAATTCCCCTTCCACCTAAATAACGAGATCATATCACGGGGATATTGGCCATAGAAATATTTAATTTTAATAGGAATAAATTCACTTTGTAACGCCGAAGTGCATATACTTTATTGTTTTTAAATAGTTTTCTAACATTGTTTTCATTCTTTACACACTATTTATTCTGCTAAATAAACCTGCTTGCTATTTTACTGCTGAGTTTTAAAAATATATATAATAATTATATAATGTGTGTTGTATACCTGTATCAGCTTTTGGGAGTAGTTTCAGGTATAACCTGCAAAATGTGCTTCATGTGGTAACACCTAAATGAGTGTAATTAGTTTACTGTAATCAGTTTAGTTTAATGAATCGAGTTGACTCCATTAGGTTACACAAATATCATTATAAGGACTAGACCAGCAGAAATAATTACAGTTGGTAACAATTCAAGGTAACCTTTTTCACATTAAAGGAGCATATAAAGAGTCACAAACCCTGTGTTCAGTTACAGCCTGTCTTGAGCTGTTCATTCTGTATATTTCAAACAACATCGTCGAATTGCACATTAATGTATTGGACTGGATCAACTTGATCAAGCTTATTCTTCTATATTCAAGCATATTCTTCTGTGTAGTTCCAGAGCAAAAAAAGACTATTGATTTCTAATCAAAAGTTAGCGAATACGAGTACACGAACAAATAATAAGGCTTTAGACATCAATTTAAAAATGTTCTGATTTTGTTTCAAAATGGGAAAAAGGTGAAAATTTTTTATATTACATTTTAAATTGAATAATAATTCACTAAAATCCACAGAAAGCTGTTTGTTTAAACTTTTTCCCAAAAAATAATTCACAGACGTCAGATCATGTATTATCATTATAGTCAGATATAAATATTATTCGCTTATCTGACGGCGCCACACGATTATTTTACTTTTATGTTTTACATAAACGTTACTGAACATGCAATTGTCCTTGTTCTCCTTGTTTTAAAGGCATGTATTTTAAATTGCAATTTGTCACATCTTTACAATGTTGCGTGTAGCACCGCCCAGAGTGTATTTATTTTTATTTTCCGCTGAATATTCATGTTCAGCGCGTTTTTGACAGCCTTTATTTAAAATTCGTGAGATTTCGTGATAAGAGAATGAGAAGCTATTGAAGAAAATATAGCTGACATATTCTGAACAGTGAGAAAGCGTCGGACATACAGAATCATTTTAGTATGCTTCTCAGTATGCCTTTTAGGATTTTAGTGTTTTTTTACAACATCACGTAAACTTACTGATGGAGACAAAGATTCTTTAATCTTTGTCTCCGTGAATGTTTTGATTGCTTTAATTTATCTTTTCAATAACAGTTTATATTGTTGAACAAAAAGGAGATAATTGGGCAGTCAAAGACGCTACAGTTCGCAATTAATAAAGACTCAACGATTTAAACTGTCTGCCTCGAAGTAAACTAGTGCTGTTGTCGCTTAAATTAAACCCTTACAACAGGATGACTCCAAGAGCCGACGCTAACTGTAAACTTCACAACTTGCTCTTCACCCCTCATTTGCCGATTTTTTGTGAGAGTTTCATTTATTCATTCCAGGACGTTAAATTAAATCTGGAATTAAAGTATTCAATTTACAGTTTATAAACATTATGCAAATCTTAGTTCGTGATTTTGTCTGTTTTCATTAGTGTAATTCTTTTTTGTGTTCATTTAAATTATTGAGTTTGCTTAAAATTCGTGTCACTGGACCACAAAACAATTTTTCTGAAGTTTGTAGCATTGTCATGTCTTGCAAAATGTTTTTTTCGATTGTGTAATGCCATCCACAGACCAAAACCATGCGGTTCTGCCTTCAGAAAAAATAGGGACTTTAAAGTAGGCTTTGAGTAACGTTTGAATTGCCCTCTGCCCTAAAGAAACCCCGCCAGTGAAATATTGGGATTAACGGGTCTTTGAGGCGCGGATTAGCGCGACTTTCCCAAGCTACACATTCCTGCTGCCACGTCTCTTAAAACGAAAGGCCGGAAACCCGGCGGGAAAAAATAAGAAATAATTAAACTTTGCTCAAGAAATGCGGTTGCAAGGATACATTTACTCAAAATGTCCCATTCTTTAATAGTCAAATTACAAGACACATACAAACCAGTGCTTTTCAAGTATAAGCTTTAATTTAGGTTTCTGAGTAGGCCTACGTTATCAGAGTCTAACCTACTATAAGCCACTTGTTGACACTGATTTTATTACAAATTGATAGGAATACAGTGTTTAGTGTGGACAATTTCTTGTGAACCAGTCACCCAGGAGAAGGCTATTAATATTGTATAGGGATATGCATGGAATGTCCTCTTTCCATTAGTCCGAGGGAAACGGACACCCATGGTTATTTCAGGTCAAAGAAAAATAAAATAATTCAGCTTAGTAGCTGTTAATTTATTATCAATCTGTTAAATACTCTAAATGATTTTAATATAGATAGCCACAGTTTAACAGCTTGAATAAAAGATGACCCGTCGCGCAAGGCGATTCAAATTTAGTGATTAAATTGATTTCATTTTCTCTTGCATGTCATAAATTGGGCCTTTTCGTCCAAATTTCCTATATAGTCTTTTACGCTAATCTATTAAAATACAAGCACACACATTCATCCATAGTAAATTTTAATAACTCGCCCAGATTTAGTAACTTTAAATATGGTGTCAGATTTGAAATTGTTTATTAATATTTCTCTGGTGGGACCACATTACCACTCCAGCCAAGTTTAGCATCCACAAGGGCGGCATATCAGCTGATCAATGAAGATCGACAAACGGGGACAGTCAGATAATTTCTCACATTCTCTTGTATCCCTGTATTCTCAAGACGGTATGATTCCTCAAAATTAACCCAACGATAATCATGTGACTATTATTATTTACTGTAATGGTTCATTAAAGAAAAAAGTTAAAAATCTATTAAAATCACAGCCGAGTCTTCGCAGATGCGACGGAGCTCACAAATTGCATACAGTTACAACAGATCACAGTTTCGAAGGCTAGCACAGATAAAAAACACAAATGTACCATTTATATAGGACAAACATTGATTGTCTTTTAAAAACTACATATTGATTCCTTATAAACACCTTTTCTTAAATAAAGTAGTGCATCCAGGTCGCCATGGGGGCGTTCAGCACACACACGCGCGCGCGCACACATATCCTCTCTATCATCCTCCTGATGGAAGTGTCTCTCGTCTTGCCAACATTGAAATAGGTCGGCGTGCTTTAAGAAGCTTAGAGAAAGCCTGCCCATTCCAAGCACTTAACCAAAAGATTGGCTTCTTTTGCCGTGTAGTTTTTTCTCCTCTTTTCTTGTGTAAGGATTTGTTCCGTGGCTTTGACCTAACTTATTACAAATTCACTTTGATTTCATCTACCTTAAACAACAGGTTGTGGTCAAATGGCCTATGTTTAAATGCACTCATAAACCTTAAAATACTTTGCACGCCATGAGGGGGTGCATGTAGCTCAAATAGATATTTCATGTCAAGACAAACTTCAAAAGCGCTGCCTGGCACAGTGCAGCCCATCCACTTCGGACAGTTCACGCTTTACGGAACACTTCTGTTTTTGGAAGGATGGCAGGTATACAACGTTTGTTTTATGGTCTTTTAGTGTGTTGATTGGGCCTTTGTTAATTTCACAACACCTGGAATTTCCAGGAGGAAGTCTGATCTTTGTAATCCAAGCAATCAGCATTAAAGTTCAGTTTCCAGGAGGACGCTTGGTCCTTATAATCCAAGCAATCCGCAGTGGAGTTGAAACCGAGCCCCGAGGCACCGTAACCCTGTGTGGGGAGGGATGCAGGAGACTGGTTCAGGTGACTTGTAACAGCGTTGCTGCTCATGGGGCTTAATGTGGAACCTGGCCCGGTCAGCTGATGGTGCATGGGCGTTAAGTAAGAGCCGCAGTCCATGCCCCCGAAGTAGGATGTGGAACCAGCGTAACCCTGACTGTATCCTGACGCTTGAGTGTAGGTCATTGGGTAGGATCGCTGCATGCAGGAGGAGGAGGTAGACAGTGGGTCTGACAGCGGCGAAATGGAGGCCGGGCTCCAAATGGACACCGGCGCAGTGGTGGTGGAGATAGCCGGGACAGAAGTGCTGGAGGGCGGAGTGAACTGGCCACTCGCCCCGCTCTCAGAACTGGCCTCCCGCGCTGGAGAGCTCTTCTTTTTGGCAGGTCGCACCTTGTTCTGGCCTCCGTTTTGTTGTTGTTGCTGCTGCTGGCGACACTTTGCCCTTCGGTTTTTGAACCAAACCTGACGTGCGTAAAATAAAGTTTATTACATTTATGATTCAAACTTAAAGCGTGGTGCAGCACCTACTCCAAAATGATCTTAATACACAATGTTTTACCTAAACAAGAACCTCATAGTAACCATAAAGACCCCTTTCTCAATTCATAAAGACGTAAATATATTTCAGATGTCTGGATTCTCAAAATAACACAGTCCTACATGACTTGAATGTAAGTACCTGTACACGGGACTCTGGTAGGTTGATTTTCAAGGCCACCTCCTCACGCATAAAAATATCCGGGTAGCGAGTTTTAGCGAATAAAGCCTCCAGCACATCTAGTTGAGCTCGAGTAAATGTTGTCCTCTCCCGCCTTTGCTTTCTAGGAGTAGCTGTTTTAAACAATGCAAACAAAGACATTATACGGAAGTCCATCCAAAAAGCCATTATGCATAGATTATACTACTAGAAAATAGTATAAGTGGTATAAAAATTATTATAGTCTTGATTAAACTGCATCATAAGGTATATACTATACACTTTAAATACAATGTCTTAATTCGTTTTTTGGTTAATTTTAAAACAGTAATAATAATACTACTGCTAATAAAATTGTTTTATGCTTACGTGTTTATGTTTTTCTTTCTGGTATGTTGTTATTAACAAAACAATGGAATTTTGCAAAAACAAACAAAAAAGTATCAATATTAAAATAATACTCGGAATAAAATTTTGTAAATCCACCCATTTTGTTTTCTTGTTCAGGAGCAACGGATTTTATATTATTAAAACCTGGCATAAATACTTTTAAGTTCTCTTATATGAAAATGGATTTCAAAACCGGTGTGAACTCGACAGAATGGTTCAAATGTGATTACTGCATAATACGATTCTCCTGAAACAATAGCAACATAACTGTCGAATAATACCTCGGAACTTATAATACACTGCCTATGAGTAATGTAATTATGAACATACAAAGCATTTTAATTTTAGCAAATCAAATAGCCAGGCCCACTATTTACATTTACAAAAAGATGGGACAAAGGTTAGATACAAAATACTATATTTATAAAGGACAACTTCAGATCTTTGTGTGCATTCCACCCATGTTGTACAAAATATTAATTTAACAAATGCGTCTCACCTGGGTATCCAACGGAAGGATGCAGAAGGTCCATACCGGAGGTAGTTAAACTTAGCCCGTTGACCGTGTAAGGTGGTTGCTTAAGATACGACATCATGCTAAAGATGGTTGTGGGGTGTATAGTTGGAGAAATTTTGAAAAGCTGAACACCGGCTTCTTCGGTCTGATTCGCTTATTTCTGCTTCTGGTTCGTGATCGTCTTCAGTGGTAGCGGTGAAACCAAAAGCCCTGAAATAACACACACAAAATACAAAAAATAACAGGGACGTTCACTTTTGAGACGAGGCAGGTTGCCGGTTAGGGAGCTGACTATTGATAGACACAGGCCCCTTCTAACTACGACGACTTACAGTCTGCGAATAAACCACGTCCACACCGCAACGTGCTCTTAAAGCCGCTCCAGACCTCCAGCTGTCCTCATGAGATGAACGAAGCTCATCTTGACAAACGCCCCCTGTCCCTCCCCTTCCTCCCCTCTCCCAGCCAACCCCAAAAAGTAACATCTATTAATTGCAACAAGTCTTTACAAAGACAAAACTCTGTCGTTCAAATGTACACACAGGCCAAAACACAATTTGCATAGGAACCCGCTAATTGTCTCAAGCGTAGGGCATTGATTTGGGGCTATTGGTGCAAACAAAGGCCACTGTTAGTCTGATAACTAATGCTGATAACAAAAGCTCGATTGGCAAAAGTAACAATGACAAAAGTTGCCTCTTTTCCTCATTTCATCAGTCCAAACAACACTCATAATTACGTGTTTTAGTGTTTCCCATAAAGGACGTCTATCAATGCTTAATCATTATTAACTGATCATGATAAAGAAAAAGTCTTTTCGCGTCCCATTAACACATTCTTTTTGTCCAGCTGGAAAGTTTATGTTTATGAATGACAATGTCATTAGTTTGAAAAAAATAAAAGTATCTGAGTATCTGGCTGAAACGAATTGATATAAACTTACTCTATTTCGTTATAAACTCAATCTATCAAAAGTATTCAGGCCATGTCAAGGGCTAAAATGCAGGTTTCTAATATTATTGGGACCAATATAATTGACATTTTCGTGATTAAAAAATAACTTGCAGTTCGCAGTTCAGCGCAGGTCAAATCTCAACCACGTCTGCGTCTGAATAAATAATGGCATTATTTTTTAAAAACACCAACTTTAGCCTTATTATGCAAACCATATATTTTTTTTACATATTCAACGGTTTCGCCCCTCAATCTGTCACTTAAAACAGTGTTCGTCTACCAGTTGCACCGCCGTTCAATAGTAATTACCTCATCCAAGCATTAATTATGATAAATGTTGTTGTTGATAATTTAACGAGATAATCCGTGTGGCACGCGCTCCCTAATTACTGGACGCTACCTCTCCAGCTGAACGTTTGGCCTCATTGATTCTGTGCAGGACAACAATAAAAAAAGAAAAAAGAAGGAAAACTACGCGCACTAGCACACACACAACACAACACAACACACACACGCGTGTATTTCACTGAAACGGCGCATCTAACAAAACAAAACTATTTGAAATAGTATTTCTAAGTCTGCCAACAAGCATTGGGTTAATGGGACAGCATTTAAGAAAGGACATTTCAGGCGCTAATGCAACGGCACAGTATTTCAATTTGATCGTTTTTGTATTCCCGTTAACATTTACATTCCCATCAGATCTAACAGAGTGTGCAGATGAAATGTTAAGCTATACTGTATTTAAAGTTTCACTCAAACACAAGGTGAAATCAACAGAGAAATGAATTGGTAAAAGTAAACGGCACTTTGAAATTGACCGTGTCAAACAGCGTACTGCTAGATAGCGAAATCCATTATTTGTTATTTATATGTGTAATTATTTTTACATTTAATATCACGTAAAGGTTTGCTTTTTACGTAAAAAACTTTTTTAGGTGGCCTTTAAAAGCTTAAGAAGATTGAAGTTTAGTCAATAAAGCAATTTATAGGCAACTGAGAAAGACTGATGTACGGCAATAACAATAATAATTGTTCGCAAATTTAAAAATGAGGACATAAATATATTTACACACAGGCTACACAGATCCGACTACTTACAGTACTGGATTCAATTCGAAGTCCGCCGAAATTTAATGTCCGAGAGCAAACATACGCCTAAATCGTTACAAAATATTCAAGATAAAATCCTTTTCATCACGATAAAACCGTGAAGCAAATGAGTAGTTTACAGCTAAGCACGGAGAATGGTTGAAATGGTTTAGCGAGATTAAAGCACGTACGGTTATGATTCGCTGCTCTTCTGGGCTGAAGTTGCTGGAGTCTGATTTAACAGCGCGCTGGCCAATGAAGAGCGCAGGACTCGATCTGTTTCTCTCGCTGGGCCCTTTGCAGGGAAACAAAAGTCGGCTGCTACTTTTTGATGCAAACTCCCCAGCCAATGAGAGTGAGGCTCTAGCGGAGCACATTCTCAGCTCTGAGAGTCAAAGGAATGTCATTTTACGTCGTAACCGGGTTTTATAAATATAGTGCAAGGCGATTTCTAAATTGTTACACTTTTTAAAACAATGCGCTTGTACATTTTATAGGATGCCTGTTCAAAATTGCCATTTTTTCAGCTACGGTGGCCATTAGAGAATAAGCACTATACCACTCTAAAAGTTGCAGTGTCAATACTGAGAATAATTATAACAACAACAGGTCGTGATAGGAAACTATAGACGCAACCCTTTAATATTAATTTAATAACACAGAGGGGAAAGCAAATGTTAAATACAGTCCTCCTGTATTTCTGTTGCGTAGCTGGAGGGATTTACCGGGACTTAATTCCTTAAAACTGTCCTCTCGTCCACATGACGCTTAAACTGCAAGTGCTCAAGCTGATATACTCTAATGTATCAAGTGATGAGTGCATCGCATTGCCATGGGGCCAGATTAAGGCCTTTAAAAGACATGTAGAATACACTTGAAACCATTGTGGAGACGTGCGACGAGGAGGTGAGTTAGGAACATTTAAAATGTTTTAAAACTCGTTGCCAATATCCACTTTGCGAAATGTCGATTGGAAATCTTCTGTGTGGGAGAAAAGGCGACTGTAACATAACAGCTTTAAGTGAATATATTTAAAGATTTTCTGAGGAGCCGAGAACCTGACAAGCGCCCGGGTGACTCGAGATGCATGAACAACGGTGAGCAACATTTGAACAAAGATCATTCTTATTTAATTTATGTTTTCATTTAATTTAGCTTCAGTAGACAATATGTTAAAAAATAAATACACTGTTTAAATGCTGCATTTTAAATAAATTGACACATAAATCAAATACTATTTCAAAATTATTATTGTTGTTGTTGTTGTTGATGATGTTCATAATTTCAGATTGATATTATGGTAAATTAGACATCCCAAACCAAACTGGTAACTTGACTTGCCTAAGACATGTATTAATGTATTTTTATAGGCTAATTATTGTTATTTTTTTCTTGTTTACGACCCTACTAATAAAGCATACAAACTATAACTACAATAATAATAATAATAATAATAATAATAATAATAATAATAATATGCGGTGTTACTATTGATATACATATAATTCAAATATGAAAAGAGTACACGGTAAACTAAAGAGATACTGAGCAAGTCCAATGTGAATCCATCTTTAATTTTTATCTCAAACAGTGGGCTACAGGCCTTAAGAAGATCATGGGTGTTGTAGCTCATTAAACTATAGCGTCTCAATAATCGAGTGATCTTTTATTGGATTACAGATGAAGCAACAAACTTCATTGTGAATGATTAAACTTTAAACTTTTGAGCTTCAGTCGTGCACCTGCTATTGTGAAATGTTCTGGAGAGTTTGACAACAACCATTTGACCGGTGTTTATTATTTTCCAGCATTCACCTGCCACGGCTGCTGTATTAACATTGTATATTGAACATCTCTGGACACTGACCATGAATTCCAACGCTCCCAGAGCTCCTTTTTTTGTGAAAGTAACTTTTGTTTGTATTGATACTTAAAGCCACATCCTCCTTTTTCTCAAAACTCGTTCTCGTCTGTGCAATGTTTGGGAGACTGCAGGTGGCTCTATGTCAAGGATTATCAAAGTCGATAATTATTCTGGTAGGGCTATGACTGTATCGAAACAGACAAACTCAAAATTCAGGACAAATGATGTAAGATTTGCGATTTTTATTCAAGATTTTAAAATGATCCGAGACCGAAAGAGACTCAAAAAGATACCATTAAACATCTGCGGTACCTTAGAGAGTATACGGGAGCCCGTCTTTAATGCGCACTGTGTAATTTATTTAGTAACACACCAGTCACAGCTATGATAAATAAACGATGTTTCATCAAGCACTAAAAACATTTGCCTGTGTCTTTATCGCTGCGATCTCGCCCAGCGTTGCCTCTCGCTGTTTAAATTGCTAAATTATTTATCAAATTGTAAACGCCGCGACCGGAGGGAATTCTCATCTTTAAAGGAATTGTGGTTTGTCAAAGTGAAAAAGAGCAATCCGTGTTGGCGCCTGTGGCCACAACAGCGCAATCCCAGTAAATGACACCCTTTCCCTTTAATCTCCTCTTTGGTTGAGTGGCGAGTTGCAATCTGAAACATTTATTTGCGTTATAAAGCTTAACATACATCAGCATCTAGTAAATTATTACAACGTAATATTTTTTAATTAACCTATTAATCTGTTGTTTAAATTGTTATTTTAAAACAGCCCTACTAGATAACAACAACAGCAATAATAATAATAATAATAATAATAATAAAACAGTATAATTTGTATTAAATATAATGTATAATATTATTTATTATATCAACAAAATGTTAACTGTAAATTTGCCAGGCTTAATTAAAATACTAACACTACCTCAACACCTCATAGCTTTTTGTTATCCCTGCAGGTACAAATGTTTTGCAAGAACTGATGGGCAAAGGCAAACTGGACATTAGCTGATCTTATCTTATGTGAATGTGTGGAGAAGCACAGTAGGAGAGGATCTATTTCTTCATAATTTTATTAAACAGAAGATTAAAAACATCAGTGGGGCCTTTTCAATTGTCACCATGTTACACTTTCTGAAGAATGGTTTTGTTGGCCATTAAAGGACATTTTTGACTATTTCTGTCAGTGTTACACATTATGCCGTCAATGTTTTCAATGATTAAAATCATGGACACTGGCATTAATAATGAACATGCTATAATATTCCCCCAAATATTTCTCTGATTTGACATAATTGTGACAGTGTTTAAATGCCATAACAGAGTCATTTTTGATGAGAGGAACACTTGAACGTGAAGGTATATTTGCACAAAGTAATTACTATGAATAAAAGAGCTTGTCTTATCTTTATTGACATTCATAATCTGCTGTGTGCCATGTCTTCTTCTAAGTTACGGGAAACTTAAATGAGGTTAAATGTTATGCATCATTGTCTGAGAAAATAAGGATGTCAGATTGAAAGGGTGGGGAAAACACAGAATAATTGCACAGTACATTTCAGGTGATCACTAAGGTTCCAGATATCTCCATATAGAGACAGTCTGTGATAAAGAAAAAGCGACAATGAGATAGAAGGATGTGAGCGCACACTAAAGTAGAGTTACTTACATTGCTATGTAATGTACAGAAGCACATTCTTCAGTATGTTTGTATGTATGTTGTGTTAGGACTGTTTAAAACCTGTTAAAAAGAAGACAATAAAACAATAAATTATTCTTCAATGTGTAGAAAAATACCAGTTTGTTTTATCTTTATTTTAAAGCAAATTTTTAATTTTGTATATAAGCATACTTTATTATTTTCAACCTAGACCAGAAAAAGCAAAACCATGACAGGATTCAAGCATGTGTGTGATGCATGTGGTATTTTCTGGAATATTTAATGGTTATTAATCACTACTGTAATTGTTTGTCAGCTGTTTGCACAGGGGCCGAGCGACAAACAAATGGATTCAATTAAAACTGAATCTTCCCTTCAAGTCATCAATATGAAGCAAAGTAAAGCCCTCCACCATACTGACAAGGACAAACAAGTACACACAAGGGGACACTAAACGTTCTTTCAGTCATGCGTAAACATGCTTTTCTCTCTGCGCTCTCGCACTCTGTCACTTTTATACACACAGACACACACACACATAAAGACCTCAAGGTGAACTCTATGGTAAAAATCTATGAAGATTAAAGAAGTAATGCAATTATTTCATATCATCCGTCTTTTCCAAAATGCATTTATTGGCAAGCAACATAAACATTAACAAAGTCTATCCCGGAAAACCAACATCTTTTTCAGATACATGAGGTGTGGTGTATGGAAGAACCTGCCCTGCAGTATGGACTTCCCTTCCTGAGTTCAAAGGCACAGGAACAGAGAGGGCCGGATTTATTCAGGCATTATGTGGTAAATGCTTGGATGTCTTTCTTGTAGTCTGCAAAGCCTTAAGATCACATTTAGGAAATGTTCTATTGTGAGCTGCCTGTGAAATCCCCATAATAAATCCCCCAAACGGGCACAAGCAATGGCTATTTGTGATTGTGGCCTTTTTTGCTGTATATCTTGCCTTCGAGGTAAAGGTGTGTCTGTTTATGCATCACTTTTACACTTGCACAGTGTACAACAACACACACATGTAAGAAAAAATAATCATATGATATACCTTACAACATGACCCCTTACCAATGACTATATGACTAAATGTAACATTCTAGCTTTGTGACAGGTTTGTGAAAAAGTTCCAATGTGAATAGATCTAATGTGTGGTGAAATAAGTCTAAAGTTTAAAAAACCCTCAAACAAGATATGAGCTGTTGGAACAATTATTATATTTTGTACCAGAGCCAAATTTTGAACATTGGACCACAAATATGATTGTATTATTGTGTAGCAAACATCAGTGAGTCTTTAATTATGTGATATAATTAACCCCGCACCCAGTCTAAAAGGCATGTGAGTTGAGGACTAGGCCCCATATGGGGTGAGCATTCCTTGCTTGTGCCCCGTCCAAACCCCACTTTGTTTTGAGTGACATTCTGGCACTCTTGTTCATACACCAATACTCAGCCTCCAAATTGTACCGTCTTGCTGTGTTATAAACTGCCAGTTCACACGCATCTCTCTCCCTCTCCATCTTTAACACTTGTCTCTTCTTTCTTTCTTTCTTTCTTTCTTTCTTTCTTTCTTTCTTTCTTTCTTTCTTTCTTTCTTTCTTCTTTTATCCTACATACTTTCCTTCTTCTTCCCTCTATAACAACACATCAACACCAGAATTGCCAGTTCCTCTCAACTATTTATATCTCTTTTGGGATAGTGGATGCTGTCTGTTGGGACTCCTCTCATGATTCTGTCAGTTGGATGTTTCCATTACGTTCCCATCACATTCCTGCCATGATCTTGTCCCAGCTCCAGTCTGTAGTCAGCTACCCGTCCAGCCACAGGCTGGCAGCTGTTTTTTGCAATTGTGTATCTCTAAGGGCTTCTCTGTCAACTGGAACCCTCCCCTTCAATTAGGAGAGTAAACACAAGACCCGTCTATGTGTGTGTGTGCTCACAAGTTCACAAACTGTCCCCTAAATCTTAGTAAGCCATCCAGCTATGATAAAACTACCCCCAGGCTCTGCTTGCTGTGATCTCTCTATCTCTCTCCCATTTTCACACTCTTCGAACTGAGTTCGGAGTCCAGCATCATACATTTATATGTTGTGGTAGAAAGAACCCAAGCCTCTGAATAGATTTTGGACATGCACACTAATATATTCACACCTTATTTAACTTGTTTTTCCTTCCATTTATTGTATAAACGTTCTCCTTATTCTAAGTCACATATTTTTCTGCAAACACCTTAAAAGTTAAGGGTTTGCATCAGCAATGCTACTTTTTGACACATTTTGCAGTAAATGTGAAGGACACCTGATTGCTATGGTTGTAGGTATGATAGCATTGTAAAAAACTGAAACAAAGTCTCACAAGTAAAAACAATTTGGTGAAGCAGTGTTGGGTGAAATAATGTGGAATACTGAAGTTCTGACTAGTTGTTTCTGGGTATACCACACAAACTTAATCTGCTCGCAGATTTGAAAAAAAAAGATTTTTTTTATTCTATATTACTACATCAATATAGTAGATTTTTACTGACAGATTGAAGGCATATTTGGTACATTTCTGTTAAACGTACTGTACTATTTAACTGTACAGATATTAGTAAAAATTAATGTTGTTTCTATTCCACATTTACATGACAGGTCACCACTCGCCACTCTCCTGGTTACCATGGGGAATGAAATACTGCTGAAAAGAATGCAGAGCCTGCCAGAGTTGCAGACTGGGGCAGGACAGGCTAAGTGTGTGTGTGTGTGTGTGTGCACGTTTGACTGTGTGTGTGCTGGGGGTGGGAACACTCTCAGAAACCCCAGTGGTTACCGCCTTGCGGCTGGCAATAGGGATGCAGGAATTTCACTAGACCTACTGCCCGGAAAATGCCAGGTGGGAGACGAGGAGTGGACAAAGGGTGTGGAGGAGTCACATTAATTGCTGGCAGGGGAGGTGGTGGATAGGTAGCTTAGGACATGATAGAAGCTCAGTAGAAAAATAGAGTGATCAAATAAATTGCATCCCAATGTACTATTGAAACTGTAATTATTTTATTTAAATTGATCACTGAAAACAGAATTGAAACAGAAATTGATTATTTTAAACTATTTACAATAAAAGGATATAAACTACAGTATTGTAAACATTTTCTGTTTCATCATCAAGATATTACTAATGTGGGGCATCAGACTTGAGGCCAGTTGCCCTTTATTGTGATAATTATAAGACAAAATATAGTAACAAATTGGACAATTATATTGATCCTATGAATAATACAATCTGCAGTTTAACTTTATTCCCTTTTGAAACCTTTGTAACCTTTGTACAGGTCCTTTTCATCTTTAATTTTTTGCAATAATAAAAAAGTTGACAATGTTTTAAATTAAATTAAATTTGACACACTAATCCATACATACAGTAGGTACATACAGTAAACAGATACATTACCTAATATGTACAATTAATTACACAATCTGTTTTTTAATAAAACAGCTTGAAAGCAGAGGAACATTTTGTCCTTTCATTTAATCATAATGTAATCATAAACATCTGCACTAGAAACTTGTGGCTATTTTAATAAAAATGAAATGTTTAAATGCTTAGTTTTATAATAATTCCAATACCTATAAAAAGAAAATATTATTTAATGACAAAAGTAAAAAGAAATTAATATTGAAAAGATACATCCAACTGAGGGGAAGAGCAGTTCAGTTGTTCTGAAATCATTGTAATCTCTGCTGTGGAGCTTCTGGGGCACAGTTCAATAAAGCAGCAGCATAATGGTCAGCACCACAGTGGAGCCATCGAGTCATGGAGCAACATCATGCTCCGCAGCAGGGGAAGACATCGGGCAGATGGGTCCAGTGTAGCGGTACAACTCCATCCCTCCTCCTCTCCCTTCCATACTTCACTCTTTCTATCTTTCTGCCCCACAGTACGATTGGTCAGAACCTAATGAATTAAAATCAAACAGATCCGCAAGGGTTTTGCACAAGAAAGGATGAACAAAGCACAGTGGGAAATATTAATATGCTGTGCGTGATTTGTCAAAGACTGGCGAATCAATTACTAGGTACAGGGAAGTGCACTGTAATTTTAAATGAATGAGTAAGATTGTTAGCAAGGGGAGATATGCTAGAGGTAGAGGAGTGGTGGAAAGATTATAAGCAAACAAGCTGGTGATAGAGAGAGTAAGAGAGAGAGCAAGGGCAGAAGTGTGATTGAAGGAGAGAGGGCAGGCATATCCCTTTGAAATGCCCACTCAGGGGTAGGAGCCTGGAGAAGCAGGCTGGAGTGGCCCAGCGCCTGGACAGACAGGCAGTCACCACTCTGGGCCAGAGTCCAGCACCCCTCCGCCATTCCCACCAGCCTCTCCTCCTCGCCCAGGCCAGACTGGCTATGTCCCCCCCTCTGCCCATCAGTCAGTCAGCCTCCAGTGGACCAACTGGAGCCTCACAACCACACCTTGCCAACAAACCCTGCCTGCAACCCCCACCTTCCACCCCCACCCAACTGTATGGCTCAGGCCCAAACTGATCCGCCCCATCAGAGCAACCTCTGCAGTGTGAAAGACTGATTACTCCATAAGCTGAGCACATTGTGCCTAGTCTGTTCAGTGTGGTGTATATATGGCAGGACCCTTTGATGAACCAGGAAATTATTACTACTGGCTATCTTTAACCCTTAGCTTTTTTTGATAGACTTGTTCATAAGTTTTTGACGTAGAGTCCAGGTTAAGTCTGAGGTCTCTGAGTCCAAGCAAAGTCAGTTTAATCCAGGTCACTCTGCCATTTTGGTAACACCTTTTAAATCATGCTAAACCACACCCCCAATTTACAATGCATTTCTAAACCTGTTTAAAGTGTAACATTTGTTTTTAAGATAAATGACAGAAAGAGCACAAGAGATTTCCTTTCAATGTAAACAGTGTTGTGATATGCAAAGAAATTAGTTCTTGGTTTTACTTAAAGGAGGAAATTGGGACTGAAATTCAGTTAGTTTTCCACCTGCACTTACATCTTGTGCACAATCGAGTGTTCTAACATTTCAAAATATTCTTTCCTGATCATAAGCCTATATGGATTCATCTGATGCCTGCTTTGTGATAGTTAACAGCGCAATTGGTTGCAGGAGCAGAAAAAAGAACAGACCCTGCTAATGAAAAAATGTATGTCATATTGATGATGTCATTGTTTATTTGTCAGTTGTGTTCCTTTTTTCTAAGCGCACACCCTTTTTCCTGAACTTGATGTATTCTGTGCATTCCTCCATTGTTTCATTTGCTGAGATATCATCTGATGATATTGTCATTATTATCTGCTCTGCATATTGTCAGAGATGACAACCTCAATCTCTCTACCACCCCCAGGTCTGAGACAAGGTTACCATGTCCCCATGGCAACAGCAGCAGGCCCACATGATTCGACACAATGTGAGTGGGAATCTTGCCAAAGACTGGGAATTTGGGTGTGATGCAGGCATTGTGGGTAACAGGTTCAGTCCCAGTGGAAGCACATAGGTCACATGAGGACTGACTCTTGTTAGTGTATTAGATTACAATGTAGAAATGTTACTGCTGTTAAATGCTTTACATGTCACCCTGGCTAAGTTCATTATAGCTAGTTTCTAACTTATTATAACTGGTTTCTACTCATGTTCAATTGACCAGTAATACAACTGCTTGAAATGTTTATTATGAAATAATGCCTACTGTTTCACGTACTATTTTTAAGTAGGCAGTATACAATTTATACTGTGCGGTATCCAGTTATTCAGTAAGCTATTGTTCCATTCTAAATACAGCGCCAGTGTCTAAAACAGCTACAGTGATACTGGGAACACTGGAAATCATCATTTTTATTATAAAACAAGCCATGGTCAAGTTTGCTGTGAAATATCTCTCATTCTATAACTATTTCTCTCTATTAGCTTTTCTCACTCGCTCTGCACCACTAGCTTGGCTGTGTGTACTGATGCGATGTACCCAGTGTTTATTTTGTTGTTCTCGTTACAGACCATAAACACACTTACAGCCCTGCTTGGAGTTATATTTGAGTGTGTGTGAGCCATGTGCTATATTTGCTGATAACAGGATTTGCTTGTGTTACAAATCACCAGACGAGAAAGGTTAATTGTCAATATGCGCTCAAAATGGCTACATACTTTAATCATTAGAGTGAGGCCGTTTTGTATTTATCTCCAGTAATTAGATATAGACAAGCTTTACCCCTTTTTAGATCAGCACTTCAATGGTGTGTCAAATTATACTTCTGTTTCTAGATATCCAAGTTTACAATTAACAGAACCGGCTACTTTTTTGCTTTTCATAGTTATGCTTAACTAGATCATTATGTAAATTGTATTGTAAGAAATGAGTTTTACTGATGCTGTAGGTTAACAGTTTCAAGCTACTTAGAAACAAGACAGCTATTACAAATAAATGTAAAATTATCAAAACGTGCACTTTATTGATGTATGAGAGGTTCGCCAGTTGCCAAGCATGGGGATTGACGGGGTAAATGTGTGCTAAAGTTTGAGAGGTAGGTGGATAGAGAATGAGGGGGTGGCGGGGTGGTCATGTTTTCCACTGGCACGTCGTTAACCTCCTGGGTCTGTGGGGAGAATCAGGCTGCTGTGGGAGCTCAGAGCATAGAGCATTTGTTTGTGGGACCCCCGGGGGGAGGCAGACCCCATGCCTGAAACGGGCTTCCAAAACAGCAGTGGGTTGACGAGAGGGGAGGGACTGGATAAAAAGAGGGAGGAGGAGAGGGGGGAGACTTAAACAAAAACACCCCGAGGGCCTGGGGTCCCCATTGGGCAGAGGCCTTCAACTATGTCCCCATAAAGAGTGATACAGAAAGTGCATGGTGTAATGAAGTTGTTGTTTTTTATGAACAAATGATTGTTGTAGAAACACTATCATTGTTGTAGCTTAGGTATTCATGTGACATGAAGATTAATTTGGTAAGACTGTAACAGCACATAACTCACGCAACAACGGCTCAACAATGCCTGTGAAATTAAAGCGTTATTGTTTTTAATGAATGGGGAGCTTTTAACCAAGTCCACAAAAATTATAAGCAGCACCAAATCCATCTTAAGGTGGAAGCTGCATGTTGAAACATGTGATTCATGAAATCAGATTTTAAAAAAATCTTCAGGAAAACAAAAAAAATGTGTTTTCAAACACATTTTTCTACTACTGTAGAAGACATTAGTAGCAAATGTTTCAAGAACTGTTGTTTATTTCCTCCTTCAGAAATAAAAAATGACATACAAAGAGAACAATCATACATCCATCATATGTATAAAATTATTTTTTTAAAAACAATCACCCATTTTGTTTTGTGTTACCATAACAACCTGACTTCTTGAAGTTTTGTCTACTCTGGTGAAGATAATGCATCCGTAAAGTTTTCCACAAGAAGATTTACTCAATTAGATTAGAAATGTACAACATGTCCACCAAGTTTTAAGATATTACACATATCAATGAGTCCAGACTGAAATATGGTAGTTATTGCACATTTCATCAGTTTTGAGTGAAGCGTTGTGGTTTAAGTATATTGGTACATTGAGTGCCTTGGGATAAAACTATTTTGACCCCCACTGCTCTTTTTAGTGGGAGAGGGTAAGCTAGTACAATGATGATGGCCTAATACTTACTACAAGACATTGAATCCGCCCTATACCATATACTGCTGAGCTGGTAAATACTCTTACAATCAGTGTGTTTCCAACCAACCTTTCACCCCCTTCTTTTTCTTTTTCACCCAACAGTGCCTCTCTATTTTCCTACCTCTTTATCCCTTTTAATTAGAAGGCAAATTCTGCTGGGCTGGAGAGATCTAATCCTCTGCCACCCAACAATGCACAAAGTTTGCTTTGAACAACCGACCTGCGGCCCTTAGATGCAAACCCCCGCCTCACAGCTGGCCCCTGCCCACTGTTACCTAGCCTTCTCAGCAACTGATCTAGAAACAGTGGTATGGATGTCTACAGAATGGTCACATACACGGATTAGAGAGAGGGCGGCTGAATCCAGGTCATCTCCTAAAGTCAGGATGTGGAATGCAAAATCACACACATCTTTTAAACAGTAATAGTCCTATTGAAAAAGACTTTCTTTTAAGATTTAATGTTCCACAATACTTGGCTTAATTACCTTTCCGAAACATATAAACTCTTTCAGGAAACAACGTCATTGGCTCCTAGGTGCAAAAATGTAAAAACTAATATTTTTATGTTCGTCTTTATAACTGGAATTTACAGTGTGTGCCCAAACCAGGGAAAGTGTTAAGATTGTACCAATGTAAAAGGCAGAAGTATGAAAGAGAGAGTGCTATAGCAGTGACAGTCTGTTCCTCTGCTAATTTACATATATATTAATGTTCTTCATTGTACATAGAGGATCTCATTAGTCTGTGTGACTCTAAGTCAAGATGCAGTCAGGGGATATTCATAGAACTCATCATTACATATACGTACACACATACACATATATGTGTCTTTGTGTGCGGTTGCACATTTACATTTGTTGTTTGTGAATGACATTAGCTGATATGAAAGTCTGTCGGTGCAGATAGTTTTGAAAAACAAAGATAAGGTTATGCAAAATTCTACATTTACACATTCAATTTTAAAACTGGTAATGTAGTGTTCATTTACATGACATAACGTATGTCATCGAAAGTCTTTCACAGAATAAACCGACAGCCAGAGAGAGTAAACATTTTTAAGAAAAAACGCACAGATTATGCTACATCCAAATGCAAATGCAAAATTTGGACAGATTGACTAATAAAACCAACTTGTATTCCTAGATGAAAGTTTATCTTTTGTGTGTTGAACTCAAGCACAACCAGAGGAAAATTTTACTTCTCACAAGTTGCTCTTTCAAAGCTCAGGAGATTTGATGGAGATCTCAGTTGTGTTTAATTTAAGTATCAACTTTTATCTCAGCTGTTTCTTCTAAAATTGTTTAGGAGAAATAAAAACAGATACAAATGAGACAATTGATAAAATACATGAAAAGTATGGAGCTGTAAAATTAATACAGACTGTATACCTAAAATAAGGAAAATTGGGAAAAAACAAATTGGGAAAATTTGATGTGAAATGTGTGAGTTCAAATTAAAATCTATAACAATATTGACTTTCTATTGGAGACTTGGCAAATCTAAGCTCAGTTTGAGACATTGGTGGGATCGCTTCTGAAACTCTAAGAAGATCTTCTGAAACTCAAGGAAAAAGCTTATGCAAAAAAGCTAAGCAAAGACTAAGCAAAGACAAAGAAAGCAAAAGTTTCTATTTGCTTTTCATTTAATCCCATTGCTGTCTAGGAGAAATAACTGAAATATTAAAGAGATCTCATCTGTGATTTTTCTTTGCTATGGGTATTTGCATGTCTAGCACATTTCCTATAGTCCTGCAATAAGTCTGTATGATTTTTCTATTTCTGTGGGTCTACACAAGGTCCATTAAATGATCTGACATTTCTCCATGTGTCTGTACTTTACACCGCCTAATTATATTGGCTGAAGTGATCTCTCTTAAGAGCATAAAATAGAAAATTATGTTCACGCTGTTCTCAAAGCAGCCTGCCTCTTAAATGTCCTGATACTGGGGTGGAGAGGTCATCAGATAGTGTCCTAATATGCAATAATGAAACTGCAGTTTTAAAATGTTATTACAATGACCCAGTGCTCTGCTGATACCTACCAGGGACAAGCATCTCAGATATTTCTCCTGAGAAAAAGACCCAGAAAGCTCACACTTGTCTCCACTAGAGTTTTAAAAGAGATCTCAACAATGTCACAAACAAATGTCTGCAATCAAAAGTCATGAACATTGAAGATTTCAATATGAACTACAATATACAATAATGGTACATCTTAATACTCTTTAATGTATTTTAACAATTGTCATATTGGTTTCTATTTTTGTTTCCTAAGCAATTTTAGGAGAAACATCTGAGACAAAGTTGAGACTTAAATGAAACAACTGAGATTTCCATCAAATCTCCTGAGCTATGAAAGAGCACCCTCTGAGGAATAAACATTTCCTTTTGGTTAGTATACATGCTACAACACATGGGTGACAATAGGAGTCAATAATGGTGTGTGACAATAATAATAGACTAATTGTATTCTAGGTTGTGATATATATGGTCATATATGCATATTACTACTATAACACTTGATCAAATGATCAAACTTATAGGTGAATTCAGGTAAGCAGTAGTTGATTTAAATAAAATTTACTCTATTGACAGTCTTGGAAATTAAAATGTTATTTATTTTCTGTTCACACTGCATTTCAAAAACCAAATGACTTGCATTTCACAGATACACAAATACATTTCTGATTTATGTTTAGAAAATGCAGCGTCAGGTTGTGTGAAGGCCAAATAATGAATTTCCAAACATAAAATAAAAAAGTTTATTCCCCAACTAATATCATCAAATCAAACATTACGATTTCCATGCCTGCTTCTTTATATCATGTACGTGCTGTTTACAATGTAACTAAATTAGACTAGACACATTCCAGCAAAAGCAATGAATAATGCAGAACTCTCTGACTGCTAATATTTGTGTATATTAAGCCTTGCCATTACTTAATTATTACTTTGATCTAATGTTAATGTACTCTGATTGTAAGTCTCTGCCTCAGGGGAGTGTGCAGTGTGTATAGGTGATATTTCCCTGTGTATCACACAGATGGGAGGCCACAGGGGAGGTCAGTCTAGGGGCCTTTACAGAATTGTGTGAATGATTGCGCACCATGATGGCTCCCCTTGTACAGTTTTGTAGCCTAAATATTTTACAAACTTAATTGGCATTCTCGAGGGAGGGCTGCCAGCTGCCTGCCTGATGGCATGGATGTTTAATTAACAGACAGGCACGGGCAGGCAGACGGTCGAGCTGTCAGGAGACACGGTCGAGGGTGTTAACAGAGAAGCTATATAGAACATTTACACTATAAAGAACCACAATCCTTCACCTGCTCTAAGGATGAGGTTATTTGCTTCAGGTGGTGAGGGTGTAAGTTAGGAAGCTAGGATTCTTCACTGTGCATCATACTATTGAAAAAATGCATTGCAGAGAAGCTGCCACTGGGATATTGAGTCAGTCTTAAGGGAGTAACAAAAAATTAAAGAGCATACCAAACTTCCAAAAAACATGGATGGTATTCTTATTTATTTTTACCAGATGCTATATGATATATACAATGACTTCAGAAAGAATTCAGACGCTTAATGACACAAAGTCTAAAACTAAAGAACGAAAATAATTAATTTTCCTAACAATTTTCCTAATTTTCCTAACTTTCATGAACGGTGTGTGTGTGTATGTGTGTGTATGTGTGTGTATGTGTGATAATGCTTAGAGTGATAGTTTGGTTCTGTGACATTTATATATTTGTAATAATAATCATCGTCATCATAATTTCTTAAACTTTCTGACAGAGAATTGTATTCAGTCATTGAACCATCAGAATTCAGATGTCTCTGGTAAATACAAAAAGGTTGATCATCTGTTTATTGTTTTTGACTAAAAGCAGACACTTTACATTTTCTGCTGCTCATAGCAAGCCACTATTTATTCCTATTTTAATGACCTGCAGTAATACTATCAAAACCTAAGCAAGAGGCAAGGAGTAAAACAAATGTAATTATGCATCGTGTGGTTTGCAAAAACTGAAATGTTTATGTATACACTCCTAACTCTTATGTCTTAGAAGAAACAAAGAACCTTTTAGGAACATTTATTTAAAGAGTATATGTATATACACGTTGTATACTTCAGAATGTGACATATATATTTTACTATGCAGCCTTTACGGGAGTTAGGGTTGGGTGTGTATAAATATGTATGCATATGATATATGTGATACACAGATGAATCTATAGTGGGCTTCCTCTGCATGTGTTGGCTGTACGTTTAAATCTAGAGCTATTTCTGTTAAGGAGACTGAGGTATGTATGTATGGGGTGTCCCTACTGGAGACTGGAAAATCTGAATGGTGGGTTGAAACAGCCAGCGGTGTTTGGTCGGTAGGACGTGTTGACTCTGCACATCTCATTACTGGTCCATGTGTCTGCATAGTCAAGTTGGATAATGGGCCCGCAGTGGCGACACGCCAACAGGAAATGTAAAAGTTACTGGCTTTCAAGGGTAAACAGGGCTCTTTGCCTTCTGGTAAGGTGGAGGCAGCTAAGCAATTTGTAAACATTGGTCAATGAACAAGGGGTCCATATTAATGATGGGATCTCTGTTTTAGACATGGGCAGGAGAGGCCAGTAGCCTTTGGTTAAATGAAGCTTTTCCTCCAATGATAGATTCTGTGATGTTGGTCTTCATAAGGGTGTCATCATCAGTCTGGGAAACATAGACAAAGAGGAAGATATGAATATAGTGATGTGAAAAAATGCCATAATTGATTTAGTGGTTCAGTAAAGATAAAAACAATACCTAAAAGATCTAAAAAGAGTTGCATTCTTTGGGTGATTGTTTTTCTAATTAGCTGTAGGCAAATGATACTTGAAGTCATATTTAGTAGATGTTGTCAGTTCTTCTCAAGTTCACAGGTAAAGTAACAGTACAATTTATACATTTATTTAGTGAAAATGTAGTGAAATGTATTTATGTTTTGATTTCAAAATGAATGATCATAGGCAGTGATATTAATACATTGTGTGGTTTAATTGTCCAGGTACTTTTAGGGGCCACTTATCTCCCCTGAGCCCAATCAAATCATAATCTTTTCTGCAACAGTATAACAAAAAATTCTTATTTGCTGCAGGCAAACTTGGATGCACTGTAATAGGGAAAACATATGAAAGAATAGAAAGTTAAATGACATTGCCATAAAATGTACCCAATACATCTGTATTCCATGGATGGATATTTTAATTGTAAACTTTAAATTCACAATTTATTGTATTACCACTGTAATTACATACTAATTACATAGTTATAACACAGTAATAATAATATGATTATCTAAAAATGCATAAACATTATAATCTTTGATGTTTTATGATTCTTGGTGTTCCCTCTAGATTTGTGATACAAAAAAAAAAACAGGGCACTGAGTGACATTTTGGATACAGGGAGATTCTTCTATACTCTACCACTATCCCAGACTTACAGCATGGATATCTGAGCAGTGTCAGTGATGATCAGTGCATGCTCCTCATTTCCTTAATCTAGGTGCTTCTGTGTGGCAGGACTCTGTTAGGACCCTGTGAGGCACAAAGTCTTCTGTTCTGGAGGGTAATCATGTTTTGGTTACTGACGACTGAGGCTAATCTTTCCACCAGCCTGTAATATTGAGCCCAAATGGCCATATATGCCACCACCCATCAAATAAGCTACTTATTAATCTTATTAGTAAACAGTCATTTTTACTGCACCTTTCATGTGACTAGAAGCCCCCCCTCCCAAACAGCTATCCTGTCCTCCATCTCTCTCCCAGACCAGAGGATCATAGCCAGTCTAATTAACTCATTTCCTGCCCCTACCCATAGTGCTCTTCTACAGCTGCCCTGCTACCATAAGTCTTTGTAACCAAGAAGTGCATCTAATACCTATTTGTTGTATCTCTGCCTCTTTCTCTGTCCTTCTCTCCAATGATTTTTCTCATTAGACTGGACAGTTTCTATATCTGACGCCTGTCCTTCAATTGTCTGTTTAAGTTGAAAATGAGAAGAATAAGCCTGGACTCAAACCTGGATCCCCATCAGCCAACAACTCTCAAATGTCATAAACACAGATAGTACCCACTCCACCACATTAAATGTCATCACCTGCTGTCACTGATATAATATATGTCCTTCAGTTTTAACCTATGTATAAATCACCAAAAAGATTTTATTTTGTAAAAATGGCTCAGACTTTCCCAGGCTATGTAATTCCCTTTCACTTCACTGCTCACAAAGTAGTGTGTGAACAAGTACGTGTGTGTAGACAGGTTCATTTGCTCTGTCTAGAGTCATGCGTAGGTTAGATGAAAGTAGATAAAAGGCTTCATGTCTTCACTTCAGCAGGTCAAGCTGAGCAGCACTCATCCGTGAAGAGTCCCTCTTTCTCTCTCACTAAATTGCCCTTTTCAGTTACATTCCCACTCTGAACGATCCCCCCCCTTTTTTTTCTTGTTTAATTTGCTGCATCTTCAAGCGCACATATTTTACATTGATAAGTTGTCAACAAAATGCTACTCATCAGGTATATTTAAATAAGAGAAGAGAGGAGAACACTGGGTTCTCAGTTTGTCCTAAATTTCTTTTTCAATGCTACATTTGACAGGATAAAGTTCCATTGTGTTCCTAATGTTTGTTGGTCAGAGTTTGTCAGTTCATGTGGTAACATCTAAATGATCTGGTTTTACCAGTGTTTTACTGGTATGTCATTGCAATATCTTTTTGAAGGTGTTCCAGGGAGTGGGAGTGTTCCAGGTTCGCAATAAGGTAAGCTCTATATACAGTATAAATATCATATGACAATGCGGATTACCACAGAAAATAATTTTTGCCTTACAGTACACATTGTACACTGTATATATGTTGCCAGTATATCCACTGTTTGACGTGTATGTCACATATACACGACTGCAGGCGTACAATAATTTACTGCTTTTGTCTGTATAAATATGAATCCTATCAATATCCAATGTTCAGTATTATGATAACATACTGTAATGCTGGCACACTCGCTAACTTTCTCACCAAATTTCTTTAATTTTAGTAAAGCATAACCAAAAGATCATCAGTAGTCCCTTCTAAAAAATTAGAAAATTTACAGCTCAAATAAAAAGAAATTCTTGTGTAAGTGCTTAAACAAAAGCCTTTTAGAAAGCTGACCTCCATTTTTAGGTGCCTTATTATACCTGACAAATAATAATCAAAATTATTTTCAACATTATTCCACTAATGCTAAACAGAACTTAGCCTGTGTTGAACTCATTACGCATGCTCACCTTTTACACACAGGAGAAAATGCCTCAGGACTGAACTCAAGACTTTGAGGACTTGTCACCGAGAAAGCTTTGTGAACTCTTAACCTTGACACTCAGCTACCTGTGTTGAACAAGCCCTTCTCAGTCAAACACAATTTCCCACTGAAAACATCTTTACATGCATTATCCAGAGTAAACAGCATGGGACTAGACGACTCCAGAAAAGGGCAACATCAGGCTGTTGTTTGTTCCGGAAAACAAAAGGCCCTTTTCCCGCTATCAAACTGCCATTAGATACGGGGAATTGAGCGTGTGGCTCTCTCAGCGCTCCAAACGCTGGGGTGATAACACTCAGCAAAGGCAGGCCAGCCTGCTAATTGCTCACCGAATATTTATAGACCAGACAATTAGCAACTGCCTTTTATATGCAAACAAACAGCAGAAGCAAGGCAACAGCGCGAAGGAGGGAACGAATGAGAGAAAGTAATTAAGATGCTGAAAACGGGACACAGACATGCTGTCTGTTGTACAGTGATTTGTGGCAAACAAACACAATAATTAGCCTGTCATTGTGGGATAATGAAATTGCTGGTGTCTTTCGCTCTTTGCCAAGTGCCATCCAGCACAAGGACATTTTACTCGGAGTCCTCAGCCATATGGCGAGGAGAGGGAGAGTGAGGTTTTGTCTCGGAGAGTTCAAAGGTGACCATGTGTGGCGTGGCTCTCAGGAGAGGTGACAGTGTCTGGTTGGATAAGGTGATTTTTCCATTCCACCGCAGGATCAGGAAATAGTTTTGAGCAGCTGCATGTTGATGTATGATGACTGACTAACATGCTTCCACTTCTACTTTGTTTGACTGTGATGGACAATTGAGCACTTACAATTAAATCTGTGACGCTGTTGTAGTATAACACTAAGTAGTTAGAATTATGTCGTTGTAATTGTTTTGTTACTAATGGTAGTGCTAGTTTTGAAAAAGCAGGTGGTTTATTATTGGAGTTTTTAGAATGTGTTTAGCTGCAATACAGTACTCAGGTAAGAAAACCAGGAAAGGTTTTGTACAAGAGTGATTTTACTGTAATGTCACAGCTGTCAGAACACAAACTGTGATATCCTCACAGGTGTGATTAGCTTATCTCTCCTCACGTTAACTGAAAAAACTAAATATAGTAATTGGTTCCAGAATGTTTCCAGAATGATTGGGTGGATTGTGTTTGGTGTAACAGCAGATCCACTACCTCTGAATGAAAATAAAATCACTCTCAGTTTGTGTGTCAGTGTTTTTAGAAACAGATCTTAGATTAAAGCAAAAAGCCATGAGAGATCATACATCACAGCAATTTTACCATGGCACGATATGAAGCAGACATGCCCTTAACTTTCAATTGTGGCAACAGCAGCAAGCTAAATAAACTAAATAAGTGAGCAACATTTGCTAGATTTCAAATGTAGTTACAGGTGTGCAAGTATCATCTACAGATTTTTAACATTATTTTTTAAAATTGGGAAACTGTTTTATAATACCATTTTCTATGAATAATTAACCTCAAATTCTGGAATGCACACATAGGGGATGTTTTAATGCCTTCAACATCACAGGCCCCCTCACTCATTCACATAGCTGTTTAATCTCATCCAAATTTCCTGACATCTCATTTCTAGTCAGCTTTATAGAATGCCTTTAAAAATCACAGTATTGTGCTGAGTGACACAGACACACACAACAGCAATATGAAGAGGACCGAAACAGGGGACGTGTCACAATTTGATGGAGAGAAAGAAACAGTCCCTTATCAGCATGTATATGTGTGTGTGTAAGTGCTTCCTTATCAGCCCCTATGTGTTGCATGAAGGTGTGTGAGATGGAGGGCCACAGGTTCACCAAACCTCCAGTTCTGCTGGGTATGATCATTCCAAGAGAGCTGATTTGATATTTGGCTCTGATAGGCCCCATAAGAGTGTCTTTGTTCTGCACCATTGTTACAGGGCTTAAGCCCAAACCCTCTTCATCTTACTGGCTGGCTGGGTTAATAATACTGATAAAGTATCACTTTGATAGAATCATCTCTTTTTGCCTGTTCATTCTTTTGCCTGTCTGTCATCTCTCTCTCTTAGTGTGTGTGTGTCTCAGCCATGAATTCTGTCATATTTTACCTTATAACTCCTCTTGCCTCTTTCTCTATGGCTAATACCTGTCAGTCAACAGGGAAGATGCCAATGAGGGTGTTTATGTGGGTTTGTTAGGCGATGCTTTTCCACAGGCATCTGCATCAAACCCTGGATTGTGAGGTTTCATGTGTGCTTTCACCTGTCTGTGAAACAGATGCTACAGTAGACAAATAAGGGTTTATAAAGCTCTCTGATGATGGTTGTCACCTGAGGCAGCTGTGGGTGTATTTTAAATTTACACTTAACATAAAGGTATGCATCTGAAATCTGAAGTTACATCATCACTGTCACAACAGAGTGAGGTCGTGTAAACACAGACAACATGCTTTCTACAGGTAGGCTGTTTCTCAAGCTAGATTAATAAACTTTCATTTATGTCAGAATAATATTATATCTTCAGAAAGGTAACAGGGTTGACTGTAAATGTTTAATTTGACTGTAGTGTTTAATTTGACATTACAACATTGTACACGAGGTTGTGAAACAAACTAGCTTCGCAGAAAAAGCATTTTACACTGATATTTTGACTCTCTAGCTTTATTTAAGGTGATAGCCTTTATTTTTAGTCATGTGTATATTTCATTTCAAAAAAGAAAAGCTGAAAACAGGAATGGGGAAGGCATCAAAAAAATATATTTTTATATATTTTAGTATAGAGAAAGCTTGCATCAGATATTCATTGTTAAAATCATTTTTACACATGTATATGAGAGACACAAATGGCACCTGTTCTGCAGAATGACCCATATGCTTATAATAAGGACTTAATTTGGAAAGAAGGCTTTCAGCCTTGTTTCTAGGAAAAACTTTGGGAAAGAATTGGGAAAATTGTGGTTGTTGTCAGTGTACTGTACAATTTAGCTGCCTAATTTCTTTCTCAACACATTTCTTTCTATTGTGTTTACTATGTTTACTATTCACTCTCAGAAAAGCATTGTAATCTCAAGAGACTAATCTGATAAAATAAAGGTTTAGATTAAAGTGTAAAAGGTTTAGTTAAAGTGTACTCTGTATTCATCCATGTCATTTTGTTGTTAAGAATGTTTTGTATAATTATGATGAGGTACACTGGCACTGTTGGTACTACATATTTCTGTATGTTTCTGACTGAGCATCTTGAAGTAGACAGACTCTCAGATTCACCTTTCATACCACAGGAATAAAGATAGGTAATGGAGGGTGCATTGTGGGATTGATGCTAGTGTTTTATTGAGTGTCAGTTGTGTGCTGGCTGTTGGAAAATGCTCACTCAAAGAGCTTAGAAGAGTAGCTGTGAGACTCTACCTACTTCATTCAAAGGTCTCAGAGCTGCACTGTACACTTATGTGTGATATAATAGTATGCATGCATGCATGTGTGGCTCTTTGATCGCAGTCACGCACACACCTGTACACACAGTTAACCTCACTGCTATGGTTGCCTATTCATTTGATTTTATATCCCCTCCATGTGTCGCTTTTTCTCTCGGCCTCTCTCGTTTCCCCCTTTTACTAATCTCTGCAGGTATTTCTCTCCTCTGCATTATTAGAATGCAGCCAATGCTCTCTATTGATGCATGTCAGAGCTCATTCTTTCATCTCCAACATTTAATTTACCATCCTGTTGTGTGGCTAATCCCGTGTCGTGCCATTTCCTCCACTCCTCAGATTGCTCTCTCAAAGCCCCTTCTTTTGGCCAGATAAAGGGGAAGGTAATCGCCATTGTCAGCCACAGATACACCGCCGTGGCCCTCCCCTCACCGGTTCCCCCCCACCCGGGTCTAAATGAAAGGGGCTGTGCTGGCCTTCCGCCCCACTAATCACTGGCCTGCCTCTCGCTAAGAGTGGAACCAGCGGCTAGTGCACTTTCATCATGAGAGGGACAGAAAAAGAGTGAGGGAGTACGAAAGACAGGGAAATCAAGAGAGAGAGTGAGAGAGAGAGACAGAGGGAGAGAGAGAGAGTAGACCTTACAATAATGTACTGTGGCAGTACAAAGTGCCAATTAACTTTTGGCTGCACCTGCCGTTGGTGTGTAAAAGTAGCAGATACTGGTCATAAATGTTTCTCACCGGCCATGAAACTGTACATAATTATTACTAAATATGTTTATGTGGCAATTTTGCTGTTTATTTAGCTGTTTTTGTTTTGCATGTTTTTTATAAACAGCACAAGTCATTGAAAAAATATTTCAATATGTGTGGAAAGATGCAGTTTAGGTGGACAAAAACTAGGCATTCTAGATAAACATAATGAGTAATATTCTACTTAGGAAAGTCATCAGAAAAAAAGCTGTGTTTTTTAAGTAAATGGTTTGTATGTCAGACTAGGTCAAACTGTTATAAACTGTTAAGTTCAAAGTATATAATGTTGCAGTTCCTGTAGTTCATTGCGTTGGCAGTGCAAATGTTGTGGGTTTGATTCCCAGGGAACACATGTACTGATAAAATATATACCTGAATGTAAAGTAAGTTGCTTTGTGTAAATCTGCCAAATGTATAAATGTAAATGCAGTTGCTAATAATAGTCCAACTGGAAGATAATCAGTTTAATTATCTGTTTACCTGACAAAAGCAATTGTACATGCATTTAATACTTGTTAATTTTGGACAATGGGCAATACCACAGTACAGTAATGGTATCAGTGGTAATTACCATAGTACTTTGAAATACACCACAATTTTAAATACTTAATATATTCATACTTGCAGTACTCCAAGGTGCTGCTTTTAAGAGTACTATGGTACGTGTCCAAAAATAATACTGTGACATTTTTCAATGCTTTCTCAAGTGAGGTTTTCCTAAATGAAATTTATCTGCAGTGGATCATATATTAAATATCAGATGAATCAGTGAATCTGTGAATTGTCATCATTAGTTATTAATGTTATTACAGCTATGTATATATCAATACAAAAATATAAAGGTACACACATTCATTTCATTAAAGCATTATTAAACAATTGATTAGATCCCACCTTCTACTATAAAATATAATCAATGACATAACATTGCTATTTAACAACAATAACCATACGCTTTGGGCTCCATGCAGTAATATTACGAGCATGTGTTTTGTGTCATCACTGTTGCTAAATTGTTTATTTTAGCATGGCCTGAATCCTATATTAACCAATCAGCATCCCAAACCGAAACTATGCATTTTAAAATATGTTGCTATACTATATTACACAATTCTATAAATCCAGAACCTTCTTCCTTTGTAGGAATGGCATTGGCATCTATAAATTCAATTGCCAATTATCAATTGCCTCTTGACTTGAAATTGATCCAAAAACATCTGTTAGCTGGAGGACACAAGCCGGAGTGGAAGGGCACGCTACATGCAGGGCTCTTCACTTGTGTCAGACACTAAAACCAATCACCTCTTCTAACATGTCTCATTACAGTGTCTGCCTGAGAGTGGGAAATCCTCTTTGACTTAAGTTAAGGGGCTGCTTAATATACAAAGCAAATTAATGGACAACATAGGCTGATGTTGCAGTGGTACTTGGGGACATGGGGGGGGTGATGATGGTGATGGGGGAGATGATTGCTTGTGATGTGGCCCTAGCTTAAGGTTGTAATCCCTGGCCAACAGATTCTCTTCGTCTCTTTGCTCGCACGGAGGCCCTCGGCCAACGGATCACTCTGAGCTTAATTAGAGGGAGACGGAGAGAGAGAAAGCAAGTGCATGCAAGAGAGAAATCGGATGGAGGTGTAGCTAATTAAGATCATAGCTAGTGCTGAAATGCTCTAAATTGCAGCTCTGCGGGAGATGAATCCCCGGGGAAAAGGATAGGAGAGAGGATCAAGCAAGACTGGGAATATTCTTTTCCCATATAGTCCGAGATATGGGCCCGGGTCAGGGATTAGGTGCTGACTGTGAGTCAGTGAGTTGAGAGGGTGGTATTGCTTGATCATTTTGTTATCTTTCAGTTGTACACTTAATAAGGAGGTGTTGGCTGGATTATGGCAGGTTTTGTCATCTGTTTTTCATTGATATGGTGAATCATGGTTTTTATTCAATATAAGAAGGAAGAGTAATGGACAGATTTAAAGCTTTGAAGGCGGTGTGTGTAGATAGGAGAACCGTACGAATGAGTTTGAATCGGGGAAAGGTGAGAGTTGTCTTAATGCACGGAAAGAATGTTCTTTGACAATTTTGTTATAGACAAGATCTCATCATGAAATGTTTCTAATTTTTATGGTAAATTAATTATATAAAATGTGACCTTTTTGGTATGTAATTAGATTAGGATATATATTCTGTTTTTGCTCAGAACCATGGCATAGCGGTTGGACATTATTGAAGTAGTTAGCTGGACATATTATTGAAGTAGGTTAGCTGGACATATTATTGAAGTAGGTTAGCTGGACATATTATTGAAGTAGGTTAGCTGGACATATTATTGAAGTAGTTAGCTGTTAACTTAGCATTATCTTAGGATTCTCTTCAAACTATTGCTCTGACATGACAGTAGTTAATCTGAAAGAGAAAACTGACAATGAAGGAAGACAATTGGCCACTATAATGGCCATTATAATGCCCCTGTGTGGCAACTTGGCAATGCATACTTTTGATAGCGATCCATATTAACATTAATTTTAGTCTATGATGTGTCCTGATCACATTCCCTTTCGATTTACTCAATAATTTTCTTAAAACAAAAAGTTCCTTCATCCTCACACACACACATAAAAACCATAAAATGTGCAGATGTCCAACATTTTAAGATATACTTCAAAAACAGAAACTCTGTGGTTAATTCAGGTATATGCTTAATATCAATTTTCTACCATTTACACTTCAGAATATTTTGTAAACCCAGAAGCCCATTAAGATTTTTCAATGGGACATTCACATGTTTAAAAGTAATATTATTATTAATAATAATATTTCCCTAATGCCACACGGTAAAGGGTTTATGCAACTAAGCTGCTATTGACACACTGAGTGTGTGAGAGGTGAAAGAGCCCGGGGCTATGACAGCCCTGTATGTCTGTGTTTCTGTGATGGGTTTTCCTCAGGCTGCACTGATCTTGACTCCCCCGCTATGTCATTACTTAATTGGCTCTTTTGACTAGACGTGTACAGTTTTGATTGTTACATCCCTCTGGCATTTTACACAAGCTTGCAAACCCACAATGTTCTGTCTTCTGACAAGTTAAATTTAGATGCCATGTTTTGGGGACAACCCTTAATAGACGTCAGAATTTGTTGGTTTCACTTATTTTACTTTTCCACTAGGATTTATTACATTCACATTCAAAGTGATAGCTATTGAAAAATGACCAGTGTAACACAATGAACAAATAATGTGTAAATCATTGTCTCTACAGTCTATATCAAATGTAATATTTACTAGAATATAAAACAGTGTGTCTCTGTTAATAGAGAGGATATCTGTTACACAGAGGGTTCACACTGTTTCGTCTTTGGGGCGAAAATCATTTAGGCAGTTAAACACAGTCAGATATTTTCCTCGCTGCTCAATTTCTCCTCGCTCTGAAACTTGACCTTTGGTTTTGGAGGATTTTATATTAGCAGCCCCCGTCTCCTCCGCCAGTTGATAAAAGCAAAGTTTCTGAATGTAGCGGGAGAGCTATTATAGTACAGCCCCCCTCTCTCTCTCAACCCCCTTTCCCCCAGCACCTCTCACCTTTAAATCTGTCTTTTCATATTCCTCTCAAAGCCCCTTGTCTGAGAGAGAAAGACACACTAAACAGGATCTCTGGGCAAACAAGTGATGGGGACAGAGAGGGTGAGACTGGAGGGTGAGAGCTATAGTCCACATTGTTGAATGAGTTTTATACGAAGAAGTAAAAAAGTGACAGAATAACTGCTCTTTTTCTGTGTGTTTTCCATAGATTTCATGTTGCTTTTTGAGGTGTGTAATAAGAAATTCACATATCAAACTGTGACAGTAATGAAACACACTGCTGTTGGGGTAAACCAGGAGTGAAATATTAGAGCCATTTGGAACCAGTGAAAAACAGGTAAATATAGGAAAATATTAGAAAAACAGACAATTAAAAAAGGTTATATAAACATGCTTGTATCTATCTCTTTCTTTCTCTCTCTCTCTCTCTTTCTCTCTCTCTCTCTCTCTCTCTATATATATATACTCTATATTTCACTAGATAGATAGACAGATAGATAGACACCTCTATAATAGAGCTATCTACAAAGATATTTGTCTTCTTAAATCCCAGACAAAATAATTTTATCACATGAAAATTATACACTATGACGCATACATATACTGGACAACAGTCCAGTAGTGTGTTACAAAATGTTAAGGTTTACCAGAAAAGCAAAAAAAAGTCTATCAATGCAGCATCACATAGGAATTCATATGATTTGATTCATATTTCAATTTGGAGATTAACGGCAACTCGCAACCAACAGGCAACATGGTGAGACAAATGAAATGGGTAATGAGGCTATATGAGGCAATCCTGCACACTGGCCCGGCAGCCATAGCTGTGACTATGCCGTTTAAAGAAACAGTCAAACGGTAATCATGCAGCCGTGAATCATAAGCCTTAGGTAAGCTATGTAATGCTGGTAAGACGGTGAGCTGTGTTTTATTGGTGCAGAAAGAAATCCCTCACACCATTCAGAGAAAGAATCACAACAGTAATACCATTAACTTGCACCAGGGATCTCCAAATGCCATTTAATTGCCAATAGCAGGCCTATTGTTTGGTGCGGGTAAACACAGACTTGGCAGGAGGGGGGTTCAAGTTGAAGGAGTGTCAGACTCTGGGCGTCTGGCGACCAGTGGCCCCTTCTTCCAGTCGCCGAAATTCGAAGAGGGATTTATACACACACACAACCATAGCCCCCTCATCTCCACCTAAGCTCCAGAGTAACTAGCTTAACTAAAGTCTTCAGAGACGGTAAATTGGGGCAAAGTCTTCTCTTCCTCTTCTTAATACCAGATTTGTTCGACAACGTGATTTGAGGCTTGTCTATTCAAGGCCTTTATAGGGTTCTGAGCAAAGGGCTTGAGGCTCAAGGCCATTTTACCCCACTCATATTATAAGCCCATTTTCATCTGTGTGCATCATGTGGATGTGTGTGTGCATTTACATTAACATTTTGGCAGACATTTTTATCCAAGCGACAAACAATGAACTAAAGAAATACATTTTGTTAGTTTCCATGTTCCTTGAGGCTTGAACTCATGACCTTGGCATTGCTAGCACTATGCACTACAAGTTGCGCTACAGAACCTGTGTGTTTGTTACAAATGTGCATCTATACTTCTGGTTATACCTAGGTTTTGGTTTCATCGTTCATTTATACTGAATGCAAAGCAGCGCTATGGCAGGTGGCCGTAATGTTGTTATTTAGCTAAGTTTTAGCCATGTGGCTATCAGTTTCTCTTTTATAATTTTCTCTTTTATGTCCAACAATGGTTTCAGTGACAGTGCTGAATGTTTATGGCGCTCAGTTTATGCAGTAAATACGTGTCTTAGGGGGTTTTGTTCACTGTTCTCTGACAGGCTTGTTCTAAGAGAGCCGTGATTGGCTGTGAGCGTCGTGCAGTATGTGTGTGTGTGCTGTAGCTCTCAGTAAACTCTATTGTCCACAACTAGAGTCTGGGCAATGAACAGCCATCAGTAGTCCTCTCCGCTGATTGAGCTTGACAGCGCTTCAGGAGGAGGCAAGGAAAACGTTTCAGCCTTTCATTTCAAAATAAAAAAAGATTTAAAAAAAAATCCTTTTTTTTTTACAGAGGCCTTTTTCTTATCTCGCTCACGCTGGTTTTTCTGTTCTTCTGGCCATGGCTTTAAATAATGAAGAGTTGGATTAGAATGGACAAACAATCAAACTCTCTCTGTCCTTCTATTATAATACTTTTTATACATAACATTAGCTATCCAATGCCTCATCCAAGTCAATATCTCTCTTTAATTGTTGTTTATTCAGGCCCTTTTTGTTTGCGTATACATTTCGCATCGTTTGTGCTCTTTTTGTTCCTAGGTTGCTGTTAGGCTATAAAAAACAAAAAGTGATTAATATGCATCATTCCTATATGCAAAGTGAGATTGTTTTTAATGTAGAAAGCAAACAACAAGTATTCTGAAATATATATTAAATTAAATTGCATTCATTAATACATTACTGTGACAATTAAAAATAGCACCTAAAAGGGTAAGTGTTCATTATATGTTAAAATGTTTTGAAAATATTTATTTTAATAATATATTTTAAACAAATAAACAATATTAAAATTAAGACAAACATCGCTGGTTATGTTGATAGACCAGTAATTTTGTAAATAAGTAAATAGCTGGTGAGGTTGGTCAACCATCAAGGCCTTTCTGGTGGAGCTGGTTGACCAGTGAAAGCTTGCTGGTTAAGTTAGTTAAAAAGCCTGGTGGGAACACCAGCATCCCTGAGGGACCAGCATTCTATGCACAACATATGCTGGTGACCAGCAATGCTGGTCTTTTCAGCAGGGAATATGTTTGAATCACACAGCGTTGACTACAACACACAGTGAGTGAAACCCACACCGCTGTGAGCTTTATTTCTTGTTCTAATATGATGGGTTCGGGCAGACAAAGTCCCCAATGCCTCACACTCTTTATTTAATGCAAATGACTGTCATTTAGAATCCAGGGCATTTCTCTTGGCAGCACATTGCCTAATCAATGTGAAGAGCCGTGTAAAAAAACATTGGATCTCTGTAATAGTTGTTTTTGACCGAGTCAAGTGTGGCTGCTAGAAGTAATCTTAACCTGAGATTCGATTATGAGTGCCTGACTTAGCAAAAGGAGGAGACTTGATCGAAATGGGGGTATATGTGTGCCTGCACAAATATCTTTTGATGTACATTTTTGTACATTTTGTACAAAATTATGTACATTTGTTTAATGAATTTTTTTTTTTACAAGTAACAAATATTTTTGTTACTTGTACACAAATACTAGATGAAGATCTGTCATCTTTTACCTACAATTATGGGTATGATTGGTTGAAAAAGGAAATATGGGAAAATGTTTAATTTTATTGCATTTATTATTAATAACAAATTTACTTTGAACATTGGTATCTTTTATCGTATTGTTATTTCCATGATTTTATAAGCACACCCCTTATAAAATCATAATGCACAGCTTCTCGTCTTGCTTTAATAAGCCACAGCCCATCTTTTATTGTTTTTAACATGTGATTAACACACTTATTGATCATAATCCTTGAAGTGTTCTTGTGGTAACAACACTGTCTTAAGAAACTTGTGTTATTATTGCCACAGAATTGCAGAGTTCGAGACTTGTATGTATGATTTCTGTTCTAGTCATTGCACTTTGAATATTAACTCTCTGCAATGACAGCACGAGGGTGTTGGCATCTGGCCTCTGGTGGCAATTCACAGTCAGCTGGTGTCAGATGGCCTTGATCGTGCGCAGGTTACAAAAGAGGCATGTGGCAAATTTCAACTCAAAATCTTATTGTCACCTTTTTAATAACAAGCTATCTGTTTTCTGAACGCAGTGTTTGGGAAAAAGATCGACCGGAAAGGGAAGGAGATTATGGAACATCCATCCTCACAGGCTCCGGAAATTCATATTTATTTTGTTTGCTCCTCAAAGGCATGGTTGGGTTCAGATTTGGCCCATTAGGGAATCTTTACATCCGTGATCTACATCATGCATGTAGATCTGTAAATTTCAAATGTTCCACATGGTGTCATTTAGAATCAACAACAATGACAAAGATGAACAGACGTCTAATTTGAGCACATTTGAAGAGGTTCAAACCCTCGAGACAAAATGACTTTGAGATGATCTTTTCTAAAAAAGGAGAGAGGACAGAATAGGTGTTGAAATAGAGGAGAGATTGGTGAAAGAACACTATGAACAGAATAAACGCATGCTATGAAGTGGATCTTTCCGTCTTTCCCAAGGACTGTCTCTCTCTCTCTCTCTCACTCTCTCTCTGCACCTCTCTCTCCTTTTTAATTTTTCCCTTAAATACAACAGTGAGCTAATGACAGCAACATAAACACAAAAAAGGCAATTTAGCTTCTTCTTGTCAAACTTCTTTGAAAATAAAGAAATTTTAATTACGGTGCATAAAAAAAGAAAAAAGGAGGCGGGCGGGTGAAAGAGAGAGAAAACACTCACGCACAGTAAACAAAGCTGAAACAATTATCTTCTGGTGACCAGTGTGTGTTTTTAGAACACTCATTTAATCTTTTATTTACTGCAGAGGGAGGAAGAGCGAGCGTGTATGCATGAGTGTGGGAGTGAGAAAGAGACACTGAGAGATAGGAGTGGAGAGGAGGGGTGAGAGAGAGGCTAGGGTGAAATAAACAAGATAATGTGCAAACATTTTTGCATATCCTCACCCTAAGCAAAAGATGCATTTTTATGAGGCAAATCATTTAGCTAGTATTGTGTGTATAGGGTTTTCATGTGTTGTTGATGGCAAAAAAAACGACATAGAGTTCACTTCAACTCAACTCATCCAAGGAACTGACAGCTACTGGAGGACAACTAGTAGACAACAACATAGTGGTACAAGGGGATTCCAGAGGGGATTCCAGAGATACTCTGCCCTCTGATGCTTCTAGCAGTCGTACAAGGGTATATGCAGATAAACAGTATCAAAGTAACCATATGACAGTTGTGGACATCCGGATGTTCAAAGGTGAGTTTACACTACTGAAAAGACCAACATATGATAGGCTTCTTAACAACGTTAGACGGTAAAACTTCTCTACCATAAAGCACATGATGGTCAACCAAATTTCGCTGGTGATTAGAATAACTATGATGTTTCACCAGCTGAACTAGTAACTAACTAACTAACTAACTAGTAACAAACCAGCATGAAGTAGCAAAAAACAATCTTTCCAGTTAGAAATTATGCCTTATGCCTACTTTGGATTATTCACCACCAGCAAACTATTAGTATTAGCAATGCCACCTCACATTGTTGGACCTTCCCCTAGGTCACAGGATATTGGTTCAAACTGTCCTCATAGATTGCAAAAACTCTTGCATGCATGTCCCACTGTATCTGCAATACATGCAGAGGTAGCTGTAGCACTTCCAGCAATGCACAATTACAGTGGGAACAAGCAGCAATGGTGTGGAAGTGATGTGAGAGGCACTCAAAAGGCTATTACATGTGTAGGCCACCTCTGAATGACATATGGTGATTAAACTAAGTGGATGTCCAGCGGGAGACCGGTGTATAAGAAACTTAATTAAAGCTATCACTGTCAACTGACAAACAAGCTTATTGACACCTCGGCCTGTGCTGCCACATCAGCTCACGTAGATCTTTATCGGTCTTTATTCAAGACATTGCTGACTGGCGTCTGCTGGTTTCGCTTTTAAAGGGTGTTAAACACGAAGCAAGGCATCAATGTTATCCTTACTGTGCCCCTTTCACCAAGTTATGTGTGTGTGTTCGTTCATTGTGATTGGTGGGGCAAGATAGCGGAGAGGGGCCACAAAGCTCCATTTGCGATGATCAGGAGAAGGAGAGGTGAGGGAGAAAATTCCATAGGATTAATTTTCTCCAAGGCGCCCCCACACCCCTCTCGAAGTCCCTAGCCACCCCCGGCCGCAACTTCAGCTGTGCAGCCCGGTGTTAAAAGGCCCAGAGGAATACCGTCTTTGTCATCCCGTCGATTTGTGGGGAAGAATAAGAGAAGTTTAATCCCCATTGTCCGTGGGTCTGGTCGGGAGGGGTGTTGGCGGCTGTAAGATGATCCAACCGGCCTCGCTAATCCCCCCCATACCCAATGGAACCTCCCCCCCACACACCTCAACAATGGCACAGTCCTAACTGGGAGTCAGACCCCAATATGCACATTCTAAAAAGGAAAATAAAGTGAAGTAAAAAGTTGCAACAACAGAGAGAATGGAGTGTGAGATGGAAGGACAGAGGGCGGAGGAAGCTAAAAGAGGTGTGGGTGGCAGAATACCTTGTGTCCATCAGAAAGCTGTTGTTGCTCTTTTGTGGGCTCCTTGGCAACAGGGTATGCTGTGGGACTCCCTCATAACCTCAGAATTCATCTTACAAATAAAACTCCACAACAAGGGGAAAGAGCAGGCCTTCCTTAGGAACCAAGGAACTCCAGCTACCACAATATCATGTCTTTACCTCAATTACAATTTGAGGACCATATAACCATTACTGTGGCATGACAAAAACTTTTCTCAATTTTTTAAATTAGCACCTCAGAAGTTTTGAGCAATACTGTTTCAGTAATGGGGATTTTACATCCCAGTAATGATTTCCATCCCATTTGAATCATCATGAAATTGTTATCTCCAGATACCACCCACATCGAGTTTCCAGACAAAAATACGTAATCATAGCACAGGTTTGACTATGTTTATAGTGTGTGGTAGGCAGTGATTGGAAAAGGTTGGAAGATAAGGGTAGGACAGAGCACAAAGCATGGTACATGATGCCAATCATACTCAAAATCTTTAAACAAGCAGAGGAGAAGAACATAGAAAGAGAGGTTGATGAGATTTGAGTCTGGAAGATAGACAGAGAGTCTGGGGGGAGTTTGGATGACTCAGTGGACCTTCAGGGTAAATATGTTGTTATTGGCTGTTACTGACTCCACCACTTGGGACATCCACACTCTAACAGATCTGATGAGGTACAGTTGAGAGACAGAGAGAAAGAGGCTCAGTGGGGGTAGGGTTAGAGAGAGTGAGAGAGCCAGAGAAAGGGAAAGAGCCAGGAGACAGCCGTTTAAAATTCAGTTTCCTGGGAGTGAAGAGGCTAATCCTGCCTCCGTAATTCCCTGCAGCAGAAGCAAACCCCCAACCCTGCCTCCCTTCCCATGATCATCATTGCTGCTCTCCTCTCTCGCTGACTCTACCCGATCTCTTTATTCCTCTGTCTCTAATATTCTCTAGTGCTGTCATTTGCACTGTCTCACTATTTCTCCACTTAATCTCTTGCCGTCTCTCTACCTCTCTGTCTCTCTTTCCCCTTCTCTCACTTTCTCCCTCTCTCTTTCTCTCTCTGAGTGACAGTACAATGCCCAGACCCTCACATGCTTATCTAACTCTAGCAGATGGTCGACTTGGATCAATGCACACATGCCACGATCAATGGCTGCGATAAAAAGCGGCGGGGATGGTACTTGTTCCCCTCTCTCTTTCTCTCCCCATTTCCCTCCCTTCATGCCCATCCTGCTGCCCGGCCCGATTGTCTCTCACTTCCCCACATCTGCATCTGGACCGGCACCCAGAGAGGGGAAGCCTGGGAGAGCAGGGTCCTTCCAGGCCTTAGGGGCAACCTGCTGCTATTGCCTGCTGACTTTTGTCCTCCAGTATTTCTCTCTGAGTTTTTACCTCCCCTTCTTCGTCTTTGCTTTCGTCTTCTAGGTCCTGCCTGGGCCCAATCCCCCACTCACTATCAGAGTTCGCCTTAACGTGAGATTGCTGTTCTACATCTCTGCTCCAATCTCTTTCACACCTGCCCACCTGCCATTGCAGCTGTATTTGTTTATAACACAAGTTGCAGGCATCCATGACATGTTCTCAGAAGTGTGTCAAGCATTCTAGGTGTTTGTCGAACTCCCCTACAAAACCCATTAATAAATGCTCAACTTTACATACACCCCACACAGCATGCCCCCACCGTTATCTCAGAAATCTGACCTGCTTCAGTTACTCTCCACACATTCAGACCTTTAACATTTTGAATGTTGACTGTAACATCATTGGACTACTAAACATTGTTAAAACCTATTGTTCACTGACTAATTGTGGAACAAGCTGTATAGAGTATATTAAGGGACTGAAATCAAAAGATTTTTATATAATGCCTTTAACTTTTGTAAAATGCTCATTTTGATTACATAAGCAACAAAACCGAACACCTTTTGTTAATGACACAGAGACAGTTTGTGCCTACATGAATGGCATAAAATGACAAACAAGTCCTTGTAGATTACTCAAAATGTGACCTTGGCTGTCCTTGTTAATTGTCTCAGAAATCAGTTTGAACACACTTCAGTACATCTATCCAAAGAGACTAACTTGCAAGTTAGCAACTTTTAAAGCACACTGTTCAAAGTTTACCAGGGTAAGCTACCTCCTTTCCTCCTTTAGAGTTTTTTTAATTGGGCATTGGTGATGTAATAAGCCCATATGTATTAAGCCGTCTTTTTTTCTCTGCATAGATAGAGAGCATTGTGGCAGTATGGACACCTCTGCTATTTATACTGCTCAAATCCTCATGAATATTTACACTGAACAGCGATGGCAAAGAGTGTAGGCAGACACCCTGACAAATAGCTCTCATAGGGAGGATTTCACTCTTACAGAAGACACAGTTGTTCTGGAACTTTTCAACAGGACTGCATCTCACCAGATGGTTTGGGTACTTACAGCAAAAGTAATCAATTCTCCCATAATATATTACTAACTATGATAAGGAAAAAAGTAATGCATTAGTTTAACTAATTTTCCCCTTAAGAAATCTATCTATATACATCTACAGTATCACACATATGGTCTAGAGTCTAACTCATATTATAATTTTCTTGACAAGAAAATTTCTTTCTTCAAAAGTCTTGGCTTGATGACTTGACTTGGTAAATATTAGAATACTTCACTTTGATTTTATTGCAATTACTTTTTACTTGGACTTGAGCTGATGACTCAAGACAAGTAATTTCTCACAGAAAACTCAAATCTTCAGGCCTAAATGCTCTTTTGATGAGTACTTCTGTAGCAAAGTTTCTTTTTTGGGAAAGCATCAAATGTGTGTGCCAGAAAAAATCTATCTTGCTTTGTGTCATTGAAAGCAATCTAGACACAAGGTCTAGTTACTTTTCAAGAATTATTTTAAAAAACAAAGAGTCAAACAACTCGCTAGCCCACATGAGTGGCATTTATTTGTCATTTGCACAGCTTACACTGGGGAAACTGGGCAGTAAAATGCTTGCTGACAAGGCTGAGACTTACAGTAACATTTGTGGGACTACACACATATTTTGTAAATATACAATACTTACTTTAAAAATACTTTATTGATTGCACAAATTGATGACCATATACAATTTAAAACACAAAGCTAAACACAAGGTGGAGGGCACTGGGGTATTACAGTGATGTATGCCGTTACGTAGGTAGAACCATAAAACCTGGACAATAAATATGAATAAATAGTAACAAATACAATAGGAGTGAAAAGAATTAATAGTAGGAGGTAGTCCTGAGTAAGAATATTGTGATAGAATGTCTGAAGTGTCTTGCCTGTCTATAGACTTATGACCAAGGGTAAAATAAAAACAGCTTAATCAGATTTATATTTTTTAAATCTTGATTTTGTTGACTGATTCTATATCTACTACAAGCATAACAGCAACATAATGCACATTGAGTGAATAAATTAATGAATAAAGTTTTAAGACACCCAAAGAAGTGTCCTTGTGAATTACCTCAGTATTAATATATACAGCCTGCTTGGATAAGTGAGGGCTGCCATGCCATTCAGTTAACCAAAATCCTTGTTAAGGCTGTGTAAACTTATTTAATATGGATTAGAAGTTGACGCAAACACAAATGTGGTTTGTGTGTATGCTATGGCAGCAGAGAAGTCATGAGGCCTGTCCGCAGTATCTAATCCTTGTTTAGGGTGTAGTGAGGCACAGCAGATTAGGTGGCCTGCTCCTCATGCCACCCACAGTTACAAGCATCATATTCTCTTCCTGCATCTATCGCTTGCCCTCTATTTCTCTTTTTCTCTCTTTAACACACATGACAGAGAATTTTCCATTTCTTAAAAGGGCTTATAGATTGTAGAAAAACACTGAAACAGAAAACATTTTACAAAGGAACACAAATCAACAGAAACTGAATTGATTTCTAGTGTTCCGGAACTTGACTGTTAATTAAAGTGGGAATAATTGAGCACACTTCGGTTGAAACAAGGGATTTCACTGATGTGTTATCAAATTTCAGTTAGAAAAGCCATTTTTGCATTGTAAAAAATGGTGTGAAAAACACTTAAAGCTAAAATAAACAATTATACTCTAAGTGAGGGTTTGAGTTTCATCCTACTGCGGCCAATAAAGTAAATGTAAAGTGATGTATCTAGCACTTCAATTAGAAATGTGTTATTACACAGTTACACTGCAATTAATTAAATCATTTCTGCCTTGTTTTCCAATAAATATCCAACCATTTTAAAATCAAGATTATATTAAGATATGATATTAAGATACAAAGGGGTTGGTAAACATAAATTGGTGAGGTTTATATGCTTAAAACAAACAATCCACATATATTCTCTGAAAACAAGTCCATCTTACAATATTGCTTCTCAAGTAAATTTCAAGGATGTTTAGATATTTGTACTGAAAACAAGACAAGCTGATTTTAAGAAAATGATTTACCTTGTTTGTATAGCATAGGATTTACTTTGTTTGTATATGCTTGTTCTTATCAAGATATTTGCTAAGCTGATTTAACAGCATTTTGCAACATTAAATGTTATTGTAAATAATTTCAACATCTTTAGTCATTTTGATCAGACTACGAGAAACGGATAGCTCTTTAATTTTACACACTATTAAATGTATAGTTTGTAATGGTTTAGAATAAGTAATCTATGTATGTGTGTGTGTGTCTGTGGGTGTGTGTGGTTAGATTGCCTGGAGCTGATTACAGGGCCCATTCATCAATTGTCACATGACTTAAAGCCTGAGGGATCTATGATGAACTTCCACATAGCAACACACACGGTCACCTTCTAACCCATTTAATCCTGCTTAATTTTAGTGCAAAAATACTTTTTTGATTGCACAAAATGATGAAGTGATTAAGAGAGCTCCTGGTATCTATTTAAAACCCAACCCACTTATAGATCAGTCCATGCTTCTCCACTCCTGTGTGGCAGTCAATTAAAGACGTAAAGGTATGTTGGTTGTTTTGGTGGGTCCCTCATGCACAGATAGATACAGTACCTGTCGGCTAGGTTAAGTAGTGTAAACATGGGTGTATGCGGGAACTCGTGGTTAGAAGGGTATGCTGTCATCTTGTGTGATTGTGCCTCAGTACATGTGACCGTTTACATTAGAGGAAAGTGCTTTTTTTCCAAACCAACATGGTGTTTGTGAAATGGATGATTTGTTGGCAAACCACCTCCACTACATTGACACCACATAGATCTTATGGAATAAGGTAGCATAATGAGTTTGGAGTGCTGTGGGCTACAGAGACTCACACACACTCTCTCCCCATCCAAATTTTCCACTCATTTACCAACACCTACATTCTGTGGGTGGGCAGACATAGCTGAGAGACAGAACTGTGACCACCCAGAAGCCATTCGAGTCATGTGAATTTTAAATATTTTTGGGGATGTTTATTTCATATGTGTTAAAAAAATGTATGTCATTTTGCATGGCTAAAGATTTAAGATTTCTTCTTTCAGAAAAATGTACTAAAAGGACAAATTAGACTTTTTTCAAATAAGACATTTTTGGTTGTTTTAGATATCCATTTGTTCATCTAATGCAAATTATGAAAACATGTTACATGTTATCTCTCTGTAATAAGCATTTATAATAGATTTATAAACATATAAATTTACAATAATATTTTATTGCAATAATATTTTATTTATATACTGCAGAATAAACTGTTGATCTTTTATATCAGTAACATTATAGTCAAAGTTTAACACAGTCCTAACCTAAATCTTAATAAAGACATTTAAAGATTGTAAGCAGATCATAACATAAGGACAAATACTGTCCTTACTTTCAGCAGTACTTGAAAAAAACCTCAAAAAGATAATTAAACAAATAAATATATGTTTATATATACACGGTAAGCACCAAATCAGAAGAAATTTGTTTTTTTGCATGCAAGAAGGCAGAAAAGTCACTGAAAAGTAATTGAGTTGACATACGTGCCACCTCCCTCCAACAGCTCTGAAAATGCTTTAAATATGAAGAATGTGTGGCTGCAGTAGTGATGGATGGGAGATATTTAGGGGAGTTGTATTCTTAAAAGCCCTGGAATTGGTCCAAAATAAGGCATAAAAACATTCTCTGGTTATAGTGCTGACTCACACCAATTACCTCACAACCCTGCTAATGAAGAAAAAAGAAAAAATTCTGCCTGATAGAAAACATTTCCTAAGCAAAATCTCAATTGATTTTTTCACCATTTTGGTACAGGTACATATCTCTGTGTCTATAAAAGGAGCAATGATGCATGAACAGAGGGAAACATATACATATGCTTCAAACCTGAGCAAAAGCAATACAGATTTTTTTATAAAATGCATATTAAAAATAAATGAATATGTAAAGTAATTGAATAGTTAATAAATATTTATATTTAATAAATATAGAAGAGAGTATCTTATCTGTAGAATATCTTACCATTAACATACTTCTTAACATACATCTTCACACTTCAGTACATGCAATTTGAAACTCTCATAGTTGCATACAGTTACGTTTCTGCAGACTAAAATTAAAATGAAGTGTTAAAATGAAGTGGACCTCATGTCTTAATAAACTCACATGGTCATGGCTGTGTGGGGTGCATAAGCACAAGACGGCTCTGACGCCTGACACTGATTGATGTTTATATGGACCACATCAAGTTTCTGCAGGTCTTGCAGGTAGCACCGGTCTGAGCTGCTAGGGGTCGGTTTAATTGAAATCCGTCGGAGCCCGGCCGCTTTTTCCTTTCCCTGCGTGCCTCACCTCATTTAGCAACACTCGCTCCCAGCATCTCTCTGCCTTTTGTTCCTCAGACCCACCACCAGCCTGTTTATTTTCCTTCTCAAATTAATTTAACAGAAAGTAATTAAATCTTTGCTTCAACAACCAGCCGTACCCAAGTAAATGCAGTGTGATGAAAAGGTGTGCTGAGTTGAGGGAGCCTAAAATCAAGAGAAACTGGTGCCAAATGACTGCTGGAGGTTAAATATAATACTAGAGGTTGGAGTCATAGGGGTTAGGTCTTCTTAATAACAGAACTGCACAAGATTGCAAAAAACAAGTGTAGGTCACATTGTTGTAGGCACAGGCTGTGGTAAGGATGATGGTTTGGAGTTTGTGTGTGTATAAAGTAAGCATTGTTTCAGCCCAAGGAGCTATAATGCACTTGGCAGCTTGTGTGCTCAAGAAGTGAGCTTTTGTGAACAAAATGTTTCCTTAGTTAAATAACAGCTGATCAAAAAAACATTATCAAAAAATCTTTGTGTTGTATTTGAAAATGTTTCACAAAAAACCTCTACAAAACTTCTATTAAACTGACAATGAGGCTGAGACACTTTACTGTATATACTGAAAAATTCTCAGGACTTCTAATATCGGCTCTTAAAATTGATGTCACTAGACTTAAAGTGAACATTGTCATTCTTGAGGGTCTGTTGTTTGTGATTTCTATAGGTGGCTATGGTCTGGTCATTAGTAGACATCTAGAGGTCTGTTCTTTTAAGTAGCTGTCTGGGTGGGTCTGAGGCATGAGTTTAGGGTCTTGCTCAAGTTCAGTAAGTGTCTTTGAACTATGCTGTGGCGTTGATTCGGACAGCCACGGCTGGTATTTGCACAGCAAATATTTTAATCCCCAACTAATCACTTGGTTAGACCCCGTGTGTTAAGGGGGTGGGAGCTCGAGAAGGGTGTTAGCATGTCCTGGTGGCCTGGCACATTCCTCAAGTCAATGACGCCTTTGTTCTAAAGGGATTGTGGGAAGAGTCAAACATGGTGACCCCTGGAGAGGCACCCTCCAAATGCACCACCCTTCCTCCTACAGCCACACCCCCAAACACATGTCAGCTTCCTAATGGACCTGCATGAGTTTGTGTACCACATCGGCAAAGACAAATTAACAACTTTTTACAGAAACATTTATGCAGCTCAAACTCCCCGTTTTTATTTATATCAGCAAAGTGGTTTTAATGCATGCACCTTACTTGATCCCAGACCTGACATTTCAGATCACAAATTCTGGAACAGTTTGGGAACTGAAAAATGTTGGAGCTGTGGTGTAGTAGTTAGCATAAATGCTGTCAACATGCTGAGCCGTGGAGCTCTTTTGGGGATACAAGTTTGAAGCTGGTCTGAGTAATTTCCTGACATTATTCTGCCCTCTCCTTCACCATACTTTCCTGTTGCTCTCTGCTTGGCCACCCCATATAGCCAAACAGCTTCATAAAATAAAGCCTACCAAAAATCACGAATGTGACTGATATGAAACAACATGGTTCAATGTATAAGAGCACACGTCCAAAATTAAACTTTGTGTCAATTCTAAACTATCACAGCAAATATACAGTGCAAAAGGTAAAGAACTGTGATTTTAATACTGGAACCAAAAAGAAAAGCAAAGCTGAAGCAAATGATAAAACGTCACTAGCAGAAATTAGAAAAGAATAGGCTAGAATAGGATGATGTAATTAATTAAAATGAATAAGAAAAGATAATAAGGTAAAAGACTCTCCATCTCCAACTCATTGAGACCAGGAGGAATTTGACAAAGCAGTATGCCAGATCACAGCCCACTAACTGATGGAAAGGCTCATGAAGACAGCGCTGTGGCAGGAGATATGCTTCTGAGAGAGGTTTAAAGAGTGGAACTGATGCATGTCTCATTCGAGCTCTTCACAGCCCTCGCCCAGGGGGCTTGGCTTTCAAAGCTGGGTGAAATGAGCGCACACACGCACAGAAACACACTCTCTCAAATATTTTATTACACAAATTTATTTCATAAAAGCATCCAAAAATGTGTTCATTTTAACTGTAACATGCTTGCTGTACTGGGGCTTCCTGTTTCCCATCCTCTAGTTGCCCTGCTTCAGATGCATAGGCCCAACAACACGCAAGGTATTGACATTATATGAACATATTCCGCTCATGTTTAAGCACCAACAACTGTCTGAATAACTTTCTGTCTTAATCTTCTGTCATTGTCTTAATTTCAAATAATATTGTATTGTTTTATAATTTGAAGCCTAAAAAATAACTGAAAGGTTTTGCATGAGAAGTTTACTTCTCTTATCTTTGAAATAAATGTCATTTAGTTTGATATTGTATTGTAATGCAATAATTGATATTTGTTAAGTAATGCAAAGGCATTCATAGTTGTTCATGTGTGGCTTGAGTATCCAAATACTCTCTGGGGCCACAATATGTCATAAACAATTACTAAGATTATGGAACCTAAATAATAATGTTTAATGAAGTAAATATATTTGTCTGGTTTTAATGGACAAAACCACCAGCAATTGTTTGATAGGGGAGAAAGAGAGAGAGTGAGTGAGAAAGCACGGCCTTGGATTGAGATCTCTGGCCCGTCCCCTGCTGACACTCATGCAGGCAGATCACAGGCTCATCATGTCGCCTGTGTTTGCCCAGAGCCTCCTTCATCAAATGACACATTTGCCACACATTTATCTTTATCAGATCTGCAGAGAAGCAGAGATGAGAGACGGCAAGGGGGAACGGCAGGCGAGAGATATTGCTCCTCTCACTCTCTCTCTTTGTACCCGCCATCGCCTGGGGGCCAATTACCTTCTCCTTCGACAGGAGCCCCCCCTTCCCCTCCTCTCTATCTCTCACTCGCGTTCTCCTGCACTACAACCACAGCAACATCTGCCCCTGAATATGCAATCAGCTTGTCAAGAAATCAAGGAAACATATATACATACAAACGTAACGGCAGGCGTGAAGCTAATATTTACTGACATCAGATCTGCCTGTACAACCTCACCTCTCATTTGAAGCTGAAGAAAGAGAACTGAGTGCTAAGTGCTTCTCAACCCGATACCATCCTGGACCTGACACTGAGACCAACTAACACTTTCTCTTATCCTCTAGTATCCTCTCCTGGCTATTAGCAAATCTAAATCTAAGTGTATTGTCTGAACAATTGCTGATTTAAATTGGGCATAATATGACACACTTGTCGTGCTAAACTATATTAAAATGAATAAAACATGGTTGAATCCAGACAAGTGTTTCTCAGACAAGTCTTTCTTTTATGTATGTTTATATAATTTTAAAAAGGTTCTTCTGTGACATCACAGGAACTTTTAATAGTTCTCCCAGCATTAGATTGCAAAACACATTTTGGAACCTTTATTTTTAAGAGTGCAGGTCTGTTAAACCTATTGTGTTGAATCCCAAACTCTGAAAACCGGTCATTCCAGTGTTGATTTGAAAAACAAAAAGTTTTGTTTATGTTGTGTGAAAAGTGAGGAGTGACACAATGCTTTCCAGCTCTGAGCTTTCTGCAGCTGTCAGAGTGAAACTGAAGAGGAAAAAAGAGTGAAAAAAAGGAAACAGAGACAGACATAGATGCAGATTATCCTCTCTCCAATTTTACATTCAGCGATTGCAGGAGCATCAGCGCCTCAGACAGAGAGAGAGAGAGAGAGAGAGAGAGAGAGGGGGAGAGCGAGAGAGAGAGAGAGGGAGGGGTGGTATGACAGGAACAGGCCGTGTTTTGACAGCTGTCTCTTTTAGGGAACCCGACACAATCTCATCCTGCTCTGAGATTAGAGAATAAGACAGGACAGACAGAGAGAGAAGAAACTGAAAATTCTATTCTTTAAAGTTTAGAGTCTTGTGAGTTTCGAGAAAAAGAAGTTTAAACAAAGTGTCACAGAAGAACATGTACAGAGCACTAGGTTGAATCTGAACCACACTATAGGAAAATGTTGCCCGTTTTTTAAAATGTAAATGTAGTTTTAGAATAACTGTTCTGTATTGGACTCAAGATAACTCAGTTATTCATGGTTTTGTTGAACTTGGTAAACTTTTCAATGTAAAAAACATAAGGCAGGGGAACTACTATTACATTACATACTATTACATTAATAAATTGTGAAAATGTGAATTACAGTTTTATTGTTTTACTTTTTTGCAACACATGATTTACTGTGTAAAAACTTTATACAGTGTAAATATTGTAACTAACACACATTTGTTAAATTGTATTTTTGTTTAAAGTGTGTTCATGTAATTATACTCTTGACCCTATTCTTAAACCTAAACCCAACCCTAACCCCAATGCACCCAGAACAACATAGTAAGTACAATATATCACCTATTTTTCTTATGTAAGCACCGTATTTAAGTACACTTAAAATAAACTCTGACTATTTGTGTTGTTGTCACTTTCATGTATTATTCACAGCTAATCTTTTTACTTTATAATGTGTTTGTTGATTGTCACTCTTTTTTGTGGTTTGTGTAATAAGTGTTGAGTGCCTGAGCACGTCTGGTTGGAAAACCTGAGCATAAATATAATTGTGTCAGTAATTCTCAAGGTCTTACCTATCGCAGACAAATGTATTTAATTGGTGCCTCAGGTGGCCTTGATGTTCAGTTTGCATAGTGCTAATTTATAATTTTAAGTGACCTACAGGAATCAGTTTTAACTAAATAATCATGTGTACTGTAAGTAAGTGACAACATTTCAATTCTGATACATTGATCTTAAGTTTGAAAATCAAAATGTTTCACTTTTAAAAATGTAAAGAGACACTACGGACATACACATATACCTGTACATTTAGGTAAAGTTTATTGTTTGCTCTGTTTAAACAACTTCATATATAAGCTGGTCAAATACTTTAGTGACGCACTTTAAACACACTTGTTTAAACAAAATTATTTTTACAGTAGCAGTAAATGGCAAAAAGCAGCTTTATACTGGCAGTACAGGACAAAGTGTAGGAAAAAAATGAGAGACAGAGACACTGTGAGAGATAGAGAGAGGGAGAGAGTAGATATAGCAGCATTTGCATAATGTCCTCCACCACATTCGGACCCTGAGGCGAGCCGCCCAGGATAACAGAGGGCCAATACTCTTAATTCAATCTCGTTATTTTTCTAATACTTGAGAAATTAATAATTCTGGCCCCCGCCTCCACAAACCACCATGAGCGCTGAGCATCACAGAGCTGCATATGTTTGTAACTTTAACCCAAGCAATTGATGTGGGGAGGCCCTTCAGGCAGACCTACTAATGAATGGATTGCATGTGAGAGAGGGAAGTTAAAAGATGGTCTTTTATAAAGTAATTTAAGAAAATCCTGTTAGCTGGATCAAGTACAAGAGTATAATTTCTCAAAATGGGTGAATAAGTGAAGGGTTTTTTTCTCCCATGTCTCTATCGGGCATGTAGAATGTGAATACAACACAAACACACACAGGCTTGCTTTTAATAAATAAATTGTGAAAGTAACTTAAAACAGGAAATCACGTAGTCTAGTACAAAGGTGATAATTTCAATATTTACAGACAGATGCTGTATCAATCAGATCAAATTGATCATACACAACTTCCTACATAGACAACAGGTCACACAACAAACTTTTTGTGACACACACAGTGAAAGGAGTGTGATCTATTTGTGCTAATATTATTGATGTATATATAATATAATATAATATAATATAATATAATATAATATAATATAATATAATATAATATAATATAATATAATATAATATAATATAATATAATATAATATATAATAATATAACCCATTTCTTGATGTTTCCAGATTTGTATAATTCCCTCATTTTTAAAATGTCATACAACTGATAATTAATTACATTTAAACATAACTCTGCATTTTATTACTCTTGCTGTGGAGAAGTTCAATTGATAATTGTGTCACAACAACACTTATCTGCCTTCAAAACAACATCATTATTCATGACACTGTTTGAATGTTTGACCTTGTTTGAATGTTTGGACTGTAAATGTTTGACCTTTTGTTTGAATGTTTGCACTATAAATGTTTGACCTTCTCTTTGCAAATAATGATATCATACAAAATTACAAAAGTTTTCACTGTCTGACAACAAGAGTATGTGAATTCATAATGCACCACAGAAGGCAGTTGGAAATATATACACAGCAAATGGAAGTCAGATACTATTACATGAGTTCTGTAACAGTAGTTGTGTTCAGTCTCATCTGAATTTACATTACGATATTTTGAAATTATTTTTCATTTTTCATGATTTCATTTTAATGTGTTATTTTATATTTTGCATACTTCTGGCTTTTCATTTTTATTAATGATTTCCAAGTGTCACAATTTTGCTGTAATCTGTAATTCCCTGTCAGTTTTATTTTCAGGTGTCATATGACGTCCTGTGTATCTGTTATCCCCAAATGTTGTTATCGCAAAACGCCTCATTAATTAATGTAATGCTAATTTAGCCTTTCTCCTTGTCTCTCGCTCGTCTGTGCGACGTGCCTTGGGACTCATCTTTACAGCTGGAGGGCAACAGAGAGATACTGAAGTGGCTAGATGGCAAAGACTGACTTTGGTACATACACACTCTCGCGCACACACAGTTATCCTCACTCCTGGCAGACATACACAAACATTCCCAATTTCTAATCTCTCTCCCTCTCTAATCTAATTTTCATCATTCTCTCTCTGTCTCTCTCTCTCTCCTCTGTGCCAGCCAACTCTTTTTCTAAATTCACTACCCTCTCTGCTCTCTTTCTATCTTCTATTTCCCTTTTTGTTCTCTCTCTGCATCTCTTTTCCTCTCCCCTCACTCTGCATCTCTTACAAAGGCAGCAGGCAGTATGCCTCCCCTGAAAATGAGGCCACGCACGGCAAGTATGCAAATGAAAGCAGTGCTGCTGGATTAGAATAGGACACCATATACCCTAAATCATGATTGTCAATCATAGCGAGGGATTAAGGATACGGGCTTATAGACCTAAAAAAGCAACACTTCCCCCCCAGGCGCACTTCCATTGTGAAAGAGGGAGTGTGGGAGAGAGGGCTTCATGGGGGAACTGGGGGCAGCTTTAGTGCACTACTGCCCTCTGCCTTTCTTTCAAAGTTACTGCATGTGTCCTGCAGTTCGGGTTGTATGCTGTTCAAAGATGGTTTGAGTATGGGTTTTCTGGTAGGGCTTTCCTGCTTAGTGCCAAGAATCTCAAAATATTCTGGAAATTGTTTCATTTTAAAACAAAGTTTATACAGTAAATTACAATTACAACTAAACTTTTATTTAAAATAAATTACAGCATTATTAAAATGTCTTTATGTTTCACATAGACGGTTGTGACATTAAGAAAAAGCCCTGCAGATCTGTAAGGATAGCAGACACAAAATAAAAATAATAATAATTAAAGCAATAACAAAGATAAATGCACACTACACACCAACCTCACCCACCTTTCATACTTGTATTCTTCTGGATTCTCACAAACCCATCATTGTGCCCCCTCACTTAGCACTGCACCCTTGCTTCTGTGGGCTTGGCATGAGCTCAAGAACGGGTGCAGGGATGGGTGAAGACAGAGGGCAACATCTGCTTCACAACAGGAGATGTGTGTAGTGATGGCACTACATCTGCTTGCACACACACAAAACTCAAGAACACAAAAAGAAAAAGACTGCTGTAGAACAAAAGCATCAGAAACCAAGCCTGCTGCAAGCACACAAATATTCTCCAAATTAAGCTAATTAAGAATTAAGCTAAAGCAATTTAAGTCTCTTCTAAATTGTCTTAAAGGGATAGTTTACCCCAAAATGGGATTTTTTTCCCCATCATTTACTCACCCTCATGTCATTCCAAACCTATATGACTCTTACTTCTGTGGAACACAAAGGAAAATATTTTGAAGAATGTCCCGGTGGTTTTGTGTCCATACAGTGAAAGTGTATAGGTGCCACTGTTGTGTGGTTACCAACGTACCTCAGAATATCTGTCATACAGGTTTGGAATGACATGATGGTGAGTAAATGATGAAAGACTTTTAATTTTTGGGTGAACTATCCCTATAAAGGAGATCTGACACCCACATTTTAAATCAATAATATTAGGCTTCATTGTGTCTGTTTTAAAAGTTTTTAAATGCACAGTGTGCTTGAAACTTGAACATCCTAATGTAAAAGACTGACATCCTCTTATTACACCCTCCGTCCTGAAAGTACAGAACACTAATTGATATGAGTCTATCGACAGGCATAAGAGCAAAGGGCTAATCGTTCGGCATCATTAGGTGAAGATTTAGCTTAAAAGCTTTGAGCTGGCATTAAGCAAATCTGCTGTTGACATGGATTGAGTGCTGTAATGCTGTATTGTCACTGCTCCAGGAGGCAGAGAGAGGGCGATTTGAGAGAGTGATGTGCTCAAGCTGGGATTTGTGGCCTGCCATAACACTGGAGGGCACTGCAGGCAGCATGGACCAAAGGAATGGTTGTGGGAGCCCTAATAACCCTCCTACCAAATGCTGGATTTACTCTGTAATAACTAATTAAGTGTGTGGGTCAGGGGTGTGTAATCACAAACCACTGTAAAGTTGGTTAAATGTTAACAAAGAAACAACTTGCACAACTGTTTCGCAGACACCTAACTAATCCCTAATGCTCTGATGTTCAACCTCGCTTCACGTGTTAAAAAACCTTCCATGGTTCATCCTGTCCCTAGCATCAGAACGATTCCCAGTTGTAAAGTTTATAGCAATGCTTAAGCTTTTAGAATGGAGAGGTAACTTTATGGAATAACAAATAGTTATTGACAATGACACACCTAAGAAGGCATTGCTCTTAACCAATAGTTTATATATATACATGCCCGATTATGACAAATAATCCAAATTGCTACAAATATCTAAACACAAAACCCACTGACTTTTCAAAGCATGATATATGGACTTTACTGGAACTATATATAAAATAATATTATTATATAACAAAATAATATTATTTATATAAAATGTGCTATTCCAGTAAAATCGTTCTCTCTTAATATTACAATAATTTGTATTAGAGGTTGCACCCCATAACACATTTTTGGTAACATGCAAATCTGACATTGTAGAATGGGAACAATGTTCTTGTTCAGTTTTAAACAGAAATTGTGTAAAATCACTATAAAGGGTAGCTATATGAATAAACCCTTTTGTAATATAAAATCACCTGAAATGTGAAGCGTTTGGTTCATGTATGTTTAGTAGAAAATGAGACCTCACAGTTCATTTACGACTAAACGCAAAACCTTGTGCAAAAATACATTTAAACACGCAAGAAAATTTTTTATATTGTTTGTTACATCAGGGTTAACGAGGACGTTATGGGAAAACTGAGGCCTGTACAGTTTTTTTGTTTTTCATTTTGGCCTATGTACTTTATGCATAACACATAATGATGTATTAAACCGTGTATTTATTCTGAAAGAGAAAAGACTGATAAAAGCAGCACAGTTTCAGAAAGGTTGGAGAACTTTACGTGCATGGTTACGCTAATGAGAATTAAAGTTTGGACACTGAGCGACAACTGGAGAAAGAGCACAACTCCACACGGGAATTCTTCCCCATTTTCCTTTCCCAAAACAAACTTTACCTCTACAGATGTGCGTGCGAGTACGATGGAAATGGTGAAAGTGATGAGCTCTAATGAGCAGACTGAGGAAAGGGAGAGCAAAGGCTTTATCCAGCGCTGCTGTGTTGACAGCGCCGCTAATCCGCGCCACCTGCTCAAACACAGACCCCCATAAACAACAGCGGCGCGCAGCGTTCACGCTCAACCTGAATCGGCCGTTCCCGCGGGAGGAGGCGCGCCCCCGTCTCTGAGCGCCGAGTCCCGCTCGCTCACTACCAACAAACGCTAATCGCCATGCAAAACAAATAGTTTTCAAATGTTTGGAAAAGGCCGCGGTGTTTGCACCGGGGCCTAACAAAATAATTTTTACAAGCTATCCAGTTGTGATTAGGGCTGAGAGAATTGAATTTCATATTCATATTAGCCTAATTAATAGTGCTGTTTAACTTTGTGTATTTGGCGCGGGAGAAACAGAAGCTCAGTCAGCTCTGAAGCGTTTTTATCTCGCGCCTTCGTGACCATGACGACCGCACACATCTTAAACACTGACGGTCGGTTAAGCCTTGCAGTTTTCTCCCATTTTGTCTTTTAAGTCGCAGGAATAATTTTCCTCCTTTGGGAAGATATTACCCTAAACCTTCATGGTTAAGAATACAAGATGAGTCCTTGGGACGAGTCTATTTTGTAAGAGCTATCGAGTCAACTCCGAGGATAATATACTGCAGGCCCATCTTATGGCGTCAATATATTTTCCCCAGAATACGCGAGCTATACAGTGTGCCAAAAATGAATGATACATATTTAACTAGAAACTTTTTTTATAAAATATTCTTCCTCTTTTTTGTCTTTGTTCTGTATACAGAATAAGAGGGGGTCATGTCTGATATACTTTTAACTACACTTTAACTTTGTAAACTTTAAAACAAGATTTTCACCTTTACATTTTTTAAAAGTTTTATCCCATATAGTAAGATATGGGGACATGAAAATACTGCATAATAATTATTACTAAGGGGCTTTGAGACCACCCTCAATTAAACTTGTCTCATTAAAAAGAAGAGGGCAATTTCACACATTTTATTTTCAGAAATAATTAACTATGATGAGCAGCTTTACAGATCTTTCTGTTCACATGATGGATCATTTTAAATTCATGTTTAAATGCAGTACAGTATAATGGAACCAGAACCAGAGCGCCTAATCCTTTCTCTTAGTCAAACACCTCGGTCAAGCTCAGGGGTTACAGATCTTGACCCCTGGCTTTTCAACAGAGCTTAACAGTTAGAGTTCAACTAGTCATATGACATTAATGCATTCACAACATACTCAACTGATGAAAGTGTCCTTTAACTAACAGTTTGCGCCTGGTGTAAGTCACACATTTCTGATCCTTGAACTTCAGAATATCCATATAGTTGCCAAACTAAATAAAACAAAATCCTCACCTAGAATCAAATCATGTTCTAGAATCACTCATCATGAGAAGACCCAACACCATGTAGTTTGAGCAATTTTAGATGTCTTAAAACATATACAACTATAAGAGCAGTTTGCCTCCTTTCTGTTGTGCCTTGAACCACAATCAATTTTTTTAACAATTATGTAGGGAAATTATCAGAATTTTGTTGTTAGCACTGATGCAATTCGTTATATTTCAGAAAAACAGTTGTTAGGTGCAAACTGCAATTCACTGCTAAAATGCTACATTTTAATATTGAGCACATCAGAAAAAGCATAACTGCTTTGTGGGTTGAGGGCAACAAAAACCCATATAGATGGTGATGAACATTTATCATCTTTACAGTCTAAATTAAACTTAACATTTAACATAGCTACTCTTCCCTATGTTAAAAACCATCACCTGTCCTTTTGTTCATTATTCATACAAGTATGAAATGAAAATAGGACTTTAATTACCTTTCAAAGAATGGCAACATTTGTATAACATCTCCATTGTTCTGTTCAAAAGCAGAATCTCTATGAGGCTCTATGTGTGCACAACAGCCTGACAAGCTGATTGGTCCAGAGCAGCGTGCTGAACAGCCCCTCTCATCCCAGCAAAGCCACAGAGAATGGATTTGGCACAATCAAAATAAAAGCAAATAAAACTGAGTTTCTTGACCATCCAAGTCCAGTGACAGAATCATTTGAGTGGTCCATGTTTAATATTATCGACCCACAAATAGAGTCAAGGAGCAGGGAAATGTACAAAACGGCCCTCTACAATTTAGTTTACATTGCAGATTTATGTTCGCCAACTTATTATGGCATAAAAAAACATTTGAGATGAAATGGGCAACTTAAAACAAAATGAAATGCAGAGCTTTGAAATGTTAACGTTTTGTTCTTTAAACTCAAGGTTTAATTTCCACATTGAATCATAGACAAAGACTGCTCAAAAGCCTCTCGAGATTGGCCACTTGTGTTTATTGTCTGTCAGCAGAGCAGCTTTGAATGGATGGCAGTTTGGAAGGCCGTGCAGTAATTGGGGAGCCCTGCCAGTCATTAGCTGAAATGCCGGCCCAGTCGGGCTGAGCGATAGTCTACTCTTAGCTGGACGAAAGCATGGAGGAGGTTCCTGTCAAGGTTGGTCAGCTGCTCCCCAGAGCACACCTGTTTGAGGTTGTCCGGGGCAACAACCAGGAGGTTACACAGTGCATGAAGTGTGTCAAAGAGCTGGAGCACAAGAGGAACCTGTGGAGGGGTTTTAAATACAGCTGTTAGTAAAACATTATGATTATTGGTGCCTGCTTTATAACAATTAAACATTTCATTGTTATACAACAGAGTTTGAAAATTATTATATATATTATATATACATATACATATTGTACTATGTATTATATGTGCCATTTTATTTTACATTTACTTTATACATGTCTGAATACAACAGAAAAACCTGGTTTTAATCCTAATCACTCAGTAGACTAGTTTGTTTGAAATCACATTTACATTTAGTCATTTAAAAGGACGAGAGCACTGAACATTTTGACTTGCGAGCCGACAAGCAAAGTCTACAAAGCTACATTGCGGACATTGAAATCAAATGTTAGTTCATAGTTATTCACAAAAATGTATTTAGAACTGATTAAACAAAATGTGTTTTTTGTACTGGGGTGAACAGTCAATCAATTTACATAAAATTTTGTGTAAAAACTGTAAAATTAACAGAAGTATTTATATCTTTTAGTTCTCATTCTAAAGAACATGGGAACAACTTGTACTCTATTTATTAAGAATTGCCAGATGATCTATTGCTTTCTTGTAATGTAACTGTTATAATTCAGCCCACACATAATCTTCAGCCTTCAGAACTCAGATGAATGTTCTGAAGTTCTCATTATTGCCAAACATTCTTGGTTACAGCTCAGTTTAACACATAAATCCATTCTGCTGGATTCAACAAGTGTGTGTGGGTGGGTCTGGTTATAATATACTGTTAAGAAGGCATAGTTACAGAAAAAGTCAATAAAGTATGAAGTGGAAAAAATGAAACCCAACAAGACCTTTGACCTCCACTCACCCTGAAATCTTTGGCGCTGCGGCGATACTCTGCCACATCACAGATGGCCAGCATGCCACCCATAGAGCTGTAGCTGAACTGCTGCAGGTGTTCATGGATCAGCCTGTGGAATCTCACTCCTAGCTCTGTCAAAACTGTGTCCACGTTCTTACCATCCATGGATCTCCGCACGCGCTCCACCTGCTTGCTCACATAGGCACACACCTTTGAGCATGCCTTAAGGAAAAGCACATAATGTGTTAAAAGAAGAAACAGGAAGAATAAAGCTACAGACACAAAACTCTTTTAAGGACTTCAAGGCGCTACCACACAGTCTTAACAGTACTCAGGTTGTTTTTCGTTTAAAGTACATTTTTTCTGCATGGAATTCTGACCTCATAAGACAATCACTAGACTAGATGTTTTCATTATCTTACTGCGGTGTACTGTATCATGACATTGTTCTCATCTTCTGGTCTGAAGTCTGTTTTCTTCTGCTCAGTGGCCAAAATGTGCTTCATCTGGCCAATCATGCAATTCAGTGTCCTAAAACAAGGAAATGTCACAAAATGTCATAAAAACTGCACTTACTGCCCTAAACTCAGCAAAGATTGTCAAAGATGCTAAACAATAATCAATCCCCTTCAAACAAAGCTGTACTAAAGCCAATTCTGAGAAAGAACTAACCGATCAATCCCAGTGTCCAGCTTCACCTCCATCTGTTCGATCACCTCTTTCTTCTTGTGCAGGCACTCTGTCAACTTAGGAGAGGAGCTAAAGGGGTCAAGGTTCAAACAAATGTCATGGGAAAATCACCAGTCAGAAAAGGCAGAGACAAAAGGACAAAATCAGTCAAACTCACCTGATTAGAGGCATGAGATGATCGTTAAACTGCTTATCAAAGAGGTGAAAGATTGTGTTGGCTTGCTGGACCACATCCAAGAAGTACAAGTTGGCATTTTTGGCATCCGCAGATGGGATGGCTGTGCAAGAGAGAACTGTTATTTAAAATAATACTTCTCTTGTCAAGCAGTTGAACGAGTTCACTCATTCAAGACTTATTTTTTCACACATTTTAAGGATAAAATTACTGTTGGCATTGGTTGTCACAATTTTTAAGTATTGTACATGGAACAATCCATATCATTATCTACTAGTTAGAACAAAAAAACAAGTCCTTAAATGTTAAGATACAAATGCAATTGTAAAGTACATAGCTGCCTTTGAAAACCTTGATAGACAAAACCAGAAACATACTCTATGCACTTGAATGATTAGCCCACGCATACCTAAAAGCCCAATCTCAAGGGCATAGTCTATATGGTCCATACACAAATAATCCACCAGGAGCAGAAAGATGGAGAAGGCATTCTTTGGTAGATCTGCAGGGTCAGACAGCTGCAAATAAAAGAATACGGGGCTGTTATGAAAGTATTTATGGCCCATAGGTTCTTGCATTAAAATAAGAATCTACAGTACCTACAGTTCAGGTTCATATCAGTGCAGTGTTTTTTTCCATTTACCTTGTTGCATCTCTCAAAGGCATGTCGGGTTTCCTGCAGTAGGTTTACTACAACCTCTTGTGAGAGGAGGGTCTCTCCATGTGTGTCAATACTGGGTCCCAGAGGCAGGTTAGTGCGCTGTCTGATTTTCTCTTTAAGTTCCTGCATACTGTTAAAAGTAAAGAGAGAAAATGTAATGGATCTAAAACTTCTATATGACAAAACAGCCCTAAGCTTACAAATCATTTCTGCCCTTACAAAAATTAACCATGGTTTTACTACAGTTTAAACCATCAAACATGGTTAATATAGTTAAACTATAGTAACCACAATTTAACCATGGGTTTGCTACAGCAACCATAGTTTAACCATGGTATTTGTAGTGAAAGTGTGGTCATACAAATGGTAATTAGTTAACTGAACAAAATACAGCTCCTTACCTGCCAGCACCTACAGGACGTTTTTGGTGGTTCTTTGAGTCGTAGTAGCGTTGGAGAATCATGCCGCTACGGCTCTGTAGATATTGCCGCTCCATATCAATGTAGCTCTCCAGATAACAGGAGAAGATGTTCTTTATCAGCTTAGAGAGAAATGTGTGTTTGTCTGAGCCCAAGTTAAAATCTGTGAGCTTAGCAGCCAGTGCCGTTGTGCTACAAAAACAAAAGAGCAAAATAGGTCAAAATCGTGGTGATCAAAACCAAAATGGCGTTTAGTGTAGTCTTAGCATCAGACCGCATACAGTGCATAAAACGTCAGAAATTGCCAGTTTCAATCTGATTGACTGGCTGAACAATTTCCACATGTCAGGAGGCATGTTTTATTCAATCCACAAGGAAACAAAGTTGTTTTCCGTACAAGGTACAGGTTGATACAATAAATGCTGAGAACTAGTTGCTGGATTTGCTAAACTCTGGGAGGTTAATGGCACAAAATCATTTAAGGATATTTAAAGTTTTGTTTGAAACTTTTACTAGCCAATAAATGGTTCAGGAGCACATTTTAGAGTTTGATTTTAGATTAGCAATTTTCAAACATCATAAGAAAAAGCTAACTGTGGATTCTTCCATTTAAAGTAGGTGGCTCCTGTCGGCTGATCAATACCGTGTATAGAGGTCATAGAGGTTCTTGAGGTATTGCTCCACATCAGAGTTGCGGGTCTCATCTAGTCTTTCTTTGACATGAGCCTGAAATCATAAACATATTCAAGTTTATTTAATTATTTTAATTGATTTGAAGCTACCTAGCTGTTAGAAAAGTACTGACCAGTACTTTTGAAAACTTTGTACATTTGACAGACAATGGTGCATATTTTGAGTAAATTTGAGTAACACAATACTATAGCAAGAAGGCTTTTACCTGTATCTTGTTCTCAAAGATGCTTTGAATGAGTTTAGCCATGACAGTCTCTGGACTGCAGAAGATTTCTCCAACCTGCTGATTAACCCGCTGACACAGAAGAGCTATGTCTTCAAACACTTCATTCTGCATATATGCTCCCTACAGACAAGAAAGACAGGCTATATAGTAATTCTACACACATTGGTTGTTTTTCTGCAACAGCTGTTAAAATATACTCTTAATAGATAAGGGAAATAATGGGCAGCCCGCACCCATGCACACCTCTTGACACTGCTTTATGTAGACATCCACACAGTGGGCATAACCCTGTGACAACAGAGAGGAAAGATATCATTTTACATTATCCATAATGTTGAAAATATGATATGTTTCTAAATGACAAAGAATATTCAATTATTAAAAACAAATAAGGGTCCATTAGCTTCCTTTTATCCGTAGAAAAGATTGGATAATGAAAAGTGGGTGTACCACAGCAGAAAGAAGCCAGAGCGGAATACTTATCAAAAAGTTTAATATGAGTGTGGAGAATTGCCCCACTATTGAGAAGGTATTTTCAGTAAAATTAACTGTATTAACTTACAGGAATAGTTTACCGGAAAAAAATATCCCAGAATTTACTCATACTTACCTTCAAGCCATCCTAGGTGTGCGACTTTCATCTAAAAATATAGGGGCAATAACTTTGAATCTTGTGGGTTCTTGCATGTCTTGTGACTAGTTGTCATATACCAATGACATTATTCAATGCCATTACAAAGCTGGGAAGAGGATAGTATTTAATATGAACTCTTGTCTGGCTAAAAGAAGAAAGTTACATGCACCTAGAATGGCTTGAGGGTGAGTAAATTATGGGATATTTTTATTCTTGAACTATTCCTTTAATGCATCAACTAAAAAGTTTAAATACAGCAGTAGTGTTAAACAATGTCTAAATAACTGGTGACATTAATAACATACACGAGGTGGTAATTGTGGTGTTCAAAGCTTGGAGTTACTTTTGATGCAAGATAAGCAAGTTCAGAAACATGCATCAAAAGAGTAAATAGGGTCAATATAGATTTCTTGTTCACTTTAAGAGCTCAGTGTATCTCCATCAAACCTTAAAATGTAGCAGGACTGCCGCCACTTCCCGCATACGTCCAATCTCTCCCCTCCTCTGAGCTGCTGTAAACTCCTGGATCAACTGACGCTCAAGGTCATGATATTTACCTTTCAAACAAACACACGACTTATGTTAATACTGCATATTTAGCAGACCAGTTAATAAAGTTCTTTAATAAATTTTAATAAATAAATTTTAATAATAAAGTTCTTTAATAAGTTCTTTAATAAAGTTCAGTTAATAAAAATAAACTTCTTGTTTAGTCTACAGCTGCTTACTTGCTATTTTGGCCTTGACATCAGAAAATCTAAAAAAAAAAAGCAAAAACATCAACAAAGAAAAACACAGTTAAAGTACATGGATGAAACAACTTTAATGGGCCTTATGCTGCATTTTCTTAACCTCCAATCAATGCTTGTTTGTATGACCTTGAGTAAGGCACAGCATTATTATGATGAGGACTGGGCCATATAACAGTATAAACCAAGTAACAGTAGAACTTGGTAAGGAGGTGATACTGAAAGAAGATTTTTTATGATTTTTTTAAAGCTATTTACTCTGAAAGAATGACATGGTCATTTAAAGTTTTTTGATAGACAAACCCTAGACCAAAGAGCACTTTGACTTTACATTTTATTCGAAGATGCACTCTCTATTGCTGGACTCTGTTTGTCATGAAGCATCTTCAAATGTAGCTCAACCAGTCAAAATTTAGTTGGAACTATTCACTGTATAATAATACATTTATTTTTACTTCCAAGTCGAAAGTTCAAGCTCCAAGAAAACATTACTCATACCATAATACAAGATTTACTTCAAAATATTGGTGATCATACTCTATCCTTGCCACCTCACCCACCCCAATCCTTATGACTTCTCTTCCCTTTCCCAACATGGCCTCTAGACTGTCTGCTGGCTTCTTACCTGTCAAACGGCAGCTCCTGAGCGATCAGGTGCAACTTCTGAATGATGTCAGCAGCTTCTTTTATCTGTTTGGGATGAGAACAGTCTGTGGTGAGGGAGTGGACATGGATACTACAGGGACAGACATCTCAAAACATGAACAAGAGCCACAGGCACCACCCTTAAATCTGGGATCGGCTTATAGTAAACCTGTCCTTCCCCTGTCCCCATTCATCCTTCATCTTCACGTCCACCATAAGGACGATAACAGTGAGCTCAGCCCTGCACACCTAAACCTCATCAGCAGCACAACTTAACCCCCGTCCATCAACCGCTGCCCATCCAACACCTGACGCTCACTCATGACTATTAAGAATGGACTATAGCTAATCCCTCACTAAATCTGTCCTGCCATAATCTGTCCCAGTGGGCAGGTAGGAGGCCGAGCCAAAAACAGGACCCTGACAAGAACCCCCCACCTTTCCCAAGTCCAATGTATGAGGAGACAAAATGGCCCTGCCGTCCACACGTTCTGTCCCTCTCTGCTTCTCCTGCCTGCCTCAGCTAACATCATTATTGTGCTCCCGTGAGGTGGATCCATCCCTTTTCCTCTCTTCTCACCAAGGTTTTCTAAGTATCTGTCCCCCAGCTAAGATTAGCTAAATCCCATGTAAGTGATGTAGCCGTCTCCCAGCAGTAGGGGGTTTTTACCGGCACTTGTCTCTTTGCTGCCTGGGCCCGGCCCTCCCTTTCACAGGGATTAACCCAGCCTTCATTCCTTCCATTTCCCATTCCTCCTTCCCCCCTCTCAGCTATTCACCGGCAGCTCTCAATTCCCTTCTTTTCTCTTCTGGAGGCGTGCTCATTTTGAGAAATATTGAAAAGTCTGCCGGGTATATTCCCACATGGTTCTCTTGAGCATGTTGGTGGCCTTATGCTAATAGCATCAGAAGATGTAAGACTTGCCACCCAGGGTTGGTCACATCATTACTGAGTAATTTGAGAGATTTACTTATAAAGTGGCATTTCCAATTAAGTTGGCACACACCAACATCTAAGCAGACAATTATATATACATATATGTGTGTTACTGTTGCACATAGGTTGCAACAGGCACTTCAGTCAACTTCTACATACTACAGTCTAGAAAGTTATATTTACCAGTGCTGTCTTGCACTATTCAGTGTATTGTACTATTTAGTGACTAAACCGCAATGCAACTGATCTACAAAGGTATGGCAAAAGAAATTATATTTTGCGTGTAAATCAAATGTCATCAGATAAGAAGACTGGCACTGAATGAGACATCAATTCAATTCACTTAGATTATGCACAAGACTCTCAATGCATTTTAAATAAAACTGTGCAGCAACTATTATTTATTTACATTTTTTAATGAAACAAAATATAATTAAAATATATACACCCATATGCATATTTACAGCCCTTTTGAACTTTAATTTCTCTGGTGATGACTTTGTAGCTGCACCATCTAAATCTGACCTTTTCAGGATTGTTGAAGACATCACTGCGCAGCTCTCCATCCAGGAACTCATTGAAGTATGTCATGAGCCTCTGGGCCTCCACGGCTCTCTGTCTTGGGGTATTCACACCTTCTAGCTGATCCCCAAGATGGCAAACCTTAGTAGCCACGTAACTGATATGTTCATCAAGCTCCTGGAAGTGCTGGAAGGCTACCTTTAAAACATTCATAGTAAGGAAGTAAAGATTATATTATGTGAAAAATTCAATTATGTTCACAGCTAAACGTGACCATCATTGTTTTGGCACATTTAATTTAAATCAGCTCAGCAGCAGGAAAGTTGTACTGCATGTCCAGAAGAACCTGCAGAATGGATCACATAGGCCCTTGATTATGATGTCATTTAGTTTAAAATAATGCTTGAACGTTAAAGTCCACTGACTTGGTTGCTTCTCTGGAGGTCCTGGACCTTGTGGGCAAACTCTTTGGCTTCACGATGACATTGCTGCTCCAACTTCTCCACTCTTCTCTGGATTCTTTCATCTAACTGTTTTAGTTCTACAATGTGGTTCACAAACTCCTCTAGCAACCTAGAACAACAGACCGGACAATCAATAAAGAACTACAAGCAGCGAAACAGTTTATCCTCTGCTAAGCAATTAAAAGTTGAACATGTTAAACATGTTAGTTCACAGAAAAGAGTTTCAACAGTATTTCAGAAAACTGTTCACTGTTACTTTTTTGTAACAGTTTTGTCCCTCACAGTATACATTCTCAACACTTTCATTGTATAGAAATAAGAAGCACAGACATTCTGCTTATTATCTCTTAGAAGACAAAAGTCATACAGGTATAAAACAACATGAGATTGAGTAAATGATGATAGATGTTTTGTTCTGAAACCTTAATAAACATTTTTAAGTAACATTGCAATTTTTTATTGCTTTACCTTTATTTAAATATTTTCTACATGGATAGTTACCAGCCACAAGAAGATGAATCGATTTGCTGACAAAGTAGATTTTAGCCAGAGCTCTGCAGTCATTGAGGCTTTAGTATGCATTCCAAAGTACACTCTATGTGTTCAGAGAACACTGAAAAAGGATCCATTTCACACTTTGATTTGCAAGATGCAGGCTTACGTTCCAAATTAAGTTAGCTTGGCTAGCATGTAATCTGTGTGGAAACGTTACATAATACCTGACCACTCATATGAAAATGCCTAAAGCTCCGTTCCCATATGCTGAAACCAGCTCAACGGCAGGGATAAGTATTTGCTGGTCTAAGATTCATTTATTTTTCATGAATACTTCCTGAAATAGACTCAAAAGTCCAGGAGATTGATCTTAAACTGGGAAATGCAAAGGCGTCCAAGGAGACCATCTTATTTGTCAAGATCATATAAGTACTTACCTCGCCAGCAAATCAGCTAATGGCCCGTTACCATAAATTGTGGCTCTTCATAACAAGAGCCTGTCTGTGCTGTATGTGTATATATTTAGGAAACCTCACACATACAACCAAAAGCTTCGTCAGCCGCATATCAAAGAACTCGTAGGACCGCATTTGAAAAGTTGAAAGCTCAAACTCAGCAACTTTGGATTCTCTGGGTGGCAGCAAAACATTCTGAAGTGATGAGTATATAATCTCATATCACCGTAATTCCCTAAATGCTGCTGGCAGCTTAAGTTCTTTTTCCTCTCCATCTCTTCCCTCCAAATTTGTTCTCTTCCATCATTTGTGAGTTAATGGTTTGCCCAGCTCACAACAGCCTCTTCATGGTCGGTTATTTGAGAGCTCAGTGTAAAATTTGGGGCGATGTTTCTGCTCTGGCAGTCAAAAAGCACTTTTGCAATGCTTTTATGCTAAAGTAAACTTCTTGTCTTTTCTAAGCTTTTGTCCCCAACAGTTAAATGATTGTCAGACTAATCATCTCAACAAAACCATACATTATGATTACACCCACACTACATAATTGTTATAAAAGGGAATTCTTATATGCATAACTAGGCCCAGATGAAATCTGCAGAATTTTTTATTTTTATTTTGAGGAAAATCTGTGTAACAGATTAAATATGGCGTGTTAGACTGAGCTGCAAGCAATACACTCTTACTGCTAGCTAAATGCATCAATCAAATTAACCAAGAAATGAATACCCAAGAGACAGTGGATGTGAAATCTGCAGAAATCTGAAGAGCAGAATCCATGTAGGATTGTGAATAGGTTAATTAAGATGAAAAAGTGATTTAAATATACATTTCCCATGCAGGATGATACAGACTTAAAAAGATCCAGAGTAGAAACACAAACAAAGCTATGGCACATCTTGTCACTTCTGAAAACCACAGCTCCAAATACTATTTTCCACTACCAGTCAAAGGTCTGGACACACCCACTCATTCTTTACTATTAACATTTTTCCACATTTTTAAATAGAAGAACATAAAAAGTCCAAATGAAAAGTATGATGTAATAAAAATGTTCTAAAACAGACTAATCAAACCAGAACTGTATTAGACTTTAACTTTCTTTTGTCTATATTACTTTGCTGCACACTCAGACACTCACTTAGCCAACTTCAGGTGCCATCGGGATGCTTTATAAATATATATAAAGAGTATTTACCTTTATATACCTAAATATATCCCATTTATTTAAAGAGTTCCAATATATGCTGTTGGCTGCATTTCCATCAATATACAGTCCAACTCATCCATAAAATATGCTTTTCATTTTGTAAAGACCTTCATATATTGGCACAGTTTCTAAGCATTAGTCTTCAGATAAAGTGTGTCCTAACGTTTTATTGATATAGCAGGTGTTCATTGACAATTATTATCTATAAAACAAACTGTGTTGTGTTGTGACTCACTTTTTAGGGTCAAATGCCTCTGCTCCTCCTTTAGAACCTCCTCCAGGAGTTCTCCAGGCCAGTCTCTCAATGTATTCATCAGCATCAAATGGTTCCTGGTAAAATTAATATTGTGATGATGATTATAAAGATAATGCAATAAAGAGCTTATGAAACTGCACATGCCAGAGGTATCCTGTAGATTGTTATCCTGGGGATCTGGTTTGCTTATACAAGGGTGGGCATTGTTGTAATATCCTTTAAAACACTATTGCAGTCATTTCTATGCCTAACTAATTTAACAGAAAAGATCACCAAATAACTAAGTTTTTTGTGTGGCAGTGTAGTGTTTATTCGCCATGGTTAAGCACCAAAGCTACTCATTACATGAAACACATTATTACATGTCAAAACTCAACGATGCAAACACATGTATTTAAGATAAACGCAGCACGCATTTAAACGTGACATATTTAACTAAAGCAACATACAGACTTACCTCGAATAATTGAGCTGTCGTAGCCATATTTCACAGCGTCTAAAATGAAAGACTAGCTTGAAAACACTGCTTAAAACTATACGTTTCCCAAAGATCTTTTTCTCCTTGTTTATTTCTATTCTGTGGACGGTTGCTTCCTGCATCCAGCTGCAATGACCGGGCCGGAAATACAAAGAAAGGATACGGAGTGAGAATAGGGGAGGCAATGTATAGCGAACCGGTCTGCGATCAGTTATGGTGTTCTTTTTTAATGTTATTGAAACCAGTGAGCTGTGTTAAGACTGATCTCATATCAGCTCCGTCAGCCTGGCGCGACCACGCCCCAAAATCTCACGTGATAGCTGAAAACAGGAAGAGGCTGTCATGTGGGAATAACATGACAGAGGCGAGTTCGTCTATTCCGTTTTATTTTACTTAAAGGTATTTTAAGAGTTTATACGATAACTCAGTGTTGAATTATGAGAATAATTAACCCTATTATAAATAAGAATACCCTTTTGCGTTACCGAGTTAATTAATAACTTAGTTTATTGCATACTTCGCAGGATGCTTGCACTTTAATATTAGTCCCTGTCATCCATAGGACTAGAGAAAGACAGCAGTGCCAATGAGTATACGAGCATTGTGGGTTGTCTCACACGAGAAGGGCGAGTCTGGAAAACTGCGCTTTTCCAGGTAAGCATGTTGTTGCTGACATTGGCAATATTTGTGATTGAATACGGCTTACTGCATATTGCTCGGTGTAGAAGGTGTACTATGATTTGATTTAAATAGTGAAGTGGCGGTGTTCCAAATTGCATAATACCATACTACTCTATTTACAGTATGCATAGTGTACACAGTATCCAGAGTTTCTTAATACATGCAATGCTCGTGACCATTTCTGACCATTTCTACCCCTAAAGGACAATATACTGTCCCATCCCTATTTTGATTCATTATCTGATCAGACAAAGTTAACATTTTAATTTGAACTTAACACCACTTTTAGATTTAAACATGTAGTTTACAGTTGTGTACCTGTGTCTGCCTCACATAATATTAAAAAATACACAGTGTGTACAGCACAGTATTCATAAAGTAGTAAGCTAGTATTCCAAATTGAACGTGGCTAGTGACCCAGCACGCAGTATACAATGGAAAATACTTTTGTTGTATGCTGCAATGTTGCAACATGGCCTTCTTGCATAGCATGCAATTCAGGAGTTTCAGATCAGGTTTGATTCAGGGGGCCATTTATCACATCTGAACAAAATCAACTAAACTCTTTATTGGTTATCCAGTATGGAAAATGTTACTTTTTTGCAGATGAATCAAATAATCATGGTTAGTACGTTTTTATTACACTTTTAACGGAAGGTTCAGTCGGGCACATTATGGGTCATACCATGCTGACTACTGGAGAAATAATATGAGTGGTATGGTTGCATGTTGTTTCAAACATAATCATTATTTTTCCTGCAACAATTTTCTTCCTTGATCACATGCTCAGTGATTTGGATTAGCTGTCATAATCTTTCAAGGCAGCACAATAGTTTTGACTCTTCATTGCAATTTTGTTTTGTTTTTAGACGGTACCCAACAGTAGAGTTTCGTGCCAAATCTTTGGCAGGAGCTCAGTATGTGGCAGTTCCAGAAGACTGTGTTTTACCTCAGCTTCTACTGACAGAATTGGGGCAAGTGGATGCTGACAAACCATACGTCGACATACGGGATGACTGTGCCCGTCAGCAGCGTTCACCGGCTTTGGAGCTCCATGTGAATGGTCTGGGTGGCAGAACTCTCTGGCCTGTGCTTACTATTACTCAGGGAGCATTAATCTTAGCCTGCCTTCCTCTCGTGGAAGCACCTCCTGAGCCCCGACCACCTCTCCCCAGCCTGGCTTCAATCTCTCAGGGCTTAGCTCTGTTGTCAGGCCTGCAGGATTTTCTCTGTGGTCCTGGAGGTAAAGTTCCAGAGCCTGATGTGCTAGCATCCCGTTTGGCGGCTCTTCCCTCGTTGCTCCTGCAGGTGTGCCCTTTGGGACGGCCTCTGGACACCCCCTCTCCAGCTGGATCCCTGCCTGCTTCTGTAGCTCCAAGCCCAGGGGGAGCTCAGAAGCAGCCAGCCTGGAAAGCAGGGGTCCATCGAGGAAGGGCGGCAGTGAGTGTGGCCCTTACAGAGATGGTGAGGTCTATGCAGTATGGCAAGAGTACCCAACAGGATCTGTGGGATGTGTACGGCATGGTTATGTGCAAAGTTAGTGTCTTTCTTTTTATGGAAACCAAAGTGATTTTTGCTATATTTATGTATTTGGACATTTATTACTTCTTTTTTTTCTTGTGTGCATCAGTGTGAGGTTGAAGGTGTTCTGCCCAATGTGACGGTCACACTCACACTTCCACCCAACGGCTCGCCTCTGCAGGACATAGTTGTCCATCCGTGTGTGACATCTCTGGATGCAAGCATCCTCACTTCCTGCAGTGTGGAAGAAAATGATGGTTCGGCCTTTTCAGGGCCATACAAGTTCCCTTTCTCTCCTCCTTTGGAGCTTTTCAGACTCTGCAGTTATACCTCACAGGTAGAGCTGAATGTCCTGATAGTTTGTCCTTTGTTAGTTTACTCTTAAAATTGAATGTATTTTATTTTAATTTGCTTTTATAATGGTGTAAAGTGTCTTTAACTGACCTGGCCTTATAACTGTTTATTAGGTTCCTGTGCCACCAATTCTTGGCTCCTACCAGTTGAATGCAGAGGAGAATCATCTAAAGATTAAGGTGGTCTTGAAGCTCCATGAAAGTGTCAAAAACAGCTTTGAGTACTGTGAAGCACATCTTCCATTTTTTAATCGGTAATGTTCACAAACGAACATACCTTCAAGTTATTCATAAATTTATAGTGATTTTTTTTGTAAATAATCTTATTCTTGTATGTTTCTATGCAAGCTTCACTGGATTTAAACATTGCCAGTGGTTTAAAATAGTGTAGTGCTCTGTGCTGCCTTTAATTGGTTTTGTACTATCATGCTTATGAAGATTACATTGACTACTATAGTTTACCTATGCACTCTTCTTCACAGGAGTCTGATGGGCAATGTGGAAGTCAAAGTGAGCTCAGGACAGCTGGAGGCGTCTAAAGAGAAGAACCTGCTGGTTTGGGTCCTTGGCATGTCAACTTATTATATTTCATTATGTTTCAGTTTGTAATTGTGAACGAATTTTATATGACATATTTCTTTTTACATCTTCAGGTCAGAAGTTTCCAAAGTCTCGAGAAGTTTCACTGGAGGGGACGGTTAATTTTTCAGGGACTGTTGCTGGGCCAACAGACCCTCTGTGCACAGGGCTCACTGCTTATATAAAAGTGAGGGTGAATTAAGTACTACACATTTTTTGATAATAAGATTTTCAGTTTATTGCCCAAGCTGTCTTATTTATGAGTGTATTAATAGATCAAGTTCACGCTTTTGCAAGGTGGTGTTTGTCCTCAATTATGACATTTTCATTGAATTCATCTAATAATCTACATCTGATTCATCTAGATCTAATAAAGATTTACCATCTATACTTCTGCAGCTTTATTTTCGTATTCAAGATTTGACTTTGTCTGGATGCTGTGTGGACCAACACTCTGTGCAAGTATACTCGTCTGCCAAACCACGTATTGTTACAAGTGAGTGTATATCGATATGTAATTGTATGTACTGGTAATTCCTAATTAACATAAATGTGATTTATTTTTGTGAAAGTCAAATTTCTCTCTCTCTCTCTTCTCTCTCTTTCTTTCTCTCTCTCTCCACTAAGCACGAGAGCTAATCTCCTCAGAATACTACATTTGGAACTCCACGGGTGATGCTCCAGTTTCATCTGGACTTATGATGCTATGACATCATAACTGATACACAAGTTGCCTTAATAAATCACTGCCCATGTTTAAGTGTTAAAAAAGTGTTAAAGAAAGTTCTGGAGTTAAAGAAAGAAAAATTAGGTCCTGCATGGAAATTTAGCTTCTGACAAACGCTGAAACCACTATCATTCAGTGGTAGCTCCCATTTACAGTATACATACTGTATGGCTTTTTCTAGTACATCAGAATGAAATATATATTTTTTAAACACCATACATTATGTGTATTTTGTTTTGTCTTTGTCTTAATGTCATGAATGCAAATGTACTGATACATAATAAATGATTGTTTGAGGACCTGACTATAATTAAAATAAATGATTAAAAAGATTCCTTGATGGGCTGATTATTTATACATAAAGAAAAGCTGTGACTTGCAAAATCTTTCTTAAATCTTTCCTTCATCTTTGCTAACAAGTAATGCAGTATTAAAAATTCAATTAACTGTTTCATTTTGCTTCAGACCACACCATGAGTGTTTACTAGTGTTCAGACTTGGGCTTTGCTTTCCTTGTTGTCTAATCAGCTGCATTATAGAGGGGCTCCTTCAGCTCACTTACAATAGGACTTTGACCCTGTGTTTGCCTGATGAGTTTGCAAAGAGTTTCTTTTCATCACAGAAAAAGAGATTGTTAAACAGAAATACCAGACTGGTATCCAAAGAGGTTCTTAATTAGTTTCCAAAGTGACCCATAGAGGTCCCACTTAAGCCTGTCTCAGGCTCTCTCTCCTTCCTAACAAAAGCAGTTTACAGAGCCCTAACAATACCAGTCATCTGACTTACAACTAATAGGCCCTTTACTTCTGGACTTTAGGTTTTAGAATAGTAAATAAATTATAAAGGACTATTACAGATTTGCCAGTGTTTCCCTAAATTTCTCATCTATGTACTTTAATTTTGTGTTTCACACCTGATGTTTCTTACTTCAAATAAAGGAAAGCATAGATTCTTTGACCTTTTCTATAACACAAATAGCCAGTAAATGCAGCCAGTACTGCATAGGTATGTATTGTCTGTAAAGACAATTAGACTTTAGGTGAGTTGCATTTGGCTGTCAATTAGGGCTGAGAATTCCCATGGAGAAGACAGCAGGATGATGATAGCTCAGCTGGAGCCACATAAGAGCTCTTCACTGAAGCAAGTCTTTGTCAGAGAGATTAATTGTCTGCTATGCCTACTGACTACCTTGTTGTGTATTTGCAAGAACAATGCAGGGCTGCATTCTCACAAGGATTTTGTCCTTAGAACACAGACCATGATGAATCTTATAATCAGAGCCTGTCTCCTATAAGATCTCTCTCCTATAAGACTCTTCATTTGCTGGTCAGGAGACAGACTTATAGACTTCCCTGCGTATACTCAGAAAATGTTAGTGCCTGCACCAACTCTCTGTCTTCTAATTTTATTGGAGTAATGTCTTGCTGCTGGACAGTTAAATGAAAGTGAGGGGAACTAGCATTAATAAAATCCAGAATTTAAATAACTTTTTAAGGCCTTAGAGGTGCATTTTCATATAGGTTATCATAACCATTATTGAAATACTGACAGCTAAAGAATCTAGTTATCAAGATATTTTATTTTGTATTAAGTCAGAATCCTATATGAAAACTCCCATATAGGTTTCTTTAGGACTGGTTCCTGCAAAACATGAATGATCCGAACTAAATAAAGCAGTAATCTGAAGGAGTGAGAACTCTCAAAACACTGTCAATGAACGTCGCAGGCGTTGCACATTGACCGAATGTCAAATAATTGGATCAACAGGTCCATCTAGTGGCTCTTTCCTTGAAATCAGATTTAATTAGGTCATTCAAATTTACGTTTAAAATGTTTAAATATGAATGTTTTTGGATTTTGAGATTGCAGAAGTGTATTTAACTCACAATTAAATCACAAAAATGAATCTGATATTCTTGAATTACACAACTGATAATTTAGAAATACATAAAAATACATTTCCCAGAATCCTTTTCTATAACGCGCCGACATAGTGTCGTAAATCACCCGCTCAGTTTTACGGCAGATATTGAGCCAGTGTGGAGTGACTTGAGTAATGGCAGGAACACACACGAGATAGTCAACGAACTTTACACTTTTCCACATTTCAGGTACCAGCAACTGGACGGACGCCTGTCTTTGTCGTCGTGTGCCGTAAGAGGTTGATTCCGACCCCGTTTTCTGTCATCATATTAACTGCATGCAGTGGAATGGCTGAAGTGCCGCCTGGGCCTAACGCTCTGACTTCATCCCCGAGCGAGATCACATCACTGCCCGTGGACGGGTGCACCTTACTGGGGAACGATGGGGGACTGGACATCATCACCCCGGTCCCGGGACCACACCAGCACGCCAACGACCATAAAGCGATAGTTAAATCCAACCAGAACAACGTGCATCCCAATGCATCATGCTCCCAGTTCCACTCAGCCCAGCTCAACGGGGTCCAGTGCAACCACACACACCTCCAGAACCATGTCCAGCCCCGGGCGTCCGACAATCAAACCGGCGCTTCTGATTATCACCCGGGCGGCGAAACACAAGGCGATAATACGGAAAAGCACGATTTAACGAGAAATAAACACTGTAGCGATAAATCACAGAACCAGTCGCCGACGAACAACGGGATAAACTGCATTAACAGTATGGTTATAACGGAGACCAGATGTTGTCAGTTGGAGAATGATGTAAGGAGCAGGACTGGTGCGATAGATCAAGCAGCAAGAGCAGCGATAGACGGGGGTGAGCCTGAGCCAGGCCCGGGCCTGCAGGGCGCTGGAGTAGAGCAGGCGGCGGCTGACAGCGCTCCGGTGGCGGAGATGTCGAGACTCGCACTGGAGGAGCACGACGAGTCCATCAGATACGTGAGATACGAGTCTGAGCTACAGATGCCCGATATTATCCGTCTCATAACTAAAGACTTGTCTGAGCCCTACTCCATATATACCTATAGGTACTTTATTCACAACTGGCCTCAGCTCTGCTTTCTGGTATGTATCATGTCATTCTGTTCTTGATGAGATGCACCATCAGCCATCTGTCTCTAGGGCACATATGTCTTCTCTCACGAAATGCACCATGGAACATGAAGACATCAAATGCTGATACAATGATGCTTGATGAATATTGTATTTATATAGCAAGTTGTTTACATGGTTTTCAAAAAATACAATGGGTTTTGCTAAGATGCACGTGTAAAAAATGCATATGATAATGTTACCATTGCCCGATGAAGAGATTAAAGGTCAAAATGTCACATTTGTTTAATAAAATCGAATTATCGGTGGTTAAAGAGCCTTTCTTCCCTTTCATGTCCAAAAACAACGACTATATTATGGCCATGTTACCATATCCAAAAGCATGGTGATACTATATACATTTATTGCTTCAGATGCATGATCAGTAACATGCAAATCTTTGCCACCATGATAACTTTAAAGGCACATTGCAAAATTATGGCTGTGTTTTTGTATCTCCTGTAAATTTTTTTATTTGTGGCAGCCCGCCACAAATAGGTTATCATTTTGTTCTAGTACTAACTACAGTATAAAGTATAGTACAGTAACTTTATGAATGCACAGTGAATAAGCTATTAGGAGGTAAGGAAGTCAACTTTTTCTAGCAAAAATAAGTCTTAAAAGTACCACCATTTCTTTAGTTTTTTTAATTTAGTTTTTTTTTTGCACAAGGCACTATGGTATACAGTTTTGGACACGCACCATGACATGGTGGTATTATTTTTAAGTACCCTGGAGTAGCATGTTAACACCATAGTGTAATCTATTATGGTATTTCCACAGTACATATTTATGGATAGTTTTTATGTTAGTTATGGCAGTTGTTTTAGTTTTGCCATAGTTGATCTAACTATGGCAATGTGGAGCCATCAATGGTTTAACCCGTGGTAACCATGGTTCTGCTTACTTAGTCTCATTATAAATATGATAGTTTACCTTTAGTGACCTTGCAAAGAACATAATGTGTAAGTGTCTTTAAAAGTCAGGTTGATGTGATTATCTTAAATAGAGTGTTATTACAAGTACAATTCATTGTTATCCTCATGCTTTTCAGGAAATAAGACGTGCTAATTGCAGTATGTCATAGTGACTGCTTCCTTCTGATGTGTCACAGGCGATGGTTGGGAAAGACTGTGTAGGTGCCATTGTATGTAAGCTAGACATGCATAAGAAGATGTTTCGCCGTGGATACATTGCCATGCTTGCTGTGGACTCCAAGTTTCGCAGGAAAGGCATTGGTACGTACTGTAGATGACTGCTAACACAGTAGCCGATATCGCAAAATGGCAACAGTGATCTTTTAATGTGACACGTGTTTGTTTATATACTTATATACTATATACTTTTTATATACTTTTTTGTGGAATTCTATTTCAAATGGTTAAAAGCTTTCCTTTGCTTTTTGTTAGGCACCAACCTTGTGAAAAAGGCCATCTATGCCATGGTGGAGGGAGATTGTGATGAGGTGAGAGAGTAATGAGTAATTTAGCTTAGTAATTTAGGAGTAACTTCAAATGATGGGTTTGTTCGGAATGGAATGATAGAGGTCAACATTAACTTTCTGACCTATAAAGAGATTATAAATTGAGTCTGGTTCTGTCAAAGATTGAGACTAAATTCATATAAGCAGATAAATGTAGTACAATATATATATATATATATATATATATATATATGCTATATATGCTTACCCAACTCTGAAATACTTGATTCTGATTAGTTGACTACAGCATTCGGGGAACTGTTTCCTGCAGGGCAGTGCTCATGTTTTATTTTGTTGCCATTGCTGCAAGTCAAAAAACAAAATATTACTAATTTAAACCAATATTTCATGCCTATGTATTAAAGTATTCTTGTAGTAAGAGAGATAATGTACATTCAAATAGTGTTTATTGTGAAATAAGCTTTGTTAGGCTGGTAAAGTGTTTCTGGATATTATGCACTCTCTTTCTCTCGCATAAAGTAATTTCAATTTCATGTCAGCTTATTGATCTGGTACCTAACACTGTAATAAACAGAAAGATGTAAATCTGCGTCATTATTATAGATATAGTGACTGTCTGTCTGTACATTTTGCGTATTTGGCCCTGCCCACCATTTTATTTTATTGCATTGTGGGATCCAGTATTCAATGCTATGTGATTTGGTTGTATACTACATACTGCAGATTTAGTTGTAGGTCATCCATGAATTGCATAAAGAAAATTCTCAATGCTCTTCTACAAGGAATAAATGGTAGCATTCCATTCCGAATACACTCCATCCTCTGTATATGTTTAGATTGGAATCTGCACTTTGCACTTTGTACATTGTGTATGCTTTGTTTTTCAGGTTGTGCTTGAGACGGAGATCACCAACAAATCGGCCCTGAAACTTTATGAGAACCTGGGCTTTGTCAGGGACAAGCGGCTGTTTAGATATTATTTAAACGGAGTGGATGCACTTCGGCTCAAACTCTGGCTTCGCTAAATCAACCTAATGGGTTCCTCAAGTCTTTCCTCATCCCTCTGGCCTCCTATTCCTCCACCCCAGCCCTTCAATGGCTCAGATCATCTGCTTCCCCTGACTAGAAAGACACTCAACCTCTGCTGAGCCACAAAGGGGAAACTCTGAGGGAAAATTCAACAAATCATAATAAAGTGTTTTACAAACGTTTTGTGCGAAACAAAGAGAGATTATTGCAAAAAGAAAAACAAAAATACAGAGAAAAGTTGGGTACTAATATTACAGTCAAGCTAAAAAAGAAAAAGTGGTGGATCTGCTCTCAGGTGTCGATAGCCTCGCATGTTTGCATCGGGTGGTGGAGACCGGGCAGAATGGGTCGATGGTATCGGCAAATCGAAAGCAAAGAATACATCACACATCTGTTTAATTTTTTATGAACAATCACAAACCGGCGATGGAAATGTGTGTTTAAGCCGACTCAACAACAACTACTTATAAATCTTTTTTGTTTTGTTATTGTTTGTCTTCTAAATGAGGGTGCACGGGAGCATTGCAGGTTGTGATTGTATTGGAGCCTGTTGCTTTGCGTTGTTTTTGTGCATATGGGGGTCTGTGGTTTATTTTATGTGTTTATTTTATGTAAACACTGAGCAGAGACTGTCCGCTTTAGAAGTTGGATCAAAGCAGAGCGACTTTCATGACAAAATAGCGTGCGCAAACATAGAAACACGTTAACCTGAATACTGCTAAAACAATGTGGACGTTATCTCTGCTCTTTTAACACAGTCATATTAGTTTCCTCACAGTATGCCATAGTGATTTATGTGGATATTTTGTGTGTATTTGGAGGCAACTGTTGGGTTTCATTTTATGCTACTTAAAGCTAAGTTAGTCATCTTACCAAACTGTTTGGCCTGACTCTGCTTTGTAAGTGTTTTGGTCAACTAGATGAACGACAGTAAATTTCAAAATGGGCCAATCAGTTGTTCTTGCCTCGTGGGTAGAGTATTTCCTGTCTTTTTCAGTGTTTATTACAGTTTGTCATGAATGCTCCCTGTTCATTTTTGATTTAGAAAATGCATTTAAAAAAACATTGGAAGCGTTACAGCAGTTAGTTCATAAACAGAATACATTTAGTATTTATATCAACATTGCTAATTGTGTTGATTGCAAAAGCAATCTCTAAACACCTCTGCTGCAAGGTTATTTTCTTAACATTGAACTAATCAAGACAAATGAACCTCAAACAGACGCACTTGTCATTTTTGCACTGATTAAATAAGGGGTTTGTGCTTTGCCAAGTTCCCTTGCCCACCACTGCCTTAGTTAAACAGTAGAGGGCAGAATATAGTTCTCACCAGCTTAGTTGTTATGGGATGTGTGCTGAGTGGACTCATGTTGCTTTAAAGAGACAGAGTGGGCCTGGTTTATGAAACACGAGTGAACTGAAGCCCATCGATCATATGCAAGACAACACTGAGTTTTAATATTTTTGTGTTTAAGGGAGGAAAATGAAGGTGATTCTGGAGGTTGATGTTTTTATTGGATTGTATTTAACAGTAGTGTGCCGTGACAGGTTGCACCATCACTCACCCACATTGTGTAAGTATGTGTCTATGTCAAAGCATTTTGAAAACATTAGTCTGTGTTCCCGTTCATTGCCAATAGACCCCCTTGTTGCTTTGCTGCTGGCTCATGAATTCTTGGGAATGAATTCTTGTTTGTTTTCCTGGCTTGAGTGGAAAACAGGTTTTTGATTTGCTAAATGTACATATGGAATTTTGATTTGTTTCTTTTTTGAATATCATTGGAGTTTTTCCCCACAGAGCTGCTGTGCTACATTGTTTATAAAAATGGATATGTTGCTATATAAATTCACGCTTAGATTCACAGATATTACTGATGGATGATTGAGAGAAACTTTATGCATTTCAGTTATTTTCAGTTTAATTTCTATTAACATGTTTTATTTAAACCCAAATTATAGGACATCTCCCAGAAATGTAAAAGTCCCACTGCTCCAGTCTGCACCTTTGACTCATCAGTATGTCTCAGGTGTTTGTGGTCTGTGTTCTTTCACTTTTAAAGGACCCAGTGATTGTTTCGAACCACAGTTTACTTTAAAGCCAACTTCATAAGGATTTAATTGGCTGTTAGCATTTGATTTATGGACTTTAATAGATGTTGTATTGGAGATTTGAAAGCCTTTGAGTTGTTTCTTTTACAAACACACCCTCTCAAAAACAGATGGCAGATTTAAGTTCAGTGTGAAGTAAATTCAGTTCAAAACTTCTCACAAGATGCCAACTAGACAGACAATTATGCACTTTTGGCTACCAGTCATTTGTCATTCTTTGCTGCCCATATTCTCATATGGGTTGTTTGCTTATTGTTTAAAATTGTTGGCATGACTCTGATCACATTTTTGCACTGCCATTTTTTGACTTTGTGGTTTGTTACTGTAAGCGGTCCATTGAGGTTTATGCCCATAAAAACATTCATACTGATCAGCTGGCAGGTTCTAGCTGGGTAAGATCACATATTTAGATAATGTGGACACTAATCTGACAGACTTCTGCATTGGGGAATCATTCAGTAAGGGGACTCATTTTGAATCTGCACTTGTGGCTAACTCTCACCACCTTTAAAGGTGGAGTTTATGTTGTAGCTAGTGTTGCTCTTGTGCTTTCAGCTGATGATTTGGATGAGCAAGACCTGCACCTCAAACATGGATCCATTCTGTTGGGGAAAAGAGAAACTGTTTGCATGTTGATTACATTTGTTTCTCCCACTTTCATCCCAGACAAAATGTTGACAAAAAGTTTCCTTGTTTTCAAGTGGACAACAGACCTGGTTTAAAAATAAATTATTTGATTTTTAAGCAAACATAGTAGCTTGTTCTTTCTGAAAGTAGAGTTTGTGGCACAAGCTTTTTATCAAATGCTTTTATTTTGTTTTTTATTGTTGTTGTGATGTTTTAGTTTGATTATTTTTTGTCTGTCATATGCGCTAATTCAATTAGGCTTTGTCAGTTAAAGTAACAAAGTATCACTACAGTTGAACTGATAAAGTTCAAAATCAGTTGTATTTAGGCACAGTAGCTTAATTTGTTTCTTACAGCAGCACTGTTACTGCATTATTCATGGCTGTTCATTTGTTTCATGGTTAATTTAAATCTGTGTTAAATCTGTATTCATTTTTTGTGAAGAGGAGGCAGCTGTACTCAAGATCACTACAATGTTTATTTTAACATGATAATTACATAGACTGATTCACATGACACAAGAATGTTTTTTATTTGTTAGGCTATATTAACAGACTCACATCATGTCCTGCAGGCTTTAGTTCATGCTTTACTACTTTGTGTTCTCACATTTAGGTCATTGAGAGCCGTTTGTTATGCAAATATAATTAATTTTCAATATTCAATAATAGTAGCCACATGACACAGAAATAGACCCAGAAAGAAAACATCAATGTCATTGGAACACCATTTCATACACAGCCTGTAAAGTAACAGGATAAATGTGTGGGGGAATCAATAGTGATGAAGGATAATTCAGAAGTCTTTAGAACTCTTTAGTTATAGGAACTTTACTGATTGAAATTGATATTGCAATTTTTGCTTTAACAGCCCATTCTGTTAACCATTATGATTTCACTACTGTTAAACTTGACTATTTCAAGTGAAATATGCAGAACTTAATCTGTTTTGTAGTCATTGACTTGATTATTTTATAAAAATTTTAGTTCATCTCTCAGCTTGTATAATAACACATTTACAATAAACTTGCAATGGAAGCCTTGCAAGCAAGTACTTTGATTAAAAACTAAAGATTACACATAAGTAGAGACTGGTATGATAAAATCACTTACCAGTACCAACCTTCCTTGGGAAAAATTATATCTAGTCATGATCAGCTAAACAAGTTAACCTGTTAATTGTGCATGGTATACACAAACATTAAACTGGAAATTGCACTATGGAAATTGCACAACAGAAATTACACTAGTACATTAGTGATGAAACTGAATTCTGGAACCTGATAGGAATTAACTGCTTGCTTGCTATCCCATTGCAACTGTAGCCTGCTACCATAATCATGTTTAACTGTGCTTTTCAGAGTTTGCTTGGAGCATAGACCTATTTTTAAATTCCCATTCTTCTGTCCTCCCCGGACATACTTTCATGGATAACCCAGAGTAATGTCCATATGGACCCTCTTGTCTGTATGATTGTGCATTTTTAGATGAATGTTTCTCCTCAAATCTGCTCCAATTCTGAAGCCAAGGTAAGTCACAGGACCTTTGCACAGCCTTGGTCAAACCTCTGTCTAGGTATGGTAAGCATGGCGCATCTCTACAGCTTTTTATCACTGGACCTCCAAATTTCCAGTCTTCAGCCTCAGACACAAATCCATGGTCCATTTGTGGTTTGTCTTTTATCATATCTTCTAAGTTTGAGTCTATGAACTCTGGACTTGGCTGCAGCAGCTCCCTAGCATCCAGAATCTGTCCCTCAGACTCATTCCAAAAGATGTTCCTTTGTGTTGGCCTGGACACAAGCCGGACTCTCTGCCTTCCCTCCATATCATTTCCTTCCACTGGTACATTTTAGGAAAAAAACTCATCAATATACTCAACTTTGAGAAGAAAAGATCTTTTTGGGCAAATAATTTATTGGTAAAGTGACTGAAATGAGGGACTCACCATCAGAGGTGTGGACCCTCTTTTTCCTCCCCCGTTTTTCCCTAAAGCACCTCTGCTGAGCTTGGCGCTTCTTTGTTGCTTGGCGACTGAGCATCGTCTGTGCCAGCAGGAGACCTTTCATGTGTCCCTGTGAAGGTCAAGAACGCTTGAATGATCCATGTAAGAATAGCTTTGATGTCTTAATGTACGTTTAAGCATCATTTCCATGCAGTTGCTAAAATCAACTCATGACATGACATTATAGTTCATGTTAACATTATAGTTCATGTTTTCAAGTTTTAGAGATTGAGATTCAGAAATCTAAGACTTAAAGACATCTTAAAGATGAAGTTTATTTTAGTAAAGTAAATGTGTGGTCATGTAAATTAAAAATTCCAATACCTTTATACAGTAGGTATGGCTTGAATGAATTTATGACTAGAATGGAGGGAATGGCATGTGAGTAAAGATCTCTCTGAACGTTAATGACACTGGGAAATCCAGCGTGTGGAATGGGGATCTACTCCTTTTCCCTTATGATGGATCTCAGAGGGACCATGGCTCCACCCCAGTCTACTTTCCACTCCACCAACACCGTAATCAGGTCCAATGGGACCACAGGGCAAGCCTCAGTGCTCACCAGCTGTCAGTCTTCTCATACTTCATCTACAGTACATCTTTTAGTTTTTAAACACCATCCCCTTTTTCTGTATATATATTGCAGCACAGCGTTATTGCTTTAGAAACCATATTGTGTTTAAATAGTATTTGCAAAGATGTTCGAATGGAATATAATTTCCAGTCCATTTAACGTTTGCATTAAGATTAAAGTATGCATCTGTTTATGCTTTCTTGTTAATTTTGCCCACAATCCTTTGTACTATGAAAGAGTGTCTTACTGCATTACTGTCTGACTGCAATTTCCTAGCTTCCTTGAGAAATCTGAGGTGTAGTGTCATGATCAGGTGAATATAGTTTATGAAAGGGTGCAAATTGATGAAATTTAGTTGTTTTAATAGGGTTCACTAAGTTTGGAAGAAAATATTTGCCTTGGAATATGTTCTGGACCAATGAATTTTACAGAGCTCTGTACCTGTATTGTGTTGTTGGTGCCACAGCGCCCTCCCTGGCTGGGTGTGGAATAGCGATGGAAAGGCCCATCTCTCCATTCTTTGTCCTAAAAAGAGTGCAATGTATAACATTCATAAAAAGACAGGGCCTTAACGTCCCTCTGATTTAGTCTTACAAATAACTAGAAATTAACATCATTTCATCCTAGAAGATGAAGAACATGGTAAAAGACCTGAGACTCTGCCATGCATGCATGTTTTGCAGGATTCACATCAAACTCTGTGGGAGAGGCCATTGGTTGCCATCCCTGTGAGTTAAATGTTCATGATTAGAAATATAAACCAGGCTATATGCTTTAAACCTCATGATTATTGGATTTTCTGTAAGGAAGTATGTTCAGACCTTTACTGGCTGTGGTGGGTGAGACTTTATAATACTGTGACCAGTTTTGTCACAGACACTCTGAGATCCCATGTGTGACGTCACAACTTAAACACAAACATTAATAAAATTACAAAACAAGGCCAATGAATATATTTAAACAGTTAAAAAATAGATTGTTAAAGCTGTTAAAGTCATTTTTGCATCAACAAACAGATATGAAAAAATAATGATTGTTTTAAACACTCCCCACATCACACCATTGGTTGGGATAATGTTGCCATGTTGGGTTGCTTAAACAAACAAAGGAATGATTGGACAGTACCACAGTGTTTAGACTTTTCAGCAAAATCACCCCACAAGTAGCTCTGATATAAATGCCTTACAGTATATGAAGATGTGATTTTAACATGAATAAAAATACACAATTTGGTTTTAGGAGCAAATAAATAAGGCATTTTACATTGCTAAAAGTATTCAATGCTAAAAGTAAAGTCTTATGGTCACATCAAGTTAACTGACCTGGTTCCAAATTGACATTATGAGACACTTCCTGTCTTCCTGTCAAAGGAGGCAGGTGGTTGTACTTCCTCTGTCCCAAAATCCCTTTGTCTTGCATCTCTGAGCCTTGAACAGTAGTGATCATCCATTGTGAGGCTGGAAGCACAGAGGGCTCATCTTCCACTGCTTGATCACGAGATGGTGCAACTTGGCAAATCTTTGGCCTGGTGTTGCTATTCCCCATGTTCCTCAGGCCTTAATACTCTCAGCTGAGGTAAGGTATATGATGGAGGAAACAGATACATTATGGGAAAATTCAATAAAAAAGGTCAAATCTTGTTAGGTGGGCAGTTCCATGTAAACTAAGTACCCTTGGTTAGAATGCAGGGTTCCTCAAGGAACAAATCCATCCCTTGACCTGCCTTCCAAGGTGTAATCCAGGCTCAACTCTTCGTTCCATCTAAATATCATATCCAGGGTTGTTTCACACTACACCTGATTAATTTAGTAAATTTAAAGATCTCCAAAAACTGTCCACTTGCATCTGATCCAGTTATAGTGTTGTTATATTCTGACTTGCTCCCCTTAACAAAGAGTATTTCTCTTCTGTTTAACTGCACAGAATGAAACTCTGGTAAAGTTGTGTTGTAAAATGGCAGGTGCATGCCCCTTTCTCTCTCTTTATATTTCTCGGTTTTGGCGTAATGAGGCATGTTTCCATGGTGACTATCCCTACAGGTTACTTTATAACTGTGTGTTAATGCTTGGACTGCGGTGAGGGGGCCTGTCTCTCGTCTGATTGCTCAGGCATGCAACTGCTCTGGGAACCAGGTTTGATGATTGACAGAATTAGTGACAGTTTTTAGTTTGTCTGATTACTTGAGGTATAACTTGACTTTAGAGAAAATAAATTGTTTAGTGAATCGTTTCGTTTCGTTTAGTGAACAACATTATACCCCTACTATGGCTTTGGACTGTTTGGATTTCAAACATTTATTTACAAATATCATGATTTTAATTACAAATATTATTATCCATTTGACCCAAACCAACCTCACCATGTCATAAAAAGTTCAAACTATCTGATATTTGACTTTGAATTACTGGCTTTAAAAGCTTAATGCTGGTCCACAGTGGTCTCTTAGTGATGTCATTGTTTTTTTATTTTCTGGCGACAACAAAATGGCTTACTGTTTTTTTTGTTATACCATACTGACCTTAATTTGACAAATAAAGATTTTTTAAATGTTTTAGGTTATCTTATAAACACTTAAACGTTTAAAAACATTTAAAAAGATATATTTTTAAATATCATTAAAAATAGTTTATACCAAAACAGAACTTAAGAACTTCATCCTTGTATTAGGACTTCAACGTCTTGATCTCATAATGATCTCATAATGGTAATAACACCTATTTTTTAACACATTTTTCTTAATTTGTTCAATTAAAATGTGGTTACTTTAGAAGGTGTACATGAGTCATTGTGTGCATATATTTGTTTAAATAAATAAAAGTACAGATGTGTATTGTGCTATTGGCCCCTGGATGAATGTGTGTGTTAATTAACTGTTAATGAATTGCATCAGCATATTGACTGTTATCACCTCCTCAACCGGTGGCCAGTAATGTAGATTTAAAGACTTCCTCTGCACTCTATATACTTCCTGTCTCCTTTCCTCTCTGCCTCATTTGCTTTAACTGGGCTTTCCCAGCAGGTTGAAGACTCTTAATCTGTCCACTCAGCTATTGTCTCATTACATTTCTAAGAAAACAGGGTCATCAAAGCCATTCATTTTTGATAAATGTCACATGATTGCAAAGTTCCCAGTGTTTTTAGGAAGACAAATGATTATGCCCAAGTATGTCTGCTGTCACGGAGTTAAGGCACAGTGGGGTGTGCATTTAATGATATTGATAAAAAATATTCTTCCATCAATGTAGTTCTTGTCTTCACAACTGGCCAGTCTTTCGATAATATACTGCATGCAACAATACAATGCCAGGAGCCTTTTAAAGCAGATCTTTATTTTTATATTTTATTATAAAAGGAGAAGAAAGACTTGTTCATTAAAGCATAATATATTTTTCCTACATATATACAATATAATACTACTACGTACAATGCAAATAATCTTTGTATTTCATATTCATATATACTTCTGAATGCATTCATGTGTACTGTGAGCCAAACTGGCCCTGACAAAGTCTATATTCACAGAATACAGTCCATGGGGAGGGCTAGCTGGGGTGCAGGTTTTGCGTGTAGAGGAACTCTATTTGTTTCTATGTATTATTCTGTTGTCTCCCAACAGAAATGGCAGGCCCTCACTTAAGGAATAGAATACTAGATCCCTTACTAGAAAGTACTAGAAAGAAAAGCTGACAATCCTGTTTTAGGAAAGTGAGATGTTTTTCACAGAACCTGCAAAAAACTCTTAACTGGTATTTCCATTAAAAAGAGTAACAGCAGATTCTCGACTCATTGTTTGATTTTGATAACTGATTGGCTGATGTTATTATTATTAAATAATATAACATCCTCTCTCTGCATTGATGTTTGTCTTCACCATCTATTTATTTGTTTTTTTCCCCCCAGATTTTAAATACAATTATTCTCTTGGCCCAAATGCTGCCACATGGTGGACAGCCACTAAATACTCATTCCCAGGTCACAGAGAGTTCAAAGGTCATGCCATGGGGATGGATACGGCTCCATTGGCTCTACTCCGGCTGCGTGTGTGAATGCTGGAGTCTGTGAGCTCCTCGCCGTGCTCCTCTGGTTTCTTGTCGGCCAGGGCAGAGAAGAAGCGCAGGGTGACTGTATCCCACTCTTCGGGAAGCAAAAGCAGCAGGAAGCCTACGCAGATGATGCAGGTGGCAGCCAGACGCACAACGCTGAAGATGACCTCATGCTTCAGCACATCAATGGCTAGAGAAAGAGACAGAGACAGAGAGAGAGAGAGAGAGAGAGAGAGAGAGAAAAGAGAGAGATGTGAGGATATGTTACTATATACATATTTACATTTTTACATTCTTCCTTTCTCTGGCCTATATTTCTAGAAATTGTTCTGTTTGAATCTCTATAAGGCTGTTTTTTATTATTATTATACATTCAGTTTTTATGGGCTTATATTAACTGAGATTAAATAGAGATTGAATATTTGTAATTCTGAAAAGTTGTCACACCACAAGACTAAGTAAAAAAAATCTGAGAAAAAATCTTGATGTTAAATGAGAGATGAATTGGGCTTCAGTGATAACTGTGGAATTTTATGAAGACTAAATGCACTTGTGACATTTAAAATTCAGAAAGGGTTCTTTTTAATATAATTAATGGGTGCAGCCTGATTTTTTTCTCTTCTGTTATACAATGTTTTGTTAGAAGTTTCTGTTAATTGCTTGAGGGTAACTGCACAAGACATTTTAAAATGTGACCTCATATCCTCACTGTCTAAACCACTATGAGTGGATGAGACTCACTGACTCGGCAAAGACCTTTCAGGCAGGCAACCAATTAATTCCAGTCAACTAAGATTCATTACCATTAATAATGAAACATTCAGCACTAAGTGGCTGATAGTTTAAGGTGAGTACCCTTTAGTCAAAGAGTGATAATTTTCCTGTGCCTTTTTCTGACTTATACAATAAATGATTTTATATAAATGTGTTTTGCTCATGAGGGCTTCAGTGAAATGGCTACTGTTAATAGTAATGCAATATAACTCCCATCTTACCTTATTTACAGTTATAATGCAATACATAGTGCTGGTTTATAAGTAACATTAAAAGCCACAAGGAATGTGGCATAAATCACAAATTAATCACAAGATTTGTGGCAGGTGCATCATGGGAGAGTTTTTAAAAGCCACATGTGAATTAACTGACTGACCTTGAAGGATTGTTTTAAAAGCCAAGCACCCTCTTTAGGCATTTAGTGTTGTCTTGGAAACCTCACCACCCCTTTTGTCACAAGGTGGCAGACTGAGAGATTTAATCTGTTATAGTTTTAGGGTGAATCTCACAAAGCCTGTCAGAAACATATCCAGGTTATGTTAAACAGTTGTATGACATATTTCTCATAAAGAAACTAAAGTCTATTATTAGGGCTGTTAAGATTTTCTGCACTGTAACATTAGTTTCATAAAAATTCTAAACAGTTTTCCCAATGCCCCCAAATTGGGAATAATGTATTCATCATGGTATTGTTCACACACACACACACACACACACACACACACAATTTATTGGGCTGTGTTTAATAGAGTACAGCACACCTGCATTTCCTGGAACACTGAGTAACGTCCCGATAGATATGAGTATAGGATATGTGAGCACCACTCCTACATTGACAAGGATGTTAAATACTACAACAGAGAGAGAGAGAGAGAGAGAAGAAAGAGAGAGAGAGAGAGAGAGAAAGATAGGGGTTATTGTTATGGTTTCGTCATATACAGTTAATTAAACCTAGCAGTCTGTGTCATTCAATCCTTTCTGTGTCTAAATACTCTTCACAGGCTTTGGAGGAGTGGCAAAAGTTATTGGATATTGCACTGTCCTTAAAACACCCCAGAGACTTAGCACATCACTTCAGCTCAAATATACAGTAAATACAAGTGGATTTCTTACTATCATGGTTTACACTGTCTGACACAGTACATATTGGATATCTAAGAAATGCTACTTCAGAGTGTAAACTGATGACTCTAACCTGATTTCTCTTACTTACTAAGCACTTAAAGTACTCTTGAACATGTACATGTTGTATTTGATCCATTACTGTACCAACCACGTACTCAATTACTTACATCTGAACCAGAAGTGACTGCGTGGTAAACCAACCATCAGCAGCATGTTATGCCATTCACTGTGTAGACAATTGTCTATACAGGGAAGTCGACACTTTGCTAAGCTCCACCCATGTTGGTTACTGTTGCTTAAAACGTCACACAGTGACGAAGATTTGCATAATTTTTCATAAAAGTGGTGAAAACTAAATGAATAATATTTATGTGTGGGTAGGAATTAATTGTTTTTTTTGAAGCTGCGATCCATTTGCAATCCATCCAACTTATTTTGGTTAAAACTTTATTAAGTACATAACAAATCAAAGAGATCCTTACTCTGATTTACAGCAGTAAGCAAATTTTGCAGAAAATTTAATGTAAAATGTAAATGTAAACTTGTTTTCAACAAAAAGTTTCTGAAGTAACCTGCAATTTTATGTTTCAAACAGAGATAGCGATAAAGAGGAAATATGTATGGATTGCAGCTTTAAATAAATTATTATGCACCATATTTTGAGATTAATTCTGGTTAAATTTCTGTTTTTACACACAGGAATTACTAAATGTTAAATGTTAGTCTAATAAAATGAAGGGTGGCAACAGTTGCTAAGGTACTGTGGAACTGGTCAATAATTTTTTTTAAGTCGTGCTTAGCGAAAATCAAGTGCCTAGCCAAAATACCTAGCCAAAGGCCAGCCACCCCACACAGGTAACCCCAGGGCAAAGAGGACAGGGAACCCCAGTGTTCCACTTTGGTGAAGTAGAGAATGAGGGGAACGCAGGAGATGAAGATGAGGTTGAAGAAACCCATTGTAGAAAAGAAATGAGCTGCCTCGCCCAAATTGGCGCTGCCAAGGAACATCTTAAACAGCACCTGAGGGGCACAAAAAGGTTTTGCAGGAAATGCATTGAACATTGAATGCTAAAGGAGTTTTTACGTTCCTAGAGGGGATTCTGGGAACAGTTGTTTCAGATGAGCGGGAAAGAGAAAACTAACCTTGTAGAGTGCTGAGGTGGAGGCGGAGCCAACTGCTAAGGCCACACCCATAAAGGAATCTCCATGGAAACCATCAGCATATGCCATCATGACAATGCCTGTAATGGCCATAATGGCAGCCACAATCTAAGAGAAAAATTTGAAAGATTATCAAACAATCTATCATTGCACATAATATTTGGGTGGAAGCTGATAAATATTTTCTTCTCACAATAAACCAATACTAAAATAAGTCTATATTCCAAGATGTCATGCTCAATGAAAGTCAGCAATTGTGACAAACAGCTGCAGGTAAAGCTTTTACACTAAAACACATTGACTGGCTATGAACTTTCTATCTATCATAATACATAAGTGGCGCATCAGTTGCTCGCTCTCTATAATCATCAAGCTGGTGTTTCAAATCCAATTTCACAAACCATTTGTGAATAATTTATGTAACTCATTTCAACACACACTTTGTAACTATTTCAGTGAAGTTTCCTCAGTTTCCTGGTAATAAATGTTATTGATTATGGGTATATGTACGGTATAATGTACAGTCAACTGATAGTGGTGGCAAAATAAACCCTGACTGGGTGATCTGTTGGTGGACAGTTATCATGCTTTTTAACTGCCGGTTTATTAGATAAACAAATAGACAAAATATGTGAGCAGGAAAAGATTGTGGAGTGATATGTGTGACATAAAATTAGCATAGCTATTTAAGAAAGTCAGTCATTATACAAGAAGGCAGCAGAACGTTGCAAACTGACCAATCAGAATTAAGTATTTCAGAGAGCCATGTGATAATAAAGGTTGTGTTTCACCTACCCGCACACCCATGAAACGATCTTTGAGAACAATCCATGACAGCAGGAAGACGAAGGCTTTGTGGCAGCAGTAGAGTGCTGAGACATCCGTGGCAGTTAGTTTTCTCAGGGCCAGAAGGTACAGGTAGTTAGTCAGCGTCCATAGGATGGAGAAAGGTGCAGTCCTCTTCAGAAACACCTTCAGAGACATTCCTTCCTCCCCAAACAACCGACTACATTCCCTACACAATGAAACAAGATGAAAATAACGTTCTTTTCTGTTGACTTTGCAGTCCTGTAAAATAATAGTGGTGTAATAAAGTGGTCAAAGATTTGGTCTGGTAACTTAAAGCTACAGGTTCAGATTGCAACGTGTGATCTGTAAGGTATCATTATTTATGTTACTAGGTTTGATGTCAATTATGCTAATGTCATTCTATATTAATAATAATGCCATTGGTTCTCAAATGTATTGTAATTATGACTTGATGCAAATTTAAAAAAAAGAACAACCACGTTCTGCAAAATTTCTCCTTTTGTGTTCCACGCAAGACAGAAAGTTTTAAATTCCTGGGTTTGGAATGATGTGAGGGTAAGTATTTTCTCACTTAAGTTAATAGCTTGATCCGAACCTGATTTGATTCCGTCCACATGAGCTACCATTGCAAAAATACTTGAGTGCAGTTTGGTGGTGCGCACCCAAGTAAGGGAAACAGCTTTCACACACCAAACGCTGATGTCAAACGGATTTTTTGTGTGTGAGTGTGAACTGTTCTTGTTACCTCAGATTGAGGTAAGCTACATCTGTAATAAGTGTACTGTGTGTTGTTTTGCATGTGCCAGCTAAATTTTATTTCAAAAGAGAGCAACTGCTTACTGTTCACTTACAAACTGTTAATTCATGTTTTTCATCCTGTACAATATACATTTCAACACGTGTTAGATAAACAGCAATGACCGATGCATTTAATGCCATGTCCTAAATCACCTGACCTATTTATGCAGACTTTACCTGAATTTCTGAATGGGCGTCTGCTTCTCTCTGGTGGTGGCCATGTGCCCAGAGTAGTAGAGGGGAAAGGAGAGAATGTTCCAGTTGGTGCTGAACCAGGTGATAAAAAACGGACAGGAAAAGGACTTGAATGTAAGCTGGACCACCTGTGTTGTGCCCACCCAGGATGAGGAGACACATAGAACCACCAGCAGGCCGCCCAGCACTTTCAGGACTGTGTTAGCACAGGTCTGATATGCGGTTGGTTCACCACTTGTTTCACTGACTGGAGTCTCTGCATGCGACTCTGAACCTTCTTCTCCTGCAACAGAGAGATCAGTGTTGCATCAGTACTACACATTTATTTACCTTATTACATATCAAGGAAAACAATATGATAGTGCATTTAAGGTGCTTTGTAAAGTGCTTTAAAATTCTTCACTTATTTTTATTGCTCTTCACAAACTTTTATGCAAAAAGTGTGAAAGTGGTCATTTAAATATATGTAATAAATAACTGACACTTCAATGAGCCATTCTTTTGTATGGCTACATACTGTACATTAGACTGTAAAGAAGTACAAAATATAAAAGTAAAACATAGTTGTCCATACAGTACTACACACAGTCTTAGGCACATTAGATACTTCACAAAAAAGGTTTAAGGTTTGAAGCTATCTATTTACATCTTTTGCTTTAAAAAAATCTATTTTTAAAAAGTCGATTTTGTTTTGTGCAATGTACCATGTTGTGTGGGTAAAATGTGTACTTGTCCTGATGAGTATGTACTGTGCTGGTGATAACAGGAAAGTGTATACTTTTAAATGTATAGTAAGATGCCAATATTAGGATATACTACCACATCTTAAAATAATTTTTCATACCATAGATCCCCTTGTTACATACTGTTTGTGTATACATCTAAATATTAGAATCTAGTTAAATTATTTTCCTAAAATCGAATTACTTTTGCTTTATAAAACCTCTGGACTTTTCTCCTCTTCTTTTGCACTCTGGGTTTTGCAATACCACTTTGAAATTTTTAAATGTACATGTTGGCTACATGGCTTAGTTACCACATGCCTTGTTTTTAATGCCAAGCATTTTTCTCCACTGATGGCTAGTTAAAAGTAGCTATAATTAAATAAAATTGTGTGCAAGCAATGTACTTTATATGCTACCAGTGTCCATTTTTGGAGGCCTGTTAAAAGTATGATGTTCGTCCCTGTCTGCTGCCTTTGGCGTCACAGCTCAGAATAGTTGCTAGTGAAGGGCTTGGGGACTGTGCATGTTCTTGTAGTGCCATCAGCCAATCAGAAATTGTCAAGACACAGTTTTTACTTGTGGCTCAGATTGACTAATCTTAATGTGTTCCCATGTATTTCTATTTCTATAGTTTATCTATATTTCTATAACTGTATTGGAATTTACATAATTTCTAATTTTATTGTACCCCAAAACTAATCTTTAAACTAGTACTATTCGTATTTGCGCACTGTTTAATTTGCATTTATCTGCAGTTTAGTAAACGTGTTCTGTTCCAGTCTTATGTTTGCTCCAATATTAGACCAAAATATTACTATATTTAGAAAAAGGTTAGAAGATGCTAATAATGTGCTTTGCTGACATGTTTTATTCATGAGAAATTCACCAGATGTACTAATCAGTACTGTAGCTGTCAGTGTCAGTTACCTGCAGGTGAAGCACTATTGCTGATTCTTAAAAATGCCTATATTGCACAGTCAAGCCTCTGTCAGAAATAGCTCCACAGGGTCATGGAGAAGCACAGAGACCATTCAGATCTGGCATGCAAAATGAGATGTACATGGAAACCTCACACCATTGAAGTCCACACAGACAGCCAATGAAATTACATCCTGTCAGTTATTAGTCATGACCTGCTTCACTGCAGCTGTTTTCAATCCTATTGTAACATTTACACCTTAGTATACGTACCTCAGTACAGAGAGTCAGACAGACAGATATAATAATAGGGGAGTAACTAACTAGAAATTGCAGCATTACTACATTTACCTATACATAAGTTTAAATTAAGCTTAATATACTTTTTAACATCAGTGTAGTTACTGTAGCTACTTTTGTTAGCTAGAATAGACAGTAGTGCTGCATGGCAGATTGATGGAGCGATTGAACAGAGGGGAACAGCACTAGTATTAGAAAGCCAAGATCCGTTATGCTGTAGACTCAGAGTGATCAATTTACACCAGGCCAGGAATAAAAGATGACATACTTGCTGTTTGCTGGGTCAGCAAGCACATCTACACAAACACACACACACTTTGTCTCACAAAGTGATCACTTTCCTGTTGTGTTGTTGTCCTTTATGAAGCCCACCCTGATTGAAACACTTTAAACTAGATATTTTGTAAGGTCAATGTTCCATCAATGTTAGATAAGTGTTTGTGTTGTTAAACTGTGTTCTAGGTTATGGAGAATGCAGCATACACTGCCATATACTGTAGCTTATCAATCCAACCAATGTAGATGGTCAAAAGTGCCCTCAACTACACTGTGAGTCTCAATATACAGTGTGCAATATAAATGCACCAGGCAAACAGGGTTTTATGCTGTAAAGAACGAGACTAACTTTTGAATTAAAAAAGAAGTTTTGATGTAGTGCCACGCCAGTGCATTTTGCAGCTGATGAAATGTTATTCAGGTCTTTTTGTGAATAAGTTGCAGGAGTTTGTAAAATACAATGTGCCAAAGTGTTGTAACTGTTTAGTAATTCAGACCAGCAGTATTAGAAAAACACTAAGTGAAGTTCATTGAATACTTATGCAAACATTAAATAATACACTGACCTCATTTTGTATTATTGATTGCTGTTTTCATGTTTTAACAACATTCTGTCCAGGGCAAAATGCATTAGGCCAAACTCCAAAGCCACAAAACTGATTTAGTGTAATAAATCATGATCTCATTTCACTGCAAGACTGTATTAAGCTACTTCTACACCACAAAGCTGCCTGTCTCTCTTCTGCTACAAGGAAATGTCCACACAAATTAGACATGATTGCCGCTAGGTCCCTATATAGTGACAGCCAACTGGACTTTGATTAGAGTCGTGAAGGTCATGGATATATAATATATATAAAATACTTACACAAAAACGCAATGAGTTTATATAATAAACAAGTTTTGTTTAAAACGATTTCAGATTTAGTATAGCATTATTGTTAAGCCTTGGTGTTTGGGTCTGTTGTTTCATTGTGTACTAAAAGAGAAAAGATGTGATTCTTTTTTTCAACTGCAGACTAATTGGCTCATTTTCTGTGAAGAACATATAAATAAACAACCTTTCAATGCCTGCACATTGTGCACCCCACCAAACAAATAGAACTAAATATTAACTAAACTAATTAACTAAATATTAACATAAAACTAAAAATATAAAACAAATTTTAACACAATAACACAAAAACTAAACTGAAAGAGGACGTTGTTTTATCATTCAGTGTTGGCTGGTCTGATTTAGTAATAAATCTCTCTTATGTTTTAACAGTCTACAAAAACCTCAAATAGACAGGAAGGGGGCAACTGAATAGCATGCAAAACAGTTTTGGTGCAACTGCTGATAAATTGTAGCATATTTCATGATAGTCCAGGCAGATGGAATAATTTGTATTTCTGTGCTGTTACAACTAAAACTAGTATTTTTTCAAAAATATCAGAAAGAATAGGAAAAATATTTATGCATCATCAAAACTAATCTGAAATTAAAAAAACAAAATATAAAGCAATATAAAAATGAAGATGTTTCACTAGTCTTCTGATACAGCAGCAGCTGAACCATTACTCAGTTCACATGGTGTCATCTTTAAACAGAATGAAACCTGCCTGACAATTTTTAGATATATTTTTGGCAGAAAAGGGCTCCCACAGTGCACACCCACACTGACAGACATTTTATATCTCCTGGACAGCTTGGCTGAATAGCTTAACAACCTGAGAAACCCAACACAATTAGGCAACCGCAGGTCCAAAATGTGGAGGCATAGAAATGTTACATCATTGGTAAATCCCTGATTTACCACGCCTACATATTTCACAGGGCTGCACAAAATACTATTGTCATTTTACAGCAAGGAGATTCATCAGCATTACATAATAAAAGTTCTGAACAAGGTCAATCTCATTTGGGGGAGAAAACACCAAATTGCTGGAGAACGTTCTTAAAATTAAAACACACCCTAGCTGATGTTAAGCAGTTACACAGTATTACATATTTTAAATGCCTTTATGACATCCTGATTACATTCAACTCAGTAAACCAGAATAATAAAACAAAATAATTCAGGTATATGAAATAACAAGAAAATCAGTGCAACTTAAACAGCATATTACAATATTATCTGTGTTACATAATATAATCGATCATAATAATATTATCTATGCCTGTGGCCAAAAATCAAATCAAATCAGACTCAAATTAGAAACTTAACGCTGCAGTTGATTTTGATCGTCCAAAATCTACAGACCAAGAGGTAGATCTTGGTCTTCTGTAGAAGACTTCTGTAGAAGACCCACAGTCAAGTTTAATTTATGTTGTTGCATGTTGCTGTGTTAAATTAATGGCTTGTCACAATCCCACAATGCAACTGTGTGTTGCATGGTGCTTCAACCACAGCCTATATCATAAAACATTTTGCTATCTTTAAACAAAGCCATCCACATACTGTAGAACAGTATGATCATGTAACCTCAGCAGACAAACATGGTTTCATTTAACATTTAAAATTATTTTCAGAATTAAAGCATGATATATAAATGATGACAACAAACACAGAATGGAATATTCTGGCAAATATGTCTCCTGTTTGTACTTTTTAGATATTCTTGAGAAAAACACTATAGCAGAATGTTTCTGTATTGTACTTAAACAAACAAACAGCACAGTATTAAATAAAATGTCATTTAATGCTGGAAATGTAATCTGAACTGCTGAGGTGACATTCCAGTTCGATTTCAGTTGCTCGATTGCAAAAACACAAAGTCTGTAAAAATTAGCACACTCAGCATGCATTACACTTAGTACACTCACACACATGTACATACCACAGACTGATTCTAAAACAAATCAGAATCAGAAGACTACAGATTAACCCTAACCAAAACTCCAACTGCTAATAGAAAACTTGGCATTTTACTATTTAAAAAAATGCATTGATAAATGATTATCCCTGTTGCGGATGTCTCCAAAGAAAGGTTCCACACACATCACACATTATGTACCTTCAGAGATGGGGCAGGTGAGGACCTGGGTGCTATATGAGCTGAGAGGGGCCACTCTGGCCGAGTGTTTCTTCATTCTCTCCTCCTTCCTTGGGGGTCCTGGATTTGGGAAGTATGTGTGAGTGTGTGTGAGCAGCACGGCTCAACTCATCCAACAAACCCACTTCATTCCTACGCGCATTTCTGCCGTCACCCCCACAGCTCCTCTTTCGTTCTTCTTGATATCTTCTGATCTCCGGCTTTTATGTCTCGCCTTCTGACAAACTTACTTTTGTCCCCCTCTCTCTCTGCCTCTCTCTCTCCCACTCACTCCCGGCTAGGCACATATAATCGTAGAGTCGTGCAGTTGTGCTTTTGGGGTAGATGTTGCACTGTCATTCTGGTATCCTGCGTCTCCTAGGGAGATTGAGCTTCAAGTGTGTGTGCAATGCAATCAGCCCCTTCATCTCTCTCTCTCTCTGTCCCCGCCTCTTGTTTGCTACGAGTATCCTTTGCTGTGTTTGGAAGGTAACCAAGCAGCTCAGGCTAATTATGCTGCATTGCCCCCTCTCCCCTTTGTCTCTCTCTTCCTCACTCTCTTTTTCCTTCTTTTTGCCAGTCACTTCCATCCCTTTTCCACCCACATCCTTGCCACCTCCAGTTGCATGTGATTGTGTGATGACGATATGGGCAATCTTAAAAAAGATATAAAAAGTAATAATGTATCTTTTGTCTTTCTCTTTTTTCTTTCCATCTCTGTTTGCCCAATCAGGGTTTCTTTTCTTCTTTCATCAGCACTTGTGCTGCACCTGAAAGCCCTTCACTGCCCGCTTTAGCAGAGTCTTGCTGTCTGTCTCTGAGTCTCTGTAGTGTTATGCAAATAAAATCAAGCACATAGCTTGGGGGACTTCACAAAACAAGTCTCATCTCTGGAAATCCAGAGCGTTTCTGGATCAAACTATGTAATGTATTCTCCCAACCACCTGAGGAGTCCAAAGTGTTGTGCTACATAAGCCAGAAGATGGATGACTGAGATTTTTTTTAAATCCCAAAAAGTTATCACAAAATGTTTGTATTCTATTTGTATTTTCTCTAATTCTGTTCACAGTTAAAGGATATTCAACCAAAATATAATAATTTTTTCGGTAATATTTTTTCATTTGATAATAAGTTGTTATGATCCTCTAAGACTTTCTTTTCTGGAATACAAAAGGAAAAACTTTGAAGAACAGTCTTGCTGCTCTGTTCCCTATATCATGTGTGCAGTGACAGGAAGCTGCAAAATGACAAAATGTAAGTTGTTTAGGCAATTTACAATGTATGAGTTGATCTAGAAAATAGAATTTTGCTAAAAAAATCTTCTTTTGTGTTAAACTGAGGAAGGAATATGGAATGACATGGGATGAGAAAATGCTAACAAAAAAAATCATGTTCAAATGAGTTATCCCTTTTAAAGTTGTTATATTGAGGGAGCTCCGCAGTGCTAATTTTATTAGACTGACTAAAGTCTTCATCTGCAGGTCACAGGATGTAGCAAAAATTGAGCGATGGCCTGCTTGGCCACAGCAGGGTCCATTACACGCTGCCCCTCTTTGTGGTTTTCATGGCCTTGCATTTCATACGCCTCAACAATACTTGTTCCATTTGCCCCAACTGCACACGATACACCCACACATGCACTGACTCCAACATCTGCTTCCTCTAGCATCGTACTACAAAGCCTTAAATACACTCACAAAGTAATGCTTTCTCTCTCTCATTCATTCCTGAATTTATTCCGGTCTTTATTTAACACCACACACACACAAACACACGCTGCCCCCAGCAATGGACTGGAGTCCACTGCATACTCCTGAACTCAAAGTTTGTTTGCTTAGCCAGATCTCATTATACTGGCAAAGTTTCCCGCTTTTAAAGAAGAGTCAGATTGCTCGGACAAACTCAGAGCGTGTCATCTGAAGGCAGTTCTGACTGTACAGTGCCAGGAAATGTATCTCACTAGAGTTTCAGCAAGCTCTCTTAATCCCTGCTTGATCACACATACAGACACATCCACCCACACAAGGTGCCACTATTTACTCAAGTGAGTGTTCTGTTTCTCAGTACTACATCTACAATACTGCTGCAATGTGTGACTTAGAAATGGACCCCTTTATATATACTCAGAGCAGGTAGGTACAGCTTGGTCAGATCGAATATGCCTAAACACATTGACTCTATTTCTTACAAATACATCATACACTGTTTGCTATGATAAGATGACACTGGACTGAGAGTTGACTGTGAATATGAATTTCATTGCAATAGGTCACTGCATTTGCAAACAAATTGCTGAGTTAATTTTCCTGAGCCATGTTTGCAATTCATTTTAACCTTTTAATTGTTGGTCTTTGCTGTGTTTACATCACAAACACTGTGCCCTTCATGCCTGGTGACTCCTGAGTATAAACCCCAGTGGCACACAGAGAAAGAGAGGGCTCATGAAAGATAGATTATAATAGTTCTGCAGCTGAAATACACTCTCATATTACCCGTACTTGATGAATTTGGTGGCAAGAATACATGTATTTTGTGATGCCAAAAGGAAAATTAAGCCACAACCCCTTTTAATGACTTTATTTTTTCTTCTGCTGATGTATTAATAATAAATTGCAGTTAGTGAACCTTAATTCAATTGCAGTAAGCTAGAAAAAACATTCACTCTCCATGCCCAATGCTCTGACTATTGCTCTGACAAACGCTCTATATTAAAAATAAACAGCACACGCACATATTCAGAGTGGTCTTACATTTTCAGCCACTCTTTCTCAAACAGATACCTGTCATTTAAAATGGCTGTTGTTTCTTTCCAATGCCCCGCCCCTTCTCCTTGAGCGTCCTGCCATAGCAACGCCTGGTCCTTCTGTTCCACCTTCAACACCGCCACTGCGGTCCATTCTCCACCTTTGTCATTTAGATCAGTGCCGTAGTCCTCTACCATTGTGCACAGACCTGCTGCATCCTTTATGCACGTCTATTAGCAGAGATGAGAGCAAGATGGGAATAGTGCACCCACACGCCATGAATGTTGCACGCACTTCATAACCACTTCGTCAAAACCCCATAAAACCCCAACAGGAGTGGAGGAGCTGCGTGATTTGCATGGAGATTAACTTTGTTGTCTTTAACGCTACAGAAGTAGCTAGCTTTGCTTTGTATCTTCAAATAAATTCAAGAGGTCCGTTTTTTGGATGGCACCTCATCCTGCTATTTTATAAAATAACATTGAAGCAACACATTTTAACTCAAACATATTAAACAAATGGACTGACTTTATAGTTTAAATGTTCAGATAGTCAACACTGTCAGGATGTGGAATGCACTGTTGTACACAGGGTCAAGTTTTGATTGGTTAGTATCATCCAGTACTGGTAGATGCTGTAACTACACCATTATTACACCACAAAATGCTCATTTCTCCATTGATTACCTTTTAAACATAGCAAACAAACTGATCACAAATGTTTTAATAATAGTGAAAGTGACATTTTGCATTTAACCCTTCACTAGTGAGGAGTGAACACACGCTACAAGTCATGAACACACACACACCCGGAGCAGTGAGCAGCACTGCTGCACCCGGTGAGCAATCAGGGGTTAGGTGCCTTGTTGAAGGGCACTTCAGTTGCTACCTGCTGGCACTGGAATCGAACCAGCAACCTTATTATTATAATACACCTCCCTGGTAAAATGAGAAGGGCGACATCTTGTGGCCAGGCAGAGCGACTGTACTCGTTTGTAAACTCATTTGTTATGGCCAAATGATAACACGTTTTGCGAAATATGAACAAATATGAACTAAAAATACTGTTTGCCATTCATTCCCTAAAACCATTATCTGAACATAGACAACAGCAAATGTGCATTCAGAGAATCTCAGAATAGTTAGTAAATTTAGTTTAACAGTGGCTATTTCAGCTTGGCACATTCAACATAGAGCTGTCTAAAACAATAATGAATCCAGTGCAAACTACCCGTCACAAATTCACATTTAATATAATTTCACCACACATTATTACAGTATTGTTTGGTTTTGTTGATACTTTCCTGTCTGTTCTGTCTGTATGAGATAAACAATGTAGTCAGAAGGGACCTGTGCTAAATGACCAGGTGGGGGCAGCATAGTAGTGTGCATTGTGGCTGATTGCCAAAAGATGTATGTTTATGCTGGCCTTGCAAAATATGAACACCTTTTCTTTACTGTATTCACAACCCCAGCTTTTACAACCGATTCAAAAATGCTGATCTAAGATTTACAACAGTCCATAAGACTAGTTTTAAAGGTCTGTGAGCTAAGCTTACAACAAGGTTTAACATAAAGATAAAATTATATGCTATAATAGTAAGTTTTCCAAAGGCTTCCAAAACATTTGTCCATCATTAACAATCCTGTTGTAATATGTCTGATAAAGTCAATATGTGTAAAAAGATAACTTTTTAAAAAGGCATGACAAAAGAAAATACTTCAAAAGCTGGTTGTAGTCACATAGCACACAGTTAATGTAATATGACATTTAATTTCATCTGCTGGAATTCAGTCACTGAATGTTGCATGTGTCCATGCAAAATTCACATCTGGTTAGGTGGAATGGTTACATTCACACTGCAGTTGTACAATGTAGGACAAATCTTTCTTTATACGTGACACAGATCTGTTTTCTTGAATTAGAGTGTGAACACAATGTGATACATATGGTCTCAAATGACAACCAAAGTTAATCCTCTTACAGACCAATACGCAAACACATCTGTAAGTAAGATATTTGAAAGTAACACACTGGCTATTTGGCACGTTTAAAATATTGTGCTGTTTGTTTATCCAGGATAGCCTGACAGTGACTGGCTCAACCAGTGGTGTGAGTCTGGGGCGGAACTATCTGTCCAACCAGTGAAAGACAGAGAGAAGTGATTATATTTGCAACTTTAAAGTCGAACAGAAATTACACATTTCACTTTAAAAAGTTAATGTTAATGCTAATTAAAGACCTCAAAGGCCCAAAGATCTTTTAATTTCATATAACAAAATCTGACATCTATACATCATATTATGAGTAAATACATATAGGCCTACTAAAATATAATAAAATTGATTGATAATTAATGTTATGACAAACTTGTCAGTGTAGGGTGTTTACTGTAAGCTGAACCAGTATTTGATCACAGAAATCAAATAGGATTTGATTATAAAATTGGATATTGAACATACTGTGGTGTGAACATTTCTTATTTGGGTCTATGATTCCTGGCTGATAACTTCTATCAACTGTCTGTTCTTAAGTCTTTGATGCTCCTTAGTGAGGCCATAGCTGAAGGTGCCTCTCTGGCTAAGTAGATGCGAACAGTCCCATTAGCCCAGCAGCTAAAAATAGCTCTCTAGGCGAGGTGGTCTGTGGAGAAATTTGAGGGGGTAGTATGTGCTGCAATCAGAGTGCCCGCTGCAGATACGTTTAGATCAGCTCATATTGAAGCAGACATCTCTATACCAGACAGGTCAGATGGCAGCATCTCATTGACTGATGCTTTTATCTCAGTGATATCAGCAGATTATTTCAGGTGCACACTCTAGTGGATATAAAAATCTTATTATTATTCAGCCAGGTTTAAAGCAGCTTTAGCTAATTAGCAAGATTTCTAAACAGTTCCAAAAATAATCCAAAGCATGTGCATTATAAGCTCTGTGCAGGATGGCATAAGGGTGTTTTAAAGTCAAAAGCTGCAATACTTATTTTGACCAGGCTGATCTGATGCAATTACACCCCACTAGTATCATCAGGGCTGGTTAGGGGCTGCTGGGAAATCTTGGGACTCATTCATTCACAGTACACTGCCCAGGTCTCCCATTACACCCTACTATTGCTCCTATTTTAATGCAATCTAATTGCCATACACTTAAAACTTGAGAAAGTTTACTTTCATTAAACACTTTCATTAAACATGTTCCTGGTCTTATTGTGAACGATTCACCAGTGCACATCAAAGAATAAAAAAGATGTTTGGATTTTAACATTTTTCATCAAAATGTAGTAATGTGTTTTATCTCTGAAACCAGTCCTTTTAACCGACAGTGAAATTATTTTTAGACTGCTGTTTTAATTAATGCAACAATGTAATATTCTGAAATATTGCCTATAGTTAATGCAGTAATTTATAGTAGCATGCAATTATGAATTTAAAAAAAGCATTCCCACTGATAGTGGTAGTCACTCAGTGTGGGGAACTGCTTCTCAAAAAATAAATAAATAAATAAATAAATAAATAAATAATTGACAGAACTAAAAGAGAACAAATATTAAGAAATATGAGATCCAATAATATGTAAACCACATTTTTATGTAACACTGTCCAACAGCAATTATGTTTATAACTGGTCTGAATGGGCTAAAAAGTGGATGGTGGCAATGAATGGACTTTTCAAAATAAACATCTTTGAACATCACCACTTGGAAAAAAAAAAACAATACTTAAAATAATGATCTTAGAGTGAGCTGGTTATTAGTAACCAATCAAATCTGATTTATTAATAATTAAATTAACAATAACATTTTTAAAGCAATGGAAAAAAATAACAATGATGCTTTGATGTGAGTTGTTTTTAATAATAATAAACATACAGTAGTAAAATATAATATTGCTTTCTTCTTGATTGTCTGAAGTATATGGTGTTTAATATGTGTTTAATTCATTCACGCACTTAATCCAACATCAAACAGAACTGGAACATCAATTTACACTGAATTACAAAGCAACACAAACAAAGACAGAGGGGACTTCCGACCTAACCAATGGTGGAATATAACTTTTAGCCTCCACATTCCTACCTCATAAATCCCTCAAAAAAGTGTCTACCAGATTTTTCCAGGCATTTCATGAGGGAAGTAGGCCCTATTCTAAAAATTTCAAGAATTCCCAATGGATGAAAAAAATTCTTGATAAAAATCTTGTTTCACTTTGAAGTAAATAAAATTATTAAAGTAAAATGGGTTATGCATACCATTTTATATTGACTAAAATAGGATGTTATTTGTGAACGCCATATTGACTTCAATTGATCTATTGCTTCCATCTGTCATGATATAGATTATCCAGTGTGCTGCCTGTCATATACAAAAAGCGCTCACATCTTACCTTTTCTGACTGAATATAAAATAACGTTTATTGCATGATTTGTCTCAGTAAATGCCTTTTTCCACTTATCCAGTCTATAATATTTTAAGCATCAATTCTAAACTTTCCTGTCAATAACAAAATGTACAGGCAAAGCTCTTAGGGATATGTGGTGATTACAGCTAATAGTACTTTCACATTGTTCTCTTGCCTGTCTGAATCTGACACTTTAATTCTCTACTCTAAGTGCTGACTCAGGTCTTAAGGCAGCGATAAGCATAGCTCACTTTTAGAGGAAACCGGTCACTGTGACACCTACCCATATACAAATAAAATTTATCGAAGAAAAAGCTTTTTGGTGTTTTGGATATTTTATTTAGTTCTGTGGTTTAGAATTATAATATCAAAAAAAGGTTATTGTAAAAAAAGGAAGGAAAATGTTCTGGAGAATTGCTTCATTTGAAAAGCTATTTTATTATGATTTTGTCTCAGAAGGTTTTAGGGTTTTACACAAACACATTTTTGATCCTCCACACGTCAGTGTGTTGTTTTGTATTTTTTCTTGGTTTAATTGACATCTCTGGCACAGCCACCCATCTATGATACGCTTATATAATACAACGGGTAGGAAAGATAAATGCAGCGCACAGTTAACATTCCCATCTACAGTCCTTAGGGATGGAGAGAGAAACCACATTCGTGCACACACACACACTCACACACACTGATATTCATTAGACATGATTCATGTACTTACATACTGCACCAGTGTAAAAACGGCACACCAGAGACTCAGACTAGACCTCTGTTGGTCACACATACAGCATTGTTGTGGTGGTATGTGTGTAAACAGACAGATTCACCTCAATTGCTGCAGTTGGCGACATTCAAAAAAACACATTAAAATTCTGCATGCCAACCAAAGCATAACTTCAAATCCTTTCCGTGCCAAGACTCTTTCGATTGCATTAAAATAGACAGAGGGTATTGAAATTCATGAATGGTGCAGAGACCTATAATTAGGATCATCCGATAATCACTCCATTCCATTCAAATTGTGGTTTTAACAAGCTTTTAGCAAATAATTTTCTTTCTACCTAACATCTCTCTGCATTGTTACAAGCATGCCAGTCTAGCCACATGCCTCACTTTATTTGTTGCTCATAATTTCTTGTTGCTCGTAAGTTTGCTTGTAACATCACAATAAATTATTGTTTTGTCACATTTGCACCCACAAACAGAGTATGCCATGAGTATGCAGATTTGTAGATTTTGGAAACAAATTGTTTTGTTAATTTGTAAACAAATCATTTCTAGACAGTATAAGATACTTACAAGATAATAAAATAATACATTTTACAATTTATTTTTATTTTTTTACAATGCATTTTTGACACTGATGAACTAGCCACAAATATTTTGAACTGTCTAAAATGCAAAGGTATGTTTTATTTATATAAAAGCATTTTTAACATTTTGAACAGTTAATTAAAATGTTATTCTATAATAGTTGTATTCTATTCATTATATTAATCACTCTGTCTTACAGCATGTTATATTCTCTATTCTATTCTAACATACTCTATTAAGATTTGTTACTCTATAAGAGATTTGTTACTCTATGAGAGATTTGTTACTCTATAATAAAAAGTTAAAAAGCTGCAAAACTCAATATCCATGTGTTAAAAAGATTTCTTTAGTGAGCTAAAACGACTAAACACCATTTTTTTATGGTGCAAGCTAATTAAACGAAAGTATACAAACAAAGCTTGTGTCTCTTCTATATTCACAACCCAGTATCGTACACATCCATCATCCAAGGCCACTACAATGATCTGATCTGTGCACACAAGTGCATGCCTGCATGACAACATCACTATTGCATTTGTTTCATTTGTTTCTGTCGTGTATTAATAAACACTTACTTCTATGACTAGAGTATCCGGGGTTATAACCGTAATAGCCAGTGATTCGTAAAATCCGGTCCTCAATGTCATGCACCCCGTTGGCCGTCACTTGAGGCGCATCCCAGCGGTTGTTCACCTGCGGAGACGCCTTGCCCGGTAGGTGCTCCAGGCGAATGCAAGGCTCCTCTCCCAAATCATGGCTCTCCGTGCTGCTCATTTGACCTCCGTACGGGCAAAACGGCAGCTTTCAGGTCACAAACGATAAGCATACGAAACACGTTGTTGAGAGAGCATCACCCGAGTCAAATTCCAGCACACGCTCAGGCTGTGAAACTTACCCAGCGTCCTTCAACACGAGACGGCAGGGGGCGTCACGCCGCTCCGAACAGATCGCAGCAAGCATTGGCGAGTCCGATCATTTTTGAGAATCGGTTCTTTCGGAAGGTTTAAATGAACTGATTAAAAACCTATTATTTGCAGTCACAGTTCAACTTGTAAAGAGTTTTCAAAGGCATATTACGTTATATTTTGTGCCCTTAAACATAGTTTCAGTGAAAGTAGGTTTGTGTAGGTTAAATAAATCGTTGTTGTTTAGGGTACCAATATTTCAACTCGCATCAGTTTTATTCCTCTACGTACGCATCATTGGAAAGAATCGATCCAAATAACCGATTCGTTTGCATCGGACATCACTGAACGATTCATCGGTAGAGTGGACGCAGTGGAGTGCCGTCGTTATTACTAAACAGGAGAAGCGGGCAGACATATTTGACATCTAATCACAATATTTCAGTATCTGCCTCTCAATACACTGCAGACATACAGAGCTTATATGGAGTTCATAATTCTGCAATCCAACCAGTGATGTGCAATATTAAATACTCGGGTGTACAATAATTAGGACGATAGAAAATGTTAACGTTTAAGTACCTTCAAATATATTGCAGTGGAAACTGATAAAGCAGACAGACTGAGCACTGAGCTCATATTTGTCATATTTGTATATTGAATGTATGTCTTTACTGCACGTGTTGTTGCACTTTATATACAATATATAAATACTTAATATTTACGTTAATATAGATAAATATATAGGTCTGAGAAGGTAGAAACCACAAAGCCATTTTATCTGAACCATTTTATCTGTTTATTGCTAAAGTTGTTTAGTGTTTGTTTTAGGGGAAATATATATGTGGATTTATGAATGTGAAACAGTTTCCCCAACCAAATTGCATTAAACATTTATTTAATAGTTTTATAATTCTTGGTTGAAATGTGACAATTGGTTAATATGAAACAATAATGGCTACTGATTGTTTTAAAAAACTTGTATATTCTTCTCCTCTTCTCAGGAAAAGAACAACTTTAGTAAGAGCAAAGCACCATAATGTGCATCTGAGTGCAAGTTTGGAGTTTTTGATCTGGGCTTAGAGTACCTTCATTCAAAACCAATGCCTCTTGCACAGAACGTCCAGAGAAAGTGCTGAGGTGTAGGCAAACCTAGTCCAATATTTCACGCCAAGTCTATTTCAATGGCTCTACATCAAATCCTTAGTACTTTGTGTAAAATTGATATCCAGCACATGAAGGAGAATTTTCTCACGGTCCTTTTGGATTTTCTCTGAGAGTGGGACACCTGCTGAGTTTCATATGTGGTCCAATTACAGTGCCAGACTCTATAAGCTTCCCATCCCTCGCACTGTTGCTAAACCAATCTGCTTTTCACATTGTTTTGTTTTCTTTTGTTGTCTTTCCAAGCTGCTATACTATCTCTGACTCCATACCACTTTTCACTTGTTATGGTTGCTTGCTGGCCAGAAAGGCGACCTATAACACTGAAACCCAGAATTCACAGATCAGAATGAACTCCAGCTGGCCTCAGTTTTTGTAAAACCTTAAAAAATTGGGTAATTTTGGTAAAACAGAAAAAGTATAACAAAATAACATTTATTTTTAAGCATTTTATTTGAAAAGCATTTAATTTCAAAGCATCTAATACTCGTTTTTTAAGGTTTCATGGTTTAACTTTAAGTGTTACAATACCTTATCCTAATCTAGATGTATGTGGAGACAACATTAAATAAGGAATTTTAAGGTTTTACTGTGGCTGCTTTGGTCTTACCACCTTCATGACACCTTAACACTGGTTCAACTAATGGTATGTATCTGGGGCGAGACATTCTGTTAAGCCAAATAATGCAAGACAGGAGGGTGTTCATGAACCTGTTTGAAATGGTTAGGCTGACTAGCATTAATAGTAAGATGCTGGAACTACTATTTTGGAGGCATTCTCCATTCATGGCCATTCAACAGCAATAATTCTGACAAAATTCCAAATGCTCCTTTTACAAGACCAGTGAGAGACAAAATAAAAGAGGCAAGAGGGAAATAGTGCACCTACATGCTGTTACACACACTTCAAAACTGCTTCATCAAAACTCCATGAAACAGTTACAAGAGTGTAGGAGATGACTAATTTGCATAAATATGAATTTTATCGTCTTTTGCAACACAAAGGTCTAGCAGGGGTCAGAATGTTGGCAGCTTTGACGTTTACTAGTTCTCCATGTCTTGTTCAAGATTTTACTGTTTAAATCTTTTTCCTCAAATGTCAACAAATTTCCTGGCTGTAGGGCTCAAATTCTCAGTTACATAGTAAACAAAACATCTTTGAGTCAGTGAACTGGATGTGGAATAAACACGGAATGTACGTTTGGGCTGGTAAGCTTCATACATGCTAATACTGCCATAAGATTTTAGAGGTAAAAGCATCTTTCTCTATTGACTATTTCAGACATAAGAAATGCATATGACAGATGCTTTTATCCAAAGCCACTTACAGTGCATACATGTTATCAATCTGTGTGTTCCCTGGGAATCAAACTCATGATCTTGGCATGGCTAGTGCCTTGTTCTACCAGCAACACAGAATGGTGTTCAACCTTGAACACCATTCAACATAGTAAACGTTTTACCAGTACCCAGATTAATTTTGGAGGGCTCCTAAAAGCGTGAAATATTTGATGCTACAGCCCCTTACTGGCAGGATGGTTGCTGAAGAGTATGGGAATCATTCATTTCACAATTCCAGTTGGTATGGCTAGTGCTGTGGAAATGACATTTTCTCACTTTGATTTTGTCACACTCATTCTCAGCTTCATCAATGAATATCACTCAGTGTTCACACCATGTGGCCACATTTGTATTCATGCCTCAAAGAGCATTGGTGTAAAGTGACAGTGGTTAATCAGAGATAGTGGTTTTGCAGTCACTCTGTGCTGTAAGAGTGCTGTCACACAGAGTGCTATAGTGAGGAGGTCTTCAGCATGATAATAAGGGTTGGACCCAACTGACTGTCCCTTAGATTCTGTGCTCAGAGAAACAACACAGTCTGGCGGTCAATAATTCACTGGTGGACTAATGCCCTGTCAATATGGGTGTATTTTCTATTGTATTTTTCAAACGTAATAGAGTTCAGCTGTTCTTTCTCCCTGCCACTAATTTTCTGGCATCACATATTAGGTATTTATTTTTTGTCATTTGCTTACTTAAGGAGAGAACTAACAGAAATTCATAATTCAAAACAGAGCAGACAGATTCTAAATGTGTAATTGCCTGGAGCCTGAGATGTCTGTCTGGCTGCCACAGAAATGATGGGTTGTCAGAGGGTGAGAGAGAGTCTGTTGTAATGGGATTCTGGTCAATGAGTGACATTACATTGATTGCTTGATTAGCTAGACAGTCATTTAGGAGGCTAATTATAAAAAAGAGTAATTTTAACTTTCTTGCATACTTAAGGGTATTAGTGGTGCCCCACACAAGCATCACTATAGCCACGTACATACTGTAGCTAAATTCGGTTGGCAGTACACCTTTTAGTGCTTAATCCCATTCTGTACACACACAGTTCAGTAATTTACAAGGCAAGGATGCAAAAAGGCAATCTTAGAAGGCAACATAATTTTGGAAAAGCTTTTGAATCAGGAACAAGCTTATGAGGTCTTAAGGTAGCAAGCTTAGCTTACAAGGTGTTAAAACAGAGCCAAATTATGCGCTACTAAATGAAATATAACACAACATATGCTTATAATTTCACAATGATGTGGAGTCAGAGCATAGTTTTTTTTAATTTGCACATAACATAGAAACATTAAGCAGAGACTAATAGGCCTATTATAACAGAACAGAAGCACTGTGAAAGTAAAAATGCCCAAAGGGGCTTTTCCAAAGTAAAATTAGTTTTTTCCAGTTAGCAACAGAAAAAACAAAAAGAGCCATAGGTGAAAAGAAGACAATAAATTGAAAGTAATAAAATAGAAAAAGAATTTGTTTCAGACAGCAAGACAAAGATGTCCATTATAAAGAACCTGAAAGTTATGCTGAATGTTTTTTGGATGCACTCTAAGTAGATATATTTAAATGTTACTGATTTTATATACATTAAGATTGCTAGATATTGTGAAGAGGTTTTCATTTTAACAAAACATTTATAGAGAAGATACAGAAAAGAAAGATTACTGTTATATATTAGCTCTGAAGATATTACAATGTGACGTGTGGGAATGTTATGGACTATAAATGATTATAATGATAACAGTAATACAAGCATAATATTCTATAATAATTATTTGTGGCCCACACCAGAGGTTGTGCTTTCAAAGCTCAGAGGATATTGAAGATGTTAAACTTTTCATTTTAGTATTAACTTTCTTTCAGATTAGTTATTTGGACTAGCTCAACTAGACTATAACAAGATTATCAGCTCTTGCAGGTCTACACCTTTCTTTCTTTAGTTAAAGCTAATGCGAGGAGATTATAATAGCAACCAATCACATGATGTTTAGTCAGGTGTCACATGGTAAATGAGGCAGATGGCTGTTAAGCCTCTATGTTTAGAAGTCAGGGTCATTTGATTGGATAATCAATGTTTTTAGGAAAATTAATCAGACATATCTTTCTAATCAGCCTGACCTTAAGAGGATTCTGAAGAAAACATACAGTGCATATTCAAATTATTCACCACTGTAGTGCTATGCTCTTCATAACCTTTAAATATTTCATAGCCAACTGTATGTACTATATGCATAACATAGCATGCATTAAAAGGCATGTCTGAAGAGCTGTCTTATGTCAAATTTATCGACTATGAGGTTTTGAGATACAGCCGTCATACAGTACGGCTATCAAACGTTTCATGTACAGGGACACCTGAAGGAGAGCAGTAACCTGAAGTCTCTGCCCTGTACCTCAGAGCTGATGGGTCACCTTTGTGATCGGTGTCTTCAGCAGCCACCTCCATCTGGAATAAACATTCCATGTGTGCTAAAGATAACTGTGGTACTTAGAGAGCATAGAGACAATGAAAAGGTTTCAGGTGGAGATTTTACATTTATTACTGATTCTTGCTAAGGCACTTGTTTTTCTTTTCATCAGTTTTTGAAAAAAAAAAATCCCATTGTTATTGAAGCAAGAGCCTTGAGCCCTATCTAGAGACCAGAGTATCACCAAAACTTTGGGCCAGGTTCTTTTAAATTTGGGCCAGAAAGCAGTTACCCAGAACAACCCAGTATGCAGAATACCCTAGCCACAGCAGAGCAATGCCAGACACCCAGCCACGACATTCTAGCATTATAGTGGTGACATGCACAGGCAAGCACCAATGTCCGTTTCTTTAGAAAATGGAAAACAGCTCTTCTACAGTACCATATTCTCTTTACTCTCCATTATGTTCGTTTTATGGCCAGTCCAACAAAAGGCAGGTAGGAAACAAGCTTATGAATATTTCATGTGCATGACTACTTACACACACAGGTTGTAGCAACGTATTACTTTAAATAAACATAGCATGGTGTTGTAAAAAGCCATTGCAATAATGCCTCCTGGTATGCCAGAAAAAGCATGTATTGATCCACTCAGACAAGAGTTATGGATGACTAAACAAGGACGGTGAAACAACGAATTCCAGGCTTTGATCTGCTCTCTTGATTAGGTCCTTATTGTATTGTATCTTACTGTATGATCCAATCAATTCATAGTCCATTTTTTATCAAATGTTCGCTTTTACACTAAAATATGTAACATTATAAAATCACAATGGATTGCTAAAGTAATTGTTGCCTTAAGACTGCAACACATCATTCCACCAATGTAAACCTATTCCTAACTGAACATACTGCTTTAGCAGTTAGCATGGCCTGTGCTTTCTGCCAGCTGATGAGATTTCATTCCTCTGAAATAATAACACAATTGTCATGACAAGACATAGCACTTCTGTATTAGGGGGTAAATTATCAGTTGTCCACACGGCCGTTCATTACTAGCGAGGTATCTGACCTTTCAATGCACATACATCAGCAAACATGGAGGAGACAATGCTATCACTGCTTCAGTGGACATGTGGTTTCTTTTCCTCTATTTCTCATCAGTGAGCCAGTACTTGGATTTGTCTCTTAAGAGCAATTCCCTTACACCTACGGTTGCCTAAGAACAATGAAGGACTGTATGTTACTCTAGACTATAAATCTCTGCTCTAGTTAATCTTTCTTCTGAGATGTCCATTGTTTAGTGTGTTAATATGCTAGATTAGTTCTTCTTCCATAGAACAATGTTCAAAACTGGTTGGGCACTGTTTAGAACTTGAGAATACCTGTAAAATTACAATACCTGAATTTAAATTGAATTTAATTTGCAGTAGCAAACAGGATGTAGAACTGTAATTTTAATTCTTAAAGGAACTACAGATAAAATAGAATTTAATTTGTACAATAGAATATAAATTAGACCTTTCCCACAAATCATATCACACATTTATGTTATCATACACACACCATAATGTCTTTCCAGAAACCTTAAATGATTGTACCGATAATGAAATCACAAATAATAATGATGTCATTATTTGCAATAAATTAACTTTAAATTTAACTTTATTAACTTAACTTTCATTTAATGGGCCGTAATGGCTCATTTTTCTAAATGGTGCCAGTAATCTATCCAGAATTACAGTACCATCTTACTCACACAGAACAACATTCACTGAATTAATAGAGTGTGAAAGTTTCTCATGAATTGAAATATTTAGAAAGGCCCTTTGCCTTGCCTGTTTCAGCCAATAACCTTCTTCATCTTTAACCTTATGTATTACACTTCTGTATGATAAAATGAGTAACAAGAGACTCCAAAGGCTCAATAAATGGTGTGATTGTTTACACTTATTATTCAGTGTTTATTCTGTTTGCCTCTTGGTTAGTGCAGCAAAGTTTCCCTTCATGCCCTCAGCGTGATTTCATGCAAATTTGATCATGCTTTCAAACAGAGGGCGAAAATCTTTAAATTATGTACGGGGAGACAAGTGCTGTGGAGTGTTCTACCTTCTCCAGGATACCTCTTCATCACAGGGCCTGATGCTGTCTTTACTTAAATAACATTAAGGAACATTATAGGAATGTCTCAGAATCATACATTATTCACAGACTTGGTCAATTATCCTTATCCTCAAACATTAATTTTTACCCTTTGGACAGTGAAAGTATGCATTAATTATTCGAATGGATGATGAATGAACAAATGAGTGAGTGAATAAATGATCATCCTAACATTTTAGCTTCAACATTTTTATGCTTGGCACATAACTGATAGAGCATCTCTATGCGAAGACTAGCTTAGATCAGCATTTATTTGAAGGTACAGTAAGTCAAGGATGGTTAGGCTGGTCAATGTGATTACAAAAAGTGGTCAGAGCATTTTTAGTTTATTTATATGATCATTTAAAGTTTTTTCGATGCATTAAGTGACATACGAACAACAAGGCTCTTTTCAGCAGGGCTGCAGTTGTATTTATTATTCATTTAATGATGTAAGTTGAGGGTCTCAAATTGCAGCAGTACTACTGTGCAAGTCTTAAACCAAAAGATCAGCAGATTTGGGAGCAATAACTTCAATGGCCTTTAGTTTGACAAATGTTTTAAGGTTTAATGGGGGGTGTCTTTTACTGATGTGTACTAGTCAGCAATCTGGTGCTATGAACTCAACGAGAATACAGAGCAAGATTGAAAGAAACAGCTGTAATTTAAAACCTTTTAGGAATTCCTTTGGGGATCTGTGTATAAACCCTCTCCTCAAAACTAAAGCTTTACAACATGTTGTATCTTCTAGTATCTAAGCACTTCTTTCATAAGCAATATAAATCTTGAAAGTGAAGGAAATGGCTTTTATGGACACCTTTATTTAGCCATTGGCTCTGTCCTAAACTGAAAATAACAGCCTTACTTTCTCACTGTTAGTCAGTGACTTAACAGACAGTGTTTGTATGATGATGATGAAGTGAAGTATGGTGACCAAAGGGCACCTCAGTTGTTTTCTGTGGCATTGGGAATCAAACCGACACCCTTTGAGTTACAAGTCTCTTTAACCAGTACGTAACAACTGCCCCAAAAGAGTACCATAAAAACCATAAAAACTGGTTTCAGACAGACTTTCAAGACATAACTTGGTAAAATCATAATCATGATGGAATCAAGAAATGAAATAAACTAAAAAAATCTGTAATTGTATTACAGATTTTATTAAATTATGTAATAATTTACATTATTCAGTCATTTCAATGGATGCCATTTTTCTTTCCACCATCCGCTGACCTACATAGTATTGTGGGATTTCATAGGCAGCAAAGAATTTATGCTGCCTGCAGAAATCAAGGCGATAAAGCATCTCTGTAGACACGATGTTTAAACATGCCATTAAACTTTCCTACATCAGTTTATCATCATTTTTTTAGGATTGAAGTTCAAATGAAATAATGAGACAATATCCCAAGTAACAGTTTTGGTCTACTCTAGATTAGCTGAAATGTATTATCTGTTACAAGATAAACAACCCAAACAGATTTTTGTCCAATCAAGTGCTCATTATAATGAGAACTTCCCAGTTCAACCTGCCACTGACTAGCAAGTAATTAATGGTTTACGGCTATGGAATAACTACAGAATATTGGCTAGTAATAAAAAACAAAAGGAACAATACCTTCCAATGCCCAATCAACTTCTTTTAATAGTAACTGTCAACACAGGAAGAAAGCTGCAATTGTAAAATAATTACCTGTGGTTTAGCTCAGTGACCTCACTTCACTCTGCATCATTTACATTGTTGACAGGTACAACAGGAGGTCATGTTGAAGTATACAGGAAGTTCTAGGTAGTGATAGTATGTTATATGATACTGCTGTTGGCTCCTGTCTCCTCAGTGAGTGGTTAAACTCACCTTTTTTGCAGGGTATGAGGAGTAACAAGACAGGGTAACATATTTAGAAGTCTCTGGGGTCAATCTGAACACCCCCTACTTCTCCCACTGCTGGAATGATGGATGAGGGGGCATCAGAAGAAATGATGCCAGAGGTGGAGAAAGAAAAACCAAAATAAGTAACAGCAAATTGGCATGTTGGAGGGTAATGGATGTAAGGAAATGATGGATTGGGATCTCATTGAAGAGATGATGCCAATCAAAATAAATCAGTTTTAAACTGTGTTATCAAATTAAAAAGACATGAAATTTGAAAATTAGACATTTTTAAAATATAAAAATGTACGTAATGCGTTATTTAAAAAAAATTAAGGTAAAAATTTTAGTTCCAAATTGTAACAAAATTCTAAGTGAAACAGAATATTCAACAAGAAACAAATGTAGAATGGACTTGAGTTTATCTATTGAAAATTGATTGGATCTTGAAAAGTAAATTTGATTTGTCATACAGTCTAAATTTGATTGATCAGAGCATTAGATGAGTGTCAAAAGCAAAGCCAGATTGGTTAACCTTAATTTTATTATGACATCTTTGTCAGGTGTACATTGTCAGGTGACTGCTATTAAATTCTGTTAATATATTAAGTACTGTAAAGATTTTAGAAAGTCTCATTGATCACAACGGTAGCCAAAAATTGCTATTTGTTAACATAATTTATTGCTTGTGCAGGTGATGTCACATAAAAAAAATAAAAAGGACCATACAAACTACATTATATACAGTATATTACCTCTTAGGAATTTTATATACTCTATACTATAGTTTTATATAGTTAATAATTAACTTAAAATTGGACTCAATTTCAAAAAGCACTTACAATGCCAAACTTTAACGACCTTGAATTTCATTTTAATGGAGGAAAATCATTCCTTAGTCATCTTCAAATGTTAGGATATGGACAAGTGTGTGCATATTTCAAGATCACTGCTTATGAGACCATTAGACTGCCGTGAGCCTTGACAGCTGTGGTATTTTTATAGCACTAGAACTTCTATCCTTTTTGAAAAATTATAGTAAAGTAAGGCACATTCACAATTACATATTCAATACCCCCTAACCCACCTCAGCAATTTCCTTCTGTCAGCACACAATCCCTACACTGATGCCGAAAATCAGGCAATCATGAAGGCAGACAGGTAGTATTAAAATGAATTACATACGCAGTAGATGACACTGATTCAAAACCAAAACAGACATATACCAAATATGATCAAGCCATTGAATTAATTTTCTTGAGCATTGTAAAAAAAATCTATAGATTTTTACATTTTTAATGAAAATACAAGCACTTTCCCACGCAAATCTCACCTTTACAGTGCTAAGGTGTTGTGCCAGGGCATTGCTGGATGACAAGATCTTCTGAATAGTTTCTAGCTTATTTTAGCCAAGACCCACACAAACACATGATTTGGTGGATCAAACACAAATATTCTTATGAAATATTCAAATAATATGCTCTTAAATGTGGGCCCATCGTAAACCTTACTCTCAGTAGAAACATTTACATGGAGCATTGTATTGCGATTGTAATCGGTTTGAAAGTCCAATGCGAAATATAACTGTGCCCAGTTGCATGACTTAACACTTAAGTGAGGGAAAATGCCTGAGGGAAGGGATTTCTGTAAGAGCATTGCAACAAACCGTCTTACCTAAGTGTTTTTACTAAGCATTTCACAATAGTTTCTGTCAAAACACGGCAACAGATAAGCAGTTGCTATAGCTACAAAACTGTAAACAGAACATAACAGGCCACTGCCTCACCAGGGCTGTACGATCACAATCACAATTATGAAAACGCTATGACGAATGAAAATGTGTGCATGTAAATGTGGCTTTTGTAAACCCATCACAGCTGGCCATGTAACGGAACAGAAAAAACATCATTGATTCAGACCACACCTCTGTTTCAGGTAAGCTTTCTATCACACAGCTAGGGGGCACATTCATCAGTCAATTCATTCCTATCATCTCAGTGCCAAAAAAAGCAGACAGACCCCAGATGCTGAGAGCAGGGCAATTCATTCTATTCTCCTTCCAATCACACTTTATGACAGCTCTCCTGGGAGGTTTGCCATCTTATCAGCCTGTTGTTACTGTGGGCTCTGATGATGAGGCAAATAATAAGAGTGTGAGTGCTTCTTTCAATAATGTCTGCCTTCAGCACTTATAGGATTACATCATGAGATGTAATGAGTCGAATACAGACCTCATAAGCATTGTCACATTTACATTGTATGTGCAAATGCTCTTCTTCCAATAATAATGTGTACTGAGAACATAAACAAAATAAGAGATTTTGTTCTCCCCAAACACAAGACTAGGACTGCAGAAGCAATGAACAGAAATGATACTGCACATTCCCTGCTTGTAATGTGTAAACAAGTTATGCAACAGGGCACAGCTGATCACTTATAAACACAATTGTGAGCCATTTGTCTCAATACTTAGGTTCACATTAGAAGGAGGGATGAAATTCTGCTGTCTTTTTAAATTGGTTAAACTTTCATATATATGAGACACACAAACACACACACACACACACACACACATATATATATATATATATATATATATATATACTGTTTATAGTAGCTGTAAAGGTCTCAGGTTCCAGGTATTTGTATGGCACAGCCAATAATAATTTAATATTATTGTTAATATTATTTAACAGTATTTTTACAGCAACCCTATGTTTTAAGCAAAACTGGATTTTTATGTGGTCACTTCATTTATGTTCATCTTTATTGCTTATGTTATGTTTACAAATAACCCCTAATACAAATAACCCCTGATAACCCCCTAAATAACAAACTGATTTAGTCATACAGTCAGCAGAGTGTTCTCAGCTGATCCTGCATTACTGCAGCATACATTGCACCATTAATGGGCAACTCCTCATTCATGCCTGAACTTAAATGCTCTTTAAGGCTCTATCAGGCAGGAAGGGAGAAGGGTTGAAAAAAAACACAATATAGTATGGGATGGTTTTTACATACACTAGTGCTGGGTTTCCCTTTTTGGTTTGCAACACATTTTTTTAGATTTCAACAACCCACACATCCCACATAATGGACAGAATAAAGCTACTGTATACACTTAGCCTATACTGATTGGCAGCAAATAACCTTTGTAGAAAAGCAACATATTTTTATTTTAGTCAATCTAAGTATTATTTACTCATGCAAAGTTTGTTTCACTATTGAGACCGTTGTGTTCTGCTTTTGTTTTGAATGCAAGAATGCGTCCTGTGTATGAGCCCTTATAGTTAAAAGTTTGAATCTCAACTTACCTGTTATAGTCCACCTGGATTGGTATTTTGTCATATATGTCATATATCATATATGTCATATATAGGCCTACATTTGTATCTAATAAAAATAATTTTCAGTAGTTGTTACATACATTACGCCTTCAAAATCATGGAAATACATATATCTATATCTATATATATATATATATATCTATATATATATATATATAGATAGATAGATAGATAGATATTCCTTATCAAAAGGAATTGTGAAGCTTTGTCAAGCTTTGATCTGGCTATTTTGTTCTTGGTTAATAATTGTTCTGACTTGAATATGTACTTATAATGTTTGACTTGACGTCACACGGGAGAAGTAAGGCAACACCACAGTCGGCTTTTGTTGGTAAAGTCGACCACAGCAATGACTCGATATATAACAATGCTATACATGTTATAAATGTACTTTATAAATCTGTTAAAAAAGTAAATATATATATATATAAGTTTTACCATATTTACAATTAAAAATGTATGCCACACACAGTCTGTAAAAAGGGTTCATTGTGAGAAAATGTAAAAGCGTTTTGAAGCTTTCAGATATTATTACTTTTTTTTGATCAAAATCAAGTTCAGAGAGAAATGGCATGTAAACATAAAATACAACTAACAATTATGCATAAAAATTAAATATGTTCATAAATAAGACAAATCTCTGGCCTACATTGACTTTTGTTGGGGTCTCTGTATATGGCTTTTTAATAAAAGCTTCAGGCCACAGGGTTCATAGGCAGCCAGGTTGTATCCATTAATCAGATCTGTCCGAAACAGAAGAAAAACTGCTGTTTTTGTCAATTCAAGTGCAGTAACATTTGCACACACATGATCTAACATTGGTTCATCTGCTTATAAAATTATTCACAATCATTTAGCAAATCTATCAAATCAACTGTCTGTTTGCTGGCTGTACATTTTTATCAGTTTTTTTTTCCCATTGTAGGGAAAGATGAATAACATTGTTTATATTTGTTCTTTAAAACAACCTACTCTGTCTTTTGCAGTGTCATCTTTCCAATTTTTACTTGGTGTCTTGTATAATATATCTTGACAACACTGCCATTAATACCTGAGGGATAATGAAAACCTTACAGTGAGCCTGTAGAAGGCACTGAGGTTTTGTATTCATTGCTTTTCCTGCATTTTATTTTCACCACCCCTGAGATAGCAACTGATTTATCCTTGCTGTTAATGTCTTTGGGGTTTATAAATTCCCCTGCCAATCAATGCGCCCACTCGGCTCTTGAAGACGAATGGTTTAATCTAATATTGAACCTCTGTCTGCATTCTCCTGGCTTTATTCTTAACCTTTAAATCAATAATTTTTATCCATCTGTCTCATTGTCTTATTTCCCCTTGTCACTAATTGTTTTTTGTTTTCTGTTATTTCGGTTTTAATCACACCAACCCTCTTCTGTCATGATCACCACTTCAATTTTTTTCCTTTATAGAGCTCATGTCTGAAATGAAACACTTCTTTTCTTTATAGTGTGACATGAATGAAGACCACACTCTCATTGGAACCCTACACACTATTCACAGCCCCTTCGCACTCCCTTCCTTATTGATCGCTGCTTTCGACAGGCTATGCATGTCTCAGCGCAATGTGTAGCGCCTCTCCAATTCGCATCAGGGATAATTTCACTCGTTTGTCAATGGCCGGCTTTCTCCACTATGCACCCAAACGGGTGTGCTGAGAACAGTGAATAACAAACCATTGCAAATTAATTTGCCCCAAAATCTTGACACAAATAGTGCATTGCCACTTATTGGCCTTTGTTATTCTCCTTTACAGGAATCTGAGGCTATAATTGAAAATGATCTGTCAATAATTTATTGATTTCTGTCATGCATTATTGGAGTCAGGATTTAAGATGTTGTGGCTGGCCATTGCACATACTACACAACATATCTGTGTACCAGCACTACATACTGTTACATTCATCTTATATGCAGCAGGAGAAAACAACAAAGCAAACAAAAAATTGCAATAAGGACTAGAGATGCACAGATCCAACACATGGATCAGGTATCGGCACTGTTCTACAGTTTTATCAACAGATGGGGTACTGGTCAATCATGACTGATCCAAATCCAATACTGGATTTGTTAGTCATAGTCAACATGCCGATATTTCATTCCCAACATCTGCAGTAACCCAAAGCTCTTAAAGGAAGTTGCAACAAGCATTTTCTGACAACCAGATGGTGTGAGAACGTTTCCCAACATGCATTGCTAAGGAAAGCATCACTGTTTCTATAAATCATACTTAGTGTCTGGACTTTGTTAAAGCTGCAATCCGTAACATTTGCCTCTCTATTGCCATCTCTGTTGAAAACATAAAGTTTCTTGTGTTTTTATGTACTTTAATTTCCGTTTTTTATGTTGAAGTCATTTTTTGAGAAATCTGATCTGGCAGCTCAGATTATACATTATTAATATAAACTTACTGTTAAGAATCAGGATAAGGTAAAGAGACAGCTCTAAACACTGATCTGACATGTACTTAGTCAATAACAATTGTTTTTGTTTATTTTTAACCACTAAAGTTATAGAATGCAGCTTTAAAATTTTACCATAAGTAAATAAGTAAAGTAAATAACTATATACCAACGGTCATAGCAAGTTGCACGACCTAGTAGATAATAAAATAAGTGAGCCAACCCAAACCATATCTCAGGCTCAGCTAGAGAAGGTTTTTGTAGCTCAACAAATTATTGGTTCAATTCCAAAGGAACACAAAAACTGATTAAATGTATACCTTGAATGCACTGTAACTCTCGTTGGATAAAAAGAGCACATTACTTTGCTTTCAAGTTGAAAATTAGAAGATATCTACTGAGTAATTGGTATGACTTGTCCAAGAAACAACCTATGACAGTTTGTGCCATAAGCATTACTTTGCTGCCCTCCAGTGGATATCACGCGTATGTTGAATTTGTGAATCATTTTCCTCTTTATTGGTTTGACATTAATAAAGTAAATATATACCCAGTCAGAAACACATGAGAAATAAGTAACAGTTAGAAGATTCTAAATAAAGACAAATGTTGATTTTTCTAATTAGTGATTCTTTATTAAGGCACATATTTTCTCTTTGGAATTGGTTTTATTTTATAAAGAGTTTCACATGGTTATTCTAAACTACACAGAATCTACACTGTAGACACATATCCCATTCTCATATTGCATAAAACTAACGGTAGGTTTCAAGATATTTTCCAAATTAATGTCTTTAAAGTAGTTACACTTGCCCCAGTAGGTTGTGTTGATTGGGTTCCTTGACATTTTAACCCAGATTGATGATGCAGCCGAAAACTATTTGTCTCTTACAGCAGCTTTTTTGGAGTTTTGCAGTTACTGAGTATTTAGAGTTTGGCAAGAAATGTTCTTCTTACTGGAACTGTGAAGAACTTGCAAAGACTGAGAATTCAGTTGAGTATAACATTGAATTACAGAATTGTATTTATATTGAACTAACATATCAAATGGATTTAAGAGCATTAAATGTTGCAGTGGCTGGACAAATATAGATTAATGGATGTTTGCTGCTATCTTTAGTTGGGAGTTAAAACAGGCAACCGTCTACGCTGTGGCACTGTGTAATGTATTTTTCATAACATTCCTGATCCTTCAAACCATTTAACACGCTATACTTAAGTACATTGTTATGACTGGCATTTTGCTTTGCTCGTAACAATGTCAGGCTACTTACACTCCATTATAATATCATTTTTCATTCCATGTAAAGACACAGATGTCTTTTCCACTTTCTTCCTAAGCCCACAGCACAGTTGAGTTATATAATATCATTACCCATCTTCACAGCTCTTCCCCACCTGGCGACTGCATGCTACAGTCATCAGTCAAGGCCTCAGACCCTGGAGATCCACAAAACCAGTTGTTGAGAAACACCCTCACCAGAGTTTCTCTTCAGCTGTCTAAGGAAACAGGAGAAGCAGGGGGCTCACGTCACTGAACCTCGCTGCCATCACAGTGTACAAACAGATGGATGCTGGAAAATAATACAGACCTAACTCACCTAATGCAGTGTTTTTTAACTAGTTTGCTTTAGGGTCCACATTTTACATTACACATTAACCCAGTTAACCACCCAGTTTCCCCAACTTTTCCATTAAGTAACAAAAACTTTTAAAACATCCAGTTTTCCTTATAAAACAAAAAACATAAACTTGCATTTATTGCAGTTGGACCTATTTGGATCTATTGGCTAAATTGTTTTGATTGGCTGTACAGCTGTACAACAACAAAAGACATGCCTATAGTTACTTAGCCAATTGTATTTCAAGGATGTGGAATTTTGGCCAAATATGTGGCTAAAACATTCCTCTGTGAAGAACGTAGGAATTTTGTCTTGATATTAACAGACTGGATGAATGTACCCCACACATTTATATTAAAGGATGCTCTGTAGGTTGCCAGAATAATGTTAAGGGGAATGAGTTGATTTGTTTCTCAGTTACATGAGTTGGAAAGCTGTCAGCTCTTTAAAGCCTGAATTTCAGATATTATACATTTTTTCCAGGTCACGTCCAGACATAAACTACAGATAAACCCCAAACTGTTGTGTTTTGATTTAATCATAGTTTTTTCTGTATAGGGCAGTTCGCAAATTTTTACTGCTATCATTTAATCTGATAGTGGGAGGAATGCAACTTGGATGAGAAACCTCTGCCCATGTGGTTTTAGAAAGAGCTTCATTCATTCACATTGATATAACTGTATTAAAAATAGTGTTCAATTCAATATTGAACAATACCAAATAACACTTGTTGGCCCAGCAGTCAGTATCCATCAAATCACAAATCCAACAATATGGGCAAACAGAGGATGGTCACATGATTTTCCTTCCCTGAAAGAATAGCCATGTCTTTAAAACCTTTAAAATGGATGAACCAATAAAGATGTATCCCAACAAGGGCTGAGGATTCAGTGGTGTTAAGGGTCATTTAGATTAAACAAAGACCGTGTAGAGCTGACAGCAGTTCTGAGATCTTCATGCTTTAAGTTTAAGAGTGGAAATAATTCACCAGTATTTGCCAATAATGTTCATTCCTCTCAGGCCTTGTCTTGTTTATGATGAGCAAACATCTGGTTTGGATGAGTGTGTCTTGAGAATAGCTACATCTGCGTGGACATTTTCAAGCACTGCTTTTATTTCCTCCATTGCTGGTAGTGAATGGGTGAAGCTGTAAAACCGTACTGAGAAAAAGTTACCTTCTATGTCAAACAAACATGACCAAGTTGCTCACAATGTGGAGCAACATTATGACTTCTGGGGGACAGTAACTGTTTACACTGCAAAAATAAAATAAAATCTTTACACCACTTATTGAGACCAGTGTGTAATATGGCCCACATATCAGAAAAACATAACATCACAAGAAAACTTTATACTTGCTGTGTTAACATATCTTGAAAGCAAAACATTATTTAATTTTCTCTAAAGTCAGTAAACATGGCTTATAGAGCAAACAGATAGATAAACCCTTATGTTAATAAGAACCAACACTTTGCTGTTCCTGACTGTTGAGGTTCTTGACTTCACTCAGGTAAAAGGACCTTTTGGACATTTTTACTTAAAGGATACACTTTCTGCTTTGCCAGAAACAAGCTGGCAATTACATAAATCACCAGCAGCCAAAACAGTTTTAAAGCAGCTTTTACATGCTTTTGTTTCAGATTACACCTCTGTGACTGGGTTTTATTGTGAGTGATCAAATGCTAATGAAACTAACAGGCCTGTTGCTGATGATCACCCAGTGAAGTCTTACAATATTTGTGAAGAAAAATCTCATCACTGGAGTTGAAGGTCTCTGTATTGTTTCAGATCCACTGTCTGCACTGCTATTGGAAGTTGCCACTTGCTGTGTATTTACATAAATCTGAACTTACAACATAGCCATCTGTCTCTGTCACACGTTGAGTTTAATCACAACCTCATATATAATGAGTAAGTTCTACTCACTATCTCAGTTCTCAGTCTGGCAGTCATTTGTCAGTGTGCAGCATGTTGGTGCACTTTTAATCCTTGTATTTTGATATTAGTTAGAATAAGCAAAATTGTTTAGTAGAACAAATGGTTTATGTAATAACAACTTGCTTGATCTGCCTGATACATTTTGACGTCACATATGCAGTGCTAAACTCCCCAGAGTATTGTTTTTGACATTTCTCACTGTATATAGTTGAAGATTCCCATGGTAACAGTTGGAGACATTTCCCAGCTGTTCACTGTACATCTGCTGATCTGTCCATCCTTCAGGCCAAACCAACAGTAGGTTTCTCATGAGTCTGCATGTTAGACAGTCAGCGAATAGCAGCGATGCTTCTGGAACTAGTTCTCCCTTCTCATGCAGTCGATTTCCTGTATTGGCTGACGTCTGCCACAGAGGCGCAATTTCCTCTCTGGATTGAAGAATTAAGCTAATGGTTGCAAGAATGTAATTGCCACTCCTTATCACTATGATCCTATACAACAAGAAAGAGCAGGAGAACAAGAAAAAAAAATTATGGTAGTTGAATAGCTTGTAAAATGAAAGTGCTAGAAGATTATTAAAGGTGAGGAGATGGAGGAGCAACTTGAGCAGCTGGTTGAGTGGGGGAGAGAGTTACAGGAGAGCGACAATGTACAAACATCAGCATTCTTGTTAAGGAGGCATTTCCTTTAGTGCCTGCACACACTCCGGCTCCTGACTGTTTATTCCCCCAAAGATAACAGCAAAAGGAAGAGCAAAGTTCCTCCAGCGTGCAGCCAGCACTCCAAAGGCAATCCCATTTGTCACTACTAATATCTTGAGATGGCTTAGTTGGATCTGAGGGCCAATAGGGGGAATTGTGAGCCCGCTGAGGCCTATTGGTTATCTCTGCACTGGAAATGCAGGCAGTCACGACACAGTGAGGTCCCAGCACTGTTCAGGCAAGAGCAACCACTGTCTTGAATCTGCATGACAAGAGGGAATGAGTAAAGATGTTGGGGGAGAGGACTCTTGTTGCCGGTTCTCTTGTAATGGTCATCTTTGTAGTTGTGGTGTTATGACCAGCTCATCTCCTCTGTTCATACATCATTCTCCTGCCCACATCAACAATGTTTAATGCTTCCAGAGATGTAAATCTTTGGTGGAGCTGAAGACTTTGTGTGTGCCATGTGACTGCATGTGAGTATCAACATCTTGAGCAATTAAGGTTGCAGGTGTTCTAGTAAAAGAGGTGGTGATCGAAAGATTCAAGACAACGCGACTATAGTCTAAACTACAATCAGGGCTGATATATTAGCCTGTGACTTAAGACAGTACATTGTGATGACAGCAAACCGCAAACCATATTTATGCAATCTGGTATGTTAGTGCAAAACTAGTGGAAAACTTGGGTGCTGCTATGCAGTCACTAGAGCATTGCTAGGTGGTTTCTAGGGTGTTCTGGGTGTTTCTATGTTATATGTACTTTTTTAAAGTTAAATAAGCTCAGTCCCAAATCTTAATGCTATTCTGGTCCCTTGATATGGCTGAGGTGACTTCAGTGCTCAGTGTGATATTTTGGCCTGTTTTGTTCCACCAGGCAAATTGCATAGGCCCAAATAGCATAGAAAAAATAATAGCAAAAATAATAGCACACATTTTATTCATCATCTGGAATGAATTATGCACTAAATTTTGATACTTAGGCTCATAGTTTTTTACAGTATAGATAATGTATAATATACCAATACAAAGCTGCCCTTATTTATGCTATGATATTCAAGATGGTAAATTATGTTTTCTTGCAAATGCTCATTGGCACTGTGTTTTGTGTTTGACGTAAATGGTTATCATTTTTTGATTAGTATCACACACTAAAGCCACTGTTTAAAACATACAGTTCCAGCTAACTTATCTATACTTGTGAAATAATTAGCTGTGTGCATTATTTTATGGCTGGCTTAACATCTGATGGTTAGATATGTGATGTTTTCTACACAAAGCTTTGTTTGTTTCTTTACCTAAAAACTGAGCTTATCTTCTGTCGGTCTAATGTGTTACAGTTTATAACCCCTACAATGTGAAATTTAGAAGTTTCTCGGAAAACATTTATGCTAAAAATCAACTTTTCCTGTAGAGCTGGGGATGACTGAACATTGCATGTGATCTACAAAGCACAAACAACACCATTACTTGTACTCTTTGAATTAATGAGCAGGTAAGCACTGAAGTACACTTTGTGTCTATTTCTAAAGGCTTTCTACAGTGTAAGAGCTTCCCCTTCATCTTTGAAAGCACCCTGATCTCTTCTCTCCAGGCTGGTCTCCTCTGATAGGCCATTCACTGTCAGCAGCGTCTCCTCCCCGTATCTAAGAATCTTGCCATTAAGAGAGGAACTTTGCCATTTAGAGGGTGCCAGTAATACTCATTTAGCACAGTTTCTTTTGACCAAGTCACTGCCAGCATTTTAAGTGCCTTCACCTGAGCCAGTGAGAAAACAGGTAATGGGAGTTTGAGCTCGGTGTGATGTCAGAACACCACAATTTCGACCTTTATCTCTGCCAATGCATCCTGCTTTGTTAAAAAGCAGTTTAGCAAAACCATTATAAGTAATTAGAAGTCTAGTGCTGTTCTAATGAAAATAACCACATCAGAAATCACTTGTATGATGTGCATATTTAACAGAGGACTACTGTGGCCTTCTCACTGAACTTTCCCAAAACTTTAGTTCCCAGTGATGCATTGTTACATAAAGGTTAGGTGAACCTGTTCTGGCTACACATATACCCTGGAACAACTCCATGCTCTTTTGCTCCTGCTGACGCACATGTCAGCCAGATGTTTTGCAAGTTTCCCAAAGTACTCCTGGTTAAGGACCCCAGTCCCCCAGCTCCAAGAATGGGAGTGATGTAGTTTCAAGTTCATATAAAATGTCTTCTGCTTTGCCCTACATGAAATCTTTTTGATTGTGTGAACTTATGCTCTATCATGGAATTGGAACCGCAAGCAAAATCAAAGCTTGGCAGTTAATTTATTCAAGTCAAACTAATGTACATCTCTATTATTAGCTGACTTTATAGACCCTGTTCATTTTCCCAAAGGTAAAACTGACAGCACCCCCCAACATATAAGCCACTTAAACCACACTTAACATCGCATGGACAATAAAATATCAAACCCAGTGGCATCTGCAAGAAAATGAGGTTCAGAGCTTCCTCAGAACTAACTTTTCTTATACATACCTGCATTTGCAATTACTCAGCTGGTCTCAATGCAATTATTCCTGGATGCATGAAGTAAGATTACCAATGTTCACGCAGGTGTTTTAGCAGAGTCAATACAGGTGTGGCTCATCAACAACATTAAACCCATACCCAATATTCACATTAGGATGAACCAATATGGGTTTTCAAAGAAGGTTTTTACATTCTTGCTTTTATAATCTAAGAATGTATTTTACCAGCAAAAAACACTACACACAAAATACCCATCTAATGCTGCTCTGTTGTGACTGATATCAAACTGCTCTTACACAAACATACTTCCCTCCATCTTTGTTATAGTTCTCCATAGGGAGTTCCTGTTCCCTCTGCCAGCTCCTTGTTTACAGACATCATGTCCAGCAGCCCTGTGACCCAGTCACAGAGAGCAAACCCACAGAAAAACAGTTATGTTTGTGCAGGAGCCAGTGCCAAAGTATTAGCTCAAGACCTCAACAAAAGAATCAAACTGAGTCACAGGATCCACACATCGGCTTCAGAAATGAAGATATTGTTGGATGGTTCTTGCTGTGGTGATGACACTTGGTTTGAAAGACCATTAGGAGGTTTACACAATACTTACCAGCTCCCCTGTTTTAATGCTGCATTGAAGAACATTACAGTTCATCTCTAATATCAACAATGGGTTGAGTTAAGCACAGATATTTTTTCTTACCTAGAGTCTGCCAGAGTAAATTCAATTATCAAATTGAAATTGGAAATGATCAAAAACAGAAACATTTCACCAAATTGCCTTGTTTCTTGTTGTTGCATGAAAAAGTACAGGAGCTGTTGGACACCGTCCATGGAGGTTACAGTTCTACCTTACCATCAGTACTGCAAGCCTCCCACGAAAAGGCGGGTGCTCTGGTCATGTGACCAGGTTTCTGGGGACCTTGGGCCTTCCCATGGTGCTTATGTTCCTTCAGTGTGCCCCAGGGATGGGAAGGCTGAGGAACTGGTCTGGGGAGGGGAGCCCTGAGAGACCAAGATAGACCAAGATAGTGATAGGGGCATGGGGATGCAGGGAAAAGGGGGACTGGAGAGGAAATGTGTAGGGGTGAGTGAAAGAAAGGGGTAAAAAAACAGCCAGAGACCCAATAGACAGAGGGACATTCTTTGACGTCAAAACAAGTTGACAATTGATAAAGTAAGGGAAGTCAACAGAGAGAAAGATAAAGAGAAGAGAACAGGGGGAAGGGAGAGATGGAGACATCTGCTTCTCATCTGGTATGGGAAAATCCCCTAGATCATAGGGATTAGGCTGGGATCCCTCGTAGGAGGTTACCCAGCCACTCTGCGATTCTCAGACTGTTAATCAGGCCTCAGAGATGAATCTCCTAGCGTCTCCTCACTGACTGTATATGTAGAATTTAACATTTTGGAAAGAAATTTTAAGTGGTGCTTGCCATGATGCAAAAGTGCTGAACAGTAGGTGGTTGGTAGGGTATTACTCTGCAATTACTAATGAGTTTTTTGACACCACTAACTGCTCTGAGTGTTTTTTTGCAGGCTATTTTCTATAATGTTCTGCCATTGTTTATTTATAGGAGACAATCATTGAGCAATAACACACTTTCAGTCATTGTAATAAGACTTGATTTGAAGATTCATTCATACCCTTCACTTAATATTCTGGTTTGGATTCCTCCTTTAATATAAGTTATTGTGTTCTGTTTGTTTTCATGTTTTGTGTATGTACACGTGTTTCATGTGTTTCACATTTTCATGCAAAAATGTGACTTGGCTTATATAAAAATGTGTAGCACAACTCTTCTCAACAAGCTGCACAATCTAAAATATTATCTACAGTATGTTCAAGACAACCAGTGTGGAATGAGTTGCATATCAAAAGTAATTCTTATATGTTGAGTGCTTTAGCACGCACCATAAAATGCAGAGGTGTTGTTTTCCACTGTATTTATTATTTATTTTGAGTTATAATGGTGTAGACTTGGATTGAGGGATTATTTGTTCTCTCAAATAGTCATCTATTCCTTGGAAGTAATTTAGCAAGATAAATGCCAGCCCTCCACTCCAATGTGTTGTGCAGCTGATTATCTCATAAATACTCTAGAAGTAAAAGAGTTCCAAAAGAGCAAATGTATTATTTATTTATTTTCAGTGAAGTATTTTTTTATTTCACCTCTCAAGTACATTTCACCAGAGTTTCACCAGAGTTTAATGAAACTGGCTTGCTGACCATACTGTATATACAATGTATTTATTAGCACAAACTGCTATGTAAACTACTCATGCAGCCTGAGACATAAACTAATCTAATCTGATTAGTTTATGTAGTTTCACTCTGGTATCATTTCACAAATTGGTCACTTTACATGTTGGTCAGCTGGCCTTCTTATATACTTTATAATGAAGATAACATCTTCAACATCTGCAGCATCTAAGTAAATCAGAGACATATTCCTGGAACTAAAAGGTCCCAGTGACCTTAATGTCAGTCTCGGACACAACCACAAATCAGACTTTCCCAGACAGTCCACTTTCTAAAGTCTGATATACATTTTATATATATTTTATAATTTCAAAGATGTCTTCAGAATATAAGACTCAATAATTTTAGAATTTTAATGATTTTTTTTAAAGATTTGTATATGACAATATGCACTGGATTTTATGTACAAACCACTTCTAATTTTTAAATCAGACTCTAAAGCAATGAAAACTTAGTTTGAAAACATATTTTTAAAAATGGTTCAGGGTTTAATCTCTGGAAGCCACCCACAGCGCTGACCATGAATGTAACTACAAGTGTGAACCAAAATCCCAGCATGAATCAGTAACAAAGATACAAATGATAAAATCAAAAGACAAAAGTTTTTCCACAAGACTCAGTGCTTATAATGCTCCATTCTCATCATCCTGCTCTCGCCATCCTGGAGCTCCTTTGTTTATTTGTGTATGTGAGGAACATGATCATGGAAAATCAAACATCAGAATGAGGGCAATGTAACTGAGTGTGTGACATACTGATATATGTCAAGACAAGCTTATTTTATGACTCATATAACTAATAGTATCTAAAATTAGCATTAATTAGTGTACTTATATGTTGGTCTTCCAATTATAAAGCAAAGCTCTCTTCATGTTCTGTTCAGTCCTTCTCATCAGCCCTCCAGGACACATGGCACCAGACCAGTCCATTGTGAGACAGAAGTACAACAACAAACTGACAATATCAGAGGAAATCGAATCAAGTGTTTAGCTAGTGCACTGAGGCCCTGGAGCACCACTCGCTGTTACTAGCCAGATCTGCCCTGGTGAGGAGTTGTTCCTCTGCCAAATTCTCATCATCCAGTTGCACTGTGTATTGTTTTAAGATATTAACTTTCCACAGCACTAAACAATCATCCTATCCTAAACTCCTCCCTCAGTCCCTTTAGCGTTCTGTTTTTCCCCAAGATCCACGACATGCTGCCACATCCCCCATTCCCTCCCTCCACTCTTGTTCTACAACTGGAGGCAGTGGTAATAACTATTTAGGTAGTTGTCTTTCCCCACACAAAAATAAACCCCAAAGAAATCATTTTGCTTGGCAGCCGTTCATATAAACACAATCCCATCGGATGGATTTCACCTTGCATTCGCCTCTGGCATGTCCTACTTTAAACTTATGTAACGGGATACGCTGCAACTCTCAGCCTGACAATCATGTCTTAACCTTACATTATGTTGATAAAGACTAACAGAGGTGTTTGTAGAACAATTAAACTCACTTCCTGTGAGGAGAGATGTGGTGGGCTGAATGGTAGTTTCATCATTTTATGTGAGAGAAAAATTATGAGGCTTAAAATAGGCCCTAAGCATTCACAGACAATAAAAGCATGAATTGTAATTAATGACTCTAAGGAAGTATTCTGTCTCTGTGTGGAAAGTATTGCTAACCTTAAAGAAAAATTCCAGGTTAAATACAAGTTAAACTTTGTTACCAACAAAGAAAATTTTGACGCAGTCCTCCATCTGTTATAACAAAGAGAAAGCAAAATATAGTAACATACCAAAGAAGACTTGAGCAAATCTACAGCATTGCAAATAAATGTAATAAATACATGACACTCTTTTGACAGTGTAACACTTGTGTGTTACCGATGTTTTTGCACGTGATTCGTGTGAATCACTATTAGAGAGACTTGGAGAACATGGAGAGATCCATTAGCACTCCCATTCATCTCAGTTTCATTTTTCAGTTGCTAAACTGACACAAAGTCACACAAGTATGCGACCTGGATGCTGCCATCTTTGCTTCAGGGGCACCTGAGGTAAATGTCATGTGACTAATCACTCTATAATACTCTTTGCAGCAGATCAGAAAGCATATACATAATATAATCTCATGTAGAATGAATAATATATATACATGCAAAAAATCTATACTGTTATATCTATTCTATTATATAGTCAACTAGAATTTGTTATCTGTTAAGCAATTTTTTACAATTTTTCAGAGCAAAAAAAAGAAAACTGCACATAACCTTCATGGGTAGACTTCCGTTCTATTGGCTACTATCAGTAACACAACCAGAAGTTCTTTAATCAAGAAAAGTAGTTCCACTTTAATGTGTCAATAGCTCAGAAATTTTACAGCTGAACTTTTACTGAAACGTACATTCATGTAAAAAAATGGTGTAAAATAATACTGTTACATTTGAATGTATATTTCTTATTTTTAAAAAACCCCAGTGAATATGCTTCCACTTACAGTGGAATTATGATTTTTAAAAACCTCATTGTAGTGTAAAGGAAAAAGTCTAATTTCTGAAATTGCTGACACCAAGTTGTATATAACCTCTATGTGTGTGGTTTTAAATATATGCATGAAGCATGGAAACCTTTAAAAACTCTTGCATTTCACCCCTTGGGGAAGAATAAGCTTATTAGTAGAGAGAATAAATATTACTTTACTGCACAAATAAACAGTACTGCTCCAGCAGAGCAGAGGTCTGAAGGACTACACTGCTTTTATGGGACTCCTGCACTTGCTAATATTATTCAAAACACATATAATTAAGCACTGTAACCTACCTCATATTAGATACAGTCCTGCGGCATCAATGTGTGGGAATGCTTTAGTCCTTAACAAATATGTTATGATGGGCTTTCTTTACAGTGTTGGGTAGTGGTTGCCCTTTATTATTCAGGAAAGTAGAGACAGAAAACTGGAGGGAAGAAAAAGAGGTATTGGGACATGTCATATCCATATTTTCTTAAGATCATATGTGTCAAAAGTAATTTCACTGTCCACTGTGCCATGCCTTCATTTCTTAATAAGAAATCACATTAATTTGATCTTATGTTAAAAGCATAAGAAATGTAAGCAAATCCTAATGAAAATGCTAAAGAAATATATAATTCACAATATTCACAGTTATTACTGGTTTTCAAAAGGCCAGCGCTGAACTGTCAGTTGTGAAGATGTCATTTGATGTCATCAAATTTTTCCTGATCCTTGACAGTAGTTAACACAATCCTGAAATATTCCTAAAAATTAACAAATATAATTTATAAATAGATAAAAATAGATATTTAAATAGAGATTACAGATAGAGATCTATCATTTCTATCTATAATCAGAGATTATAGATCTCTATCTATCAAAATAATTAAATAGAGATTATATAGATTATAAATAGATATTGCAGTATTTGACTATTGTATGCATAGATTCCTTAGCAGATCTTTCATCCAGAGGGACTGCCTACATAAGTAGTGTGTAAGCAGCAGGTATTTACTTTGTCGCTGTCCATTAATAGGTTATAGCATTTACATGCAGAACCGAAAATGTGTTCAATTTAAAGTATAGGCATTTATAAAGCTACAAACAGGTGACTGGATCTAAATTTGATCCCCCTTCTCGTGTAAATTAAATTTCATGACATATAATAATTGTATAACGGATCACTTCCTTTATGGTCATTATAAAAGTAAAGATTGTGCTCTTCAGGAGCAAGGTTTCACACTCAGGAGCAAGGTTTTCATGTTGCTTGTCTTTTAGTACAACATAAACACCCACTGATATGATTGGCTAACATCTGTGCCTGGGAAAAACGCCCCTGGCAAAATTGCATGTAGAATATGTATAATAAAAAGCGGAAAACACTAGAATACTGCCACATGTTTTTGAACAAGAATTTGATCCTGAATTAGAAGAGAATGAACCATCTCCAAAACCACTAAAAATACAGCTGTGTGATCAAGCATTACACAAATAAGAAAACACACCAAGAAAATGTGCACTTACTGATTTTGCTAACTAAGCCATTGCTGGGTCAACATTGTTTTTTGGTCCTGGAACAATCCTGTCATAGAAGGCCTGTTTGGCTTTCAGGAATGTTATTCCACCCTGCTGAAAATGCTTCCTTGTGTCTAAAATCGTGAAATTCATATCTTTAAATGTTTTGGAATGGTTAAATGGTTGACAAAAAAGACACTAATGTACATTGGTAGGATATTGTTTTCTTAGTTCAATTACTGGGTTGCTTGTTTTTAAGTGCCTCTACAAATGAACCAATTTTATTAATCTTTCATGCCGATCATGACAAAAAACTGTAATTGGTCATTTTACATGTCAGTTATATTGCCTGTTCCTGTCTAAGCAGACAGTTCTTGGCAAGTTTATGATGCAAAAAACTGAACTTATGCTACAAAGGAACGTTCATACAGTAATCAACTTATAATAAAAAGTACTGTAATGTTTACAAGCAAAATGTCATTTAGATCATGATTTTGAAGAGTATTGTTAGGAATATTTTTGCAAAGTAATAAAATCCATGTCATCTCACATATATAAAAGACAGATTTCAGAATTAGATTAGATTTTAGAACCCTTACTTTAGAATTCAAAGGAAAGAACAGCAACAAATGATTTCAACACATGATGGCAGCGACTTATGAGAGCCTAACTTATGAGTCAGGTTTATGTAAACTATTATCTCATGCCATGTGACACGTCATTGCCAGACAATAACAGCATGTCAGACTCTTTACACATGTTGAAGGGGACTTCCTACAAACAAAGTAATCACAGACTTGTACAATAGCCTGGAATGCCTGGGGAAACTGCTAAACACCTGTAACCCTTAAAGACGTGAGGAAGACTGTTACCTCTGTCTTGTAAATAGGAAATGAAACACGGAAAAACAACAAATCTATTACAGTAATATCAAAGTCCTGTTTGACAACAATGCAAAGGGGATTTTAGCGTAGACTCATTTCCAGAGCTGCCTAATGTCCCATTCATGCTCAGATCAGAAACAACAGGTGTAAATCTGATGACTGAAGCCAGTCAATTGCAGGAAGCTAAATCATGTCATATCCAGGTGAGGTGCTAGCCAGATGCTCTACGGTAATTATGACCTCTGAAACATACAACAGTAATGGAGATTGCTGATACCTTTAAACTTCATTATCATCCCAATGTTTATCATGTCGACTCAGATTAGTGTTCCCATGTGTAAAATGAACCTTCCTTGGAGGAAATCTGATCTCCTAAACAATGACGAATAGATAACTTTAATGTAGATCTTGTTTTCCCCCTTACAATCTGGGAAAGTGTAGATTCAAAAGATCTGAGCAGACTGTGTAGCCAGCCCATCCCTTACATACTACCGTCACTACTGCAACAATTCTCATAATAACAGAAATCTGAGAGCATCTACATTTTGTGCTTGAGGAAACATTTTCTGCAGTGTAGATGTTTCCAGCTCTAAATAAATAGTATGGAGATAGGGGGTGAATAGTTGGGAAGCTTACTTTCTCTTCACCATTTTGATATATATATATATATATCCCAGGGTTGCTACTATAAGATGAGAGAGAGGTTTTCATGAGTTGGCTTATATTTACACTACAAACATATTGCATTAGGTAATTATGAAACATCATACAACTTCCACAGCAAGCATATCGATACAGACATGAGTATCTCAAACAGATGTGTCTTACCCAGAAAGTCTGGCTAAGTCCTGGCTAAGCCTGGACTAACACTGCAATTTGAATGGTCACTAATATTTTAAACTTTTTTTGTCCACAAATTACCTTTGAACAACTCTCATAAATTTATTTAAAATACATTTTTTTAATATGGCATTGTTTTAAAGCAGCTTTAAATGTCATGAAAATAAAACAAAGAAAACAGAATGCATGGTATTATTGAACATTTTTATTGTTCATTATAAGATGTATATTAGTAAAACTAATTAGGGATACTAGGATTGTAATTGGTTTATGAAAACAGAGTTGACTGAACCAATGAAATCTAAACTGATGATAATTAAATTCAAATGGCCCTGCCGTATGCTGAAAAAAATCTCTAAATTACATAAATTTAATTTAAATCTAATAAATCTAATACTTTTTTATTAATTAGTCAAAAATTATTTTTCAATGCTGTTTAAAATGACATCTAGAAAAGTTTTAAAGGTTAGTTTAATAAAAGGTTTAGTTAGGTTAGTTAGAAAGGAAATTGCACCTTGATGTGACAACTGCAAGTGCTCTAGCATTGAAGCAGTGAGTTTTGATTGGGCAAGCATGATATGCATTGAGAATTCATTACTTACATTTATCAGAAACTGCTGAAATCTAGCTTGTGGTATTATTGCATGAGTACTGTTGCTGATTTAAAAAGACAAATGGTCAGGGTGAGATAAACGGTCATCAAATGCATGACTTTTTAAGTCTGCTCACTTTCAGGCTAAAAGTCCACTAACTTCCTCTGTTTGGCTAGTGCACAAGAACAAGTGCTGTGGGAACGGATTGGTGGGTGGGGGGGGGGGGTGTTAATCTGAAGCAGCGGAACTCACACTGTTTGCTGACACCATCTACCAAAGCGTGCTCTTCACAATAGCACACAGAGGCCCTGTCAGTCAACATACCGTGAAGAATGCAGTGAAACTGAAGAATCCCCAGCCTGAGCATTCCAGCTCTACAGCAAACACCACATCCTTGTATATAAATGTTGTGTGAGTGAGGTGGGAATCCTTTACACACACACACACTTAGGCATGCATACACATTGACAGAATTCATGCATCATTTACTGCATTAATACTGTCATATATTTTTTGAAAGTGCCTCACCATTGGTGGTATGTTACATTATAATAATGCAGCATGCCCGGAGAAGCATATTGTTTGTTTCTCAGGGTGTCTATTCTAAGTCTGTGCTTTTTCTGGTTGAACTGTAGACCCCATATTGCTTTACCCAGAATAGGAGATGAATTCTGAGACTTTTGAATACACAAAGAAGTGTTGAACAAACCAACATCAACATGCCGGTTTTAAAGTTTGTTTATTGTGTTATGATGCAATAACAGCTGCCAAGTACAATGAACATGAGTTTTGTACCAGTATGAAGAGTTCGGACTTGAATCAAATATGCTTTTATGCATTTTTAACCTAGGATGCATGATGTCCACTACAATGGAAAAATCTTGAAAAGCCATTGAACCATTAAGAGTGTGAATTCAAACCACCCTGTGTGATTATATTTGCCTCAAAAACCTCTATAGAATATTTACTACCATCTTCTATTTGAGGAGAAAGATGTGTTACTTCTGGATGCATCATTTTGTTATAAGGTAAATAGAAACATTGTGATTTGTTGTAATACATCTGAATTTATGCATCAAAGGGTTTCATACAATGACTGAAAAACTGTAGAATCACCCATAATATATTGTGAGGACAATTTATAACAGTGATTTCTACCACCCCTAGTCAATAAATACATTATGTTCTGTCCTGTAATCACATTGATTTTACTAAAACAATTTGTGCGATGTGATGATGAGAGCAATTAAATTCAGTACTTACAAAGTGATAGGAATCATGTTTTATAGTTCTCGTGCATTGTTTTTTTTTTGTTGCAAAAAACACGTTGCAAAAAAAGTACGTGTAATTTATTGATTCAGTTAACAAATGTAAAATAAAGTAAGATGTGAGGCCGTGGAGGGGAGGGCAGTGGGAGGACAGTATGAATATGAGCAGGGCTTTGGGAGGAGGAGATTTAAATGATCCACTTGTTGAAAGGTAGTCACGGAGCTCATGTGGAAATGTGCCACTCTATCTGGAACATGCGCGATCAGGAATTTTTTACTTTGAAACAGGCGCTGGATTAAAACCAGCAAACTATAATTATAAACAATATTCACACCATAAGGACCTACTTTGAACATTTTACCGGTGATATTTGCGTGCATCACCCGAACCGGTTTAGACAGGATACAGTATAGAGCTCTACAACCACTTTTCCTTTTATTATGATTTTTGTCTTGTCCTGTGAAATATTTAAACACACTTTTCTGCTTTGTAACTTTGAGAAAGCTAAGTGACACTCACTTTACTCTCGAAGAGAAAAGCTGAAACTTGGCCATCAAGGACGTTTTTGTGGAATATTTCTCGAAATTTAGACATTATTAGTGTTTGGATGAACAGCTCTTTGGATTTCTCTCACATTAGACTTGGCATTCGACTAATCTTGGCTTTCGAGATGAGCTATTTGACATCACTGTTACGAATAGTTGCTGCGATCCAGCTGAGCATTTTACCTGCACAGGTGAGCATTCATGGGCCTTCCTCTATTAAAGATAACCTACATATTAATAACCTATAACCCATCTACTCTGTAAGCGAAACCAAAATGCTACAGTTATGATCAGTGAAGCGATTAGCCAGCTTTATTGACAATGAGAGTGCAGATTTGTCGCGTCTCTCTATAGGAGTGCTTCACGCAGTATGCGCTCCTGCGTTTTGTCTGCGCTTTTGTTTAAAGGTTGGTACATGTGCATTATGGATGTCTTTGTGAGATGCATTATGGATGTCTTTGTGAGATGCATTATGGATGTCTTTGTGAGATGCATTATGGATGTCTTTGTGAGATGCGACACGTCTCAATGTTGTTAGTTGTTAGGTCCCGCTTCGCACGTCCCCATTGAACGCGTCCTGTTAAACTTTCGCTGGATCCCGATTGCAAATCAGTTTGTGAATATAAACTTGTTGAAAACGCGCTAGCAGTAATAATCGTTCACTTACCCCGTGCATATCATAGAGCATGCGACGCTTAATTTATAGACCTCATTTTAATAGAATTAATGACAAGGAGTTAACGGTGTGGATTTGTACAGGTCTATGTGTAGTTTGACAGCCATTAAAGAGTTGGCTGAATGAACGGAGTCAGTTTCCTTTTGTCACGGCTAACAGTGAAACTTCACAGGCGGCTGTTTTTATAACTTGATCCTCTTTTGAAGTGCTGCCACAGAAATCGTTGAGTCATGAAACGAAACGTGACGGATTGCATCATCCCACAAGAACCTGTACGCGTTTAACACAGCGATGCGTTGATCACGCACAAATACTGCACGATACTAAAACGAATTTTGTTAGATAAAGCGAGCGCATTACCAAAAGTTGTCGTGCACGTTACGAAAAGTTGTCGCTTAGATAACTATGAAGCGGCTGCTCTTTCCTGACGTATTTGATTAAATCAAACAATCCTGAAATTCCCAGTTTCAGGAACAGGAGGTAAATAATAAGACTGCTGTCAAGCAGTTCAAGGTGAAGTCTGATGGACTCTGACAGTATAAAGGAATGCTGGCAGGAGAGTCGATATTCAGATCTGTTGCTCCTCTAACAAACACAAGGTATTACACAGCCTTCCACGTTGTTGTAATATTACTTTTTAGAAATGTGCCATGGCACCATGTTGTTCTTTGATGTATTGTACCTTGGAGGATCATGTAAATGCTACATAAATGTTAATTGTTCAGTACCACAGTGTATATCGAAACAACATGTTATTACTGCCTGATGCCATCACTGTATTGTGAATTAGTTGGTTTTTGCTCCAGTTGGTATTATTATTAGTTGGAGTCCTCCTTGTCCAAGTGCTCTTATGAATATAGCATGTCATGGATGAATACACCAGTGTGTGAAAGAAGAACTATTTGTATGTTATGTCTCGATCTATAACAGACTTGATTTGAGATTGAAATGTGTATAAAATCTCAAATGCAACTTTTCAGTGCATCACTCAAAGAAAAGAGATGAGCAAATGATGCAACTCTAGTCTTGGATTTACAATAACTGTTCATCCTAAATGACGATTCTTTTATTTACTCACCCTCTCATCACTTACTCGCCCTGTAATCACATCAAGTCCTTATGACATACATTCCTCCACCTTTTAACTTTCTGTATAATGAAATGAATCAGTAACTCTCGTATCTGCTATTTGTTTCCCTCCCTGGGTGGGCAGGGCCTAAAGTACCTGTTGAATATATATATATATATATATATATATATATATATATATATATATATATATATATATATATATATATATAAGTCTTTCATTATTCAATATTAATCCTCCTGCTAGCAGGTTAGAACAAGGATCAGCTAGCGTAACAACACCCCACCAAAACCACAAACATCTCCATTCACATTTCCAAAATAAACTAATGCTGTCTCTGATATCACTGGGCAACACCAGGTGCATGTGTGTATGTGTCATAATGCCCTTGTGTCTCCTCCTTTCTCTTATGCTTGCGGCAAAACTTTGCCATTGTTTGGCAGTCTTACTTAATGTCAGAAGTTACAGGAAGTTGGCAAACACCTGCCGTTACTATCGCTGGTGATTGTATTAAAAAAGGTTCAATTAGGCACTTCTTTTGTAAAATGGAATGTATATCCTCCCATCTTACCACAGCTTACCGTCTTGGAAAATGCTGAACATATACCACCCATGAATGCATTCACTTCTGTTAATACTTTCCTCGAAAGTCTTGACTGTGTTGTCTTTGCAAATGAATGGATATTCACATTTTTAACAGTGTGTTTTTGTCTTTGCCCTTCCTTGAATTAGGGTGTACAAATCTCCTGTACACTGTTACAGCAGGATCTGTATGGAGCATAATATCACTTGTATAAGGAGGGAAGTTGCTGTACAATTTCCAAGAAATTTGGTTTAGGTGTGACAGGTTAAAATACCATACAACACAACTGTGTACTATTACACAACAAAAAACTGTGTACTGTGAATAGAAAAAATGTCAAAAACTAGCCTATGATTTTTACCACTGGCTTTATTATTCAAAATCTGATGCAGAATCACGACATGCCTATTTTTTTGTGGTTAAACACAGAGTGCTATTGCGTTGAGTTTTTTTTCTATTACAAGCAATTATTTGGAGGGGATCTAGTGCCAAAATGCAATATTTTGAACAGATGCTCTACATTATAGTCTGAATTTTCTAAATGCAAACAGTCGAACATGAAATGCCCTTTAAATGGTTTACTCATGTTAAAGTCAAGGGTGTTATAAAAAGGGTTGTATAATCATATGAGATACACTTGCAAATTTTAAGTTCACGAATATGTATACATAAGCTGTGTCATTTGGATAAAGTCAAGGTTTTAGAATAAGTATGTTTAGCACCAGGTGAAACTATTTTAAGTTCATCTATATCTGTCTAACACTAAAACAGTAAGCCTACACTTTTGTCGTACACACTGGCCACCTAGTTGGTGCACCACCTAACTGGTTCAGTGCAGTGCATTCAAATCATTTTTTGCCCCTGGGTGAAAAGAAATGCTTTTCCCAGTAGACCTAGACCCATCCAGTGTGTGCTGAATAATGTGAATTCCATGCTTCTCTCATGAGAGAGATGTCTCCTTTGTGCTGTCTGTCTCATCTGCTTTGCCACTGTTAACCATTTCTGGAGAAAGTCAAACAGAACGGAAAAGTAAATATTGCCCATGTGGTTGTGAAGACCATTTATAAATGTTTTCTCTTACCCTCTCATGTCGGGTGGAGTGCTTGGTTTACCCGAAATATGCGCAGTGTTGAGTCAGGCACTGGGAGAAATTCTTCCATGTGTCATTGTTGTACGGCGCAAGCTTACGTGTCACCAGTGATGATGTGTCCAAAATAGACTGAAGTTTAAAGAGCTACCTCACCAATTCATAAACATCACTTTTAACTGACATATCCAGCACCATCTAAATCTCAACAAATGAACTCAGTGGATGAAATGTAGCATGAAATATATATATGTTTACTACTTTATAAATGAATATTATATATGTTTATATATTTGTGTATGTTCAGATCATGAATGATGTTGTCAACCCATAAAGTTAAATCCTGAATAAATTAAATAAATTAAATATAAAAAGAAATAAAAAGCAAATAATACACAAATAGATATATTCATGGCACCTGGATTTAATGTGGGTTGTGTAGCTTAGTGGTAAAAGAACTGCTAGTTATCAGCTACTATCTACAATCAGCATGCCGTTGAGCAAGGTGCTTAACCAATGTTGCTCTGGGAGGGGTGGGGCCGTGGCTTTAGATTCTGCAAAATGAAGAGTAATGCATTGTATAGACCCCATACCTTTTTATAAATATGTAATGTGTTTTGCAAAATGCAATTTGTATTATACTGACAAGCATCACGGTTGTTCTCTGTTCCAGTCTAGGTGCCAGTTCAGTGTAAGACATACAAAAACGGGCCATACTGTGGGTCACCAGCTCTGCATCCACAATTGCATACTGTGACAGTACATACTGAAATTGATTAGGGACATACATACTGAGTATGTGTAAGTCGAGTATGGATACAGCCTGGAAATAATATGTCCACCATGTTTTTATTGTTATGTGAACTTTATGTTTGTTTACTTGTGATGTACTAACAACAGCTGTGAAAATAAATCACTCAGGTACATACGTTGTACATTACATTACATTGTTACCTTAAATTTCTTGAAATACTTGAAAAGAGCCTGCTGGATGACAGTTTTTCAGTATTTTCAATTTATTAACTTTTTTAATTTGGTGGCTCTTCATCTTCTATGGCCTCATGGGAGGAAAAGTGTTTATCCAATGCCACAAACAAAATTTCAGTATACTATCCTGTTATTTCTGAGGTACTGTTTCTTATGCTGAGGTACTATTTCTTATGCATACTGATTTTTGTCTACTATGTTGTATGGAAGGCGATTTCAAATGCAGAGCAGGACTAGAATTGAGACCCCAGGTTGGACACAGCACAACAGTTTTAGCAAAAGAGCACATTCAATACAAGTTGTGTATTAATGTGATATTTTTAATATAAATGGGACTTGAAAATATGTCCTACATTAAAAACCTTAAAAAATGTTATGTTGTGGTATAGTATATATGTGTTTTTAGATCAGTCTGCTCCGATAGGGTCCACATCTACAAATCCATTGAATAGACTGCTGATAGTCTTTAAAAAACAATATTCTTATAAGACACAGTCTTAACAAATACTATAACCCACATTTAGATTTTTCTACAGTACAGTATGTTCACCCACTTCATGTTTTTGGGAAATAATGAATACAAATTCTTATGTCCGCCTCTACTTTTTAAATTGTCCCTGCACCCTTGACCCTAACTACAATTGGAAGGAATTGTGGAGCATTGTGGTGACTAGACAGTGGGCTTTGTGTGAGGGACAGCCCATAAAGTAAGGCTATGACATTAAATATATCTATAGCCACCTCAATCTATGATTGCTTTACCACATGTGCCCTGTAAATGTGCAGGTTCATTCATTCATTGCTAATTTTATTGTGCTCTCTTATTCTATTTTCTTATTTTCCTGCTGTAATTGACCTTCCTGTGTCATGTGTTATTCCCTTTCATTCTTCCATAGTTTTTCCTCCCAGTGTTCAACATTCTCTATTTTGGGGCAGATGACATGCCATCATTCATTTCCTTCCTCACTGTATCATTGACATTGTCTCTTGCTCTTCTTTTGCTTCTATATTCCAGTGTTATATATGTTCATGGTCTTTGATCTGATGTCCTTTTAGACCTGGCACTGGTGCTGGAATGTTGGGATGTTGACAGGAAAGTTTTTGTGAAAATTCACCAATTCTTGCTTCCTGTTTGAGCAATCTCTTTGTGTCTGTGTGTGGTTTTAAAAAGTGAATATCATGCCAAGTGTGTTGGATCGCTTGGTCATCTGATCTTATGTCAGAATATTGGCAATGTTCCCTCTAAGCTGTGTGCACGCATGCCTGCGCTGATCCAAAAAATCCTTTGATTTGCAGAATGGAACTAAAGTTGTTGACAACCTTTTTCGCACAAAATTGCAGCAATTATTAATTTGACATAAACATTGAATACTGCACCAACAGTATATACTGTATATGGTACTGTACACCTGAAACACCTGTAAAGTGGTGATGTCAAACATTAGGTTTTGTCAGTGATCACTAGGCAGTTCTGATAAATAGGATGTTTCTGCTCTGTTAATGCTAAGCACAAACTTCATGACATTATCTTGATGGCAGACTGGGTGTTCCAGTTACAAAATCACTTGACCCAAAGGAGTTCTCGCTTAAGCAAACTCACATGAGAGTCAATTTAATCAAAACACATGCTCAAAGAAATGCATTGTTTGATTAAGTCATAACCCAGAAACATAGCAACACCCCCTTCTCTAGCAATTTCATTGGTTGTTGTCCTGTTGCTCATCAGGGCGTGCACACCCATCGACATGACATCTAGATATCTACTTGTGTCTCAGATGTAAGTAAACTACACCATTCAGATGCTTTGTGATCCATGACTGCTTGTCAAATACTAGTGATGCGCTTGTCGTAAACTACTCAAAACATCAAAGTCAATAAGCTAGATTTGGGTTGTGTGCACTTTAAATTAAGTGGCTGAAGGATCTGCCCAGTAGATAAAGGGAACATTGTTGGTTTATTCACAACACAAGATCATTGACAATCCTCCGTAATTGTCTCAGGCAGAAGAAAGAAGGAGGATGTAATCCAGACAGTGGAAATCCATGAGGAAAAGAACTGAAGAAAAATATCAGGCAAAACTCCCAAATAAGGGATGAGAAATGAGAGACTGTTAAGAGCGACAGCAACTGTGTCATCGTGCACAAGCTCAGAACATGACTCAGTGCAGGTGTTTCCTCTCCGTCAACACTCAGAGCAAAATAATACTTGAGACGGGCCATCTGCGTCTGTGCTGGTTTCCTCTGCCTCCAAAACATGGAGAGGCAGCTATTTATACAAGCTCCATTGACACTCTTGTTGGCAACATAAACACCTGAGCCTTGAGGTTATAGAATTGTTAACTGATCCTGCTCAGACTTTCAGCTCTGCCAACACACTCAATTCACTGTAGATTTTGTGATGAGTATGAAATGTTCCTTCTTTAAAGTGTGTATGAAAATGCATATTGCATTTCCTGCACTCTGTTGTAACTGCAGTGCGTGCATGCTGTTGTGTTATGTAAGTTCTTTATGAAACAAAGTCCTTTCAGCCTGGTTCAAAAGGTTAGAGTCTGCTTTTACCACCAAACATGCCCGCCCATCTCCACAGATGATACCTTTTTGTGTGAGTGGGTTTAAAAGAAACACGAGTCAACATGCATTTGGCTCCTCTCTGGAGATTTTCGCAACAAAATTAATCCAGGTTTAAGAAATTGGAGGATAGGAGGAAATGCAAGGATCACGTTAATTAATAATAAGAGATGATAGTAGCATAAGAGATGCTATGATGCATTTAGCATCATTACACCAATTTTAGCACTTTCTAAGTATTTTTTTTTTAAAAAAAAAAAAAAAAAAAAAAAAAAAAAAAAAAAAAAAAAAATAAAAAAAAAAAAATATATATATATATATATATATATATATATATATATATATATATATATATATATATATATGTACAAGTATATGATTGAATGGCTTAAAAATAGAAAGTATTTACGTTATTCTGGCTGTATTACTTTCCGATCAAGCAGCTATATTGTTTTAACTGCAGATAAACTATGAAAACTCTGATTAAACCAAGGTTTACCTATGCTGCAGCCCATTATAAGGGACCTTATATTACCTTCATCTGTGCCAATGTGTTCATTACCTCACATGTGCCTATAGATGACTCTTACAGACACACTTGGTTGTTGTGATGACAGGACCTTGACTGTTTCCTGTGCGGGTCTGGTTATGACTCAGGGGACGAGGTGTAATCACAATCAGGAAAAATGGATCTCTCCTTCCTTCAGTGGCACTCGGGGGACTGTCATCCACTCTGTAGGCTTTAATCTCTCATCTGGAGGCAATTTACCTCCATTTACATAGCCACAACAGGGTTTACTGTAATAAGGAGCATAATTATTTCTGGCTGGCCAGTTTCAAGGGAGTTTATGTAGATGTTTTTGAGCAAAGGAATATTGTTTGTGTTGTTCTCCAGGATTTTGCACTTTATAATAATACTTATTAATTGTGATCATTACCAGGTATTTTGTAATGCTTAACAGATCAGTAGTTAATGTAATATCAAATATTTTTAGTTTATATGGAAATACTTCCTTTGCATTTTAAATTTTCATTGGCTATATATATATATATATATACATATATGTCAGTACATGTCAGCATATGTCAGTACATGTCAGTATATGTTGGTGCATGTTATCTGATGATCTGTAACCCTGTAAATTATATTAGTCAAAATGTGTCATAAGGTGTTAAAACATACCTAGCATTCAAATAAACTATTCATGTGAATACAAAATAATATGTAATTTAGAAACTGGAATTACATCTAAAATCTCTTTACTTTATTTTACTCTGTTAGCAGGCTGTCTGAAGAAACACAATGGACAACATTTGTTGTTTATACTAATCATTTGCAAAAAAGGCAATTTTCTGGACATTTCTCATTTTTCATCTGCTTTGTTTTGTGCTTCAGTGACGTTGGAATGAAAGTAACATTAAGCAGCAGCTGACATTAAACAGCAGCTGTGACCACAGGATTCTGTTCACATTAATACCATACAGAATTACCTTAAGGTTATTACACATCATAAAAATATTTCAGTGATCCACCCTGTCTCAATTAGTTTTGCCAATAAAGGCGTGCAGCCTGGCACCAGTTTAAAGGACTTTGCCTTAAGTTGTAAGTAAAAGCTGAAAGTAAAGGTTCCCATAGACTTTCTGTCTGCTTGAAGTCTCTTTTTCAGTTTACTCAAACTCTTCCTGTTGAAGCAGGCCAGCCCTCTCCCACGCTGTTCCATCAATTGGTAGACTCAGGATGGACTCAGACTTTCTCTGTTTGACTTCAGGTCACTGTGGTTTTTGTTAGGAGGCAAGTCTATCTTGTATGGTACTGGCATGCACTATTTCTATGACTCAGAGTACAGTTAGCAGTGTAAATTGTATTATGAGTCATAAATATATTTAAAAAGATTAAAAGATTTAACATGAAACAGGTCATTGATTTCCCAGTAAAAACTAAAGTAACTTTGAGTTACAAAGTTTATAGGTTAAAAGTCATTACTGTAAAAAGCTGTTAATTGGTCAGATTAACTATTAACTCTTTATTTGGTTTCTGTTAAATGAAGTAAAATAAAGGCCTGTATATAATTATTGGGTTGAGTAATTTGTGTGGGTGCCACATTTCATTTATTGTGCTTCGATAATAAATTTTATCATACAAACTACTGCCAATAATGTTATAAATAAATCACTTGTAAAGATGGTGTTTCTCTTTAATTTACTGATAAATAGTTGTTCCACTTTGTGTAGGCAAAACTTGTGGTGTGACAGTTAAATTGTACTGTTAATTTTGTCAATACATATATATATTATATTGTCAAATGAAATAATGTGTCAACAATTAACAGCTCAAAGCATAATAAATTGCATGCACTGACAGCATTTGTTGGTTCATTTGCAGCATTTGAAAAAAATCAAATTGTAATGCGTAACATTGTTTGCAATTATTTTTTCTTTGCCCAGACGTCCCTCATTTACATAATTCAAGATTCAATAAAAGAAGATGCTTTGACTAGCTGTACTATGACTTCACTTATTTCTGTATATTGTGGAAACTCATAAAACAGTTCACATCAGTAACAGGAGAGCATCAGAACAGCTAGTATTTCAGCAAAACCCTCCATCCCTGGAGCCAGCACATTTTTTTCCCAAACAGTCTCTCATACTTTCCTTTTGCATTTGCAATGCCCTCCTATTCTATCATAATCCGCATTTTAATGAGGAGCCAAATGTCTGCAGAAATGTTTGGTTACCATTTTGTTTGCTTTTCTATTACGTTTGAAACTTCCTGCCTCGCATCCTCCAGACTGTGTGATGGGAGGATATTAAACCTGATGTCTGTGATTGCAGGAGACCCTGAAGTGCATGTCAGTCTGTTCATTTGTTCATATAAGACAGACAGTTAGATAAAACATACCAAATTTTTGAGAACCTTTCATTTTAATTCTAAACTAAAGGAGAATGGGGATGTCAAGTATCTGCTTTGTTGTCTCTGGAATGACCTGCAATGTGAATTTTGTATTTACATCTGGTGACAAATAGCCGTTCTTACATAAGCTCTTTATCAAAGCTTAGCGAGTTGTCTACCCGTTTAAGGCAACATAGGCTTGCTTCTGAAATGAATATGGTTGCAAAAGCCTTTAAAATGACTAATTTTGGGATCTTTATTCAAAAACAGCTTCACTTGTATCCAGACTAAGCAATCCCAGAATACATTTGGCAAGCTCATTGAAAAACGTGAAATGGCTGACTGCGTCAAAAGTAAAATGTTGATTAGCCTATAATTTCATTTATAATTAATGCAATACTGAAAAGTTTTGACAGTTGCATTGACGTTGACACACAATAGTAGGCATTAGCTGTAAACTTTGCTGAATGCCCAGTTTTCTCTTTCAAGTTAACTTCTGTCATAGCAGAGCAAGATGGTTAAACAGTCAACATGCCTGTAGCTAATACCTCATGTAGAACTGAGGCATGTTACTGAAACAGGAGCCCATTTTGAGTATGTACAACGTGACCACATGCTTGCACTGTCTTGGCACCTACATTTTTGGCTTTAAAAGGTACTTGACTACAGACTGTGAAGCAGCACACTGGGTTTTGGGCACAGCCGAGGTGAACTGGCCATCACCTTATACTCCTTGTACACAGAGAAAGGTTGTCTGTTCTTCTTGAGGAGTGCAAGTGATTGAGGAGACAACAGGAAGTTGAAAGTCATGCACTTTCAGTTGTGTTTTGTAGTGGGTTAATGAAAATACTTTTGGTTTACTGTAAATGTCTCTGTATGTGTTCCCTTTGTTTAAAAAAGCAAATTGCAAACACATTGACTGCTTTGACCCTGTAGGATTTCTTGTCCACTGTCATAATGAATTAACTGGTTTTGCTGTGGTGGCTGAACGTTTTGACCAGCCAGACTTTAGATTTTAACTGTGTGAATAGATGAGATCAGAAACACATAAAGACAAATGCTCCCACATCCTTTGATTGCCTAACTGTGGCCATACAAAGACCATGTCTCACAATTATAAGCATCCATGTCATGGTTAGTAACAATATTCTGACACCTTCTACAGAATGATAGTAAAAAGTGTAATTCCAATTTTTACATTTTTACAAATGTTGTGTTAACTGTCACCCAAACCAAACAACAACAGTATTGCAGTTCAGGATGGGGAGGTTGATGGATGTATCTTGCCTCTCAAAGTTTCAATTGCAATTTCCATCAAGGCGCAAATTTGAAACCACTCTGATTCTTACATGTTTCTGGTCCAGAAAAAATAATCATGCCATTTATAATAGGCTCAACTGAAAATAAGCACAGAGGGAGATGGACCAATAGAAAAATAAACAGCTGAACATTATACTACAGGAAACAGATTTTTCATTTAAACAGGCACTTCCAGGAATATGATACAGCTTAGCTCCTGGTCCTGGCACAAGTCTTATCACTGGGTTCCGTAAAAACACCCATAATACCACAAAGAGAAAACATGCATTATTGTTGCTAACCACCAGTGAGTGCTGTTGTGTTTAAACGGCCTTCTGGTGTCCTGATGCCATTTATGTGTCTCTCAAATTGTCTCGTGTCTCTCAAAATTGTCTCATTTAACTGTTTTCGTCAGTTTGGGTATTTGGGTTTGGTAGATGAGCAATATGTGCATGTACTTGGGTGTATTATTTGCTAAAATGAGCACTATGTACAATGCTTTTCACATGTTTGTCAATGCTTTTTAATGTACAATCATTTCAAAATTACTTGCCTGTTTGTTTTATATATGGATTTCATACATATTTGTATCTATACAATCTCTCACATGACTTCACATTCTAATCTATGTTTTTCTACACTGATTTCTTGCAGAGTTCTGCCTTAGTAAGCGTAAACAACACTGCTAAAGGTAGGAGTATCAATATGCACCACATACAAACAGATGCATCATACACATCAGTGTAATATCTTATCACTCATTATAAAATGGTTAGTCCTTGATTGTGTTTGGTCAATAGCTGTGTTTTATTTACAATAAAGCACAGCTATGACCGTGTCACCCAATGATTTTGTCTATCACTGCGCAGCACCCTTAGCAACCACCCTTAGCAATGTAAACATAAGTGAAGTACAGAGGGATTAGAACAGAATGTGAGTAATATCACATTGTTTTTACAAAAATAAAGACACAACGTAAAGAAATTGCTCTGTTTTTATTTGCGCTCCATGAGATGGCACATATTACAACTAGAAACATTGTGCTGGTGTTCACACTCGGTCAGGGACTATTTATTTCCAGTGGAAGTAAGGCTTTTAGTGATTTTTCTTCATGAAAGTTGCATTGACATTTTTTTCCGTGTTTATTCACAATATAGCACAACCTTTAGTACATTATTGCTTAAACTACATTTTACCTGCACCATTCATTTACAGTACATTGAGAGGATATTTTGAATTATGGCTGTAGAGCCACTGGGTTACAGTTATGTTTGCATTTATGCATTTGGTAACCAAAGCCACCCACAGTGCATTCAGGGTATATCATTTTATCAGTTTACTGTATGCTTCATGAGAATCAAACTTATTACTGTAGTGTTGGTAGCTCTATACTCTACCAGCTGAGCTACAGAAATAACCAAGCAGGATGAGTTAAGGTTTTTGAACAAATTTCTGTTCTCTATTTCTGTGTAACGAGAAAAGGAACTATGCAAACTGCACAGAGCTATTTTATTTTCCATTTGTAATAATTTGGCATTGACTATCATCTTTTGAAATATTGAATTGCAGCCAAATACATATACATTGTTTTACAGCCTGCTTTTCAAACAGAATCTAAATCAAAAGGGAGATGCAAACTGGCAATTAAAAGTAATTGATAGTAAAGAGTAATACTTCCTTTGCTCTGCTGCTGCTTCTTGTGATTCAGTGGTTAATAAAAACACTGAAAAAGGAAAAGTACAGTGTTTGGTTTTTTTTATTTCTGTGTGAATCCCCTTACTTTCTCTTTACATAACAATTTCTCTTTTCTTTTCAGTCCGGGTATCCCCATAGGAACTTGTCTTATGATAAATTCTGATAAATAAAAAGCAGGATACACACCCAGTGCTTTGTTTCCATTTCCAGAAATTTTAAAAAACCAAACCTTTAAAAAAATCTAAACATTTTCTAGGTCAAAACAAAGATCCATTGTAAAACCAAGTGAAGCTTTATATGGCAGTATATGGTTTAGACTCTTGAGTTTTTAAGTTCACTCTAATGACGCACATCGTTTTGGGTTCGTTAACTGTGTGTAGAAGAAGAAAGTGCTAGTCTAGTATACTTTGAAACATGGCGGTTTCAGCATGACAAAAACATGTCAAATAAAAAATGTTAACATTTTCATTCATTTTGCAACTGCTGTGGTTGTCAGTTTCACTAAACATATTGATTCTTATATATCTGTTATGTTTAGTTATGCTGTTTCAGGAAGTGTGGGGTAAAAGCTTCTGTCACACTATAGAGAAGCTAGTGGAAGTTGTTCAGGAGTACCCAGGGGAGGTGGAGCACATTTTCAGCCCTGCCTGTGTGCCATTGGTTCGCTGCTCTGGTTGCTGTGGAGATGAGAACTTGGAGTGTCACCCTACACTTACCTTCAACACCACCATGCAAGTAAGAATTTTCACTTCCACAAGGTCAAGCAATGCTTAATGTTTCAAAAGCAGCCCAAAGGTCCTAGTGATATTTACAAACACATTTTCATATGGTTTACACTGATTTCCTTAAAAGAGCTTAACACTGTTGTTGTTTTTATTATTAATGTAAGTTTGTCTTTTTACGTAAACCTTAAACATCAAGCATCATGTCAGTTTAGGCAGGCCATGTCAGTCAAGCTTGTATCAACGTGTACCAGTTCAGTTCTGACATGCATAGCAGTTCTTTTAAATCCCCATTCATTCAGTCACCATTCTACTGCATGGCTGCATGCTGAATTTAATTCCCTCCTCCATCCCTAGCTCCACCTTTAACACTGAGATCTGCAATCTAATCTTTGTCATGTCTTGCAATTGTCTTTAGTGATATCAATTACATTGTAACAATCCTTTCTTGTATTTTTTTCGGCCTGTTTGCAGGTAGTAAATAGTGTTTCTGTAGCTCAGTTGGTTATCGTGTTGCGATAGCAGAGCAAAGGTTGTGGGTTCAATTCCAAGGGGAGCACACACTCACACTGCCAAAACTTGAATGTTCTGTAAATTGCACTGGATTAAAGTGCCTGCCAAGTGCATTAAATTAAGTAGTAATGTTAAAAATGTTTTTTTTTATTTAAAATTGTTATATGTTATATTATTTACTGGATCTGCTCTGTGCATTTTGCCCAGAACAGAACCATATGGCCAACACTAATTGAATGCTTAGTGTTGAATGCTAATTACCATTTAAACAAAATAAATGAAATGTTTCATGAAATGTTGCCAGGTCACCATGTGATACAGTACAGTGCATTAAAGTACAGTGAACAGTAAAAAATACAAAATATTGTTGTATGAGAATCCTGATGCTCCCACAAATTATGAAAATGTCAGGTTTTAGCTGAAATTTAGAAAATTCCTTTTGACTTGACTTGCAGTAATAAGAAAGGGTTGGCTCCAGAACTTGAAAATATTGCACAGTCCACAGATAAACCATATTGACATAAATATGTCAAATTTAAATGCATTATTTATACTTTATATTCCATTTTATTCCATTTATTTATACTTTTATTCCACTATTTATACTTTCTGTATTATTTACACTTGGTGGCCTGGTTGGTTTTATCTTTAAAATAAAGATTTGTTTTGTCTGTGTCAACCATGTAGTTAAGATAGATGGTAATGTTGTTTTTTTCAGTTATTGAAGATTAAGCCAGCAGAGCAGGGCCAGGAATATGTGGAAATGACCTTTGTGGAGCACAAAGCCTGTGAATGTAGGTAAGGACAAAAATCAGTTCAGTATATTTATGTAACAACATAAATTTTTGGATAGAAATGTTAAACATTATTGTCAATCGAAAAGTTGTTATCTGAGTTTGCAAAGTTCAAGTGTAAAAATGCTCATGTAATATGCTTTTATTTCTCTGCTCTTACATTGTGATGTCAAGACTAAGAACACCTACAACAAAACATGACAGGTAACAAGTTGCATAAGACTCAATTGCAATCAAGCATACAAGCAAACTGGATTACAGTGACTTCAGTGCCTGTCTTCATTTTAATATAGACGGAAACCCAGAAATAGAGGGAGAAAAAGGAAGGAGAAACAGAGAGTGAAAGATTGTGACAGGTAAGTTTAATATTATGAAATGATTGCAACTGATATTGGCACAGTGTACAAGTAATTTACTCAAACCATCTGTAGTAATATACAGTAACAGAGATAAAGAGAGACACATTAACTTCCATTTATGGCAGCATCTTAAACGAAATGGAGCCTCAAAAGTGAGTGATTTGGAACACTCTAAAATGGCAACACCAGGGCAAACACAATAACCCATGATTAAGCCCTAAAAATTGATTCCAGGTTTTACTTAAATCTAAACATAACACACATAAATATTGGGAAATTTTTATTTATTAGTGATTTATTAGTGTTATCAATTTCTTTTGATAACAAATTTCCTTTTAATAACAAATACCTAGAAAAAAAATTCTAGGTACTTACTAGGCATCTTAAAGGGCAGCATATAAATTCTGCCTGCCTTTTGGAACGTCTTTTGCATTAGGATGAACGTGTGATAAACTCACTAGTAAGCTCACTTGCTTTGAGTGACATTTTTAAAGAACAGGGTTTTATTTTATTTAAAGGACACTAGAACACAGAGTGCATTGTTCTGTGCATTTTAACAGCACGTTGACCCCAATGCATGTTTTCACACAGGTGTCAGCCTCCTCGCAGGTAAACGCTGTCTCATCGCGATCTCAGCCAATCACATGCATCCGCCCCCTACTGTTCGTACCTCATCATCATTATCTTTCACTTATGGATACTGCCACTACTCTGCATCCCAAGATCCCAGATGCAGTTGTTATGGTGATGGGGCTTCTCTCTAACACACAGGGGGCTTTTTAATGACCTATACAGGAAACTCCTGTTGTGCGGTGAGGCATCCTGACAATAGCTTCTCACAGCTCGTTCAAGAAGAAACAGGACCATATCTAAAATCTGAGACTGATCAAACACAAAGGACTTAAATTGTTATGGAATAAAATTATTGTATAAATATTACTATTTTATTGTTTATTATTATTATTATTAGTAGTAGTAGTAGTAGTAGAAACAGTAGTAATAGTAGTAGTGGTAGTATAGATTTACATTGTTTCCAAGTCCTACCTTATTTATTCAAATTCCCCATAGTAAAGTGAATCTAGTTCTATCTTCCAGTCTAGTCTGTAAGGAAATAAAAAGCAAAAATATCAAAGACAACAATTTTTCATACCATAAACCATTTATATTTTTGTAATTTGTCACATTGGCCATGCTAATGCTGAGACTACATTACATTTTAATTAGTGAGTCTATAAAATAGCTCTAGAAAAGCTTTTCATTCATTCATACAGTATTTGTCATTTGCTTATTCTAAACCTTTCTGATGGTTCATGTCTCAAATTAAGCATCAAAGAAATGGATTGCCATGCTGACCTCTAGTGGTAATAATGGCATAATTTTTCCAAACTGTTCAACGAATAATGATGAAAGTCATTTTTAGCTTTAAAAAATAAAACTTTTGAGGTGTGCACTGTGTAAGGACAAAGACTTTGCTCCTAAAGGGCCAGTCAACAGAAAATAGAGACAGACATTCATCATGATATGAATGTTAGTGTTATGTATTATTTTTCTCCAGTGAAACATGACCAACAAACATGACTGACTGAACTGGACTCAGGTCTGTAAAGTGTCATAATGAAACCAAAAAATAAAGCATTATTCTTTATGCTGCTGAAGTATAGGGCCCTTAATACAAATGAAACAATTTTCCAAGAAGGGCTATTTCATTCCCTGTGTACAAAAAATGGTCATGTTGGTCAAAATGAAATGTTAATATGTATGAAATATTATACAGAATTAAGAGTATCTTACTTAATAGAGTGTTTATTGTTTGTTGTTTCTGATTATTATTAACAAATATCTTTTCAAACATTTGGTATTTGTATAAGTGTGTGAGCATTTCTATCAGAATGGAAGTTGTTGCGAGTTATGATTTATGTAATATAAATCCGGTCTTTTGAAAATTTAATTTTGTGTTACTCTTAATAAAAAGATGCTTTCTGCAATTCTGTGAAATGCTGGCATATTATTATTCTAAATGTGTTTATTTTATTATTTGTTTGAATTGTTATATTTTATGTTACAAAGAGACAACTTCATTTGTCTAGCATATTTCCTTTTTTAATGCAGTAGATGTCTCAGCAATCAGTATATCTGTAAATTTTAGCATGATGTTGTCTCAGTTGGCTCAGTTAGTAAGGTTATCTATAAGGCAGGTCTACAGGCCTGCTGAGATCTAAATTATTATAAATATAATTTATGGCATTTGTAGATGGCATTACACTTAGAATAGCCTAGAATACAGTTAATATTCTATATACACTATTATATTATATTATATATACACATTATATTATTAGCTAAGACACATTTATTTTGTTAAGAAATGCTTTACAGTGTTTTAACTCGTGGATTGTCATTGCTGCTCTGATTAAACTATAGGAGAGAATGACGCTGAAACGCTTGCTGGAGTCACACTTGACGCAGCAGTGCAGATTTCACAGTACATATTACAGTCACGTTTACAGTCGCAAGGGTTCTGTCCCCCACCAATCAAAAGGCGATATGTAAATAAAGGGCGGACCTTTCATGGTTAAACAGGCCCTCATTATGCGGTTCCCCTGGTAACAGCCTTTTAAACCAGCTGTAGAGGCGGAGCTACGTTTGTAAACTCACGTTGCACTCTGGCAATCCAATTTCAACAACAAGAGAAATATAAGGTTAGTTTCACTTGTTACGCGTTATTTCACACACAAGCCTTAACGACACGGGAGGTTTGAGGGCAAGTGTTCTTTGGTAAGTAATAAAACGTGTGTCTTGTGTTGTAATGTATGTTTGTCAGAGTCTCGTGTTTGACATCGTGTATCAGGTGCTGCGTGGCTGATCCCAGACAGTCACTGTTAACATGTAGAAGCCTTTTATTATTATTAGTATTAGTATTATTATTATTATACATAAAGATCGTGCTGTCGTTTCAGCCCATTTACTTGAGTTATTAAGGTGCGTTTTAAAGTGTCGAGTTTTTGTATTTTGTACTGTCTGCATGTACAAGCCTCACGTTTGTTTTAATGCGACACTCAGTCTAGTCTGCTTGTGTACATTCATGGGCGGTTTGTTTACTGTGTTTAATCTAGTCGTTAATTTACGATACATCTATTACTGGCATTAATAAAGTAGGTATTTAGTCTCCAGTATTGGCTAATATTTTACTGTTAGACTGGAACTGCATTGATTTGGATCATGTGCTCATGTTACACTGGACTATCTTCTTACGGGGTTCATTCTTTCCTGTATTGAATCCAGTGGCTCTGTTGGGCTCTCAGTCACTCTTGCATCAGGTCAGTACAGATGGACTTAACATCACACTGAAAACTTACAAACTGGACCGCCACAAAAAATACGACATGGGCAACAAACGGAAAGCACATAGTGAGATCGACAAATATTCAGGTTTGTCACTAATTTTATTTATTTATTTTAACGTGATTAAAAACTCATTTGGATAAATTATAAAAATCAATTAAAAGGTTTTTTTAGACATGTGGCTTCATTTACTGCATTTACTGTCCAATAATTAAATATAAAATCTTAATATAAATGTTACATATAAATTTAAAGGGAAGATTCAGCTTTTACATATAGATTTTTGATTTAGTTCAAGGTATTATATAACGCATATATATATAAAATGCATTATTCCATATTCCATTGTTTTTCCTGTGTATTATAGGTTTGAACAAAATGTGGTGCATACTTACTGACAAAATAACTAGATTCATGAAATATAGTCTATAATTAAATTGTTTGAAAAAAAAGAATGTTGCTGAGTCTGCTGCTATATTACTATATCATTTTAATGCCATAGATGCCAGCTCAGGATATTTTAGCGCTTTGGACCAGACAGATTTTGAAGACATGGGACCAACAAGTACTGCAGCACAGAGCATGCAGACAGCTTCACAGGTGCCTCTCATTCCTGGCTCACTTTCAAGCATTTCTCCCATAATCATAATGACCAACCTTGTACCAAAACAAGTATTGTGCATGCCTTAAATGTTTCCTGTTAATACCTGTGACAGCATTTCTGGAAAGTTTAGCCTGACCTCTACATCTATATCACGACATCTGTATTTACATCTATGGCAGAGCTGTAGTTTTTGTGGCAACCTCAAAGCTGCCATTATTTAATTAAATACTTAATTTAAACATGATTAATTAATCAATCAAAATGTTAATTTTCATAATTAATTTACTATGATAAGCATTTCTTGGGTCAGCTTGTAGGCAACTAGTCATTTTTGTGGTAAAAAAGCTTTTTAAACTTACGATTCTCCTTCCAGCCTATCTCTGTGGCCTCTGCGTTAAAACCATGGAGCTTAAACCCTTCAGTAGATGTGGTTCCTCAGTCCCAGCTGCTTTACCTTCAGCCAGTCATGCCTACTGGTGACTGCACCTCCCAAAGCTCTGACAAGCAGAAACATTCCAGAAAGTGTGTTCCTATGCAAAACACCTTTCCAAAAATTGCTCCACAGCCTGCACATGGGTCTACCATTGACCATGGTTCTGGTACCATTAGGAAACCAAACCATGGTGGAAGGCATCAGCGGCGGCATCATGATGAAGCTTTTGATGGTTTGAAGCAGGGTGAAACATTTAACGATTATGGCATACACCCCAATATTGTTTCCTGGGGAGAATTCAGTCACACTGTCACAGACATGGGTGTGGAAGACTCCTTGTCCAGGCCTTCTGAGCCTCAGGAGCCCCACACCACTTCACCATTCTCTCTTTGCTGTGACTCAGTCACCCATAGCAGTGATGTGGAAAATATCCCAGAGGCCCTCTCTCCGAGCTCCAGCAAACGCAAACGCTTCTGCAACACATACAATATTTTGAACAGGTCAGGCTTGCTGGGCATCACATTGCGTACCAAGGAGCTTATTCGACAAAACAAACGTTCCCAAGCCCAGCTTCAGAGCTTGCAGGCTCAGACTGACCTGTTCTTGGAGGCCATATGTAGTGGAGACCCCAAGGCCTGGACCAGGTTGCAGATTAACCTTCAAAATCCTGGAGACTGTGAGGAAACTGTAACAGACAGTGTAAGGGATGTAGGGCCAGATGTCACAGTTGTTGGTTGTATGATGTAGTTTAAGACTTTTCAAATGTATGCTTCTGGGCCCAGTTACAACGAAAGATTAAAACTCAGTTACAATTATGAAGTTATCATCACTAAGGTTTTTTTAAGGGGTTTTTGCAACTGGCTTTTGGCCTTTTTGGAATAACTGGTTTTGTTTAGACGTTAAGTGGAGCACTTTTCTAACTAGTCACTTGAAAATGTTAATTAAGCATTCACAATATACTGTAATACTGTAACAAATATAACAAACATGTTTTCATTGTCATAACCTCACCCGGAAACCCTTTAAAAACAGATGAATACAGAGTGAATACAGATAAAGGGGACATTTAAATATAATCATCTACTATTATGAGCATCTCTTTCCATTACTAACAATTAGCATGAGATGGCATTGATGTAGCAGTTTTGATTATATAATTAAAACAATGGCACTATCACAAACTATGAGCAAGCATCCCAGTTTACCTTTGTTCACCTTAATTAGTCAATTTGTACACTCCACTAGTCTTCATTTTAAGTTATTTTAGGGTCTAAAAATGCCATGGGTGATATTTTTAATTTAAAATACAATTTTATTACGGACTAGGCCAGTATACTGTTAATAGTTTATTTGGACAGAGTTCGCAGCAATAAGAAAGGCAAAAAGAAAGATATTATTGTGCAGTGTGGTGGGTACTAAACTTATCAGTACCCACCCCAAATATAGACAAATGAAGTTGCTGATTTTATGGGCTCAAAGTTAGAACAGACTGATTAATTAAACTGGCTATATCTAACAAATGCCTTTGTAAATGTGTGTGGACTTGTGTCTGTTTTACTCTTTATTTATAAAACTACTATACTTGTATAAACAATCAAAAGGAACTATTCATTAGTTGAGTTGAAAATGTGAAATTCAGAATTATAATTAGTGTTCATTTAAAAGTGTGTAAGAAATTGTGCTAAACAATATTTGTATGTAATGACAAGCAATGTTATATACTGTAACTTTGTTCTTAAATGCATTTTTTAAAAGTAAATGTTCTTGTTACTGTTATTAACTATGGGTAAGACCAGTGCACTTTGAGAATTGTATTCCCATTGTTTTGTGCAAGCCTGGGTGTATATCTTTGTTAGCATCTGTGTGATTATTTGTCTTGCCTTGTGTAATGGTTATGTTAGTGTATTAACCTTTTTGTCTTTTTTGTTTTTAAACACATTGTGATTCCCCTTCAGTTTGGGGAATTTGAGAGAAAAGGTTTATATTATTACTAGTGTATATATATATTTTTTTACTTCAGCAATCTGTTAAACTGCATGCATATAGTCTACGTTTGGGAAAGCGGGTAAATAGTCTTCACGACAAAAGTCTGGATCTCCAGAAAGTACTAGTGGGGTAATAAATGCACTATATCAGTGGTTCTTAATCCTAGTCTTCAAAATCCACTGCACTCATCACATTTTGTATATCTTATGTAACACCTGCTTAAAATAATCTGCTCATTAGCAGACAATTCTATAAACTGAACCAAGACCGGAATTGAGAACCACTGCACAATACTATGTACAATGCTGTACTGGAAGATACAGCATATACTTCAATCTGGATTGTGTTTGTATTTGCCTGCCGCAGATATAAACACACTGTGTTGATTTATTAAACCACAGTGACGCTTAATGATTCAGATTTCTACAGCAAAAATATGCAATAGCCTTGTTTAGCATTAGCATTGTTCTGAAGTGCTGTTTTTTATTTTGTAGGTGTCATCTGACTTTCTATGTGCCTTCAGAAATAAAGGCTTTTAAATATATTTCAAAACTATTTAGTAGTTTTTGTTTTGCAATACTTTTTTGAATCAGTAAACAGATTTAAAAGACTGAGTCACAAGGGATAATCAAAACTCCCCATCACTAGATGTGGTGAGAAACTTTGCGCAGTACTGTGTATTTTGAAGAAAAAAGTGAAATGGCTATTGAAATCCAGTTTCTGATGATTTCAACTAATTGTCTAATTAGTCCAAATGAAATCAAAATAGACTTTATTTACTTTGTGCATGTTACTAGTAAAGAGGACCTGCTGAAGTTTAAAAAGTTAGGAAGAAAGATGATTTAAGTGTCTTTGAATATAGCATGTTTGTTCTAAGGTTTACAGAGAATTGTCTAAAAGTCCAGTGAGTGGGCAAAAATGCCTAGTTGAAGGCAGAGGTCAGAAAAGAATGAACACACTGTATCAAGCCCATATAAAAGCAACAGTAACTCGTTTGGTAATTTTTTTGTTAATATAATTAGTTGCAAATGAGATAAACAGAAAAGCATCTCTGAACGCACAATACATAGAACCTTGAAGCAGATAGACAACAGCAACAGAAGAGTACACCAGGTATCTCTCCTGTCGGCTAAGAACAGGAATGTGATACAGTGGGCTTACCAAAACTGGACAACAGAAAAATGGAAAAACATAGTCTAGTCTGATGAGTCTTGATTTCTGCCGTGACATTAAAATACCAGGATCACAATTTGGTGTGAACGTCAAACAATTGTATGAATGTGGGAATAATAACAATAGGCACACTTTGATGTCCATTCCTTTATGAAAACAGTGTGCAGGGCTGGGTAGCTCTGGCTCTCGTTATTCACTTTCCTGCAGAGTTTAGCTCCAACCCTAATCAGACACCTGAACAAACTAATCAAGGTCTTCAGGATTGCTAGAAGATTAAAGGAAGGTGAGTTTAATCAGGGTTGGGCCTAAACTCAGGACAATGGATCACAAGGGCCAGAGTTGCCCAGCTGTTCTAATGACTGCTTCCAGCAGGAATGCACCATGTCACAAAGCTCAGATCATCAAACTAGCTTCAATGACAATGAATTCACAATCCACTGTCCTTGATGGTCTCCACAGTCACCAGATCTCAATCCAATAGAGAATCTTTGGGACGTGGTGGAAAGGTAGATTTGCATCATGAATGTGCAGCTGTCATGTCTGCAGCAACTGTTTGATGTTATCCTGTCAATATGTACCAAAATCTCTAAGGAATGTTTCCAGCACTATGATTCTATTCCACAAAGAATAAAAGCAGTTGTAATGGACTCCAACCCAGCACTAGCAATGTGTACCTAATAAAGTGGCCACTGGGTGTACATGATGTTTTGACAAGGTATCATTTTTAATTCAACAGCAGTCAAAGGATATTAAGTGCCTGATTTCAAAATAGCACACAGGACTGAGAGTGGAGCAAGTGTGCACTTACAATAATTAAAACCCTGACATGAAACTTAATCATGGATTGCTGTTTATAAGAGTGTTTTTATTAGGGAACAGTGTGATCCTCTTTTATCACTAATTACTTAGTATGTTTTCAGAGTTTCACCTCTCAAAGTGTGTCGCCATACCACAATATCTTAAGTTTGTTTATCAAACCCAACTAGAAGTCGCCCACATTTAGCAGGCCACTTGTGTAATAGTGTCCTGATTACTTAGTGCGCTTGTTTTGTAAATAAAGTTTAAAACTCATCCACCCTCTAATCTCGTTCAAAGCAATGGCTGCCTCCTCTGATGTTACCTCCACTGATCATTTCTGCCCAAAAGTGGGGTTTAAATTAAGTTTCAGGACAGTACTGATGGACATCAATAAGGGCTATCTCATCTTTATGATATAACAGCCCCCTAATTTGTGCCATGATGACAGAAATGTACTAACAAAGTGGATCAGTTTCATGGGATTATACAACCCCACTGGCTAATGAACTGAAGCCCTTATCATGTATACTGCAATAACTGGTCCATACAGGTCAAATTATGATAAACACATTGATATGACATACATCCAAATGTGAGTCCCTTGGTGTTTAGTCATGTTTGTGGTCATGGTACACCTGCCAGTTGCCAGGTATGGTCTCAACAGTCTCTACTGGCAGGAAAAGGCCCAAAGCCCAGCGGGAACCAAAAACGTCACTCAGGTTTGCACGCCAGGTACCGCGACTCTCAGTCAATTGCCCTTTTTGAAGCTGACACCAGGTCTGCCCTCGGGCCACTAGTAGAAGCTGTTGACAGCAGAAGCCGGCGCTCACTAGCCCAACACCCAGCCAGACGTACAGCATTAGAACCAGAAAGAAGTGGAGACCTGATATCAAGCCTGAAGCGAGGAACAGACAGAGAATTATTCTTATCTGCGTTTTTAGAAGAAATGAAAACAAAAAACCTGAAGCAGAGCTAAATCAAACTTACCCAGAAAGAAGTAACCTGTGGAGAGGGGCAGAAGTGTAAGGAATGTCAATGGGTTCTCAAAGGAAATAGAGTACTCCATTGTAAGATAGGCCACCCCAATTACCAAAGAGTACAAACAACAACAGGAAGTGTAGATGCTGAACATAATAAAGTAGCGCATGTTCCGGTTCCCGATGCAATTTCCTGTAAAAAAGCAATGGTGGTCCCGTTTCATAATCACCTTCTTGCATACTTTACAGAAGTGACGTCCATTCAGAAGGTAGTGTGCATCGATTCTGTCTGGGCAGTCAGGTGAACAGACCGGGATAACTGTCTCACTGGCACTCTCAGATGGGAACCATATTGTCATTGTGTAATTGCCCAGTGCATTTCCCATCAGGTACAGTAAGACGAAAATGTGGGCCAGCATAGTGGGACTTAACGTCACATCTGGGGTATGGAAAATAGTGGGCATGAAAAGGACGAAGTGGAGAGCGAGTGTCACCACAGTGGCAGTGTAGAAGTATGCAGGTGCAATCAGGTTGAGTAGTCGCAGTTTGACCATCCTGAACAACATGCCTGTGTAACATTTAGAAAAGCACATGGTTACACAATAATATAATGATTAGCTCAAATCTTATGCAGTGTAAATATCTGTGCAGTTAAATAAAGATTTGAAGGCTAAATATTTCAGTGATGTGTGACAACAGTTACAGATGCATTGCTATGTGCTTGCTGTGGTGTTGTGAATGGTTGCAGGGCAGTTACTTGGGTCTTTTGGGTGGTTGCTAGGTGGTTACTAAGGAGTTTTAATTGGTTGCTAGAGCATTGCTATGTGGTTACTAAGGTTTTCTGGGTGGTAACTATGACATTGAAAGAGTGAGTACCGTTTACATTTGACCTGTTTGAAATCATCAGGTGCCAAACTCAGAACATTCTGTCATTGTAGGTCTATGGGACTGCATGCGATTTCTGGTTTTCTGTGATGTGAAAACTGTCTGATTAGTTAGATAAAGCTTACTCTCAGAAAATGCTTAAGGATTTTGCAGAGCTTGATGGACATAACTAGTAAGCTCCAAAAGTAATTACAGTCAAATGTGAGATTTATAGGATTTTTTATCATCTGCTGTGGAAAAACGGCAAGTCTCATCAGTCAGAAGAGTCAGAACAAGGAGGTTTGTACCAAGTTTGGTAGGCTACAAGTTTTGCCTTCTGACTTTGACTGTTAAAGCACACATGTAGCCCCGCCCCAAACTCACCATTGGTTCGGTGTAGCATAAATAACATGACATGACAGGCCACACAAAGAGATCGACGACGAAGGCTAAAGACATTATTTACTGAGACTAATATTGTATTTTTTACATTAAAATACACACATACATGTATTCATACATGCAAAAAAATACATTAAATTTATGTAACACAATATCAGGGAACTGACTAGAATATAACTAAGTAAAAATAAGAAATTCAGTAGCGTCTAAAAACTTTAAATATGGAAAATATAAATTCTATAAAACATTTATTAGTGGTTTACAATTACAATTTCTCTTATTCTCAATATTCTCAAATATTACATTGTATACCAGAAGATTAAACGTTTAAAGACAAAACCACGCAGTGACAGAAGGATCGAGACAAGGCGTTTCATTCATGGTATCCTAAAATAATTTTCAAACATCTAATACATAACAAAAGTTCTTTTTAAATTCTAACAATTCACAGACATGGTTCATGATGAGTAGATTGGGGAAATAAAGCATATGCATAACTGTTTGACACAGAGGCTTATCGCTGATAAAAATGAATATGTTGTTTGGTTATTACCTGACGCTGCAGATCAGACGAGCTACTGTATCAGCACTGAAACGCGTCCCCTATACTCACACAGTTTATAGATAAACCACACGTAATTCATTCAGAACAGGTAAATCTGTTATAATTCTGATTGCCGTGATATTGTGCGCATTGTTACGATGTCTCTGAATGGTTTAGCACCGTCTGTTGGTGTGGATACAGTACAACAGCCCATACACTCACTAAAAATTATAACAATACTACTTTTAAAAAGACAAACGTGTTATGTAGATACTCTGGTTATATATTTTGTTGTATTAATTTTATTCATTTATATATTTCATGTTATTATTTGAAAGATTTAATTGTATCTTTAATTTGTCTACCATTGGACGAAACACACGCACTTACATTTTTTCACCAGGAGATGGCAGTACAAACCAACGTTATTTCGTCAGCTAGGATGCCTTGGTCTATGTGTAATTGATAAATCGTGCTTCGATACAAATTGATAAACCATGATTTAATAAGTTGTCACTATAAGATTTCCATGCCAACATGCTTGCGCCTGTAATAAATATACGCACAGAATAAAACCTGATTTCTCCGATAGTTTTCGTGTCTGTTGACGGAGTGTCACATTACACATGGTCCCTAAGCAGAAGGGCGCTCCCCGTGTGTGCTGGTGCTGATGCTGCAGACGTACAGACAGAAGCATCTAACCGGACACAAACCACAGGAGGTTTTGCAAAGGTAAGTCGTACTATTGTTATATGTGACCTACTCCAGATTACACTTACAAGTAAACGATTCACCAACGACCATCACAAAACCGTAACATTTCTTAACTTAAACGGGGGTTTAGAAGTGGCGTATTGATTTAACAGTTGTAGACAGTGAATATTAAAACGCTATCGCCGCAGAGACCTATGCTTTGGTGCGTACCCAGAGTAAAGTGGTGATCATTCAATAATTTATCGACTGTAGCTTTCTAAAAATACTGTGGGTAAGATGGATTGCGTTAGATAATGTGCTTTGGCTTGTTTGTTTACCGTCTCATCCAGGAGCCCCGCTGTTTTATTGTACCATGGGAGTGTACACGTTGTTTATTTACTGTGATATCGTTACGTTATCTTATTAAAGTTACGGTTGCTCTACTGATAATAACTCTGTTTCCCATTCCACTCACGCTGACAGTTTAGTTTAATGTTTGGATTAGATATTTAATAAGATGCAAGTCAGAGCTGTGCGTTACAAATGGATGGCGGCAGATAAAATCCTCCACGCTGTTGCCAAGAAGCTTTGATGATGCTCAAGCAGATATTCTTAACTTTCAAAATTACACATATAGTCTCTTATTTTACACTTTTAAAATACAACAGTATTGCATATAGAGGGTTACATAACTTTAACACATTCTAATAACTCATTCTCAAAAATCATGCCAACAAAATGCCTTAAAAACCTATTCAATTTCTGTATTTTTATTTCTGTAATATGAAAATGATTATATAAATATACAATTATAAAACCACACAGTTCTATTACTGTACTTTCTTTAATTTATGCTGGTTTAAATGAAAAGAAGCATTACTAATTTTATGCATGAATAAATATGCATACTGTGCACAGTATACATACACCACTGTATATTGAAGCAATAATAATAGTATGCCAATATACACTTTCTGGCCACTTTATAAGGTACACCTGTTCAGTTGCTTGTTAACACAAATATTTAATCAGTTAATCACAAGGCAGCAACACAGTGCATTTAGGCATGTAGACATGGTCAAGAACATCTGTTTAAACCAAGTGTCAGAATAGAAAAGAAAGGTGATTTAAGTGACTTGAATGTGGCATGGTTGTTGGTGCCAGATGGGCTGATTTGAATATTTTAGAAACTTCTCAGCTTACATATGTAACTTCAGTTCTCTAAGGAAGGGAATGAGACACTGCTTCTGGTTTGATACTATTGGGAACGCCTTCGGTGTAACCGGTCTCTGAATCTCATGTCTAATTGTTGCACCTGTGAGTATATTAGAGCAACTGTTGAGTGTATCACCAACTTCTTTGTCTAAAAGAGACATAGACAAGCACCCCCAAGGCATGGCAACTAGACATGGGTCTCATTCCCTTGGAGGCGTTCCCTTATGAGGGAACTCAACACTGCGTCTGGTTTGATGCTATGGGGAATGCAATACCAACTGTGCCATGCCAAGGGTAGCGCTGCTACATGGTTTTGAAGCACTTTCATCATAGGCAGAACACAATAACACCCTACTTACGCACTGCTTGTGACAAAGGAAACTCTCTTGGGCCACCGCCCAAACGTAAGACCCAGCTAAAAAAAGCTCACACTAGACACACAGGGAGGTGTTTGGCATGGGACTCGAATATCAGTCTCCCAGGCTAGTGTCAGCACACCAGTGACACAAGGAGTGTGTATAAAGCTTGGTCATAATGGCTGACGTTGTCATAGAGAGACAGCAGGGGGAATCTCTGTAGTGAAGATACCAGACACACTCCAACGACTGACGTTTAAGGGAAGCTAGCAGATAGATGGCTTTAGCCACTCAAGCATCTTTGATCGAGTTCTAGGGAGAGGTGAGGACCTTCTATATTGAGTGTCCTACTCGGCACACTCCTGCACCATCACCTAAATGCAGAGGCATAATAAGTTTAACACAATACATATACTAAGGGGGGGTCCAACATGGGATTCAAACACAGGTCTTTCAGCATAGTGTCAGCATGCCAGCCAGACATGCCACTGGGCCAGCTGCATAAAGGCGCTATTTTGTCCAGACGGCTTCTGGCCCCACCTCCAGTCCTAAGACACAGGTAGGCCAGGCATAAGGGCATCAGATGAGGACTTGGGCAACTCTTTAGATGCAATGAGACCCGAAGTGATCTGACTGCGAGAGCTGCAGCAGGGATTAAGCATTGAGAGCCCACAAGCATCTCATTAACGGGAGGCATCCCCGTGTGCCCGGGCTCTCGCATTACCTTCATATTCGCATAATTCGCCAACAAATAAGGTTAAAAGCATTTCCCATAGGGTCAAACCAGACTGTGTCGAGTTACCTTGAAAGGAAACTGCTGATCGACTGGTATTTTCCCACAAACAGAGAGTCAAAAAAATTAATTAATTCCAGTGAGCAGCAATTCCATTGGGGTTCGCTGTGATTTTGCCAAGTAAGATGCATACCTGGATCTACATACAGTCATGTGAAAAAATAAGCACACCCTATGAAAGCCTGTGTATTTTTGTAACATTTTTGCAACATTTTGGATATATAGATATTTAATCTCAATTTTAACAATACAGAGAGATTAAAGTAATATATCTAAGCAATTAAAACTGAAGAGGGGATTTTCTGTAAAATGTAATTCCACAAAATGCAAATTCTAACTGAGGCAAAAGTTAGGACACCCTCACATATGTATTCCCTCTTAAAATGGCTCAAATCACACACAGGTGTATCACACCAGGTGCACATAATTAGTAGATCGTTACTCAGCATTTTGAATGAGACTTGCCCTATCTAAACCTCAAACAGTTAGTTTGGTCTGCTCCTGACTGTTGAAGTGAGAGTGAGCACCATGGTGAGAGCAAAAGAGCTGTCAGAGGCCTTCAGAAAAAAAAAATTGTAGCATCCTATGAGTCTGGTAAGGGATTTAAAATGATTTTGTAATCAGCCATTCAACTGACCGGAAGATCGTCTACCTGTGGAGGGCTTTCAAAACAACTGCCAACATGCCCAGGCCTGGTTGCTCCAGCAAGTTCACCCCATTGTTGTTTAAATGCTGTAGCCTGTCTGAGTATTTTTGCTATCCATATTTTTAACCATCTTCTAATGGCTACTTCCATTAGGATAATGTGTCGTGTCACAAAATGAAGTTTATTTAACAAAGTTTGGAAGGAGCATGTAATTCAACCATCATACACACCCCTGCATGATATATAGCATCCCTGACCTCTGTCCTGTGACAGTTTTTACAGTATCCCTCCGTCACCCCATCGCCTCACTCTTGGCTGGTATCTACAATAGTCAAGGATAGGGGAGTATTCTGAGCTCGGAGCCCTCCCCCCTGACAGCACACCAAATATGCACTTAACATAATTTTTGATTACATGTTAGTGCGAACTCATGATTTTCAGGTCATCTCAAATTGGTTTCTTTAAAATGGCCATGACAAAAGTTCACTGTCCCCAATGGCCTCAACAGTCAACAGATCTCAGTCCAACAAAGTGCCATTGCGATGTGGTGGAATGGGAGATCATGAATCTGCAGTTGACAAATCTGGAGTGTATATATCAGTGCTGGGTTACAGTATACCAGTGGATCAACATAACCATAACCATCACACTGTGTCCAGACCAGATGTGATGTGAAATAAGTGATAAAACCTCCTCCACACACTTCCTGTTCTATAATCTCTTCTATACAAATTCTAGAAACTATATAAGCTTTTGTTTCTCACCAGCCACAATCAAGATGAGCAACAGGACATTTTGTTGTGGTGTTGTGCTGAGTAGCTGGTAGAATTACATTCCACATGCTTGTATTTTTAACAGGGCCATTAGCTTTAAAATGAAGGCAAACATTCTCACTTGTTATACATTTCTTGCTCTGCAACAAACTGAAATAGGACTGTAACTCTCAGTGACATTTGTGAGACTCATGGCCTTTTCTGTAAATCGATAGTGTTCCCGCAGAGTGATAAATGCCTGACATTTGCGGCCTTCATCAATGGCTAGTGTCCATCTGACTATTAAGAGTAAGACACAGTTATTGGCACCGTTTTTTTTAGTCACCAGTCAGATTTTCCATCTGCTTTACATATGAATGGAGCATCTTGGAACGTTCACAGCAATGCATAATTACCAAACTGGTTGTGTAAAGCAATTAATACTAGTTGAAATGTCACTGCATTTGTGACAGAATGTTGGTTGAAGCTCATAATTGGATAATGAATAAATCATCAGAATGAACACCTGCTCCTGGCTGATGTCTGTTTCAGCTCTTAGTTCCTGCTATTCTCTTTAGCTCAGCATTGGTTTTAACTGTGGAAAACAAAGGTTAGCTTTCACATGGATTAGCTTCTGTTTCTGTGTGTTTTCATGAGGAGGACTGTGTGCCCAAATTAACTCTGCACAGCTTGAATATGAAAATTTTGTTATTTACTTACCTTCAACCCATTTAAAATCAGAATGCACTATAAAAGTTGTGATAGGCAAAGCTTCCATTCACAGCATACAATCACATTTAGGAAAACACACTGGATAAGCACGTTTCACTCGTACATACAGCTACTCAAACTGTCTTTTTATACACACTGTGTGTCACTGACACCCAAATACTGCAATATGTTTCCACCATCAATGGGAGCATACAGTATAAATGTTGTCCTCTGTTGTGTCTGCTGCAAAGTGACATCAAATCATTTTCTATTCTTGTAAATGGATGCTTGCACCCTAAACAGTTTAATTACTACCACCTTATCATGTTATATCAACAAAATAAATAAACTAGAGGTTTTCTTTAATGTAAGGATTTTTATAATTACAAGTAACCCTTTACATGAAAGTAGCACATATAAGAAATAATGGACCTCCATTCTGACAGGATTTAAAATGCAGCAAACAGGACATCATGGGCATAAATTTCATCTAACAGTTTGGGGGGGACAATAAACAAAATTTCTCAACAGCAATTTTTGAAGGGGACAAAAGTAATACAGACAAAATTGTACGTGAAAGGATATGTGTATACAATAGTTGTTTAAAAATGATTTAGGTTCATAGGTTCACCACACAGTCATATCATAATTATTAAATTATTTTGTGTCCTCCACCTAGTATTTATGTTTGCCTGGGACAGAGGACGTCTCCTACTTAGATAATAAACTGCAGCAAGCCCACTGATACTGTAACTTAACATATTGAGCAAATACCAGCATACCAATCATACCAATGGTAGATCTACAATATTAGCCTAATATCAGTTCATTCACACACAGGCTTATCACTGTGTTAGTTGTAGTGAGTGACTTACTTTCCAACAAGCTACAGTACTAAACAAGCTACCCATCAAGCTAGGCAACCTTATAATCTCAAACATAGTGAACTCATGGAAAAAAAATCAGTTATCATTAATTCTTCCATCGTGGCTAATTTATTAATGACTCAGCATCCTCTGTATTAAGAGAAAATAAGCACTTTACCCAATGTTTAAAGTGAAGAAAAAAGCCTTGAAAGCCTACTTACTAGAGTTTCACAACTACCAAATAACTGTTCTTCCCCACCGGACCTGTGTTTGTAGGTGAGGCAGTGGACCAAAGCACTGTGAGGAAAGGAAGGGGGACTAAAAATCTTTGTAAATTTATAAGAATTTGTTGCCCCATTTACATTTATATTGTTTTACTACTTACAAAATTATCTAAACTATATATTATTTACAATACACAACATGGTTTTTATAGATATTTGTAGGGGGACAACCTTCAGATGGAGTGGGTCCTGACACCATCATTGTTTATTTATGGATAATTGACATGACTTTTGATCATCATAAACATAAACAGCATAAACCATGTGGTTTGATATATTATTCATTTTTGTAGTACAAATGCAAAAAGTTTAATATTTATAGTTAGAGATGTAAAGAAACCCTAGCCCCCCTAGTATGAGAAATAGTGGAAAATATAAACCAGCAGATTTGCATGATTCATTAACGCATTGTTAGGAAAAAACAGATGTGCTAATTTTCAGAATCCCAAAACAATTAATTCAGTCTGCAGGAGTGACTACATCTTAAAGGTTTTTAACAACTGAAGTTTAGATCCTAAGATACTCCTTTAACAAGGTGGCTATGTTGCTAATAGACAACTGCACAGATTTCTGCTTTCTCTAGTGATCAAAAGATGGTAATACAGTGATCAAAAGATGGTAATACATTCCTGAGAACATACAAAAAATCCTCTGCTAAATGTGTTTTTGGATCTCCATGCAGCAGATCCATACATATTTGATGGTGCACTTGGCTGAAATTGAAAGTTGATACATCCCGTTTCAGTACAACCAGTGCCACAAAAGCTAGGAGGGGAAGGTAGAGAAACCAATATAGCCAGGGGATCGCTGTGGTCGGATGGCACTTGTTTCCCAAAGATTCCCATCTGTGCTGCAATGGTCATAGAAACATCCAGTATCTGCCATTGTAAACTGTTTCTGGCCCTGTTTTTCTGTAGTTGTTTTGTCAATTTCTTCTGCAGAGCTTTGTTGTATAAGCACCTCGTAAGAGGTTTGTTTCTAATATTATCTCTGGTGCAATATTGTCTCGTTTACACACCCACACGCACATAAAGATTAGGGCTGCCACCTGAGGCCCCTCGTACATTGTAACAGTGACTGTTTGTTACTAGTAGCATCCTTACTAACAGATAGAGGTTTAAGATATTGGATATCAGATGTATGACATTTGGATACTTTACAAAAGCATACCTGAAGAGTTATTAAGGGTGTAGTTGAACTTATATAATACTATTAAGAACTTGTATTATACTACTAAGAATAAATACTATTACATTATGACCCTAAACGCAGGGTGTGGTGGGGGAGGCGCGACCATGGGTGAGATCATAATGCCCCACATTGAGGAGGTGTTCCAGATCATGTCTTGTGGGTGTAAAAAGCCGGCGATCAGTCATGGCTGGCTCAATGAGTGATTCCTGGCTGGTCATGGCTGTGAAGCTTCTGTGAGCCTGCCTTATGCTGAGGTGGAGAGATCTTGGAAGAGACTGTATTTCTGAGACTGTAAGGAAAAGAGATTTCTCCTTGATATGCTGGTCTCGTCCTCAAGCTATTTTGCACATGTGGTTGAGAAGTATAGCCTCAGGCCTTTGAGATTATATCTCACAGCAGTTTAAATCCTCATCTAATGCCTGCCTATATCTGCACTGGAGGCATTGCTGCCCACACTCCTCCATAGATGCCAAGGATAGGTGGGTTGGTGCTTCCATGATAGACAGGAAGTAGCCCTGTCTCACTCCCTCCTTTTTTTCCCTGTCCTGTAGTGTTAACATCTAAACAGACCCTGAATATTGGACCAGTTATGATTATGGCAGCCTATTTAAAATCGTTGCTTACTCTCATGGTTCAGCGAAGCTTATCAGCTCATTGTCAATCACTCTGGATCGTCAGCACATTAGCACACTTATTTTCTACAGTGAGCCCTCTACCCTCCCTAGAGCAGGACATAATTAGAGTAGTACTCCACTTCCCCTAGAGCTCAGTCTAGCTTTTATGCAGCTGGCCTTGTGGTTTGGATGGTGTGCTGACACTAGCCTGGAATCCTACGCAAACACCTCCCTGTTTATGCAGTGTGCTATGCTTTATAGGTGGGTTCTGCTTATAGGTGATGATGTAGGTGTGTGTTGAGTAGCACCTTCCCTATAGAAGGCCTTGCTTCCCCTTAGGGCTTGGTCAAAGGATGAGCTGATGGCATGTACTGAACAGCTGGACAGCTGAAATCATCTTTTTACTAGCTTCCCTCAAATATCAGTTCTATGGGTTGAGTGTGTATGGTACCCTAACTACAGAGGGTCCCCCACTCCCTTGGTGACAGATGAACAAGCCTGTTGATTGCATTAAGCCGACCATTAAGGCTTCCTCTGTCGTATGGGCCCTTATTGCCAGCGCTTTACACAGTTGGCTCAGTGGTGTGGGTTGTTGGTGTGTGAACACTAGCCTCGGAGGCAAGAACACTTGTGTGTCTAGTGTGAGTTTTTTTAACTGGGTCTTGTGTTTGGCTGGTGGCCCGAGAGAGTGTCTTTCATCACTAGCAGTGTGCGAGTTAGGTGTTTGCATTATGCCTATGGTGATTGTGCTTCAACAGGCCATGTGGCAGCTGCTTCCTTCTGCATGGTGCAGTTGATATTGTGTTCCCCGTAGTGTCAAACCAGACACAGTCTTGTCTGGTATTTGGCATTGTGGGGTAAAAGCAGGTAAGGGTTCTGATTGGCCATCACTTTGACATTGGAATTTATGAAGGGTAATGTACAGTAAGCTGGTTATCATAAAACCAAAACCCCAGAGAAAATGTGGTAGAATGTGGAAAAAGTGTAGTATTAGCCTGGAAGACTTTATTTGATTATGACCAACTAACTGTACACTTTCCCACTTATTACATGGCTACTTACCAAACAAAACAAATGAATGGACATGAAATATTCATTATTGTATTATTTAAGAGGAAAGAGACCACAAAGTGATATGAGAGATGTGAAACCAACATGGCTATGGAGGAAGTTCTTTGCCTGGGACAAAGGTTAGTTATATACTTAATTTGCAAAAATATTTGACCGCAGAATGCAGAAATTGAGAAGTCAAAATCAACTATTGTAGAAAGCTGTGTGACAAATTGTATTAATATTGGATTGGTTGCTCCAGCTTGTGTGCATGCGTGTGTCTGTGAAGACAGTGATATGCCAGATTGCTGCTTAGATGTCACATTACTGCATTTATGACTCACATCCTTTCTGTCAATAATAAACCTAATGAGAACATAAACAACAAAGATAAAATAATACATTTCCACTACACTGTTTATGAAATGTCTATCAAACTTCCACCAAAACAGACAATTGCACTAAACACAATGAAAATGAGGAGGCTCTGCACATAGTTAATTTTAAGAATAAAGCTAGGGACACACCAAACCGACTAGATGCAACAAAAGACGACTGTGGTGTCACTTCCATCAGATGTGTATATATAATTTATTATAATACACATATGGTCCTGACAGACTTAAAGCATAATTGCAAAGCGAACTGGTGTGATGTCATGTCAGACAAAATCTGGCCAAAACAAAGTTCATTTAAAGTTCTTTTCAGCATCTCAGCAGCTCACCAAAGCAAACTTTCCAGAAAAGTTTACTATCATCAGTAAACACCTCCGATCTACCATTAATCCATGGCCATTGCCTTCTTCAACATGGGAATTCATTTCTTTACTCATTTTATGGAGGTTAGACACAAACAATATCCAAAACAACAATATACAAGCAACATGAGTACACTGGAGTGTTGAGTGCAAACCAGCTTCACAATATTCACACCTCTATGATTGCTCCCTTACATTAATCAATACATCCACCTACGTTGCTTCATCTTTATTTTTGCTAATACATAGATCAAAGCAAGTACCATAACTGCTCTTTCACACACAGCTTCAAACTGCTCTTTTAAACAGCTCTTCTCTCACAGTTGCCCATGAATGACTTACTAGAAGTTGTCAAGGAACAATAAACGTGTTTAGTTTGCAGGAACCCAGATCTAGGTCATTTTGTCTGTGATCTGAAATCTGATTTAGCATTTCCAGGAGTTATTCTTTGCTTTCAGTATCTTGTGTGGCTCTTGTACAGCAATAACTGCAACTAATGTATCTGGTAACCGTTTTGCACATCCGCTTGGTGTAATTTTAACCTGTTTAGCCCAGAACAGTTTCAACTGTGGGATGTTAGTTGGTTTCCTCACATTAACCACTCGTTTGGGGTCCTTTTACAACATTTTTATTGGATTATGGCTTGGTTACAAAACCAAATCCATTTCTATAGAGTCTGGACCAATCCACAGTCAGACATTGCTGCCTGTCTGCAGTTTGCTAAAGATTACATGGACAATACAGAAGAGTACTGGAAAATTGTTTTGTGGATGGATGAAACCAAAATAGACATTTTGGTTTAAATGAGGAGTTATGTTTGGAGGAACACTGCATTCTAACATAAGAACCATATCCTTTGAAACAAGGTGGTGATAGTATCATAGTATCATGGTCAACAATGAATTCTGAATTATACCAATGAAATGTAAAACTTCTGGAACATTTCTATGAACTGTCCATGAACTGACTGTCAGTAGAAAGCAGGTCATACAGCATGATGCTGAACCTAAACACACATATTTTTGTTCTACCAAAAATGGTTAAAGAAAGTTTTGTTTGTTTAGACATCTTGATGGTCTCTTGTTGTTTTAAGGCAAAAAGGTACTGGTCTTGCTTCCAGTTCCGAGGTCAGCTGGGTTTTATAATTTGCACCCCCAACAAGAAAAGAAAAATGTGAATATGAAAGTTTTTACGTTAAGTGTTTATGTGTTTGATCATTTGCAAAGTGCTTCTCCAAGTTTGTAAGCCCACTACAAACTTGCATATTTAACTTTCTGGGTAAGCTGGTAGAACAGGGACAAATTTGTTTTTAATTTTTTTTTATCTATGATAGTGGAGACTATTTCCTTATGCCTCTGACTAAGTGACTCTGACTTCTGGCTGTTGTTTTCAGACATTGTCTTGCCCTTAAAAATCGGCTTTTTCAAAGCTGAGATTTTTTTGTGAGGTGATTTATGTCAAGTTCCCTTTGACTTGGTTGCTTTTGTGTAGCACCCTGCTAAAATCAATTTGATGTTGATGCCTGTGCAATTGATTTCTTTTGTTGCACCCCAACCCCTAGTGGGTCATAATGGTATTTCAAGACCAACTTGATTGAATATTTATTTTCTAAGCAATCAAACATACTAATTCCGGGTGATGATTAATTGGGCGTAAAAATCCCATAGATTTACAGCATATGGTTGGACAGACGCTATGTCTAGGAACCATCTAAAACAACATAGAACCACTCATATTTTCTTTTCAAAGTGTACACATCAAGTATTAATTTCTCCCATGGCAACTGCCAAAATTTTCCAAATCATAATATTTTATTAAGTTTTTAATTAATTTGTTCTTAGCTTATTAGCATATTCCATCTAGCCATTGGCATTTGGCCCTCAGGTTTGTTTAATTGTAAAAAATCGACCCAAAGTTGATCTAGAAAACTCTAGAATGATCTTTCATTAATAAGCATTCTTTAAGACCTCTGGATCAGAGACTGAAAGATGAGAATGTCAGTGGTGAATGATTGGGTCTCTGGAGGAGATTCTTTCATTTTAGCAGAATGCTCCCTGGATATTCTCAAACTAATACAGCCAATCAGCCACAGTAAATCGACCCGAGGGATACCCAGCTGAGCTGTATTAGGGAAACTGGGAAAGTTTTGCAATATTTTCAGCCTAGCAGGGATTCAGGACTTCAACATGAAGCAAAGTCAGTTTTTTGTATGTTAAAGGTGAGATTTTTTCACCTTATTTTCCAACCTGACATAGCAACATTGGCTCAGCCAATGGAGTAAGACAAAGAAGAGCTTTCAGTTAGTTCCTACAATATGGAAGAAGTTCAGAAAACCTACTTGAACAATTAGTTTCATAATTCTATTTGATGTTGCTAGTGGTACAGAAATTACACACTTGAAGCATGTACTGCTTTGGAAACATTTTTTAAAATTCCCTTCGACCAGTTAAAACAAAAATGCTGCAACAACAGTAGCCTGGACCTCTTTAGTAAGTAAGCAAGATTACTTCCAAAATGCCTCAGGCGAATGCAATAAAAATGTGACACTGTCAGAACACATTTGTATTCAGGATCTTTGAAGATTTAGAGAAACAGAAATGTAACCAAGATTTTGTGACTTTTCTCAGTCAAGCATGCACGTACAACACAAACAACAAGTACTGAGGGAATAACAGCACCAGGAAAGACACTCATCTCTGCTGGAGCTACAGAAAATCCAACCCGATATTGTTTGATTAATGGTAATTGTTTGACATTGCCCAGGGGTGCAGCTGTCTTTTTGTTTTAATCTTTCTGATGTAACAAGTTTCATCAGTTGAAGCAATTACAGTTCACCATGTTATTTGCGTCTTGCCATTTTGCTTTGCCATTTTCTCAGGTCTTTCTCAGTTTATTCAAACATACTCCAAGATTATGCGCTTGACCAAGCAAGTAATGGATTTTCAGATGACAAATGGTTTTACTATGCGAACAAGCACTGTAGTTGATTTGTGGTTCAAAAGTCAGGAAAATGTAATATTGAATTCCAGGCCCACAGGCCTCATATTTTAGAACACAAAACTTAATTTAAGATAATCCAATATCTTGTGGTGGATCACATATCATCATGGCACTGGTTAATAAGCTTATTCTCCCATGGGGGGATGAGGATTCTCAGTTTTTTTCTGAGAAAAAATTAAGGGGCAGAAACCTGTGCGTCATTGATGAAAGATCGCTTTATATAGCATTTGCCAGGCATCTAGCTTCTCTAATATGACATAGTTATGAGATAAAAAGCATATTGAGTGGAAAATAATGTAGAACAGAACATAACTTTATATATTAGATTTGATTAGTTAATGAAATGTTTAGCTACACCTAGCATTATAAATAAATTAATTAATGATTATCATTGAAGATCTGAGCTAATGAGCACTTCATTGTGAGGAACGTACAGTGTATTGGTTGAGAGACTTTCCAAGACTGCTGGTATAGCAGATGATCAGTATTGTGAGTAACGAATGTCATTTTTATGTATGCATTGTGTTGCATAGGACATTATAATACAGCATAGTGTAGCATACTTTTCTCAGCTGAGCAGTGTGTGTGTGTGTATGTGTGTGTGTAACAGGGAACTGCTGACTCATGGTCATAATTTTTAGCCTGTGACAAATGTGAATTGGCTGTTTATTGTAAACAAAAAGAACAATTTTATGCACCAACTGGCCTATTGGAGATACTCGACTAAGGGAAAAGTGCAGTTCCCTTGGGTGATATAGGGTATTTGTATGTGATTATTGTAGTAAAATAGTAGGCTTCAGAGAATGTTTCATTCTTTTCTTTCAATAAGAACAACACCCCATACAAGTATGCTTAAACTGAATCTGATTAATATATCTTGTATGGTTTTGTCACCATGATGTTTATTGCTTGTGGCATGACAGCATGATTTATATTTTAGTTAAAATTGTTCTCATTTGTTTTGTTGGATTTAATTACATCCCTTGAATGGGCATAACAGGAGATGACAGCTTCATAACTAGCCCCACCTTCTGCCTGACACTGAGTCTGAGGGCAGTGCAGCATTTAAAAGCAATGTTGTGGAGTATTAACTGACTGATATGATGTAGCTTAGTTTAAATGATGAGTGAGTTAGGAGATTGTTTTAGTATTATTTCAACCAACCAGTTTTAGGCACAGCTTAATCTGTAAATATACATACATAAACAAAACAATAAGCCTTGATCCTGGTTTACTGCTTTATGTGTGGTCTGTGTAAAAGTTCCTGTTAATGCACTTAAGGGCATGATTCATAAAGATAATGAAAGCCTATTTTAAATTAAATGGATTGGTATTTGAAGCTGCCCCAGTATTTGTTAAAAATAAAACAATAAAACAAAACAAATTTTAGTGTAGACAAGACACTTTGTTTGCACTTGTTAACAGTACCAGCATAAAATCAGGTTTATAATTTAATGCTGTTTTATGATTATGATTTTGTTAATTTGGGAATAGCCAAAGTCTAAGTCAGGTGGAGGTGCAACACCTTTCATATCTCATTTCCTAAAAAAGATTATTTCTTTAAAACATCTTAAAAATTGATTTCATGCCATTTGAAGACAAATGCAGAAGATCTTCAAGTTACAGGTTACACTCTATTACCTGCTATGTGCAAATTATTACCTATATAATCACATATTGTTGATCACATGTTACCCCAAAAAAGTTACCACCAAAAGAATTGCATTACAAAAAAAGAAAATAAATACATGTGTGTTAAAAACACATAGTATGCACATTTACTTTTAATACGTGTAATCCTAACAAACTGACAAACTAAAGGGATAGTTCAGCCATAAATGAAAATTTCATAATCATTTACAGACCCTCAAGTCATTCCAAGCCAGTATTTTAACTACTCTTTTAATTTTTCTGTTAATTCCCAGTTGTCTCAATTGTTTGTTATAAATTCTTCCAAAACACTTGTATACATTTTATTTATTTGCTTGCTTTCTATATTTATATGCTTTCCTTGTCATTGATACACTTAATTGTTGTCTGTACTGTCTCCTCAGTTATGCTTTGACAGTTTAAAAGGCCTCCAGAGACTCACGCCACTGCCATGGCGTTGCACTCTGACCTCTTGGGTACAGCTCAGCCGGCGATTGAGTTCTGGCCTGCAGGTGGCAGCAGCCCTTTGGAGGAGCTGGATGCCAGGAGTTTTCTGGGCTCTCTGATGGAAGAAAACAGCACAGCAGAGAGATGTTATCGCTCTCATTCTCGTAGCAGCGTGCTGCAGGGCCTGCCTTTTGGAGGGGTCCCCACTGTCCTCACCATCAACGTTATTCTATGGCTGGTACAGCATCTCTGCTAACATCAACATCAGCTTTCAATATTCTGTTGCATTCATGGAAAATACAAGAACTACATCATAGAAACCTATATAGTAATGCAAAGATGACTACACAAACCATAATTATCTTAACACTTGCAAAAATGTGAAGCATAAGAATCTACTTTGTGGCCATCACATGAAATTGTATTTGGAGACATATTGCAAATAAAAGCAGCAAACACTGAAAGAGAAAACTAAATATGTTTTACTGTACATTTTCTATGCTGCAATGCATGCTGGGAACATCACAAAATGCAATCACTAACTAACACCTAACCAATATACAATTGTGCTCTAGCAATCTTTGCTGCTTTAGCTGCAGTTTAAGTGGACTGTATTGTACACATCAATACTGACATTAGAAAACCCTATAGCTACTGAAATGAAAATACAGAGCTAAAATAGAGGAAATATTTGTAGACTTATTGGGTCTGATCAATGAAACAGTCCAGCAGTTTATCCTCAATACATCTTACAGAAATCAAGCCTGTGAATCTCCAGAAACAAAGAAAAACAACAATAAACATGAGAAGTCTTTCTTCTGTCTTCTAAATTTAGGAACAAACCAAAATTTAAGTTGTTGTTCACTGATAATCATCCTAGCAACTACCAAGTCTTGGCCTAGCAACAGCCCAGAGCACACTAGCTAAAAACACCATAGCACCTGCTTAACAAAGCCCTGGCAATAGCCTCCAAAACCCTAAACATGAAGCTGTGACTTTTGAATGAGCAAACACCACTGTCAACAGTCTTAATTTGTGTTCTGGGGTAATTGGTAATTGTTACTGTGGTAGGAATTCATCTTTTTTTTTTGTAATGGTACACACCAAAGTTTGACCAATAAATGTCCAGATTCTGAATCTGATTTCAGTATGAGATCTTGCATATAGTACTTTAGGTTTGTCTTAAGTTACTAACTATAAAAGCTAAATAGAGGCCTGTATCTTCCCAGCAGTCAGAATTGCACTCAGTTGTCTTGTCATTGACTGTTCCTACTGGAGACATTATGAGCACAATGTGTGCATGCTGACCTCACTGCCTGTTTGTTTCCAAGACAACCACTCACCTCTTCTCTCTCTGACCAAAGTAATGGCTAATTATTACTGCTGCCCAGGGTCTAGTAAGCAGGAGGGTTTGCTTACACAAGTAGTTCATACTGTGTGTATTTGCATTTATGTAGGAAACTAGTGGGCAGAGTAGCAAAGGGGTGCAATGCCTTCTGGGTATATTTTTGAATTTTCCATCACATATTTTAAAATTATTTTTTACTGTGCATGTCATGTTATTATAAATACTGTAATCTGAATGATGTTTAGTATTTATGCATACAGATTTTTTTGCATTTGGTTTGTTGTATTGTAGTTGCTTCTTCTGATCTTCTCCTGTCTGAGGAAAGCAGCATGGGATTATGGCCGCCTGGCTCTGCTTATGGAGAATGACAGGTAACATCTCTAAACTTTTGACTATCTGGAGAACACATTATACTAGAATGTAAATAATTGAGAAACTGCAAGTGGAGTCGAAGTGGACTGAATACTTGTAGGTCAATTTGAGACACTGGCTCCACCTCCTGGTTAAACATGACATAGCTGGCTCAAGATGTTTTAGTCTTACATTATTTCAGTCTGATAGTAAATATAATTTTAGTTTCATACTGTGTATGTGAAATGTATTATTATATAAAGGATACAGATTCATTTGGTTTTAGTTTACAAATAAGTCTAGCATTTAAGTGTACTCTGTACACTTTTACTTGCACTTACAAATGTGCAAGTTTGCTGTTATTATTTTTATATAAACTGTTATGTATGCTATTTAATTTGTATTGCATTCATGTTTTTTGGGAAACCTTTTAGTCTTATTAAAATATTTCACTGTACGCACATGCACAAACACGTTGTAGGTTCCTTTGGAGGGAATCTGATCATAAGTCTTAAGGCTCAAGCAGTTCTGCTGCAGCAATCTTCACTTCATTAAAGTCTGTATTTATGCATGTGCAGCAGATTCTCTCACAGTGTATATTTACATAGTATTGCATCAGTCCACATGGGCAGATGGAGATTACCTCAGTAATAATAGAATTTCATCCTTTGCATTTTCTGTGATAACTCATGAGACCTAAGAGCGGAAATGTTTGTCCTTTTTTGATTCTGAGGCTAATTTTGCTTGACTAATTCCTGGCTGAGTGACAGCTCTAATAAGCTGCCTTTGGGTATGTCACAGATGGAAAGAGGGCACAACATATCTGTAGTTGGAGGGGCATCATTCATATAATGGGTCAGACATCATATGGAAGGCCGGGGCTCAATGCCACATGGAGAAGATGTAATTGTTTTTTTAATTGTTATCTGTATTCCAAACTCCAAATTACTATTGTTCTTGGATAAACAAATAGTACATAAACACAGTAAAACCTCACTGGGATCAATTAGGATAAAGGGTGTTTTTGTAAGTGTCAGTTTAATGGAACTTGCCACACTGATATTGGATTGTCACTGTTAAATGTTAAACTGTCCATGTTAAATCTTGCTAAAATGCTATTACACAGCCTATAATGCATTATAAACAATGCAATGCAAATATGTTTAGAAGGATCTCATGAAGGATCATATAAAAAAAATCTCTTTCAACTTACCATAGTGCAACAACTTCCCCAGCTATATATGACTTTGACTGTTGGCTTTATGTTGTCAAGGCTTCAAGCTATGTATCTATACAAATACCTTTAACAATAATGACATATCTCCCCACTCTCCCATATATATAAACTTAAGCCCATACAATTATTTGTAAAAAATAAAAGTGTTGGAGGGTTGTAATATATTTGAAGAATATCTGCACATCATCTGTGCATTTATTATTTGTCTCTGTTTTGAAGCTTGACATCACTATTCTATGGCGAACAAAGTGAAAAAGAGAAAACTCCATCAGAATCCAGCCCATCAGACTCAGAGAGCAAGGACATGGTGAGGAGCTTTAAAAAGACACAAAGAAAAACACACACAAACAAATATTCAATCACACATAAAAGTGTGTACAATGCTTTACGGCTAATATATCATGTCACTCTATCATGTTTCTTTACTGGGTTTGTATTTCAGAGTTACTGCTGTTGTATTGTATAAACATTCAGAGACATAAATAAAGTTGACAGGTTTAATCTGTCTACATGTATTAGTCAGCCGTTGTTACAGCGTGTCACCCCGAAACTGATGTCATAACAAATAGCCTTTTAGAGTGCTTTTAGTGTTTTACACCCTTTTTAATGCTTACTATCTGTCCATTTATATTCTGACCTAATGCTGTCTCCTTGTGTTTTATGTGCATGACACTTCACATTACAGCCATGTTAAAGATTTAGCATGTGTTTTGCATTTTTTTCCAACTAGTTTTCCATCCATGTTCACTTAAGCACAAATGACTCTGACAGATGCTAAGCTAGCCATGCATGCTCTGTGCTGGCCTGTTTTTAGGTCTGTTTTTATGTGTACCAGACATTTTAATGACACCGTTGTCTCTCTTTATAGGGCTTCTGTTCCTGGCTCTCATCTCTGTACCATATGAAGTAAGTGTGTAAGAAATGGTGATGTCATCATCCGGCGTCCTGTTTGCTCATGTTATATATCATTAGGAAGGGTGAAGGTTTACCGGGCTCTTTACCAGCACATCTAACATCTGGGCATGCTTAAAATCCTTTCAGTACTGTAAACCAGGCACAGGAAGACTGGGATAGCATGTTGGTGCCATATTTAGCTGGTTCCTTTAAAAGCTTCTTGAACTCCCTGGAGACCGGGAGACCTTGCTGAGAGCTTCCTCACTCTGTGTGAGGCGAGGCCATAGGGGCGTGTATGTGTTTGTTTTTGACTGTTTTCTTGGTGTGTATGAGTGCTTTTTGTAATCATAATTGCACCCAACGCCCTCTTGAATTTGTGTGGTCTCACAAAAAGACTGCCACACATACACTGGGGTCCTAAAGCCTAAGACCACCAACAAAAATCCTCAGTTTTGCAATTAAATACAATTTTTATTTTTACAAATTTGTGTCAAATTTATTTTGTCAGTATAAAAATATTTAGTAAAAAGTTTCATTTAAAAATCAACATAGTTGATTTTTCAGATTAGTTGACAACACAACAGTTATTGATAACTTCTTTTTACTTTTTTGTTATATTTACATTTAAAAAAAGGCTAAAAGTTAAATTTTGAAATTTTATTTTTCCAGTCTAGTTTGAAACTTTTGAACCCCACTAACAATATTTTGCTTGAAATACACTGAAGGCTTACAGTACAAACTTGTGCCTTTTTAGTACCTGTAGCTCAGCTCATAGAGCATGACATTAGCAACGGCAAGGTCATGGGTTCATATCCCAGTGAACACACAACATACACCATACATTCACTGTAGGTAGCTTTGAATAAAAGTGCCTGCCAAATGAAATGTCAGTGTTTTTATAGGAGCTGTTTTTGTTCTATGTGTTTTCCTGTAGAGATGAAGAGATACGCAGTAAATGCGGTATTGATGCTGTCACGTACCTGTCTTTCCAGCGTCACATCATCCTGCTCATGATGGTGGTGTGTCTGCTGTCACTCACTGTCATTCTGCCCATCAACCTCTCTGGGAACCTCCTTGGTAACTCCACCAGAATGTGAACTGCTTGGTTACTGTTTTCTCTAGCAAAACTCAGCCACACAGAACTCATGACAACAGACACAACACATTTGGTATCCAGGAACAAGCAGCAATATTCTTTAAAACAACATTACTTAATTCATCAGTGTGTGTCATAGACCTTTTAGAATGACCTCATGATTTCATTTTGAGAGAATTATGAGTAAGCCAAGTTTAGGTTTCTTTTACAGATAGAATTTACAGCTTACCCTTACAAAAATTGTTTTTTCAAGTGTTCTATTAGTATACTTTTTTTAGGATAATAAGAAAGTATCCTTTCAGTCTACTTTTAATGTGCTTATTAGAAAAATATAGTTGTAAACTAGTTATGTACCTAAAGTTTACTACTGTTGCACTTCAAATATACTTTAATACACTTTAATAGACTAAAATGTATTGAAATAGAACCATTATAAATATACTAGTAATAATACTTACGACACAAAGTACTTAAACTATATATATATATATACTTAAACTTTGTTTAAATATTCAGTTTTTACATTTTTGGTTATAGTTAATAAGCAAGTACATAACAGTGTTCAAAACTCCTTATCTTACCCTGACTCACAACAGTATGCTTATAATAATAATGATTTAAAATTTGATTTAAAACTTTTAGTATACTTCTGGCAAAGGGGAAGCCTGAGTTCTGAAATTCCCTTGGATGGCACGAAATGACTTGAGAATACTTAATTTTAGTTTGTATGCTCTATTTCATAGGTTATCAAAAGCACATTTAAAGGATAATTAAAGAGAGCTGTGTGTATTTTAATGTGTATATTCTGCAGTAATGTGTATATTTTGGATGTTAAAATACTTATCCTAAGTTCATGTTCAAAGACAAATACAAGTAAGCCATTTGTAGGCTGACTTTACAAAAAGTGTGAACACTGTGACTCTGTGCTCTGTTTGTTTGAGCAAATCAACATATCAGCTTTTGGCTTGACCAGTTGTGTGAGTTTGAGAAGAGACTACCTGTTTGGTCAAATGACAGAGAGAAAGGGTCCAGACCTAATGGTGCTAAAATAATGCCTAAATAGATTTTAAATCTCGCATGTCATAAGTGATATCAGTGGAACAGTCAATTTAGGACAGAGCAACTTGTTACACTTTTATCAATGATCACAGAAACAAATGATAAAAGATTTGGAATAATGTGCACCTCTGAATAGAACACAATAACACCAGGAACATGCATAGTAAATAGGGTCAATTTAGGTTTCTTGTTGATTAAACTCATATCATAATACTACCAATGAAGGAGTCTGGATGATATCTGCAGACCTTTTATCATTTTCTTTGTGGATTTTTGCCCTTAGAGAAAAGGTGGTAAATAGAACCAAAACATTTAGCCAGAATCTATAAAAAACATTCAAAGCAGAGAATGCTAACAGTTATTTCAGTAATTCTGTGGAATTCTGTAAAGTCCTGAAGATTCTGTGTGGGCCTGCTTGTGAATGACCCAAGGAATGGTCTGGGAAAACTCCTGAAGACTTAGAAGAGCACAATCTCAACCATCTATTAGTGGATGTGTGTAAAAGCATCATTCAGACCACCCTACAGTGTTTGAAGATGGTTGGGTGGCACGATAGAGGGTTAGAATGGGCCAAATTAAATATGGGAAAGGCCCTGAATGTCCAAACCACAAGAAGCATTGTGAAAAGCCACCAGCTCTACCTCGTGTTGTTCTGAGACGTGCAATAAGCATTTCTTATGACTTTGGAGACCTTGGTGGCAGGATTTTTACTGTGGACCTCTAAAAGAGTGGCAAGTGATCGTTACATGTGGACGTGTGGTAGACCAATCTGTGGTGTAGTTTCGGGCCCAACTGGTTAGAATAGGGTGGGGGTTTTGATGCTGACCGTAAACTCCATGCGACCATTTGACACTGTATATGTTAAGAAACCCAGCACACTCACAAACTTGTCATAGCAACAAAACCCAGAGCGAAATGGTCAGGGTGCAGGGATTTTCTCACACTCCACATTCACAGTTCCTACTGCACCACACACACCTCAAATTACTTATAGAGTTTTATTTTTGATACTGGTGTGTGAGAAGGACATGAAATGAATGAACACAAGTTGTTTATTTCTTTTCCTTTCAGATGATAGCCCTCAGAATTTTGGCCGAACAACAGTGGTTAACGTCCCAGCACAGTAGGTCACAGTTTGTGTTCTGTATGTGAAACTGAACAGCACAACCCTGTTGTGTGTGAACATATTTATGATGTTGGCATGATCTTAATTGGCCTCTGTTCTACTTGCATTAGGAACACATTTCTCTGGTTACACAGTGTCCTTGCACTGTTGTATTTTGTGATCACTGTACTATGTATGGCCCACCACTCCTCACGACTCGAGTACAGAGAGGATGAGAAGGTAAGGTTTGGTAATTGTAAGGTAACGTCCCTTTACTTTTAGTAATTGGTTTGGTAAATAGTAGTAGTAGTAGTTAGTAATCCTTAGTGATGCTTAACCAAATTTACCTGTAAAAGTGTCAGTCTCTCTCTTTATTTGATTTTCAGTTTAATAGGATTTCCTGAACCACTGCATTTGGTTAAAAGACAAACCTTATTCTTATTTTTGTTTATTCTGATTTTTATTGCAGGTTGCCAGAACTTTAATGATCACTTCCATTCCCAGAGAAATCTCTGATCCCGGCTTGATCACCAAACACCTACAGTGAGTAAAAAGCACAGCACCACAGAATATCAAGTATTCCTTGATCTCCATATTCTAACCACAACCAAGGGCTGTTTAATGTATATTTTGTGTATTAAAGCACATGTGTACAATAAGCTTAAGGGGAGACATAAGATAGTTGTTACATCACAAACACTTACTTTTAACAAAAAGTCTTTTTGTTTCAAACTGTCTTTTTAGGATTCAATATTGTCATAAGTTTTAACAGCTTTAATAGCTCCTGAGTAAACAAATGAACACAATAAAACACTCTAGCGTACATTAGTGTATATTATAAAAAGTTTGAAAAATGATGGAACAGTGTTTTAAGGACAAGGACATTATTTATTAGGTTATATATATATTGGGTTGGGGCAAGCTGTCACATGTGCTTTGTATGTTGTAGTTTTATTCTATTAATTTACATACAGTTCTTGTTTGCCAAAACATTGGTTTGTACCACCCCATTTACATTTTTGCAGTATAATGTTTTATCAGAATGTTTTCTTCTTTAAACATACCCCACTAATTAACATACCTTAAGAAACACTCACTAAAGTAAAGGTGTTACAACTAGCCCCAATCTCTCCATATCATTATGTCTTTGATCTTCAAATAGTGAGGCTTACCCAGGCTGCACCGTGACAGACATCCGTTTCTGCTTCGACATACAGAAGCTGATGAAACTGGACTCAGAAAGGTCATTTACTTATTCAAACATCTCCAGAGTCACATTGATGTTCTGTGTTAAAACAATGATTTCTTATGTTTTGAGCAACTCCTCTAGAGACAGCTTTCTCAGCAGTACTTCCACCTTCAGCCACTATGGGGCAGTCTGGAAATTCAGAAAGCAGAAGGAAAATTTCACCAGCTCTTGCAGATTTGATACATGGCTAATCCCTATATTTCTACTGTCCTTATATACTGTTCATCCTGTCCCTAGACCTGATCTGTTCCTACCTGTAGCTTGTAGAATAGGTTTGTTGGCTAACTTTGTAAGTTGTAAGTCTCATTTGTAAGTTGCTTTGAATAAAACATCTAAATGAATACATGTAAATGTTGATGTCATTTACAGGAGAAAAGCAATGAAAGGGCGGCTGTATTTCACAACCAAAGCACAGAAGGAAGGAAGGATCATGATAAAGACGCACCCATGTGCACAGATCTTCTGCTGTGATATTTGTGGCTTTGAGCAGGTGGACAGCGCTCACACATTCATTATACCTGTCTGAATGAATGGCTGTATTTATAAATGTACAGAATGTTTACATGGAAGTAGGGTTGCCAACTACAAAATAAACTAAGGGACTCTCTCATTTTCAGTTTAGGAAAATAAGGGGCACTCTTCATTTCCTGATACCACATATGGCATTTGAGATTCTGGTAAACCATTGTCTGTGGGTGAAAGCTGACCACATTATATACAACAATGAAACCACTGCTTGACAGATTGAAATGCTAAAGTACATTGATCTCATGGTTTTGGCTTACTGACATATGCCTTAATTGCATATGTTTTAAAAAAATAAATTCATTTTAATGTCATCCCAAAATGTCTTACACACATATCAATTTAGCTCAACACAAGAGAATAGTGACTGTAACTGTAATCACCGTAATCATAGATACACATACCGGGCAACTTTTTCAGTTCAAATGCTTTGTATTTTAGATGCTACAGTAAAATACAGTACAAATTATGATACTAATTTAATTCAGAATGGAATTGTGTCACCATCAGTATGGGATGATTCTATGTTAAGGATCTGACCCTGCATAGAACGTTCATGTGAAATTAATCTTGTGTTAAGGTGTGGAAGGTACTGCAACTTCTCATACTGGCCACTGGAGACCACCACACACCAACTGTCACTTATGTTGAACTGTGGTGTATTGGTGGTCCATACCATTGAGAACAGACCTGATCTCTTCTCTTGTCTTCTCTTCAGGTGGATGCAGAGCAGTACTACAGTGAGCTAGAAGAAAAACTGACAGATGAGTTCAATGCAGAGAAGAATCGTATCGCTATAAAGAGGCTGGGCATTGCCTTCGTTACCTTTAGAGATGAGAGAATGACAGCAGTGTAAGTGTATGGGTGTATATGGCCTCAGTTATGCCCGAGTGTAAACATATTTTTCTTCATTCAACATAAAGCATAGTTAAACTGTTTTTAAAGGGGTCCTATTAGGCCTAACTATTTAGTCTTAATATTGTTTTTAGGGTGCACTAAAAAAGGTTTCTTAAACTTTATCGTTCAAAACACTTTTTAATTTTACACTTTTTTTAACTTATTGCTGTAGTTCTCTTGCCAATCTTCTGTTGAGTTCCTGGTTCTATGAAGCCCAGCCTTCTATACTGAAAGGGCTCTGAAATGGTTATCATTTCATCTGCATGGCAACAACACACTACTACAGCGACTATATTTCTTGGACCCTTTTATGCGTATTTTGGGGCAGGAATTATCTAAGATAAAGCTTGTTGTAGTCCCTACATGCTGTTCGTTGTAGTTCTTATGAAGTGATTTTTGGTCAAAAGAATATCTTTGCAGTATATTTTGAGCATTGCAACTTTACAGCAAAATTACAAACTAACTAAAGCTGAAAAAGTAAAACATATAATAGGATTCCTTTAACACTATTAGACTGTGTCTTGTGTAGCTGTTTTGTTTCTTAGAAAGCAGATTATTGTTTGTAACATTGCTTACGATCTACAAATAAATAATCCATGACAGAAATGAGACAGATATACCAAATGTAAAGTATAATGAAATAATAAAATGAAATTATTAGTGATGGAAATATGAGCTATCTGATTTGTATACAATATATTCGCATTCATGGAAGTCAATCCCCCAATACAGCCATACTGTATAGCCTGGACCAGGTAATTTATTGGAGCTAAAGCTGATTATTCATTTAGCTGTTTTTGCATAGCTATACAAATAAATGAAGATGAGAACTGACAGATGCATCTCTCGGCTATGTGATTGTTTATGCATTGATGTGAAATACAAGTAATACCAGATCAGTCCCAATCATTTCCCAATAATAACCTTCATAAGAAATGAATGCGAATGTGAATATGCATTTGTAACAGTTACCTATTTTGAGACCCCTCTGCTCACAGGCAGTACTGCACCCTAGACAGAATCTGGTTACTATATTGGTTACTATATTGTGTATTTTAGCACAGCTGGAATACTGTATTGACCAATCAGCATCCAGGACTGCAAGCGTCTGTTTAAAAGTACACAGCTTTATTATTTTTCAGGGTATCATACGTCTCTTTTAAACTCTGTTTGCATTTCTATAGTATTGTAAAAGACTACAGCCGAGCTTGTTGCCACCACAGACCCCAGCAGTCCAGCATCACAACAGTAGTGAATTCTCATCATTGGGGCGTCTCTTATGCACCAGCCCCTAGTGACATTATCTGGTAAGTCATAATAGCATTTAAGAATTTAGATATCGCCAGTGTACTGAATATGATTTACTGTACATTTTATGTGCATTTATCCCCCACTGATTAAACAATGTATAGTCTCACAGACATAAAGATTGCAACTTTCATTTAATAATAATAATTTTTAATAACTGGTTTGCACAGCATTACTGTTGTAAAAACAGCAGTAATATACTGAACTATACATCGGATGTCCCATAATGCAGTGCTTAATATTGTATGGTAAAAAGTTAATTGCAAAAAAAGTTAATACCTTGCTATGAAAATTTTCCCATAAATTTACATAGTTTTACGAAATAAAATCAGTTGTAAATAAACCCAAAATAAAGTGTTTCACAATGTATATTATTTGCTGTTTAAATGTATATAGTTATGCTAACAGCAATCTGCAAGAGTTGTACATATTTTTCATGACATGCTTCGTTCCTGTCTATTACTCTTGGATTTAAGAGATGAAATTGGATTATTTAAGTCTCAATCTGAGTGTCTGCCTAGACAGCCACAGTGAAAACCATTACATCTCTTACATAAGATGTGTTGAGAATCATATATTGAGTGAGTGTTAGTGTGTGTGGGTGTGTGTGGGGTGGCAGTGTCAGCCTGTTTTTCTGCTTGACTGGACAAGTGTGTGTGTGTGTGTTTCTCTAAATTATTTTTTATGGATATAAGCTCTAATGTTATAGCATGTTTGCTTCTTATTAAAAAAATTTAATGAAGTGTGAATGTTTTCCAGTTTAGAGTAGCCTGTGAGTTGTTTTGTAGCACTCAGTGTTCCTACATTTATAGAGTAAATGGTTTTGCAAGTTAAAAAAATTATACAGTGCAAGCCAGTACTTTCAAAGGGCATTCAGTTGCATTTTACACAGATCTCATTGTCATTTATGCATCTTTATTGTGCACTGCTTAAACTTACAGGAAGCATAGAAAAGCACAGAAAAGAATCACCAATATTCATCATTTCACATCCTATTTCCAGTACAAACCTTCCTGTTTGTGTAATAGCCAGAACTGCTTATTCTTGGAGAGAACACACAGTGTGTGCTGTAGAACTGAAGTTAAGACCTTGTCGTGTTGATTGTTGCATGTGTTTGTCCAGGGAAAATCTGTCAGTATGCGGTTCTCGCTGGTGGCTCCGCTGCATCCTGCTCAACATTGTGCTCTTCCTCTTGCTCTTCTTTCTCACAACCCCAGCTGTCATTGTAAACACCATGGACAAGTTCAACGTCACTCGGCCAGTTGAAAACTTAAGGGTCAGTGACCATCAAAGCAGTTCTGACCATCAAAGCAGTTCTGTAACTCTAAAGCTGTTTCACGGCACATTAGAACGTAAAATAAAACTGAAAGTGCTTTTTGTGTTGTTCTCGGAAGTTGAATGTTTCAAATTTGATCTTTTAATGTCTTCAACTGTCTAGAACCCAGTAATTACCCAGTTCTTCCCCACCCTGCTCCTGTGGGCCTTTTCCATTCTTCTGCCCTTCATAGTGTACTATTCATCATTCTTTGAATACCACTGGACCAGGTATGATGTTGTTTCCACCATCTGGTTTTAAACACTGCATGTTGTATAATGTGAAAATGAAATAGCCTTTAAGACAAGTCTATTGAGTCCAGTTTACTACACATTACATATACTGATTTGTACTAAATAAAGTGACCAATTTCGCATAATTAAATGTAATATAATTTGAAATAATTACTAGTTAATTTAATAATTTAATTAGAGCTGATAATATTAAAAAACAATGCTTTTTACGCTAAAAAACAAGTCAAGGCAATACAAGTAAGTTGATAATGAGAACAGTAATATCTAATATCTAATAATGAAATGCATTGGCTTACTACATTTTCTATAATAAAAAAAAATTTCTTCCTTTATTGATTTTGAGATGAAATATGAACCGGACATTTTGTATAAAAATATGATGCTTGAAATGCAGCCTGTCACAGAGCTTAACAATTTATGTGTGATTAGTCTATTAGCTGTGTTTTCTGATGCTGGGTCATCAGCGAAGCTAATCTGTTTATTTGACTTTTGTTCTATAAACTGTCCCGACTAGGGTGAGTAAATTTGTGTTTTCGTTGCTCTGTAGGGCAGCTTATATGTATTGCATAAACATCTTCCTATGAGCACACAAACATATTGCATAACAGCAGAACAACCCCCAACTCCCACACACCCATGTGCAATGCTATCACGGTGTTCCTCACTCTTGCACTCTCTGGTTGCTTCTCCAGTCTTGTTGTCATAGTGATCATAACAAGGAAATAATCATATGCACACTGGTGGCGACTTTCGCAGAGTCACATTATATAGTTCATGTGGATCAAACCCTCTGAATTCTGCAACTCTGGTACCGTCACTTGAATACGGGTTGTATCTACAGTGGAAACACTGTGTAGTAGATTAACACTGAAACGGTAATGTAGGCAAAACACATAACTATAAGCATAAACATGCTATCACACTACATACTATATATATATATATATATATATATATATATATATATATATATATATATATATATATATATATATATATATATATATAACTATAAACATAAAATCAATGTTGATCTTATTTACTACACATCCATTGTCTTATTGTAAACATTAAAAAGAAAAGGTGTTTAATTTCATCATTTTCAAAAGGTGTAACTTGATTCACCTCTGAAATAAAACTGACTTACCTCACAAGTGCAAGCACAGTCCCAAACCTTTTACTAGCTATTATTCTGTGAAATATGAAATGTAGATGCCATTCATACATACTGTAGGTTTTATATGGACCCTGCTAATCAGTCAAACCTTGACCTCTGGGCTGACCTCCTCTTAAACCACCTGTAACAGAGAGGCAACTTTGACAATTGACAACTTGTATTTGTAGTGCATGATAGTTCTACAAGCCTCAGCCTTCAGTTTACACATTACACACACAAACACACACACACACACACACACACACACACACACACACACACACACACACACACACACACACTTCAGGTTGACTTTAACCAATTAAAGAAAAGATCAGTTAAAAAGGGGAAAAATCTGTAGTACAATACAATATATTGTGTCTCTCTCAGGTCCAGTGAGAATCAGGTCACCATGCACAAGTGCTTTTCACTGCTTGTCTTCATGGTCATCATTCTACCATCACTGGGTCTGTCCAGGTAAATATCCTATTATCTGAATGCTGAATTTGCTTTGGGACCAGATCATTACATGTAATTAAGTGTCTAAGACAAAGTCTAGCATCACTTTTTTGTGCAGAAGCCCCTTGGTTTGATATGTTGGGTTTAATGCAGTGTTATTTTAAGTTTATATTACATTACAAAGACTTTTGGATAAGTGTGTTTCAGTTGTCCAAATATTTTTATTAGAGACGACTGTATACATACATGTAAGTAATTATATTTTTACATCCCCTGGTTTGCTCTCCAGCTTGGATTTGTTCTTCAGGTGGCTTTTTGACATCAACTTCCTGGATGAAACAGATGTGAAGTTTCAGTGAGTTCTTGCTGCTTCTTAAATCTACATTTATTATTATACATTTGTTATTTTTATTTATTAGTTTGATTAGTATTTACAGTCTGCTTGGTTTTTACCCCTCAGGTGTGTGTTTCTGCCTGATAATGGGGCATTCTTTGTCAACTATGTCATCACATCCAGTCTGATAGGAACAGCTATGGAGCTGCTGCGTATTCCTGCACTGTTGGTGTATTCTCTTCGCCTGTGTTTTGCTAAATCTAAAGCAGAGCGCATCTATTTGAAAAGAGTAAGTCATTCTGTTCAGACCTCACTGTACAGTTAACATGCTGTGTTCCAAATGTGCTTATATGCAATTGACCTACACATAGTGTAGAATATAGAGAATTTGTGTTTTCCGTTTATATTTTTCTAAAATGTATTTTCAGTTTCACTTTGAATCCCAAATGTTCTATGTACTCTGATTACCGCTCTTTTCTTTGCATGTAATTTTCTTTTCTATGTATTTTGTGTTGTGCGACATTGGAAACGTAGTTATAAGAGCAATCTTACACTGCAACTACTGATACTGATAAATATTCATTTAGCAGTCACTTATATAACATAGGCTTACTGTTTGCACCTTATAAACAGATCTGTAACCTTTTTCCACCTATTTCTCTACTCTCCACCTCAGAGTCAGGCCTATGAGTTTCAGTTCGGTCTTGAATATGCCTGGACCATGTGCATATTTTCAGTCAGTATGACCTATAGCATCACCTGCCCCATCATCGTTCCTTTCGGTGAGTCTGTAATGTTAGCATTTCTGTTCAACAAACAAACCCCTTGTTCCGCTGCCTCTTTTCTCCCAATTTGTATTCAAATCCACTTTTCTATCATCTGCACTGCACCATTTGTCCTGTTTTCCATCTCCTCTGATTTTCTCTGCTGATTTTCGAGACCACAACTCTCTTTACTCTTTCCGACACTCTTCAGTTCTACCTTCTTGCATGTTCTTGTACCTCGTTCTTGTCCTCAGTCAGTGTGTGGGTGTCTGAGACATATCTTCAACAGTATCTCAGTATCGCGGTGTGACATGGCCGCTAGGTGCGAACCCGCTGTAGTCTTCCAGACGCTCCGACCCATCTAGTCTAGATCCAGACGCCCACTCCACGCCTGTTCTGTCACCAATACACACCATGACTGTTTATTTACTATACACTGACATCCATCATCATGATGTTTCACTTAGTTCTGAATTTATCTGGCAACTTTTACTCACATGTGGGCAATGCAAACAGTTAAATAAACGTTATACCTGTGCAATAAGTCTGGACGGGAAAACTGTTTTTCAAGAAGCAGTGCTGCTAACCCACCTAAAAGCACTTGGAAAAATGACTGTGTGATTTGGAAAGATCAAAGAGTATTTTATAAATGTAACTGCTTATTTTGCAGGCTTGCTCTACCTTGTTCTGAAGCATATGGTAGATCGGTACAATATCTACTATGCCTATATACCCACAAAACTCAGCCAGAGAATCCACTCAGCTGCTATTAGTCAAGTGGTGGTGGCGCCCATTCTCTGCATATTTTGGCTGCTCTTCTTCTCTGTGCTTAGACTGGGTAGGTTCACACTCACTCCTTTGGAAATGGCATGCCTTTGGAAATGGCATGTTTGGATAAAAATGTTTGTTTTATTTGCAAATAAATTAAAATTAGTTTTAGGAGAGATCAATTGAAATTGTTTTTTTAACAATGATATGAATTATTTTTGAGCGTTTGATAACTTTAATTAGTTTAATTTCTTCTTTTTACACAATAGTAACTGACTCATTTTTGAACTACAACAAGAATTGAAAGCTTTATAAAATACTAGTAATAACATGTAATATATTAAATGTGTTTCTTTTAATTCTATTTTTTCTTTTTTTTACTGTTTGTCTATTTAATTTTCTTGTACCTGCTTTCATTTGTATGTACTGTACATACAGTATGCAAACGTTTATGTATGTCTTCTGTCTATCAGAATGAATGCTGTATAAATCAAGTTTTTCTTCCTCTCCCACTCTTGCAACATTTAACACACCAAAAAAGTCTCTCAGTAACTGTTTTAAACTAGTTCAGAAGATTCTGTAAGGAGCATGCAGTACTTATTTCAAACATTGAGGCACTTTTTAGCATGATATCCGTATGAATTCTCTGTAATGGTGACAGTATTGTGCCAACTTTGGTTATGTCCTGTCTAAAAAAAGTGCTAGGACCCTGATCTAGACTGATGTGTCACATATTGTAGCTCAAATCTTACCCTCATGGTTTATCTTTTTTGCAGGTCCAGTAAACCCCATCACTCTCTTTACTTTTGTAACTCTAATATCCTGTATTGCTGTCTCCTGCTTTGGTCTGTGTCTGAAAAAACTACGACCTGACAGATCAACAAGCTATCAGGTCAGCCATGAAAGCCTTAATGTTTTGTGAAAGTGCTGATTTCTGATAAAAGAATTGCAATGTTAATGTGTGCGGGACTTTCTGTTTGTCCGACCAATGGCAGTTGGGGGAGTGTTTAGAAAACCTGTTTGTCATTATTTTTATCTATAATTATAATGAACCTATTATCATAGTGCAAAAACTCTTATTAATCATGATCTTTATATAAGATATACTTTTATCTTTTAATAAAACAGATTTTTTTAAATTAAATTATCATTGTTTTTGTTTTCTTGATATAATACACCAAATATTGTACCCAAATGCTATTTATTGTTTCAGTGTTTTAAATAATTGTAGATTTATTACAGATTATTATAAATTACTTTTTTATAGACTGGCTAATAGACAAGCAGTGAAAACTAATTGCAATGCTGTTTGGTTTCAGATGTCCGATCAGACAACAGAAGGAGGCTTCACTAATGCAGACAGAAGCACCGTTTCCACCACAACCACAGCTAATGTACTTGCTCATGTTCTCTCTTATCCTAGCTCATTTCATTCATCACACTCTTATTTCAAGTCCCTCTTGTGAAATTAATTCATCTCCCTCTTTCCATCCCCTCTAAGGCTTCTACTTGGTTTGTTTGAGGCACTTCACATGTAGCATGTTGCATAAACAAAAATGAAGCTCTTCAGATAACAACACTCTTGCTGTCCACCTACTCACCTCTCAGTCTTTCTCTCCACAGCTTTTTATAGCCTCCGTCCTGTTGGAGCCAGAGCTGAGTCTGACTCCCATGCCCTCCCCGGCCCACCAGAGCTACGGCACAATGGTGAACAGTCAGAGTTCAGTGCGTGCTGCTGAAGGTGGGGAGGAGAAAGATCTAGAGGAAACTTTAGAGACTGAACTCCAGGATGACCCAAATCCCAGCTGCCCCAGTCCTCTCATGGACAGTCCTGTGGTTTTCCAGTGACCAACTTTGCCACCTAGTTCCAACCCCCAAAGCGCAAGCCCCATGCCTCATCTTAGCTAGCGGCTGAAAAAAGAGGCACTATGCTGCAATTTTGTTCCTCGACAACCTCCATTTACGAGTTAAAGACTAATTAGGGTCAGATGAGCAAACTGCTTTAAAAGCCTGGTGGGGAATTTAGTGAGATGGTGGCTTTAGGAACACTTTGATGAGCTTTTAGATTTAATGTGGGACTTACAAAGAATTCAAACATGTACCGCAGCCTCCATCAGAAGTGGATAAAAGCAAAGAGCTGATTAAAAAAGAGACCAGTCCACTTCTTTTGCTTGGACTATGCTTTGTACTTTTTCAATTTTCTCTTGTATTTTCTTTTTCTCCATAATGAAATTACTGGGTGTTTGGCAGTATGGTTGCCTGGAGCTTAGAACATCATATTTTAAAAGATGTTTCAATGTACTTTTTATGCATACTGTCTCATTATATGGCTCCAAAGAGAAGCAGTGGTCCAGATAAACAAATCTTAATTTGCTTATTGCTCCTTTGGCTGTTACAGTTTGTGCTAATATTGTTTATTCAATACTTGTATTTTAACAGTGCTATGTAATTGTGCAACATTAAGCTGAGAGGCACTGTTTTAATCTGCTTACTATTTTTAGATTATTATTATAGTTATGAACATCTTAACCTATTTTGCCACTTTCGCATAGTAAGTCAATTACCTCAGTTGATTATTCACTTTGGTTATTAACAATGTGCTGAATAAGTGCTGCTGGAATAAAGTACTTATGTACCAATATCCAGTGTATTAAGGGAATGTTTTGGTTCAGGCATAAAACAAGCTAAGCCTATGGATAACATCTGTGCCATGCTGTCAGCTACCATGGACATTAATTTTAACACAGCTCTTAGTGGAAATCTATGGGGCAAGCAATTCCAAAGGGTTTGAAAGCAGAAATGTATTATTAATATAGATTTTTACATTAAAAACATTAATTGAGTTATAAAATTGACACTGTAACACTAAAACTCTTTTAGTGATGGGACTATTGTTTTAGGTAGATGAACTTCTGTTTATGTGCTACCCAAATAAATTTTGAGGGTGGAATTTGCTCAATGTAAACAGTACTTTACAGATAGTTACATCCATTTCAGTGTCTTTTCATGTATCATTTGAAAATTACAGGGTTTACCGACATACAAAACCTGACAGACTGAATATAGCTGCACAGACAGAACTGGGAATCAATTTTCTTTTATGTTTGCATATAACATTCATGTCAAGTCTTGCTGCTACAGCATATTTTCAGAACAACTGCAAGTACATTACTGTATTGCATTACATTACTGTAAATGCAATTCTGTTTGTTTTAACAAACAAACTTTGTTGCTCAGCTTGTATTGAATCCAAAACATTCCTTTAATTAATAATTCAGATGTGCTCGGGCTAAGTTTTTAGGATATGTTGTGACAAACAGAAAGTGGCACATTGGTTAATCCTGCTACATAAGACTAATTCAACCCCAGAATCTCCTGCTGCATGTTGTTGTCTCACACGCTCAACCAGCCTGCAGCTCTCTTTAAATTTGTCAAGTGTTGCCCTGGCTTCTGTAACACTCTAATTTTCTTAGTAAATTTTGTACTCTTGGTCTTTGCTGCTAGTGGTTCTAGAACTGGAAGATAAGGGGTGGGTGGAGGGTTTTCTTGCCAAAATGAATGTAAATGAGTTGTGATTTTTATCGTGGTCTCTTGCTGTGCCTTGAAGAAACAGATCTTAAGAAAAGAAGAAAACAGTTATGTCTGACAATCCAGCATTACCTGCAATATGCTGCATGGACTAAAAGAGTAAGACAAAACTAAATTCTAATGTGCATTCCATCAATGAACCAATGAGTGCAAGATCCCTAACATCTGTCCTCTCAACCAGACTTAGGTCAGAGACATACTCTACACAAGTATGTAAGTACAGATGCTTCTACTTACGCAAGCTTGATGTCAGGCTTATCCCACGGAGCTAAATAGTGACCAGTTTAGGTCAAAGAAGGCTACAATGATTGCTCTATTATTGTCATGAAATTAATATATATATATATCATTATTATATATACATTATTGACATATTTATACACACACACACACACACACACACACACATATATATATTTGCATCTGTATTTATGCACTTGCCTAAAGTGTCCTTCTGGTCTTACTGTTTAAAACAATCTCAGTAATTGCACTGAAAACACAACTGTTCATATTATACTAATCAATCAATAATAACATCAATGACTGAATATATAAAGGTAATAAAACACAAACATATGCAAACACACTCATATCAGTGTCTTGAATACTTAGGTACCAGTCAAGCAGTGCTCTTGTGAGATACCATTTTGATATTTATTTGATTTGGTTTGTTCTGTTTGTATCTGCAGACTGTTGATGTGCACAAGTTTATTTTTTGTTCTTCAGTGGTAGTTTTCAGATTGTGTCTTCAGGTGCCTGTCATGTGACTGAGGGCTTATGTTGCGATTAACTGCTGGACCTCATTAAACTGCAGCAGCACAGCTCTTTGTTAAAGGTATCACAAAATTTACAAAAACTTTGTTGTCAAGTGGTGTTTTATTACATTCACGTGAATGGGGCTCCACCAAATTTTTCACCACACAAATAAATCTTTTAATCTGTTACAGAACTAGAATTTTTGTTTTTGCATGATGGAACAGCTGAAAAAATACATTTTACAGAAAAGATCCAGAAACATAACCAGAACTTGTGCCACTAAGGAACTATCCAGAAAATCCTAGCAGCCACATAACAAAGTCCTACAAACCATGTAGCAACCACTTAGCAATGCCTGGGCAACCACGACAATGCCCTGGCAACCACTGACAACATACTAGCATTGTGGTTATGACTATGGCATGGGCAAAAATAAATCATTCTGTTCTGGAGAGTTTGGAACAAGTTTTTTCAAATTCAGTCTCAGAAACTAAAACATCACCCCCTAATTAAATCTCCTGCACTGCCAAAGGACAGGCAGTGGTCATTTGAAACTGGTCATCTCTTGATAACTACCAATTATGTTTTCCTGCACACTGGATGTTATTGCCATCTTTATGCTAGCGTTTTGAGAGAAAGCAGCACAACAACTGTAGTGGCACATGGGAAATGTAACACAAAATGAAGTTCTGCTTCACTGGACTTCGACGTGGCCTTTTAAAATTCATGATTTCTTCCTCTATAAATATCTGTTCCATACCATTTTTATGTAAGACCACAATGGTTGGTTACCAAAGAAAGAAAATCAAGTCATATTCCAGGGTCTTAACTATGGAAGTTTCCAGTTAAATGGAAAAGTTCAATAAACTGAGGGATAAAGAGGAATGGTATTACCCACTAACAGATGCATATGGAAATTGGGAATAAACCCATAAAAGGTAAAGAATTTTAATATTTAATTGTCTTTTGAAAGTCCATCTGCAATTGGCCTTTGAGGTATTCAGTGTCTTTTACCATGGCTATTGTTTTAACAGTAAAACTATTGTTTAACTCTTTTGCAGAACTGGCATGAATCAAGAAAGGCCAAATATGAGCACTTCTAAATCTCTAAATGTTTTTTCCAAAAGAAACAACCAGGAAACAGAAACATTCTGCAAATATAGACTGGGCTAGTTGTTTGTATGCATGGGACATATTCATTAGAGGACGCTGCCCCAGAAATGTGTTCATGCATGCATTTGCATAAAATGTCTCACAAAATAAATTTTCAATACAGTTTTAAAATGTTGAAATGAATTACTAAGTAAATATATACATGGATAAAGTCTGAGTAATAAAACAGTACTTTTTATTTTTACATGTATACTATACCTTTCAGTGGCTATATTAAGGCTAAATTTGCAACCCTGTTACCATTTTCAATTTGTGCTTTGCATTTGTAAATGCATTTTGCCTGTTTGAGTTTTGTGTTAATATTTATTGCATAGTGTAGGGTTTTTAAATGATAATGATTGCAAATCCCATACAAAATTAATAGCTATAGCAAAATAATTTAGATATCTAAAAAAATTACGCACCTAGTTTCACTAGCCATTTTTTGTCTGTGCCAGACAAACAGTCAGTCAGGTGGATATTTTTGATCCTCTATGGACATATAGCAACACAACTGACCTAGGACAACACTTTTTGAGATTAATTACACTGGTGTTTATTTTCATTCGTTTATTGATAGTTGTGGTGGTTAATGTGTTGGAGCAGTAAAAATTGGCTGAGCATTTGCCAGAGCTCACCTCTCTAATGATGAGCTGTGAGGAGCAGTGAGTATGCATACTAATCACCACAGTTTTGGGCTGACCCTGCATAAAGTCACCTTATTATTTATGGGTGTGTGCTCATGACTAGCCATGACTGGTCTGTCAGCAATTAGTTATAAACTACCATCAATCCAAACAAAAAAATAAAAAAAAAAAAAAAAAAAAAAAAAAATAAAAAAAAATTTAAAAAAAAAAAAAAAAAAAAAAAATATTTTATTTATAAATAATAAAAAAAAAAAAAAAAAAAAAAAAAAAAAATTAAATAAATTATTTATTAATAAAAAAAAAAAAAAAAAAAAAAAAAAATTTTTATAAATTTTAACCAACAAAAAAAAAAAACACTTTTTTTTTTCAACAACCCCCCCCACTTTTTAAAAAAAAAAAAAAAAATTTAGGGGCCTTTTTTAAACCCTGAAAAAAAACCCCCTATGCATTATGTTATAAAAAAATACTCAGATTATTCTGCATATATCTGTGCAGTTGAATCTGCAAGTGGGGTTTGTGAAGCTCTGCCTCAGCCTACTTGTGGTGTAAGCTCCTCCCACTTGGAGGTTTCTGGGATGCCCCAAGACACTTCTTTGTTTTTGCGGTGCATTGTCTGATTTTTAGGGAGCGAATGTTTTACTTCACTGGAGGGATTTCATGATTGAGACAGATCTTAAAAGAGACTGACTTTAAATGCCCTGACTACTGAAATAGGGAACTGATTGAGACATATAGTGTGTCATGTAGTGTGTGGTACAGTAGGTGACAAGCTAAAGTAATTTGTAGTGTATGTTTAACATAAGGAACAGTAATTTTGGTGTGATGTAAACTGGCACATGCTTAAAGTACATTAGATGTTAAAATCTATATTTATTTATGTTGCACCAAAGTTGTCTCTAAAGTGGAATAGGCATATTTACAGTTAGATCGAAGGTGGCACAGAGCTGCAGTTGCCTTTAGACTGGTTGTTCAATAAAGATATATAAAAACACAAACAGTCACCTGTCATATGAAAATGACATGTAAAATTATTGTTTTATTAATGTTTATTAAATAATTATTATTATTGCTAAACATGACCGAGTCTCTAGTATGTTTCAATAGCAAGGAAACCGTCTCACTCATTTGAGCTGTGGAAAAAGCAATCCTTCATACGACTACATACCTGCCTCAATTGTAACTGTCAACACAGGAGAAAAAAAAGAAACCTGCCTGACATTTTCCTTCTGTCTCCTAAGCAACCTTCCTGAGCAGGCAGGCTTCAGGAGGTGAATACCCCGGGAACAGAACACACTGTTGTATTCTTGGAATAGAACTGCCGCTGCTTTATCCCTTATTTGACTTCAACCTGTGCTTTGTCTCTCCTGCTGTGCGTGTGCAACAGAACAGCTTGTGTTGTTACAAACTAAGTTGTTGAAGTTGGAATGGAATACCATTTAGCATAATTAGTGCAAGAATCTTGATCATGTTGATTTTACACTGGCATTTTACCACATATGCCTCAACAATATACTTTGAGGGACAAAATACTTAATGCATTTAGTTTTCTGCCCTAAAGTTTAGTAGTTTAGCTTTACATAACCATTTTCAGAGCCTAAGAATATCACAGGCTGCTATTCCTATATATATATATATTTTTTTTTTTCTCTCGTTTAGCAGTAAAGATAGAGGGGTCTGTATTATTTGGAAAGTGCTAATCTAATAGATTAATCTAATCTAATTCCCTTTTATCTTAATGGCAGTTACTTCGCTGACGCATGTAGCTTCAGATATGACCTGCATGCCGCCATCTATTTCACACACATCTACTTAAAACATCTACTAAACATTTGTGTGTTTATGTTGCAGATTTTTTTATTCAGAATACCTATTAGAGTACTTTACATAATGATGTAATTATTACATCTACCAGCAGGTGCTAACTGTCCGACTAACCAGCCAATCGATGAAGACTAAATACTAAGTAGGTGTTGAAACGTAAATTTGGATAGTCATGTTAATCAACTTATAGTTGTGATGTCATAACCATGACAATCTCTAAATGACCCATTTTTGGAGTATGTCGGCATAGTACCTCAGACTCTTTTATTTCAAAAGAGCAAGGGCACGCCTGATATGGCCATTTTAATACCTTTTAATAAGAAATTCATTTTCTATCTTAAAAAATCGTGGTGACATAACTTTCTCAGTTCTGGCACTACTGTCTAGTGTGAACTCGTCCTGGGAATCACTGTTACTGTCTGCTGCAGAGTTCCTGGCAAACACCGTATGACAACTTTAAATGTGCAGAGAGTATTTGATAACCATGTGACCTCTCAGGGCGAGCAGTCTTGTATTTCCTGTCATTAGTGGAATCCTGGGGGAAACTAGTGGAGACATGAAGGAGAGGTGTGAAGACTTTGGCAGAGACTGTGTTACAGAAGGGCTCTTATTAGAAGAGGGAACATGAACACAAGAGGCTGACATGTACAGTAAGGTGCCACAAACTCCTGTGGTGGGTGTTGAAAGCAGCAGTACAGTAAGTACTAATGACTTTTATTATACCAGTTCTCACTTCAAAGTCTTTTAGAAGTATTACAGAATGTTGATCTCAACCCCAATTGAAGTGCCTAAATGTAAGTTAGGAGAAGCATATATGCATAGCTTACTGTACCTCTCTCTGGTGTCATACATCATACGTATGACACCAGGTATCTTGCCCTATATAATCATTTCCCATGCATTAGTAGTCCCTGAGGTATATCACAGTTAAAGCTGAACAGCAATCTTAAGCCCTGTTTTGTGGACAGCAAGCCAAAACACATTTTGATCGCTTAAAGATTATATTAGCAAAAAGCTCATCTAACCTTTGTTAAACTAAGAATTTGACACAAATATGTTATGTGCCAACTATATTATATGACATATTATCTTATTTTGATAAAATACTACTTTCAAAACTACTGTATTTTTTAGACAAGGATAGGTGGGTATCGCCAACAAAAAAAGAAACATTTACATGGCAACCCTCCACCCCCTGTGTTTGTGTCCATGTCTGAGGCAGAAAAATTTTGGTCACCCTAAATAAGGACGGTCTGCTAAATGACTCCTGCTTTGTTCCATGGAAGAAATAAAGTTTAGTTTGGAACAACATGAGGGTGAGAAATGATGACACGTTTGATTTTTTAGCGTGAGTGAGACATGCCAATTAAATGTGCCTTAAAAATAGCCCGAAATTGTAAAGAATGTAGATTTGTCAACAAAAGCTACACGTTTAGGGTGAAATAAACCAGAACACTGACATAATTATATTTGAACTGACTGCAGTCAACACAGTCACAAACTCACACTTCAACACACTTCTTTCCTCAACAACTCTTCTGTACTGTCTAGCCTGAAAATAAAAAACACTCCACACATCTCTCTCACTGTGCTTATCATGGTTGTCATGGTAATTTCCAATGCCCTGCTTCCAAAACACATTGCAGACTTTCTAAAAATAATGACCCCTAGTCTGTATTGTTTTTATTATTTTTGTGCTGTTTTTTTCAATGTCTCACTGTCTCTCTCTCTTGAATTTTCTCTCTATTATACACTTCATGTAGCTTTTTGAGGACAGATATAGCATATGTAGTTTTTGTGGCATAGAATAGAAATTACATTTAGTAACACTCCTGTAAATTTGGTATCATATAAATTCAAAATAGAAATCTCATAAATTTAAAAATCACTCAGATTTCATAAAAGCGAGGTGGAGAGACACAATGATGTATGGGAGGGCAGTTTTTGCCCCTTATAAGCAGGGCGGACTGTCCCTAGACTTGACAGTCAGCTTTTAAGACATTTACAATAATGGAATGTAATTGAATCCAAGAACATCTCATCTGATCCAGAAACCAAAGCAAGCTTTTCTTGCTTCTGGAGTTTTGTCTGGCCTCAATATCTCACCCACTCTGACGGTGTCACATCAGACAGAGTGCAAGGGCGTGAACAGTATTCCTTTATAACCTTCTCATTGTTGGAACTGTGACGTGAAGAATAACATTGAACAAGTACAATTCCTTTGCTATTCCTTTAAGCTTGTATGCCAGTGTTATATAAAATTGATTCTCAGGAAACGGTGCCATTTGTGGGTGTTTGTTTTTGTGACTACTGATAGGACACAAGATTTGATAGATTTACCTCGGTTTGGTGTTTAATGAAAGAAATGTTAGAATTCTACAAAATTTAGCCTTTTCACTGTGTAGGCTTCTAATGCTTCTAGTAATTGTCCATCACTTTCGATTCAACCCTGTTATGCTGTGACATTTTCCTCATTTTAAAGATATTTGATCTTTTTGACATTATATTAAAGGCATATTATTATATAAATATTTAAGGACTATAATAAGTCTTTTATAAACAAGGAGAGGCACCATGTAACATTCAGTCCTGTAACACTTTGAATGTAATGTTGTTGACACAAAATATGTTTGGATGACTCATAACAGTATATGGTAAGATAATCTAAAAGCCTCAAAATGTTAAATGAATGTCAGCAAATAAATTCATTAATGTCTGTAACAGCCACATTTGTAAGATATTCTTTATTTGTCTTTATTTTTTACAAATACGCTTCAAACACATATGTTGACATAGAGTCTTGACTTATCCTGATACTGGTTGGACTGGTGACTGGCTGAAGAAACAGGATGTACAGTGTAATTGAAATATGAACTCTTTTTGGTTACTGAGGAATCAGGTCATAACATTGCTGTTTTGTAGCAGCTGCTTCAGTGAGGTAGACATTGAGACACTTCAGTCACAGAATATCAAGAGAAAGATCACAGGGGCAAACACTGCACACAAACACTTCTTCAATGGTCAATACACATTAATTACCACAAAGGAACACTTTCACCTGAAAATGCTGTAATCACTGCAACCATCTTTGTAAAAGATTTTCAGTACTAATGAGGTTATCATTCCATAAAGACTGACATCATGGGGGCATTAGAAAAGTCAAGTGGTACATTTTCAACATGAACAGTCTTGGAGAGAGAAAAAAATGTCTATTTAACACACAAAAGTATTATAATGTGCTGTTAAACAATACATAAGATTATTAATCCATGTACACCTAAATATACACAAAAGGTTATAGCTTATACCTAAAGTAGGTATGCAGTCATATACAGAACATGAAATGTGACATACCAGCAGTCGTGATGACATCACACATATTTACCTCAATGAAATACTTGAAATACTTGAAATACTTGGCCAGAACCATATAAATGTACAAATATCTCTTGTACAAAGAGGACCACATTTCTACAAATATATTGAATGCTTTTCAACAATAGCAGCAAAACAGTTATCATCGCTTTGAATATTTGTCTTTAGCTCATAATTATGATAAATATATCTCAAGATAAGAGTCTGCACATTCTTACCTTACATAGTTGTACCAATAAGCCAACTAACACTGTTTACTGTCTTTAAAAATATTATTCAGAGTGATTGCTAACAAAACTGCAAAAATGTGACTGACATAAAATGTTCTATGTATAACTAAAGTGAATAAATTATCTAGTTCAAATGTTATGACTGTAACAGTCACAAGTCCACACAAGAGCAGTTAATATTAACAGTCTACACAAGTCTGTTGTAAGCTTTTGAGTATGTGAGTGCTTACAGTATAATCCCATACAATGGAAATGTAAACTTATGAGATGGCACAGGCTGATAAACTAACAGTCTAAAAATTCCAAAAGCTATTTTGGATGTAACAGTTCTTGTCATTAACTTTCATCCCCAGAAATACTAAAAATAGTTCAAGAAGGTGCTAAAAAACTAAATTTCATGATCATGATTTTTGATTGCAAATTAATTGTAACAACCTATGGCTACTGATTGTTTATTTGTCTTTTAGAAAACTATCTTTAGTGGCCCTTGAATCTTTTCTGAACCATGCTCAGGTAAATTACTGAACATCACAAACTTACACTAACCTGACACAGGTATGTTTAATCCTGTGATTTAGGTTGAAAAGGAAATTGTAGTTGCTATATCAAGATTCCAGGAGGTGTCTGTCTATTTTTTTAACTGACCATGCTCACATGTGCATAGTCAACCTCTGCTTTTAGTACGCTCACAGGAAATATCAATACATTTAGACAGTCATTAAGATAGTTTGAGGAAATACATTTAGTAAGTACTTTATGTACAAAGCAGATCTTGCTTTTGAAGTTTCAACCATAAACTATCTATGTCCCGGATTTTCAATGATCAAGCTATTACGTATCTCTGACTACATTCTCAGACTACAGTTATACAAAGCTACCAAAGTTAGGACTGTTTGGACAGCCCGTAGACAACTCAGCTGAGGAGATTTTCCCTTTGGTGGTCCCATGATTAAGGCCCTCAATCTTTCAAAAGATTTTTTATAAAGTTGCTTTACATCTGGTGAAACTCCATAGGAATCGTTGTTACATATGGTGTTTCAGTGTATCTTGTGAATCTACCTCCTTCTCAGCTGGACTCATGTTCTCCGTTCTTGGCCCAGCCTCTGGTCATGGCTGACACAACAATGCTGTACATGTTGAGCCAGGCCTGGCTCAGTGATGCTGTGTATGCTAGGCCCAGGCTGCTCTGAAGCATATACAGCAGGGACTCTCCAACCACCTGATGAAAGAATCCAACCAAGCAATCAATGATCTGGCAACTCTGTGTAACTCTTTGAGCCCACTGTCAATCATTTTGACTTTTAACCTTCATAGCTGCTGTATGTAATTTATATCATGTATCAGACTTTAAAAGCTGTAACAAGTCTACTTACACCAAATGACTGGGTTTTGACCCCAACTGCCTGATGCTTCCTGCCCAGGTTCAACAAGAAGTCTTCCAAAGTATGTAGATCATCAAGATGGCTGACAGCTGCATCAATCACCAACATTACCTGCAGAGACAAACAACTGCTCTTGACCAGGATTTCTGTAAAAGTAGGACTGGACCAAATCTAAATGAAAATGAGCATTATTCTATTCAGCCAAAAGAACCACAAGTCCCAAACCAACAATCTTTAAATCTAATAAACAATCTTTGTTTATCAGAACTGTACCTTGCAGAACTTATAAATGGCACAATCCTGTACCAGGCTGGATTGGCATGGCTTACTGTTGGTAATGTTTAGATCAGGGCTATTCAAATTTGCTTAGAAACCTGTGGAATTTAGTTACAACCCCTGCACTTAAACTCTTGCCTGTAATTTCCAAGTAATCCCAAAGTCATTGAACTTGTTCAGGTATGTTCGACTAAGACTAAACTCTAGGATGTTGGCCCTCCAGGGTCAAATTTCAGTGCCTGGTCTAGATGGTAACCCTTTTGCTGTAAATACATTCAGCTTCTGGGCTTACCTTGGTAACATGCTCAAGGAATTCTGGGCTGGAGAGGCATTCAGGTGTGAGACCGCAGTTTCTGTTGTAGTTAAAGAGATCAAGGAGTGCTGGGTCCAGTTCAAATAACCTATCAAAGAAATTTAGTGCATCATTGCATCGACATGCACATCTTCAACACAACAACTGCTTTTTCACATATCATTGCATACTCCAACAACAACCTGTATTCCTTTTTGTCACTTCTAAATCACTTTTACTCCTTTCAAAAAATGTGATCCTTGGAAGTGAGTTTGAAAAGGAACACTTAGGAAAGTGAGACCTAGAAGCATCTTCCACTGAGAAGGTGATTTTGATGAAAATGATCTTGCAGCTCCCTGTCGCCAAGCAACAATTCAAGCATCTTACTGAGCTGCGGAACAGACAGCGGGAGACTGAAGGAGGATTTTTGATAGATTTGAAGAGATTTGAAATAAATGCTCTAGTTGTGTATTAATAGTGTTTGTGTAGCTCAACAGTTCTTGGCAATGCAAAGGCTGTAGGTTTGATTCCAAGGGAACACATACATTGATCAAATGTATAGGACATGCACTGTAAACTGCTTTGGAAAAAAGCCTCTGCAAAATAATCTTGCCAACCTTTGCATTATGACAAACAACCATGCTCAGTTTTTATGCATATATCATGTGATTTATAATAATATTTTTATTTAACATTTATTTATGTAACAAACATTTTTTTACATTTATATGCAAATGCATTTTACATGATTATATGCAAATGCATGTACTGTGGCCCTAAATGACACACAGCCCTGTTTTACAACTTTCTACATAAACATAGATCTGCATAAACATGTAGATCTGCGCAGCATCATCTGCACAGCATCTCTGGCTGTAATATTAGCGTGTTGTCCGTGGCAGCATGCAGCGTGATGGATACATTACCTTGTAAACATAACGATTCCGTGTGGCACCTTGTTCTTTCCCAGGCTCTCCCAGCTGTCCCGGATCAGCCCCTTTTCTTTCTCAGAGAGCTTCTCCATTGTAACTCTTGGTAATGCTGTGATCTGCTGTCGACTTTTAATGATGCGGTATCAAAATCTGTGTCCTTCAATTTAATGCAGACCCTCCTGAATTCCCATTTCCAGATCTGAGCTGACAGTTTTGCTCTTCACGTTTGATCTACCTGTCACGAGACAATAAATTCAAATATCATTCGCCAAGGATAAATAAGACATTGGACAACAGGTAATAAGAAAATTCCATCAAATGCGCTACAAAACTCTCAGCTGTTTTCAATCCAGCTGAATTTTGCTTTCCCACTTTTACCCAATACAGAACAGAAGAAATCCCAACTTAACCCTGACTTTATGCTCATAATTAACAGTGTGAAGGCTGACATACCCCTCTTTTGCTGCTATAGAGGTGACCTTCTTCTCTCAGTGGCTTCGTCTCTCTCTGGCATTAGGATTTGTGTTGGTTCACTGCGAATATGTATATGTCAAGCCTGCTATCCTTGTGTTTGCTCTCTCTCTTTCCCTCTCTCTTTTCTTCTTTGCTCCCCCCACTCTCTCACACACATAAAAACACTCACTCAGTCACTCACTTTATTCTGTATCTCTCCCTCTATCTTCTCCCTCTCCCCGTCTTGTTTAATGTAACCTCATAAATGTTGCTTGTTGTGGGTTTAAAGTGATGACATTGAAATTTTTAAATATGTAAACAGTTATTTGAAATTGCTAAGGATAGGCAAGGTATGGTGTCTTTTCATTTTCAGCACAGTCTAATGCACCTGAATGCTTTTATCCGTAGTCAAAAAGTGTTTATATATACAGTAAACAAAAGACTGAAGGGAATGATCTCCAGATCTTCTAGTAATAGGACTTGTTATGATGCATAGCTCCTCCTACAGGTGAGAGTCTGGCCTTCAACAAAAAATAACACCTACAGATCTTGAGCCTGCATTAATAATAATAATAATAAGAAGAAGAAAAATCTTGAAAATGAAATAAATACATTTTTACATACAAAATTCTAATGATCAGATTTTTTAATCAAAAAATAATAATAATGCTGGTGTGTGTTAAACTCACAGGGAAATTCTAAGTGAGCTTATTTCTGTTTAATTAGAACCCAAAATGGTTTTGCAGTCTTGAAAACAATTTTTGCCTATAAACTGTGGACCACAAAGAACTTTATATCTTGTAGTTTTATATTTTGTAAAATTCTGAAAAGCATTTTATACTGATGTTTTCGAAGAAGCCAAAAACCAATACATTAACATGAAGATACTAATACATTCAACATTCAGGTTTTTGATATCCAACAAATCTGTGCAGATAATAACACCCACTGAACAGGTTAAGAAATTAAGCAATTGATTAAATCATACATTTGGTGATGCATGACATAATCAGGTGCTGTAACCTGAGTGACTTCATCCAACACCTAAGTCCAAATGATCAGACTATATTTAATACACACTTCAGATATGCACTAATACCACTAATAGACTGTTTTCTGAATCTGTGAGCATCTGTGTTTATGAGCTTAGATGTGGAATTTAAGGCACAAAACTGCTGATGCTGCAGGGTCATGCAATAGATGAGATGTAAACCCCAGCCTCCTTTAAAGTCATTTAAAAATAGCTGTCAATTTTTTTTATTACATTAATATAATTGCAATAATCACAAGATCGCAAGAACTCCTAAGCTTCCTATTTTTGGAAACAGAAGTTAAACGTTATGTCCAAAATGATTCAGAGCTAAATATATGTTATCAATGTAAGGGACACCTGTTTTTAAAGCTATAGACCCAGAGCACTTGATGATAGTGTGACAGGAGAAAGCGTAGTTGCAATGGTGACTAGGCAATAGTACTTGAACTTTCAGTTATCTGGCACTCAAAGCTCAAGACAGGGCCTGTCACTTAAACATTGTGTTCGGTGCTCCTAGTGACTAGTGTTTCAGAATGTGCAAGAATCATATAGGGTGTACAGTTTACCAGTCAACTTTATTGACTGTATATATTTAACAGAAACCAGTGACACATGACAATTTTGCTTTTTCTTTTTCTAGTTTCAAATGAGTAACAAGAGGCTAAAGCTGCTACATAAGATTTAAAATATATGTTATTATATGTTAAATATACATATGTTACTATGATATGATAAAATATTTAAAATATTTGTGCTTTATATATTCCTTTATGTTTATATGTTTGCTTTATATGTTACAACAGTAACCTCTGTTCTCTAATGGAGGGAATGAGACGTGTCAATTACGTGACAAGGTTTCGCCCTTGGGAGCCCAATCACATCTGATATTTTTAGAAAAGCCCAATGGACATTGGTGAATGGAATTTGCGTGCCACTCTCTGGCCTGGATATCTGAGTGTAAAAGGAGCCGGCTTGCACCATTTATTCAGAAGCATTCAAAAGCGATCAGTGAGCAGTTCAGCATTGTGGCAGAATGGACACAACATCTCATTCCCTTAATCAGGGAACAGAGGTTACAGTCATAAACAAGACATTCTGTCACTCACTAGATGTTGTGTCACTGACATGACACTAGGGCTCCCTATACTAAACACCCCCAATGAGTTAGGAGGTAGGCAATCTCACTCCCCTCACTACAGATGTGGAGGAGAGCATTCACTTTGGGTAGTCAGAGCCTGTGGCCTTTTCCATTATTCTCTCAATTCTACCCAGCTCCTAGAACTATGTCTGGTTGGGCCAGTAGAGTGCAACTAGTAAGACCTGTTCTCAATCCTCCCTGACCTTGCACAGTGTCTGCATAATGAGACTCACTAGGGTACGAGGAATCAGGACAAGGAACATCAACATTCACATGGACAATGACCCTTGCAATGAGGACATTATCCATTCACAAACGATGCCACAGTGTGCCGCCAACCCAAACATTCAAGGCACCAATAAACCAGCCATATTCATTGACAGAAAGACTTTTTAAAAGATGAGAAAGATGAGAAAGATGAGAATGAAAAAATTCACTCTTTTAGCACTGTAACTGCACAAGCTCAGCATGAGATGAGGTGAGCAAACCTCTGATCTACCTTCACATCAGGAGCTCTAGGAAAGAAAGCAATGAAGTCCCCCTGTCTTGAAGAGGTAATAGGACATAAACTCATTTATTCGGCTCAAAAGAACAAAGTCTGAATAAATGGTGAAAATTCCTCCTATATCCGGATACCAACATGCAAATTTCATTTGCCAATTTCCATTAACCTTTTTTAAAAACATCAGAGGAGTTTAATATCACAAGAGTGAACACCTACTGTCACATCCTCAACGCAATATGCGTTGAAAAAATGAAAAAATGTATTCCATCATAATACAAAACTATTTATAAATGGTGATCAGCGTTACACTTTTTACACCATATAATTACTCGTCCACACTTAAAAAAAACTTTGCTGCCTTAAATTTTTGTTTAATCAACTTGGCTTTACAAGTCATTTCAACTTAATAGTTTAAATCCTGACTAGTGTAACTTGCAAAAATAAGCAAATTTTCAACTATTTTTAATAAGTTACAGCAAAGAGTAAGTTGAAATGACTTGTGCAGCCACATTGATTAAACTTAAACTTTTAAGGCAGTAAAGTTTTTTTTATGAGTAGGAGTCTTTCTCAGTGTTGCCAGTCCCTCAACCACAGAATTTACAATAATCCTCAAATGTACAACACTGAAAATCATATTTTATTCAAAAGCGTGATTTAAGCCTTAAAATGTACTGGATACTGCATGGCTCATTTAAAGTAATTATGTTCCAACTGAAGACTGTCATGTTACAGCAAAAGCTCAAATTATGCCTTTAAAATGTTCTAAAATAACTCAAAATGCTGGAACTTTCCATCTGTTTACAGAACTATGAATTCATTTGATCCTTACAAACAGGAGATCACAGAAAATGTAACTACAGCTGAAGGAATGTTCACTAGATAAAGCCAGCTGGAATAAAATTCCCTTAATGTGTCCAAGAATTGCTTTTAATGCAAAAATGTCCTGAGCTGTTTATTGAACCAGTTCTAGCTCTCAGAATAACTTGACTTTAGAATGAGAATTTCAGATGGGTCTTGAGCAAAGGGGAGTTGTCACAGAATGTCATTTGTGTATTTATTCAAATCCAGTTTTGTGAATAAAGCTTGCCTCTGTGACAGTTATAGATCATAATTATAGCAATCTTTCAGAATCTTGTTAGACAAACTCTAGGTGAAAGGTGTGTTCGTGCCAGGGAAAGGCCTCCCCGATTTACCATCTGCAAACTTTGAGGGAGCCCAACAGCAGACCCAAGTGCTGTTTATGTGGTTTATAAGATTATTTAATGTGCAGTAAGTAGAACTCAAGCAAATATATTTTAATATGCAGTTCCTCTAGTTGCCAAGTATTTATTTTATTTTTTTCTTTGTGTCCGTAAATCCCTAACATATTTCCAATCATAAAATGAAACTTGCTTTTGATATTCATTTTAATAATGTTATGACAGCCAAATGGAATTCCCCTACATAATCCCCTTTGTGGTATAAGACATTATACAAAAAAACTCAGCAGTATGAACACCAAAGTTGCTTCACCAATACAATTTGTAAAATTTACATGTTAAAAACTATAATAACTATAAATCCCCTTTACAAAAAACCTTTAAGAAAAGATATTAAGAAAATATGTGTTGTAATTACCAGTGCAAAATACTTGCCCTAGCAGACATTACTATTTAAGTTAAAAAAAATGAATACAACACAACAAACAATGTTTTAAACACTGAAATAATTAAAGGAACAATCTGCCATTAATTTAGCGTCCAACCACAGTGGTCCCCCTGCACAAATGACATATGTACCACAAACATCTTCTGTCAGTACGTCTTCTTTTTTGGTTTCCATTTCCCCCTTTGTGCTCCTCTTATTTGACGCTGTCTTCCCCACTTCCTGCACCGTAAATAACATTTGTTAGAACCCCACATATATGTATGACCACTACATCATAATATTTGCATGGTTACTTTTCTCTTATGCCAATAACAATAAAGCGTAGTATTCATAAATGACGGTCCATATGTCATAACCACAAAATATTTAGTATTTCCATTGAGTAAGATGTCTATTTAGTTTATATGGTATGTTTTATTAAAGAGGAAATACAATCACAGCTCTCAGCTAAACTGGGATAAATGCTTTAAACACACTGTAAAATTACTGCAGCAAACTGATTTGTTCCACTCTGTTACATTTATAAAATATAATACACATACATACAGTATTACAAAAGAGTTCTTGTGCCTGATCTGAATGGTATAACGGAAAGTAATCTGTGATTCTTTATTTAAAATTAGTACAGTCATGCCTAATGATAGTACCACAGACAAACATTAATTTGTCCTCAACCTAACATATATTTAAATGGATCGTTTAATGAAGACATGTATAATTAAGGGTCACCAGGGACCCCAGTCAGACACAATCTGAAAAAACAGCTTAAAGAAACACAAGAATAAATAGAAAACAGGAGTCACATTTTAAAGAGTTTAGAAAAAGGCATCTTCAAAACACTGTTTATAGTGTGAGAGAGTACAAAGATGCAACGTAAGCAACATAGTAGCCAAAAAGACAAAAATACCATTTCAAAAATACTGCTGACTGATTGATTCTTATAACATGCAGCTTTTCAACAGAGTAACAGACAGACATTCAACAAACAGACTAAATATCTATAACTTTTTTATTGTGCAAAAAAATCCTCACAAAAAATAGGGCCTGTGGATTACGCATAATAACAAATCCATTGCTCACAGCAGGTGATCTGAAGTCAGACAGTAATTGTTTTGAAGTTTATTGGCATTTAATTTTCATTAATTAACAAAGCACAAAAAACAAAACATTTAACAAAAATAATTTAACAAATGTAAATTTAACCAAAAAATTTATTGAAGTTTTTACACAAGCACTTTGATGGTTGCAGTGGGTGTGCTTAAAATGGGATGAACATAAAATGCAAAGAGTGTACCATGCTAACATTATTAATAAAGGCCTATAGCCTTGAGAGGCTTCATCGCAATTCATCCCTTTTCAAGCACTCCTTTTAAAAATATATATTTTAGTTATTAAAGAAATATTAAAGGTAATATTCAAAAATGCATTCAAATAATTAAAAAAATCTAGATAAACTACTCAACCTTACTAATCCATATCAAAACGTTTTTTTAGAAAAACCTTTTCTAAAAATTGCAAAAAAATAGATTTCTGGTCAGTAATCAATAAACTAGATTACTAGATTAACTAGATTAGTTTATTGGTACAGGCATTTACATGTGTCAATACTTGGTTGTTCAATTTCAGAAAATCTCTCAATGTACCTGGGACACCTGTTCAAAGAGGCCAAGCTCCTATCTCCTTTAGTTCTCCTTCATAATCTTTACTCTCTATAGATCAGCTTGCCTACATTAACATACAAGGACTTACAATCAGCTATTACATTCATGATAATGTGTTACTGTATTAAACAAATGTTCTATGCTGTACACTTCATTATGCGTACAGTATTGCAATTACAACTGACATCACTACAGCAAAGCACTTAAAAGCACAAATGGAATGCTTATGTTTATGTTTTAACTAAGTCAGTTTGTGTGTATCACTGGGTTTCCCAGCTCTACAGGCTCATAAGTTGAAAGACTGTATTATAGCATTGTACAGACAAGGTTAGTAAGTGAATGTATCACACTAGTTTCAAGTTAACATATAATGTTTATTCTTAGGGTTAGGCTATACTTTTTTGTGGATATGTTAATGTTTATTTAAATGCAGTAAGTGTCTTACCCATAGGTTTGTTTTTTGGTGCATTAAGCATGATTTTTATTTCTTTTAAAGCTTTCAAAGTCTCCTGAGCTCTCAGATGAATGTGAATCTATCTCTGCTGCTCCTATTCTTAAAAAGAATTTCAATTGACTTAAATGTCATTTGTTTGTTCACACACAAAGGTACTGCATGACATTAGAAGACCTCGAAGACAGCCTGCCTTGTTGTATGGACTACTTTAATGGTACTTTAGTGGTGTATGACTGTATGCCTGTCAATTTGCACCACAATTGCGGTGTGGCACTTTTTGGTTTCTGAAGTGTCAGAGCGAGAGTTTACAGCCCGACATGCAGTTTGCAATAAACAATGACTGTAACCTGGTGATCATTAATGTCTTGCAACATTTTCTTCTAAACTGAATGACTTTAAAATTCAAATATAATTTAAAAATTAAATTCATAAAAAATTCATCACAAATTATGAAAGATTTTTCCTTTAAAGTGAACTATTACTTTAAATAATATTTATAATATATACACAATATATAATATAAATATTGCCTTATTTTTGCTCATCATCTCTTATGATGAGATGATGCTTTTTATCTCTTCAGATAAAAAGCACATTTTAATTGTTGAGAGAACCTGAAGTCTGAGATAGCTTTCGGTATTGGCTTCCTCACACAGACAGGTTCTGTTCATTCACTTTAATTGGCAGAGACCATCTCTTCCTTTTTTGTTTCCTCTCCTCCCTCTTATAGAATCTGAAGTTCTTCTTAATGGGCAAAATCACAACCTTGCTTCCACAAACACTTTTGTGATGAATTACCTTTGAAATAAGGAAGAGGATTGCTTTTTGTATACTTGTTTATATTTTTAATGATCTAGAGGCTAAATTAACAGCTGCTAGGAACCACACCTTTACTTGTATGTTAGCTAATGTATTTAACACATCTAAGAGAGAAATTACCTGCAATGTCTGTGAACCTCAGAAGGCTCTGCAGAAGCCTCTTGTCCAGACCATCCTGGTGCTGAAGCTCTAAAGGCTCCAGCTGCTTCTTGTGTGAGGCTTTCAGAGCCTCTAAAGTAACTCAGTGTCTAAGTTTCCTGTCCTCAGAAACAGACAGTATTGTTTTGGAAACTTGCACATTGCCTCTCTTTTTAGATTGAGGCCAATCAAAAGTAGGACAAATCTGAATTGAGAATTTACATTAAGTTTGTTTGTTTGGTTGATTGATGAATCAAATGGACCTGAAAGAAATGTTTATTAACCACATCTTTCAGAGAGAGAGAGAGAGAGAGAGAGAGAGAGAGAGAGAGAGAGAGAGAGAGAGAGAGAGAGAGATGTAATTTTTCAACAATTTAATGCACATTACACAACATTTTTTCAATGTTTTGTGTAGCAAAAACATAGTCAACTTAATTTGTTTATTTTGTACACTAAATCATATGTTCTTGTTAGAGTATAAGGTACAGACAGATGTGAAATAGAAACAAATTATGGACTGAATTGTCTGCTTATAGTAACGCTCTGTTATTTTATCCGCCACACTGCAGTCAAACGCGTTTCAGTGTCAATTATAAGAAATGTTAAACAATTAGCCTTCATTTAATGCATAAACTTGTGACCTTCGTTTCCTTGACAACGTAAACTTCCCCGCAAACTTTGCCTTATTTCCCCCTCAGCAGCATCATCATGACCATGGTGTGATCAGGCTCGCAAAGCTTTGTTTTAATGCATATCAAATATGCCCATCAATAAAACACAGAGTGATAAATGCACTCCAAGCAAGATCGAAATGAAGAGAAATGAACGCTCTGTCCTCCAGAGCGATGAATGGCGCAAACGGGAACACGCGTTCATCAAGTCACGCTTTAGAAGAAGAGCCGTGAAGTGAAAGTTGTTAAAAAAAAACAAATGTGGAAGTTTAGCGGCATAGTACAGTGTGCTGTGTGTTTTTGTTTTGTTATATAGAGACGAATTAAATGCTTCTGGAAATGTTTGTGCTTTGTTTTATTTGTTTGAGTGGCTTTTAAATTGGAAGGACTGCAGCGAACAGAACTGTTACGTATTCATCAGTAAACATGGCTGGGCGATAGTGCAAACCGTTAATGTCAACATCAGGACTGTTTAAACGGGGGCTGTTTAGTGTTTTTTTCTGGGCTGGTTAGTTATAACAGGTTACTGTGAGAATGTACACGTTCACTAAACTTAAACTAGCTGTTGCGGGTTTGGGACGGCGGTGTGTTGCAGTGCGGACTCTCAGTGCTGCACGCGCAGTGAGCAGAGGATTCGCGTCCTCAGAGCGCGAGGAATCCAGCGCAGCTGAGAACGATCCGTATGACGTCATCATATCCGGCGGGGGAATGGTGGGCACCGCGATGGCGTGCTCATTGGGTGAGTGTTGTTGGCGTTACATGGATATACTGAGTGCAATGCACCCTGTCCGCCTCTGCATCTCGTATCCATTCTCCCTCGCTGTTCAAGTACAGTGCCGTCTAACTTTGCACTTGCAATGAAACGTCCTGCAGATGTTGTCATTTTTGTTGATGAACGTATTTAGCCGGAGGTGATGGGTGCGATTGAGGTTTTAGAGCAATGTAACACTCTACAGTAAGCCAAATGCAGTAATTACATTTTATGCACACAGATCGGAGTTCTTTATCAAATGCATCAACAATATCATGTTAACCCGTATACTTTGCAAAATACCCCAAAGACAAGAACCCTTTATTTTCTTGCAGGTCTAGATCCAAATCTGGCAGGGAAGAAGATTCTTCTGTTGGAAGCAGGTCACAAAAAAGTGATGGACAGGGTACCCGAGATGTACAGTACAAGGGTCAGCTCCATCAGCCCAGGCTCAGCAACACTTCTTAGTGGTACATGTGTACTTTGAAGTTGTTTTGTCCCCAAAGTTTCAAAGCTTTCATATTTGGTTGTTCTGTGCAGAAACTTCTGGAACAAGAGAAGCGTTCCTTTCGAGTACATCAAACATGCCAAGAACACTTATATCATATTTCATCTCAAAATCATTAATGAAATGTATATTTTTTTTTCACAATTAATGGCAATTAAACAAACACTGAACACAAACAAATACTGTTATTTTTTTAACCGTAGGACATTTTTGTTGACTTTAGGTTGGAAATACCAATACCATAGATCTAAGGCTAACCAGCAGATCAAATCTTTTACTTGTGTGTTTTAATGTAGTTGTGATTCATAAAATACTAAAGGAATTACAAAAAGGGCTTGGATTTCTTTGTTTTTCCAAAAAATCAATACATTTTGAAGAGAAATGTATGCCCAGGTCAGTATTTTACTTTCCAGATCCTTTGCCTGGCTGCATTGTGTGCTCTGTTGAAATATATACTTTACAATTCTCTCTACATCTGTTCAAAGAACACATGTTTACATTATGTACAATACACATCATTTGGAAGAAGCACTAAGGGTAATTATGTGGCACAATTCATCAAAAGGCCTGTGTGGAGGAAAAGTACATCTGTTCCAATCAAAGCTTGAAATTGTACACTCCTGCTATTAAGCCTATTTACAGCGATGATTGTATAGGAAAGACTCGCTGGTAAGTAGGTCAGTAGGTAGCTCTCTCTGTCTTTCATGCACAGTAGAAGAGGGATTGTGCTGAAAGCTGCATTGCTTCTTTCCATTACTAACCCTGCTATCTTGGCTTCTTTGTTGGTTACACTGTGGGGCATGTCCATTTGTACTACTTGTTGTCAGGGTTTGCGCATAAAGTGATGTTTTAACAAATGTCTATGTAAAATGTTAATGCAAATTTCTATTAGTATTTACAGTGAGGCTGGTTAGGACTTATTTGTCATTTAGTTTCCTTGAATATGTTAAAGGGGGCATTAAATGTGGGACAAATGCTTTATTGTGCCTTAATAATTGTATCCTTTGATGTTACAGGTCTTGGGGCTTGGGACCATATTGTCAATATGAGATGCAAGCCATATAATAAAATGCAGGTCAGTAAAATTAGACTTCTTGTTTTATTAGCCCCAAAAATAATGGCAGCAGTACCATGCTACAGTGATAGTATCATATGGTAATGATGGAGTACTAAATTATTAACATATTCATGTACCATGGTATGTACTTGGCACAATATTGTGGTACTTTATTTGTAAATTAAATAAGCAGATATAATATGCTTTGAAACACACATAAATCTTAAAATTGTTGCTCCATAAAGAAAAACACGTTTATGAGCACCCAACAATGCACCACAGTCAATTACCTTCTCATTTTCTTAAGGTCAGGCGAACACTTCATTAAAAACCACTGTCTGTGTTGCTGTCATCTTTCTGTCAGGAGCCACCCATAAATGAATGCTTTAGAAGCACAACTCCAGAACAAAAAACATACAGAGATACAGAACCTCAAACTCCTCAACACAAAGTGACAGTTAAGCTCGAGTTTGATCGTGACCACAGAGAGTTGTATTAGAGTCTGATTTTGCGGGCTGGCTTAAATCTTTGTTTAAGTTTCAAATTGCAATCTTACTTCTGTGTCTACTAATTATGAAGATTCATATGAAAAGCAGTGGGAGGAATTAGAAGCTGTGGAGAGTGCAGAGATCAGCAGTAAACGAACCCTTCGTTTTCTACGCTGTGGTGGGAAAGCTGGTTTCTCCTGTAAGATGTGGCCTTTTCACTCCCAAAATGAAAACCTGTGGTTCCTGAGCAAACGAAGGCATGTCATCAGTGCAGTTTATAGTGATGTTGCTCACCCATATTACCTTATGATTTTTGTTTGTGTGTGTGTGTACGCATTTCTGTCCAAACAAGGAATGAAATTGCAAAGGAACTGAGGACTGCCTAACTAGGTTCCCTCTTGTTCTTCAATTAAATTTAAGCGGTTGAGGAAAGTGACTAAAACGGGTTTGGGAAATGCCATGTACCACTAAAAGTGTTTTTTAAGTGTAGAGGTTCCCCAAAGTGTTATCAGAATTTTTTTTCCAGAGCAGTCCAAACCTTTTCTGGTATCTCTGTTGCAAAAATAATCATGTTAAAAGGGTCATTTTGGCAAAGGACGGGCAATTTTGCCGTGGCTGAAAGTACATAGCAACTCAGAAACTTATCAACAACAGTATTTTTCCTATGTGTAAAATCCTCATAATTGTGGGTTGGTCACGTTTTAAATCTTCCACGTAACCATGTATCAAAAATTGCAAAACCACTACTATTAGTGGTTTCAGCATGGGCATATAACTAGTAGGATTGAATCTTTGTTTTGCACCATGTTCCCCATAGATTCTATTGTTTGTCTTTCACCTAGGTTTTTAAAAAATATGTACGTCAATCACCAAGACATTTTTGCTTTGACAACTACCCCATTATTTTATTACATTTCAGGGCATCCAAAAAACATGGCTTTTAACTGTTTTAACCAACACCCATTTAAAAAAATTAGCTTGACAATAATGTTCGCATATTTGTTACTTATTATTGGCTTAACTATAAATACAGACATAAATCGCCACAAAGAATGAAATTTAGTTTTTCTCCCTTCCCCCAATGCACATACAAAGTCAACCGTGCAACCTCAAAGGCTGTTGGTGGTTTTTGCTGAACCTAGTTTGATGTTTGGTTAGAGTATCTGGCAAAACTCTTTGCTTTGTAGAATGGCTTTGATGTGTTTAAGTTCAGTGAGGCACGTGCTCTTTTGGAAATCCATAAATAGGGTCTAAGTGGTTGCTTAAGGATAGAGTTGTAAACCACAGCAATAATTTGGTCTCTTGCTTTAGGTTTGGGATGCTTGTTCGGATGCCCTGATTACATTCGATAAGGAGAATCTTCAGGACGAGATGGCATACATCGTTGAAAACGACGTCATTGTGGCCTCCCTCACTAAACAGTTGCAGACTCTCTCTGGTAATGGACACAATTTCATGTTTGCTATAGAGACTAATTGTGGTGTTTGTTCTTGTAATCATTGCTTTGATTTGTCTCCAGTATGCTGTGTGCTTTGATCCTTACATGATAATTGATGCAGTGCTGTTTTTGCTGTGCTATTTCTGTGTCTCTCAATGTTCCCCCCAGCAGGAGCCTGTACACTCGGGTGCTGAGTGGACACTCTGCTAATTGGTTTTAGGGATGGCTTGGCAAATGATGTCACCGCAAGCCATTCCTTCCTCTTTTGGCAATGTGATTATTTGTACTCGTTCTTTCTGAACATCTTTCTTCTACCCCCCTTTTTAAAGATTCCACTTCTTTGGATGCATCCATGTTTTTCCTGCTATTTCGATCATCCAGCACATTACTTTTGGTGGTAGTTAGAAGCCCCACGAGAATTGCCACCCTGTTCATACACGTGCAGTGGTCTATTGACCCATTTAAAAAAACCACATTCCTTTCCAGTCGTAGCATCTTGCTCGCTTAGGGTGCCCAAGCACGGATGGCGTTTTACTGTAACATTTTGTTGTTGTAATTAACTAAACTGGTCCAAGGCTCTGCATTTGAAATTTTGGCTTTTCCATGCCATGCTCTGTAAAACTGCATATTTTTAAAAACAAGGCTTTTTAAAACACATCTTACATTTAACAGATGTGTGGTAGCACGTGTGTATTCACGTGTGTGTGTCTCAAGCTTTAACTGTTTTTTTAACAGTCCTCTATTTCTGCTGAAGGACTGAACAGAAAGTACTCACATATACCAGCAAACATCAGCCAGCTGTTTTGTTTATGTAACTGCTTTTTAATCAGCAGAGGAAGCCAATATTTCTCACAAGAAATGGTGTTCAATTTAGTGGACAGAACAGTCTCCAAGTCTAAAACGTAGGCGTAATTCTGGATATTTTAATGTGCTAGATGACTGCCAGTGATTCTAAGAAAAGTGGATTTTCTGCTTCCTACACTTTCTTTCTCTGTAGTCTACAAGCCACTGGCAGCTGGTCATATGTATTGCATGGTCTGCTTGTAGATAAACACTATTAGTCAGGTCTGAGTGACTCACCAAAGCCATTAAGAGAGATGTCATTGCTAGCAGGCCTCAACCAGAGAAAGGGAAGCAACTTGTGTTTTATGAGGTGGTTTGCTAATCCTTAATTTTTGACTTCAAACTGTCAAACCCTGTTTGTTTGGAGTTTGTCCCGATTTCTCAAGTGGAACTAAAAGTTTTGACATGCCCTTTTCTTGCAATGGAGCAAATGAATTTTATTTGTCATGTCTCACCTAGATCATGTTGAAGTGCAGTACCGAACCAAAGTGGTGAAATACACTTGGCCCAGGCCTTACCACATTGCTGAGTCCATCCCTTGGGTTCAGGTGACACTGGCCAATGGAAAGACTCTCCATACCAAGTTGTTGGTACGTAGAGCAGAAAAGGGCACAGTGTCATATGCCACACCTCAGAAGTGTTGAAGATTGCTTTTTTCAGATCGGAGCTGATGGTCCTAACTCAATGGTGCGGAGAGAGGCTGGCATCCCCACTGTCAAATGGAACTATGACCAGTCAGCTGTTGTCGCTGTTTTGCATTTGTCTGAGGTAAGATGATCCTGACCAAATTTATTGTGATTTTTTTGTAAGGTAAAATGAAATATAATTATAATTTTTACATTTTTTACTTTTTAAAACATGCTCGAGCCCAACCTTACAATTTTCTTATTAAAGTAATATTAAGGGTTCAGTTAAACACAATCAACAGCATTTGTGGCATAATAGCTTGTATTAAACCCAAAATATTTCTTTGAGTATCATATTGTTTTCATGTTAAAGAAAGGGTTACATTTATGGAAATAAAACGTTTCAAACTCTTTATGTTGATAACTATATAAGTTTTGTATTTCAGCCCACAGAAAATAATGTGGCCTGGCAGAGGTTCCTCCCCAACGGACCTATTGCAATGCTTCCTGTGAGCTGACCCTCAGTGTTTATTTAACTTGTAAATGATGTCAGATTTAAGTAATTTGTTTCATTGGCTCATCGTGATATCACTCAGTGGTCAAATGAAAAACGCAGCTGTATATAATGGTACTTTAAACCCAGACATGGTGTATGTGTCTGCTTTGCAGTTGTCAGACACGGCGAGCTCACTGGTCTGGTCCACCAGTCATCAGCATGCTGAAGAACTTCTGCAGCTGGATGAGGAGAGCTTTGTGGATGCCATTAACTCTGCATTTGTGAGTAAACACCAAGCCCGTTTCCACATATCTTGTCCTTATTAGTGGTGGTTTCTAGTTCAACACCTTATGAGTCCTGTGCTGTTAAATTTTTCATATGTTTATCTAAAGTGTATTCAGGAATCTTTAATAAATCAGGGATATTTGATTGAAATATCAATACTGAATTCTCATAAGTTCGGCTGAGTGCCCTCAACCTGACCCTGACACCCTTTTTGTCTTTTTGTTTGCATTTCCGTCAAAGAAACTCCACTTTTCCCAAGCAGGCTATTTTTACTGGCCTTACTGGTCACAGGCCTTTGCATCTGAGTCACGCTTGCCATCAAAACTGGTTTGCTAATTAAGCCCAAGGTTTGCCAGTGTTGGTCATTACACCATGGAATGTTTTTTCTGCAGACCAAACTCAAATTTGTGGCCTGGTCAGCGTTTTACTTTAATTAGCAATGTTTTTTCTTTGTGAAATACCTTTTTGTGGAAAGCTTTTGTAAATTAAGTGAGAAAAAAAATTGTCACGCGTCCTGTCATTCTAAACAATTATGATTTACTTTCTGCCATGTAACACAAAGGAAGCAATTTTAAATTTAACACAACTTTTAAGAGCATCAGTAGCCAACTCCATAAAGATCAAAACAGCACCTTAAAGTAGTCCATACAACTCATGTGCTATAGTGTAAGTCTTTCAGCCATACAGTAGGTTATTGTGAGACATAAACTGACATCTCATTGATTCTTGCATGTTTTAATAAAAGGAATATACGTTTTCATTTTTGGGTGAACTGTTGTTTTAACCTGCCTCTCCATTCTATGCCATTTTTTTCCTATCTGCTTTAAGCTTCATTATGTGGACAGTTTCTTGCCATCAACACCATATGTCAAGTCTTCTTTTGCCATTAACACCTCTCTTCAATTCAGTTTGTTTTGCTCCCTCCTCAGTGGAGCAATGAGAACCATTCTGAGCTGGTGGAGACTGCTGGCTCTTTGTTCCGCACTGCCCTATCTGTCCTGATGCCTGACAGTGGCTCTGCACGTCAGCTTCCACCTAGTGTGTCAGGAATTGGCCCAAAAAGCCGGGTCTTGTTCCCGCTCGGTATGGGTCATGCCACAGAGTACATCCGCCATAGAGTGGTCCTCATTGGGTACGTTTGTGAGAGGTCTATGAAGTTTTAAATTTTGTATTTGTTGTTCGGAATTTATGGTTGTTTCTCTATGTTTATAGAAATTATAAAAACATAGGTAAGTTTAAAGAGAAAGTCTCTCAGTACAGAGAGTTAGGTTTATACTGTAGACATGTTAAGTGGTTGACCAAGAACTGTAAAGCAGTGATGTATATAGGTTTGTTTATGGCTCCAGAAGTTTCCTTTCAATGTTTTCTGTTTTTTTTCCAGAGATGCTGCGCACAGAGTCCATCCTTTAGCAGGCCAAGGTGCCAATCTAGGGTTTGGAGATGTAGCCTGTCTCACACAAGTTCTTAGTCAAGCAGCATTTAATGGAAGAGACTTTGGTAAGTTCCAGCATCAAGGGCAGTCAAGCCGAATTAATGTATACAATGGATTTACCAACAGACAGCTGAAACAAACAGAAATGTGACCAGAAACTTGAAGAACCACTTCTGGTTTATAATTCTGCTCAGTTTCTGACCTAGGGTCAGGTGTCATTTCATAACTGAGATGTCTTTTTGGTTTAGAAGAGCCTAGTGGAGCTACAGTATCTTGGTTTGCATTAAGGTCTTTTCCATGTCCTTAACCATGTTTTTACTGGGGTACTTTTTAGTATGAAAAGAACCAGTTTTCCTGGAACAGTATACAGTGTTTTTATGATTGCTGCTCGCTTCCAAGAACTTCCCATGACTTTCTTTGCTGCCACAAATAGAAATTTTGTTATGAAAAATGTTGACATCAGTTTCTTACAACATCCTATATATATATATATATAGTTGCTTTGTAGTTGATAGCAATATTGTAGCCACTTGTATGCATATGCTTGTATGTTAGCTTTGGAGGGGATGAAAGGCAAGTTATTACGTATTTCTGATTACAAAGCATGGTTCTCTTTGGAATAATGTGCATTGATAATTTTTCCACAATAGGACCAGAAAGTATGTGTAATTATGTGATATTTAATAATTAATTAACTAAAAAACTGCTGAGAGTGACGAATGTGTAGAACTTCAGGTTCTGTTTTTGACCTGTTAACAACAAAATGCACGGTTACATTGTATTTATGCCTAACACTAAGGTCAGCTCTTGAAGAAACAATTGTGTTAAAAATGTTTTAAATTCATATAGTTAGGGTTAGGGTTAGTTTAACCTTGTGCCTTTTGAATGACAGGAGCCATGCAGCACTTGTTGGAGTATGAAACTGAACGCCAGCGACACAATCTTCCGATGATGGCAGCCATTGACCTCATGAAGAGGCTCTACTCCACTAATGCGGCACCTATGGTTCTGCTTCGAACCTTTGGCCTTCAGGCTACCAACGCGCTGCCACCTCTTAAAGTATGATCACATCTTTATCTTTCTCCTCTTCTGCTGTTTCCGCAGTTCTTTTATAATATTAAAAAAGTGTAATTTTTATTTGTAATTCTAAAAGGATTGACTTGTACAGCTTGGAAAACCATGTTCCTGCACCATATTCTTTAACTTAGCATCTTGTTTTAGATCTGTGGCAGTCCTCTCATGTTTCCCTTCCTCTATGTCATCCGTGGCTCTCTCTTCTCTCTGTTCTGCTTCCAGCTTCCCATTGAGCTTTTTTCACCTCTCCAACTTTTGCTGCCTTTTTCACTCTTCCTTTGACTTCTTCCTCTCTCTTTAACCCCATCACCCCCCAATGCCCCCTCCCATCTTGTCTTCTGATTACATGCCTTTCTACTCTCATCCGTGCCTGTAATTTACATGGTCAGGAGCTACTACTATGGCTATGTTTAGCCCTAAATTTACTGTTACCGAAAGTGTGTGGGTGGGGTTGCAGGACCGCGCATGGCGGTGTTGGCTTGTGTTTTCACACTCCTTTTATTATAGGCTACTCTTATGAAATGGCTTCATTCCTTTTACTAAGCAATTCTAACCAGAAGGTCCGTAACATATCTTGAAGGGATTTCTTTGTCTTTGTAGCCTATAGGAATATCTCTTACATTCTGTGTTTCTGTTACAGTTTCTATTACAGCCCAGTGGATGCTGTTTAAATATATGAGAACAAAAATGTTTGTTTAAAAGTGGGAAGATCTCTGTTTCTCTAATTAAACTATATGCAAAATATCATTTGTGGTTTGAAAGTTGGCTTACTAGTCAAACTGGTCTGTAGTTATTTTATTGCTTGTACCCACAGGAGCAGATCATGGCCTTTGCCAGCAAGTAAAGACTAGTTGCAAATTGGATGTTGCTGGATCTCTAAAGACAAGATGGTTTGAAGACTGTTCATGGAATGTAAAACTGTAAATTAATAAATTACATTTTATTCCTCTGTCTTTATTCTTCTGTCTTTGCAGTCTATGCAGTATACATGTGACTTATACAAGAATTTTATATAATACAAGGTTCTTACTATGAAGGTGGCCCAAACTAAAGAATGAAACTTCTGTAGTTTGGGCCTTCTGAAATGCAGGCTTGTTGGTCTCTGAGATTAAACAATAATTGTAACAAGAATAAAAGTATTTATTTTGAACAAAAATGTCTGTGTTCAACAAAAATATAGTATTGCAATCTAATAGCTTCAAAGGTAAAGTTATTACATGTCTGAGGTAATACACTCTGAAACACATTTTAAGCAGAACATCCAGGAAGAGTTTTGCTTAAGTTTAAATATGTTTTTATCTACTTTAATATTAGTTAATATAATAACAGTCTCACCACATCTATACCGTCATATACGGTATATTGTTGTAGCCTGATTAACCAATTTTTAACCATTCATTACTGACAAGCTTGATGAACAGACAGGCAGGCACAAGCATCCTTTGTTGAGAAGGTAAGCCAAATTAAACATTTATCATTTAAATGTTGCTTTTTTAGCATACCCAGTAAGGAAAACCGTTAAAGCTGTTAAAATTTGATCATGCCTTTGTATATTCTACTGTATTAACTATGCAAGATAGGGTAATGAAAGTCCTTGTCAAAGGATATGACCAGAAACATCTAGCTAAAGCTGAAGGGTACCTCAGGTTAGATTTATATCCCTGTAGTCAATGAATAAAAAGTTAAAATGTATATCTTCAAATTCACTGACATTGTTCAATCAACAACAGATTTTTATTATATTTTTTATTCATACATGTACAATATGATCAGTTCATACACAATGCTTGGTGACATTTGAAAAGCCTAGCCATATTTATAGCATTTGATGCAGATATTACCATTTGATGGCAACATAAATGTAGTGCATGATAATTTTTCATATCAAATGATTGTCTGTAAAACAACTGGTGGCAAAGTTTACATTAACAAGGCTATTTGCTGTTATATACATTAATAGTAAATATACACATACATCATATAATGGTATAATGATGCTGGTTTAGAAAAGCTGTTCTTGGATAAACAAGAAAAGCAACAACAATGCCATACTGCACTTTTCTGAATATGGAGTAAAGTATCCATATGTAATAAATATTTGTACAATAATTCACAAAACACACTTAGCATGATTTTATGCTAAGTAAGCCAAGGCTGTTACCTTTCCACACTGTTTTTATAAGTTGGGTTATCTGTATGAATGTGCACTTGTAACATGTGTAACCAACATTGTGTTAAAAGTCTGGAAGACCTGGTTCTTTGCAATGCTTTACACCTAACATGCACACACAATGCTTTAAAACAGTTCCCTTTAATAAAACCCCAGACGTCCACGAGAAAACGAAGACACGAGTGTTTCAGAAGGTACCCTAAACTCTGTTTGCATGTTTCCATATAGCTTTTAACAATGTAATTTAGCATAATATACAGAAATGTAAAGTTTTCTTTATTAACTTCCAGCCAGTAGTCATTTGAGTTATATTTAATCAACATATTGACAAGATCTCACCATGCGTTTATATCTGTTAATTTATTGGATGATGGCTACAGTACAAATGTATCATACTGTATGCCATTCAGTGTCAAAAAAACCATGGCTGGTTTATAAAAGCACCTGTAGCATTTCACCAAGAGCAATGCCCACCTGAAGATGTTCTACTCCACCTTTGCAGCTCAACTATGCAAACCTTCTTAACATACAAACAGACATACATAAATACGTGCATTCATTAATACCATTCATGTACTCATCAAATGAAGTATTACGGTTTGTTCCTATCCCTACCTGTACAAAAACCCTCCCTGTTTTGAGCTGGTGATCCCACACAACTTGTGGCTGTACAGATGTAGTACAGATGGCTCTTCCAGCTACATTTAAAGTGTTACGTGCTAGAGGACACTAAAGACTTGGGGGATTTTCAGTATAATTGATCATTACCTAAAACAGCTCTACACTACTGTACAAGCACTATGGCAAACAGATTGCAAAACAAAACAAAGTTATGGAAGTTAGACTACAGAACACAATGCTTTTCAGCACAACAAAAATTAAACATCTTAGAAAACTCTGAATGGTTGCATTAAATATTGAAACCTTGAAAACTTCCAAAACAGACAGACATTGTCTCAAACAAGAGAGACAAGAGCGGAAAAATGTAAAAACGTACAGTAGAAATAGCAGAAATACCATCTTTACAAAAATAAAGTGATTTCTCTGTGATCAGTTTTCTGTGGGTTTGGTTGGTGATGGAGAGCATGGCGGTACGTTTACAATACAGTCCATGTCTGAAACTCACTGAAGAGTTTGGTGAAGAGGAGATGGGGCTGCTCAAATCGGTGAGATTTCTTTCTGTGTGGTCCCCATACTGCTTGAAGCCACAAGATTGCAGGCTTAATGAATATTAAGATTGTGGAAGTGATCAAAGACCGCACCGAGTGCCCAGCTTGTCTCCACATTGTTCACCTTTTTAGTAAGCTGTGAAGAAATCATTTATAGAGAAGTCAAAATGTGGCCTAATTGGTGGTACTGTAATGTCAGTCCACAAAAATAGTACCTTCATCTGCCAAGAGATGTTAATTTAGGCTCACAAATTACTTATGTATACAAAAAATAGTAAACAAGTTTGAGGCCAATTTTAGATCTCTCCCCACAGTGTACATCCTGTTAATTTTCAGTTTTACGTTTATATATTTATTACGTATTACTTTTTCTACTCACCTGCAGAACAGTACTATCCTTAAAGCCGAATCCCTCTTTCAGTAGGCAGGTGATGTAAGTCATGTCCATGCACAAGTAAGGGCTGATTGGCCGGTATTTGGTCATCTTGTTGCACACTTTAAAAAGGAAACAAGGATAATTATTTTGCAACTTTATGAGGCTTGAATTTGGCAAGAAAGGTTTTTTTAAAAACGGCACTATTAATGCCTATGGGGCGTGTTGTGTGCAAAGCAGGTGATATAAATTGATGCACAGAGTAAACCTTTGACTCCCTTGCCACTTTTAAAGTTTAGCAAATGAAGACTGGACAATTTGCATGATGCTAAATCAACTGAATAGTGTTGGATACATCAGGTTGTATGAAACATTTTCTTGTGGACATCAATGACACTTATTTTGAAAGGTGTGCCCTCACACGAGTGATGTAAAAGGTCCTTTACCCTTTTGCACATGAGAAGGCAAGTGTACTATTCAGTCAAACTGTTGATTGTCAGGACACAGTGTGTCAGAGTCTGGAAAAAATTACGCAAGACGTTGAGGCACCAGTACTGTGTTTGCTACAACCGTCTGGCATGTCTTTGTGAAACAGGTCTTCACAATGTTTTGTTTTTCCTTCAGCTGACAAGCTGATTTGTGAAAGTTTGGAAAGGCGGAAAGTGTGAAAGAACGATTTCATTCCTTAGTTTGTACACATGTGCTGATTGTGTGCCAAGCCACGAGAAGGGATGAGCAGTGCCAAGTGTTCCCGCACAGGCTGTGACATTAAGTCCTGTCCGCCTTCAGTTAGATATTGGGCATTAGGTGTTGTCTCACGGTCAGTGAAGAGAGGAGTGCCTGCAGGGCTGCTGCCATGGATAACCATTGTGCCAAATGTGGTTTATCAAGGCCCTGCAAGAGTCTCAGCGTACAAATAAAAGCCTTACATAGGAGGCCAACTCATTCCCCCTAGTGATAAATCTTCTCTGTTGACATTTATTATTTGACACATTCTACCAAATGAGCCAGATTTCATGAATCAGTTTTAGGTGTCAAACTGATGAATTGTGTTAAGCAGCATGTGCACCTATGCATTAGATCCTGTACAGAAAGACACATATTCCTCTATTCAAAGTGCATGGAAAAGCTGAGATAGCGGTTTGGAGAGTTGCAAAAGAAGATGAACGCACACAGGCAAAAGTATTTGTGTGGGAGAGGTGCAACTTGTGTTTATGTGGTGGCAGAGCTATCATTTTGTGAAGCCAGTGTGATTGTCGAGAGCCTCAAATGCAAATAAGCACCAAGGGTTTATGTTTGTGCAATGTGTGCGGCAGGACTTGAATGTGGACTTGACCTGAATGTGCTTTGGAGGATGGGAGGACATCCAAAGTATTACCTTCTTTGGCTCTCTTTTTGAAATCCCTGACTTCCACAGTACCACCACGGGATCCATCTGAAGAGTGAAACAGTATATTATTGTTCAATATAAATTTGAAAAACAATGAAACCAGATCTTGACATTCAGTAGAACTGCCCCGTATATCAGCTGTAAGCCCACTCACCAATAAGACCAGACTCAACAGCTCTGTCATAGTAATAGGAGAAGGCATAGAAGATGCTGCTTCCTTTCACCTCAAGAGGCTGGTGTACAATCCCTTTTACCACTCGCATGACCTCACGGTAGCACAGCTTGTACCCTGCATAACCTGAGAGTAAAGGTGCAGAGTCTGAGAATCAGATGCATTCATATCCTTCTGCCCTTTAACCCAACATAAAGTCTGGTCCACTTGCAATTTATTCTGGTGACCCACTTAAATAGAAAAGTTTCTGACTGACATGTGAGCTGACCAATCATAGTTCGTTTAGTTTTTGGGCATTATTGGGCTGTGTTTATCTGAAATAGATTATACAGTAATAATAAAGCTGTGTGGTATAACACTGCACAGTCTGTAGCCCCAATCACATTGAAACTGGTGATTTTAGCCAGTTTTAGTGTTCAATACGCATCAGTCGGTACGTAAATAGACCATGTGCAGTCCACAAGTTTCTTTTGAGACTGAGTCAGTCTTAACTTTAACCCTAACTCTGTACTGGATATTCATGTCACGCTATAGATTTACTAGCCTTTCACAGAAAAGCAATATTGCTGAGGAATCTTAAATGTGTGACATGCCTTTCTGGAGACTGCCTTTCTACTACATAATGAAGTAAATTTAAGGGTTCACCACAAACTTTTCAGGAAGAGGTTTCCTCACAGAAAGCTCCAAATAGGCAGCTTTCATATGGTCTGGAGTGAGCTTACTCGTTTTCTAGGTCTACCAGACAGAAATCATGTGAACTGCTTAACAAAGCCCCTCATAGCTGGCTTTTCTGCACCACAATGTGGTGTGCAGCCAGGATCAAGCTGCAAGCAACAAGCAGGAGTAGGCTAAATGCCAAGCATCTGACTAAACTAGTTTCTTTTGGCTACGTGTCTGTGGTAAGAAAACATTGAATCATTAAATGAGTAAACTGACTATTTTCTCTCACTTTAAATATTTTGTTTGCTATGTTAGTATTTCTATGGAACTAATAATGACACTAAATAGACAGGAGAATATAATTTAAGTTTAATTAAATATTTTCCATTTTATTCGGTTTCATACATTTCATAAAAATGAAGCTTAAAGACAACATGAAATTGTATTCACAATCAATTTTATATAATACAATGTATGAAAATATAGAATCTGCATAAGAGAATATGTAGACGACTTTATCTGTCAGGAATAATGTAATTAGTTGTATTTTGAGACCACTCACCATCTGGGATTCCACTGACTTTGTAGGTGAGTCCACCAAAGGTCCACTCTTCGCTGAATTTTTTGGGTAAGCAAGAACTTCTGAAAACTTTCCATTCAAGATCTGATGGTTGAACATTGCAACGGAAAATAACAAGAAATTAAAAACCATGCGGTAAGATACATGTAGATAGAAAATATAAATACATTTTATTCAGCATTACCATCAGAACCAAGAGCACCAAGAGTTGCCAGTCGGGCTGCAAAGAGGCCATTTCCAAGATAACTACAAATGCCAAAAGAGTAAAAAAAATATTCACCATTTTTATTCACAAATCTTTCACTAATGATAAATTGTTAATAAGTGTCTTGAATGGGACAAAACAACCAGAGTATTGTTAAGTTATCTGACCTGTGGGTGTACAGCTCATAAGTGTTGTTGAACATGTTGAATTTGGCAATATAGTCTGTAGGAGCATTCAGCACAGTTTTCTGTAAAGAAAGGAGAACGGTGTCAATGTAGGCAATATTTCCAGTATGTCAACTGTGGTTTTGTTTCATATCATCATACCTTTAATTTAGGTAGGAAAGTAATCTGTGTTGAACCTCCACCCAAATCAAGGATCCCAACAGTTTTTCTTGTTTTTGCATACAAATGACCTACAGTTTAAGAAAGTGTCAGTATTATGCTGCAGTCACTAATAACATTTATTAAATACCTGCTGCTGTAAAGACAATGCTTAGTCCTTTGCTTTGGAGTTATAGCATTAAAAATGTATGATAAACTAGGTTATCACTTTCATCACTACTGACAAAACCTTATTAAAAGGAGCAAAAATGTACCTGTCAGGAAGTTTACTGTAACCCATGCCAAGACACCTGCAAGAGAGAATCCATTCTATTGAGTTTATATGTATTTACTTACCACAACATTTCGGTAGTAAACATCAGTTACCAATCTGACTAAGGATATTATTCAAACAGTTGGACTATTTGATAGTTTTGAAACTTTTATGTGATTATCCATTGCTTAAGGGAGCCCAGATAGGCATATGTGTTCTGCAGGTTTCTTCATTAAAAAATAATGTCTCATCATAAAAAGTATCTTATATTGGGGTCTGCAAGGACCTGCCCAGGTAATTAGACATGTCTGAGATGTAAAATTAGTCACACCTCATAAACAACAGTTAGACATTGAGTTTGAGTTTGCATGTACATGAATGTCAACTTAAATTAAAATGTGGATTATTTTATATTGAGTGTGGGAGGCTTCCAGACAAAGCTTAATCTAGACAGCTATATTAAAGACTCAGGTCACTATCACAATAACAGACAGAGAGGAAAGCTGGTGTAAAAGGGCGCAGTATATTCTGGGTTTACTTCACAATTGGGCTCAATAGCTTATTTTTCAAAAGATTAAATGAAGAGAAAAAGTTAAAGTACCCTCATTGATGCCGTTCATGATGGAGACACTGTTGTTTGGCACATAGAAAGGAGAGTCATCAAAAACATCTTTCACCTATGGACACAAACCAGAAATTGCATTAAGACTAAGATAAGTATATATAGACTAGAAAAAGTACGAAATCATTCGGTTGTTAAAACATGAAAATTCAAGACAACAGTTTTTTTTAATCTGGAGTCAAGGGGAAGTGCATGGAATCAATCTTGGGCAAATTTGTCTGTAACTATGCAAGCTGGAAACCACAAGCGTGGCTGGTGTGGTGTAGTAGAATATGATAATTCAAAAGCCATTTGGTTCCCTGAGGCTCCAGACAGCCTCAGAACAGCTGCTTTTACACAGTATTGGTTTCTCTTCTCTCTCACTTCCTGTCTTTCTTTCTCTTGTCTTGCACACAATGTGGTTTCTTTCCTTTTGGGACGGTTGGTTTCTCTACCAAATTGTTTAAGAAAGCAAGGAAGTGAGAAACAGAGGAAGCCTTACCTCATTCAACAGGGCTTTGGCTTTTTCTTCAGACAACATGCGCAAGCCGGCGGTGGCTTTCAGAACCACAGGTGTCTGTATCCATAACTCTTTGGGAATTGTCTTCTTTGCCACCTTCAGCAGCTGCCTAATGGTTTCTCCACCCTAACAATCAAAATATATCTATATATTATTACAGGTATAGCACAATTCTTCAAAGTGGACCCTGTTCCTTTATCAATGCGTACTATAATGATCATATATGCATGTAGAGTACTCTAACATTTGATTTGTCTGATGTACGAGGAACCTGATTTTAATAGAGGCAAGAATTACTAACTGTTTCCATTTCCCTGCCTGCATAGGGCAGGAAATCTGTTGAACATGTAGAACTTACATCAAGGAAAGCAATAGCAAAATCTGGATTCAAAGTCCATACTGCTGAGTACAGTATTTCTGGTATTTTTTATGATAACGTAAGAGGAAATATTGAAATAAATTATATGCTTTCTCTCTCTGCAAGTAAAGATAATACTGTGGTGGCAGAAGTCAAAACCATTAGAATTTAATATAAATAACATGTTCCTTGATGATGTTATGAGAAAGTTAGTGGCTCACCATATCAGGCTTATCTGCATATGCTGACAGTCCAGGCTTCACGGCATGGTACATCTCATTGTCCAGCACTGGAAGTTCAACTGTGGGACACAGAAACAGACAGGAATGTCAGAAAGGACAATTGAAGACAATTGCCTTAAGAAGGTGCACATTAGTGTTGGACTGTAGACAGCTCAACCCTCCAGAGGCAACTCCTCTCCAAAGGTTATTGTGTATGAGCAGAGACATTTGGTTATTGTATGTTTACCACAAATGGCGACCACCAAGATTTTTCCAGACAGGCAAATTAAGAGTTTCTGCAGGCTTAAAGTTTACCTCATCGAGAGTGATGCCATGTCTCGATTTAAAGGGTATTTAGGATAACCAATTACTGCATTATCAGCCCAAAGCCATAATCTTGAACAGATTGCTCAGGGTTGCAATTTATTAAATGCAACTTGCAGCTGTCTATTACCCTTCTTTCTATTTTCCTCTTTCTCTTCCCACCCCTGTGTTTCTGTTTGCCTTCACACTTTGCGGTGAATGAGCCCAAGTCAAGCACAGACACTGTAAGCAGACGTACTATGAGCTACATGCTTCTTGGAAAGGATGCAGTGAGAGAGCAAAAGAGAGAGAGAGAGTTGGAGAGGGCAGCCATTCACAGAGACTACAAGGCGGGACTCTTCAAGATCATTCTGAGTTCATGGTGTAGGACACACTTAAGCATGGATGTGAGTCAGGACCATACGAGCAACAGGTCTGGTGAGGAAATATGCAAATTCTAGCTATAAGAAAAGTAAATCATCTGGACTCCTGTACATTTTGTATGCATTCATGCAAAAAACGAGCATGGGGAAGGACACAAGACTTACCAGGGTCTTTTTGAATAAACTTGTAAATGTGGATGCGTGTGCCAGAGCTGCCAGCATCGAACATGATCCCAAAAAAGGTGCGACTGAAGTTGATTGGATGGGGGGCCACTGCCTCTGCCACCACAGGTACCTCTGGAGGAAGTTGATTGTCCATGTTGGCATGGTAATTGGACGCACGGTAGCGGTTGTACATATGGTGGTTGTAGTATGTTGCCTCTGCCAGGAAGTGCCCGGTGAAAAGCCACACTGACATCGCCGTCAAGAGCAACATCTGCTGAGACATGGTTTCTTTCTCCCACGCCGGATCTGCAAACAGCTGAAGGCTTGACTGGTGGTTTCTCTAAAAAGTGACTCAAGACTTTTTACGGAGAAGGATGTGTTTGCTGTTTTTGCCCGGTTGTGTCAAGAGAAAGTCTTGAGGATTTACAGATGCAAAGAAGGTGCACAGAAAAGATGATGAAGAAGAAGAGAAGAGAGAAGGTGCAGAGAGATAGAATGAGAGGGTGAACACAGGGACACACTCAGGACTGGTTGGTCATCTGTTTACAGTATATAAAGACATAAGTGCTTGGCTGGGGGCCATGCCAAACAGCGGCATCCACCAATCCTGAGCTTCTCCATCGCAAGCCTTCTGAAATCCATCCTCCATCATCCCCTCCCCTTGAGTATAAAAATGGACATAGAATACCTGCTAAACATTGCTGTTTCTTTCTCGTCAATTAAAGACGCTGTAACAAGGCAGTACTCCCTTGTTCCATCCCCCATCATCTGAAGTGCCATAACTGCAACAAAAATTTCTTCAGAAGAACAAAAGCGAGTATATATTAAGACTTCAAAACAGCTGGATTGCTAAGAGTGAATGCATTGGTTTAAAAATACATTTTATGGGCATACTTAATTAAAACTTAGAGCTTTACTTTCTACTTACAGCTAGTTTGTTATTTCACCACTCTTTTCTTTCTTTTAACAAGCATTTAAACCTACTCATGCAAGCTTTCAATAGCTGCAAGCCAGCTTCCTTTCCTACAATAATAGTGATATCATGAACTGGCTTACAAAGAATCTTAAATGGCTGCTTGGCTATTTTTTTTGAGATTCTGTATTACACCTATTACAGCTAATTGTCTTGTAGTTAATATGAGTTATTTGTCTCGTAACTTCTAAAATAGGGCTTTTTTCTGCTTTGTTCATTTAAAAGAGGTGTAAAGAGATGTAGACATTATCTAATTTATTGTGGGACTTTGTGGCAAGGATATAAAATGCCATTATTACAATTAAAATCTAAGAGCTTTAAAATATGAGGTAGACATGAAGACAAGCTATTGCTTGTGTTGTTCTCGCATCAGTCGCCAGATATTTTGGCACAGACGATTGTAAACTTCGGTGTCGGTGTACTTTCAGTGCCCACACAGCAGTGGAAGATCCTGTACCGAGGACACCTAGGGTCAAACATTCAGACATAAACCACTGAAAAGTTCTTAAAGATAATTTAAAACTAAATTTAGCTGATAAAAAAATTAAAGTGTCTTTAAAATAAATCATTTGTAAATTGGTTGAAGGTTTATCCAGTTTGATTTTCAGTTAGACCAAAACATATTTAAGATGCCTACAGAGACAGCTAATAAAAACGTGGCTGCACTCTTCACTTTAGGTAGGAGTTTTGCTAAAGAGTAAATCATCTTTGGCTCTCATGTAATTTCTGTATTTGTTTTGTAAACATGTAGGTGTTTAGACACTGTTGAAGTCCTCATATGAACTGAACAGTAGAGGGTAGAGTGTGGGTTTCTCCGTTCTGTGAACCTTAGCCATGCAACTTGGGCTGCTCAGATTGTTTTGTGTAATTCTCAAGAATTCGGCCCTGACAATGGCAATGCAAAACTATGACAAGTCTTTCTCTCTTTCACTTGCAACTAATGAAAGTGGTTCACCACACATCGGGTTAAGAATGGCTTCCACTGCCGGTGAGACCCAGCTAAGGGACAGGGAAGAGGAGAAGTAAGGGGCGGTGGAACCCAGTATGTGATTTTAGTAAGAAGCACCGAGTGGACAGAGGGAGGGGGCCAGGGAGGGGTTTGGCAGTGCCTGTGCTACCATCATGCCATTCCAGTCCCCGGACAGTCGGCTGAGTAAAGCAACAGTTCCAACGTTGTAATTTGGAACTAAAAATATTACACTTTCTTTCCTCTTTTTCTTGTTTTTTCAAACTGCGGTACCCCATTATGGGCTTTTCTCCTGTGCCAAGCATGCATGTGCAGGCCCTCATATTGACTTCTAACAATTTAAAAGAACACTTTGAGTTGTGTCAAAGCAACAGTATAGTGCACCATGAGCTAATTTAAAAAAGGTACAACTTCAATATAATAAATATGCACTTCTGTACAGGATCATTTCATCCAGTCTACAATGCTTTATGTGGATCCCTAGTTAGCTTTCTGCTGCACAATATGATTGCTGTTTCATAGCTGCGGTTCAATGCATCCACCATTGTTGTTATACATCCTTTATCTTATCCTTTTAATTCATCCAGCAGTTATATAATTATGTTCATGGCAGTCTGTACATCCATGGGATTATCACAGTACATCATAAACAGTATTTATGGCATAAAACAAGGCAATTACAGTACACTATTTAACTGATGCCATAAAAAATGACCTGGGAGTCAAAGCCTGACACATTCAAAACCATTTGTGCACTGTGGACTATAACAAGTTTTGCCACAATGAAACAATAATAATTTGAAATAATTTGTTGCCAGCCCTTTACAATGAACAATGGATGCCCAATACAGCAGAACACAAAAACCTAGAAAACAATAGACTGCTTGAAACAAAAATATGTGCAGTGCATAAAACAAAAATATGACAACAAAATTGGGAGGTTTGACCATGCTCAAATTAAATGTGTTATTCATTATTCCAAAAATATAATGAATATAATAATAACAATATGCATTCATTCTTAAGATTGTTTATATTTCTAATTTACAAGCAAAAGTATGAAAATCACCATAACACAGCAGAAAAGATTCAAAATGATCAACATTACAGAAAATACTTGCTTTATATGAAGTTGTTATATGAAGTCTTTAAAAAATATAAAAACATATTTTTTTAGAAAATATTTGGAGCAGATAATACGGTAACAGGTCTTAAAGGTTAATGCAAACTGTTTAGAAGCATGTCAACACTTTTGTGGTATTGTGACATTTCACAATGCAGTTACACAGTACAATAACACACATTGCCTTTACAAATTCAGCATTTATAGGAAAGAGCTGTAGTTGCATAATGTTGTTACATTATGTTAGCATAAATCATGACCCCCACCCTGCTTTGTAAACTAATCTTACATTAAATAGCTGGCCACAGAAATGCTATTTTTGTGGGTGTCCTTCCCAAGAACTCCGATTGAAGAGACCAAAACCTTGTAATTACAGTTTTGATGATAATGACAGCTTGAAAATGTTCACAGATATCTGTATATGGTGGGGGGAGGGGTCGATGTGTGCTTTCATCACTGTCATAGCAATTAGCTTTAAATTTAGTTGTCTAACAGCATACATAAATCTGAAGCCAAGAGCCTCTATAGGGTTACAGTAGCTACACCCTGACATTTTGACATATGTTCTTTTGGCTTTTCCTGTCTGTGGAATGTTTTATGGATAAACTCCAGTTTCATCAAAAATCTGAGCAGAAATGACCATCTGGGAAGCCGGCAACTGACTTGAGTACAAGGTATGAGATGCGAGGGTGGTGCTGCTGGATGGATTCAGAATTGTTCTGAGCTAAGTTTACATTGTTTTTAAAGGCTTGGCCCCTGAGAATCTGCTAAGTCAACTGCAATTTTGTTTAAATTTTGCGGCTAGTCCACAGCTTATGTAATACTTGCTTATAGCTCAAATTTGTTTGGTGGCTGAGTGACCTGTCAATCATTGCTGAAGTTCTGTTCGGAAGGACTGGAAATGAACCCCATCTGCTTACATAACCTCATGCACCCTCAGTTACTGTTCACCCCACATTTCTTTGGTCTCTGAAGGTTCCTGAACGGCTGAACATCCTGGTTTGCAATCAACGTTTTGTGACCCATCACCAACCCACCCTTTATAAACTTGAATCCAGGGTCTAAAATTAACCTTTACCACACCTGCCAGAAACAATGCTTACCAGCCATGAACTGTATTTTGCAGTATTTTATACCATGACAATGGGATTATCTAGCTGTTATGTATCTGCATATTATGCCATTGTGTAACTTGCAGCATGGGTCTGTCTCTGAATCTGTAATAAATTGCACCTGTCACAAAAATGCATGGTGATTTTGGTTCTTTATATATTCAACTTGATTAATCAGTTTAATTCATAAGTTCTTACAATTTGATTAAAAATTATGTATTACATTGCAGTTCTTAATGAGAATCTTGAATTTCAAAATTGCCAATAATCTGTGATTTAACATATAATGTACATTAATAATATAATTGTACATCGTACAAATTACAAATGAAGCTTTAGCATTGTGAGTTTTTTACAAACCCAGTCATTCAATAATAAAATGCATAGCAAGGATTTTTTAATATACATGCAATCCTAAAGGATAGCATCACACCAATTGCCTTTTAAATTTAAAGTTTAAAATGTGCTGCTTCAGTCAACAGCTGTTTTCCATTTACCAACCCTGACTTCATACTGGTATAAAAAGGGCCCCAATAAGTGTTAAGCAGAAAAAAGCTTGGTCTGGACAACCTTGAAACATCCTTTTTTAGACACTCATAGAAATGTCACATTTGCCAGGGCAGCAAAATCTTGGAAAATGTATTGTTGTGGTGGACTCAGATGTCATTTCAAGGCCCATCCTTCTTGGCCTTCACGTTACATGATAAAACACTTTGAGAAAGGGCTTAGCTAATGGAAACAAGTTGAACGTGAGTTTCTGCTTTTGTTCTTTTTTTACAAGCGAAGTGGTCTGACATGTGACTGAAAACAGGGTGAAATTCAGTCAGCCAAATTGTTATTACATCAAGGCTTTTCCAGCTGTATCCCCCGTGACCCAGCCATTTTCTGACAGCAATTAAAAAAGGCAAAGGGAAAGAAAAAACATGTAATTGACCTTTGAAGTGGGGTTTCATCTTCTAATTCAGTTTGACAGTTTGGTCAAAACCATGGGACATTGGAAGCTATGATTAAATGTGTATCAACATTTTTAACCACAAAAATAATTTTTCAGTTATAGTCTATAGGCCATTGACTGTGCTATAATGTAATATAACTCATTTAGAATAAAAGAATAAAAAGTTTGCATTGTGTTTCAAAATACTCCTTTAAACAAACAGACAATAATATGTTGTTGCAGCACAAACATTCATTTAAGAAAAACTAAGCATTTTAGTTCTGTTTATCCAGTAGTTAAGATAAGACAAAAGGAAGAAGGTCAGACTGCCATTTTATAACAATTGGAAATCAGAGCTATTTTTCTATTGGACCACTATGAATCTGTGTTCTGGTTCACAAGAAAAGGCCCTAAGTCAAACTTGGTACTTCTCATCCCAGTAAAGGGTGGTTGTGGTCCTGGCTTTGCAGAATTACACAGTGTTCCCAAACATTTTCTTTTAAAGGCTTTTCCTTCTCCATTCCAGGTTCTGGAACAGGCATTTGTTTTGTTATAGACGATAAAGCAATATATGTGTGTAATATATGCGTGTGTGTATGTGTGTATATATATATATGATAACATTTTTATAAAGTCGACACTCTAGTAATGCCAGGTCATTGAGCTTAAAACTGGCTACGACAAAAGCGTTTGTAAGTAATTGTGGATGTCTCCTTACAGACACTGTCTATCTAAACATCTATGGCATGCTTTAACTTATATATTATTTTGCATAAAATAGTATAGTGTGTCAAAGTCAAAGCCTGTCGGAGTGATGATACAGTACATAAACTAAATAAACATCCAACATAAATTTTTGTTCGACGTGAAAAAACTTCTGAAAAGTGACGTGAAAAAACAATCTACAGATAAAAATGTCATTAATAAGTAGGGAACTTTTAGATTCTTCTACCTAGCATGCATGTTGGACATGATAAAACCCCTCTTCTTAAAAATAGACTAGTTTAAAAGTTTAGTGCAGCTCAAGAAGAGTGGTTTTGAAAAACTAAAAAAATGGTGTCTTTCTAGAGAAGAGCTTACAGAAAGAAGCAGAAGAGTAGAAGATTGCCCAGCAAGCATTTTACAATCCATCCCACCATTTTACCCACTTTTTAATTACAGGCTAATTTTACATTTCAAACTGCACTGTCACACAGTAAATGAAAATAAATAACACACAAGGTTATTATCTTGACCATTCTACATTTTCCCTCATGGAGACAGTATACATCGCCTAAGCCAATGATTACATCTCCACCAGAAAGGATTGTTCTCCAAACACAGTGTGGGAAGTACTGGCATGCGCTTGAATGTCTGCATAAATGCGTATGAATGTAAGAGCCTGTGCCATTCTGTTTATCCCTTCATAGCCACAGTAACAACCATGTTAGTGTAGTGTGATTAGTTTACCAAATACATGTCAGCAAAACACCTAGTATTGAGCGCTCATGTGACAATGGGCGGGAAAGCCTCTTGTCAGGGAGATTGGGGTATTTTAGAGTGTTTCCACAGGGCAATCCTTCACCTGCTTTCCCAAACCTAGCACTTGAGGTTAGCCTAATTCAATTAGATGACTCAGAGTTAAGTGGAGCCAAGACCAGCCCAATGTCTTGTGTAAGCTGGTGGAATGTAAAGGCAATTTGTAGGAGCCTCATACCAACTGTACATCATCTCGTCTCCCCTTGACACCTCCAAATGCCTATGGCAATTAGGACTGATGGTCTACATGCAAGCATGTCTTTCCTTGCTTAGTGGCCTGGTATTTTAAAGTAAACATGAACTCAACATTGATATGAATTATCTTACACATTCCAGGTCTTACTGTACATGATTCATCAATGCACGTTCTTCCAAAGAAAAGTGTCTTTCAGATTGTATTAACTTCTCCTCTGAAACAATTCCTTTTGTTGCAAACATTCAGTTAATGTTTTCCATTAATCAAATAGCTAATTAGGCATTTTAGGTTACTGTTACAGTGTTTTTAAACTTTCGTCTGTAGTTAATGCAGTAAACTGTTTCTGGTTAACATTACATCAGTGGAAGTTATTAAAGTTAGAGTAATAATATAACAATAACAATAGAGACAATCCAAAAAGAAGGATTTCAGCTACACTGCCGTCAAAAGTTTTGCAGCCAATAAGAGCCCAGCATGAATGGGAACGCCTTCATTACTGTATAAAAGTCATTGCAGGGTGACGCCTCAAGAAGCTAGATGGTATAACGCCAAGAGAACATTTTTGCTTATTCTAGGCAATGTGTGGCTACATTAAATATGCTAAAATGTAATAAAATATGATTTATTTAGAATTTTCTTTAATCACAACATAATTCCCATAACTACCTTTGTGTTGTCTGATAGTGTTAATGAATTCACTATTATTCAAAAATGTGAAAAAAATATTAATAATAAATAAGCTTAGCGTTAGTATAGATGATGACCTCAAGCATGGCCTTAGTGCTCAGCTTCGACATCCTGGTCAAGAAGCCTCATTAAAAGCGGACGCTGGCAGTGTTTCAGGAGTGTAATAGTTCCCCACAATTGACTGCAAACACCCACATATCAAGATCCAGTTAATTTCCGATTGTTAAAAAAATCCCACCATACATCTATTTTTCCACTGAATATTCTGTTCCACTTGGAAGTATCACATAATAAAAGTCAAATGGGTTTTACATGCCATTTCATGTTGACTTAAAGAGTACACTGTTTTTGATATTGCTTTCCCAAAGTTTAAAGCTACGGTCTACTGCCTTCTGTGTATTATTGCATATTGCAATAAAGGGAAGCATGTGAAGATGGGACCAAAGCTATGTATACTGAAATGAATACTGAACAAACCAGTAAATATTTTTAAATTTAGGTTTCCATTGATCAAAATAAGACCCATCACTGCCTGGAAACACAAGTTGTGCTTTATGAAGAATAATATCTCAATGAGCTTAGTGTGCAAGCTCAAATTCCAAACCACAATCCTCTCATTTGTACATTTGGGTTTGTTTGACCAGTCATCTTCCTGATGTCCCCAGAAACATATCAGAATGCAATAAAGCTAGTTCCAAAAGAGGTTTTTTGAAAGCTCATTAAAATAATAGGATATCCATTTGGTGCCAAAAACAAATTTTCTGGAGACAGAGAAAACTTATTAGTGGAAGTTCTCAATCTCTAGTGGGCACAGAAGGTATGGTGTTTTCCTCCCAAGGTATTTATTTACACCGATCTGTGTGTTTGTTTTGCATGTGGTAGCTCATTCCATTCACCTCCACAGTAAGAGGCAGTCTCTTGTCCCGCTGTGGCCTGGCACTCAGCACTCTTTCCGAGACCCTTGCTTTTTAAGTCGGCAGTCCCTCTAATCCCTTTGTTGCCCTTTGACCACTGCTGGGAAGTGCAAATGTGGGAGACCATAATTGTGGACACACTGGTACTGGACACACTCTTCAATCTAAGATATGTTCTCAGACTTCCCAAATTCTGATCTTCTTCCCAGAACTTGCAAAAACCTAAATATCCTGCTGCTGATTTAAACCTTTTGCAACATGTGCCATACATTATGTAATATCTTTTTAAACTTAGCAGACTCGTTCCTTTTTTCTGTCCATAGCCAAAAATACCCATAGACTATTTTATAGACTTGGGAATCTGAAGTGTGTTCTTTTGACTTGGGCCAGTAACAAACCGCTCAGAACAACCTTGCTTCCTCATAACAACACACTGGCAACTACACAGAACAACCTATCAGTGCCTAGCATCGTAGCACCAAATTTTGGTTTGGTTACAGTGTCCTGAGCATCTTGAAGTCTCATTAGTTAATCACTTTAAATGCTTATTTGCACATTTGCATATCCTAGCAGATACCCATACATTTACTGGCACCTCATCTCAAATACCTGAGCTGTTTACTGTCTAGTGAAAAATCTCATTACAGGGTGAAATCTTGTTCACAAACAGCTTGCGTAAAACTAGCTTAAAAGACTAGTAATACTGTCCTTTATATGTTAAGTCCAGGTTTTCTCACATTTTAATTTGTTACCCCTCACCATTATTTGAAACCATTGAGAACATTCCTCTTTGAAAATACGTAAGCAAAATTCAAAAATCAACATTATTTTGTCACTGTGTAAAGAAAGAAAACTACATGACTACAGTTTTGTGTAACAATTGAACCTCGACAACTGCTTTTTACTGAGATTTTCTTTAGGGACTAAAGCTATCCACTTTTTCCATGTAAATGCGGGGGCAGCATAAAGAAACTGTTGGCTTTGAAAACCCAGTTGCGCAGAGGTAGTGCAGTGAGTCAAAACCAGGAAGGTTAAAATAGGGCTGCACTGGCTGTAGTTTCATGCCTACCACAAGACACAAATGCATGTTGGGTTTGAACGTGCCATTCAGCTTCACATGCACATTGTAATTCTTTGAAATATTGGTAGTTCTCTAGAAAAAGCTGAAAAATGTTAGTGAGATACAGAGATAAAGATAATTAGGACAGAGGAGGGAACACATGCAGGCCCTTTGTGTTAATGAAGGAATAAGACTATCCAAACAACCCCTGTGGGCAGAATCCGAAGAATAGAGGTCTTCAAGGGTCTAGTTAAATCCAAAAACCTGAGGTCTGACCCAAGACCCAAGCAGGTTCAGGTCTGAAACTTTGACGAGTGCCTTAAACACAGGCCAGGTCTGATATATTAGTGGCCTCAGGTAACTTAAAATAAATGTTTTGCTGAATGGACCCAAGAGGACCCGAAGTGACTCATATGTAGACAGTGTGCTGTGTGTGCATGCATGGCTAGCACACATAACCTCATAGCTGCAAGATTCATCAGAAAACGCCACTTGCATTACACTGTGTCTTCATATGCAGGGTTTTCTTTTGCCATTGATGCAGTAAATAATGTTTCAGTCAGCACTAACAAACTAGCCTAACTAGCTTATTTGTTGGTTATTGGGCAGGCAATAATATAAGAAATGATTAAATAAATGTGAATCAACAAAGCAGCAGGCCAAATCAGTCGCTAGGCCACCAGGATTTTTTCCGGTGCTCCTGATGATCAGTCTGGGCCTGACTAGTGAGTGCAGGGCTGCAGGCTGCACACACCAGTGCTATTTACATTCGGGTCCAGTCATTTTCCAAAATAATTGTCCACAGATATAATTTCATCAGGTATGTTCGTGTTTTATTTTAAAAAATAATTTATGTACATCAGGTCAGGTAAGAAGTGATTTGGGACAATTCAGGTAGGGGACAGATCACTGGGCACAAGAAAACTTCTACTGTGGCATACTGTCAAGAATTGAGAGTGAATTTCAAATCATCTCTTACTTTGTAAAAACAAATGGAAAATGCATTTACATTAATAAACTTACAATGGAAAGCTTCAGAAGGTTTTAAAGAAAAGAATCTTGCTCATATGAAAATTGTGGGATTTTTTCAGGAAGAACTGTGTTAAAAAATATGTGTTTCCAAGACATTGTATGTGTTGTATGTAAATTATGTGAGTTGCGAGTGCAGAACTACAGAGTGTCACATCCCTTCCTTGGTCCCTTCTGATACCCTTGCATGGATACTAAAGTTTAGTGTGCTAGTCATTACAGACCGGATTGGACACATGATTGGTGATAGACTATCACACCAGTACCATGTTAACATAAAATATAAAATGTGCTATGGCTACACTTTTCAGACAGTGTGATAGTTATGTTGCTGGTTTGCCTGTTAGACTTCCATTGTAAGTGTGCTACTGTAAATGCATGTTTTGTTTGTTTTTACAAACTAAGGGACGTAATTATTATGTTTGGTGATCCACAGCCTGCCCTAGAGGGTGTACCTAGTCATTAGATTGTAAATAACCTGCAATATACATTCAGGATAAACAGTTTGAAATGTAAATGCTGGGGATGTTCAGGAAAAACTAAAAGAAATTCTGTTTAACAATATGGAGTTACATTGCGCTGCAACAGGTATATTCTCTCCTCAGTTAAAAATATTTTATGTTGTCTCTGCATTTTTCTTCAACCACATAGAAAGCAACCTCTCTTGGCTTTGTCGGCTTTTTCCAGTGGACCAGGGTGGCAGCCATCCAGGGTTAGACACTAGCATGCCCTAGGACGCCATGCAAATTACAAAGCACCTCAAAGATTTACTCCATCTGAGGTTGGGTGTTTAGCAGGCTGAACATACTAGCTGTAAGAGTCAGTGATTTATCTCAGTTTTTCATCTCTGTTCTGGTTTACCAAAATTAGTTCCATTTCCCAAACAGGATCCTTGGGGAATCAGATTATATAAGCATTGTAATCCAAGCATCATGACCCATGTGACCTTTAACCTCACTGGCTTACCAAACCTGGCCCCAGTTCTACATGTTGCATCAAGGGTTGGTTCACCCAAAAATGAAAATTATTTACTTACCATCATGTCATTCCTGACCTCCATAGCTTTCTTTGTTTTTTAGAACCAAAATGGAGATTTCAAAGTGTTTTGTTTTTTCTGTATATAGTGGGAGTAGAAGCTTCAAACAGCAATTCAACAAAAAATGTTTGAACAAAATGAAAATGTAAATAATCGCAGTTAATATCCCTTTAAAAAATATGGAATATGACGTTCCAGATATTCTAGTCATGCTGATTCACATCTGACTAATTAGGCTCTACATACACTTGACTGAACTGAACCTAAAACTTCACACACTTGATTAAAATCACCTAAACGTAAAACCCAGTCAAGAAAACATTTGTATGTGAATATGCAAAAAAAATATGTCGTTTAGAATGTTTTGTGCATCAAGCATAATCTTTCCTCAAGAAGGCTAAAGTGGATGTTCACTGGCCCAAGTCAGATGAGTCCACCCTGAGCCTCTTTGATAATCTTGCCCCAAGATATGGCTTTAGACCTATAACTACATCTATTACATTTTTCAAATTCTGATTGTTCTGGTCTGACCAGTAGTAACAGTATGGGAAAAGTATGACAAATAGTAATAGTAATGGCTGCCTTAGCAAAAATAAGCAGATGGTGACAACAGGTAAACGATATTCAATTCTTGGTCTTATTTATTGACAGTCATCCCAAATCATTCCAAAGTCTTTGCTTAACCATGGCTAGTTGGTTAACAGTTGCATATGCATACAAACGTTCAGATTAAATATGAGAACACTACAGTTTAACAATTTGACAAAAAATTAAGGCTCCAGCCACCGAGCTACAGATATTAGAACTTACAGCATTCAACCTCTTTGTCGATTTAAGAGAACATTCACATTCCAACAGCTGAACATGGAGTCAAACTCCTTACACACAACTCAAATTCCCACACGTAATCTTTGCCATATAAATTTCAGATAACCAATGTTCCAAATATTGGCATAGATCAATATCTTACATTTGCTCACACAACTTCATTTTTCCAAAATGAGTGAGAGAAAAAAAGGAAAAAAAAAACTATAGTTTTGAAGAGTGGGTGGGGGTGTAATTGATAAAACGTCATTCCTTAACGCCCCATTGTTGGCATAGTAACGGCAGGGGATTTCAATGTAGCATCTTCAGCCTTCCACTGTGAGGTAATAGTTTTGATCTGTGTGTAGAACTGAATGCCCTGTGATGGAAAGAACAGCACAATATTTGGGAATAAGACAAAACAATGAGTCAGGAATAGTCATCATTTTCTTGTTAATACCCTTTCACAATGACAATGACATCACATGAGAAATGGCAGGTGGTTTGCAACCAAATGCTGGCATAAGCACTAGAAAACCTCTGCCATAACACATCAGTCATTAGCTTATGACACACTACAGCTGTCAAAATTTACACCAAAATAAATTTAACAGCCAAACTCTGGAGACAAAAACATTCAAATGGTAAATCATTTGGTAAATGGTAGTTCAGTGGTAGAGCATTGCGTTAGCAGCGCAAGAGGTTGTGGGTTCGATTCCCAGGGAGTACATGTACTAAGAAAATGTATAACTTCAATGCACTGTAAGTCGCTTTGGATAAAAGCGCCTGCCAAATGCGTAAATGTAAATCAAACAGGCCTGTTGGCAACATTTGATACATCTGGGTAAGATGATGTGACCTTACAATGATTCTGAAATTATTTTATATATTCCATCTACCTGAAACTACTGGGAACTTTTTAAAATTTTCTTTAAATTTGCTTACGTTTTTTTAAAGAATGTTAAAACTGTAGGCCTAATACTGATGCCACATAAAAACACTTACTTGTTTTCCATAGAAATTGGTGTCACCCCTAAAGGAGCCTCTGGAACCGGTGAATGAGAACATGGGCAGGGGGACGGGGATTGGTACATTAACTCCAATCTGGAAAATAAGTATATTAACAGAAGCATCAGAGGTTAGCTGCTTTTGCCCTCAGGTCATGTTCTCCTTGTCTCACATATCTGATACACTCACCCCCAATGACAGTTAAGGCAACAACAAAACCACCAGACGCAAACATATTTTTGTCTGCTACAAAAAGCTGCGTTTTACTTCATGTAGCTAGACATTGCGTAGGAGAGATGGATTGTAAATTCCATACATTACTGATTCACGTTAGTCTGCTTTCTCAATGTATACTTAGAAATCTCAGCATATTACTTGCAGTTAAAACTTTTCCAATTGTGTGGAGAAAACATACCCAGTGCTCTTCAGTGTCAATGTAGCAATTTAAATCCAGAAATAGGGCAGTTTAAAAAACTACAGTTACTTTTGACCTTTTCTAGATAGCAATGGAAGGATAATCAGCAGGATAATCATCCCGGTTCAGTTTAAAGCAATAGTTCATCCAAAACAACAGAATGGGATCAAAATGAGGGCAAATTGTTTCATTTTGTTCCAAACCTGATATGCTTTATTGCATAAAACACAAAACTGAAATATATAATAAGGATCAGAGGATTTGAATTTCTTAAAAACCACTTATGTATGCGTTACAGACAGACATCTGTGTTGCACTTTAATTATAATTATCTTATCCTTACTAATATATACCAATTATGGTTTATATTTATTTTATCATGACTATTTCTAGTACATTATATATTATTTTTCTTTTATTTATTTTATCAATTTTAACATTACTGATGTTTGATCATGTTGGGCACTGTATTGTGTTCACAAAAAAAGATAAGGGTTTCCATGTCTAATGAAGGCAGAATGAGCATTGAGAAAGCAATATTATTTAATAAATTCTGTTTCTCCCCTCCTCCCTGAATCTGGCTTGTGGTTGAGTTTAAGTGTTAACTCTGACTATCTTTCAGTACCAGACAAAATCACTTCTCTAAACAAAGACAGGCCTAGTAAACTGGCCCACTGCAAGGCCTAGTAAACTGGACCTGAACCTTTGGGTCTGTTTAGATCCATCAATAAACTGATTGAGAAAGAAACTGGTTAATTTTATTATGAAATTCTGTCATTTTATAAATAAAAGCATAGTTTTACTACAGTTTAAATCATAAACCATGGTAACCGCAAATTAAGCATGGTTTTGCTACAGTAACTATTGTTTCACCATGGTATTTATAGTAAAACTGTGGTTATACAGTATCAATGGGAATCAAAGTACCAAAAAAAACCCTGGTTACAACAATTTTACTAGAGTAAACCATGGTTAATTTGGTTAGGGTTTCAGTCAATATTAACCCAAATCTAGATTGTTTCTCATACAAAGGTACTGTATGTCTATGCAAGACATAGAATAGTTGTATGATACACTTTTGTTATTTTCAATGCAATTACAATGAACTGGTAAACTAAGAGTCTACCACTGAGTTTTAATGAAATCATAAAGGATAGGGTTATTCATTTTTGGACGAAATATTTTTTTCCCCTCCAAAGGTGCATCTTTGCTTGGAGAACGAACTGTATTTCGTGTTAGGGAAATGCTGAACAACCAACTCATTCAACAAGAAAGTGAAAGCCACAATCATTTGTTTGTGTACCAGCTGAGAAAAGTAATACATGCAGAGAATAACTAAACAAAACATTTTGTTTTTGGGGTGGAGTGAGGCTGGAAACTGGCAGGGCTTCTTGAAATGTTTAAAAACCAGGTCGTAGAAGTCGAGCCTTTTGGCCGATGGTGACTTGAGAGGGAGTGGACGGAGAAAAAGAGCAAAAAGGAGGTTGTTGTGCACGCAGAGATTTTGGAGTCCAGCTCAGCACATGTCCCGTGCCGTGTGCTCCAGCATGTGATTCGCAAACACACGGCATAGCTTCTTGCCACAGGCAAGCAAACAAACAGGGTAAAAGTGGGCTGTTTCTGTGTAACCACCAGATCAACAGGTTGCGAGGAATCCCTTTTGAGTTCAGTTTCAGACTCCAAGCCTTACCAGCAAAATATTTTAGCCTAGCGCTGTTTTGATTAAAAAGCACATATTTGCTATGAGCTATTTGTAGTCTTGCATGTTTTGTGGTTGCAGCTGTATTTTCTGACGTTTGCAAAGCTGTGGCAAACAAGGTGGAAATGAAAAAAAAAAGCCGTATTCACATACATTTCATCAAGGGAGGGGTGTGCTACACTTTGTGTTATATATGGCAGCCAGAGACAACACTGACACCTCAAGCATGGTTCTCGGTTTTGGGTCGGGGAGTGGCGCCAACGGAATTTACACATTTCATTTACATCACGTCTAATATTTGTTCTAGAGGAGTGCCTGGAACTCTTTACCTACAATGGCCATGTCAAGAGTCTACATGGCATGTATATATATAGAGAGGTGCCTAATATGACATAACAGAGCGCGAACATGTCTACACTGTCTATGAGGAGGGAGTTTTCCACAGTCGCAGACTGACTGACTGACTGACTACTGCATGCTCCCCTTTCAAGTCAGGTATACCGTTTTGTTTATACACTGGGAGCTACAATGTGGATCATTACTGTAATAAAGATTATAAATATAAACAAGGCACCGCAGTTCTATTACTAATAATGAGGAAAAAATGCAGCAGCCAATATGGCCATTCCAGCATAGAAAGTCATCTTCTAGTAGAAAAAGCCAATTGTCAATCACTAAACACTAGTGATTCTCTGTGGGAGGGGCTATGTACAGTGTGTTGTAAGGTACCTGTCAGCTGTTGACTGAAATAACTGATCAGAGGTGTTGCCAATATGTTCATTGAGAGTAGAGATTTTCCTTAAAGGGACTTTCCTTAAAGGTAATACCAAGCCTCACAGGTTGTACGTTTATATGTATATGCATTCATATAATAAACAAAAAAGTGAAACCATCTCACCTGACCAACATCAACTTCATGGGTGTATTTACGTGCTGCAGCACCATTGGTTGTGAAGATGGCGGTTCCGTTGCCATACGGGTTCTTATTGACTATGCTTATGGCATCATCCAAACTGTCGGCCTCAAGAACCACCAACACAGGTCCAAAGATCTCCTCCTTATAGCACTTCATATCAGGCTGAAATCAAGATAAACCAATAATAGATTTCCAAAAAGAAATAGTCTTTATATCCTACATCGACATAAAATCCTCCTATATAATATAGTTCAGGTAAGCTCTTGCTAGGTGTTATTTTTTGTAATCTATGGTCTTGAAAGTTTCCTCTTAAAGATGCAGGAATTGTGGTCCTCACCGTGACGTTGCTAATGATTGTTGGCCCTATGAAATTGCCATTCTCGTAACCCTTGACCTTCACATTCCTGCCATCCAGCAGAACCTTCGCACCCTCGTCCACACCACTCTGAATAAGGCTGTTTACACGCTCTTTGGCCTGGTGAGATATGAGAGGTCCAACATCAGCTCCAGGCTGGTCACCTAGCAGAAGAGTTGAAAGTACAAATGGGAGAAGCAATGTTATAGAAAAATTAGACAGAACAGAAAGGGAAGAAAGTTAAATGCACTACAATTTATAACATTTAGAAAGACATTCACAGCCTTAACATTTTTAAAAATAAGGGCATAAACATAAGGACATAAACTTTTATGTTTCAAGGCAGAGGTACACCAGTCTAGCCTAGCCTTAGACAGCAAATCCACAGACTGTTCTGTTATGCCTAGCAAGCATTTAAACAGAAAAGCTTTGATGTAATTGGCTGGCGTTATGTAACCTCCAATGATGCAGTCAAAATGCGGGAAGTTGTGTTTTATGCTATAAAAGATATATCTGTACAGTAATCAATAATTTAAACTGGAAAGATGGAAAATCCAGTCAACACACATTTATGCCAATTTCTGCTCCGTTTCCTGTAAAGTGAAATTCTGTGCAATTATGTAAACACTGTATTTTTTTCCAGACTAGTATACTATGGTGGCAGCACAGATTTCAAATTATTCTACCTTTTAATGGCATGTAAAATAAACAGAATAAACAGATCAAGATAAACTAATGTTCTGTTTCTGTAGTGTGGCTAAATTAGAGAGGGGGTTTCTTTCTGTGTCATTTAAGCTCTTTTCAATGAATAAGAGAGGGTTATATCCCTGTAATCTGGCCCATTTAACTGAGTTGTAACCAACAGAATTGGCTGTCCTGACAGATGCCAGCGCACAAGTACACACACCCACACAATTTTAGATACCCCATGGCAATCCTAGAGGGTTGTTATGGGGTTTCAGAATAGCTGCTGTGGTTTAGCTTCTCTGCTTACAATTACAATTTTCATCTTCAATCTTTTTTCTTACATTCGAACAGCCCATACTAATTTTCGGGTCCCTTTCATACCACAAAACGTGCTTCAAGTTTGTGGACAAGCAAGACAAATAGTGCTATCCTCTGGGTGAGCTGAACATGCTACTGGGCTGTTTGGGGAGAGGTGTGGTCATAAAGGCATGGGTGGTCTACAAGCCCAAAAAAAGATGTATAAAGCAAACTGCATGCAGAAGGTATCATTTGGAGGAACATAGCATAGAGACGGATATATAACTTTAGGCATTTTCCATAATCTTCATTTCTGAATGAAGCACTTATCAACTCTGAATAGTAATCTGGGTGAAGGTGTGTGTGGCTTTAAGGAACTGAGTGAAGATAACATGGACGTAGAAAAGAGAATCAAGACATAAGTTATCAATATGTCCACATTAAGCGTTTTCATAGCCCAGAAGTTCTCAAATAGTTTTGCTTTGGGACCCAGATTGTACAAAGTACACTGGAGTTTAAATACCAAACTTGTAATTAATGTAGTAGGGTTCGTAATTTCTTTTACCTTGCAGTGTTGTTCATGGGTTGAGTTAAGTTTTTTTAAGTGTCATGTAACTGAAAAGTTGACATCTGCGTAATACGGTCAGCTTCTATTGTTTGAGTGGTAGCTTTTATTATTTATTGTTATTTTATTATTTGTTTATGGCATTGTTTATCTGTCCACAATCCTATCAGAACAGAGCTATAACCCATTTTGTGGTCTTAATCACATCAGAACCACTTTTGTATGCTACAACAATAAAAGACATGGATTGATAGGCAGGATTATGGGTTCTGAATGAAGTACCAAAAAAAACAAAATCACATTCAATCAGAATGTTAAAGCTGTGTGGAGTAAGACGTGGGATTATTGTGCAATACTGTGGTAGGTATCTCCAACCACTGTGAAATCTCAATGTCACTTATGGTTTGTAAGACAAATGCATCCAGTCACACTCTTATACCCACACTCAGAGTGGCAGAGTGGCATGTCTCATTGGCATGTCTCTTAACTTGAACTCCAACAAGCTTGGATAATTCAGATAATTAAATAATTTTTTAACCAAAAATGTTTAGTGACTGAAATTGTGGTGCTTTTCTACTTAGGGTTGTGCACTTCTTATTGTTTTATGTCATCAACCAACCAGCATTGTCATGATGTCATTTTTTGCAGCTCCAGAGTAATTAGTCACGTGGCATTTAATACTCAGTGGACTGGCTCTAACAATAATGTACCCATTCATGCACCCCAGGAACAAAACAGAGAAGCACTGGTATAGAATAAAGCTTGAGTACCTGCATTGACACGAAGACTCTTTGCTCGTTCAACCAGCTCAGGCAACCAGTTTTGAGCGTCTCCTATGAGGATAGCAGTGGAAAGTGCCATACATCTCTGACCTGCTGCTCCAAAAGCAGCACCTACCAACTGGTTCAGTGTGTTCTCTTTGTTGGCATCGGGCATCACCACACCATGATTTTTCGCCCCCTGGTGGACAGAATGTGACAACAATTCTGAATTTTCACCAAATTTAAATATAGCACCTATACAGTGAGTGAAAGAATGATATGATATACAGCTTCAGATGTTTATTTGCAAAACTTCACAAATATTAATAATCTAAAATTTAGTAGTTTATGCTGCGCGATCTCATATGGAGTGAAAAATGTATTATTCATGACAAGGTGCTATGACATTTCCCTACAGTTTACTGTGATGAACTCCTTTGCATGTCTTGCCAGTTATCAATGAAGCAATGAAGAATGAGTAAACTGCAAGTACATTACTAAATGTTAAATCTAAAACTGATGCCATATTATAGAGGTTACAAAGGAACCACAAGAGTGCACATTCATTTGTAACCAAATGCTGCCACCATGTGGTCATTAGCACGGCTGTGCCGAGAAACGGACACACATGGACAAAAGAACGATTCAAGACACTTTTAAACTATTGCCTCCAGAACAACAGACTGCTCTTTAACAGAGGAGCTTGTTACCAAAAAGTTACAAACTGCAACATTATAAAGTGCTTTACATTTTGATGTTCAGCACTAACCATGTTGCTCTGCACTCTCTTGCCATTTTTGGATCCTCTCTCATAGATGTATTCTCCGGCCTGGTTGGAGCCTACAAAACTGATGGCTTTAATGGCAGGATGGTCACAGATGAAGTCTACAGCTGTAATGATAAAAGAGGACAAAACAAATCATTTCGTACACATAATTCACCTGATATTCATTTTAAAGTACAACATTTCATGTTCTTCCATGAACATTTAATACAGCTTCTCCAATTCTATTCTTCCCCATACCAGCATGCTGTCCGTGGATGATGTTTAACGTTCCGTCTGGAGCCCCAGCATCCTGCAGCAGCTTGGCCAGCATCATGGCGCAGCCCGGGACTCTCTCTGAAGGCTTCAAAAGATAGGTGTTCCCACACACCATGCCCATTGGGAACATCCACAGAGGAATCATAGCAGGGAAGTTGAAGGGGGCAATGCCGGCACACACACCAATGGGCAACCGGTAGGTGTATGTATCCATGTCTTTAGTGATAGAGGGAAGAGTCTCACCCAGCATAAGAGATGTAATACTGCAGGTGTGCTCCACCACCTCTGCAAGGACAATGAACAACTTGAGTAAATAATGTGGCGCACAAAAGATATTTTAACTATAAATCCTTGTTTTAAGGTAAAGCAGCTTCTGCAATCAAGTGGACATTTGTTTCCAATGCAGTTCTCTGCATTAACTGTATTGTGTCTATCTGGTATCTTTGTGTAAACAGAGTGACCAGGTTTGATTTTTGAATTATATATGTTTAATTATATGTTTTGCAAACTCATGATGACATGGGTTTGCCAAATATTTGAAACCTCCATTCAATTGACAGCACCCTTATGCTAATGTGTTGTTTTTTATATATTGAAGCATTGTTACCCACTTGTCTGCTAAGCTTTAACTGTAACTACTTTACTGTACAAAAACTGGGGCCTGTGCATTAATACATACTAAGGTGCTAGTTGAAACTATTGTCTGTGTTAAATGAGTGTAAGTGTGGTACAGAGACATTAGGTTGAAAATAATCTAGTCTAACTGAAAGAAATCAAACATGATGCTGTTTGAGCCACTATTTGTACACAAGACTTACGCAGTCCTCTGAATACGTCACCCTCAGCATCAGCCAGTGTTTTACCCTGCTCAAGGGTTATCAGCTTTGCCAGTTCTTTCTGAAATACAAATCATATTAGAATTACATTTGGCATTTTGAACCTTAAGTATTTCCTCCTGCTTCAAAGCTTAACATTTACACACAACTTACATAAATTAACAGAACAATTAATCTGAACTCTCAGTAACGGTTTGCATAATTAAAATAGAATCTAAATACTGACAGCAGAATTGCCACACTTTTTGACCAATGAATTCCTGTGATTACTACACAAGAATCTACATATTTAATGAATTCATAGAGATGGCATTAACAAACACCATTTCAAATTGGGGAAATATTTTAGAGCTGAGCGTAACTTGAAAAATGTATATGTGCTCTATAAATGTTCTATAAATGACTTTTTAGGCCTGGACATTTCAAGGTTTTCCTTTTATACAAAAAATATGCAGATGAGTGTTCTACAAATTATGTACATTTCAATGAGTCTGGTGTTGTATGAACCCACAGGGTCAAAAGCAAAACAAAAGAGTTGAGGGGTGGCAGCAGTAACGTACAATATTGTCTTTAATAAGCTGCTGGTAGCGAAGGAAGATCTGCTGGCGAGCCAGGATGGATGTTTCAGACCAGGTGTGATATGCTCGTGAGCATGAGTCCACAGCAGCTAGCATCTCCTCATGTGTGGCCTTTGGCACTCGACCAATGACCTCATTGGTGGCCTAAGAAGACAGCATGCACCGTAATTAAATCACTGGGCAACACAGTAACAAAACCATGACAAACACTGTGCTTGATGACAAGGTTGCATTAGTATGTCCCCAAATGTTAACAAAACATTGGAAAACATGTTCTGAAAACATTTAGGGCTACATTTTATCCACTTGTATGTTTTAAAACTGTATCCACCTGTTCATGGCAGTCTGACAAAGGATACCAGAGTATATATATCGAAACAACATTAGAAATGTCCAACTGTATTGAAATCCCAGACAACTTAAACTGGTCCACTGCAACAAGCAGAATTCTTAGAATATTGCAAGATGCAATGCATAGAAACAAACAAACAATGTTATTGCACCTTTTATTTACTAATTAAAGCAGATTACACAACAAAGCAAAACCCAAGAACTCAAATAATCTGGCAGACCTTAACATTTCACCCCTTCCATGCTGTACTTTGTGCTACTCTGCTGCTGGCCTTCAGACTATAACCAAAGATGGGTCAAAAGTCTTCAGCAGTAGTAATTAGAAAGTAATTTTTATAAGACTTGTTTAGTAAATAAGACTAACTACTTAAATTAGAGCATATACTGACTGCTTATATAACCACAGAAAGTTCTCAGATTTCATCAAAAATATCTTAATGTGTGTTCTTAAGATGAACAGTGCTTTGCTATGAAAGGTCTTACAGGTGTGGAACGACATGAGGGTAAGTAATTAATGACAGAAGTTTCATTTTTGGGTGAATTTCTTTAAACATAGACTGAATTAATGTAATTAATTTTAATCTAAATCCTGCAGTATCCTTCAGTTCCAGCTGAACAGCATTAATGCATTATATGAACTTACAGGATTATGAATGTCCAACCATTCTGAACTCTTGGATTCTACAAACTTTCCATCAATGAACAACTTGGTGGTGGGCTGGGAAAACAGAAGACAACAGTGTCATTTTGAGTAGCCATTTCTGTAGTTTCCAATACAAGAACAATCATAATCTATGATGAAAGTTATTTTTTGTGTGACTCTGTCTGGTGCTGTACAATGTCTGTACAGTGCAAGGTTCAGGTATGAGGCTCAACATAACGTTCTTACTACTGCACACATAGGAATGAAGTTGTATTTCATAATAAGACAATGTCTGGGACAAAAATCTGATATGAAAGATAAAGAATCTGTAAACAAGAATCTGAACGATAAGGAATCTATAAACAAGTTTAAGAATCCATGAACAAGTATATAGAACAATAAAATACAAAAGTCCACCATTTAACATTTAAAATGTCTTTGTGTGCTTCATAACCTTATGACTAAAAGTACATTTGTACTATAATCCAGGGTTTGCAAATGACATAAGAACGATACATAGGCTTTTTATGAATGACTATGAATTACTATGACTGTGCTTAAGCATTTGTTGAACTTACCGCAGAGGAGGAATAACACATGCGTCCCATCCGAAGAGGGACCTGTACAAGAAAGTTATTGATCTCTTACTATCGCTTCTGCTTTGGATAGTGTAATTTCAGTAGCATTTCATTGATAATGTTAGTATTAATGCTGTAGTCAGTAATGCAGCTCACTTATGTCAGTACTGTGCACCTCTCCTGTACATATTTGCAATGATTATGATTAATGAATTCATCTTCATAGAAACAAACTGTTGGATTACAGAGAGTTTAATCAAGGTTCATATACGGAAAGGTCATGTGAGTTTGTCACAGGACAATAAGAGTCAAACATATAAAGAGTCACACAGTGCATGAAATAAAGTGAGTTTCCTGGGACAATACCACTAGCACTTAGCACTAAGCTTTCCTATGAAAGCTTTCCTAATGATTGTATAGTATATTATATAATGTTGTTTCTGGATGGCTAATGTGCAACAAAGTGTCTGATCGTGGCATGTAACCGTGTAAGTTGATACTTAGAGAAATTATATAACGTCAAATGCACACGACCGAGTATCGCTGCACAAAATACAATGATTTCTGTTTCTTACCCTCTTTTTTAGAACGGAACGCATTAACGTCGCTGCCATGATGAAATCTCGGTATAATTTTGTATTCACACCCCTAATATGCGTCCAACCCCCGCCAGAGGACGTGCGCAGAGCCCAGCTTTTTTCTTACTGTCGCTTTAAGAATGGGCGGGATATACTGCGCAAACAACCAATCACGTGCTGGAGTCAAATACTCCCCCAACTTAGTAAAATCTATTGGTTATGCATGTAAGATAATGTACCAATGACAGTGCAGGTTTATGTAAGGCGTTCGTTTGATGACACACGCTCATAGGTAAGCGCCATTTTTCAATTTAGCTATAGGGTATCAAACCTGTCAATCAATTACATGTGCAGCATATCAGATCAGCATGAGGAAGGTTTGTGGACGGAGGAAGACGTGAAGCGATTTGTGTTTATGAACAATCACCTGCTTTGATGCAGTATCTTGGATCTGCCGAAGAAATGCATACAAATACTTAGTAAATGCATTGTAATGAACTAAGCGTAGTGTTGTCGAGCAGTCCGAATCATTTAAACCAATCGGTTCATTCGAACAGTTCGTTTTTAATAAACCTGTTTAAAACCGGTTTATAGAAGTAAGCACGTTACACTGAGACATTTTACATTTTTGCTGTAAAATTGTTTATCTCAGTGCATCACGTTTGGTTATTAGTCTGACATTGTCAAATAAAAACAGATTGAAACTTCAACTTTTTATTATATATGTAATATATTAATACATTTTCAATGTAACTTATAATTGTCGTAGATGTTTTACAAAGGCATTCTACACAGTCTTTGCGAATCGGTTCGATCGAATCATCTGCAAGAATCGGTTCATAAGAACGAGTCCCATCATAAAATGAGCAACACATCTGTAGCTGTTACACTCGTCTCAAATTAACGCTGTTTCTTCCCAAGGCGAGGACAGACTATCAGTTCTGCTATGACTGCACGTCTTATTAAGGTAATACATAAATCCTGTCTAATACTTTCATTTGGGATTTGATAGACATTTATTAAATGCACACACATGACTTCAGTAACAGCATACAAAGTCCGCACAAGTTGCTTAGTCATTGGAAACTATAGCAACCAGGAGGAGGATTTGGGGGGGTCAGATCCTATTGGTTGAATAAGTAGCGTTTTTTCATGAAAAGGGTCATTTGAGTTATTTCAGAACCAAAACGCCATGGCTACACAACCCAAGGTTAAAACATCTGGTTGCTCATCTTAAATCTAATATTTTTGTTTGTTGATGAATCGTTATTTGATTGTTGTATTTTCATGTTCTAGCCTGTTCTTCATGGGTACTTCAGAAGTTCTTGCTCTTGGAGAGTACGGATAGGTGAGTCTAAATCAGCCCAAATAAACATCTGTTCTAATTATATGAAGGTAATGTATCAGTGATTTTGATTTCCTTAAAATGTAATGTTTCAATACTTTTAGCATTTGCATTGAAAGGCATTGAGTATGACCAAGCACCAATAAATCTTATCAAGGATGGTGGGCAACAGGTAATATTGCACAGTGCTCTCCTTGGGTTTAATATAAACATTATATGAATATCACATTTTGACTCTGATTTATAATGTTCTCTGATACTCTTAAGCTCACAGATCAGTTTAAAGCATTAAATCCAATGCAGCAAGTGCCTGCAGTCACTATTGATGACATCACTTTGTCTCAGTCGGTAAGAATGTATGCATTCTCCTGCTTTTTAGTACACTGAAATGATTTTTATTTCACCTTAACATTATTTGATATTACTTTGCGCAGTTGGCCATTATCCAGTACATTGAGGAAACTCGGCCAGGGCCCCGCCTCCTACCTGCAGATCCAAAGCAGCGTGCTCAGGTCCGTATGATCTGTGACATCATCGCTTCTGGGATCCAACCGCTCCAGGTCAGACATTATGTTTACTGACAACCAGTGTTTTTATTTTTTGCTACATAATGTATGCTGTTTCTCATACTACTTTATAAATATTAAATGTAAATATAAATATTTTACTACTTTTTAAAAATGAGCTTTTATTTCCAAGTATGATTACGCACACAAGGAATTGTGCTTGGTGACAAAGACATCAGAGATTCCAGTGACCATTTTTTTCAATTATTCTGTGTTTTCAGAATCTGTATGTGCTTCAGAAAATTGGTGCAGAAAAGGCACAGTGGGCTCAACATTTCATCAACAGAGGATTTGAAGGTGAGTTTGTTATGTGCTTTTCATCCCGTAGTCAAACATAAGCCAATGTCTCAGTTCTAAAGCCATTAATCAAACCAACCGAGATAAACCGCACAATTACAATCTAGTATTAAAAAAGATTCAAGACTGTGTATTTAATGTTTTAGACAATAAACTACTTATCACTAAAAACCTAACGCCATGTAAAATTGACTTTGTATAGTCATTATAAAGTATAAAATATTCAAATATACTTGGACTTTATGGAAACAGTTTACAGCTGAGCTCTGTATCATTGAGTCCAAGACAAATTTACCAAACACAGAACAATAAAGTATATTCTATTCAATAAAGCATATTCAATAAAGTATAGTCTATTCTCTTTTGACACAATTCTAATTCTTATGGTAGCAGCGATTTCTCTTTTTGAGGATCTCTCAGGGAAGTGTAATTCTTGTAGATGTTCAGCTACCAAACGATTTTATTCTGATATCAGTTCAGCTTCAGACTTGTGGTTTCTCCAGAAATATATTTTATCACATGCCAGTTTCAGAACTCACTGTACTATAGATTTGTTCTAAAAAGGTTTGTACTGTATATTATTAAGTCCTCATTAAAGCTAATTTCTGTGAAATTAATTTTTGTGCATGTGTGATTTGAAGCCCTAGAGCCTATCCTAAAGCAGACAGCTGGCACATACTGTGTAGGTGATGAGGTAATAGTGAATGTCTTTTCATTCCTTATCACTGTAGAAGACTTATGAAAAACTTTTAAAAAGTTTAACATGAATGTGATTTAAATAATAATGACATTGCTGTCATTATAGCAATTTTTATTAGAAAAATAAATATTTTTTTCTAGATATCCATGGCAGATATTTGTCTTGTGCCTCAGGTCTACAATGCTGAAAGGTAGAATGTTTTTTTCCACACCTGTTTTTAATGGCATTTTGCATATTGCACTTCAAAAGTAATTTGTTATGTTCTTTACCTAAAGGTTCAAGGTGGACATGACCCCTTTCCCTACTATCAGAAGGTTAAATAAGATCCTAATGGAAATTGAGGCCTTTAAAGCGAGTCATCCATCTTGTCAGCCAGATACTCCTGACGACTTACGAATATAATTTTCTAAGGATTCTTACCATAAACAAACATTTTGATAAACATTTGTATGACTCTTCATTCAAAAAAAATAAAAATACAGTTCAGTTTCCTTTCATAAGTTACTGCATTTATTGCTTTGGTGAAGATTGTATTTGCTTTTTGCAACTTTCAGAGACTTATAAACAAGAGATACAGTAAGCTGTACATCCCCAGTGACTGTGCAAGGAAATTGTGAGTTTGACAACAAACGTACAAAGTTGACAAAAATACAAACGTGAAAACGTGTAAAATACGTGCAAAATCAGAGAAAAACATTTATTGCACAAAAATACACCTCTATGTCTCTGAACATACTAAATACCAACCTGAAATAAATGGAAATGACTAGTTTCTTTGCACTTAAGGTAATTTAAATAAAAACAGTAGCTGTAAAACAGCTGTTTATACTAAAACTGCAACAATGCAACCTAATAAAAAGATAAGTGCTTCTGGAATTTCAGTTTTTCCTATTATGTTGCCGAGTTTAACTCCATACCATTTTCACTTCCAAGTAAAAAAAGTCCTGTTAGTCCCAGACCTTATGCAGGGAGTTCAAGTGTGCATTTGACAGTGTCATTGTAAAATGTTCCAGAACAATCTGATCCTCCGAACACTAGAATGGTGCACTGCTGATACAGACTGTTATGACGATGGTTCCTCACATCCTTCTGGTCTGAAGAAAAAGCCTTCGCACAACACAGGCTAATCAAAGTATGACCTGCACGAGGCCTAGAGCACAGCCATGGGGAAACCACTGATGTCCATGAGCTGGTGTCTGGAACAAAATACAACATTGCTTTAGACCAAAGCTTTGAGAAATACAGTGCCCTCCATAAGTATTGGGACACTAATGAAATAAATTGCTCTATTTGCTGTGGAGTCAAGAAAAATCTTATGATTAAATATTAATATGAACCAAAAGTACTGAATGCCACATTTTGTTATTTGGCTTTTCAACATAAATGTTTCACCAGTTAAGAACAGCAGAATTTCGACCCTCTATCTAATGTGAGCCTAAGTATTGGGACAATTCACTCACAATTTTGTTTCTAAGTGATTAGATAAGTGATGTGTAGTATTAGTTCTCTGTTCATTGCTTCTGCAGTCTGAGTCTTGTGTTTGGTGAGAACATGCAAAAAACAAGATGAACACGAGAAAGCTGACTGTAACAGAAAAGCAGAGAAAGATGTCCAAAAATGTGACATTCTGTACATTTGCTTCATTATCATCTTCTAATTATTAAAAGATTTCTTGACTCCACAGCAAACAGAGCAATATTTCCACTACTGTCCCAGTACTGACCTTTATGTAAAAAAAAAAAAAAAAAAAAAAATTATCTAGCTTCTAGTCCATATCTGTTAACTTTGAGGCCTTTAATATGCTAAAATACTTTGAACTTTGTCAAAACCGCTGGGAATATGCCAACACAGGAAGAACATTACACTTGTCAAACCATTTCATAGTGTCTTCAAAGGCATTTCATCTTTAGAAATTGAAAGCTATAATGATGAGTTATGCACAGTTACTTGTGAAGAGAATGACTGACCTGTATTAAAGAGGTGGAGGTCCTGTAAGACCCCTATGGCACTGCAGCCTCCGCTGATCAGCACCCTGTTGTCAGACACGGGCAGAGCAGCATGAAACCTGCCCATCATACAGACATAAAAGCCCATCAGCCTTCACCCCATACACATATTGTACTGTACATTAAAGTGCAGATTTATCAGAGCAAAGTCAATGTCTGCCATTAAAATAAAACTATTATAAAATTAGATAAAAAGAAAAAAAGAAGTTTAAAATGAATGTGATTTAAAATAATGACATTGCAATTACAATATTTATTTTCCTGGATATCCATGGCAGATATTTGTCTTGTGCCTCAGGTCTACAATGCTGAAAGGTAGAATGTTTTTTTCCACACCTGTTTTTAATGGCATTTTGCATATTGCACTTCAAAAGTAATTTGTTATGTTCTTTACCTAAAGGTTCAAGGTGGACATGACCCCTTTCCCTACTATCAGAAGGTTAAACCAGATCCTAATGGAAATTGAGGCCTTTAAAGCAAGTCATCCATCTTGTCAGCCAGATACTCCTGACGACTTACGAATGTAATTTTCTTACCATAAGGATTCTTACCATAAACAAACATTTTGATAAACATTTGTATGACTCTTCAAAACTAACAGGACTGTGTGTAAACCAAAAAAACTAATATATATGTTTTTCCATTTTGAAGGGCAGTCTTACCCACGGGCCAATGGTGGCATGTTCTCATACTTAACAGCAGTGTATTCCATGAAACCTTTACCAGAAATAACAGTCATATCAATCTGTCAGAATGTGATGATACACAAAATTTAAGATTTTAGCATATGAGTTTATTCATGTGCTTGGGGGTCATTACCAAGATCCAGGATGTGAAGATCATTAAGATAAGCTGCAGTTTTTCTCCCACCAAAAATGATCAGCTTGTCAGAGAGCAGTGTGGTGGAGTGCCTAATATAAACATTACATGTACTGTAACTGCAGCTCATGCACTGAGTGACAGTGCAGTACAAAAACCAAGCCAGAGAAATTACAATATGCTTAACCAACACAAAGACACAAAGTATATATATAGTTTTTTACACACACACACACACACACACACACACTATATATTGAAAGCAAGTACTTACCCAAGCCTGGGCAAAGGACGGTCACCCTCCACAATTGGTTGATACCACAGACCATGTTCAGGGTTGAAGATGTATAATGCATTACTGCAAACCTTCTCTTCGCATCGGCTGGGCAGAACCCCTCCAAATACATATAGCTCACTTTTATAAACATTGGCACTGTGGTATGCCAATGACGGTATATTTCCCTTTGCCTGTCCATAAGTCAAAAGTTATACATGTAGAACCTGCTACACCCAAATATACACATGCCCAAACACATAATCAATGTGATTGCTCATAACATCTTAAAAATGAGAACAGAATCTGAATTACATGTGTACAATTAAAGGAACAGAATTTATTATTCCAATGTTTTACCCACAGTAACAAGCTTCCATTTCCATGTTATGGTGTCCAGTACATATATATCACTGTATCTCTGGCCATCTCTCAAACCCCCATACACATAGACAACTTTAGACACGGGATCGAAGGTTGCTGAATGACCTCGAGAGCTAGGTGGGTTGACCTCAGATGTTGAGGTATTCATGGGGAACCAGAAATCACTATCTGTAGAGAGTTAAATAGCAAATACATATATTAAAGGTACAAAGGAACACTCACATAAAAGAAAGGTTTGTTTGCTTGACATATTACTATATATTTAAAGTGAAAGTGACATATGTCATATGGTAACCCATACCCAAAATGTGACCTCTGCATTTAACCCATCACTCGTGAGGAGTGAACACACTGCAAGACACACACACACACACACACACACACACACACACACACACACAGTAGTGGGCAGCACACTACTGCGCCCAGGGAGCAATCAGGGGTTAGGTGCCTTGCTCAAGAGCACTTCAGTTGCTACCTGCCAGCACTGGAATCGAACCAGCAACCTTCTGATTACAAGCCCGACTCATTTACCAGTAGGCCACAACTGCCCCAAATGTGTATTTCTTACACATTTCAGGTAGAAGCTTGATTAATGTTAAAATGTTTTTGTATATGGGTATATAAATATATAGATTGACTTGTCACACACCAATCTCCAATTTCCATAGAGGGTCTTTACAACTGGCCTGATCATCAGCCTCTCCACCAATCAGGATGGCTGTGTCAGGATCACTCAAACACATTGCGTGGCTCCATCGTTTAGACGGACGATCTGAGTTTACAAAAGAATAAGAGCATAAATCTTTAAACCTTCTCAATATGGATACAAACAGCTAAATATTCAGGAATTGGTACAATTTGCTAAAATATCAAAATCATAAATAAAAAAATAAAACAAAACATTGTGCTTGCCACTGCAAAACTGCTATCCTATAGTTGTATTTTGCCTAACAAATCTTCCATGAATTCCTGTTTTTATATCCTTCTGGTGCCAAAACTGAGCCACCATATTATTGTCTACCAGGTTTTAAAAAGTCCAATCACTGAAGTCTTTGCAAGCACCTCTAATAAAACAACCAAATATGTTGTATCTGTTGTACAAATAAATAGCTAAGTTCAACACATTAAGGAGAGTTAATCACAGGACACATTAGGTTTCAAAGCATGTAAATAAATACCAATTGTTTCATCTGCACAAAGGAATGTCTATTTACCAGCCCTGCAACTCTTAACATGCTTGATGGCTGTTTCCTCAAAATCAACTGCAGGCATTTTACACAGTTTGCGCTTTTTGGGGCTTGAAATTTTCCTTGGACCCTGAGGGCTTCCCAGTTCTTCAGAACTCCAAATCAATCCCTTTAGTCCTATAACTGTGCGTCTGGGAGTTTTTTCCTTTAAAAAGCACAAAACAGAGAAATGTAAGTTTTACAGCTTGAGACTCCACTGACCAGAGATGATCTATTACGGTTTGGTGAATGGTAATTGTTTAAGAACTAGTTTGTTGATGACTCTTTACCATTGGCCACACACCCTGAACATTGGGCAGTGTATTATCCTGCGTCTCCACTTTGCTTTTTCCCAGCTCTGCACAGGTGGCACTTCCCTCAGGAGGAGATCTCTGAGTAATCTTCATAGAGATGTAAGGCCATTCTTTAATCACTTAATTACAAGTTATTTCTTAGGGCATTTCATAACAAATCCTTATTTAAACTGTTTAAACTTCCATTCATCTAGAAATTTCCCTGCTGAAAAAAATCAGCTTGTACCATAAACAAGCATATTCTTTGTAATATTCCAAACATATTCCAAGAACAACACGAGTTCTAAGCAAAGCATGACTCACATCATGACTCTCTCCACTACTCAGAAGAGTACTGGATGGATTGGATGAGTGGTTCAGCATTAGTCGTTTTCTTGTTACCCGTGGAGTACTACTGATAAAGCTGGCTCTAACCTTCAAAAACAGACAGAAAATATGGTGTGACTATACATCGAAATGTATAACAACAAATATGAAACAAAAGACATTATGACAAAAGCAAATTATTTAAGAGGAAATAAGGGAGTAATCTTGAGTGAAGTTGTATTACTAGGAAAATACCTGTCCACAAATGCTAAGCACCACTTTGGCGTAACTTCCTCTCCTCCCTCTTTGTGTGGCTTCAGCGAGAAGTTCAGGAGTCCAGACTCCTTGCCATATTAGACACCTTTACAAAGAAAGTTTTTCCAAACAGGACATACATTCAATGTCATTTTCTAATGATATTTTTAAATGTAACTATACCAGCTATAAAATAACATTACCTTGAACTACCTAGTACCATTTAGTTGTGGTGCCCTGACATACAGTACAAAGTAATTTTAATGCATTACTTAATCAGATCTATTTAATAGATTAATCCAATTAATAGGGTTGTTTGACCAAATACTGCATTTACACTGAATTGCTGGCGATGTTTTATTTATTTGCAAGTGCACTTTTCATAATTGTTGCAATGTCATTAAGTTAGTCAAATGAATCACTTGGGTTAAATATTTTTTTAAACAAATCAGAAATATTGTAATATTTTTAAACTCACTTGGGTGCATCTTTCTTAAAGCAAACTCAGCCAAGGACACTTTCATAATACTAGTTCAGCAACTAAAGGTGTAAACACATCATTAATTCCCATTTTCACTTGCCTACAATGCTGTGAAAGAGTCCCAATGATCTGCGATGTGACCTCAGGACCCAGCTGAACCTCCACAGAGATCTCATTATCACTGGAGAAGAATGACCATTCCCCTAAACCAAACACTATCAACTGCTTCGGTAAAGGCAAAGGCATCTGAACCTGATACATCATGCGGTTAACATTTCTGCATGGGGTACATCAGAGAAACAAACAGATAATTGTTTGGTTAATGACTTCAACAGCTATATGTGAAATCGTCGACTACCCAACTCAGTACACTGAACAACTACCGTATGAATTGCCTAGGTGCTTCACGCAAGGACCAAATGGCATAAAAGTTGACTTTCCCCATGCCGTGTGTTCATCAGGTTGAAACTGTGCTCTGAGCCGCTGACTGCCGCTGTATTTATCCTGCGTCAAACACCAACTGTGCCATGACCAATTAACATCTGATATATTGAACACTGTTGCTTCATATTTTGGAGGAATACATCTAATAAAGGAACACAAAAATACGCTAATACGGAAGGGAAAATACGCAGATATGTTCTACAAATTCTAGAATTTGTGAACCAATGGATTGATTAATTATTCATTTATTCATTCCAAAATCCATGATTTTGTCCATCAAAGGAAATAGGTTGAAAATTAAAATACAAAAGTAATACAAATAGTATTTTAATATATATCATATATTCTAAGTAGCTGATAAGTAATCTAATAATAAAATATTATTAAAATATTTTTTAATTTGCACCTGACTTTACATTCGAAGGATAAAAACTAAGGAAGGGAATACAAACATTTAAAGCTAACTTTTGCCATTGATAGGCACATTTCATATAAATGTTAAAACATTTAAAAAAAATGGAAGATTTACGTGTTTTTTAACTAACAGCGCCCTCTGCGGGAAATCTGAAACAACAGCACTTCCACTTCATTTGTCAATACGGTCGGTTGACCTCAGATTGAGCGGAAATGGTGCGTGTGGTCATCCACCGAAAGTCAGTATTTAATGTTGAGACGTTTTGAGAAGAAAAGTGTTTATGGTGGTTTCTTTTACAGTAGTGCGCTGTATAATATCTACCACATTAATAAAACACATTACAAGCTGGATATGAATGCAACAAAAACTGAATTCATCAGCAGTGTTTATTATGAACAGCAGAAATAGATACAGCAAAGGTAAAACAAGTAAAGGATGACCAACATACATCATGTTTATATCGTACAAAACAGATACACAAACGGGAGGCAGAAAAGCACACTGGCAGTAATATATTTCAGCACAAGGCAGCAGGTCACTTAAGACAAGCAAATAATTTAAAGTATGAAAGTAATTCAATAGAACAGGAGCCAACAGTGCAGGTTGCATTTTTTTTGCAGTGTGATTTGTTTTTTGTAATACAATCAAGAGCAGATTATTGAACTACTAAAACCCCTGCTGTCAGTACTTTGTGTGGCATATTGCACATAATATAAACAGAAATTTCATCCAATTAAAATATCCGAATCATGAACCATATTTTATTATAAGGTCTTGTAAGTCACCTCGGTAAAGAAGACATAAAATATATTTGAAATAGACTTTTAATCTTCACAATTTCTCAAACAGGTACCAAACAACTCATTTCATGTTAAACGGGAGCCAGGGACATATTGAATCAGTTAATTAACAAATTAGCTGCCTTTTGTGGCAGGAAATGGTTTCCAAACAGGAAAAAAACAAGCAGGCTTCCATTACCACTTCCATGAGTAGTATCCCAGGTGACAGATTTGATAGCCATCCTGTTACAGTCTCCAACTGCAATAAAAACATCAAATTGAATATGAGGTCCATAATATATCTCAGCTACTGGAGGCTTTAAGTGTCTTTGTGGCTACACTGTAAAGTTGATTAGATAAATCACAGTATTTAGTGTGCAAAAGATACAGTATATTGTATCTGAGCTCAAAGGACGGCTGTGTGAAACTGTTGGCAACGCACATCAATAAATCAGCTTTCAAGTGAAATTTTGGTATTAATATATATAGTAATTAAACATATTTATCATTACCTGATTTAACCATGGCTACCACCACACATACTTTGTTGGGCCCGATTCCATATGTATCTTTGATATTTGTGTAACTGTTTGAGAAGCATTTGATGTGCATCACCACTTAAACACTTTCCCTGATTACTGCTATAGTCCCTGATATGCGATGCCACAGTTGTGCCAGAAAATATAATTATAAAATATATATGGACCCTCTGAATATGAAACTTTGCACGGCATCTTAAGCAGACAAGTAACACATTGCACATATCATGAGACTCATGATCCCATTCACACAACAGAGCACTTTGTACATATAAGCAAACTTCTTGATCTATGAAAGGACTTAGATTAAATGAAACCACAAATCAACAATAGCAAGAATTATACATATACAGAATTCAATACATAGGATTAAAAACAGGTGTCGCTGAATCATTTTAAATATGCACTTGGTTACTCAGGCACTGTAGTACACTCTGTAATACAGAGTCTTATTCCTCCAGAGTGAATAAGAGTTGTCAAACTTCAGCAGGTATGTGCCATCTCCTTGAAAATCATGGCTGCCGCCCTGCACTGCCAGATGACTGTCTTGGCGGTACACAGGCAGGATCTCTCCCAAGTTCGAGTTGGCTACTGCCTTAGAGCCCTTCTCTACATCTCCAGGAACAACAGGGCCTGTTTGAGGAAACAATTCTTATTGAACTCAAAATATTGCTTTTATGCATCTACTTAGTGTACGCATCATACACATTGGTTAAATACCACCAAAACAACTCCAATGATAGTATGATAATAACTTTTCTATTGTAATGAGGCTCCATTCATTTTCTGACTTCTTATGTCTTTCTGTTAATTTTGGGATGAAATATGACCTGAAAATGTCTTTCCAGTGTGTGTCTGAACAGAAGCAAAGAAAAGGACAGGAAGTTCTGTCTTACCTTCTAGTTCATCATCTTCATCCTCGTCATCACTGGATTCACTAATTTGGACTGTAATAGCTCGGCTGGTGACTGGTGACCAGTCAAAGTAAACTCCAAAACCAATGTCATAGCCATCTGTAGCAAACTCCCAGCAAACGCGCTTGGCCTCAGGAACAGTAGGCACGTGCACAGTCATTATATCTCCACGATAAACAGTCACCACGCTGTCTTTCTCTTGACGCAGCTTTGCTTTTAGCTCCTTCAGGGACATGGAGGTCCATGTGGATGCTGGTTTCAAAGGTGGAAGAGCTACCAAAAGATTGTTCTATTAATATAAAGATCATTTATACCAATAATTACTAATTTCAACAAAAACTTCAAGTATAGACTAAAAACATCAGGTTAAAGCATACTGTATTTGCTCAATGAAAACTGCAGTTGACAACCCATAAGCTCCTGTTTTGGAGCTTAACTAAGGATAAGTTCATATAAATTGCATGGAACTCAGAGGTTTTTTGGTTTTATACAAAGCAATATGATAAAACACTAATGTTTAATAAAAACATTATTATTCTTCATAATAATGTCAAAAACAACACCAATAATATACTTCATTAGCAGAACTGCAGGTGACTGGAAGCCTATAGGCTTAGCACATTAATTATGAACTAAATTGACATGCGGTCACTGGTTCTTTGTATAATAGTCTATCATGTATTGTTTTAATTTGATGGAACTACAAATTACACAAAATTAGGCCTACATACTGCATGCTATTTTTGAAAAAGCAAATTGAACAGGTGGCATAATCTTTTAGGTTTTGACAAACAGCATATATATATATATATATATATAGCAGCCACATTCTCTAGGGGTAATGATGAAAGATGATGAGACTGTTTCCAGAACGTAAGTTCACCTCTCTAATGGGGGTGTGCTAACCTTTCTTTTCCCCAGAGCATGAGGTCCCTTCACTGAGAGTGCTCTCCTGTGAATCACCTCCCCCTGCCTTCTCAAGAGATGCTCTGGGCTCCTGTTGACAACCACACAACAATTAATACACAAAACACAAGTGTGTGTGTGTGTGTGTGTGTGTGTGTGTGTGTGTGTGTGTGTTATATATATATATATATATATATAATATATATATAACCTGTTGGATTGATTTTGATTATACCTCATTAGTTTGTGGAGCTTCTGTGTTATTACTATTATCATCCGTTTTCGTTTGGTTGTCCGGTTGGGTTACTGTCTGCGAAAGGTCTGTGCTCTGAAGTCTTTAAAATAAAAACAGGAAGGATGAAGTTTACATACCACTGAACCCCACAAAATGATGCACCTTACGTGGAAGGATGCACAAGTCAGTTACCTGTTTAAAGGGTTCCCTTCACCGTTTTTTGAAGTTATACCAGGGAAAGAAGATACAGACAGTGATGACAGCCTAGACTGGAGCTCTGATGTCTCCAGTTTCTCCATATCTAGGGTACCAAACACACGTAATATATCTGTCACCGTACTCTGTACAATATCAACCCGATCAAAGCGCAGTACTTCAGTCAAATCACACAAAAACTCCTACCTGACTCACAAGTATCGTACAATGACTCTCACAAAAAATACAAAATCTGCAAGAATAAACAATCCATCGCGTTTTGCAACGTATGATCACTATTATCACCGTTTTTGTAGCTAAATGAGACTACGTGTGAAATACCTGTCGTGTGCAATCGACATTGCCTAAGTTAAATATGAATCAGAGCAACAGTTCCGACACGTCAGCTAATGTCAAATAAGACGATCAATCTCAGCAGAGTGGAAAAAACGACGTAAAACATCACGCATATTCAGAACCAAACCCACCAACACAAAACGTGTGTTAAACGCATATGTACAGCATTACTGCACGATATAATATACATAGACGTACCTCCGTCAAGCGCACGATGCTGTTAAATGCAACAGTGTTGTTATGCAAATACCGTTTAACACCCCAGGAAGTCCGCTAGTTTGTAAATACGAAGACAGAGTGAGTGCTTTCTGATGGCTGCCACACAGACGGCTACATAATAAAAGTCTCTAGGCAAGAAGGAATTCAAGTTGAATTTTTCAACAACAATAACATATACGAATATAATATATTATGAAGCTAACAGTTATTATAATATAATAACAGTTGCATATATGTAAATTGTAAAAGCAGTTTTTATTGCTGTGTTGAGAGATTTAAGATTTGACTTTTTCCTGAACCATGAACTAAAATTGCAATTCAAATTTAAGGACAATTAAGGAAGAAAATGGAAATTAATTTGATTAACAGCATTTTGATGCATAGGATTATTAAATCAGGGATGGGGAACCTTGTTCCTGGAGGGCCAGTGTCCTGCAGAGTTTAGCTCCAACCTTCATCAAACACACTAAACCAGCTAATCAGGATTACTGGAAGGCCACCAGCAGAGTTTTATCAGGGTTGGAGCTAAAATGTGCAGGATACTGGCCAACCAGGAACAAAGTTCCTTATCCCCCAATCATAACAAATAACTAAACTGCTTAAAAAATAAATGAAAATTCTTTTATCATTTACTCACTCTCATGCCATAGTAGTTGGTCATTTGTTAGAATAGGATTAAAAATGTCATTATCTCTAGTGAGATAATTGTGAGACAATTTTAATGCCTGCCATTCAATATACTAAAGAAAACAGAAAATTATGATTATCTTTTGGAAAGATGTTTACTTTTTGTGTAGCTTGTTCCTGAATAGACATGTAATATTCAGGTTTAAATAGGAGGCAGTGATGAAAGCACCCTGAATTATGCAAAGGTCATTAACCCATCGGGACTATAAATAAAGTAAACATTGTACATAATACCATAACATTGGTAACATAATACCATAACATTTTTTTAACACATTTTTAACATTCAAAAGGGGGGCATTTAAAAATCATTAGGCCATGGGTAGCAGAGGATTAAACACAAGCACTGAAACATATCAACAGACTTTACACATGCTTACATACCCACTTTCCCACTGAGTTTAATTCACACTTATTTTAGGTTGCACTTTATTACCAAACACACATACATTTATACATAACAGTTTTAATGACAAATTATTTGAATATAAACACAAAAATGTACAATGTGAAGCTAAAATGTTACATAGTCGTCTCTCTCAGTTGTCTCTCTCAAGCATCTTTTGGTCCTTCTTCCATGTTTGAAAACGCATTGTGGTACATGATTGAAATGCAATCATGAAAGCTTTTATTTCTTGATATCAAATCAGACAGTGGTGTTTCTTTAGTTTGTGCATCAACCAGATTGAACCAAGGGAAAGGACTGTAACACAAAAGATATCAGGTAAAGACAATATGTGATTTAACAATATTATATCATTTTCTGACTAACCATTTGTTCTATTCAGAGAGAACCTGAAACACCTTCTATGCAATTATACAGTGTGAATAAAGTTAAAGACTCACTCATCAGAGTTAAGGAGAGCTGAAGCACAGGACGGGTTAACAAAGCTTTGTAATGTGAATATATTTGCTGTCATGCTGGTCTTAAACAACTCATTAAGTAGCTGGAGAGCTTTTTGGGACCCAAGTTTTTCAGCAGTACACATGTTGAGAAGACTGTACAGCACAGCACACATCCAGCTTAGATCCAGGGAGATGCCACCTTCAGTAAATAGTACATCTTTACTTAAGAGTTATATAACACTGTACAAAAACCACAGTATACACACCTCACACGACCTGTATACAGGTGACAATATATTGTCAATGATACATCTGTGGTTTCTGCTCACCGCTCATTGAAAGAGGAACTGAGGCTGCAAGCACTTCCTTGTCTTTTAAAGCAGTTGTCACTTCACCACAGAGGTACCAAATCTTATTGACGTCACCACAAGCTGTGAACTCATAATGGGGTTTGATAATAAAACTGTGTTCAAGGACTGTTGAAAGTCTGAAATGAAAATAAGAAGTGCTTTGAGAAGAACTGAGGAGACAATTTCAAGCAAAATGACAAGCCGATTCAAAATAAAAACCTTGTTATTTTTGCTTTTGTGTATACTGACAATTTGCAGGTATGGTAGTGCTTGTATTACTATATAACAGCCATGGTCAAATGTAAAAAGTTCACAACATGCAGAAATTCTATCATGTATATTTAGTTGTTTATTACTATTGTGATAAAATATTGTTATATGTAAATGTTTTACTGCAGTTTTAATATTAAAATATAAAATAAAAATAAATTAAATAAATACAATTATGTTAAATTAAACATATCATTTAGAAACGTTATAAATAAGGCTAATAAATCAGAATTATATTCAGTTGGCTGGTTTACTACCTGTTTAATGGCACTGCCGACGTGAAACTGTAAACAAGACAGTGTGAAGGCAGATGGGATCGAAGGTCTGCGCAGACTTTAGGTAGATTAGAGGGCAAGACACAGAGGAAAAGCACATCTGCCCATTTAGACAGCCTAATGTTGTCATAGTAACACTCAACACCCCTCTTTGAAATTTCCTCTAAAACAAAACATAGGAGACAGCTTTATGTGTTTATTAATATTTTGTTGATTGCATTTAATGGACTGCCATGTAGGATGCGCTTGATTTAATGCGCCCTGAAGTATCCACATATAACTGTTCAGTCTCACACACTGATCTGAGATTCACCAACCTAAAGTCTCGGGTCTTTTAGTTGAGATCTTGATGTCAGATGGCTTGAATCTCGATGCATGCAGTAAAGCCATTGCCAGTTGTTTACCCATGTGTCCTCCACCCATTATACCAACAGACAGATGTGTTTTAGAATTGGAGCCAGCCTCAGAAACTAGTTTCTTTCTGTGTGAACATTACATTATTGTTATTCAATTATATTGAATAACAATATACATTATATCAAATTCACAACGATACTCGATTGCTCTTACCTTAACAGACTGACAAGTTGACAGACAAACACAGCATGCCCACATCCACTTACTGTCAACCCAGCCGATCGACTCCGCAGATACAGACATTCTCTCTCATCTTCCGTGAGTCCAGCCTCAAATCGGAGAGAGTTTAAACTATCAGTTAAGTCTAACATTTTGCCATTTATGAGCCTGGCACATATGTTTGAAGTTAGTGTACTTGTGTAAATATTTATGGTTTCCACGGCAACCATTGCCAACCGTGAATCTAGAAACCAAACTAATTATATCATGTTCGCTTTTCAAAACAAAAGTCCCCATCGTGCTATTCGACCAGACATTTCAGAGACCTTGGTTGGCATGCTGAAGGAAAATTTTATTCATAGCAAGATTATAAAAATAAAATACAAAATAATTTTAAATGATAAAATAAAAACAACAACAAATGAACAAAACATTCAAACACTGTACAAGGCATTTATGATACAAATGAAAATAGACATAAATTACATTAATGTACAATGTAGTCCCTCCCCATACCAATCTTTTGTAAACTGTACATTTAACTTCACAAATTGAGACCAACATTATGCAGTAAGGAAAAAATATTAAATAAACATTATACAAATGTAAAATGCAGTTAATAATTAAAGAATTCACCCTTTTACTACCCATTGTAGTTTTCTTAATTTCATTTAGATTTACAGAGATGACAAAACTAAATGCAGAAAAAGAAATTGTACTATACAGACACACTGTCATGGAGTCCACTACCACACCATAATATTGTGCAGTTAAAGAAAATAAATGCATGGGGGAAAAGGTGTCAAAGAAAGCAAAGATGAATCAGTGTGATGTGTGCCTATTAGAGTATAGTCTGTTCAAATGAAGAGATAAAACTAGTAAATTATGTGGAATTTTACTTCTTATTAAACTGATTTTAGGAGTTTATATTATAGAAGGCAAACAGTTTTGACATTTTGAAAAAAATTAAAAAGATCCAGGCAAACCTCCCTATAAGCATTTAGATGAAAAGTTAAAAAGACTTTAAAAATTTATTAGTTCTCTTATTGTCCTATTGCATGTTGAAAGTCTTTTTTTAGTGAAAGCATACATATAGTCTAACTCCAATTTTAAGGCATAGTGTACACTCAACTGCCTTAACTTTTTACAGCTGCCTTATTCAGGAGCATTACTGGGTATTCTGGAAAAATGTGTGAGTTTTCTGTAGGCTATTCAAACATGATTCGATGAATAAAGAAACTTTGCTGTGTTAAATTTCCCTGGAATCTTCTATGGTCTAAGATTGGGTTTATTGCAAGGATGGAGCAAAGTGGTGATAGCTGCTTTAAATCCATCCTATTAACACCAATAAATGCAACACTATATTTTACAGTGCTGCAACTGTAGATAGTGTTGACTAAAGAATTGGTATATCAATAGAATTAGTATATTGAAGCTTTTTACTGATCTCTTTTCCACAGTCCCTATATCTGCTGTGAGAAAATTTTAACATTTTTATCTGCTGATATTCCACATGCTCCAGTAAACCACCTACCAAAATACATCCTCATAAACATAAATGCAGTTAAACCTATATGGTGGAGCATTAGGTATGTGATTTTTACACAGACAATATCTCTTTTAGTGCTGAAAGCTGAAATGTGGGCAACAAGAATAAAGCAAAGACAAGAAAACAAACAAATCCCTATTTACAGGCTGACAGTACTACTAAGGCTACAAACTTCAGGTATAGTATATGAAAAGTGATTAGCTGTTTTATTGCACGTTTTAGCATTTAGTTATTTTGTAGCTCATGCAAAGATTTGGCCTTGTATGGGAAGTGTAAGCTATAATACAACATTTTACAAGCAGAAACGGAAGACGGCACTGAATTAACGCTCCAATCATCAGAAGAAAATAGCTGCATGCTTTTCAAAAATATTATTTTTTAATGAGCTAAAGAACTTCAACATGAGTGATGGTGCATGGACTAAAGACATGTAAAATTATTTTCTATTCAGTAATGTTTTGACAATTTATATGGCACAAATAACAGAAAATGTTTAGTCAATTATAAGGAGTCTTAGAATTTAGGTGCAAGAGTTTACATTTAACTCTTCCCTCGTACTGTAAAACATTCTCTTTTAACACTAAGGAAGCTAATATTATACATACGGAGAGCAGTTATTGAATGTATTGATATTCAAAGCCAAGACAAACAGAACCAGATGAAATCTGATGACATTTTCTATGAGTATAAATGTGGGTAAAAAAAGCTGAGCTGAGAGAACTTCATTTCTATTCATTCCTATTTGTCAGACTTTAGGAATTACAGATATTCCAATTCTGAAGACATCCGCAGAGATTCTACGTGGGCCTTCAAATACCCCCTAAATTAATTTAATTATTCTAAAATGTTGAAAAATAAATTAATAAGTGACCCTAAACTTGAGACCTGTAGTGCAAATCAAATCAACAAAAGCTTGAGCCTGCCCCGTCCCATACAGAATATTCCAAAGCAAAACTATTTTAGGCACATCAAAGTGTAAGAACTCTTTTTTTGTTTGTTTTCATGGTCACCATTTCTTGGAAGAAGAGGAACTGCTTTTCTGGCATTCCTCTTGCACTAACTTAGGCCAAAGACATAATCTATGCAAGTACATGAACACAAATATGAATCCTTGTTTAATTAATTTTGACCAACCCAGCTTCATTATCTTTGAACTGTTGCTTAGCAATGACAGTGCTTAACCTAAAAGAAAACTAACTGCAGAATAGTTTTTAATAGTGACTGGTATACTGCCCCTTTTGGCATCACCGAGAGTGCAACATCTACTTCTGTCATGAATTGTGTTCCAAATTTATCTTATATATCCAAAAGTGCCTGTATTCATGTACTTACATAACAGTATGTTTCGGACATTAGACAGCAACCACCTCAAGGTGCACACAGCAAGAGCGAAGTCAAAAAAGTGGGGTGGGATGATTTGTCAGTGTACCTGCCACTGCACTCTTAAGAGGGCTGCAATGTGCATCAAACCCAAATAAATAACATAAATATTATAATACAGCTGAGCTTAATGCAAATAGGCAACCCTATATACTTCATGAATACATACAATCATCTTCATAAAAGCTTTAGAACAGGGTTGTAGGACTCTTTACAGAGTTTACAGAGTTTAGCTTCAACCTTAAATAAACACACCTGGTCCAGCTAATCAAGGTCTTCAGGATTACTAGAAACGTCCAGGCAGGTGTGCTAGAGCTGGTTGGAGCTAAACTCTGCAGGACACTGGCCCTCCAGGTGCTGAGTTTGACACCCCCGCTCTGGAATGTTTCAAAGAAAAGTAACGAAAAAAAACTGAAAGCAGAATAAAGAATTTGCCAATCAGCTTCAATAACCTTTGAAGAACCTTAGGGCTCCTAAAAGATAACATCTTTAAAACGAGGCCGTTGACAGAAAGACTAGAATGGGAAAGGTTGCAGGTACGCAGGAGCTATATGGTCACTAGGACAGGTAAGTACCCAGAGGTCCCTCTTTAATCAATTCGGTTGCTCTGACACTCTCTCAAACCTATGGTTAACTATCTGCTTAGCTTGCTGGAGCACCTGACCTCACGGGTGCCAGCTTTGCCCCTCTGGGTGTGTACAGTAGCAGAGCGGGCCTGGCGGCCACAGCATCCTTCCTGTGTGTGGAGATGTGAGCGACGCAGAGGCGGTGAGCTTGAGAAGCTTGGAGGAGAGCGACAACGGCCCAGCCAGCTCCCCCTGGGCTCATGGCGGGAAGGGGAGGAGCTTACAGAGCGCTGCAGTGAAGAGGAGCTGCGGGGTGAGGCGCTAGAGCTACGCTGGTGGAGGACGTGAGCAGCAGAGGTGGGAGTGACAAACACATGTCTTGCGCCCATGTGTTGAGGGGAGGAGTGGATGTGGTGTGGAGACCCACGGGGTGAACTGGCGTGCATTAGCTGGGCTAGACAGGTCAGCAGTTCTGTGTCACTGGTGCTGCCGGCACGAATCCTGTAACGGCGTAGCCTGGAGAAGTGAGATAAAATTAATCTATGAAATTACTCATACGACTTGCATGAAACTGAGGAAGAATGAATAAGATGCCTGGACAACTCCTACTATCAAATATATATTAATTTCTATCAAGCACTTGCTATAGTGTTTTGAGTGATTGCTGAGGTGTTCAGTGTTTTTAGGGGCACTGCAAGGTGGTTACTAATGTGTTCTAGGTGGCTGCAGTGAATACAGAACAGCCTGAGGGGATGTGCCAAGTCTGGTTGGCATAGCCGAAAAATCACAATTTTTTAACAAAAGTCTATGATATTTGTTTGTCTCCTATGGAAAACTCTGAAACATTAGCCCCTTTCACACATGCAGTCTTTGCTTGCAAATTACTGGTAAATTACCATTAAAAGATCATGTGTGAACAGGACCTTCAGCAATATCAGCAAATCTGTAAAATTGTTTAAAGCACTTTTCCATGTATTTGTGAATTGCCCACATCCTTCCCTCAGACCTGTGTAGCCACAAAGAGATATGTGAGACCAGTCAACTAAATGGTACTGCTGTTACTAGTCAGCACAGAAAATAATAGTTATTTACAATTTAAACAATACACAAGGTACTGTTTAAAGTTCTGTCATTTTAATGTTACATGTTGCTTCTCCACATCACCTGTTTTCAAACACAACACTGGCAGCAGCACAGCCATTCAGAGGTTACCTCCAGTTAATAACATTACAGATTTTAGCAGTATTTTTCTACTGATGTGTAAATTACTGGAAAAGCCATTCTGGCAATTTTACTTTAATTTACCAGGAGTACTATGAGAAATGGGCTACTGTTTGTTTGTGCAATAACAGTATGATGGCTTTTACAAGACAACATAATTACCTTCCATCCACAGTGGAGCGGCTAGGAGGTTTTCCTGGAGGTGGCCGGGGCAGGAAGTGTGCCGTAACAGTTTCTGGACAAGCTGTGGGAGTTACAGGCCGGGGTATTTTGCTCTTACGCAAAAGTGGGCTGGAGGAAGAGGAGAGAGAGGGAGCATCATCACCCTGGCCATCAAGACGAGAACCTAGAAGCGACTCGTCATCCTGAGAGCGTTCAGAAGAGGCAGAAGAGAGTTGATCCCGCTGCATGGCAGCCATGATTACACGCCTCTCTGAGGATAATGTGGGAGAAGCCGAGGGTGAAACGGGAATGTGGTGAACCCTCTTCTGCAGCAACTTTTCTTTAGCAGATCCTGGTGGTGGGTCCAGAAGGCTAAAAGGTTCTAGCACTGGAATACGGCTGTGTCGACGATTTGAATCTTGTTTAGGAGTGGAGACAGGAGACGAGGGAGTTGGACTGCCAGGGAGTTTACCCTCCTCCAGGAAGCACTGGTTGTGCTCTATATTAGAATCGGTCTTGGAATCTTTTAGCTCTGGAAGCAGCTCACTGACATGTCTCTGATTGCCTGAAGGAGGTGTATGACAGCCATTCATCAAAACTGGACTAAGTGGACAGGGAGATGTGTGGGGGGATGGCATAAGGCTTGGTACTGGGCTGCAAGGTTTCTGAGGAACAATCCCATTTAGCAAAGGATCCTCTTCATCATTAGAGGGCCTGGTGGGTTGGAAAGGGGCCAGCTCCTGTGAAGAATTTATGTCTGGTGTGTTGTTTTGTGGGTGGATCTCATTGTTCCCATTTTCAGTATCATGTTTTTCCAGTGGAACACTGTCTGATGCAGACTGGGAGGACAGTACAGAGGGCCGCTGAGCAGTTAGCTGAAAGAGGGATAGAGATAATTAACTATGCATAACATACTGTAACAATAACCTTGATCCCAGGGGAAAAAATATGATTAAAGGGATATTTCAGTACTGCCTTTCAAAAGATGTTTATGTCAATGTTTTTGCTGCATTTGACCACATACATACATCTCACAAAACATGCATGCAGAAACAAACCTGTCTGTACAAAGTCTGTACAAACCGCATGCAACATCTTAATGTTAGTGAAGAGACAATGTATATAGGTACTAAGGACTTTTAGACACCTTGCAGAAATGAAAACCTAAACTGGCAAAGAACTAAAAAGGAAAAGTATAGAGAAAGAAAAGAGTGGTTAGTTAACACATTAGCTTTGTTCCAAAACCTAGTGACTGATCTAGAAAGCTAAACGTCAACTCATTGCAGCATGAACACCACACAGGTAACACTCCATAAGTGAAGCATAAGAGGAACTTGTTAGCTTGTTGCTAAGGAACAACGCAATATTCTAGTAAGCAAAAAGCAACATACCACTGAAAAGTAAGGAGCAAAACAATATTTTCAGCCGGAGCATAAAAATAATCAGAAAAAGAGTAGGTACTTAATATAAACTTTGCAGCTTTGCTCAGATTGCTCTGATTACCTAATGTGGTGTCTGGCCAGAAGTCCTAAATGGTTTGCTGAAAGGTAAACTTTGCTAAGATGGGGCTAGCCATAGTAGAGTATAATTATTCCTCTTGTCTTAAATTAGATTCTTCACACATTCATATTATTACAATCCTTCTGTTTGCACTGCATCTGTCACATCAGAAGCAAGCCTATAATTATTACAATGCTATCTAGATAGGGCAGTTCATTAGGTTTAGTAGGAACAGAGCCATTCACAAGAAGCAATTTCAGACAACCTTGACAAAATTGTTATTGAACATGCACAAACACAACTGGAGAGCAGTATTCCAGGGGATTTCTGTGGAGAGAGTGATCCAAATATAGCATGATTTCAGTACCAAACACGAACAAAAATGCAAAAACATACAAAATGTAGGAAGTGGTAGGACCAGAGAGAACACGATGATGTTTGGTGGTGGACTGGATTCCGGAGTCCGGAAAATGCAGCTTAATGGGAAGCACAGGGTGGAGTGACTATTCACCTGCTGAAGCTGAGCGCGGGTGATTCGTATGACTGAGGGGAACTTGGTATTTGCGGCGGCTGCTGGAATGACAGGAAGTTTTCTGCGTCCAGGCGAACAGACGGCACGGGGCTGGGAAGGCAATGGCAGCGAGGCGTGGCACGAGAAGGTGGAAGAGGAAGGGTGATGTTGGTGGTCTGCAGATTGGCTGCGGTGCAACCCAGGTGGGGCACGCTGGTGCAGGGGGTCCGAGAGGGTAGTCAGGAAGGTGTGCGGGCTGGGTGAGCGCAGCCGCAGGGGGCTGCACGTCCTTGCTACAAGTTCCTCAGGTTGGGATGCAGGAGAAGTGGGCAGCTAGAAAAAGGAGGAGAATGATGGATGGGAGGTGAATCAAGTAAGTCAGGGAGGGTGAAAGGGTAGCCAAGATGAAGATTGAGGAAAGGGTAATAAAAAGGAAAGATTAATTAAAATGGGTAGAAAGATAAATAAAAAAGAAGACAGGAAGCAGATAGGCATGTTTACAGGTGTGTTTAGTGTATACAGCAGCATACAACTAGATAGGGAGAATACAGATTATAGGAAATTCTGTGGCATCCTCCATAGGTCTCTGCACTAAAAATCAAACTTTAAGTGAGTCAATAATGTGCCCAAATCGACAGCATTAAAATGCTCCTATAGTATCTTGACCAGGGCAACACAGATACAAGAGCTCAGGTAGCAGGTTCTTAACTCAGACTAATGTAAGCTTACATGACAGAGACGAGACTGAGGATAAGCTGTCTGTGTCTCATTACTATGGCTGACAAGACAGTAGCCCTCAGAGACCACCTTTATCTTGCTAACACAAATGTGTGTGTGTGGCGTAAGAAAGATAGCCTTAAGACATCTTGAACAAACGAAAATTCCAGGAGGAACACTGAAAACTTTAATGTTTATAAAATAAGTGGTGAAAATGAAGTTTATTAAAGCTAACATTTTAATCAGAGACCATGAAGACTTATACAACCTCATACTATGTCTTACTTGGTAACACTGCAGCCTAAACACATATCAGCATGAATAGGCTAAATATAACTTTAAGTAATATAACTCTGATCGGACTTTAAGCAGCAATTTCAAGGCCAAGAATAGGCAGAATTTTACTATACAAGAACCAAAAATGAAAGAAAAACAGAAGAACCCTTTTAGGCCATTTAGATCAAAAAAGCCTAATTCTAAAACTTTGACCAGCAGGCCATGTTGTACCCCATTACCATCAGGGCATGATGCCAAACATATGCATCAATATTGTTTTAATAGGCTAGAACACTGGCTTTCATTTGGAATTATCAACATATCAAGTATGTTGATCAACGGTTTGGAAATCAAAAAAACCATAGGAAAACATTTTCATTGATCTAAAAATCATCTGAACCAACAGTGGTGAGAACTGGACAAAAATCCAAGTTGTAGATGTTGCAAAAACAGAGACAGTTTCTGAGACAGTTACCTGTGTGAGTGCTCCTTCAGCTAATGCCTCACCAGGGCTGGTGGGAGTCACAGGAGGTCCACCTGTAGCAGGGACCACACTCAGCTCCAAACAGTCAATTCTTTGTGGGCCCTGGATGGTATGAGGTGCTGGAATGTCGCCTTGTACTGGACTAGGAGTGAACTCTTTGTCAGGTGATTCATCCATTGGCTGCAAAACCTCCTCTTCACACTCACCTGATGGGCTACTAGTGAGTTTGGCCTCATGACCAGGGCTACTTCCTGCTGCCTCTCTGAAGTCCTGCAGATCAGAGCCCTTGTCCACCATTACCCAATCCCGCAATTCAACATCTTGTAGCCCTGAGCTTAAGTTAAGAGCGACAAAGCCGCTGTTAGCAGCACCATCGCCTAGCTCAAGGGAGACTGGAGAAGCAGGTTTGGGTGAGCCACCACCTGAACGGAATTCCTCATCGTAGTGCCAAACTCGCTCTGCAGGACTTCCGTTGGACATGGCCAAGCCAGGGACACCATTACTGCCTCCTTCCTTTACTGGACCAGGTGGCTGTTTACCAGAACTGCTCACAAAAACAGTTTGAAAAGAGATTCAAAGGCTGTGGAACATTCTGATGTATAGACAGATAGAAAATGGATGTAAGAGCAAGATAAAGCAACGGACACAGTCTTGGAATTATGTGATGAATGTGCAAGGGACTTACCAGGCCTCTATGAAGCGCTCAGTGTTGGGTTTTGGCTCCAAAGTTAGTCTCTTCTCCAGCTCAAAACTGTGGATATTGCGCAGTTTCCTTAGAAGAGGAGTGTCTCTATCTGAGGGCACCACCTCTGATCGGACTCGCACTGGTGAACCAATGCTAGGCCCTGCATGGGGGCTCTGATTGCCTTGGTTACTATGCTCTTCTTCTGTTCCCATCTACAAGGGAAGGACAGCATAGAATATGAAACCCAGCACAACAGAAAATAGTCTCTATAAATCATGCAGCAGGTGTTCACATTCCAGTACCTTCCAGACTGCAGGACAGATTCTGTTGCGGTTGCGGTCCAGGTCCTCCCAAACATCAATTTCCTGATTCCTGAGGGGAAGGCTGGGAGATCCAGGTAAGTTCTCAGGTCGGGCATTGTCACCATCACTGAGCTGCTCATCCTGCAGAACTTCATCTGTGTTCTCCTTCAGAAGATCTCCAGGCACCAAGGAGGCATTCACAATACTGCAAAAGAACAGATGAACCACAGAGATCTCCAGTGATACTATTACTACCAAAACACAGACGTGTCAGCACAAAGGGAGTTCAATGAACACAAAGTTAAGCAATCACATTGACTTACCCCATCTGAGCTGGCGTAAGTCGCGTGTGGTGCTGTGGGGTGTTTGCTGCAGTAGTGATTGTCAGTGGGCTATCTGAGCTCATCCTTTCCCAGTCATAAGGGTCATTCTCCACTACATTATAGGTTCTCATGCTCTTTTCAAAAACAGTCCTCAGTTGCTAGTACAGAGGTCAATATTAATCAAATCAGTTTGACCAATAACTTAGATATTCCATAGACCTATAAAATAAAAATGAAATGCATGTGCAGGTTTTTTACCTGATAGTCTGGTTTGGTAAAATAGTCCAGATTGCTGATGTGGTCCAGGAAGACACTGAAGTCTGGGGGAAGATGCTTCAGCATGAGCCTATGATCATATGTCTCTTTTAACTTCCCCACTTGCTCCTAAAAACATAAATATAAATATTACCATAATTTCCCAACAGGCAGGAAAATGCTGTTCATGACATTTCTTCCTCTAGCTTCATCAGCACCTTGTCTTTTATCTTCCTCCAGGGTAGTTGCCCGACCAAGAACTCCACCAGCATGTAGAACAGAGACCACAAGTCATCATGCCTTCCCATCTCCTGTGACAGAACAACCAAAATAAATGAGAAGACCAGGAAATCACAGAAAAAGAAATGACTGGATGAAGATTCTGAGAAATCTGACCTTGTTCTTGTGAGCATTGATTGAAGCATAGCGTACTGTACCCCTAAAACCAGCAACAGGGCGGGGCTAGGAGAGAGAAGATAGTACATAGATATGTTTATAAAAGCCAGACACACCTAACACTCCACACTCCAGATTGATAAATACACAAAACATACAAACAATATAACAAAGATTGTATAATAGAGCAATGTTGATACTGACCGGTCGGACTTCTTGGCAGGAGTTGGTAAATTGGCGTGCCAAACCAAAGTCTAACATGTAGCAAGTCCGACATGTGCTAGGAAATCGGCCCATTGCAAAGTTGGACTAAAACCAGTGTGGACAGGCAAAATAATTTCTGTTAATTATTTTTAAGAAACATCTACTATTTATTTACAACATAGAATATATTTTTCTAACTGTTAAACTGTTGTTGAAACAGGGCTTTGAGAATTTCAGCTGGCACTTCTCACCGGTTTTATGTCACGATGTAAAAAGCCCACTGAGTGAATGCTCTCAATAGCCTCCAATATCTGCAGACCCAGTCTGAGAGTAGTGCTGACTGTGAATGTTCCGCGGTTCATACTCCTCCTCAAGTCTGCTAAATTACGGCCCTGCAACAGGCAGAATTACCCAAGTAAATCATAGCACCAATATTTGGTCAAGGTTATTAAAGGTAACAGAAAGCTATCCTATTCTTTTATACATAATAATGGCTTTTGTATATAGTTGAATATTAACTTTGTTTCTTTTGAACACTTATATTTGCTATACTCACTATACTTGCTTTGAATACTTGCTGCATATCATAAATATTAGCTGTTAAAAAAAACTGATTAAAGTCTTGCGATTTTAAGGTGGTACCAATACTTCTGATAGAGTTTGTTTATCATGTTATCTAAACATTTTGCATGAATTAAACAGAATATTTAGTGCACTTAGTCATGAGCACAAATGCACTGTGATATGAGACAGAAAATATAAGACAGATCAAATACATAACAGAGTAGCCTTTCAATCAGTCCTTACCTGAAGCTCCATGACAACATAGTTGAAGCGATCATTGCGGCCACATCCTACAAATCGACAGACATGATCCTTTCCTAAAATGGGGAAAAACATTCATATATTGTCAAATATAGTTCCTTTGCTGTTAAGAATATACATTAAAAAGTTAAGTAATATACCTTGGCCCTTGCTTTTTAAAATAAAATTGTTCAATATATTATGTAGACAAAGAGCACTCAAATTTCAAAAGACAATACTCCCTCCCCAGTCCACCCATACCGTTTCTGGAACTCAAACAGCAAAAATGAGCCATAATAAAAACACCTGTTCTGTAATCAGCAACTTGGTAAGGCACTGGTAATTTTTTCATATATATAAAGAGTTTAAACAATCATAAAAGAGGTAATCTACATACTACAGTCTTAAAGGTACAGTAGCAAAAAAAGTCATGTAACCAAATCTTTTTAGTACCATAAATGTTAAATAATTACCAGTAAATTGGTTTTGTTTGACTGTCTACCTTCCCACTTTCCTATATTCTGTACATGCTATAAGATTATTCCTAGTTTTGATATAATACAGTATTTACACAGTATTCCAAGGTAATTAACTAAATACCATGACATTTCTATAATACATGACATGATTAAACATGGTATTACCATGGTACCATGATCAAACAACTATCGCAAAACCATGGTACTTTTTATGATAGTGTCAAGTTTAATTTAAACAAAAGATGCCATTTCACATCACATCATGTAAACAAAACAGAAGCCCATGAGCAGTAATGCACACATCTCTTCTAAGAGGGTGTGGAGCAGGGAGAGATCTCCAGTTACAAGCCTTTTCCCTCAGGACCAGATAAAAGCCATTCTATTGCATCATACAGCCATATTATAGCCTACATAATACAAGTACATTGATTTTTTTAATAAGCAGAGTGTAGAGATTATAATGGAGGAAGCATAATGATGGTGTCATTGCTGGACTAATTGATGTGTCGATCCTTTGCCCAAAAGAGAGAAGACACGGTTTGATTTCAAGCTTGACTATGAATTCTAAAGTACGAAGAGCTGCTTCACAAACATACAGACATTATAAAAATCAAAATCTTAAAAATTTCTCATTAATTTAAAATTGTCAGCTTTTTTACAATTAAGTTACACCACTAAGTTCTACGCTTCCAAGTTAATAAGGTTAATATGCTCTACATAACAACTTGCCTTGGAGTTTTTTCAGCACTGCCACCTCCATCTTCAGAACTTGCTTGGGCTGTTGGGCTGATTCTGCTTTCAGGGCCACGCTGCTCCGGTTCATTAGGTCCAGAGCCTCATAGATTTCACCAAAGCCACCACCACCAATTTTTTTCAGCTACAAAAAGGAGATAATTTTGAATTTTTTTATTGGTTCTTTGCTCTTGTGCAGCAGTAGTGCTTCTTGTTAATATTAAATTGCTCATACAGTACTTACAGTTACTGTGTTTAAATGACTAAGCATTAAACTGTGGTGCCAAACCAGTATCGCACCATTTGCTGTATAGACATCATACCTCAAATTCTACAGCTTATTGAGAAGAGGTGTACAATTACTTTTCTGAGCAATCAAGCTTTCACCCTACAATTTTCACCTTGAGGACAATAAAACAAGCAAAAAGAGCATTACATATATTTAGGAATAAAAATATATAGTTTGTTTAGCATCTGCCTAGCAACCTGTTCAGAACACCCTAGCAACTGCATAGTAATTTACTAAAAACACTCAGAACACCTTAGCAATTAAATAGCAATGCTGTGGCAATGAGTAGGAATTACTTTCGCTTTCTTCGAAGAATGTAAATATCTTTCGAATATTTATTAATTTTTAATTACAAACAAAAATGGGGTAATCTGCTTTACTATTGGAGCATATTATTTGTCCTATTAACTTCTAGAGAGGTCTGATTAAATTATCAACATTTTATGACTTAATTCTCTTGGCATCATGTCTCCCCTCGCATCATTACCTCCTCTGCCCTCACATCACTTTCTTTTCCCCTCGGATCGTCATGTACAGAGAGAGAGCTTCTCTAGAGACACAAGACTATACAATGTGTCTATGAGAGCACTAGGAGAGGAGTGACTCACAACCTGCCACTATTCACTACACAGTGAGTAAACACAGTCACACAGACACAAGCTAAGTGAAATCCAATGCTTAACAGGCACATATTTCAGCCTTTCAGAGGACAGCAAATTTATATGGCTTTTTTTAACGTGGTGACATAAATCCTTCAATTAATAGCTACCTAAGTTAATTACTAAGATGTCTGGCAGTTTAACAAGCAATCTGTGCTAAAGTGTTTGGCATTTCTGGTCCTAACATATTAGTTTTTGATGCTGGTGTCCAGCTAGGTGTCTTAACTAACTTAACCAGCAGGACTTTCTTGGTCAATCAGATACACTAGAAAAGTCATGCTCATTAACCACAATCAAAACAGCATAAACAAACCTGGCCCAGGATGAAAATGTATGGTCAAAGCTGGTCTTTTTAGCAGATCTATCCCAATAAAACAGAACTGCAGACTTACTACTTTCCATCGTTCCTTCACCACGATGCCCGTGGACAGGATGTCTGTCTGCTCCAGCCCTGTGCTCATCCTGTCTTCTCTTGTTTGCTCCGAGTTTGCCTCCTAACACTGGCGACGGGGGCCTGAGTCAGGCATTGGAGCCTTAGGGTGCCCCTGAAATGGAACAGACAACTATTTTATTATTGCCACACATACAAGGAATGTGTGACATCATTCGGCATTATCAGCCCAACCAAAACTGCTTAACTGAGATTTAAAAAAACACAAAAATATGTTGTGGATTTTCAAATCTGACATGTCATGATTTTAAAACAGGCGAGAACCAATAAACTTGGAATTACAGCACACAAGAATTTAGGCTACTATTATGGGGTTTATATTTTCTTTTTAGTGTTTGACAGCCACTTGTCACTGTTGTTAATGTACTGAGGTGCAGCTGTCTGGCCTGATGCTAAGCATTTAACAGTAAACAAATATTGAACCTTGAAATCTCACAGGACACAATAATCGACAGGCTTTTATGAAAATATACAGAGATATACAAATAAAAAGGAAATGCTGATGCCTGAAAACACACAATGTCAGGATGGTTTGTTAGGTTTTATAAGAAGTTAGACATCGAAGAGTAGTTAATTGAGTTCAGTGCATTATTATGCTTTTAAGGGAAATCTCTCAGTCCATATCATATCAGCCGGCTCAGCTCTGAGTACAGGCTTGAACAGCAGAAATGGACAGTAAAGCCACAGAGATAATCAATATGACAATAATTACTTCTAGGCTATACCAGTATAAAGAATAAAGAACATAAAAGCAAAAACTTAAAGATTAAACAGTGCCATAAAATATGTAATTAGATTATTACTTGTGAATAATGATTCTATGTTTTATATAATAATAATCATATGAAGAATGATTCTGCTTCTAAAACACCTCTGGGTGCTTGATATTAAAATGTACATTTGTGTTTATGTATATTTAAATGCATAAAAAGTATATTTTAGATGCTGTAACTGGTAAGCATTTCTTATTTTTTCATCTTTCAACATTTTTACTTGTCCTGCAGGTTAAAAATGTTTTTTCCAAGTACAAATATTTTAGTCTCTCAATTAATAAGGTCATAAAATGTATAAAAAAATTATGCAATAACCTAGGAAACTGTTCATCAACTGCCCACCTTAAACTACAACTGAGAAAAATACTACAAAAACTACAAAAAACTACAAACAAACAAATTAGTCCTCAAGCATTCATTCAAACATTTCAGCTTAATCTCATTATTGTTTCCTGTCAAGTCTGTCGCAGAGTTCCTTCTTTAAACTAGTATCTCTTATGAACACACTTGAACAATATTAATAACTTTCAAGATATTAATAACTGAAAACCATTACAGCTGTTACATTATGATTAATGCACTGAGTGAGGACGCTCTGACAGCTTGATGTGACCTGCTAGAGAAAAATAGAGAAAATAGAGAAAAATATTTTGCCTAATCAAATCTGTCACAGTCCCAACTTTAAACGACATCCAAGCAAACACTTTAAAATGTAACATCTACCTGACTGCACTTTTTATTTGGTGATCTCAAGGCATATTGAAATGTACTAATCCTCCTAAACCTGTTCTGTGTTCCTGTACTATTTACAGCGTTGCCCTTATTGTACGTCACTATGTATAAAAGCAAATATGTGAAAATGAACAAATATACAAAAGCGAATATATGAAAATGAATAAAATGTACTATAGCCCAGCTTTTATGTTCTTCTATAACGTGCCAACAGAGGGAGATAAACCTTTACTGCGTTTAAAGAGCTTATAGTGATTGGCAGCTGTCATTGATGCTCTTACGCACAGTCACATGCGAAACCAATGACGCAAAAATACACTATGGATGTGTTGGACAGTGTTAAAGAAATGACTGAATGACCATACAAATTCTGCTTTCGACATTTTCTCTTTAATAAACACTATTTTTTACCGTGGTAAATAATAACGTTTCGTCCGGCTGAGTCAGATCTGGTTTAATGGCAGCGGGCCGCTGTGCTGAAATGTGATCCGCAGCTCGATGTGTTGCGTTGCTACAGTCAACACACATAACACATCCACACACACTCAAGACACTTAATCTTGAAATATTATATTCATTGGAAACGACCTTGCGAAACGACCCGTCCCGAAACATTTATCCGCATTCCTATGAGCGCAGCTGCGACTGACGGCATGACACTTAGCCGTGTGTCTGTCTGTATCCATGTTTCTCACCTCAATCCCGATCCTTACAGCGCCGGGTGTGGTTATTAAATCTCACAGATATATTTTAAAATCATGTTAGAGACGTCAAATGGTGTAAATAGACGGAGTGGTTATCCATGAGGACGAGGAGAGGTATCCTTTGCACTGACATATGCACTAACAGCAGCGTGGTTTGTGTATGTCGCCTTATTCCTCCAGCATCTCTGCAGATTCGTGACGTTTGTCTCTGATCAGTTTGTCTGCTGCGGGCTCGTTCGCGACGCTATAGCCCTTCGCAACAGCTACGACGTGGACGAGCATTCCGCTCTGCGCTTGCCCGTGGGCTGTCCGAGAGCGCGCCCGTTCAAAAACGTAATTAAAATTTAAATTCTCTTCTTTCAAAAACATAATATAGAACATTTAAACGTGACATCTCAGACTGAAGTCTATCTACGTTATCTGATTAGTTAACTGTTTAATAAAAAAACTACCCAATTAATAATTCGATAAAAATATGAATAATGACTACTATTACCCTGTGTAATTTCAGTGTATTGGTTGCCATAGTTTCTCATACTATTCAGGTGTAAATTATTATTCAGACCGCTGTTTAAGTTAATAGCAACGGCTTGGTTACACTGAACCTGCTACTTTATACAGCGAAAATTAGGATAGCCCAATCACAGTCATTTGTAATGACACTGTTATTTATTGTTTTTTGTAATTTCATACACATGGCGGGGGTTGGTTTCTTTTTATATCTCAGTTACCAAAATAGTAACTATTATATATTTAAAAGGTTACACATGTTTTGCAAAGGCCTCCAAAAAGCAAGAAGTCGATTTTGAATGCGGTTAAATAAAAGATTCGGCTGTCTGAGCCATAATGCGCCCCTAGAGGAACTTAGCGGAGTCAGCTTCAAATGGGCGGGTCAGCCCATGTGGGTGGGACTTTAGCTGAAATAGGGATTTTGATTGGTTTATTTAATGTAGTGTGTTGTTTTATTGGCTCATGATACACAGTTGGTGGCGGTAATGCGCGAGTTTTGTTGCGATCTGTCAAAACGAGGAAGACGACGAACGATGAGTTAAAGAAATAAGCTTGTGCAGTTTTTAGTTTTGCAATAAACGTCACACGTTGTAAAAGGTAATGTCCTAAATGTGATGTGATCTTTGATTTTCAACAATCAAAATAACGCATGTGTCCCATCTACAGATACAAACTTCTGACCTGTCAAATAACTTACATTTTAACATTTTAATTTGTGGAGCCATGGAGGTGAACGTTTCTGCTGAATCTGTTGAGAGGTACATGTAAATGCTATATAATTGTCATCTAAGTGCATGTCTTATGTGCATATCTTATGTGCATGCTGCATGTAGCGAAATCAGAAGCACGGTGCTGAATTTGTGAGCGATGTGCACTGTTATTATTATGTTATGTATGGACATTTACTGTGTCTATAAGTATGTAACATTACATTACAGTGTCGTGCCAGGTGATGAAAGTAAAGGCAAGTTTAAGAAAAATGATGACATCTTATTCTACAGGTAACTGGTGTCGCTATGTATTATTATTACCTAGATTTTATATATATATATTTATATATTCAATTAGTTAGTTAGTCATAAACATAAAAAAATGACCAGTCATCATGAGGAATTTATTTTGCATGACATTCTACCAATAATACAATACATTTTTAAAATACAGTGTCTGCTATACACATTATTTCTGTTACACATTCAGTGTATAAAAAGATAATATTTAACAGGTTATTTTATAGCTGAACATTGACTCTTTTACAGGCGACAGAAAGATAAAACATATCAGTACTTTGCCTCCCTGGAGTCTTTAGTACTTACAGATAGATGGGCCAGTCTGGAGCTCTGTGAGCAGGAGTCTCAGGTAAATTGTCACTGCATCTTAAATAGCCACATCTTAATGGTGTGTAGACAGAGAAAATCTATTAATAGCTTAAATTACTGTAGTATAACTACATAGACTATTCAAATTAATCTTGCTAAAAAGTATGGTGCCTTCCAAAATAAATAAATAGCATCTTAGTTCTTGGAAAACCATTAGAATACCCTGGCACATAAATCATTCAGCACTGTGGTGTAGATTAAAGTACCATAGTACTACAATCTGATGCCATCACTGTACCATGGTACCACCCCAGTGCTTTTCTGCAATGCTAAACTGCTGTGTTACATTTCATGTGTAAGTTGACAAAGTCTGAATAGATGCATTAACAGAAATTATGTCCATGTCCACTTTAGTATAGGTGCATGATTAAGAAAAGCATTTCAATCTTATAGGAACGACTGTGTCTTCAAATATGGGTGACCCAAAATGGAATGGTCAGGGTTTTTATTGATGAACTCATGGAAGTTAAAACACGTTATCGGGTTACAGATGTTCTGACTGGAGAACCGCCATATGACCCGTAAGCCTTTGTAACACTTTGCAATGTGTTACATAAAAATGAAGAAAAAAATGAGAAGGTTTCTCACCTGTAATCTTTCTCCTGAATCTGCTACTACCATTCTTTCATTGTTAGCGTTATTTCTTTGACAGGTTGAGAGTTCAGTGGAAAACAGACGACTGTGTATCTCTAGCATGGGGTCTGGGTCAGTATCAGCTCCTTGTTTCAGCCTCACCTTTCAGACTGGAGATCACCTCTGATGGGGAGGAGATTGTTACACTAAATCCAGGAAATAGACTCTGCTTTGAAGCTCTGCAGGAACCAAATGGGTATAAGGAACAATATAGCAGAAAGTATTTTTGTTGCATAGTGTTAATATTGGTTTTGATCTATGTCCATTTTAAACATCAACTGTTTGTACTTCTTTCAGGTCGTCTTCAAGTTCAAGTCAGGTAAGATTTAATGTATCCTAACATTAAAACTTTTGTTAAGATGTATGAATATTTCTGAAGGGTAGCTTGTATGGTGTAACAAAATGTTGAATCTTAAAGGTGGAGGAAGATCCATGTGGGCTGTGGAAAGAAACATTCAGACAGTTTCAGGACATCAAGGCAAATGGTAATCCTTCATAGCATCTCTGCAGTATACAAATCCAGTGCTGACCTTCACACTTTACTAAAAGTAGTACTATTATTAGTTAGGCTTCCTAACAACAAACTCCCAGGCCAAAGTATTAAACTTCAGTTACGACCAACATGAATATTACCTCTGTATTATACCTGAGTAATGCTTGCTGTTCTATTTTTTTGGCTAAGCAATTAAATGACTTTTTTTAAAATGAATTAAGCAAATAAAAGCCTTTTTGGAGATTTTCGTTTGGTGGGCAACAGAACAAATGAAAACATTCCATATACTTGTATTGAAGCAGTATGTAGAGATCTGAACATATAGAGGAGTTGGTTTTTTTAAACTGGGCCAGTAAGTAACCAATTGAAGTACAAACCACAATAACAACCACCTAAAGCATCATGTTAACAAGCTGAAGACCAGCACCACTGAAATTTTCTTTAGAAAATGTGAAAATCTGCTTATCACGTGTTATTGCTGATGTTTTAATTTAGGTCCCAGTTCTGTAGGTATGGATTTACGTCTGCATGGATACAGCCATACATATGGTCTTCCTGAACATGCTGATACCCTCCTGTTAAAAGATACAAGGTTCTCCACTTTATATAATTGTTACCTAAAATATCTCAGGAACATTCGAAAACTGATACTGATGCAGGATGCAAGACACAAATAGAACCAAACACATTCTTACCCAACATGATGTAATAGTTCATCCCTATATCTACTTTACAGTGACACTGAGGCATATCGATTGTACAACTTGGATGTGTTTGCCTATGACATCAATAGCAGGTTGGGCCTCTATGGTTCTGTCCCACTCCTGCTAGCTCACAAGCCAGAGAGAACACTTGGAGTGTTCTGGCTGAATGCATCCGAGACCCTGATTGATATTGAGTACAACACAAAGCCAAGTGAGGTACAGTTCTGTTGGACTGGTTTGTCTAAGATAATGTTCTGGTAATGATTTTCCTACCTCTTAAATTGTTTATAACTAGATGGTTTCGGCCTTAAAGATGAAGTGTGTAAGTTTTATAATGTTAAAATACTTTTTCTCATTCCTGTTTAATGTGCAGACAGCTAATTAGCAAGCCATTTGTAGGCTAATTTCCTCAAGCATAAACGCATTCTTCTGTTCTTCTGGCACTCTGTTGGTTTGAAGGGGCATTTTGGTCAATGCATGAAACGTCTTTTTGGAATTAAAACAAGAAAAAAGAAATACAAGCTTTTCAGAAACACTTTTGGTAGTTTCATTTGTATTGTTATTATTTTTAAATGATTTTTCAAACAAGGATGAGAATGAACCATCGAAAAGAAGTAAGATCACACCTCAGACTGATGTGAGATGGATGTCAGAAAGTGGCACAATTGACTGTTTCATTTTGCTGGGACCCACGGCTGCTCAGGTGTTTTCTCAGTATGCTCAGCTCACAGGTAGTGACCATCACTAAAATGTAATCAATATAGATATTACTTTTAAGACTTTATTAATGGGTTACATATGAACTAATGACTTTCTCAGGGCAATGACAAATTTAATAAAGTTTATTATTTTTATGAGGGTAAAACATGTTATTTTTTCCAACAGTCCTCCTGCTGATGGTCAAATGTACAAATACAACACGTCATGTTCGTATGTTTCTACTGATAGGCCACCAGGCTCTTCCTCCACTCTTCTCTTTGGGATACCACCAGTGCCGCTGGAACTATGAGGATGAGGCAGATGTAAAGGCTGTGGATGCTGGATTTGACCTCCACGATATTCCTTACGATGTCATATGGCTGGACATTGAGCACACCAATGGGAATCGCTATTTCACCTGGGACTCAAAGCTTTTTCCAAACCCAGCAGAACTACAGCACCACTTGCAGAAGAAAAAAAGAAAGGTATGGTGGTCCAGATTTAGGATTTTAGGATGTTTGAATTAAATGGTATGTTTTATCTGTTTTTTTATTAAGTATAAACTGCCTCGCCGTTTAGAGGTTTATATGTACTATGGTGTTTAGATGGTTGTAATTAGTGACCCCCACATCAAGATTGACCCTGATTGGTCATTATACTGTGAAGCTAAAGAAGGAGGCCACGTGGTGAAGAATAGAGAAGGTGGTCTTTATAAAGGAACATGTTGGCCAGGTAAGATGTGATCAGAATTGTTTTTTTTAAATACATTCATAGTTATGTATGTAATGTGTTTTTTACCTCCCAGATCCTGTCACATTACGTATTGCAGTAATCATAGTAATAGAAACTAATCTCAAATTCTGCTGTTGTCAATATCAAATGACTTACTTTCTTTTGCAGAGGTCTTCAGATTTAAACATACTACAAAAATGTTTAAAAATGCTGGGTTTAAACATAATTAATGAAATATCTTTGGCTCTACCATATTCTTAATTATCAATTTGTTGCATCATCAGGTGAGTCCTGCTACTTGGACTTCAGCAGTTCAAAGACAAGGTCATGGTATGCCAGACTGTTCTCTCTAAACAAATATGAAGTGAGTCTTTTCCTAGCTCTACTGATTATGTTGCTTGCTATAAGTTGCTAAATGCCATTTAGGCTGTTTGAGAGATAACATATTGTGAGATCATCCATGTGATCATTACATTAGGGGTCAACAAAATCTTTGTTTATCTGGAACGACATGAATGAACCTTCTGTCTTTAATGGGCCAGAGCAGACAATGCCCAAAGATGCAGTGCACCATGGAGGGTGGGAGCATAGGGAGCTACACAACTTGTATGGCTTCTATCAGGTGAGCTCATCCAGCAAAATTGGGGTGCAGCGATGTAGCAATGCTATATATTGTTTCTCTTTCTCACAGCATATGGCTACATTTGAGGGCTTATTAACTCGTTCGGGTGGCAGGGAGAGGCCTTTTATACTTTCACGCTCCTTCTTTGCAGGGTCTCAAAGATTGGGTGAGCTGAAGCCCAGACTAAACAGAAGATTACTCAATAAAGCCCATTGTGTTTATTGAAACAAGCAACATGCTCCATACAAACACAGTTCTGTTTACCTTACAGGTGCCATATGGACTGGGGACAATGTTGCTACTTGGGAGTACTTGAAGATTTCAATACCCATGCTGCTGTCACTGAGTGTGACAGGAATACAGTTTTGTGGAGGTCAGAGTCACATAAGTGTCTAGTTTTGTTAGTAAAGTTTAATATATTCTATTTTTCTTTTCAAAGAAAAAAGGTTGTTCATAATATTAATGTTAAAGCTGCAATCCATAACTTTGTTTGGTTAAAAATGAATAAAAATCAGTTATTGAGAAAGTACAAAGCAGATCAGCGTCAAAATGGCGTCCTTACCTTACCCCGATTTGCAGTTTGACAGTAAGTTTATAATAAAGGGTCCGATTTCATGGTAAGAGTCAGTTTGATTTTATCGTCTGTGTTTTTACTATACTAATTTTACTGTTTTTACAACAGTTGCTTAGAATTTAAACTTGTCATCTACATTAAGACACTAACTTTGCAACTAACTTGCAATTTTATGTTTTAAAAAGAGATGGCGATAGAGAGGCAAAAGTTACAGATTGCAGGTTTAGCGCATGTCGTACATATATGTTCCGGGCATCAACTGGCCCTCACTGAATATGATCATGTGTGTGCAGCTGATGTAGGGGGCTTTGTGCAGGACCCAGACCCTGAGCTTCTGATCCGCTGGTACCAGGCAGGCGCTTTCCAGCCATTTTTCAGAGGACACTCAGCTAAAAACACCAAGCGCCGTGAGCCCTGGCTGTTTGGGGCTGACGTCACCTCTGCAATTCGTTCTGCTATTCAGCAGAGATACCGTCTCTTGCCGTACTGGTACACTCTGTTTCACCAAGCGCACACTTCAGCTCTGCCTCCTATCAGGTACTGAATTATAATCTCCAGCTCATCTGTATGCTGACACAGAACACTGAATTGCTTAAGGCAAGGTTATGCTTCTTCACTAATGGTCCTCCATCAACAAATGATCCTTTGAATGAATGTGCTCATAACTTCTGACTGGTATGAACAGTCTTTGTGCTTTAATAATCTTTGTTGTTGCATTTTTTTGTTACCCACAGACCCCTTTGGGTAGAGTTTCCCAAAGACACAAACATGTTTGCTGTGGAGAATCAATACATGATCGGTAAACATAAAAAAGATCTGCAGTGAATTAATGCTATAATTTATTCTTTAATATGAAACCTAAACCATAGATTTCAAACTATTTTCAGGCAGTTCCCTCCTTGTGTGCCCTGTGACTAACCCTGGTGTCTCTGAGGTTAAAGTTTTGCTGCCAGGTTCTGATGAGGTAAGCCTCATCCACATGAACTATAATATATATTTATTTTATGTTACATTTAAAGGAAGGTAAAAGTTCATTTTTGTGTTTGAAAGCTGTGGTATGACACAAACTCCACCGAGGTGCATGGAGGAGGCAGAAATCTGGATTTCCCAGTAACTCTGAACACTGTGAGTTACTGATTTCAGATCATCTTTACTTAACTGACACACAGTAACACTAAACACCTCAGTCATCAGACCACATGTAACATATAAGCTGCGATTGTATTATTTATGGTATATCTCTATTTTAGGTGCCCTTGTTTCAACGTGGTGGGACAGTGGTGCCCAGGCGAGCAGGCTGGGGTTCATGTACAGCTGATCTACAGCAGCATTCGATCACTCTCACTGTAGCTCTGGACTCTAAGGTGATCACACTTACAATCCTTATGATTGTAGTACACAAAACAGTTTGTTTCCAAGACAGCTTTGCACAAGGATCAACACATAACGCATCTTCTGTTCTGCCTTTGCAACGTAAAGGTGACTATAAATAAAGTCAAATAAGTGTAAGAAAGAGAGAGGCTAGTTTATTTTGCAAATAATAACAATTCAATATGCAAATATTACAATGACATCACCAAGGAAAGTTTTTGAATAGTGAACCTTTTTACAATGGAAGTCAGTGGGAGATCGCTGTCAAATTTAAATTTATTAAAAGGTATAAAGTTGAAATTATCCATGAAACAAAGTTCAAACAGGGTGTGTTTGTGCTGCTTTGTGAGTTTGTTTTATATGTTATACAAGCACACACACACACACCTTGGGTCTATAGAAAGAGACTGATTATGTATTTCTGTTACAGGGTAATGCTGATGGATTTCTTTATCTGGATGATGGTCATTCTTTCAGTTACAGAGACAGGAAGCAGTTTTGTCTCCGACGCTTTAGCATGCGGGCAGGCAAACTTGTCAGCAGGTAGTTGCACACCTGTTAGCCTTAAATTTTAATTTAAAATATTGATCATTAAATGTCATCTCTATTCCTTTGTATCACAACAAAATAAATGTTTTATTAGGTTAATACAAGGTAGGTTATATATTATACAATGCAGGTTATATCATTGTTTTTGGGGAGTTCTGTACAGTATTCTTTTTGTGCCTCGTGTTCCAGCTGTGCTGATGATGAAGGCTTGTTTGTCCCAGATGACAAAGTGGGATCAGTGGTCATTCTTGGTCTGAATAGTCTAAAAAGAAAACCTAAGCTTAAATCAGGTGAGAAAAGATTAGAGTTTCTCTGAGAATACATGAATGATTACACATTAGATGTGAACCAGAAAGTTAATAATCACTAATTCTTTTGTAACTCTTTCTTTAGGTACAGGAAAAACTGCAGTAATGTTTACATTTGAAGCAAAGTGTCTGACTATAACTGGATTGGCCCTGGGAATACACAAAGACTGGGAAATAATAATATAGTGTATTTTTAAAAAAGTATTAGTTTATGTTGTTGTTAAATTTTATTGAGAAAGAGTGATGGTGAAGAATTTGGTAGAATTTTAGTAGTTCATGATCTTTTACCTTGCTTAAAAGTGTAAGCTATTACATTATGAAAAAAGATATATATTTTTAAATAAAGAATTTACAAAGTTATGTGAGTTTTTAATGATCTATATATAATAAAATTAGCATTTGCATCAATAAAATGACAGTAGGCATTTTAAAATGTATATACAGTAGGCATGGGAATCATTTGGGACCTGGGGATATGATATATATATGCTTGTTTCATAGGTGTCAATACAGTAATACATACAGTGAACAATAATTTGTACAATTATTTTCTTAGTTGAGTGTATAGTTGACAGCGTGACACATTTCACTTTCTCACCATCCTGCTCTGAATGATGCTGCTCTAAATCCCCTTTGTCCCCAAAAATATTAATGTTTAAATTATAATTAAAATGATAGATTGTTTTTATATGACCATACAGTATTTTAAGGTACAAGATCGCAGTTCTTTGAAATGTTGACTTTAAAATGTAGTTGTAGGTAAGGATAGGCCCTCGATGGTTATGCTGAGAGTGCTTAATGCTAAACTCCATTGAGGACAGGTTTAAAGCCTTTGAATGCCTTCTGCTGAGGCAGGCCATCTCACTGGCCTCTCTTTGGCGCAAGCTCTCCTTTGTGTCACCCCACAATGACGGAACTATCGCCAAATGGTCATTGTTTTTCAGCCAATGGGAGCGGGCAGAATAGAAGACTGTTGCAGTTTGTGTATGTATGTAGGTATGTATGTATATGTGTGTGTTTGCAGGTGTATTGGTAATAGAAGTGTGTTCACACTGTCTTTTTCCTCTAACCCTGGTTTCACTTCATGACCACATGAAAGGTGTGTCATACAACAGGACAGCCAATCAGAAATCAGCTGTTTGAATTTATGCCAGGGATTTTTGGGCTTGCAAGACTTAAGTTGTGGTGGCAAGCCAGTTTTTTCAATCTCTAAAAAAACACTACCAGTGAGACGTGAGATGCCCTACTTGCCGTCTGGTTTCTTTTGTGACCGGTTAATCCGGGAGCGAGAGAGAAGAGATGGAGAAGGATCATTGAACAAACCCATCCGCTTCAGTGGTCAGGACTACAATGTTCTCAGACAGGAGTATCTGCAGAAGAAAACGCTTTTTGAGGATGAAACCTTCCCTGCCACTGTGGACTCCCTTGGCTACAAAGAGTTGGGCCACAAATCCAGCAAGGTCAAGAACATCGTCTGGAAGCGGCCCAAGGTAGGATATAGAGGACCTATGTAGGTTCAAGTTGATTGGGACCAGCACATGGGATGGATTTGTAGTGTTCCTATAGCTAACTGATAGAGCGTGTGGCCAACAATTCCAAAGTCAAAAGTTTGATTTTCAGTTAACAAATGAACTGATCAAAAGTATAGAAATATGGTTGTTTATACTGTTCTGAATGTCTATAATAAAAGAATCTTACAAATTATGTATGATAACATTATGAAATTCTTTTCTGCATCTGGGCAACAGTAATACTCAAAAACAGTAATACCTACCCATCAATCCATCCATTTTGTTTGTCTGTGTAATATTTTTTAGCTCTTGTATGAGTTTATGAGTTTCTTGTATGAGAAATTTTAAAATCTTTGATGATGTGTGTCCTCCAGGAGATTTGTGACAATCCGCAGTTCATTGTTGGAGGTGCTAGCAGGACAGATATCTGCCAGGGAGACCTGGGTAAGATTCACAATCAGTATTTTGCACACTGTAACCTCTGGCTCTGGGGTCAGGACACTGCATGTTTAGGGTCACAGTACAGCATTATGGCAGCAAGTACCTCTCTCTGGCCCCTGCATACGGGCTTACAGTCCAGCAGGGACAACTCTGTATTGTATTTACTCTGTTGGAAGGGAATCCAACTAACAGCGCTTCCTATTGTTGCGTCCCACACATGGGTGATAAAAGAGAGCAAGGACACAAAGGTTGCTAATGCAAAGAGTAGATTACCAACCTGGCATGTTCCCCCAGACAATCTAAAAATGCTGAGGTCAGCAGTGTGGGCCTCTGTTTGTAGTTACTAATGATATTACATGTTATAAATATAAAAACATTCTCTGATGATGTGAGCAGTATTATTTCTGTCTGTAGGTGACTGCTGGTTGCTTGCAGCCATTGCATGTCTGACTTTAAATGAGAAGCTGCTGTATCGTGTTATACCGCAAGATCAAAGTTTCTCCAAAGGATATGCTGGAATTTTCCATTTTCAGGTCAGTGTCCCTTAACAAAAAATCCTTTAATTTCATATCTTCATAAATCCTTGATTTAACTGGCAACTTCTAACAAGTTTGTATTTTCAGTTCTGGCGTTATGGAGACTGGGTGGATGTTGTCGTTGATGACCGCATTCCCACCGTTAACAACCAGCTGGTGTTCACAAAATCTGCCGAGAGGAATGAATTCTGGAGTGCTCTCCTGGAAAAAGCTTATGCCAAGTAGGTGTCTTTGGAAATCAAAAACAATTATTTGATTATTCATCAAAGATCAATTATCCTCATCCTCTTCATCTGCTTTGGGATTGGTGAAACTGAACAATACCAATAGTTAATCCAGTAACATGTTTTTAGTGAATTGCTTCATTTTGTAAGCTTTAAAACTTTAACGTCTTTATCATTGTTGAAATGTTGAAATTTGTTTAAATATAATTACATATTAGGTATCTCTAATATGACATATGTTTGTTTAGCACTAGCAAAACAATTATTTTTAAGGTAACACTTTGTGGTGATCCTGCAACAGACATTTTTGAGCCAAATGTAATGATATGGTTTATTTTTTTATGACAGTAAAACAAGAATTCATTATATCATTGGTTCATACAGTAATGGAACCTAAAAAAGGTTGTCGAGCAGTGTGGCATGCTCTTTGAACATATGCAGGGAACCACTGCTTTTTGGCAATAAGGTCACACACATTTTGTGTGATTCTGTTCAGGCTTCATGGCTCCTATGAGGCTCTTAAGGGTGGGAACACTGCTGAGGGAATGGAGGACTTCACTGGAGGTGTGACTGAATTCTATGAGATGAAGGAAGCACCCAAAGAGCTGTATAAGATCATGCAGAAAGCTCTGGAGAGAGGGTCACTTATGGGCTGCTCTATTGATGTAAGTAAAGCAAAAGGGGTCCAACTAAAAATGTGGATCTTTTATTTACATCATTGTTTAAATCTGCGTGTAAAGAGTCAAGTTGCTATAATGTTCTATTAACTTAATATATTTCTATAAAATTTTGTGAACATCAACTACAAAAGCCACATTGCATGATTGTAAAGCAATGTAAATTATTATCCACAGTCCCTGGTTCCAGCTCGCTTTGAAACCCGCACTACAACAGGACTTGTGAAGGGGCATGCCTACTCTGTGACTGCTGTGGAAGAGGTATTTTTTCTTTTCTGAAACTGTCAAGCTCCAATGAAACAAAGCATAATAGAAATATCACAGGGGATCCATATAGCTTGTGCCGTATATTCCATATAATCTAAAATCACACAATAGTTGTGTGTAACAAACAGACCAAAATTCAAATTGATACTTAAATTTTCACTCACTCACTGATTTGCTTTTTCACTCACTGATTTGTTTTCATTCTGCTGATGCTCCCAAATGGCATTTCTCATCAGTAATGTTAAATGACTGACATGCCATTTTTGTAGTCCACACAACTTTTGTAATCCATTTCAGAGCCCCAGTCCTCCTTTACTTCAATTATATGGAAAAGAACAACAGGATATTCTTCAAAAAATTACCCTTTAACATTTCTTAGAAAGGAACAGAGATTTTTAATTTTTGGGTGAAACTTTCCTTTATCACAGAGGGGTAAACACTTTCCTTAATGCTCATCTTAATGCTGTTCAATGATATAATTAACTGTAAATAACTATTTGTGTCTATAGTGTAAACAGTCCCTGCAGAAAGAGTCTAAAGTACGTCTGGTTCGTCTGCGTAACCCCTGGGGTCAGGTCGAATGGAACGGACCTTGGAGCGATAAGTGAGTGTCTGTATTTAAACAAATACACAAAAAATAACAGCGCTAACAGAACTTATTCCCCTTATTAGTTTCTTTATTTCCCCAGTTCAAAAGAGTGGGAAACCATCTCTAAATCAGAAAGGGAGAAACTCCAGCAACAGAATGCTGAAGATGGAGAATTCTGGTGAGCTGAAGCAAATGCTGAAAGAGTGACAGATGAAGTTTTAAACTGATCCCGGAAGCTGATTGGTCAAAAGTCTTTTTTAATTGTTTGTATCACTTCTTTATTTGAATGACAGCACCCAGCACTGATGGTTATTTGTGTTGCATGGCAACATTCTCAGGAACTACTGTATATCTTCTAACAGAAGGATATAAATGAATGTTTTTACTTTACTTTTAAACTGTGCAATATTGGTTTAAAATGTAACTTCTTATGTTTAGGATGTCATTTGAGGATTTTAAGAAAAATTACACTAAGATTGAGATTTGTAACCTGACCCCTGATGCTCTGGAGGATGATAAATTACACAAGTGGACAGTGTCTGTTAATGAGGGACGCTGGGTAAAAGGCTGCTCTGCTGGAGGTTGCAGAAATTATCCTGGTAAGTATTCATTTTAAGCAGCAATTTGTGGTTAAAAAATAAACAAAAATCAGTTATTAAGCAAGTGCAAAAAATATCAGTGTTCAAAATGGTCTCCTTAGCTTATCCTGATAATTTGAGCTGCCGGGTCAAATTTGCCGGGAAATGTCAAGTTGACTATTTGACAACATATGTAAAGAAAGACATAGCGTCACTTGCAATTTTATGTTTCAAACAGAGATGCCAATAGAGAGGCAAAAGTTATGGATTGCAGCTTTAAAAAATCACATATTAAAAATATTTAGTTCTCCATTCTTCCTGTAGTCTTGCATTTCTTGTAATTCTTTTATACATAATGAATTAAAAGAGTTTAAACAGATGTTTTTATTATGTGTGGTCTACTACAGACACATTCTGGACAAACCCTCAGTACCGCCTACGTCTGCTGGAGGAAGATGATGATCCAGAGGATGATGAAGTGGCCTGCACTTTCGTTGTTGCTTTGATGCAGAAAAACAGACGTAGAGAACGCAAGTTGGGCGCGAATCTCTTCACTATTGGATTTGCCATCTATGAGGTACTTGCATCATTGCAATATTAAAGAAACAATACAAATAAATGTCAATGTTTTCAATTCCAACATTTTTACATTGAAATAAACACATAGTGATAATAATCATGCTGAATGCATCCAATTCCATTTTAAATTGCTTCCCTGTCTCCACAGGTGCCAAAGGAGGTATGAAAATGTGAAGACAAATTGTTTGGAGCCTATAGAGAGTTCTGTCTACTCGAGGCCTGTGTATATCACCCTGTGGAGATCTACCGCAGTCAGAACTGTTGTCATTATTGTTTGTAGAATTCATTTATTTAATCAGATATGCTTTTCTTCTGTCAGATGCATGGAAACAAGCAGCACATGCAGAAGGATTTCTTCATGGCAAACACCTCCAAGGCCCGTTCCAGAGCCTACATTAACCTGCGTGAGGTCACGCAACGTTTCCGCCTCAGTCCTGGGGAGTACGTCATTGTTCCCTCCACCTACGAGCCCCACCAGGAAGGCGAGTTTATGCTCCGTGTCTTCTCCGAAAAGAGAAATACCTCTGAGTGAGTGAATGATACTTACTTTTTACTGTGCTGACGGTGTGTGATTTTCCTTGTTCATTTATCTGGTGTTTGTCTTATATACTTGTTTCTATGTATTCCATCCCTTTAAATTGTCATAGGTCACAAATTCTGAAACATCTGACTTGACAGCAGCCATTACAGCTGTTGATATTCATGTCAGCTTTTATTAATTGTATAATAATTGTATATTGTCTTTAGAAAATACTTTCACCTTATGCTTGGCCAGTAATCAATAGGTGATGAATGCAAAAGACCAGTATAAAATGTCACTAAAATATGTTCTACTTACAAGCACTTGTTATAGTAACAGGTGCATGATTAGATAAACCCTGGAATAACAGGGTATTTAAATTGTAATATAACAGTTCTCTTTAGTAAACAGATGGGAAACAAGTGGGAAATGGGGCTAAAAAAAACACAAAGAACAAAAGCTTGTTGCTCTTTTAAGACAAGCAACAGCACATACTGGGACCCTTCGGTAAACACTTCCTGTCAATTGTGACCCAAAATGATGGACAGTTAAACATCAGCTACAAGGAAGGCATGGACTTGCAGTAGACTGATAATGGTCTCCATGGAATACTGATGATGCTGCATGTTTAAGCTGGAGTCTAAAGCACTAATCAAGAACAAGGATTCCTACAACGAGTATTTAAATAAAACTGTCATAGCACAGCTAATTAGCATGATTTCCATGATTCCATGATTTACTGGCCTAAATTGATTTCTGTGTCTATAATAATATACATTTTCACATGTAAGCATGAATTGTACTGACAGTATTATAATTGTTGTAATCAATAGGCCCACATGTAAATTTAATATTTGGCTAATTTGATTATGCTTTGAGATCCCAATTAGATTGTATTTCAGCATTTTAATATTTAGCATTCATCATCTGGGCCTGCTAATCATGTTGAGAGTTACTGAATGTTTAATGATACTTTAAAATTAAGAAAAGATAAGTAATTCCTACTTAGCTGGAATAGAAAACAGCCACATATGGCTATATGGCTGATTTGTTATTTGGCCTTTTATCAAAAGTGGATGGAAGCGTAAACTACAAACTACATATAGACAAGAAAAGTCAAATATTAAGAAAAATCTCCTTGCACGATGAATCAGAAAAAAGACTCTTTGGCATTGTGTACTATTTACTGTGGTGATCAGTGTTTATTGGTTTCTTCTCAGGGAGATAGAAAACAGGATTGAGGCTGATCATCCAGTGGTAAGTACTTGTGGCAAGCATTACTATTACTGTTCTAGCACATTTTAATATCCCTTTTCCTAAGTTTTAAACTTCAGCACATAATTAGTCCTGCACTATTGAATGACACCTGATCATGTGATTAAAAAGTGTTAATATTAAAAATATTACGACTTTGTGGGCTCTTTTGACATGGACCACTAGGTAAAATATAACAAATACCCAGAACACTAGCAACTGCATAGCAACACCCTGGAAACCACCCACAACACATTATCTCGGTGGAGTTTTAATTTAATTTTAATTTTATCTTGGCTTTAATTTATCCTGTAATAATTGTCTATTTCTGTATGACTGTTTTTTTTTAAAAGTTCGTCCAAGCAATATATGCATCACTCACTAAGAATAGGGATGTAGACTTTATGTAGTGTGTACATACTGTAGTATCTGGAAGGGTGCCTTTTCACACACAAATGAAGATTACTGAATAAAAACAGTTCTGACAAGTTTGTGTTCAATTAGCCGGCTCCAGCTTCTTCTGGGGAAGAGAGCGAGGAGGACCAGCAGTTCCTGTCCATCTTCCAGCAGATCGCGGGGGACGTGAGTACTAGGAAGCCAGTGAGCCCTGGGGGGAGTGTGAGTATAGTGGTGGGGTGGCACCGTAATTGGCCATTCCAGTGGTGACAGTGGTAACAATATTGTCATGACGATTTTATCTCTAGAACATTAAATGCATAATATCACATTTGGCCCTTTTTTTATTTTGATATGTAACAGCAAATGGAAATCTCAGCCAATGAGCTCAAAGATGTCTTGAACAGGGTGGTGTCTACATGTAAGTATCTTTGCATGGTTATTTTTTGTTGTTATTTAGTACACTGTCTTGAAGGAACTATCTGCTTATTCACAGACAAGGACATAAATACAGAGGGCTTCAGTCGGGAGAACTGCAGAAGCATGATCGCTCTCATGGATGTATCCTTTGTATCAAGATTGCGTACATGCATTTTTGGGGGTGATATAAACACTCATTGAATGTATCACCTTGTACCATGAACATTTAGCCCATTATAGGAAATTAATCCAACAGGGAAAAAGAGTTATTTTTCTACATTATAATAATGGATTACGGGGGAAATGTGCTTAGTTTTGATGAAACTAATGTCATAATGAAAACACTTAAGGCATAGTTTACACACAAATAAAAATTCTGCCATCATTTACTCATCATGCTGTTTTAGGGACTGACAGTCTTAGTCACCATTCCCTTTCATTGCATAAGAAGAAGATGCAATAAAAGTGGATGGAGACTGAAGCTGTCAGTTCCTAACTGTGATGGACAGCATGTGGGATTTTAAAACTGTGTTGTAACTTTTCAGAAATAATATGCATATTATTAAAGCAATAAGCCGGTCTACAGTGTAATATAAGGTTTATAGTGAATTCAGAACATCTAAGAAATGTTTTTAGGCATGATGCGGAGTAGAGTTTTGCAGGGCTTATACCTGGCAAATATTTCATATACCTGGCAAAATTTCATGATGTCAAAATTTCAAATGAACATGCAGTAACAAATATATACAATATTGATAAAAAATAGCTGTCAATGTAGTCCTTCAGATACATCAACACACAGATGCAGTGGTGGAGTAATACTGATGTAATGATGTCGCAGGTCTGTGTTAATAGAGTAATCTAAAGGCTTTGAATGTGGCTCAACCAATCATAATCAAAAACCTAAACTATCCCTTTTACAAATTTGTTTTGCTTATATTGCGGGAAATGAAAGCCACTGCGTGTATGTATGTCTCACCTTTAGGGTATCAACAGCAGTCCTGTGCTGTGCAAGACTGTATGTAATGTTTTCTTGATCTAATAATACAGATGGATGGAACAGGAAGACTTAACCTACAAGAGTTTAGACACTTATGGAATAAGATCAAACTGTGGCAGGTTTGAAGGGTCCTAATTCAGTCTTGTATAAATAAAGTTAACAGTGTGTTACACACATTGACATGAATGTTCTCTGCAGGGGATCTTCAAGCGCTATGACTTTGATCACGCTGGAACAATCAGTAGCTATGAGATGAGAAATGCCATCAACGATGCAGGTAAAATCAGAAGGTTTGCTGATCATGGTTCTTTGTGGCCATGCTGAATAACATGCTGAACTTGTCTTGTGTGTCATTCAGGGTTCCATCTGAATAACCAGCTGTATGACATCATCATCATGCGCTATGCCAATGAAAACATGAACATTGACTTTGACAGTTTCATCAGCTGTCTTGTTCGACTGGAGGGAATGTTCAGTAAGTCATTGAACTCATTTTTAAGGGTCAAACATGACAGGGTGGTTCTCAGGAAACTGTCATTTGGCCTGGAAACATTCTAAGTTTTTTTTTAAACTGGTGCTGCTTGCTAATGCCTTAACCCCAAAGTGCCACATTATTTTAAATCTGTCATGGAAAGTTTGGATTTCATACTTTTATTAGATATTTTAGAGATATCTAATATATAGAGTCCGTTCTGGCTGTATTCAGTTTCATTGTGACTTTAAATACATCACACATTATATAAAAAGTACAACATTTCACTTTTAAAACAAGTTTTCAAGCCCTCTTACATTTAAAAATGTTTTGGTTTAATGTTGCATGTGAAAGATCAGTGCAAACATAAAAGATGTGACCTTGTCTGTGCAATCCAGGCTAAAGTCTCTATCTAATTATGACTTTGATGCTTATAGGAGCATCAAAGTTTGATTTCAGTCATATTGACTGAGTTAGGCCATGTCAAAGATTGCAATCATAGTGAAATTAAAGATAACAAAGTTATGTTTTCACAGAATGTTTTGTAGAATAATTTTATGTAGAAAACAGTAAGTCACAAAAAATGACTTTAGTCGGGTGTTCACAGACAGGGTCACAAATATTAAATAAATGAACTAAGCATTTGTAAGAAAAGGTCTTAACTTATGATTTTTCCATTTTAGGAGCATTCCAGGCCTTTGATCAGGATAGAGATGGCTCCATCAGACTTAATGTACTGGAGGTAAGTGGAAACCATTTGAAGATCGAGGATGTGTTGAATTTTATTCATAGCACCATGTAAAAATATGCACCACCAATATTAAAATACTACAACTGGTTAAAAAAAGCTAGAAATTAATTTTAATTGAGTCTTTTATCATTGCACTAATAAGTATTAATGTGCTTATTTTTATAGACTTTATTAGTCATAGGAATAGTCATAGGAAGTCAGCCATAGGAATTCTATTGAAGTTGGAAGCAGTAGTTTAGTTGAATAACAAGTTTGCGTGTATTGAACAGCTATTTCAATTTCTCCAAATACACAGTGGCTCCAGCTTACCATGTATGCATAGATCATCTATGGATCCAGGTGAGCCTGAACTCATCAAGGACCAGAACTACCAGCTCTTACCTCAACACTCAACGTGCCAGACTACTGTTACCTCTTTCTCTGTACCTCAGCCTACATTGACCATCAGCAAATGTGTCATTTTTTAAACATGACTACTGCTCCTCTTCTCTGTTGGTATGGTGGGATGGGTGACTCTTAACCCCATGCAGTCATTGCTGAAAATTAGTGGAGTCACATTAGTGGAGTCAGGATGTGGAGAAAACATTTCAGGGGTGTTGTACATAACTAGTCCTCAGTAATTTTCAACATGGTTACTAGTATTGTTTTAATTCCTCACAGCGCAACATGCTTTTGACATGAACTTAATTCAGTGTCTGTTGTGTTGCAGGCACATTTATGTCACTAGCATCTCAAGATGCTAATATATTTATGGGACTGAATTTTTCCCATTGCTCACATAGACCTAATACTCACAAATGTCAAGAGTATTTAACAAATAGTTCATTCCATATCTCACCTTAGACTCCTGTTAATCCTGTTGGTCTACTTAGCACAGCATTAGCATTTATTCTTTATCTGTTTCTCAGGCACAAGACACTTTTGGAAGCTCTTTTTTTGGCAAAGAAAGTCATATACCTCTCAGTGAAACACTGTTCTTGAATAAATAAATAGCAGTTTTTCCTTCCTTACCCAAACATGATCTCCTTGCAACCCATTACTAACAATCAATAAAAACCCAAGATATCATGGGTGAACCATGTACTGTAGATAAGGGCTTTTCAACTCTAGTTTTGAGAGAGACTGTTTAGCTCTCTAAATAAACACAACTGAACAACCCTAAACCCTAATAAAACACACTTGAACATGCTCATGAAGGTGTTCAGGATTTAAATGAGAAGCAACTTTGAAATTCCAGTTGGGAGTGTTTGATTAGGGTTGAAATAAAACTCATAGTATAGTGGGCAGGATATTGTAAGAATAGAAAATGAGAAACAAGATGACCCAGATAAGAGTCATCAGAAACCTATAGAAGAGAACCAGTAGAAAGCCACACAGAACTCACAACTGTCTGAAGGCAGTTGTGTTCAGGGTCTTTTTCATACTGTGGGTATAGATGAGTTAAATTTGGGCATTTTTGTGCTTGCCTCATTTAATCTATTGTTTAAATGAGTGTACTGACTTCACTTGTTAATCAAATAAATAACTGTGGAGTTCTTGGTTGAAGTGCTTTCCCAGGATGCTGGATTTGGATGGTGGAATTTTTGAAACTTAGATATTTACAAATAATCAGAACTGGCACTTTCCAAAAATTAAAACAACTTAAAACAGGGATTTAAACAATGTAAAAAGGGTAGTGAAGGCAGCAGCTTAACCCTAAGTGTAGTTACTCCACACTTACTAGATATTATATATGTTGTAATATTGTAACTTTGTAATTTTAATATTGTAGTTAAGTAATATTTGTAATTTATGACCCTGTCTAAAACTGGATACAAACAGTTATAAACCCTATTTTTTAATTTTCTAGAAATTAACATTAAACATGAAAATTACAAATATACACCAAAAGGGGTAATTAAATCTAAAATCAAAGATTTGTTCTCTCTCTAAAACATGGAATTTCTGCCTTATATGCTTCAAATAAGTTAGAGGACACCAATTTGTACCCTGTTTTGGGAAAGTATTGTATTAAAATATAACATCTGCCCTTCTAAGGGTCAGAGGCAGAAAACATTTTGGATGACACTGGATGAAAGAAATGGTGACAAGTAGCACTGTCTCTTTTTATTCTGATTTTCTTAAACAGCATTTGCGTACAAAATTTCAGTTTGATATAACAATTTGACATGATTAAGTGTGAGAAACTTTGGAGTACCAGATAAGACATTGACTGCACAGGTTTACTCCTCAGCAACACAAAGCAAAGTTGCATTTTCAAAGGTTATGAAGGTAAAACCACTATCATGTGACAAAAAGAAAAAAACGTAGTTAAAAATAACACTTCAAGAGTTGTCCTACAAAAATCAGGTTAAGAAATTACGATCTTGCAGTCTGTGATATTTTAGGCCTGTTTATAAAACTTGTGTGCTGGTAATAGTGGCTGAGAATTATGACATGGAAGGTAAAACAGTCCTGCATAAAAACACCTCCTATATTTATCTCCTTTGATAGAGACGTTATAACTTTCATACAGACACAGCAAAAAAGTCCTTTCCTGCAGAATGGAGCACATTTAGCTGCATGCCACTCTGCCCACATTTCACGAAACAACAAATCCCTTAAAGTCCTTACAAACACAACTGTAAAGAAAAACTGTTACAGACAAATCCACTCCTTCACTACTGGGAGAAAAAGGTAAATAAAGTCTTGACAGCAACCCACATTCACAAAACACATTCATATGTTCTTAAAGGCTTACACACACCAACTGTTATATTTCAGTCTCTTAACAGCACAGCAAACACATTTCAGTTTCAATTTTTGAGTCACAGCATTTCTGTATCCTTTAACTTTACGCCACCTTTGGTGAACGACCACATATAAACGAAATAAAAGTAAAAGTAAAACAAAGTTTAAAAGAAAAAAATCCAAATAGTGAGGAAAAAATGATTTAACCACTCAAACTATATTGAAATAAACATTAATAAAAAAAGAAAACCACCAGACACATCTTGACTAAAAGCCTTTTGTTTTTGGCAACCCAATTGAAATGTAAAAGCTTCCAAGAGCAACAGATTGATTTAAGTTTAAATCAATTTAATTTAATACAACCCTAAACTGTTAAAAACTGGAAATACTGTGGACTGATGCAACATGACAGGTACTGTTACAACACTAAAATCTGGTAGTATCATGATTTGTTAAAACACTCCAAACCCACACAACACAGACACACAATAGTGAGCTACTGTAGTTGTGTTTCTGTTGAGGGAGGTGCAGTCACTTCTCTGCGGCACTGGTACCCAAACATTTCTCACAATCTGATTTTTCATCTTTATTTAGTCAGTAAATCTCAGAGCTGACAATACAGTACATACAGTTTACGATCAGTTAAGAGACGAGAAGAACTTCTGTCTGATACTGCAGATATCAATCCCTTGCAGGAGAGTATCACAGCAATGCCACATCAGTATAAAAGAATAAAACATACTCAGCACTTCTGACAGAGAGAAGTTAATGAGTGAATACAAAAGGTAAAAGATTTCTTCCCATCACAATACCAACAAATCAAATCCACTTAGACGTTGTTTTTTTTTTTGTTTTTTTATTTTTTCTGAGATTAAAATCGTTCAGGTCATCTTATATTTTGATGTCTTTTGTCTAAGTGAGAGTTGTTGGTATCTGATGGCTCATATGAAAATATGCCCATGAAGAGGAGCGGGCTGAACAAGATATTCCCAATATGGGATAAGAGGAGATTGGCTGTGTGATGCAAACTCCCGTGGCCCCTCATGGCTCCATTTTACCGTTTTCCTCTATATGTGTCTGCATGTGAGAATGCACTGCCTACAAAAACAAGATTCAGGTCAACACCATAACTTCAATTTAATGAAATGATTACCTAATATAATTTAATAATTAAATAATTCATTAAAATAAAAAATTGTGATCTTTGTGAAAATTGTGAAAAGAATCTGATTCTTTCATGCATGCAGCCTTTACTATGAAATTAATGACAGCTTATATTTAAACAGAACCTCTTGTTGAAAAGTTGGCAAAATTTTTACTAGAAAATTTCGTAGTGAGACTATATGTAAACAAAGTCATAACATTAGCAGATTGAGCACATACAGAGTTAGGATGCTAACGTACAAAGCTTACATAATTATTCCAAATTGCCTTTTGTAGACCTAATTAAGTCAAACTAATAAGCATAAATTTACAGTTTCACCACAAGAATGCACAAACCAAATCAACACTGCTGGCATCACACAGCACTTAAACTGGCAAATAACATTCAAGAGCCATGTGAATGATAACTGTATAAGCTATATGTATTAAACACATTAATAAGAGATAGTTTGAAATATGTTAGTGCATGCAAAGTTATTTTACAGTAAATTTGCTGCTGTACCTGTCTGGAGCTGTTGCGGGTGGTGAAGAAGGAGTCACAGTTCCTCCAGCGGCACTTGAACGTCTGCTGTGCTGGGCTAGTGTGGTCATTCAGCAGGTGCTGCTGCAGGTGCTCCATTACGCCAAAGATCAACGTACAGCCGTACCACTGTAATTAATGCAACACATTTATTACTAACCGCCCTGTGTGATAACAGCATCTCTGTTATATGTCACAGCCTCAGTGTTGTACCCAGCAGCGGTAGTTTTGGATCAGGTTCAATTTGACAGCTCGCACGCTCCCATCATAGCAACCTGTGTAGATCTGCAACACAGAATACACCATCAATAGATCAACAGAACAATTAATGCTTAAAACGCAACATAAATAAGATCCTAATAAGGCATTATGACTGGGATATAGAAGGTTTCTTAGACATTCTCACCATGCTCTTGTGGATGACCATACACATCACCATGTCTGAATGTCCACCATATACTTGAAGTCTGTCATGGGACTGAAAACAATATAATTTTTTTAATAATAAAGAAAACAGTGCTTCTTGCCATTCCCATTCAATCCAGATTTAATTCATTTTGGCCAAAAGAACTGTACCTGGAGCTCGTACACTCGGACCAGTTTGTCCAGGCATGCGGTGACCATGACTTTTCCCAGTATAGCCACCACAGTGACAGCGTGACTGTGACCCTTATAGATCCTTACTAGTTCTCCTGTCTGGAGAGCCAGATGCACACAAGAATCAATAAAATACTTGTTTCTACCTCTGAGTCACACACAGGAGATGAATGAGGTACTTACATGTATATTATGTGCATGTACAGACTGGTCACTTGAGCCACTGAATACTAAATCATTGACCACCTACAAAGAATAAACAAAGATAAAGTACAAATAAGCATTGAGTGTTCTCTGGCTTAGCATAATAGAATAATGCGCATACGGTTTAGCATGTTTTTGAACGTAATCAGATCAGGCACGCACCTTCATGCAGAGCACGGTTTTAGTGTGGCCTTCTAGAGTACGCAGCAGTAAGCCATTCTTAGCATCCCGAACACTGATGGTGGTGTCATAGGAGCCGACGAGCAGCACACGCCGAGTTCCCTCCTGAGCTGTTGCTAGGCAACTCACAGCCCGTGGGCCATGGCACTCAAACACGTCCAATTGCTTATTGTTCTACAGGAAATATGAGAAATGTAAATTAACGCACCAACAGGGACACAATGACTACTCAAATGATCCTCCATCCACCTCAATAGACTATAGATCAGAGAAACGTTAAACTTATCTAAATGCCGCCCACTTCATGCTAAATGTTAGCCACCATAAATCTATAAATTCTGCCTCTCTCTTGCAAGATACTTGCAGTTGATTTCTTAATGTGAATGAGTTTAAATTCCATACCCAGAACCCACATATGTGATACAGCAGCTGGCCTTCTTTCTGTTTATGTACCTGACAATCAAACTGACATTTCCCGACAGTTCAAATTAAAAATCATTATTATAAACTTATTTATAGTTCAAAAATAGTTAAACTTTTGTGAATCAGGGTAAAGCAAGGAGAGGAATTTTAAACACTGAAAAATAGTTGAGGACTACAGCTTCAGTAATTGCCATTATAAAACAGCCTTTGTATCAGACAAATTTTATTTTAATGCAGTTACTATGTTGCTTGGCTTTACATGAAAAGCCTACAGTTACTAATAATAACAAATAAACTATTATCTTTTATTGGACATTGATCTATCATATTGCTGCTGCTACAATTTTAAAAACAAGGGACTGTGTCTTACACTAGTTTTACCACAGTTAAGGGGGTTGTAGACACTTCAGGTCACTTTGTGTTGAATAACACTCCTTTGATTATGGCAAAAATCTCAGAAATGCACAGACTCTCATGGGTTTTCACCGTATTGGACAATTCTTACCCAGAGACTAAAAGAAACAACACAGCCGTTGGCCAGACCAACATAAAGAATTTTCCACCGGCTATGAATACACAGCACTCGATCTGGCAGAGACATCTGTTCCAAACACTCTGTGGTCTAAACAGGACAGAAACAAATAGCCATCATTTTTAAAACATTACAGAAAGACATCTCTATTAATAGTGTCCAGCATTATAGATATTATATAAGATGCCACAGTGCTGTTACTATGAATGGGGAAAATGCAATGCTCGATATGGCAGCTCTAGCAAAGGAAGTCCTGCCTTCCAAGAAAAAGAGCCAAGTGCTAAACATTTAAAGGTTTTTAAAGGTAAATGTAGTAAGCAGTACTTTTTATGATACAGATATTTATGATATAGTTGATAGTTAAGAAGTAACAAATGAATAAAAACAATTGGGTTGAAAAAGATAATCTGTGGAGGGGGATCAGAGGCATCACTGCGGATCAGACCCAAGTACCTCGAGGCTGTAGCAACGGATGGTCTGGTCACTTGATCCTGAGTACAGGCGCTGCTGCACGCCTCCTCCAGATGACACCAACAGACAGTTCACTTTACTGCTGTGACCCTCAAACACAGCCACACACTTACGGCTCTGCAACGTGAATGTTAATAGAACAATAACTGAGAACTCATAAGCCTGTTATCCAGCTCCACTCATAGATTACAATAAGAGAGACTCACAATCAGGCTGAAGGCGCGTATAGTGCGGTCCCCTGAGCAAGTGTACAGCAGTCCGTTATGGATCTGCATACCATTCACTGCCTCCTGGTGGCCTTCAAACTCCCCTTCTGTTGGCATCTCCTCCTCCCCTGGGTCCGATGTATCTGATAACACACATGTACATATCAGTCATTTTAATAAAACATGAACACTGTGAATAAGGTACATTTAAATATATAAAGTGTCTGAAAGACTGTCCAAAAGGCTGGATTATATTTTGGTGCTGCCAGTATTTTACAAGAACACCTAAAAAACTGATCTCAGATCTGGTTAGCAGTCAAACAGCACTTGTCAATATCAAAATGATTGAGGCAGCCAATAATGTCAAAGAAGGCAGGAGTTACTGGCCAATCAAATGAAAGAAGGTGGGAATTACTGTTCACGGAAGCTCTAGCCAGCTCAGTTGTTCAACCTTGGTATTTCTAAAACCCTGCATACAGCCCTGCCCCTGGCTATACAGCATGAACAGAATGACAATATTATTAAATCATATATTAATAGTGACTGATATATCATATTTTGATAGTGACTATATATTAATAACTGAGCAGATTATTTTTGATAAGCAATGTTTAAGACAGAAAGGACATTGAGAATTAAGATTAAAATTTTTGTCTTTGAAATCTATCCTAAACTGCCTGCTGTGATGCACATAGATAAAGTGTTTTTTGATAAGTGTGACTTATCAATGTTTAATAATTTTAGTTCAGTAACAGTAACAGATATACTTTAGAAACCACCACTAAAGAGTATGAATTAGTATAAAATATATATTTTAAATGTCATGATTTTCAGAATTAAATCACTGTTACCCATAAATTAGGTAAAATTATATACTTTTGGACACAGCCAAAAGTGCCAGTTTGTTTAATTTTGGTCATCTCATGTATGTCTAAAGGAAGAGAGAATTGACATGACTGTAAATGAGTTGGCTCATTCTACAGGTTTGTTATCACAGCACTCACAGGTTAAGGGTGCCTGGTCAGACAATAGCAGGCACTAAGAATACCTTGCCCATAAAAAGCAAGTTAGTGATGTTGTGAACTAGTTTTGTATACAGATCGAATAGTACTTTAATTTGGTCATTCTTCTATAATTGTGCCAAACAACGACAAAACTACAGTTTTAGTTTCAGTGTACATACTGCATACATACACTTTATAAAATATAGATTATGTGTGTTATAAGTTGTTTCTGAGCATTACACATACCTGAAGACACCTTGGACTCCATCACTGTGGAGGATGACTTTATTTCACTGGAAAAAAAGCAAAACAACGAGCCATTTTAAAACTGAGAAAATTTCCCTAAACTTGTCTGCTATGAGCCTTATAAAGGAATATTCAGACTGTGTGTCAAAGAATGTGGCTTTAACCAAGCTGTTTTTAATTTGTCTGTATTTTCATGCTCATCGAAAACTGTTGATTGTTAGTTCCTCAGCTTAATGACTGAAGCAAACAACATTCCCATTTAACAGAACTTTAAAGAAATCTGAGTTTGTTTGGAGCGCTTACATCTGGAGCATTCACTTTTTTGTCTTTCAATTTGCAGATACAAGCTTACCAACGTTCACCAAGTTCATCCAATAATGAAAACTTTTCCATCATTTACTCACCCTCAGGTCATTCTTCTATGAAACACAAAATAATTTATTTTGAGAAATTTTTCAGTGGTTTTGTGTCTATACAATGAAAGACAATGGGTCAAACCAAAATATTTCAAAATATCTTGTTTCATACTTGAAAGCAAAAACATTTACATGTTTGGAATGACATGAGGTTGTGTAATTGATGGAAAAGTGTTATTTTTTGGTGAAGAGCAGGATTAAGAATTTGTTTATTAGTATGTTTTTTAGTATGAGGCTTACCTTTCACAAGACTTGATGGAACTACTATTGCCTATTTCACTGGTAGAAGTGACCTCATTGCAGGCAAGATTTGGGGGGTCTGCGGTTATATGGTTAACTGGGATCACTGTGGCTGACTCCTTGACCTTCTCTTTAGGCATCTCATCTGGATCTGAAGAATCTAGATTGACAACATCAGTAGGCACTGGTGGGGGAAGCTCCATCATCTCCATCTCAGAAGAATCTGAGTTGCGTGCATTACTCATCGGTTGTGATACTAACTCCGTTTCCTGTGCGTCTGCCTTTGAAGTCTCTGTTACCAACACTTCTATGTTTTCGTCTTTCTCCTCTGGTGTGAAGGGCGAGATGTTGGTGCCGCTTGATCGGCGATGGGGTCGGTACTTGCGAATGGGCCGTGAGACAGGCTGCTCTGCATCAAGCTCGGAGTCGCTTATTTCAGGCTGCTCATTCCCCTTTGCCTTCTTAAGACATTTTCTCTTCTTCAGCTTCCGAATACGCTTCACAGGATTAGTCTCTGGGCAGATGAAGGAAGACAGTGGCTTGGGGGAGAGGTTTATAGACATGAGTGAGGTAGAAGGGTTGGCTAACCCATCCCGAGTGCTTTGACAGCTTTCTGTATTCGGAGGCGGCTGCAGTCTGTGATCCGAGGGAGCTGCGGTAAAAGATATGCTTGTGCTGTCTTGAGAAGAATCCATCCGACTGCTGTACTTGAAGCTAGAATCTGTGTTTAATGAAAGAGGGATAAACATGATGTCATAATATTGCTAGTGATAACTACATTTGAGCTGTATTGCACTGATTGGAATTTACCTGTCTGACAAGCTGCAAACCTTGTTTGCACAGGTGTGGTACTATTGGATCCTGGGAGGAGGCCCTTGACAAGATTGCATTCAGGGATGGGGTCAGAGGGACAGCTGGGCTCCTGTTTGATGGTAACAGGTGGTGGGGTGGTTGTGGAGGGAGAGACTGAGCAAGCAGCTGCACTTGTGTTAAGCGGGTAGGAGCTCATTTGTGAAATCTGGGCTGATGAAGGCAAGATCTCCTCATTGCTTTTCTTTGGCAAATCAAATTCCCCTGAAAAATGTTTTAAACCATATTAACACTATGTCTTAACATGATAGAAGCTGAAAGCAAAGCTATATTATATTTCAAAATCAAGTAAAGGAAGTGGAAAGGAGGCATTCCTTCTCCAAGCCCTCAATCATTAAGGTCACTGATAACTCACTACACAGACCACATTTCATGCTCCTTATTCTAAATATGTGCATTGACATTGTGCATAGAATGGGCTTCTAAATGCCAATTAATAAATTCCAGCTTGAAAGTGAAAATAGAATGGCTTCTCTCTTACTTCAAAAGCTCCATTTCAAGTTATTTTGTCTAACCCCTTTCTCAGAAATGTCTTTGAAGTGATCTTTAATATTTCATAGGACCTCCATTTTCTGATTTTTATACCTTGCATTCCTTGTAGAATTTCAATTCGCTTGGTTCTCAAAGAGTTCATCTCTGTGGTTACCTGTGAAATAATTGAGTGGATGCAAAATCAGACAACCAAGTGGCAGCACATTTAGATTTTAAAAACAACAGTTTTTTTCTCATGCCCTGACTGAGCTACTATATAAGGCCTTACTTCTTGTTTCACCAAAAGTAGTCGCTGTACTTCCAAATAGGCAGCTTGCAGGGCAGCCCTTGCCTGAATGAGACTGTCATCCACTGCCTGAAGAGAGCTATTAAGCTCCTCCTCCCGTAGAGATACAGCCAGTAACTGATCCACTTGAGAACGTTCTGTACAATAAAACACAGACACATTTAAAAAAAACGAATGCAAGGCCACTATGCTATTTTGTTGCATAAAATAGACTGTTTTCTTACCTTTCTTACCCTTGATTTTTTGTCTCTTACTTTTCCTATCTTCATTAGGAATCTCTGGAGACAAAACATCCTAGTAATGGAAGAGACAACAGCAAATGAGATAATATGTCTGTAAGTATATGCAAGTTAAGTAGGACATCAAGGCCATTATGTTTCTGAAAATGCCCTGCCAAAACCAATGTTGAATGTATGAAGCTTACCCCAGGTGCTCTGCGTTTCTTCCTAACCCCTTGCATGTCATTTAGCTCAGCCTCTGAGGTACAACCATTGTCGTCTTCAACATCCTTAGGTACCTGAGGGGGCACTTCCTTAACCTCAATCTTCAGGTGATCTTTGGGCTGTATCTCTGTTCTCCTTGTTTGCTGTGAAGGGCCATTAACAGGACAGACTCTCAGTGGTTCTACAGCTTTGAAGAGGGAGCTAGTGCCAGAAGAGGAATCTTTAACCAAACTGCTTTCAGACAAGCTACGTTTGCGGGAAGGAAGAGACACTTTACTGAAGTCAAACATAGAGTCCCAATGAAAGCCCTCACAAAGAGGGACATCATTTTCATCCATTTGGTTAAGACCTTCAGGTTCACAGGGCACCATTTCTATGCCAAATCTAAAAGAATTCAGGACAAATATAGTATTAAGGTGTGAATAAAAATAATAATAAACATATGTAGTACTACATTGACCTGGAATGTTGTATTTATATACTCTAGAATCATTTTAGGAAACAAACCACTCGTGAGTACCTTGGTAAGCCCTTGCCTTGCTCTTGCTTCTTGCGACTGACTTCCTGGTAAACCTGGTCCCAGTTAATGTTTCGTCTGGAGCTAGAGGATATAATGAGCTGCCGCAGGGTGGGCTTAAGCCCAGAGTCCTTCTCTGAATCACTCTTACGTGTGCCACTCACAGTCCTAATACGCCTGGCAATATTCAAGTTGGGTTCATGAGCTGCTGCTTTGCTTTTGGTGCCCACATGGCGGTTCAGATCCCTTTTGAGACATGCAGGCAAGGCAAGCTTACTTAAAGAGGGTACCACACTGCATGCTGATGGTTGGAATGGATTGCTGCCAACCCTCTCATTGAATGAGCACAAATCTTCATCCAAGGTGTCCGCGACTTTATCTTGAACTGGGAGATTTACTTCCCTTTTACCACACTCCTCGTCATCTTCATGGTCCATAGTGGAGGTACTAATTTGCAAGGACTGAAGAGATGGCCTAGTATCACTGCGCTCACTGCCAGTTTGTACTGATGTCTCAATATTGGTGAACTGTTCTTTGTTATTGCTAATACGCTCATCAAAAGCCTGCCCTTCTCGTGCCTTGTGCTTGTTTAGTTTCTTCTTACTTTCATGTAATTTTTTATTCATGTTCTGATCTAAACTCTCTACTTGCTGGAGTTCTTTAATCTGAGGTACAGTCTTTGTTTCTTTGAGGCAGGTCTCACTGCCAGATGTGTCAATAGAGCTCTTTCTATTTAACAAGGTCTCCTTGGCTCTACGCAACATCTCTGATAAGCGCTGCTCTTGCTCTACATTAGAAGTTATATGTTGTGAGAATTCTGAGCTTGAACGGAAAAGGTTAGAATTTTTAGAACCGACAGAGTCTTGACTTCCAATTTGTGTGAGGTTAATCTTTAAACCATGGTTCGAAAAGGCCCCATTTTCAGCATGCTTTCTGGGCTTCTCTGCTTGTCCAATGGAGGTGGATGAGTAGGTAGAACTATCCATGCTAGTACTACTACTGTTCTTGATAGAACCTTTCTGATGGCATTCTGGTTTATGCTGCCGATCTCTCTGTTCTGCTGCATACCTTCTCTCTATGCTCTGGCTGTTTTCATCAAAACTTTGTGCCTTACCGTTTTCAAGAGATTCTACATCTAACTTATCTGATTTCAGTTGAGGGTTAGGTTGAGATAAAGGATCCCCAAGTTTAGCTGATGGATATGGTGCCCAACGGTGACCCTTTTCTGACTTCTGACCTTTACCTTTGTTGTGATCATGCTCTCCTCCAGTTTCTTCTGAATTTTGTGGGCTCTTTGGCCGACCTTCAAAGCTGATAGGTGTACACTGCTGCTCTCTCGTAGGAAATTTAAAGTGCCTTGGTGATGATGCATATTGTCCTTGCCAAGAGAAATTATACTGACCATTGTTCCAGTGAAACCTATTCTTCAGCTGTGGAGGGCAGAGCCCATAGCCACCTCGTCTACCACCCCAAAGGTTTCCTTGGTTATGCAAACTCCCCCCATGTCGCTCCACAAACCCCCACCTCTGAAAGTCAGGAGGTCCTTCGGCATGCCATGTGGCATATCTATCTCTCTGTTGATTAGAGGAAGGCCACTTGCTGCGGTCAGGGGAGGGATATCTTAAATTCTGCAAATTGGAGGCTTTTCCCCTTTTGGAGAGCTGAGGGAAGTTGGGGAAGGGTGGGTTCCAAGAGCCATACCGCTGGTACCTTGGCCCCTGCCACTGAGCCTGTAGCTCGTGCCACTTCCTCAGGTTCTCCTGCTCGTGCTCCTCTTTAGCCAGCTTTGCCTCTTCTTTCCTAAAAAAGATCAAAATGCAACGAGTGATGATGATTTACCAAACAAAATCAGGTTGACAGTCTAATACTGTGAAATGTGGATACAAAAATTAAGATGAAACATATATCTGTTGGAAAAACAACAGATGACTATCATTTCATCAAACAAATGAGATGATATTCATGTTCAAGCAACTTTACTGGAACACTTGTAAATGTAGGATAAACTGCTGAGAGTGTTGTTATCCTGCCCTTTTAAGGGTAAGGGGGTCATATGGTGGGATAAAGTCTGGTATGTGACATGATGACAGCTGCTGATGACCCACTGCTAGTAAAAATTCTAAGCTTGTGACACTGCCCACCATATCTCATAAAGCACTCACTTTTTAAAATATCTTGCTGTGTCCCACACAAATTACATTGTTGCAAAACAACTGCATATTAACTTGCAGGGGTTTGCTTGTATTTATCTTTGGACAAATAGGAAAGCAAAGGGTTTGTGTCATCAATGAACGTTTAACATTCACTTAAACAGCTTGGAGTATAAAAATAGTTGTAGTGGTCAGACTATTTAAAGACAATCTGTCCATACTGTTTAAGGGTTGGTGGGCAGGAAAGGAATGGTGTGGTATGTATCCAGGAGTGTGAAAGTGCAAGTGCGCAGTCATGGCTGTTTTAGGGCTCTGACACACGACTCCAGAGTCAGACCTGTTTGCAGAACTGTTTAATATAGAACTGCAGGTGTTGTAATTACAAACAGACGTTTGAAACACTAAGAACACCTCAATTACTCAAGCTTTTGACAAGCTTGAGTAATTGATATCATATTAAACCCAAATTAAACCTTTAGAATGAATTACCACGATTGGCAGCTCAGCTGTGTCTGCAATCAAATTGCTAAAAACAGATTGCTAGAAACAGATAATGCAGACTAACCTGATCATTTCCTTGCGTTTCTCAAGGAGCTGCACAAACTCCTTGTCAAAGTATTCTTCATCTTGGTCTTCGTTCGAGGGCTGGCATTTCTGATCCTCAATGCGCTGTTTATGTAAGGGGCTGGAGATGTGACTAGCATAGTCGGTTAGGCTCACCACTGTTACACTGCAGGTCCGGCATTCATGTCCGCAGTCCCTGGGTATGGAGGGGGACAAAGGCTGTTCAATTCTACCCTCAGGCATGGCTATTTCTTCAGAGAGTGACTGTTTTCTTGATCAGGAGGTAAACTGACTTTTCAAACATAAGAGGTAAAAATAAAACTGAAGTTACTAAATAAGAAAAAAAAGTGCAATCTTCCTGATCTTGCCGTCTGTGTTCATGGGTTTCCCAACAGGTTTGAAATGTCCAGGCGAGAGCAAGAGGCACTGGGAGACCGTAAGATTTTAAGGCAAAAGGGCAGAGGGGTGACCACCCTCCAGCAGTGGCTGAACCTTAGCACGCTGTCATGATGGAGTCTGCTGTGCTCTGAGACAAGAGTTGGAAAAGCAGTCGGTTTCCCCCCTTCCTCCTTCCTCTGCACTTTAGGACTGCAGTAGGGGCGGGACTTTTCAGGGATAGCTGTAACGCGAGCTGCTTACAGTTGCTGGCTCAAGGACCCCTCCCTGCCTTAGCTGCTCTCTCAAGTGCCAAACTCGTGAGTTGATACGTTTAGTTGCAGTTGGCGGTTGGTCTGTCCCCTAAAAAATGGTGTCATGGCAGCTTGCCATTTTCCAGTCAGCAGACTTTAAAGTTATTATTTATGATATGTGTGTGGCTTCCACATCAAATGTGATTCTGGTATTTGAATAAAAACCTTTTGCTGATCCCTATGTTCCATAGTTCAGTTTGATCATACCAAATATGTCATAGTTTACATGATTTCTCTAATTAATACTCTAAACATCATGTCACATTTACCTTACAAATAAACATAACAAGAGACCTGGTTAAAATATTGCAAAACTCTAAACAACATTGTGTTTGGGTCCTTTACGTTTCAGATTTCAATACCCTCCCCATATAATCCTGTTCTCACTTTTCACATTCCAGAGATCTACATAATTGTCAGATGAGAGATGCAGTTGTCATTTGTAGGCCTTGCTGGTTGTTTCAAATGTCCCTATATATAAATACTCTGAAGTTATGGCAGCTGCCTCAGCTTATCTATTCACTGACCAGACACGTGCCTGACAATACACATGCACAACTACATTGGCCATAATCAGGTTTCCTGGCTTTTTTTCAGTTTTTATGACCCTCCAGTGGTTTGTCATTAGTGCACAAGGATTTTGTTTTAAATAATTCTGGGGTGGCTTTGAAAACCTTGAAACAGATCCATTTCAAACTCCATGTAAAAGCATGAGTTGTCTTTCTTTACTGCACAAGTTTCAAAGAAAGGTTAGAGAAACTCTGCCATATATCCAGCTGTTTTTACATTGTGTGTGCTTGCAAAGACTTTGGATGTGTCAGCTAACATGATGACTTGTTTACAAATCTTGCATTAATAAATAGTAATAAGTCAGACTTAGGGTTAGGAACAATACAGAAATCTTCAAAACACTGCAAAATATACCATAATATAAAAACATGACAGTATAGTTATTGTGCTGACACTGAGTGACTGCAACATTGGCTCTCTTACCGGCCTTTCAGATTCTCCAACTCCCGATGGTGCAACATACTTCTCATGTGCTCTTCCATCTCCTACACAAATACACACACACACACAAAATTATATATATATATATATATATATATATATATATATATATATATATATATATATATATCACATTCTAGAGGAATTGGGTAAGAGTGTTAGTCTAAGCAGCCAGTTTACCTGTTTGGAGCTGTAGACAATTTCACAAAGAATGCATTTCTGCTCTTTACCCATGTTGAATGGTGTTATTGTGTCTCAGGCCATCACAAATAAACAGGGTTCTGTACATAGTCATGAAAAAAATGTTACCAATGAATCAACTGATAGATACCATGTTTAATCTGTCAAAACTTGACAACATTCCTCATCCATTACACACAACGCTTTACACACAGCATTTTAAGATGACTGTCCTTTCTTATTTATTGCATACTGTAATAGCTCATAAGTAAAGGCTTGGACAAATCTTACATTAGATTGTATGCTATCAGCAGTGCATAAGATTAGCCAAACTCCACCTCCGGTCCATCAGAGAAAAGGTCAGTGGTTTTGGCTTCACTGCAGAATACCAGACAGTACTTTGGTCAGGAGACTTCATGCATATGCTGACAGTGCAGCATTTATGCCAAGGGCACCTTTAAGAAAATGAACCATAGTTTAACTACAGTTTACACCAATAAAACATGGTTACTATAGTTAAATCAAAGTAACCACAATTAACCATGGTTTTTCTACCTGTTTTACCATCGTATTTGTACTAAAACTGTGGTTACATAAATATGAAACACTGCTCCAAAAAACACTTTAACTGTAGTAAAGCCATGGTTCATTTTGGTAAGGGCGGTGTAGTGTTGTGCCTTGACATGTTCAATAATCAACGAGTTTACTTTTAGATTGTGATATGTATATATTACAGTTTAAATAAAAAATATTTCCGTCCCACAGTTTAATTCTTCACGTATGTGCAGAGCTTTATATATTTTAGACATTTTATCATGGCCTCTGATAACAACAATCACAAACTTTCTTAGACACATGTGCATGTATTTTCTAAACAACGTCGACAGAAACTGAGATATCTTTCTTTAAAACACTCGTCATCTAACAATGAGCGGAACATAGAACAGACTAATGATTCATTTTAAGCTTTCAGTTACTGACATTTATTATGAGATGAACATGTTAAACTGGTCTAATGATCAGTGGTTATCCAGCTAGTCTAAAAATAACTGATTCTTGCTTGCAACGTGTTTGACAGATCACTGCTAATACAACTCTGAGCAGTGCTGCTTACATCACTGGACAAAAACTGTACTCATAAAGGGATAAACTGCTTCATTAGATATTAAATACATCTGCGTGGAAAAATAGGAGTAAATCTGCACATTAATGTAACCATGCTGGTGCCTTCATGTGCAGATGTTTAGCTTCTAGGCTAACGTACCGTATATGTCACCCATCCGCCTTATGGGCTGAAATGTGCGTAAATAAGACCCAAAACATTGATACAGACGAACCGGATTTTCAATTATACCTCTTAACTTAAACGGAGAAAGCATTTCTTCAGATCTCCACAAATACACATCGTTTCTTTTTATATTCCACTCTTCTTAGCATCGTTGTATTTCGTTACTGTGAGGAAACAAATCGTTTAGTTTAAAAATGGACGCCAAGGTGTTGACGTAAAAGTCTCAAATTTACGCGCTCAGAAGTAAACACACACAGGACATATTGTGCAAAAATAAATTTCTCAGAAAATTAAAGAAAAAATAAACACATTATTTCAGAGATTTTTAATAAAGTTACAAATACAAAACTATATGATAATGTAACAAATCTGCAAAACTAACACTTTCATAATAGTAGCCCATGAATACAAAGTGCAGAAAGGGGTCTTAATAATTGGTATTATAAATCAGTGCCATGAAGTAATTATAACACTATCAATTATAATGCTATCATTTCCAACCACTCATAAACATTTTAATTCGTTTTTGAGTAACTAGGTTTAAATCTGTTTGCACAGTGACTATTACTTGCTTGGTTATGCATTTTCCACATATACCAAAATATACTAAACAGTTCATACCCAAACAACATCAGATGAAACATCTTTTTTTTTTAAACAGGCATCATCTGTTAGACAATTATTTTAAAATTCTGGGAAATTAAAAACAAATGTTGTTAATCATTACCCAACAAAACTCTTTAAAGGTACAGTGCCAATTTTGAATATGGACACATACTTCACTTCATTTTATTATTAGAATGCAGCAACATAAAACTAATTGTAATGTGATTTATGACTGAATCCCAGTGTAGTGAAATGTAAATATATGAAATCATAATAATACAAAACGCCTCGTATTAAAAACATCTCATTCACATTGACGGCAACAGTTTAAAGAGCAGCTAGAACAGATCACTTTTGACCCTAAGAAAATTGCTACATCATTATATGTTTTGCACTAGAGTGGTCAGACAGTGACAGACTCATTTATTGATCCCTTTTAATGTTTCAGTCAAAATAACCAGGCGTCCTAAGCATAATTACGAAGGCCTTATTTTAGCTCACATCATAAGCGGTTTCACACTTCTTAGTCATCATTTAAACAAGCTGAATCTCATGAAGAATGGGTGCTATTCAACCAGCTAAGTTAATATTTCAGAGTCACAGCCACATACACTTTGCCCCCTGTAGTGCTGTGCCTCAACATTCCCTGGTCAAAACACTATCAGTAGTTACTTTTACAATGTCAAGTTAAAATCTCCTGTCCAGTTAAAACTTAACATACAATATAACATGCTTTGACTTGTTTCATAGTTGTAATTAAAAGTCCAGTTGTAGTGTTTAGTGTTGTGTTGTCCAGTGAGATTAATGAATCGGTGTAAGAATTAGCTGATTTGGTTCATCTCTCTCATTTTTGCCCTTAAATGTCTTTTACGAATTTTGATCATCCACTTAACACTGAGTTTGGCAAAGTCTGCTGCTTTAAATAGAGCCATAAAGACGCCACACAATATGGCTATGGTGTTCCATGGGTTTGCTGTGACTATCTGTTAGAAACAAATAAGGCACGTTTAATTAGATACATACAGCCAGTGCTGTCAAGTTCATATATGTTAGCTGGTGTTTCTCATACAAAAGACTACACACAGCCCAGTAAAGCATGAGATAAAAGTTTACGCAAAACATCACAAAAAATTAATTTAATAAATAAAATATACTGCAGTTTTAATAATATAGTCACTTACATCTTTGACTTGCTGTATAAACGGATCCCGCCATTGGAACACAACAAAGAAAAGTTCATTGGCTTGCTCCTCTGAAGGCCTCTTGTCGATGTATTTCACTACACTTGACTGAAACGGCATGGATAATGGCTATTTAGGGAGTTCTTCATTCATAATCATATATTCATTAATCTGATAATTAAGAAAAGACACATCCCCTCTCCAAGTCTATGGTGATGACAACCCTGTTGAATAAAAAAATTATATTACCTCTTGCCTAAACTCCACAGATTCACTTCCTCTGCCTGATGTCTTGACCAACGACATTTTGACCCATGTCCGAAACCCTCCAGAGAAGGTCCACATTGAATAGTTTCTTTCACAATCCATCATAAAAGCAGCCTTATCTGTGCTGGTAGGACAGAGATATTTTGTTTAATACAAACTATAGTGTTAATTGTTTTTAAACAATTTACCCTTCACTCATTTTAAATGTACCTTTCAATCATATCACTGAATTTGGAAAAGATCATGTAACTGATTGCGCTGAAATCTTCTTTCGTTTCATTCCGACTGAACTGCAGGAATATAAGTTCTCGGTTTCTCACATCAGTCGGACCTCTGACCACCATGGCTCTCTTCTGCCACAGACACAATAAACAGATTACTAATAGTCACACTTGCTAAAAATAGCTAACCAGAAAGATCTAACACTTACTTGTGTCTGGTTTGAATATGGCCCATAGTAAATGACCTCCGCTATTATACAATTTCCTTCATCTGGTCTGCCTGATGCAACAGGAGGTGGAATGTAGTCATGATAATGATGCATGCAACTTAACAACCGAGCCTTCCCGGGATACAAGGCAATTCCTGTTCACAAACAAACAATAATAGACACTGCAAATACTGATACTGAGAGATACTGTCAAACATCAATGTACTGGGAGCTCACCTGGTGAAGTAAACTCCTCAACCTCTTTATATGAAACAGACATGACTGGATGGTTAAGCTTCTCCAAAAAGTCTGAAATGGTTTGGTAGGCCAAGAATGCAGCCACTGTGCTAAGCAGCAAGTAAATGAGAACAAGGATGACTGTGAAAACATTCTTCAGGCAAGCTTTGTTGAAGGCAATGGGCATGAGATTGCTGTCCACAATGTCCTCATCTGCAATATATTGAAGTTTGTCTATCACAAAACACTTACAGATATATACAGAAATTGCTTATAATAATCACAATTGTAATGAAAAGTGCAGACCTGGTAAAGGATTACAGCTTGCTTCGTCCTGTTCCACTTCAGAAACTTCATTATCCTGGTAAGATCCAAGTGGGCCAGGACAGTCCTCACCATTGAACTACAATGCAAAAAAGTAACTTTTTCTCCCATATGAATGTACTGACATACATGGCAATTTATTAATTGAAACGCATGCTACATCCATAAACGCATATGACACATACCCATTACTTTTGAAGCCTGTTCAATAAGAAATTGAAAAAGTATTATATAACATAAAACTAACCTACTCAAGTGTCCATTAAAGGTTTCCTCAGAGGTCTTGAACTACTGTATCCAACAGTTAAAATCATAATGTCATGCACATCTACTGAATCCATTTTTAATTCATTGTAGTATTTGCATTTTATTTAACTGATTACAATAATGAAAAACATCATGTTTAGCTGTGTTACACCCTCAACACTGATATTCAAATTCTTGTAAAGAAAAAAAAAAGATTTCATTCTATAATATTCTTCTTTAACTGATGGAAAATACGTTTATATCAACTTCCTAAAAGTACCATAAACCAGAATTTAGGTCTAGTTAGTTAATGCTATAAAATAACAAACCAGGATTTTATACCATACTTCTATGCGTCCTGTTTTGGTAGCATCGTATGTAATTAAGCACTTAATACATCTAATCCACATCAGTAGTTCGCCCTTCATGCAAAGCGATAATAAAGCGAGCAGCGGTCAGCTGTTATCACATGACTTCAGCTGGCCTTACAACGAACTCATGCCCCGAACATAAAATGAGAGCAGACTTTAAGATCAGACCACACGCTGCCAGAAACACAAACAGATAAGCTTGAGTTGGATCTAACTCTTTTTACGAACACTTTGTATTACCTCCTGATAAGCTAGAGATGTTTCTCTTCTCAGCATCTTGCGTCGACTCCGAAAACTCTGGACATTTATACTTTGCCATCAACTTGCACGAACAGGATTGTGTCTTTCCAACTATCTTCTCTGATCGCTCAGGCGCTCTCGTGTGGCACACGCCGGGCGTGACATCACAGCTGTTACTCTGGGATGGGCTTGGGATACTTTCTTTGAGCTCTTTTATATCAGTTTTCGCAAAACCTTTTTTGGCGTTTTATGTGACGTTCTGCATTATTGTATCACAATTTGTTTTCCATGACTTTTCTTTTATGACTAACATACTATCACACATTTAAAAAACATGACACACTATAACACGGCTCTGCTTTATAGCACCAAATCAATGCTTTTATGTGTGAAAAAGAAACACGTACTATGTTCTCATTACAAACAACTCGCTTAAGTTCACTTTTTAGCTAGACAGGCTTAGTCATGTGATCACTTAGAAGGGGTTTCACAGCGTCACTTCCGGTCCATCACGTGAATAAGAAAACAGAAACTGTGGCTAGTGGAAGTTTAAGAAATTCCCGAAGCAGAAGTGAGCATTTCATTTGAATTGCAAATCATGCAGGTTACAATATATGCTATCGCCAGATCCCAAAACACCGTTCAATTTAAATGTTAAAGCATTATGTCCTGAAACAACACCTACAGAATCCTGTTCCGTAAGAAGTTGAGCATTTTCCCCTTTGACTATGAAAACTGATCCGAGATCAGCGACGAAATGGAAACGTTGCGACAACAAGGAAACAGAAGTGACACTCAGTTCCTGCACGCCAATTCATAATGTTTTATGCTCATAGTGTTATATTGTGCGTGTTACTAAACATTTGCTTCGCAAATGATTCTACAATTAAAAATGCATCAAAACCGGTGCGTTTGTTTACCGAGGAGGAGTTGGAAAGATACGATGGGAGTGAGGTATGCAATGTGTTGTACAAAACACTGTAGCACGTATTCACCGACATTTTAATGTTTTAACCAAGTAATGAGTATTTGCAAATTGCTTACTGAACAGTTTTCCCTTTGCCCCGGTCACTTTACAGGAGGGACAACCAATTTATATGGCCATTAAAGAAGTAGTGTTTGACGTCACCACTGGAAAAAGTTTGCTTATTTATATAATTAATTCATTGTTTAATTGTTTTGAATGAACATAGGGCTATTCAAACTCCTCTCCTGGTGAAGGGCTAACTAGGTTAAAGTTTTTTATTTCTAAGGCATATCTACCTCCATACTTTGGTATTTAACCACATTGGAAATTCACCTTCCCTGCTTTTATTGATTTGTTTATTTGATTTCCAGAGTTTTACGGCAAGGGTGCACCATATAATGCACTGGTGGGCAAAGACTCAACAAGAGCTGTTGCCAAAATGTCGCTTGATCCGGCAGATCTCACACATGACACTGTGAGTTGAAGATTTTAAAGAGATTACAACTTCAGCACAGTGAGAAGTGTAATAGTAGTCTAAAAATAATAAAAACTCTCAGGGGTTCCCTATTGCATTAAATAGTATGTTTAAATAAACATTTACTTTCTGTGTCCTATTTCTAAGTTATCATCAGAAAGAACATTGGAATCTAATTTTGCTTGATGCACCAACTTATCCTGTAGTCTTATGCCATTCTAAAATGTTACCTCTCTCCTTTTCCTGTTTATTAGACGGGCCTTACAGAGAAACAGCTAGAGTCTCTTGAGAAGATATTTACAGGTACATACAAAGCAAAGTACCCTATTGTGGGATACACCAGCAGGCGCCTTCTCAATGAAAATGGCAGCTCCAGGAAAGACTTCAAACCTGAAGACCAACCTATTTTCAAAATTAAAGATGAATTTTGATACAAAAAAGAAATTGGGTCATGATAGAGCAATCAATCAACTTAATCCAATTCTTACTTCAGACCAGTTGTTTATGACTCCTCTCTGTGCTCTAGTGTAGGCAGGTGTTGATTTGGTGTCCTTTGGTGGGCTTGTAGACCACAACCTAGAAAAAATTATGATGCATATGTCCCACGTGGGTTTTTCCCTGATGGGTCGCCCTGAAGGTCATTCAAATTAGACCACCTACAGGTGAGATTTATATATATGATAAAGATATAGTTATGGCCGCTGTGCATTTTTTTATTTCTTACCTATTGTTCTTACCTATATATCGTTGTATACCTATTGTTGTAAAGGTGAAGGTACTTATAATTGTATCTATATATTAAATCACATAGGTTCTTTCACTACAACTCAAGGGGAAAGTTTGGTGATTCACACTTCATATAGAAATTGAAATTGCTCTGGGTGAGGGGTTTCATTTTTTAAATTAAAAAGTTGTTGATGTCAGTTCACAACAACATTTTTACTCAGACATCACAATTAAACAGTCAAAATTGTAGTGTTTGTGTCTAATTAAAAAAAAAAGTTTTTAATGACCAGAAATGTTTCACACCAACCTGAGAGATATATTTGTCACTGCAACTCTGTTGTTTTATTTGTGTCGTCCATGGCAGGGTAAGTCAGAATCTAATGTTATTAAGGTTGTTTAGAAACATGCAAACAAGGCCAGGTGTCATCTGGTCCAAATAGAGTTTTGATATGGGTTAAATGTTCTATTAACTTGATACTATAAAAATTTAAATGAGTGTCCAAAATTTAGATAGCATTGAGTGGACTCGCTTTAACATTTATATTACTACTCCTTTTCAAACCTTTTCAAAAACATCAAAAGGCCACTGATGAGAAGACAATGACCTAATTTCCACAAAGACTGTAAGCAGTAGGTGGATATTCAAAACATGTAATCCAATGCCTTTTCTTTATTTTCGTGTTAAATTAGCCCATTTTGCAGTTCACATAAAACATGGGGGCTGTTTGGTTTCATGTTTGTAGGCAGTGAGTCAGTTAGCAAACACTGTCATATGAAGTCTCAAAATGATGTTTTTTGATTCTTTAAAAAATTCCCGGGGTATCATTAGCATTTACAGCAAAATAATGATTCATTGTAAAAATGCCTTTACTGTAAATACCAGCTTCATTCTTGTATGTCCACTTCTCATCCAATACGGTCTTTTTTAAATCTTATATACGAGAACACATTTTAAGAAACTGCAATTGAATTTAAAAAAAGACATCAACTGTGAATACCAATAATGAATTACAATAAATGCAGTAAGCAATGCAAGTAAACGTAGATGTACATTTGTCAATTGTCAAAATTGCTGAAGATATAAAATATATTGATAATTGTTGGTAATTCAAATTATCAACATGCTTATGCTTGTTTTACAAACAAAATGCTATAGTACTATATGTGTGTAACACAGCATGTCTATTCTTGCAGTATATTTAGTGTGTACTTTCTCATGGTGCCATTGCCATGTTACCTGTTCATGCTCACATGAGTGACGTATGTAACACTTTCCACCCTCGGTCACAACACACATGTGGCTTCCGTTGCCAAAGGTGTTGATAGTGGGAGTCCATGATGCGGCTTCCTGTCTCCATTGCACATCAGAATTTCCCCTCTGCCCGCCCACTTTCATTTTGTGTGGTGCAGTGGGCTGTTTCACTTCAGTCTGTCTGAATCTCTTGATGGTGTCTCTTCTGCTCCTGAGTCAATGTAGCTTGTTGCTTTCTCCTGTCCACCCACAGTGCAAAACTTCTCGTTTAAAGTTTTAATGCGGTGAGTACAAATTTAATTGTATTAAATAATGTTAATGCTATTGTATTTTTATGCGTTGAAGTTTTTAATAAGTCACTTATATTTTACATACACTGCTTTTAACAATTTGATCAGTATTGTTTTTTTATTGTTTCTATATTGTTATTTTGATTGTTATAATTATAATGTTCCGATCATGAAGTTTGACAGCTAATTTAGCAGTTTTATGTTCTGTGATACATTTGTATTAAGTTACTAAAAATAAACCAATGAATAAATGAAACCATTTACATTGGGCAGATAATCCGACCAAGAGGAGTGCATCTTTTGGTCATCACAACACAAACCTATGAAGGTGCTGAGTGGTCACAGCATGGTAAGTTATCACCTTCACTCGACAGTTTCTTACACCAGTTGTCCTTAATGTCATCATGGAAACTGATTACAATGTGTTTGAATTGGCTTACTTCCCTAAATCTCATTGACAAGACAAACACATGTATTGTTCTTTCTGTTTCAGTGTAAATCGTTGACCCAGAGCAGCATGGACCTAATCAGCATGCCAGCCCCATCTGTAAGTATTGATCCCAAGATCTTATGCATACAGCAGTTCTTAACACCTTCTGATTGATAGATTAGTGAAATTATAGATCCCTTTGAAGTTTAAGTGTTAAGAGCTCAGCCTAAAAAGTCCTGACACTTTTAAATGTGAATACATTTTAATGTACCAACACGTTCTATATATGTTAACATAGCTTGCTCTGTTAAGCTCATTGCACCAACCCAACATCCCCCACTTACCACAAGTCTAATTCTGACTGTTAAATTTTTAATGTTATTATTCAGTCTGGTTCCACATTATTGCTAGTGCTTGAAGTGAATTGAGTAATCTGTTTTAAAGTATAGATTAATATGACTCTATTTCATTGCTTTTTCTGATTGTTGTTATTGCTGTTAGGTTCCTGCGGGACTTTCCCTTAGTCAGCAGTCTAATTCCAGTCTGACCAGCAGCTCTGACACTGGTGAGCTGAATATCTCACTTCTTTATTTCAAATGCCATTTGCCCTTAAATGGGCTTTCTTGGACTTTTGATGTGTTTTTTGGACTTATATTAAGAGAAAAAAGTATTGTACGTGCAGATTACTGTAAGTGAAAATACCAAAGTGTGTTATCAATATAACATTTTATATTTATTTTAATGTATCTTTTTAATTCTTAATAGAAAACATGAACATCAATCAAAGGCGTTGGAGGAGCATTTTTCGACGCGTGCAGAAAAAGAACATGGATTCTAGTCATGCTAGCATACATCCCAAACAGTCACTGTTTGGACAACCCCTGTCTGATGTCTGTGAGAAAGATGGATCTCCTCCGAAACCAGTTATGGTAAGAATCAGTATATTCATCAGAATTCAGTTCGTACTACAGTAGTGTTCCACTGCCAAACCATAAGTAATATACGCATATTAAGTGGGTTTAGTTTTCAGACATTTCAGTGGGTCATTGGCCTAATTTTTTTGCAGGACATACTTACATTGCTCATGAAGAAGGGTCCATATACTGAGGGAGTGTTCAGGAGAGCAGGCAGTGCCAGAACTCTGAAAGAAATCAAGAAAGAGCTTAATGACGGGATAAAAGTGGATCTGAAAGAGCTGCCAGTCTTTCTACTTGCTGATCTCGTCAAGGTATGAACTGACCTTGGCTACATGATTTGATTTGTGCAATTTTGGGAAATAGCATCTGTCACTTGGGTATGTGTATTTAGTAATTAATATACAGCGTATATATGTTCTGCTTGGCAGGATTTCCTGAGACACCTTCCTGGTAGTTTGCTAATGGTAGAGCAGTACGAATCTTGGATGACTGCAATGGAAAAGAAAGATATAGATCAGAAATGTGCAGAAATCCAAATGTAAGTTTTCAGATGAATTTAATGCTATTTTATGTCTGTACCTTTGAATATAAAATGGTCAGTGTAAATAAACTGTAATTGTGACCAAATCTTTTGTTTTCAGGGTGGTCAACAAGCTTCCTGATCCCAATATTCAGTTGTTGAAGCACTTGATTGTTCTCCTGTACCACATAAGTAAGAATGCAGATACAAACAAGATGGATTCCAACAATCTAGCTGTGTGCATTTCACCCAACCTGCTCCAAGCAGACAGTGTGGAAAAAATGAAAGAGGTGAGCAGATCACGCTTTTGTACAGTGACTTTAAGGGACCTTAAAACATCACACATTTTGTGGCTGGGAGCCAGAAAAACAGACTGAGTAAAACTGAAACTCTATAGAGAAAAAATAGATGTGTGACAAGTGTTTCTTATCGAGATTAAAATTTTGCGTGACCTGTTTTCATGGAATCTTTTAACACCATATACCAATATGTCCTTTTTTGTTGAAATTACTTTTAATTCTTACATCTCTTTGCGATTGTATTTGCAGGTGACAACCCTGACACAGTTTCTCATTGACAACTTTTCTAAAATATTTGGAGAGGATGCACTGACACTCTTTGGAGACTCTGATGAAGACGAACTCAGTGATAACCAAGGTAAATGTTTTTATATTTTTGTTATTTGGGAAAAATAGATTTTACGCAAAGAAAATGGTAAATGTTGTATCAAGTTTGACATCCTTATTCTACATTTAATCACCTCATGGAACATTATGAGTTAGCACAATGCTGAAATAATGTTGGTAAAGTACTTGAACTGATCTAATTGCAAGTCTACTTTTTAAATAAATGATCATTTATCCTTGATGTCTCCTTCAGATTCTTTTTCTTCACACCATCATGACTCTGCCTACGACAGTAATGACCCTGATGCAGATGGCTTCAAGGGGAGTTATTCTGACATGGAGTCTGTCAAATCTGCTGCTGAAGAGAAAGCTCAGAAACACTCTAGTGCTGTGGAGCCATGGACTACAAAACTTTTAACCCGCAGACGTTCAGAGCCTACATTTGTATTAAGCCAGGGTGTTCGGCAGCACCTTGCCCTTACCAGGAGTCAGACAGAAATGGACTTTCATGACAAACTATTAACAAAGCAGATCTCAGACGACTGCATTCTGTTTAGAGCAAGTAACAGCTTGGGAAAGAGCCCCGGTTTGACACCTAAATGTGGCGCCCGACCAACCTCCAAAGACTGTTCCTACTGCTCCTCAAGTTCACTGGAAAGTTGCTTCTCTAGTGCCTCAGAAAGCTCGATCCACAACAGCCCGCCCATCACGTCTTCGTCCAATCAGAGACGGCACCTTCAACGCAAACATTCCATTCCCACCCGCCAATCCACGCTTGCTCAGAACCGCTCAGAGACTCCCAAAAGACGCTCACATTCAATGAAGAATGCACACATCAGAAGCAGAACCGTGTTTGGGCGAAGTGGCTCGACCAAAAGGGCCATCGAGAGAACGTTGCGTCATAGCCAGACTCTTCCTGAGGTACTGAATCCGAGTGAGCCGAAACGCTTGACTAGCGAGGAGGTTTTCCAGCAGGTGGACAGCAGAATACCAAGTGATCCTCCAAGTTATCAGCAGGCTGTTCAGGACAATTCCCATGCAGTTCTCTCAAACCATGGCTCATTAACCGTTCAGGATGCCAGATGTCAAAAGCAAATGCGCAGCCGTTCATTGGGTTCATCTTCTAGTAATGAAAATTATGACATCCACAACAGAGACAATAAAGACACATTTTGTGATACTCCAATGAGCGGAGCCTCATCAGAGTTGAGGCAGAGGTCCGCATCTGAAATTATGCATGAAGCATTGCCACCAGTGTGGTGTAATCAGGAACATGTCAGAGAGACATATGTCTGACACTGTTTATACTTGTTATTTTTGCTCCATTTTTGAGCAGACATTGTGTAAAAATTACAAATGTTTTTTGTGGTGCAGTAAAGTGTATGCAATAGGTAAAACTGTGCTGAATATGGTGAATCCTTTAGTTGCAATGTTTTACACCCTGAGTATTTTTATTCCTCAGCATCCCAACATGTAAATTGAAAACAAACATGTAATTGAAAGGCACTTTGAGAAAATGTCACTACACTTTTTGTGCGATCTTTGTATAACTAATGTAAATGCTATAAAACAATGCAAACCACAATGTGTCTTTATAAAATAAACTTCACGCACCTTTTATACCTTGAATCATTATGTACTTTTCCTAATTATACCTTTTTCTCAGTGCTCTACTTCGCATGCTCATTTTAATCGACTGAAGGTCATTGTGTCATGGTCATTTCGGGCCTTTCAGCATCATATATCCTCACCCAGCTGACCCATGATTAGTCTCTGGCTTGTGTTTAGGTAGCCTTTGTGATCCTCAGATCACCCTTCTTAATTCACAGCCATCTTGATGCCTTCTCTGCAGCATCAGTAAAAAAGTATCCATTTTCTTAATTTCACAGTGTATCTGACAGATACACTTAACAATCAAATGTCTATTGCTGTTTAAAAAACAAACAAGCTTGAAAATTGCGCTACCTTTTCTTAAACTAAACACCACTTGTTTTTCATATTCTCTTGTCATATCCAATACCATATTTATGTTTATGCTTAAGCCTCACTAAACATAAACGTCCCTGAACCTTCTGGGGCCACTGTTTGTTTGTTTGTCTTTATGCGTGTATTATAAAACAAAATAAAGGAAAGTGAGCACATAAGCAGCCATAGCAGACCACAACTGCACCTCATGTTATAAAGTGACAGCTGGTTATTAATGCGGAGCTTCCAGTTATCCGCGACGCGATAAAAACTCCCATTCAGATCAACGCATCTGCCGAACGCAGAAGTCTGTCGCGTCGCTTGGGCGTGAGCCCGATCAAAGGTCGAGTTACCGCAGGTGCACTGAAAGCAAAGACCCGCTGGCACAATTTAACGTGAAGGGTTGAACTTATCTCTCTGCTATCGCCGGGGCGAGGCTCTAACACCATCTACTGAAAATGAGTCAGAAACGAGTGTCACACTGAACGCTCATCGTTAACGGGCAGATCGATCCGACGCGGCCGCGCAACAACGAGAAGCGCGTCAAACACACACTGCGTTTCTCTGGTTAAAAGAATAACACAAAACAATAACAATGCCGAAGCCTGTAAGTATTTCTTTCATCTTGTTTTGTTGCTTGTAAGATATGCGGTAAATATTATCATGTCATAATGTGAACATTGTAGAAGGTTTTTGCTTTATCTTCAAGTGTACAACAGAGCTTCATTTTAAACAAATAATAGGCTATCTAAAAATAAAAACAACTTTCAAAGCCTAAGTGTTAACCTACGTTTTAATAATATTATTATTTTTTATATTTTGGTGATATATTCATTGCTGAATGATCAAATTCGTGATACTGCTCAAAGACAAAAACACTCAAAATGATTTGGGTGAGGAATTAATGCCTGTAATGGGTTAATACTTAAAATATCATTTTTCTCTTAGAAGGTGGTGTAGTGATTTCCTCACCTAAAAGTAACAAAAACTAACTATTTCATTGATGGTTAACATTCTTCAGAAAGATGAGTCTTTATACATTAACTAGACTTGGACTGTTACAATGAGTTCATACTGTGTTCGTGGGCACAGGATGTCACAAAGTAAAAGATTAGCCAGATGAGGTTGTGTTACTTTTGAACAGTGAACATACTTTTGACTTTGGTATTTGAATGCCAGAATGTGATGTCATTATAACTCTTGACCTCAGCATTCAACAGAGAGGTTTATGGTCATTTCAATTTCAAATTTAATTGTAAATAATTGAGATCTGTAAAAGATCTTATAGTAATAAGACTGAAATTGTACTGTAAGTACTGTACAAGTATAACATGCCACATTGACCTCACAACTTACAAACTGATTTGTCCAAAAGATTAAGTTCTTTCTATGCAATACAAGACCTGCAGTTTAATTAAGTCTGGAAAAATAAATCCCAAAGTTGAGTGCAAACACATATCTTTGACCTAAAGAGTGTGGAGTGCACACACTTCACACAGTGGCATTTTAGGAGGTACTGTGTGTCCTCCAGGCAAATGAAACATGTTTAGCGGTCACATTGAGTTATGACGTAGTCTGAGCCATTCTTCTGCCTAGATAATTTTATAGCCCTGATAAATAGCTCATGGTTGCCCGAGGAGATGGTGACTGCTGGATTAAACAATAGCACTCATGCTGACTGTTCCATTGTTAGGACAAATCCAACCAGGACCAAAACCTTTTAAGATTATAGATTATGGCTGCCATGCTGGGATTGAAATTTTCATTTTTAATTTCTGTGGATTAGGACTAGGTGTACTAATAGTAATAGGTAACAGATCATTTTCCACCAAAAATCCAAAAGATCTTTGATTTCTGAAAGCATATGTGCTATTGTATCATATTTGTAGTGTAAATAGTGGTAGTAGTGACTTTTTTGACACTGTTACCTGACTGTTGTGCCTTATCTAATAGCTTGCTGATAAGATGGAGACTGCATTATGTTGACGTTTTGCCTGCTCAGAATCCAGATAACTGAACACTTTGTCCTTACTATTGTGTTTTAATATACTTTATAATCATTATATATGATTTCTACTGTATATGACATCAGTGTTGAGAACATTCAGCACATTCATTTATTTGGTTTATTCCCTTTGGGGCAGATTCTGTTTTAGTTATATAAATGCACACATACATGAAAAAATGACTAGCAATTCATATATTGCATTATCATTGTAGTCTTATTTTGTCAGCAGCAGGTGTCAGCTACTTTAAAAGTGGCCAATATTGGGTCCAAGCACGCAGATCATTTACTTGCTGAGGTGACTAAATACTACAGTTGCCAGCCAGGGTTTAACAGTTATTGCAATGAGAATTGTAGCAGTTGCCACTTTCATTATTCAAAACACTAATGTTTCTGTGCTTACATACTATTTAATATTAGTTTGAAATATAATCTTACATTGACACTTTACAAACAAGTACTGCTTACAGAAAGGAAACATTAAACAGAAAGCTTAGGTTAGTTAAAAGAATATTTCTAACATTTGTTCCACATGTTTGAAAGGTTTATCTTTACAGCAGTAGACTCACATGAAGGTTGTGTAACTTTGACAATGCTTTGGCTCTGTCAAGGTTCACAAGGTTATTATGAAAGGCTGGGTAAAGTGTGCTGGACTGAAATGTGATCTCAGAGATTTCTGTTTGTCTGTATTAGCTTGAAATCACAAAATCGCTTCTGCAAATACAATTTTTATTTTGTATGTTTACAGACACCCTCACAGCTTTATATATTTTCTCAGTTATTTGTTTTGTAAACTAGCCCATATTTGCATACATATTAAGTTATTTTTGCTAACTCTAAGGCTTAAAGTTTGAAAAGTGTATTTCCGCACATTCATAATGTCACACCTGGGAATGTCAGTTAAAAACAACTTCTATTGGGGATATTACATAAGGCTGATCTGTCAATAAGGCTCAATTGCTATTGCTTTATGACATGAGGTGTAATTTGGGTGGCATGGCAGCATTATTTAGCATGTGTTGGCTGTTGATTATTACGGTGGTGTTATTCTTATGGTTCTTTAAAATTTGTTATGATTTATTTGTTATGCTATTTTTCCCACATTAATTTTTTCATACTTTATTTAGTTTTTAATGAATTATTTCAAGACTTAAACACTTTGTTTGGCCAGTTACTGTTTTGTACTGTTGTAGTGGCATATTTTACATTTCAGTACAAGTACAAAACTTGTTTTGCATTATTGGTGTCTTGTATTTCATTCAGTGGCAATAAAAACACCATGTGATGAGTCTCTGTTCTTATTTGTGTTTGTTTTCAGCAGATCAATGTCCGTGTCACTACAATGGATGCCGAGCTGGAATTTGCGATCCAGTCGGTTACGACAGGGAAACAGCTCTTTGAGCAGGTGAGGTTCAATTGCAGTAGGATCAAATGTCAGATAAAAACAGTTTTTAACAACAGACAGCATCTCTGCTATCCCTAGATTTTTAAAATTTACAAATTCAGAATTCAGGATTTTGACTTTATTGTACTGATGAAGGCAACCTTTTGTAGTTTCATGTTGCATGCTGCATAGGAATTTAAAAGTTTAAATTACTCACAAAACTATGAAAATCTTCTCTAAAGCCCTACTAAGCAGAAATTGACATGCATACATTGTGCATTACTATATTTGTGCTATGTCCATGCTTCTTACACTATACACTCTACTATAACAAAACTACTGTTTATAACAAGTAATACTTTAGTTCTAAGATTTATCTAAACTTGAATTATCTTAACTTGTAATGACTTGTATACTCCTCCGACTAATTGTAAAAGCATGTATGTCCTGTCGCCTCAGTCACATCCATATTCCCGTTCAGGGGTAGACACTGGGTGTAAATCATTTTTCAGATTGTATTCAGATTAGTAATGCTGAACTGTGCATGGCAATGTTTATGGTGTGCCATTACATATGGGCTGAAACTCCATGGTGGAGAACACCATCCCAGCCTATTTGTACACACCTAACTGATAAGAACTTAGGGTTGGGAAGGTGGTAGTTTCCCTCACTAGTCTCTTTTCACATAATTCTTGTATCTCACACAAGCAAATTTCCCACTCATCATTATAATGTAAATACTAATGTAAATAATGTAACCCTGCACTCTTGATATTTATTTTGTCAAGTCCTGTGGTGATTTAAGTTTAAGGTTTTAAATATACATCATTAATGAGTTGCACACATAGCCTTGTGGGCAGTGTGCTCACACAGAAAACATTGTTTTCTGGGATTATAAGTTATCCATATTTGAGTCCTGACAGGCAGTTCCTTCGTAATCCTGTTCCCCTCACGTCTTCCCTTCATTTTCTATCTGTAGTCCACTGTCCAATAAAGGCAAACATGCCCAAAATATAACATGTAAAGTTAGCTGTGGAATATAGGCAAGCTGTGGAACTGAGTATCACAGTTTGTACTAACACATCTGATACTGGGTTATTTGTATGTATCAAAACTGGATGAAAGAACAATAATGATGCTTCTGTATGCAGGTGGTTAAGACAGTGGGCTTGCGTGAGGTGTGGTACTTCGGTCTACAATATATGGACAACAAAGGCTTTCTTTCGTGGCTAAAGCTGGACAAAAAGGTATTTCTAATATATTCTATATTATTCTATATTTCTATATAGAAATGTGTTAGAAACGTTTTAAAAAAGTTTGAATAAAAATTAAAATAAAGGCATAACATTTGAGAAAAAAGAAAAGAATTTATCTTGGGAACAGATTAGATCTTGTCTAATACAATTGCATTTTTGAAACAACTACAATTGTTTTCAAAGTATCTTTTGTTCTGTATTATTTAACCATTTTGCTAAAAAATAATTTGTGGCATACACAACAACATTTTTTATTTGTAAAAATGGGCATATATTTGTTGCTACAGTTAGTGCTCCTGACTCATCTCATGAGTCAGATTTAACATAACATATTGAAAGACAAAAGAAAGAAAATTTTCAAACAATAAACAGAACAAACAGCAAATTATATAGGCCTTATATAGGCCTGATTAATGTGATTAATGGGTGCATGTCATTCTAAACAAAACCAAACATTAGTCTTCATAATCCTTCATATTCAAAACAGATTAACTTGCTCTGACTCTCCTTTTCAACTGAAATCTTATTTTTTAACCCTTCCCCTCCAACCACCTGTCAAATAACGGCAACTTTTCATGACTCATTCAATCCCCAATGAATAAAATGTAGTCCTTTGAAACATCTTTCCGTGAATTATTTTGTTTCACTTTGCAATGCAGGAACTAGAAATGTAAAGCTTGAATGCGGTGTTGCTTATGATAAAAGCATATGCCAAATGCATTAATTTGGGTGGATTGCTACAAACTGAGTATAGTCATTTAATTATGGCTCAATCAAAAGGCTGTATTCTCTTTTTTATCACATTTTATCATACATACTATACATAATTATATATAATTATACATAAATTATAGTTTTAATATATTAAGTCACAATTTACATACTCTGTTATTTATTTTACTGTAGCTTCACAGTCTGACAAAGTACCCAGTCATTCTAAATTCTGATTTAGGTGTCCTCTCAAGAGGTGAGACAAGAGAACCCTCTTCAGTTTAAATTCCGGGCCAAGCACTACCCGGAAGACGTAGCTGAGGAACTAATTCAGGACATCACAATAAAGCTGTTCTTCCTGCAAGTGAAAGATGCCATTTTGAGCGACGAGATCTACTGCCCCCCAGAGACAGCAGTGCTACTGGCTTCCTATTCTGTCCAGTCCAAGTTTGGAGATTTCTCAAAGGAAACCCACAAAGCTGGATACCTTACAAATGAGCGATTGCTTCCTCAGAGGTGAGAAGGAAAAGTGTACAAAAATCATGATTAATCCATTAACAATCTTGCCAAAGAAGACCGCATTTGCATAGGTTTTGTGGTTCAGAAAATATATGAAAGTTGGACACTTTTTTAATTAAAATTGAAAATGTAGTGCATGCAGTAATGTTTTTAATAAACAACAATAAACAAGAAAATAAATAGTCCATTTGGGAAAACACTGGAAAATAAATATAATACTATGAATTACTATGCTTTAATTGTCTGTTTTATATTGTGTCTTTACAGAGTGCTTGATCAGCACAAACTCTCTAAGGAGCAATGGGAGGAGAGGATCCAGATTTGGCACGAGGAACATGGAGGCATTCTTAAGTAAGTCTGACAGATATACACACCTGTTTTTCATTTTACTGGACAAGTTCATCATCTTCCCTTGTCACTAGGGAAAATGCCATGCTGGAATATTTGAAGATCGCACAGGATTTGGAGATGTATGGCGTCAACTACTTTGACATAAAGAACAAGAAGGGAACAGATCTGTGGTTAGGTGTGGATGCTTTGGGAGTTAATATCTATGAGAAAGATGACAAGTAAGCACTGGCAAGGGCAACATTTGTGATTACTGTTTTTAGAAATGCTGTAAGACCTAGTTGAGGATATTGGGTCAGTGTGGTAGCTGTCATGACTGTGTGGTCAATGACCTTTGAAATCACTATCAGAACCCACAACAAGCCAAGTCTCCTGGTCAATATGGTTATTATTATTGAGAGGTCATTCCACCCAAGGACTGATGTACCACAGTGTTTGTGATCTAGCTAATGTCTGTTATTATTAATGTCTATTATTAATGTATATTATTATCATTTACAAAAACCATTAAACTTTATAGTTTACGTTGCCAATTACATAAACATACTACCTAGTGTGGTTCTCTTCTTAGGCTTACACCAAAGATTGGATTTCCATGGAGTGAAATAAGGAACATCTCTTTCAATGACAAGAAATTCATAATTAAACCTATTGACAAAAAAGCACCTGTAAGTCTTTGCATGAACTTTATACAGCAATAATTTTATGTCACTATTTTATTATTTTATATAAAATAATATAAATAATTTTGTTACCTTCTAAATCAAATTTATCTGCAAGTTTATGACCCAGGGGTATGACATTAATATGCTTTATTAGCCAAGGTCATATTCTGTGACAAAAATTATCCTGTTTCTCTTCTCTTGGGACATCACACCCTTCTCTCTTTCTTATTCTCTTTCTCTTTCTTATAAAAATATGTTCTTTAGTTTCTTTGTTTAACGTAGCACAGTTTTCTGCCTAAAGACAATGTTCAAAAGTCTCATGGCCAGCCCACCAGATGGAGCTCATATTTATAGTTTACAACAGACTTATTTTTATCTATGAGAGAATTTTTTTAAAAAGCTAGGATTATGTCACTACATTTGAATTATTCCAATATTTGAATAATTCAAATAGTCCATAATGTTGCAGACCTGACTTAAAGCCAAATTTCATATGACGTAGAGGGTTGTCGAGTCATGTTTGCCTCATTATTTATGAGCACAAGATTATTTGAATAAAATTCAGTACTGTCTCTTTTTGTTCCAGGACTTTGTGTTTTATGCATCCCGCTTGCGCATTAACAAGCGCATCCTGCAGCTGTGCATGGGAAACCATGAACTTTACATGCAGCGCAGGAAACCTGATACCATTGAGGTGCAGCAGATGAAGGCACAAACTAGAGAGGAGAAACATCAGAGGCAAATGGAAAGGTCTGGACAAAATGTTGATTCCTCAGATTGCTTGATTTAACTGCCCTGTTTACCTCATTATCACTGGTTTCAGAATTTGAAATCAGAATTTGAAGAAGATTGGCTGCATTGTTAAAATGACTTATGTATGCATCAGTAAGCAAACATTTTTAATATACATTTTTATTTTTCTGAACACTGAGATCTTAGATCTTAGAAAAGATCATGTTTATGTTTAGAAGAGAAAACAATGGACAGGAACATGTCCAAATAGGGTCTTTGTGCTACCATGTTATGCCACAAAGCTTTCAGTTTACACTGGGAGTACATTATCAAGTGTGTTTTATTTTAAAGGAGTCTGCATATCTGTTTTGTTTTCTTTTCAGAGACAAGCTAGAGAATGAGAAGAAGAAAAGGGAGGCAATAGAGAAAGAAAAAGAGCGGGTAGAACAAGAAAAGGAAGAGATGATGCTAAAACTGTACAAGTATGAAGAACAGACCAGAAAGGTTGAGAAGGGTAATACATTTTGAGTAATATAGCTTTGATAAGTTAACATTTTGTGTTGGGTCTGGAAAACAAAGTATTTAGTATTTATGTATGTACAAAATGGTGGTCAGTACAAAACAAATAAAAAAAAATCAATTTGAGTTTAAATTACTTTGTGTGCATAAAAAACACAGAGTGAATAATTGATACCAGAAAGCTGCAATTGATCCCAGCCAGATCCATCAGGTATTGCAAAGAGCCATGTAATACACTTGTTTGTTTGGTTTTCTGGTAGCATTGGGCTCTGTAAAATGTCTGCCACCCTAACTCAAACATGGCACTTGAATGCAACAAATGACCTTGTGTTATAATTATAGGTAAATAACTACTGCCCTCTTCTGGTTGGGTATATGTATTGCACAGATCTGCAAGAGCAGCTTGAGAGGGCCCGGAAACTGGAGGAGGAGAGGAGGAGGGTGGAGGAAGAGGCAACGCGTCTGGAGGCTGAGCGACAGGCAGCGCTGATTGCTAAAGAACAATTTGCCAGGAAAGCTGAAGACCAGATGAAAACACAGGAGCAGTTGGTGAGCTAGTGTCAGATTCACACAAAATATAGATAAAAAATCATTTTTTTTAAAACCTGAATTTAAAAAACAATGAGTGTTATTAAATTATTTTTAAACATTTCCTTATCTGGCATTGGTCAGAGAAATAGTGTCACTCCAAATTCACATTATTGGTCGAGCCAGTGTTGCTGTGATATGAATACAGAAATATGAAATTTTAAATGACTTTCAAATATTCAGATACTTTATTTAATATATACTCTGTCATGACAAGAAACAAAGCTTACCTTTGAAGGTAGTACACAGTAGCAGACACAGAGCAGACTATACTTTATAGCTATACCTTTAAAAAATGTTTGTAGGCAGAACAAATTAAATTGTATCTGGAGTGGCTGGAGTGAGATTTACCTTGCTGATTATATTTTAAAGGCAGCAGATCTGGCTGAGTACACAGCGAGGATTGCGTTACTGGAAGAGGCCAAGAGAGTCAAAGAAGAGGAAGCCAATGAATGGCAGAACAGAGTGAGTTACACATGTATAAAAAGTCAGTGGCCCCAAAAACATATCGGACACTTAAAGAACACTTCAACATGTATGAATTTTGCTAGACCCTTTCTCAAAACTAACTGTACTTTTTTAGACATGTTTTGTATTATTGTCTACATTATATGTATAGTTATGTAAATATAAGAAAATGTAAATTAAAAGTATAAATGTAAGTGTAAATGTAAATTCTAAGTGATAACTAAATAAATATGTATAATGTTTCCCTGTTATAATTGCTCTCAGGCTAAAGAGGTGCAGGATGATCTGGTAAAGACCCGTGAGGAGTTGCAGAATGTAATGGCATCCCCTGTGGCTGCCCCCATGGCTGCTCCTGCTCTGGCTGCCATGGAGGAACCTTCAGAGAGGCTTGAGAACAGTCATGAAGATCTTGAGGAGAACAGCAGCACCTACAGTGCCGAGCTGCTCGTGGAAGGCATAGAGGACCACCGCCATGAGGAGGAGCGCATCACAGAGCTAGAGAAGAATGAGCGCATGCAGAAACAGCTTCTGGTAACATATGCATACATGCATATAAATACATAACATTTCTTTTACAGCCACAATTACATTTGGAGTAGTAGTGGCCATTTTAATTCATCCCAGTGACTAATTATTAATTTATTCTAGTCCCACTGACTTGTCTCTGCAATTAAATCTGTTCACCAAAGAAATACTTAGAATAGATTTGTAGGTTACATTATTACATAAGTAGGTGGTAAGCAGTGAGTGTCTTTTTAAGTATTAGAAGTAAATTATTATTACTGTTATTATGTAACAGTATGTAGGGCAGGCCAACTGACTTTACGATCTTGGGCTGTCAGAATCACTTACAACCATGTCTGCTTGGCTGATTAACAGAAGGGATTTTTTTTGTGAATTGTGATTTAATTTCAGCAGCTTTGTGTACATCCTGTTTGCTGAAATCATACTGTATTATGTATGGTGCCATTACATCGGTTACCATTGTAGCATTTTCTTAACAGATATGTTCAAAAACACCCAGTCATTCAAGACTGAAACAAGTCTTACAATCATTTCTTTAAGTTTGTTCAATAAAGGCACGCCTCATTTGTTCAGTTTGTTCACAAACAGGATGCCTTGCTCAGTACCACTACACTTGCACATTTGTTCAGACTCAGTTGTACCAGCTGGTGTGGTGTGCAGGAGTGTATTTGTTTAGTAAGCTTATTAAACCAATCACATGCTCCTTCACAGCCTGACCTATAAGGAAAAACCAATATGTAACTAATATGGATTGTATATCAGATATTTTTTTTATTTTAGTACCTTCTATACAAATTTAGTACAGTACTTATATGAGTGGGTAACTGTATTTTGAACTGTTTATAGGCCCTGAGCTCTGAGCTGGCTGATGCCCGAGATGACTCTAAGAAGACTCAGAATGACATTCTGCACAATGAAAATGTACGAGTCGGAAGAGACAAATACAAGACACTTCGTCAGATCCGGATGGGCAACACCAAGCAAAGAATAGATGAGTTTGAAGCCTTGTAGAGACTGATAACTTCTCTGGATAACCAAAACCAACACTCTGCTTATGTCTCTCATTGCTGTTCAGGGGTGAAAATCTTTAAATAATCATAAATGGTTTCACTTTGTATTTGGTGTTGAAATGACTGGACTATTTACACAGTGATGGATACCTGACTGTGCACGCTATAAAAGTATCTTTTAGTCTTTTGACAAATATGTAAAATTATGTGTACATTGTTAAAGTTTGCTTTTAACACTTACGTGATTCTATTTATGCTAATTGTCCCAAAGCATTGTGCTTGAGAAATCATGTCATCTTTGTAACTGGGGTTAACTTAAGACCTTGCTTCCTACAGTATCTTGAAAAACGTCTTGTCAAAATGGAAGAACAAGTCTATAAATCAGCAAATGCAAATACATGATAGAAGATTATAGATAATTATCAAGAACTTGAATGTGATCAAATAATAGACACAACAGACAAGTAAAGTGTTTTCTAAATGTTTTTGATTAAAAAAATGATGCATAATAAATTAAAATCATTGCATGCAATATCTTAAAATAAATATATAAAATTGTTTAATGGTTTCAATAACAGCTTCTGTCCAGTTACTGTGGGATGAACAAATGAGTGGCCAAACATGGTTACGTGTTCGAAATTTGCCTGTTTGTTAAATTTATTGATGAGGTCTGTCTTTGTTGACCAAAAAGCTGTTTTGTTTTTCAAAGAAAATAACCAGGATCTGGGAATTGTTTTACAAATACAACAGCATTCTCTCTTGACAGCAAAATCATTTAAAAGAGCAGAAAGGTTTGCCATGTCTGTTTACCCAGATGTCCTCCACTTATATTGTGACCATTAAATGAACTACAGTGTCATTTGCACGGATGCGCAGAGAGGCTGTTAAAAAGAAAATTGTTATGCAAGGGTGCTCTGCATGAACTCACAAAGGGCCCCTGATATTTACTCAAGGACTACAGCGTTAATTATGTTGCTAGACGACAACCTATGAAGCCTGGAAACCATTTGTTGAAATATGCAAAGGGTCAGTTAACAGTGCAAGAGGTCAGGATTACTGTGTACCATTGGTAAACGTTTCAGTGATGATTCGCTACTGTGACTTACTTCCTCAAAAGCCTCCTGTAAAATCTTCCATAGACTACACCCACGTTCATTGAAACCTACACTAATTGATTTGGTTGATTTAATAAGATTATGTTTATGATAAATTTTCTTTGCCTAACACTATTTTTTGATTCCCTTTTGGTTACTTTTTTGGGGGAGGGGGGTATCAAGTAATAACGTTCTTAATAATGTTCTTTTAGGTTTTATTTTTTGCAGCTATAATGCAACTAAAATAATGTTCCCACAAAGTTCTGGGAACAAACACTTTCTAGCTGGGAAATACTTTTGTTGTATTAGAAATTAGAAATTCATCTGTACACTGCAGTATGCACAAGGGGGATTAATTGCAGAAAAGCTTATTTGTTGCCCTGGTTTTTAAGCTCGACTGTTCTGGTGAACAGTTTGTCCTCGTCATGTACATACAGTAATACTACATCATACTGCACAAACTGCAATGAATCACTATTCAAAAATGCATTAGAGTAATAATACCAGCCTCCTATCCACGTGTATTTGTTAGCTCCCGCAAATAATCACATTAATCATACATTAAGAACTTAGAAAATATACATCATCAAGTACTTAACTTTTACAACATAATTCAAGTGTACGGTCTTATACAGTATTATCTGACCAGTGGGGACACTCAGACTGGAAGGAATATATGACCATATAAGGTGTGTTTATTATTCCCTGGGGGTGGTGCTGAACGAACAGCTCCCACTATACTCTTCTTTTAATAGCGGTCTCTTGTGGCAGGTTTTCCAGGAGACCCTCTTCAGCGGGATCTTCGCTGCCAAGGGGTGCAGGGCATTTATGACAAGCCATGAATCACCGAAGTTTCCATACCCGGACCGGAGATTTGAAAACTGAGGGATATGTTGCGATGACTATGAGAAGATGAAGCGGCAAAACGTGCGGACACTCGCCTTAATTATCTGCACTTTGTCCTATTTATTAATTGGAGCGGGAGTCTTCGACGCTCTGGAGTCAAAGCTGGAACTAAGCCGGAAAGGCAAGCTCGATTATCGCAAATTTCAACTCATGTATAAATATAATCTCACCAGGCTTGACTTTGATCAGATTGAAAAGGTCGTGTTGCTTCTGAAACCTCACAAAGCCGGAGTGCAGTGGAAGTTCGCCGGGTCTTTTTACTTCGCCATCACTGTAATAACGACCATAGGTAATTTTTACTTCTGAATGATTTGAAACTTAGTCTGTCTTTGAATACAACCGTGTTATCGTGTATGCAATTTAACCTGAAGTTTCGAAATTGCTTTGTGCTTATTTAATTGTATTTATTATCGTGCACTGATTTACCCATTCCTTTTTTTAAAGAAACACATATGCTTTTAAAAACCCATGTGCTAAAAGGGTTCTTCACAGCATATAAGAACCATCTCTGGCTCTCCAAATAACCCTTTATATGAAGGTTCTTAAGTTTTTTGTTGTCTATAGAAACTTTTCCCACTATAAAGAACCTTTTGTGCAATGGAAATATTCTGTGGAACCACACAGCCCGACAAAGAGTCTTTAAGGAAACTTTAGTTTTTTAAGTGTGCTCAATTTGTATGTTCTCTAAGATTCAAAAATGACATTAGAAATGAGAATGAGGGTAATAAACAGAGAAGAAACTCTTTATACAGTCATCACTTATCAAACAATTAATCCTGTACTACAGTTCATGATGATTCCTGTCATCACTTCTGCTGGATTAATTCTTCAAACATGAAACTGGGTTATTTTTAGAAGAGCACTGTTCATAATGTAAATGGACGTTTTGTCTATTTCTGTATTTCTATATGTAAGCAATATAAAATTGTATTTACTCTTTAATGTAATTTAATTAAATGTTTTAGACAGATAATTGTAATTGTTTTTGTCTGCATAAAAAGACAAGAACAGAGATGTGATAAAGTCATCAAAACGTAACAGTAGAGTACTCTTAAATAATGTTTAACTTGATAGTCCTAATTTTATTTTTCACACTTACTATGTCAGTCTTTTGGTATTCCAGTACTGAGAAATATGCACAGGGGTTTAACAAATCTCCAGGCTAATGCCGTATTAGTCTGACCTCTTTGTAGAGTTTACAGCATCATCATAACAATACTGGAATGGCTATGTATGCAAATCCCACAGAGACAACATCTGGGCAAGGGTAGTGTATTAGACTCTTAAAGTGTAACGGACGTATGTAATAATATTTATGAAATGTTAAAGTACATCCAGTACAAATAAACGTAGGGGGTTGTACAGCTGATAAATAATCTAATAACACTGGCCTGTTATAAACATTGAAGACACTGAGCAGCCTGTTTACTTAATTAATTTTCCATTCCAAATGGTTTTGCAGTAAGAGGTTGTAAAACTGACATAAACTAGATACAGCAGACCTAAACAACTGAACTCAACTTCGCACTCAGACAAACAAAATGCTGCTAACACTTTATGGTAACCTACTATGGTACATTATGACCTTGATTTTAACTTATTAACTTATATGCTTGTGTAATCTCCTCAGTAAAAACAAGCATGTATTATCCAACTCTTTATCTCAAGGTTATGGCCATGCCGCTCCCAGTACAGATGCCGGGAAAGCTTTCTGCATGGGGTACGCGCTTCTGGGCATCCCCCTTACCCTGGTGATGTTTCAGAGCCTGGGTGAACGTATCAACACCTTTGTCCGTTTCCTGTTGCACAAAGCCAAGAAATGCATAGGCCTGCGGCATCCAGAAGTTTCCATGGCCAACATGGTGATCATCGGCTTCTTCTCCTGCATCAGCACCTTGTGTGTGGGAGCAGCCGCTTTCTCCCACTACGAAGGATGGAGTTTCTTCCATGCCTTCTACTACTGCTTCATCACCCTAACCACCATTGGTTTTGGGGACTACGTGGCCCTGCAAAAAGACGACGCACTCCAGAACGACCCTCATTACGTGGCCTTTAGTTTTGTCTATATCCTGATGGGCCTCACAGTCATTGGTGCTTTCCTCAACCTAGTGGTGCTACGGTTCATGACAATGAACACAGAGGATGAGAGAAGAGATGCAGAGCAGAGGGCTCTGCTTTCCAAAGATAAACACAAAGCCCCGCCCTCACGCCGCACAGACCCTCCAACCCCTGTCACCAGGGGGGAAGACAAAAGGCGAGGTTTGAAGAGTGTCTATGCCGAGGTGCTTCACTTCCAGACAGTGTGCTCCTGCCTGTGGTACAGAAGCCGAGAGAAAATGGTGATCCTCCCACAGGATCTGTCCTTCACTGATGCGCTAATGGAGCAAGGAGATGTATCGCCCCACTACTTCTTCGAATCCGGCCCCACAGGCTGCGTGTGTAACCCTCAACGCTGCTCGGCCATTAGCACTGTGTCTGCTGACCTGAGAAACATCACTCCATTCAAGCTCTTCTCCAAGAGACGCAGCTCTGTCTGAATCACCTCACTTTCTTATCTGTACTGTATTACTGTTAATGTTAAATGAATTGCGTGAATAATTTTGTAGCGTTCACATAATGATGATTGAATGGCACACCCGAGGTTGAGGTGAATTTAGGATAGATGTGTGCTAGGAGGGTTTATTGTACTTATGAACTTCTACATGAAGACTATTTCATACAGCTGCAGTCTGTCATGCAACTTACTGTTTAATGATTATTAATAAGAATTATAATGGTCTTCTGTTTCAGATAGCTCAGATAGATGGCCCAATGCACAGTGTTTGAACAATTATTTACACACACAAAAAAAATTCTGATTTGCAATATTATTTTATCTTGTTCAACTGGTCACTGTTAACTCATTTATATTAGCCTTTTCTGGCTTTTTACATTATTTTTGAATCATTGTGCCATACTGTACCCACTCCATTATTGCAACAGATCCCCTACACTGTACTAGACCAGCAAAATGAAACACCTATAGATAGTTGCTGATCCAGATGGCATGCCGACATGACTCCTGCTCTCTGCCCAGCTCTGTGCAACATATTCAAATAATCGAATCTTTAAAACCTCTTACACTATATTAACCCAATGGAGTCAAGTGGTGTGACAACACACTCATTAGATTGCTGGCAAATTATTTTGTTTTTCTTAGACACAGTAGGACAAAATAGGCAAAATTGTCTTAACAACACTGATATGTAAGCAAATTATGCAAGAGACAACATCTGGACATAAGAAATGTATTTGTCTTTTGAACCTGAAGTACTTAATTATCTTTGATGTTTAATTTCTAAATATCAGCTTTGAAGATAAAGTAACAGTATGACCTTGGTCTGAACTACAGCTCTGGAAAAACAGCAGTTATCCCATACGGACCCTACAAGTGCTCTCAGCACCGATCAGGACATCGTGTCCTGTGTATCCCCTATGACTCAGAGAGGCCTTGCTGCTCAGGCTATGTTTGGCCCACACAGAAGAGTGGGCCATCTTCACATCCTGCCAAGGAGAAAGCGCTTTGTGCCCAAGACTTTGCCTTCAGCTATTAAACCTGCATGACACAGTGACAGAAGGAAGAGCATTACAACAAATGCCTGTATTTCCCCCCCATGGTGGCAGCATCTGTTGCTTTTCCTTCTGTATTTTTGTTTTTGATTTGGCATCTACATACATGAGAAAGGTAAAAAATATCTTTGCCCAGCAGGTGAATGGGGGCAGGACACAGTGTACATTTGTTTCTATTTATGTTGTTACTAAAGGAACCAGAAATAACTATTTGCTTATCAGGAAAAAATAAGATGGATTTATTCCTATTTTGTCCATACACTCTTAAAAAATGTACTTCATTATGCCATAAAAGAGATATTTTGGCTGTATGGTTTCATATAGAACTTTTATCATCTGCAAACCTTTCAGGTTCTCAAATGGTTCCTTGTAGTGGAAAAAGGTTCTTAAAACTATTAAAAGGTAGGAAATTGTTCTTTTAGAAATCTTTGACTGAAACATTCTTTGGGGAACCAAAAATAGCTATTTTATGGCATTGCTGTGAAGAACCTTTATTTTTAAGAGTGTAGACCTTTCTTATTCAGGAATAAAATGACAGCAGCGGCTCTACGAGAAGATAACACCCTTAAAACTCCCAAGTCTTAACCCTGTAAAGATATGATATATGACATATGATATCATAGTCAAAAATATTTTACTATTATTGTTATTTAAATGAATAAATTGATAACTTTATTAAACATTAAACAATTAAAACGTTGACAAAACGTCTAAAGTTTTTGTATCAGATTTGATACAGGCCTTAATAGTCATTCATGGATCAAACAAAATCTTGAACATATTAAATTCATATTAACATACTTAAATGTTGAGCAAATACTAAAGATATCAACAAATGTATAAATGTGTATTATTAATCAAATAAATAAGAAAAATTATAATAGCCAGAACATTGTTCCATTTATAACCAATGACATAGATTTGTACATTTATATATCCAGCTTCTAATAACAAATGCATATAAATCTCAGTTCCCAATATGTCTTCATAAATAACCATGCTTGCTTGTACAGAGGAGTTCAAGGGATTGATCAGAATGCTGCTTATGAACATGATTAGCACATTATTTACAGATGACGAGTGATGAACAGTTTTGGAAGGACTGACAATTGTTACAGATATTAATATACCGACTGTAATGATACAAAGTTGTCTGTGTAACTCGTAACAGATAGTTGGAAGGGATGACTTCTTTTGACAAGTAAATTTGTTGTCGCGGTGAATCACGTTATTACATTTTCACGAACAGTTTTGTTATTTTATTTTACAATAATAATGTGTGCACCAATGAATTGTTCACAATGTGTGAAGAAATGTCAGCGTTCATGTAAAATATAAAGCATCTGTCCCTTTAAAATGATCCAGCAGCACGTCACGCAGTTGTAGATGGTGCGCGTGCTGTGAGCGTTTTCCAGATTTAAGTCTTCTTTAAGTCTTCTCAAGTTCGTACTAAGTCCTCTGCGAAGTTTATTTCCGAATAAAGATGAACTTTAAAGAAGCATTTGCGACATTCTTCGACCGGAATCGTGAAGCAGCACTTTATGCTGCAAGCGCAGCTGTTGCTTTGCTTGGACTCGCGCTTGGGTATAAAAACTGGCGTAAGGAAAAGAAGTTAACTCGAGTAGGAATTGTTTCTGGGCTGTTGGTTCATCCGATGAAGTCTGGGAAAGCTGTGTCGGTAGAAACAGCGGAATGTCTGCGAATGGGACTGAAATATGGCGACCTGGAGGATCGGTGAGCTTTTGTAACAATGTTGCATGAAGTGGGTTGCGATTGCGTTGTTGCTTTTTATAGTTATGCAATGGAATGCATTTTCTTTACACTGGAAATGAATGTTTGTTTGTCTTAAAACCCATCGCGATGTGTATTGTAAATGCTAAGTGTCAGTTTAGGGGTTAAATAATTTTTTTAGCCACTGGCTGGTCATAACGGAGGACGGACACATGGTGACAGGCAGGCAACAGCCTCGTCTGGTGCTGGTGGCTTTGACCTGTGAGGGTGGGCAGCTGTGTCTCAACGGACCCCTGATGGAGGAGCTGAGGGTTCCTTTTCAGCAGCCCAGTAATGCAGTTGTGGACTGCAGGTATTTCAGTAGTCCTTGCAGTGGCAAATTAGATCTAAAAATGCATGAATGTCAATTGTCCATTGCAATTGTCTAATGCAATACAATATGTACATTTTTAAATGTGTGAATAGGATAAGTGTTCAAATTCTTTTCACAAAAATATGAATTGTACACATATGCAAAACAAAATGGTGCAGATTATGTTAACCCCACACACATAAAAAACAAATAGACAGAAATGTTGCTTTGGGCTAGTGGCATGCTGAAAGTTTACTTGTTTCTGTAGAGTGTTTAGTGTTGACGTCCAGGGAAGAGACTGTGGGGATGAAGTGTCTGACTGGCTGACTCGATATCTGGCGTCAGACCAGGCTGTACGTCTGGTTCATTATGAACCCCATCTAAAGGCCCAGAGGCCTTCAGTGAAAGAACCCCTTTTCCCTAAGGATGAAAAGGTTTGACGGGAAACACTTCCATATGCTACAGAGAATTAGGACTTCAAATTTAGAAACGTTAGGAATTTTTATATAATTTTCTTCATATTAAGTAGACCATAATAGTAAATATGAATATTGGAAAACAGTGGTATATACATCATTTTGAAACTATTGTGTATTATTGAAGTAAGTGCTAGATTTGTCAGTATGTATTATACAGTACACATTTTGTATCCCAAAAACACATTTAGTGAGAAAAGACAAAACACACTAGGAGTATACCCCTGAACTTGTTTAAAAGGTTAAAATAGTGTCTTGCTGCATAAACATCTATTTTCTGCAGTTTCGTCATTAACCAGATAATCTACAAAACGTCTTAAAAGAAGAGAACTAATGTCCTTGTGTGACTTTTTAAGGTTGTTCGGTTACTGGTGTTTTATGATTCCTCAGGTGGCCTATCCTGATGCAGCTCCCATCATGCTGATGTCAGAGGCTTCTGTTAGAGACCTGAATACCAGGTTGGATCAGGATGTCACTGTTTCTCAGTTCCGTCCAAGCATTGTTGTCAGTGACTGTGAGGCCTTTACTGAGGTATAACACTAATACAAAATCCAATAAACAAAAATGAACTGGCCACTTTATAAGGTACATCTTCTAGAATCAGGTTGGACCTTTTATTACCCCCAGAGTTGCCTTAATTCTTTGTGGCACAGATTCAACAGGGTGCTACAAGGGATTTTGGTTCATATTTAAATAGCATTTAAATAAAGCTTACCTGGTAGTAAGGGACCAAAATATCCCCACAACTATCACCCCACAGCAGATTGAATCGTTGGTACAAGGCTGGATGGATTCATACATTCCTGTTGACTATGCTAAATTCAGACCCTACTGTCTGAATGTTGCAGCAGAAATCAATTCTCATCAGACCTGGCTTCTGTGTCCAAACTTCTGTTGTTCAATTTAGTAAACCCTTCCCCACTGTAGCTTCACTTTCCTATTTTTAGCTGACAGGAGTGGACCCAGTGTGGTCTTCTGCTTCTATAGCCTATTTGCTTCAAGGTTCAAAGTGTTGTGTGTTTAGAGATGCACTTCTGTGTACTAGAGGTGATTTAAGTTACTGTTCCATCAGCTTAAACCTTTGACCTCTGCCATCAACAAAACATTTTCACTGACGGAATTGTCGCTCACTGTATATTTTTCTTTTAGGACAATTCTGTGTAAACAGTAGAGATGCTTGTGTGAAAATCCTAGTAGCTTTGTCACTCAGATGCATTGAAATGTTGGCATGTGATTGGCACTGATTAGATACTGGCTGATTAGATATTTTTACAGTATAGTTATATAATATATATATAATAAACATTGGCTAATAATTGGCTAACATGAAATGACAATGGCCATTATTTTTAAGGCCTTTATCAATCTGGAGTAATGTTCATAACTGTAATGTTACATAACTTGTAATTTTATGTTACAAATGGCAATAGAGAGGCAAAGTCACAGATTGCAGCTTACTATAAAATCTTACCTACTGTTACTTACAGTAGTTTAAGTTTTCAAACTGTAATTTGTTGACTAGGATACTTGGGATCATATTCAGATTGGCCAAGTAGAGATGAAGAGAGTCATAGGCTGTGGAAGGTAAGGAATCTTAAAGTCACCATGTAGACTGTACATTGTTCTCCAGTATCATTACTGAGGCTAAACATTCTGGAAACGTGTGCTGTCTGTCTCTTTAACATTAGGTGCATTTTCACCACTGTTGACCCTGAGACAGGAGTCATTAGTCGTAAAGAACCGCTCAACACACTCAAAACGTAAGTGTGCACAGGTGTTTTGCCTGATTCATTCATTTAGCTCCATGGCTGTTTAAACAAATTAACCAAAGAACTTGGCTTGGTTCTTTTTTGTTAATCAGTTACATATTATTGAGCACACTGGACTTAGGATAAAGTTATTACATCAGAACCTGGAACAGAAAAACCTTATGCAGCAGTAATGTTAAATATGTACCGCACAGAACTTCTCTGCAGCCATATAGACACATCTAAGTAATTAATAGGCCTGTAGCATTATATAACAATGTAATGTTTCCATGTATAGTTGGCATCTCTGAAGAAAGTATCCACATTTCACCGTTTCTCACCTGCTTAATTTTTTTTCTTCTTAGCTATCGACTGACTGACCCTAAGCAGAAAACCTCACCAATATTGGGACAGTATTACACAGTCAAAAAAACAGGCGTCCTTCATGTCGGTCAACCTGTTTATAAGATCACCTATTGAAATGAACAAAAGATTGAATGCACAACCACATATAGAAAGCTGGTGACTAATTTAAATACAAACATTCTGATTTACAGTACACAGACTTAATCAGTGTTCGTGTCATCATTTTTATTAATGCTGAAAATAAAATATACATCAACATTATTTTGTTAAAGGTTTTATATAACCGCAGATTACTGGAGTCAGATTAGATACGATTTTTTAGGGATTTCTAAACTAGTACATTTTACAGATGTTAATGCCTAATATTCAATGTTTTTGAAGTTAGAAGCTGTGAAAAGCAAGACTATTAGTCTAAAATGTTGAATATTTTTCAGCATTATTTAGTATTTTGGGTACCCCACAAAATGTATTAGGAAGGTAATGGTGCTAATCAATTGCAACAATTATGTGCCATATATGTCATTTCATTTAACAACTAAAACATCTTTATTTCAGAGTCTGTCTTTAGCATAATTTGTGTGCCATTACTTGTTATTGTTATAACAATATAACAACATGTTATTTACGTTTCTTCACTTAGCCTATTAAAAAATCCTGAATATCCGGTTTTGAAAAGATTTTCTAATATTTTAATGTTAAACGAAATTCAGTTCAGTGACATGAACAACTGAATCTACCTGGTCAAATGTGTCTGTCTGGGACCCACATTAGGAATGGGGTAAATACTTAAGCATACCACCTTAGGCAAGTGAAGTCAAGTTAAGTGAAACATGTTTCTACATGCCATTTAGTTGCATATGAGAAACTCACAAAGTGATAGCAACATGGACCTTCTAAAATAATTGTAATGTATGTAAAAATAGAATGACATTGTATCAAGCTTGTCACGTTAGCATTCATGATCATTTCTTTATTTTTGTAAGATTCACTTGATTCAGTAGTTTATTCATTTGGTTTTTGGTTTAGATTTTTTTTGTGCAGTTCTTGCATGTTTAGACTTAATTTTGCATTGAACTCTTATTCTTGCAGCATACGTATTACTTATTGCAGGCCTACTGATTAACATATTATTATGTTTCTTTGCATGACTTTGTTAATCCAAAATTTGAAGGGACAATACACTAATTTGCTTAAGACCAATGAATGATCTAACGATATCTAACGATATTAATGGTTACCAGGATTTTACCATGTAGGATATGTTACTGGGTGAACACCATTGTTGGTCCTGGAAAAACATTTCAATCAAGCGATCAGATTGTAGAATAAGGTTTAGGGACAATGTTAGTTTAGGTTTAGGTCTGGGTTAGGGGCTTTTAAACCATTAAAATCAAACTATTATTTTCCTTTGATGTTAAAGGTAAGTTCTGGTGAGAGTTGGAGTTCGGGGTAGGTTCAGATGTTTTTTTTAGATGAATGTTGTTCCAGGACTGAAAAGAAAATCATCCATAACGCGTTTGGCAAAATCACGGCGACCCGATATTAATGCAACACTCCCACCTAGCGGGCTAATAATTTAATGTCATGAATTACTATTTAATGAATTGGCGTGTGATTTAATTAAAAAAAAAATACAAAAACGAGATCATCTTTTACCTGTAGGCGGGTTAATAAAAACAAAATAAAATTGTTTTTTTGGTGGTATGTCTATACGTATTACAATATACCAATATACAATACATTACAATTTGTGCTAAATATATATGAAAACATACTACATAAATAGCTCAAAATAATACCTGAATTATGCTTCTTTTTTGAAACCGGAAATGTCACTAACATTTTAAAACGCAGCAGGTTTGTTGGAAATGTTTTGGATTACAGCATGCAGTTTTAAAAGAGAAGCAGTTTACTTTTCACAGAAGCTGTTAACACCTAAAGCAATGTTAGTGTACACTCATTCAAAAGCGTCACTACGAGCTGAGCTGTTTCTATGTAGTTAAGTAATAGAAAACAGAGTGCAAACCCTTTTAATTTTAGTGCTGTGTTCATTTGGAAAACATACAGGAGATGGTGCAATGAGTTTATATTGTACAAACTCACTAGAACGGCCTCGCAAACAGACATGTAACAGATTTCTGCTTTTCCCTTTTTACGGTGTATTTTAAAAAGAAATATTTTTTAAGTAAAAATGTTACTGAATCAACAAAGAATGGCTTTGTAGGTAACTGGATTCTCTGTCTGATATTTATTATTAATTAATCTTACACAAAAAAACTTTGCTGCCTTAAATTTTTAAGTTTAATCAATGTGGCTGCACAAGTCATCTCAACTTAAAAACAGTTGAATATTTGTGTACTTATTTTTACAAAAGTTACACCAGTCAGGATTTAAACTATTAAGTTGAAATGGCTTGTAAAGCCAAGTTGATTAAACAAAAATTTAAGGCAGTTTTTTTTACAGTGTACTATGCAATATTAGTAACTAATACAATTAATTACTAGTTAAATGTCTTTTCTAAATAATCTATTCTTTCTCTGGCAGCAAATCATTATTTCCCTCTCAGTCTTCATTTATTTATCATCTTGTGCTGTGCTGATTTTATTTGAGACTTGACATTAGGTGCATTGTTGGTCTGTCAGTTGACTCCTGCAAATGCTGAATACAAGAATCTGTGTCTAAATACATTTCTTTACAGAAATACAGAAAGAGGCAAATATAAATAAGAGCTTTATTATCTTATTTTTAATTTACTTGTTATTCATTATTTTTATTAGCAGGTATTTTTTAAACTAGATGTACTTTTGATGTTTCAGGGGTTTATTATAAGAGTTGAACTTTACTTTTTTCTTGTTATTTGACTGTCACATTGATACTTAATTCCAGAATTTTTTGTGTATTATGTCAGACTCAGACTTTAAACATTCAAATATAAAAATCTATAATAAAATGATTAATAAACTCAAATTGAGTTTGAGTAGATTTTCTAAAAATCTACAGCTCCACCCATATATTTTGAAATGATGCATTTTAAGACTAAATCCATGAATTTTCCTTGGATTGTCATCATTAAGGGACAAACACTACCTCAATGCCAGGGCAGATGGCTCCTGCCAGCATGTTTGTTAGGCATGTTTGTGCATTCAGGAAGCATTCCATACAGGCTTCTCTCGAGGTTTTCCCTCAGGAGTTCATCATTTCCTCCTGACAGTAGACTAGCACATCCACATGAAATATCTCACTAAGTTGACAACTGTACAGGTCACCCACTTGGTGGGCGGGGTAATGACAATCATAAATTGCCTTGCCCCTCCTTCTATTTTGAGGTGTCCTGTTATGTGAATTATTGCTATTTTTATCCTAATTTAGTGGCTTCTACAATTTGCTTTTCTCTAAGTTTAAAGACAGAGTAAAGAAGTTTATGCAACATTTCCATTTTAAGTAAATAACACTATTAAACATAATGCCAATATTATGGTTTCTTGTCTGTATGTCTTTCAAAAACTTAGTTCATGTACTGTTAATCATAAAGGCACAAAAATAGATTCTTTGCAGCAATGCCATAGAAAAACCAGTTTTGGTTTTCCAAAGAACTTTCAGTCAAAGGTCTTAAAAGAACCATTTTCTTAACTTTTTATAGTCAGTATAACCTTTATCCACTACGTAGAACATTTGTGCAACAGAAAGGTTCCTTGGATGTTAAAGGTTCTTTATTTAACCTTAACCTTATAGCATGACAAAGAATCTTTGAGTAACCTTTATTTTTAAGTGTGTAGGACACTGAAGTGCACTATGATATAAGCCATTAGCCAGATATTTGCTTATGAAGTAGCTTATGATGTAATTACTGCACAGGATTGTTCATAATGTTCTAAATGGGTCTAAATGTAATGTTTTCTGGGTGGTTGTTTTGGAGTTGCTAAGTTGTTGCTACAGTAGATGGTTACCGGGGTCTCAGTAAACTGTCCCAAATCAGCAGAGCCCACTCCCAGGTAATACGGCTGGGTTATATCAGACATACCAAATATATTCTAAGCTAAGCTAGACATTAAAACAGTTAATTAATTTTCTATCAACTATATCTTATCAAACTTATATATGACTATATTGAACTAACTAGCAATGAATTAACTAGCATTGACACTATATTAGCTTGGTATAGCCAGAGGAGAATTGGCCCCTGATCAAGTCTGGTTTCTCACAAGCTTTTCCCCCACTTTGAACACTTTGCTAAAGTCCTCTTATTGGCGCAGCTAGAAAGTCGCTAGGTTATTACTTTTTGGCTTCTTGCCAGTTCATATGAAATGAGCCTACCCCCAAAGACCTTGTTACATGCATATCATGTACCCAGATTACATGATCTGAGCCATTATTTGCATCTGTAGCACAAACAGTATGAGACGACAAAGTCTAAGAAAGTATATAAACTATTAGATCTTTGTGAGCATTACTACCATTACTACTACTAATAATTTCAACAAATGTATTGTTATTGTTGTTTACTTTAATATTCTCAACCAGTGACAAGTTTGGAGTGGGATCTATGTGTCCAACTGATGGAATCAAATGAAACCCTTATTTTTCATTATATTCATTATTTTTGAATGTTTGTGTGATGCTAGTAATGCAGAAATTACACAGATACCAAGTTTGTCCCTGTAATTAGCGTCACTTACGTTGTGACACTAAGACACAAAGAAAAGCGCCTGTTGGGTGGCAAATAATTACAGACAGAATTCCAAACAAAGTAACCACTGAGAAACATGCAGGTTTTTAACCTTTAGACAAATTGCCCAAAACATTCTACGTGTAAAAGCTCTGTCCAGATTTAAATGAGGAGCATTATTGGGTTGATTTTTGAACAGTTCAATATGTGTTACTGAAATGTCATGCATAATAATTATATCTCTGTGTTCTAAATCACTTTAGGGTGATTTTAGTGCATTTAGCCACCCACTAATCTACACAAAACAATGTGAGTCTAGTAGGGGTTATATACTGCCTACTTTTGCAGAAATCTGTCACACACACTGAATAAGCATAAAAGAATGGTGACAGCTAAATGATTCCATCTGATATTTCTCTATTAGTCTCTGCCAAAATAAACACAGAAACACCATGCAAATAAATGTAATAGACTGAATTAGAATCTAAGTCATGAAGTGAATGTGTCCTGTCTATGACCCTGTCAATGTGCATTGGTCTCTTTTTGGGATTGCTGTAAAGAGTTTCAGTAAGAGGGCTTTATCTCCACATTATTTTAATATACATGATAACACCAGCCAAACACTGATAAACAATCAGAATAGATAACGATTGTCAGTTTCATATAAAATGATTTTCGGCTTTTAATGAAGGATAAAGTTTGAAACAGGTCCAAGCAGGACAATAGCTCATCCACTTTATAGTGTGAAAAGCAGCTTATTGGTCACTGCCATGAAAGTTTGCCCCATCCTGAACTATAATTCAGTAGGTGGAAGTTGTTTTATGAACAGGCTCATTATCTCATCAGAAAGTTGAATTATTGGGCCTTTATCTATTATACTAAGAGCGTTTGTGGCTTTATACACTAACTCTCTTCTATTGTCTATGCTTACATCTGAAACTGAACGGTTGCTGGTTTTGTCCATACAATTACAATATAAACTCATGGGAAAACAATTATTTAGCAAGGTGGTGATTTCGTATAAATTTACTGTTTTGAAGAGAAAAAGCAAGCATGATGATCTACCCCAAACCCCACCCCTATTACTGGGGTGAAAGCAGATCAAAAGATTTAAAATGTATCAGTGAGATCATACAAATTCTTAAAAAATTAGCCATTAAATCACTAAAATGTAAAAATGTTACAAATGACCATGAGATTGTGTTGACAACTACCTGTGCTCTTGAGCAGTGCAAACTATTTCCTGGCTCTGCATTGTACCTAAGGCCAGTAAGATATTGCACTGGGCAACATAAATCTGCAGTCCTTGTTGATGTCATTGGCAAAAATTGAGTGTTGACAGGTACATTTAGCTCAAGGTGCCTCAACAGTTAATTTTTTTCACACAATGAATATACATCAACTTGCACTGTCTACACACTGCTTTACTGTATATAAATGATATATATATATATTACTAAGATCCTTAATAGAATGAAGTCAGTGGAGTAGAGAACCATAAGTGGAAGTATTTTCTTACATACTTCAGACACTCAGTTGTGCAATACATGCAAAGGCTCTTCCCAAGGTACAATCTGGGGGCCCCTTTTAAACTATGAAGATCCCAAGCAGGATTTGCAAAAGAAGAGAATACCTCCATGATACCTTCCAGTCAAATCTTCACCTTCAGGCCATACCAAAGATGTCATCCAGTGGATTTTTAAAACCTAGTTATTAGTGGCTCTGTGTGTCGTGAATAAAAACATCTAGTTCCAGCATGCCTTGAGATTGTTATAGTATGTACACAACCTGGAGTTAATTACAGGATACAGTAAAGCTCAGTAGGTGAGGACCCTACACTGTAAAAAAAATTTGCTGCCTTAAATTTTCTTTATGTTTAATCAACTTGGCTTTACAAGTCATTTCAGCTTAATAGTTTAAATCCTGACTGGTTTAACTTATAAAAACAAGTAAGCAAATTTTCAACTATTTTTAAATAAGTTACAGCAACTCAAGACCAGTCAAGATTACGAAGAGTAAGTTGAAATGACTTGTGCAGTCACATTGATTAAACTTAAAATTTTAAGGCAGCAAAGTTTTTTTACAGCGTAGATCCAGTCTGCATATCACAGATTTTTGCTGTCATTTGTATGTGCAAGAATATTTTGATTTTCCATGGTCTCTCATAAGTGCAAGATCAGTACATGACATCACAGACTTTGGTTATTGCTGTACAAGCAGTGCAAAAGCATTATGTAAGGTATTTACATAAAAATGTGCATTTTATGTTATGTACACATACAAATATGAAAGGGGCACAGTTCAGGTTCTCCAGGTGTGTGGAAGAGACAGCATAGTTTTTGCTTTGATCACTGATGACAAGATATAAAACAGCTAGTGGCTGGGGGGAGACTGCGTTGAGATCTCAGTTGATGGATGGGGCTTAATGTGGATTTGATGGCAGATCACCTCTTACTGATAACACAACCTGTTGTTGTATATTATATTCCCCTTAGTAATGCCAGACTTCACAAATATGCTACTAGTGTTAACAGATTGTATGTAGCAGTGGTGAAATTTTATGAAATCTGTTTCCCCATTTCTGAACAAAAACTGCAGATGTATAACCATTCCTGATATAATTCCCAATAAAATCTGTCATTCCTATCATTTCTGATATCATTCTTGATAAAAGTCTTTTTTTAAGTTTTCTCCACTGGAAAATTTGTATGTCATTTACAGCTCTCACTGCTTATCAATTTAATGTCAGAAGGATAGTGGTTTGCAATTACCAAAGCAGGAGAGACTTTAGATTTTGGTTGGTAATGAAAATTGGGTTGACGTCGAAGCACAATGGCTTGGCACCAAGTGATTACTAAGTGCAGAGTGACCCTTAGTGATGATATCTGCTGTTAACAAGCAGAATCACTAAAGGAAAGAGGAACAAGAATAGAAAAAAAGAAGACGGGAGCATAAACACAACATAAAGTACAACTGACTTGTACAGCCACTACAGCCATACATCTTTATATGAAATCAACAGCACATAAAAGAACATTAAATCTCTCACAATCTCACCAGAGAATGAACAAACAACTCCAAAAACAGCATAACCATCTTCACTTAATACAACACCAGTTTGACTTTGTTCCATGCATGTACAAAAGGTCTTATAGAGAGGTAATTCAAAGATATTTGGTTCCAAAAATGTCTCAATGAAAGGTCCGAGGTCAGTCAGATGTGTGATGTGTTAGACCAAAGAGGAAAAACTGCCACATTTTCTGCTTTACTTAGCATGCATTCTTTAAATGTTAATGTTATTTTTGAATGTGGTTAAGTAATTAGTATGGAGCAATATCTTTATTTTAGATCAAAATTAAAAGTTAAAGGAGAAATCCTACATAAAACAGCAAGAATGCTTTTGAAACATTTCTTAAACATAATTCTTGGAACTAAAATATATTGTATTGTAAAATGTGCTAATTTTATGACATACATAAAAAGTCCAAAATGCACATTTAAACTACAAATTAAAAATAATTTCTGTAAATTTAATTGGTATTGCTTTTCTTTTAATAGACCCAGACAAGAAGAAAACTTGTATATAAATACATGCATGCAAAGCTTGCCTTGGTCCAACTAAAAACGTTTCATTCAATTAAATGTTTAGGTTAGTTTACAGTAAAATTCTTTTCGATGCAGATCCAACCCATGTCTATATGACCGGGTGTAAGTATAGCCTGCTACACCCTTGGTGTTTGTGGTCCTTGGTCATTGCTACTGTTCAAACACATAAATAACATCAGACTTAAAACAGGGTACTACAGGCCAATAGGCTAATTTTTCAATTTAACAAAAAGAAACAAACAATTCAAACAAACAACATTAAAACAAGGAATTTTATTGTGAATTTGCTCAAGTAAACATGTAGAATGTGCTCATTAGGCCTGGCCTGTTACAAATTTGCAGGCTATTGCAAAAGTGATACTGCACAGAAAACGTTGTAATGTGTTGTAATGTGATTAATGTTGAGAGTTGTTGACAACTGATCCTTGTCAACAGGATGTTTATTTAATAAAAGACTTATTAAAACACTTGCATGTAAAATGCTCAAGCTCGGCACCAGTCATAAATTTAACATCAGAAGGTGTTGGACTCCAACATTAATAACGGTGGACAGACATTAGATTAGAAAAAAAACTGGGTTGATCATTTTGTTGTCACCTGACAACAAATGTGTTTTTACATATTGTTAAAAAAGTAAGAGAAAAACTAACACAAAAACCTAAGAGGCAAGTGCCCAACTAAAGAAGAAATTAATCACCACTGTGGTGACTTCAAACCAAAACATTTTCAATAAAACAACATGAACTATAGCCTCACTAGCTCTGCACTATTACTACCATCACATTAATACATCATACATATGGATTATTTAGACAGTTTTCTGATTTGTGAGAGAGGTATTTGTTGTCTTTCTGCTGCTGTCCTGATTCTGTGTAGAAACAGTCACCTTAGGTTTGCTGTTCACCTTGGGTTTGCTGTTCACCTTGGGTTTGCTGTTCACCTTGGATTTGCTGTTCACCTTGGGTTTGCTGTTCACCTTAGGTTTGCTGTTCACCCTAGGTTTGAAGTCTAACTTAGGTTTGCTGTTCACCTTAGGTTTGCTGTTCACCTTAGGTTTGCTGTTCACCTTAGGTTTGAAGTCTAACTTAGGTTTACTGTTCACCTTAGGTTTGCTTGTTACCTTAGGTTTGCTGTTCATCTTAGGTTTACTCTTTGGTTTCTTCATTTCTTTCCAAGCCTTTTGTAACCCAGCGGCTGGTATTGCCTCCTCTTTTGGTTTTGTTGGTTTGAGTGGTTTGGATTTCTGGTATCTTTGAGGTCCTTTTACAGATAATTTGTTGGATAGTTTTCCTGTGTCTTTTCCTCCTTTTTTAGTTTGTAATGTTGACATTCTATTTTGAGGAACAACTTTCTTTGTTGCTTTGATGTTTACATTGTTTAGCTTCTCTTTTGGCTGAGTTGTCTTCTTTGACGTTTCCTGATGCAGTTTTGCTGTGGTGGTTTGGGCCGGATGTTTTTTCTCTGGTGCAGATGTGGTGGGTTTGGCTCTTGTGACTTGGCTTGTGTTTGGTGGTTTAGCGGTGATTATGATCTTTTCCAATGGTGGTCTTGTAGGTGCTACATTTATACCAAGTACAGTCACTAAAAAATTAAACATATATCAGCTGTAGCTTTTAGGCAACACAGTTACATTTTCTAAATAAATATTTATTTATTTATGTAACGTGCAATCATGTAATTTTTATATTATGTGATTGAATAGAAAGTTCATAGAATACACCATAAAATATAAGGATGTAAAACATTCTTACATTCTCTGGGTGTAAATGGCACTTTCTTCCCCCTGACCTTCACAGGAAGTGGTTTGTATTTGCATTTTCCTGGAGGTGCTCTTCTGTAAATGAAAGACAGATGAGATGTTGCGAGAAACTTAATTAAAATAAGAACATATAATTAGGTAAAATAGGTAAAAATATAGTCAATTACAGCATAATTATTTTAACACAATTATAAATACGGGGCAGAATGTGTGTGTGAGAAGACAATGAGATCCTGGTGCTCCTATTAGAACTGAATCCCTGATCTTTCTATTTATCTAAGTAAAGAGTGATGAAGAATAGGGACTATTTTATGCTATACAGTAGCTATTAGTAAGATTGATTTGTGATGGTATAAGATACTGTTGTCTTAGTCTTTTCAAAAGACCAAAATATTTACATATTAAACATTGCACTAAAATCTTGCGGAATAGTATAAATAATCAGGTTATAATAAATGTATGCAAATGTTTTTGTGTTTGATACTGTCTGTTTTTAACTGTTTGGTTAAAACGTGTCAAAGATTCTTCGATTCTAAAGAGTTAATATAGGCCGTATGATGATACTTAAACTATCTACATTATTATAATATAGACAGATTAGACCACACTTTCCAGTACAAGTGAATTATGAAGTCTCTGGATTCAAAGCATTTTCTTTAATGATGTCTTGATGCCTTCACAAATGTGGTGCATGTGCCTACAATTATAGTAAGCATACTCTTGCCTCGATCCACAAATGAACTTCCTTAATCTAGTTAAATAGACACTTTATCCAAATTCAGACACATCTGACAAATGTTTGTGGTGTGATCCAAAGGTTACAGCAATGCTAATCTCTTATGATCAGATATTAATCACTGAGAAATTCATGCATACTTCACCTGGACGGATCCACAAATTTATACATAGTGCCAAAAGGAGACATTGCACTCGGGTAGGAGGTTGCCAGAAAATAAAGCTCTCCTTCATGGAACATGTAGTGATGGGGAAAAGGCATCAAATGAATGACTGAGGCCACGTTACTGCTGTATTATTTATTCTGTTTATAGAGGACTGTGCAGCAAACCTACCTGATTCATCTTCAGCAAATGAGATGATGAACTTGTGGTGATGATTTATAAGACCAGGAAAAGAGCAGGTTTTAGTGTCACCCATACACACATTCTTTTCCATCCATCTCCCACTTCTCTTATCCTCCTCTAGAGCCATCAGTCGTCTGAACAAAAACAAAAGTCAGTATCATCATGTCTCCTGAGTTTTTTAAGGAAAAGGAATATTTTTAGTGCTTTAACTTTATAGTTATAGCTGCAATAAGTTTTAGATGAGTTTAGATTATTAATTTAGTTTAGTTCATTAATGCATTAAAGTTATTTAGGTTTGTTTTGGTAGGTAATATTACTGAAAGAGCTTTGGTCCTTACCCACTCATAAAATCTCCAAAAATGTAAAGACCATTGAGGTTAGGTGACTCACATCCTCTATACACGTAACCTCCAGTAACTGATTTCCCAACATGGTGTCCATAAGCAAATATTGGAAGAACATCATCTATCAAAACAAAAAAACTGATAAAATATGGCTAAAACCGATTTTGTGTCATTTAAACAAGGTATATATTCAAATGTGAAAATATTATATATACCACAGACTTTCATTTTTTCACTTGTAAAGGAAAAGTAAAATGTTAGGCAGAACATCTAACTTGTCTTTTCCAACTGATGAAAGTGGACCATAGACTTGTAATTTGTACTTCTAAGGTCCATAAAAGTAGTTTAGATGACTTGTGTACTGTATTCCAAGCCTTTTGCAATTATGCTGTATTTAAACCATACAGTATAACATTGTGTGAAGAACACACCAGCAATTTAGGACATTAAAGTCATCATTTTTTCCTCTGCTGAGCCTTTCAAATCTCAATTAAAACGTGTGATTGAAGATTTTGATTTGCACAGAAAGAAAGATCATAAGAGTCTGATTTAAATTTAAAAAGACGTGATATTGTTTTTTTAATTTAAAAAAATGCCAATTAACTGTACTTAAAGGAGCGTGCTGAAATGGCCATAGCTTTGATTAAATGTGAATAAACCCCAGCTATTGACCAACCCGCACCAAAGACCAGACCTATATGTTTCATAATTGAGTATAACTTTTGGAACTCTCTGTTAGTCAGTGTTTTTCTCAGGTTTATATGTACATGGCTTTGTACATGCTTAAACCTTATAGTTTTTCTATAGTCTAGCTCACCTAGAGAAGAGTTTTGGCACAATTTCACATCAAAACATTCAAAGCCTTCTTTGGCCCTCCATCCATAGTTTCCTCCCTTTACAATAATGTCAATCTCCTCATATCGGTTCTGGCCCACATCACCACAGAAAATTCTCCCTTTGCCATAACTGGTCACTGTATCCCCTCGATCAACTGAGCACCGCCACATGTTCCTCACACCATAGGCATAAACCTCCGGCTTAGCATCAGGGTCTCCGAGAAAGGGATTGTCTGGAGGAATCTTATATGGCTTCCCATCATTACTGCTGCCATCCACGTCAATGCGAAGCACTTTTCCCAACAATGCTGATCTAAAACATATTTGTATATGCTGTAAAGCTTTTAAGAAGTGTCTGAGAAGGAGTTGTTGGAAATGGATTAAACTTTAAGCACTTTAACAATTGTGCTTACCTGTTTTGGGAATTGCCAAACCTTCCAAAAGGGTCCCCTGATTTTCCACCATCCCCTGTAAAGATGTACAGGTATCCATCTAGACCAAACAAAATCTGTCCACCATTGTGGTTTGCTGCAGGCTCCTCGATCTCAAGAAGAACTCTATATATAAAAGATTGGTGTAGAACTTTGAAAAACACTTGACAGAGAGAGAAATGTGCCACAAGACTTAATACCATTGATGGCATTTGTGGAATAGAATTCTGGATATAACTTTAATGAATAGCTCACCCAACCAGCCTGTTTTTTCTGTGTAACACAATAACATTTTTTAAAGCTGCAATTGTAACTTTTGCCTCTCTGCCCTTATCTCTGCAAGTTACTTGCAGAGTAATGTTCTTAACGTAAGAACACGCTACAAACACTCCAACATCCTTGGCTACCAAACATGCGATAGAGTAGCCAGGCCTTTTTCTGTTTACAGATGTGACATAACCACAAGGATGAATAAAGTCAAAGTGACATTTACTGTAAAAACAGACCTGACAATTAATAAATCATTATTGAAAACTTAACATTGTGAATTAGGGTAAGGTTAAGACACAGTTTTGAACACAGATCTGCTATGTACTTGCTTGTTTTTAACCAAAAAAGTAAGGACTGCAGCTTGGCACTGTGTCTATCTTCAAGGCACAATTAAAGTCAATATGACTTATATTGCAAGACTTCTGACTTTTGAAAGCCACATGACTGCTGTTATAAAAAAAAAAAAAAGAAAAATAGATTTTAAGTAAATAGATTTTAAACAGAATTTAAGCTGTACTACTCTGCAGTAGCATTCAGATAAAATATGGCATTCAAGTTGTGGATAATGATGTTTGATCAAGTCATTCACATTCGACCAGATCTGATGTTTTCGAAAGCATCACAAATGAAAGCTATAGCTGAAGGTAAAAACTTTCAGTGAATTTTAGTGCTATTAACCTCTCTGAGTGGGGGTCTGCCATATTCATGTCATCAGCCGAGACCTTCATCTCACTGATGCGAACTTTCTCCAGTATGCCGTTGATCAGAATGGAGTAGTAGATGAAAAAGCGTCCATTGTTTCTGTACTTGGGGTGGAAGGCTAGGCCAAGGAAACCTCTTTCATCTCCCAGCCACGGTGTGGTCAGTACCTCTCCGCTGATGTCCAGGAAGGGCTTTTCTACACGGCTTCCATCTCTCAGATACACCCAAACGAAGCCTACCTGCTCTGCTACAAACATACGATGGGTGTCATCTCCACTGTGAAGCATCAGCACAGGGTTCCTCAGCCCATTGGCCACCTCCATCAAGCACAACTGCAGGCAACCTTTTGTGTCCTCCACCTTTCCTAGAGTGCTGTATAGTTCGTTGTTCGTCAGGACATTGGGGTAGCAGTAGTCCTGGTCAGGGAGATTAATGATGTTACAGAAATGTGTGCCGTCTTTCTCACTTGTCTCCTGTATGGTCCGGCTGTTGGTGAGGTACTTGACCACAAAGTGACACTTACTGTGGAATTCTGAACAGTAGGTGAAGCAGAGTCCCGGTATGTGGCGCACGGGAGTGTATGGATCTTCAGCATCAAACAAGTGTGCAGCATAAGGGGAGCACTCCTGTGAAAGTGAAATGAAATTAAGACTAATGCAAGGAATATTAACATTTACCGAAGAAAATATGTGTCGTTTGCCTGTGTATCACCACAGTGATAGAGTGCTGTGGATGTTTGGAAGGGTGTCACATGGTGACGTAAGTCAAAAGAGCCCAACCCCTAAGCCTCTTTCTGATTCATCTTTCAATGTAAATCTATGGGATTTCTACATCTATTTTAACTGTGACAGTTTGGATTGGGTTTTGTTAACATTTCTTACCAAAATTTAGTAATAGTGATCCTTGACATTGGAATAACAATACAACAATACAATACTTTAGCCAATACAACGTTTTTGTTTTTTCTTATCACACTGTGCAGTAAACATTGCTCAAAAATTCATGAAGAATCAGTAATTCAACATTCGTTCAAAATTAATATATAATAGAAAATATGTCTATACATTATTCAGGTTTTCACTTTTATAATAGTTTTTGATATTGATTTTAGTAAAGAAAACTGCTTGATATTGATAATATTAATAGTGATATTAGAAAGATTTTAAAAACTACGTCTTTAAAGATTTGATTATAATCTATCTTTACAATGCAAATGGAGCAATTAGGTTTTAGGTTATTAATTAAGCTATTTTTAAAATACAAAGAGGGGAATTAACTATAAGGTTATTGTTACTGAATAATTACAGTATCTTACTGGTAAGCATTCACGGGGCCAATGCAATGTAATTTGTAAAGATTAATTAAAGCTTATATTATACTTAAATGTTATCTTCATATTAGTCTTCATATTGTAATATATAACATAAAATTAATATAATCGATATAACATACTATATGACATAAAATTGTTAAAGTACAAAATAAAATACATCTCATTTGTATATATATATATATATATATATATATATATATATATATATATATATTATAGATAGACAGATAGAGAGAGAGAGAGAGAGAGAGAGAGAGAGAGAGAGAGAGAGAGAGACATACCTGGCACACAATATCTTTCACCAAATCACCGCACACTTCATATGCCTCATCACTAATCAGCTCCATTATATCCCAGTATCTCATCGCAATACGATTGTCCGTTTTTTGGTCACAACAACCAAAATTCTCATAATGTCTACAAAACTCAAGGTGGTAAAGGGGTTTGAACGGTGGCTGATAGTCCAAACACTGAGGATGTGTCAATGTATGTCGTATATAAGAAAAGAAAATGATGGTTTTGAAGACGCAGATGGACAGTCCCCGCATCCATTTCGTCGTCGTGGTCAGTACAGTGCAGTCAGCGCAGTTAACGCGATGATGTCTTACTGACTGCTGCTCTCTCTGCATGTTTGTCGTGCTCAGAAGTGAATCCGTGTGTGTGCACGTCCCGTAATGCGCTTTCCTCCGCTTGCTTGTCTTCGTTTTTTGTGCACGTTTGGAATTTGATAGTAGGGTTGTCGTTTTCACCATTGATCTTACCACACGTACATACAACGATTCTGTATGTTTCTTATCTAGTTCATTTAAAGTTAAATAAATAATGCTTTATGGTTTTTGGGTTTTGTGTAATTGCTTTAAATTGCTGAAGTAATAAATAAATAAATAAATAAATAAATAGATGACAAATTTGATGACAAATTAATTTCATAGTTAAGTGATTGTTGGTTTCATGTCCAGGGTGTTGGAGTTGTTGTGAAGTTTTAAGAAGTTGTGTTTAGATTAATAAACGCAAAATATAGCTGAATGACGCACACGAAGAACACAAGACTTTCTAGTTCGAATAAATTAAACAATCAGTTGTATTAAAAAATAAAAGAGAGATTTGTATGACATTTTTTTCAGGACGTTTTAATATAGGCCAAATTATGTGTGTAATTTCTAACCTGTTTATGAATAATAAAAACACACAACAATTAACTTTTCAGAGCTGAATTGCTGTCTGTCACAAACCTACATTCTGTGCAAAAACTCTCATTGGAAAAAGCAACTCATTTATGCCACCTAGTGTACATAAAATCATATCACAATGCACGTGCAAATATTGTACTGTATAATGCATCTGTCCATCGTCCATACCACTTACCCCGATCGAGGATATCCAGATTGAAATCCAAATTTCTAACTTGTAAACTGTTAAATACACGGTAATCAACCCACAGACCTACACTAACCAATGCATTAACATTTATGATATTTGTGTTTTAATTAGCAAACATTTTATCACCTAGTAATGACTGCACTTAGTTCTGGTAAATACACACAGCTTATAAGAAAAGTGTAGAAGATAGTTGTGGGGCCTGTATTGTACATAATCTGTAGAATTATGGCATTATGGCATTCCTAATATAATCCGTCTATATGCTGTGATCCAGCAACATGAACATAAAAGTCATTGATTTACTAGAATTAAGTTTTATTAGTTGGAATTGCTAGCTCTATGAAATTTGAACCTCATCAACTAAACCTGAACAATTTTACAAAGCTAAACAGGACAAAATAGCTATTTCCAGTCCTCAATAAGGTTTAAACCAACATCTTTTGTTTAATCTCATTTTTGTGACTTTCCAACACCATTTATTTTGGTTCAGTCCAGCACCATTTGACCAGTACCATTTTTCCAGACATGGTACTTAAGTTCACCCTAATGTTTTCAAGTTACCTGGTTGTTTAATTTTCCCTAATCAGTGCAGTTCTGTTAAAAACTTCAAATAATCACAACAAACGTGCATTATGTGTTATTTATGAAATAATTTTAATTGTTGTTTTTTTAGTCCATACCATCTGAAAGATGCAGCCCATTAAAAGTCACAGGAAAAATAATTTAGAATACTTGAGCACTATGCATTGTGTAGAGGTGAAATTAATTAATTTAATATGGCGAAATGCATAGTTTCTCAAAACTAATAGATTATTTTATTTTTAGTTATATTTATTGCCTATATTTCCCTGGTGTGCTCTTTATTAAATACTGATGTGTGATTCCTTGTAAGCAGTTGGCATTATGCCATGTTATTCAACACAATTAGAAATGAATACTGAAATAACCAAAAAACAATGTGAAACAATCTGTGTCATTTTCAGTTAAGGGTAGCAATCAGCAATCCTCTTCGGCGTCCTCCACAAGAGGAATTTCTAAAAAAAAAAAAAAAAAAAAAAAGTTAAAATGAACATTGGTAAGTACATTACATTTCAAGGAATTATATTATTATAGGTTACAACTGAAAAGTGCGTATAAGCACCACTAGGTGGCAGCAGCCTATAGCCTTACCATCTGCAATATCAATGCTAGGACTTGTGGAGGCAGTCTCCTCCATAGAAGTGATGGCGTTGGTTTTCTCAGACACGTTATTTAGTCCACCCGCATGAGAAGAGGATGGCTGTACACCTTGGAAACATTCTGATGTGTCTGAGATGCTATCACAGGTCTCAACCTCACCAGTATCCAATGGCACACCATTTTCACTTTCTGAATGCCCAGGGTATGAAGGTGGGTTTTGTTCTTCTGAATGTTGTGTGCTCCCCAGACCAGCAGGGGGCAGACTGCTTGGGGGATGGCAATAAGTACCACTTACAGCCTCTTCATAAGACGGAAGTGGTACAGCAACACCATCTACAACCAAGATGTTTGGATCTCGGGTGTCAACCTGCTCTTCACTGAAAAGATAAAATACTTTTTAATGAGTAAAGTTTATTCTATTCAATCTACAGTAGATATTGTAGTATGATTGATAGGTTGTCTGTACCTTGGACTTTGGGACTTGCATTTGAAATGCAACATCTTGGCTGTGATTACCAAGAGCAGGGCTAGCAGCACACTGGTGGCTGTACAGGCCACCACTTTCCATGTGGTCAGTAGAGAATCTTGAAAACCAGGCCAGGTTGTCTCTGCAGAAATATATATTAGCTGTGCTTATTCACTTTTATACCAGATCAGCCAAGTTTATCACTTTGGGTAAGAAAATCTGAACATGTTTTTTTAATGATGGAACCATATTTTTCAGAACAGAACAAGCTGGTGGAATTTGTTTCTGTGAATTAATAAACATCATTTACTGTTGAAGTGTCACATTCAACTTGCACATATTACTTTAATAACTAACAATATCACTAAACCTTTATATGAACTTCTCTGTATATAGATACAGTATTTAGAGTACAGTATATACAGATTGCAGTATTTACACTATTATCATTGTGCACATTATTCTAAACCATAGGCTCTCAACTCTGGCCCTCAAGGTCCACTCTCCTACAGAGTTTAGCTTTAACCCTAATCAAACTAACCTGAACAAGCTGACAAACATCTTCAGGATTACTAGAAAGTAACAGGCAGGTGAGTTTGATCAGGGTTGGAACTACAATCTGCAAGAAATTGGACCTTAAGGTAATAAGTTGAGAATCTCTGTTCTAAACAATAGAAAAAAATGTCTTTTAAAACTTTATAAAAATAATTTGATCTGATCTAAAATTATTTTCCTTTTAAATCATAAATCCCTTTTATGTTTCAGCTCTTACTCACCAAACACCTTACTTATTGTTTTGAATATCAAGTCCTGCCCTACAATTGCAAAAGGAGAAATTAGCCTACCATCTTTGATGCAGTAGAACTGCATCTGTGGAAACCATTGTCCATACTGACAGGTGATGTACTTGTAGTCATTCGCTAGAGAGTAGCCCGGATAACAGTAGTATTCTACGACTGTCCCATGGATGTAGCGGTCACAGGGTTGTGGATGGCACATGTAATCTCCATGTTCTATCATCGGGGGTAAGGAACATGCTGTACAAACATCAGAGAAAGAGAATCAGATAACTAATTTCCTGTTTATAATCCTACCCAGGCCTCATTTTAGAGTTTGGCCTTAAATCTACTATTTACATTCACCAATGCCATTTAAAATGTCAGTTCTAACATGTATGTCTTAAATAAGTGAGTGAACTATCCAGGCATACAGGTAGTCTGAAGTTTTCTTTTTAAAGCAAAGCAATGATATTTTACCCTCAACATCAAGGCACCGGGGTGGCGTATCTGACCAGATGAGGTTGTACATGCATTCTAGAAGCTCAGGTCCCTCCCGCTTGTAACCAGGGAAACACTGGTAGTGGACAACTGTTCCCACTGGCACAGAGAACTTTGTTTCTGAGATGTTCATGTAACTGTGTGGAGGTATCAGTGGGCGCAGGCAGCCTGTGGACAATGAAAAGCTATGCATGAAACACTCTGCAGACATTTTAAATGAAATGCTTGGATTTTAAATGAAAGATGATTTTAATGTGTTTTAACAAAGTGGTTTGTCTTGACCATGCTCTCCAAAGCCATCTCCAACACATGAACATATATAGTTTGACAGGCATGTAGGATGTCCAATCATTGCATTCGGAGAGAATGCAAACATTGGACAAACATTTTATACTTTCCACAGAAGATATATATTTATATAAATATATTTAGACTATTTTACTTAGTAATTGCTATCAGGATGTGAAGAAACTTCAACCAGCATAACAAAAAATGTTTCTGGAAAAACATTTCCTACCCTGCATTTAAGGCAGCATAATTGCACTCCAGACACAAAAGCTGTCCCACAAGATCTTAATTATTCTGCCTCATTAGATACCTCATTTTGACTTAATTATATAACAACCGAGCATGCATCTTTTGTGAAGAGAGCTATCACATAATGTACTGCATTGAGCCTAATGAAAAGAAAATCCAAGATAGTAGACAAGGTAAAAGAAACATTGAATATTGATGTATTTGTATTTTATTCAATACTGAAAAGTTTTTACTTTTACCGTGCTACCTTAGAAGGCAGCTTTCTGTAGGTTTTCTGACAAAGATACATCGCAAAAAATACAGAACAATCTTGCAGGTATAGTGAGTTACATTTTATATTTACAGATTTTACACTGAGTGTTCTTGCCAAAAATGACTTATTGCATTATACCTTGACAAGTTGGCTGATTATCCCATATCCCATCAGCTTGACAAACTGATTCCATAGTTTCCATGTCAGGATACCGAATCTGAAATCCCTCATGGCAGGTAATAAGAAGGCTGTCCCCAGGTCTGTAGGTCTTGTTTGTGACATCAGCATCCTCAATGAATGGAGGAAGACAATCTTTGAAAGATAGAAAACATGTTTGAGAAATAATGACACAATAATAGTGATGCAAATTAAGAGGAAATAATTCAGGAAATAATTCAGGTTCTGTTTGCTCTAGAAACCTGCTGATTATTTTGTTACATTCCACTACCATGGAGGGGCATGTAGAGTGTATAGGAATGTTCATACTATTATGAGAAAATGTTTCTTTGGGCAATTTAATACTGAATAGCCTCACCCTCTGAAAGGCACACTGGTTTAAGGCTTGGTTTCCAGCCCAATGAACCATTATGGAAGCGCGTGCAGACAATCTTGGCTGGCCCCTTTAAGCTGTAACCTTCCACACAAGAAAATCTGGCCACTGAGTTTTCAAAGAACACACCAGAGTGCGGATTTCTGCTTCCATGCTCAGGAACGGCAGGATCCTTGCAAAACTGTTCCACTGAAAGTGCACAGACGAAACAAAATATGAAACAAAATCATGCACTTAAAACAAAAAGGTTTGTCACTGCTATATCTATTCATGGTGATATAGTGTTACAATTTACTTTAGAGTGTTTTACAACACTCGCCACCTCCCCACCTCCTACTAACTGCTTGTTTCACTGAATGTTACATAAATCCAAAAATGTTGTAAACAACATGGGTTTAGGGCCTGTGCTGTCTGGCTTTTATTTTGTTTTCATTTTAAACTTTGTAATGGGCAAAGGTTATTCAATATACCACAGTCAACTGTAAAGTAGCATTGTCATGGTTTTAAGGAGCTATAATGGCAGGATGGGCCAGGTCAATTACAGTATATCTCATTACACAAGTACAATAGGTTATTGAAACAGTATGTGCCACAGAGAAGGTTCACAGAGTCGTTATATTTCCATAATGTTTTATATTTATATGATTGCAGTATATATGCTGTTTTCTTACCTACTGTGTTAACCCCGAAGGCGGTGACCAGACAAGGGAGGAGGACAGAGATGGAGAGTATTATCTGGCCGCAGGCGCAGACAGGAGATTTCTTGCCTTCGTTATCACCATGGTGAAACATCTTTCACTGAATAAAATTCATCGGGTCACAATGGTTTGAAATTATAATGACAATGGCAAAAAAGCTATGTAAAACGTGAAAATATTAAATCTAATGGAATTGCATCATGGATTTTCAGCCCTCGCGAATCTCCTCGTCGACGCGCTGAACATGATGACCAATAAATCGCCATATCAATGCGTAAAAACCAGCACAGTCTTATCGTGAAAGCGCGTATCGCATATCCGGCACACATAATGCTTCATTATTGGACTGACTCCGGTAGATCAGAAGAAGACTCGCTCGACATAATGTTACTGCCTAAATGTACCATGATGATGATGAAAAATACGTCATATGCGTCACTGGTGTACCCTACCCCTTCTCCAACACGATCTCATTCTCAAGGCAAGAAGTCTAATGACGCTACTGTGTTTTAAAGCAGCTTTGTTATATTACAGTATATTTTCGACCACCTACCCGCTGATCGCGTACATTGAAAATCAATTTCGTCGTAGTTTTGTCTTTTCTCTTTCCCCCAGCAGATGTAGTGGAGCTTTGCTGATTACCAGTGAAATAATCACATTTCTTCGGCTGCTCTGGACCGCCACTGGAAACGAGTTTATCGAAAGCAAAATTACGCCTGCCATAGTGAGTTAACAAGTAGGTTATCTCGTGATGTGTCGATAAATTATTGTTCAGGTCAAAGTACATGCTGGGATGTTATAAGAAGAGCTACAGAGGAGCAACACTTCTTTTGTTTTGCAATTTGTTAAAACAACTAGAACAGGCATGATAGATAAATTTAAAACTCTGACCTACACAGTTATTTCTGTTCTCATCGTCGAGCGGACTCAAAATGACACCTAACTTATTAAACTTCATGTTGCGATGCTTATACTTTCTGCAATAGGCTAGGCAAATACAATGTAATTTGTGCATATTAGGACACCTTTATTTATATTTCATTTACTTAAACTAATAATAAAATAATATTAAGTGATAAGGATAGTGTATATTAATATTGTATAATATAGATAAATTAAGTGGATTAAAGTAGGACAGCACTGATTTAAGTGGACTACTGGTTGACAGCTGTATAAGCTGTTGACAGCTATATAACTATAACTATATATAACTATAATAAGATGTAACGGTGATGATAACATACTATAAGCCCCATATTTCCGTGCTTAAAATCAGTAGCAAAAACACACCCTAAGTTTCATAATTTCGTGCGACTTTAAGCACACACGCTTGTGTACTTTAAACAGACAAAGCATAGCACAGAGAGTCTTTCCGTTATCTAAAGCGAAAAAAGGTTTTTTCCAGGATTAATTGCATTGAATTTTGAGTAGTGTTTGATTAAAATTGTTTTTGTTTCAGAACTCATCTTGTGTTTACGGTACTTGGCCCTAAAAGGCAAGTACAACATACGGATACGTTTTCCTGGTTTTCTCTGTCTTCTGTGCTCTGAAGTTTCTGTATACAAGGAAAATTCATTGTGTGCTAAAAGCAAACTTAGCAATAAAAGCTCATTAATTTATTTAGAGTAGCTACTGTACATAAAAGTTTAATATTAAATTAAAGGATGGCTAAGCACTGTATATCCACTGACCCTAAAAATGTCCAATCAAGGGCGGTCTCCTCCACACCACAATATTCAGATGCAGATCACCATTTGATTGGTGAATATTACCAAAGTGAAGTTTCCCCCACCCTGTTGTGCATTCTGCAATACATTCTTAAAAAAGGTGCTTCACGATGCCATAAGAACCATATTTGGTTGCAAATGGTTCCATTAAGAACCTTTAACAACCATAAAAACTTTTCTTGTGAATAAGTGGATAAAGTTTTTTTACATTATGAAAAGGTAAGAAAGGATGCTTATGGGAACCAAAATGGTTCTTCTATGGTATTGCTGTGATGAGCATTTTAAGAACCTTTATTTTCAAGTAACCCTCGTTACATAATATTGTTATTGCCAGGATCATTCCTGATGCACTTTTTAATAGATTGACAGGCTAAAATTAAGTAATTTATGGTTTGTCACTTATAGTTAGTACTTACCTGGCTAGCCACCTAAACCGACTTTGGTCCAAAACTATTCACTTAAATCACATATCAGAGGCCCTCCCTTTTGGGGCCTTCAAAGTTAGCAAAACAATTCTGTGGGTACACCATCAATGAGACTTTTTAATGGATGTCAATGCAATACTCTGAAATAAAAGATATAAACAGCCTCTTGCCAGTGTACTACCAGCATTGGCCTACATCCCATACAACAAACTTCATACATCACGTCTATGTAGCTACAATAAACATTTAATGGGTAGAATATATGTGAGTTCTATGACATTCACTGTATAGAATATGCTGTATTTGTTTAACTCTATAAACTCTATACATTTGTTTAACAAAATTCCCTGATTCAAACTTTGAGTTTATTCTTTGAAATTCAGCTTACTTTTAACACAATATTTGAAATCACAATGATTGACATTCATTCTCTGTAACAAGGAGCTGTCGCCTAATTTATTTAGATACACTTTCTTGAATCTAAGCATATTCTGGTGGATTGCACTCTTGTACAGCGTTTTTACGACTGCGCAAATAACGCACAAGTATTATCAGGGCAACAACAGCAAATATCACGAATATTATCAGACCAACATACTCTCCTGGGGTCGAAAGAGACCCCAGGGCTACATAATTCGAGGATGGTGTGGTGAATACCGGTAAAAATGTGGGGTGGAAACCCTCAAATGCGCCAGGGCTAAGAGTGCATTCATATCCGTTAACAAGGACGAAGGGGTCATAGCAAGCACACCTATAACTTCCTATCGTGTTTGTGCATGTGTGCGCGCAGCCGTGATTTGATTCGCATTCGTCTATGTCTTCGCAATTCTGTCCGCTTCTAACAAAACCTGCCGGACACCAGCAAACCGCCCCATCTCTTGAACATAAAGCTTCACAAACTGTTGATGCGCAGTATAAGTCACAACGGCGCGGATCGTTTTCATTAGGAACGAATCGCTGCTTGCATGAACATGTGTATCCGACAGACAGTGTTGTACATTTATGTTCACAGGGCGCATACATACACTGCGCCTTATCCAGGATGGCCACATTAGATAATCCACGTCCTCTGCAACGATCTTTCTGAACGCTCTCACACAAAACTCCATCCAGCTTTTCCTGGCACGATCTCTCCACCCATCTTCTGTCACTGGACACGGACACGCAGAGGGGAGAGCATGCTGTGCTTTCGTTCGCCCAGTTGGTAAACTGGGTGGTTTGCGCACCGCTGGTCCATTCGTATCCGCGTAATGAACTTGAATTACTAGAACACTTCCCCTTCGGGAGATACAATCCTATCCAAAAGTGTCCGATCATATTATCAAGAAAGAAGCCGACAACCTTGTCCGATTCCTTCGATCGGACAGACAGTAATTGACCGCCCTGTTCTTTGCACTTCTCCTGAGCCGTCTGAAAGTCTGCTGGCATCTGGTAGATATTTGAGCAATCTGTTAAATTTTTGGAGCACGCACAGCGATGTCCCATTGCAGTACAAGGCGAAAATAACACGATAAACAAGATTGCTTGTCTGTAAGAATCCATGAATCCTTCTGTTGTCATTCTAAGGCAACTTTAGCTGCAGCTGTGAGCATAGACGGTGTTAAAGGCTTTGCATGTTTCAACCTTTAAAAATCTCATACTGCAAATAAAGGGAAACATAGGAAGGAAACCCCGCCTGAGTGCTGAGAAATGTTCCAGCGTCACTAAATTACTGATAAACGTGTGCACTTCCCACCATATGACAAATGCTGGAGGCAGACAATGAAAGGGAAGCCTATAATAATATTAGTCCCACTGACGTACAGGTCTCAACAGCCACTGTTTAAACAAATCTACCGTATCAATAAGTTTTAAAGATAGGTAAAGGTTCTTCATGACACATCTTGCAAAACAGGGAATTAAAATCAAACACAGGGAATTATAGAAGGTAGGAAAATATTGTCCATAGCACATTTGGCAACAAAAGAAAGAAAGAAAAAAAAGAAAGAAAGAATAAGAAATGGTGTATTATGTAGCCTATAGTACTGCTACACTATTACTTTCCAAAATATTGCAGATTGAACTTTGAACTTTTATTTTCCATTTGCTAGGAGAACATCATCAGCAACAATCATTAGTTTTAGTCAATTATACGGTAAAAATATTACTCACTCACTAGAAGATACATAACATGAGACATGAAAAAGGTTATGGGCTACTAAAACCATTGCTATGGGCACATTGACTGATGAATATTTATAAGGTCTTGTGCTGATAGCTGTATGGCTGCACAGACGCCTGCGTTACCTAAAATTACTCATCCCATACATGCTTTAAACATTAAACAGTGACAAATCTTTCTAAAATGAACATTTCAAAATTCAGTTCAGTCGCTTGAAAAGTCAGAACTTAATTACTGCATGTTTTATGTACTGCGTGTCTACAGGCCAACACTAAATTGTCACACTTTGCGGTGAATATATCTTGTTTATTGTGTTTATTTAGTTATTTCTGTAAATATAAGTCTTAGCTAAGACAAAAGCTATTAGACATTTCAACTTTTATTGCCAAGGAAGCAAAATGTAATATCATTTCACACCAAACGCGAAGCATGTTATTATATTAAGAATTCAAATAGCATACCAATTGCAACACAAAATACGGCAAACGCGTAAAATATAAAACACTGTTTTGAACAAAAGAAAAAATGAATTGCATAAAATTACAAAATATACATCACACAACATATAATTTCCCCCTGCCCTAACTATTATTCACAACTTTCGATTAAAGTTTTTTTTTTGCTTGCTTGCTTCAATGTATTAGTGTTTTATCGTGTTCACTTTTCACAAATTCAACAAAATATTGTGATATTGGCAGTTTAGTTTGGTGGACAGGCTTTACTAAAAGACTTTAAAAACCGTTGTGAACCTGAGAAACTGAGATACAGTCCATCTCCCTGACTATCCCCGGTTATCCCCTTATGACACTGACAAAAATGTTCATTTAATTTCCACAAACTCGGCGTTGGTCTTTCTCTAGATTGTCCAGTCCGGATGAAACCCAGCAATAGTTATCAGCAGTGGCGTTTTTCTTCGTGACCTTTCTTGCACGTTTCCATCGGTAAATCACTAAGCCTGATGTGATCACAAAAAGTAAAAGCAATGCAATTACTGAACCTACCACACACAGCAAAATCCAAGAACTGCTGAAGAAACTTTCCGTACGTTTACTTGAGTCTGTCTTGGTGTTTTTGTGCGTCTTGTTGTGTGAAATGAGACTGATTGTTGTCGGTTCATAGCCGTCAGGTAACTGGCTCAGGTGTGTGATTAATGTTGCTTTGTTTTCGTGGGATGTTGTGGTTTGTTGTTTCTCGGTGGGAATCGGAATGCAGCTGATGCCATTTTCAGCTAAAACAAAGTCTTGCCCGCAGGAGCACTCGTAACTACCTAAAGTATTGAGACAGGTGTCTTCACACGGCTTATTTACACATTCATCGATATCTATGCATCCTCCACTGGCGTCTGGTGATGAGCTGTAACCTGCTCGGCAGTAACAAGAAAACGAGCCTTGTGAATTGAGACAGCCCTGGTCGCACCTGAATTCGGTGCATTCGTCCACGTCTTCACATTTTTCAGCAACAAGTGTGAAACCGGGTTTACACTCGCAAAAATAGCTTCCGGGGTTGTTGTGACACCTGTGTTCCCCACAGATGCTTTGACGGCACTCATCGATATCAACGCAGCTGATTTTGTCCCCAGCGAGATGAAATCCATCCGGACATGCGCACGAAAAACCAGCCTGTGTCGACACGCATGTCGATTCGCACGGTGAATTTTCGCAGTTGTTTGTGAGAGTACAACTCACTTGATCATCCCCCAGCTTATAACCCTCGAGACATTCACAACGAACTGTGCCAGCGGCCTCGAAACAAAGGTGATCGCAACCTCCGTTTTTATGTTTGCAACTCATTTTATTCCGTGGGCATAAACTCTCTGAATTTGTCCAGCCAAAGGGACCCATTCTGTTATCACAGACTGCGGTAACCGGATCAGCATCCTCCGACCCCCCGCATCGTATTTCGGCAAACGTTCCATGCGGTAACATCGCCAACCCATCGTTCTGAGTTAGTGGTTCTGATAAAAACGGAAGAACATAACGAACATCTGCAGGTTCTTCCAAGATGATGGATTTGCATGTTCCTCTGAGAAGATATTTGCACATATAAAACGCGCCATCCCTGCACGAGCCGTCTGACCATTTGAGATCGTCCGCTAACGAAACCGACACGCACCTTTTTTCGGTGCACGTGCGTAAAGGTTTCTTTTTCCAGTTGGAATATATGGAGGTTTTTGGCTCAGATGTCCATCTGAAGCCATGCAGCTCCTCAGTGAAATCGGTACAGCTTCCTTTAGGTAACTCAAGTCCTATCCACAGTTTGGAGTTCAGGAGGGATTCCTCTCCTGCTGCTAAAAGAGCTGATTTAACGATCTCGAATTCCTTGTCATTTCTCATCGTGACCAATTTACCGCCATAATTGACACAGTTGTCATGTGCTTTTTCAAAAAGCTCTTCCCTCAGATGTAATGTAAGGCAAGCCTCGGCCCTGCACGTCGTGGTCACTTGATTGGTTCCACCAGCATTAAAAATGAACAGCATGATAATCAGTATGCGCAACATCCCGTCACTCTCATCAGTATGAAAACACTATTCACTACTATTCAGTTCATTTCTGAGAATTGAAAAAAAATGTTTCGTAGGCATCAGAAGTGCCAGTATAAGACTGTGGTGCATCTAAGCTACTTGGTGACTCGCTTCGACTAAGGCATCCTGTTTAGTGTATAATCTGAGCAACAGGCTTCATTTGTCTCTTCCCAGAGGGAGTTCCTGTCCAAAAAAATAACAATTGCCTTTGCTGCTTACTGTTTTGACTACTTGTCCAGATGTACGCAGTCCACGGCGCCTGAAAAACGTGACACCACACACCAGTTTTAGGTTTTACAGTTGGGGCAGTTTCCAGACCTAAAACTTTCTACCTAGTTTAAAAATATCCAAGCATCCAAGTGTCCAATAGTTTTTAATGAATAGCCTATGTTTGTTCCACAATTTAACAATGAGAAAAGCCCTATAAACAGATTTATTTTACCAGCAGTTACAAAGGGGTTATAAAATTAGCATACAATGGAGAAAAATGTGTTTATTGTGCTGCCCTGTAAGCAAAAAATATACGTGATATTGAAAATGAAGAGCAGATATGAAGCAATAAAGTGATTGAGAGTCTTTTCATCTCTGATCCAGAAAAGACTGAAAATGAGAGCAATTGCTGTAAATCCTAAATATATGCTTATGTAGTTGATTTTGTTTTTATGTTTTGTGTTTTTGCAAATGTATTGTTTAACTGGCATAGCTGTCTCTATGACATATCAAAAAGAGACTGCAGACAGAAATCCACACGAATAGATCTTGGGAACTGAAAAGATTTTCTAAATATATATATATATATATATATATATATATATATATATATATATATATATTTTCACAGTTGGTCATAGTCTTTCCTTTATTGTGTGCGGAAACAGCCATACAACATTGCTTGGCCTTGCCATTGTGTCTATTGCCTGCCTGCTACTGATGAATACAATCATGGATCACATCCTGTGTTTGTGTTGAGTGGGTCAGCTCTTGTATTTCAATGGCAGGAAATGACCTACGACACCCTTCCTTTGGGCTCCCTCAGACCTGTCAATTCAGTTGTGTTTTCTTATTTTCTCTTTGTCATCACGAATTGTGCTCTTTCTATACTATTTTTCGTTATGCAAGGGGGTCATAAGATACAAGTAGCAAACACAATGTCTTCATTATATTGATAGATGTTAACATAAGTGCTTTAACTTGGCCTTTTACGGATCTAAATGATATTATGTTATTTATGTAGAATAAATATTTTTTTTATTGTATTGAGGTAAATAAAAGTTAAATAATAACAGAGCATATATAACATTTATAGCTGTTTTCAAAATTAAGCTGTATTTAATACAAATGTTACATATTCTTGTTCATTGCAATGAAGCTCATATATAACAATTATAACAAAAACTTTTAACAATGTTCATATTAGGTACGTTTCGAAAAAATTTTTTTTTTATTTTAGCTAATTAACCTGTTCCAACCCATTGTTTCGTTGTAGACCAATATCTAAGATATATCTAATATTCTAAGAAACACAAACTTTACTGATTTTTATGTATAAAATTCAATGTAGTATATAAAAAAATTTATAAAAATATTTATTAAAACCTAACTGATATCAGAAAATCTTACTTTCAAACCTGAACTGCCATAGGGTAAGAACATCTGCTGTTGTCTCAGGAGCTCAGGAGCTTTGCAAATAGACCATTTCCTTCCTCTGGTCATTATAAACTTTTCTGTGATCTGTGTTTGTTTGAATTCACTTTGAGTTTTTGTTGATTGTAGTTGCATCTTTGTTTTCATCAGTAATTATGCCATAGTTCCATCCATTGACAATATTATAACACCACAATAAAAGGCACACCTAAGAATAACCCACCCTCAGTTCTGTCTTCCCTACTGTATACCACATAGAAATTCAGTTATAAACTAAAAGCAAGACATTCCTCAAGCAACAACACTTTGCTACAGCTTTGTTGCATTGCAAAAGAAGACATTACACGTTTTGTATATAATTTTGTGAGTAATAAAAATGTATTCAATTGTTCAGTGTGCAAAAGAAGGCTTTACATTTCTTCATCCTATTTATTGCAGTATCTCTCATTTTTAAAGATGCTTTTATTGGCATATATTGTACCTTAATATGATCATTGTTATTTAATATCATAAAAATGCCACAAATGTGGTTTCTGGTGATAATGGGAAATACAGCTGAGCACTGACGTTTAAGCCAGGTTCATACCAAGGTATGAGTGAACACACAAAAGCAGGAAAATTCCAGAGTGGATGTGGTAAATATAAAGAAACATTTGTCTGTAACTCGTATATTTGCCTAGAACAATGAAAAGTTAAGAATTACTAGTTCATTTTAGGCAAGATTCAATCAGTTTTTGTGGAACACTAGTGCCACACTTACATACTACACCAGTGGTACTGCTTTGCCATGGAGATATGCTAATGTAATATAAGCACACAAAAGCTTTATGTTAGGAGGACTAATCAGCATTATTTATAACCATCATTATTTATAACAATCAGAATTTGTTATAACCAAAACAATTATTTAAAAATGCTGTAAAAATTCTAAGAAATCTGTAGTGTTACAGTGACCTCGTGTGGAAAACTCTTGACGTGACATCCATGAATGTAATGGTTACTGTCAATGGTTACCTACCCAATTCATGATTGACTATGTATTTTGTCCTTTAGATATAGTAAAATGTTTTAAGAGGAGAGTGTAACATATTTTGTTTTCAATCAAGATTAAAGGCTTGTTTATAATTGGAGTTTTTGAATAAAAGCTCAATAGGAACAATATAATCTCAGTAGGTTAATCTAATCTCTAATCATAGCTGGATATAAAACCACACTTCCACCCTGTCACTGCAGACAGCATGTCAAATCAGTTTCAATTGTTATCTCAACATTGTGTAAAAAGTGTGAATTTTGACTTTCTTATTGTTTTTTCAATTATATTGTATTTTTTCCTGCATTGTTTTTTAAGTTTGCTTACCTCTTTTGTCTCCTAAGTTTATAAACCCCTGATTTTAATTAGTATTGCCCTTCAAAACCTACATAATATAGTGTCATCTTTCTAGTGAAAGTCATGTCATGTCATGTCATGGTTATTTGTATAGTGCTTTTAAGAATAGAAATTGTTTCCGAAAATAAAGCTGTAATGTTTAAAAGCCAGGGGTAACTGTGGCAAAAACAACTCCATAGGAAGTATACACATTCCTAACAGTGATGTGCCATGAGTGCTTAATTATCACATATCTAAAAGAGTAACATTGTAATTTTGTTGTCAGTGCATTTACAAGTCAAAATGATCACAGTATAATAGTGAAGAGCTGCATTCCAGGCATGTACAGGCAGAACTCTGAACTGTTGTTTGCTGTGTTTTTGGTGGCCTTAGGTAAACAAATTCTTAAAACAAGTTTAACTATAAAACATAATACTAGCCAAAAAAACATCAAATTTGATCATGTAATATAATGCACATAAATAATGTAAGCATAAGTAAGCATAACATTACTGGTTTTCATTCAAATTACTTAAATTCTTCACACATTTACATGTGAACTGTTTAGCTGTTTTGCTTTCACAAAAAGAAAAACCCTTTGGTTTTTGCATAAAGCAATTTGCTTATTTTAAAATGCCATGCATGTAAAGAATTCCCAGTGGCTTTAGAGAATGACAAGCTTCCACGGGTGGGTAATTTCTTAAAAAAACAAATGAGCTTAGATGGGTGTGGATTCTGGAGGTGTTTATAAAGCTCAAGGTGCAGTAAGAGTGTATGAAGCCTGACCCAAAGAACATTGTGAAATCATTAGGGTAAAGTTTTCAGCTCTGTCATTTAATCACAGCCTTGAAGGTTGATACATACCTTATACATTTCAATAATGAGATGCTGAAGTATTATAGTCTCAGTAAATTTCCAAATATTCCATATATAATTCCAATATGATATATTCCATTTGTAAATGCAAATTAACTGACTTGTAGCCAAAAGTCTTTTGCATAGATGATGACTTTAAATTTCATGAACACTTGTATGTATGACTGAACAACATGTTACAACCACCTTGATTGGTTACAACGTTACCACGTTAAGTTTACAAAAACTATATGCTACAAAATAATTTTGCATCAAATCTGTAGTATATGCAAAAACTATAATAAGGGATTATATTTTGTATTTATAAACAATAAATTGTCTTTCTGCTGTTACTCTATATTATGATACACATTACAAAGGTAATATTGACATTGCCAGATAAACACATTTGATCTGATGGGCATGTAACAAAAAGGAAGACTATATGTATACTATCTGGAAACTAGCGGAAAATGGGGATTTGCTGGGCATGGATGTGTTACTTTTATGCAAAATTCAAAGTATTTTGTCTTTTTTAGGGCAGGTTAGATAAAAAAATGCCTCCCCCAGTGGCTCAGTATGACATGTGCCCAAAAATCATGAACAAGCGCAACAGCAGGGGTGGCAAACCTTTGAAGTTCTTGGATCAGGACTTTGACTTTTTACAAGATTACTGTCTCAAGAATGCACTGAGATTTGTTGATGAGTTTTTCCCACCAAGTGCTCATTCCATTGGTGAAGGGCTGCTGACTCGGGAAAATATGATGAAAATAGAATGGATACGGCCAAAGGTAAGCTCATGTTTTTAATAATATCACATTCATTTATCTCTTATGACAACAAGTGTAATTGACAAAGACAATCTAATTGCTTAAAAGAATTTAATCCGTTGATAAAAAAAAGCATTCAGTCAAACATGACAGCAGAACTTGACACTATTCAGAAAGTTTGCTCACAGTGATTATCTAAGAAAAAACTTACCAGAAATATCAGGTGTACAAAATGACACAGAGCATTAAAATGTATTCTTTCACAGAATTCTACACATTCTGCAAATACTTACGCCATATTTTCCTTCTTATTCTTTTCAGGTAATTACACCAAATGCCGAATTTGTTGTAGGTGGAGTGTCCAGGTTTGACTATGCTCAAGGAAACGTAGGTGAGTCTGGGTAACAGATGTCATGACACTGTATGTATCAACATGTTTGCATAAGACATCCAGTCTATAATATTAATGAAGTCCAGTCTATAATATTAATGAAGTAAAACTTAAACATACAAGTGAGGCTTAACTAATCTCTGTTACCAATAGTGTCCACCTGTAGAAGCACAGAGAACTATGTCACAGCAGTTTCTGACTACCAATCACAATCACAAACTGGAGGTTAGGGGATAGTTTATACAGTAGGATTAATGAGGTTTGGTGGAGTGGGGTAGGATGGGGTGTGGCTAAAGAATCACCAGTTCCATCTTAACTTGCATGTTGAAACTGCTGGCCTTGTACTGCTGGTTGGAAACTGCTGACAGATATGCCTCTGCAGGTAGACATGTGCTATGTAAACTGAATCCTACCTGTGGCAAAATGAGTCTTTTTAGGTTAATAAAGTCTGGTTGGATTTTGGTAATACAAATCAAAAGAATAATAGGTAATAATAAGTAACAATAATCAACATTTACTTTCACTTCAGTTCCATTCAATCATTTGGTGCTCAAGGCTGGCATGATTAACTTTATCTGGCTTAGTTGTTTCTGTACTTGATCTGTGGCATGATGTCACCAACGTTTGTTAAGTAAACTTTATCCTTTTTCCTGAGAAATGCTCAATAGCTATTTGTAGTCCTGACTTTAAGATATGTGTCTAAAGAAAATATATATAAATAACTGTTAGTGTGTACACACTACTACCATTTATTTTTTGCTGAAAATAAAGTAAAATGCCTTTGCTAACAAAACTGGAAAAATTCTTTTGACTTGACATGTCTTTTTTACATGAAATGTTCACTGTGCTTAATGGTTTGTTTGTGAATCATAGGAAACTGTTGGTTTCTGGCCTCTGTTGGGGCTCTTACTTTTCAGTACCAGTTATTTCACCACATCGTTCCACCTGGACAGTCACTTAGCCACAATTATGCTGGAATCTTTCATTTCAGGGTAAGATCCTTGTTTCTTAGTACCATATTCTCCTATGAAATATTTTTTCCTCTGGTCATATTATCTTGGTAATTTTAACCCCAAACAATATATGTTTTTCCTGTTTGGACAAGTTTTTTTTGCACCAGTTGCTAACTCTCTGTCCTGTGTAATAAACTTTACAGTTTTGGAGGTTTGGAAAATGGTATGATGTTGTGATTGATGACAAACTGCCAACAATCAATGGCAGACTTGTTTTTGTACAATCAAAAACAAACAATGAGTTTTGGCCAGCCTTGCTGGAGAAAGCTTATGCCAAGTAAGTGCCTGAACATCTTTCAGAAAGTTCTCAAAGACTTTTGTGTCTTTGTACATTATGTACATTGACAAATATAATATGGTAAATTAAATAATCTTTTTATTATCAATATCCAATTCTTGCTAGATTTCTTACAGGCAACATAGCACAATGTAGGCAATATATATTCCTCTGACAGCTTATATTTATACAAGTTTCCAACCCTTAAGTCTGCAAACCAAGTATTGCCTCTGGTCCTCTACATGTTTGTGCTATAATATACCCCATATCTTACATTGTATCATGCATGTCTATTACAAAGTGGCATACGTTTTAAATAACCAATGGCTGTAACAGGGTGTGTGGCTCGTATGCTGACATGCACTCTGGTCGGGTATCTGAGGCCCTGCTGGACTTTACTGGTGGAGTGCACATACACTATGAACTTAAATCAGCTCCTATTGATCTATGGGAAACAATGTACCGTGCATCCCATTCAGATGCCCTCATGGGATGTGAATCTCCTATAGGGGTAAGCAGTGACCTCAGTCCACTTACATTTCACAGCCAAAACATACCTGCATAAAGGTTTTAGGAGGTTCTATATAAATGGTTGTGTGGGTTATATAGAAGGGTTTATTTAAAGCTGCTGTTTAAAATGTTAGCCATTTTACTGATTAGCCCTTAAGTAGACAATTTCAGGTGTTTTAAGTTTAATTTGCTTCTACTGTGTAGTTTGCTTATAATGTGAATTATGAATGCAGAACTCTGCTAGTTTAATTTATTTTGACATCATCCAAATATTGTATCTAATATTTTTTGGTTAACTAGGGTCAAGATTAACTGGGTTCCAAAACAAACAATCAAACAAACCAGTGTAAATGTACTATTAATTAAGAACTAAACGGACAAATAGATTATATCACACCTATATGAGTTTTATACTGTCATCTGTCTAGTTTTTGTGTTTCCATAAAATTAGGATGTACCTGAAGAAAAGTTACCAAACGGCATAGTATTGGGCCATGCTTATACTGTCACAGGGGTTTACCAGGTAAGACTGCAGGCTCAATTTACAAATCCATCCATATCATTAGGTCTCAAGTAAATAGTTTAGATGTGTGCAAGTCAACGTCACAATATCAACTTAAAGGCACTATCAACTTTATTTCTTTAAACAAATGCTTTAAACCATAGATATTTCAGCTTGACTTGCTAGCAGTAATGTCACCCGGAACAATCATGTGTTCTTTGTGACAACCAATGTTCACAGTAATGTCATGACTAAACAAGCCTTTTTTTTGTTATTTATTAAAGGGATGGGAATAATACAGGAATAATACAGATACCATAGACAGGCTTTGACAATAGTGAAGTGTGACTACAGGTAATATTACAGGGTTGGTAAAAATTGATCTTACCATGCTATATATTTAAATGTGTACTTAACAGGCAATGAGTGGTAGAAATCCAGTTAAGCTTGTGAGACTGTTCAACCCATGGGGAGACACAGAATGGAACGGAGACTGGAGTGATAAGTAAGAGCTGTGAAGCTATAGACTGAAAGTAAAATATTATTTCTTCATCTATTGTGTAATGTCTGAAGTCTCCTTTAGCTTTAGAGTTTGTTGATTATTCCTGATTATGCAATTGTATCAGGTAACTACACATACCAGATAACCAACTGGCAAAACAATTGGGAGTGTAAATATAAAGCTACAAATTGCCATTTTTAAACAATGTAAATGGACATGTGGCTTACAAAGGGATCATGTTATACTATTTTATTTTTCATAAAATTCATATAATGTTAGAAAAGTAAAAGACAAACAGTCATATTTTAGTAATATATGACCATGTTGTAATCTGCTCTCTGACCTTCTGAAGTGAACACTCAGTTCAGGTGCCACTTATCCTGTATTCTGATGTTTGTGTACTTCATTCAGCTCACCTTTATGGAACACAGTGAGTGAGAAGGACCGCAAGGAGCTTCTTGTGGCTGATAATGGAGAGGTCTGGTACATGTTTCCAAATATAACGTTCCTAACATTTTGGCTCTGATTTACTCAAAGTTTTTGTTTTTAGGATGTCAATGAAAGATTTTACCAGAAATTTTGACAATATGGATATTTGCTGTCACTGTGCTGATTTTCTGGAAAAGTCATCTGAGTGTCACTGGACATTCAAGTACCAGTATGACAGCTGGGTGACTGGGAGTACAGCGGGCGGTGGCATGACTTATAAAGGTGCATGCAATGGATTATAAATCATGAATATAAGATCTCTTTAAATTCTCCATCATTTTTCTTAGATAGGAGAGCAAATAGAGACTTTTCCATGTGTGTTTCTTAGAATTTCATAAAATATCTCAGTGTCTCAGAATATACTCAGATTAGCTCAAACATACCATCAAATTCTCATCAAATTCATTTCTTATCAAATTCTTTTAAGACCAAATTATACTGTATAAATATAATGTAAAAATTGTAGATTCGCATTTGATAGCTCTATCGTTTAATAAATGTTAACAATTGTCTCATTTTTATATTTTTATTTTTCCTAAAGAAAATTTAGGAAACACAGCCCTCTGTTCAATTGAGTAAAGCAACATTCTTAATTTAACTACCGGTACTAATTACAAGATTACTGAACATGGTTAGGGTGGCATGTAGTGAGTTTGTTCCTAATCCTATACTGTAAATTTGCTTCCAGAGGTGTACTGTACTGAGAACAGTTCCAGCCTTGTTTCTCACATTCTTTCCTGTAATTGCAGAAACTTTCTGTACAAATCCCCAGTTTTGGCTGAAGGTAAATGGGATGGGTAAGAATTGTGAGGATGGCCACAACAACATACTGGTGTCCCTGATACAAATTCCCGACAAAAGAAACAGACGCTGTGTTTCAGTACACGCCATTGGCTTCAGTGTGTTTGCGGTCAGTATTAAAAGAAAAAGGCTAATTCAATACATAAAAAATGCCTGCAGTGGCACTTAAGTCATGTTAAAAACATATGCATTTCATTGTATTAGACAAATGTCACATATCACAGCAAATGGAAAATGCAGTTACTCAGACTACTACTTCTAATCAACTTGTCCCAAGTCATTTTGAGTGGATGTAAGATGCCAGTCCCTAAGTTCACACATTTGTATTAACACAATGTACTTAATAACCACAGATGTAGTAAATTACATATACAGTCAATTTGTTTCCACACTTCAAAACCAAAAAAGTGTTCAAATACCTATTGTCATAACTTTGAACAATATATATTGTTTAATTATTTGTAACCTAGCAATCTTTTGTCTACTTTCACAGATTCCACCTGAGGCAAGTACAATTTACACACTCACTATTAATACAGTCATATGTTTAGTTCATACCTTTGTCTGTTTTACTGTGAAGTTTCTGTATCATTGCCGTGTAGATGAGATCTGAAGGAAAGCTTGGAGCAAACTTTTTCCATAACAGAAAGCCTGTGGAAACAAGCGGGCACTTTGAAAATGTAAGACAGGTGATGAAATTCTTCAGGCTGGAGCCAGGACAGTACCTCATTGTGCCATCCACTAATACCCCCAACAAGACTGCTGAGTTCTTCCTGTCTATTTTCTGCAAAAATGAGATCCACATTGAGTAACAACATTGTCATTATCATCTGTTAAGTAAATAGTATTGCCAATAGCTTTAACACTTCCACAGTATATTCAGGCAACGGGCCTAGGAGTTTAAACTTTAATTTAAACTTGAATAAGTTAAATATTTGAAAAAGTATTCAATTTGTTTGAGTTTTGTGTTTTTAAAGCAAAATAAACATTCAAAACATTCACATTAATCATAAATCATCTTGGTTGAAAACTGCATATGGTCCATTACATTTAATGTTTATATAACAAAATTGCATTCATTTTAAAATGAATAATACTTTGTTAATCAGAAAAGACACAGAAAGGACAAAGAAAGATTTTCTTGTGTATTTTTTAAAAAGTTACATACAAACAATCATTAGCATTTGATTGCCTAGTTGTCTGGGAAAGGATGGATTTGATAATTTTAATGTATATAATGATGTTCACTATCCAATTTACTGTTGCCATGATTGACAAAAAAATTAACACTTCAAAATGTACCTCCACAATGAGACAGGCCACAAAATACAATGCTTGAATGTTGCAAAATGTAATTGGAACTATCAGTGGAAGGGTATGATGTGGTCAGGTTAAACTTTATGATCATCATACAGAAAAATGTACCTGCTTTAAACTGTTTAAACAATAGTGGTGGTTCATTGATGCTTTGGGTCTGTTGTCCTGCTGTAAGGAGCACATAATCAAAGATCTGCAATGGCCCTCTAAGTCTTTAGATTTAAACCCTTTTGAAAACGTGTGGCATAAATTAAAGAGGCAGTTCATGAAGTCCCAGTAATAGAGAATGAAAATGGGACATGTTCGGAGGGATCTGATTTTACTCAAATAATAAATAAATTCATCCTCAAGATACTCCTTTTTGGCTGAAAGAAGAAAGTCAGTGTTTTGTCAGTGTTTACTCGATATAAGAACTGTCAATGAAAGTGAAAAAAGCTCAATGAAAGTGTCATAAAAATTGTCCATAACTCTATGTCTCTATATGTTTATCTCCATGAAGTACTCTATATCTCTTCTTATGCCATACAGTATGTTTTAAAGTTAGCCAACTTTAATCTAAACATAATGATAATTTTAAATGTTGAAACACTTATAATTTTGCTAACAGACTTTTTTTAATATGGGCTTGGTTGCTTTCTACTTTTTGCTTGCAGGCTTTTCAGCAGGTTATTCCCCAGAGGGTAATCTTTTTGAGCAATTCATAGTTAATGTTGCTCATTTGTTGTGGTTACAAACTTTCAGCTTCAACCTATCATATTTCTGATCATATTGTTTGAACTTGGTTATACCTTTATATCCATTTTGGAGCTTGAGAATTTTGATCCCTGATAGTTATGTTGTATATTAAAGGTCCTACAGTTTTGGAACAACATGAATGTGTCCTTAGTGAAGTGAATTATTTTCTAATAGTAACGTAATAGAAAGGGTATTTCTGCATGTCTGTGTTTTAGTGGATAAGGCTCACCATGTATTTATGATGAAATGTCTGCTGCCAAGAGGTTTACCAAAAAATGCTAGAAGCAATGTGTAAATTTAAGAGACATAAACATCTCGCCTTCAGTGTTGTACTGCTGTCAGGGAATACTGGAACCTTTCAGCTACTTTATTTAGCCATAACTGGTAAAAAGATACATAACTTGAAATATTTTAGCGCATTTTTATTTTGTTTACGACAACTGTGAAAATATTTTCATAGCTTTTCATATGATAAACACACTTGACAGTACACAGTAAAAAAAGACTACAAGTTATGGTAAGCAGACCCAGTATAAATCATAAGAGGTGAAGTTTATCGGTGAACAAACAGTTAAACAGGTAAGTGAATATATATATAAATAAAGTGATGAGTGAATGCAGTACTCGGGTGAGCTGGTGCGTTGTGATTGGCTGAAAGTGGGGCTTGGCTGATCAGTGGCAGGTGATTGGTTATGGAAAGAGCCTGGCACATGTATTATATCATGAAATATAATGTAGTTTATCACAGATGAGGTAACGTATAGACAGCAAGTTAACAGGTTCATAGTTAATAGTAGAACAATCAAATTGTCCTACAATGTTCTACAATACTGTTCTACAGTAGAATAATAATTTTTCCTTTTTTCTCCTTTAAAATGATCAACATTCTCTACAGTGATGCTTTGTGAAAACAGACAAGACAAATGATGCGTCTTCACCCGGCTTCAATGTGCTTGGTACAATCAGGTACTCTCCTGGCTCCAGCCTGAAGAATTTCATCACCTCTCTCATATTTAGGAAAGTTTCAGTCATGGCCACAGGCTTTTTACCCCTGAAGAACATAGCTGAAAATTTCTCACTCTCATCTTTCATCTAAAGGACAATAAGAAATGTGTCTTATGGAATATATTCTGTTTTATACAAAACAGATATATACGTATATATCTTAATTAAGTTTCACTTGCCTCTGGTGGTATCTGTAAAAGTAACAAGAACGATGTTATATATATATATATATATATATATAAATAAAAAAAAAATATAAAAATATATATATATATATATATATATATATATATATATATATATAGAAACAGCATGCACAACAGTGAAATTACACACAAAACTGCCTTTAATTTTTAAATATAAATGTGAACATACTTAGTTATACACGTACTATACATAGAAGTAGTCACCTCAAAAACATAGAAGCCGATGCAATGGTTGCCAAGTTGGTTTCTGTGTCTGTTCTCATGGTATTGCATAAGTGACACCAGAATGTTTTCAGGGTACCAACCACTTGCACAGTCCTCATCAGGCTTCTCAATCGTGACACGAAACTGTGGATTTTTCCAGAAGGTCCCTACAGCACATCCAATGAATTAGATTTCTGTGCAAGTCCCTGATTTGGACTCTTAATTGCTTAAAGGAATAGTTCACCAAAAAAAGACATTTTTTGGAACACAAAAGAAGATATTTTAAGAAATGTCTCAGTAGTTTTATGTCCATACCATGGAAGTCAATTGGTAACCAAACAACAGTGGCACCAACAAGGTTCAACATATCTTCACCTGTGTTCCTCAGAAGCAAAGTCATACAGGTTTGGAATGACCTGAGAGTGAGTAAATGATGGACAAAAAAGTAATTTTTGGGTGAACTATTCCTTTAACAAAGCTTTTGTCACAAAGCTTCCTATTTCATGGTTAAACAACAGCTATAAGTGTTTGCAGATATGCAAATAAACAGCGTTTTTAGCTGGGGATTAAACAGTTTACTGTTGATATGTTAATAAGTGTAAGTAGTGATGTTACTCCTGCTGCCACCAGCTGTAGTCCCAGCCGTCCATTTGCCAATATGGTATTTGGAGGTCCAATAACATTTAGAGGAACCATCCAGAAAATCAGGAGAGAGACAGCAGATATCCATGGTTTCAAAGCTTTTGATGCAATCTTCCACTGACATCCTGCAATAAATATACTCACTCCTTAAAAGTTTTATTTCCTTCTTTTTAATTAAAAGTTAATTTGGAAACTTTTGTTCATGCTTACCAGAATTCCCCATTATCAGCCACAGAAAGGCATTTTTTGCAGTCCTCTGCACTCACCGTCTTCCACAAGGATGATCTAAAAAATATATATTTTTTGATACAAAAAAATATATAGCTTTTCACATGGCTGTTATATAATACAGGAAAAGTGGCATAACGCTTCTGCAGGGCAAATACTAACATAAATTATAAATCCTATAAGGCAAACAATAGGAGATGCCAACTTCAACTTTTAGAAAATACCTGGAAAATATCTTTTTGGAAATACCTTTAATTTTTTTTCCCCTTATTTTTAAAAATTGTTAAAGGTAATTTCTCTGATTTATGTTAATTTTGGTATCATATAATGGTCTTCCTGAGAAAAAAGTGATCAAAAGAATTTTTGCACTACCTATAATTATTAATTGGCCCTTATCTTGTGTGCATGAGGTCTGTACTTTGGAGAAGTGCATAAAGCAGTCACAATCAATTTCAATAAATTGTTAACAGCAAATGATCAGCTAGATGTAAATGACAAATAAAGGCAATAATGCATGGGTTGTCCACTACATGGAGCCTCAAGGTAATAATTATTTGTAAATCTGCAAACCTTGTGTTGCTTGTAACATCATAATAATTGCATATATTACAAAAGAGAAAAACACAGCCATGCATTATGAATCAATGTGCATTATGGATTGTTCATATATGTAATACATGTATAGAAAGTAGTTTACAAAGGAAAGCTGTACAAACTATTTCAAACCCCAAACTATTGACAAAAGACTAAATAAAGAACTGACTTTTTCATGCAACTTCATTATTGGATTTCTCTTTAACTTGTGAAGATGTTGCATAATGCATGGGAGTTTATCACTCTGGGTCATACTTATCACTCCAGTCTCCTGTCCATTCACCCCATCCCCATGGGTTGAACATTCTCACCAGTCTAACTGGTTGTCCTTTACTCATTATCTGTTGAATACAACCAGAAATCACATTGCCAGTTGTTAACTGAGAGCACTTATGTACAGAGTGGGGCTTACTTCAAAAATGCAAAGAAATTCACAAAAGTACATTCACAAACTGGACAAAAGAAATGAGAGCAAAGCAAACATCAAGCGTAAAGAAAGCACATTGTGACACCTCTTACATTGACAGTCCTGAAGTCTAGCAGATCTCATTTCACAAAGACAACAGAAAGTTTTCTACCTCATCTGATGGCAATATAGATTAAGATTTACATCTTACCTGATAAACACCTGTCACAGTGTAAGCATGACCCTCAACTATGCCATTGGGTAACACTGTGTTTTCACATGTTGCCTGTTATTATACAAAACACAAAACTATATAATGAACAGCTTTGCTTTTTACATCCTAAACAAAAATATTTACACATTAGTGTTTTAATTTACCATGCCTACATATAATGAAATGCGAGACCCAGGAAGAAGCCTCTGCTTACCCCCTCAGGTGTGCAACAGCCCATTAGGGTTTTTGATTTAAATGCACATTCCATCATATTCCACAAACTAGCAGGTGCTTCATTCATTTCAAAATGCATGTGCACCCCACCAGTGAAGTCAATGAGAGCCTCAGATACAAATCCACCATGGAAGTCAGCAAAGGATCCACACACCCTGTAAAGTCAGTTTATTTTATATTTCTATGCAAATGTTAGAATGTCATTGACAGCTTAATTGAATATAATCACCTGTCAATCATTTCCAGCTGTAATTAAACACTTACATTAGGTTTGCTTTGTTTATATAGTTTATATGCATCACTGATAATATTATTGTTTTTCCTTATACTTCGGATCACTTTATTTTGTCCAGTAACCATCTTCCCACATTCATTACACCCACACCTCCACCAGTTTTTTTTTCAGGCATAACCTATACTTTCTCCCTCTCTTTCCTCCATTACGCACTTCTCCCTTTCTCTACCAGTGTTCACTCTGCTTAAAACTCTACTATACCACCAAGGTCAGCAGTACATCAGATGCACACAAATCCTTAAAAACCTTCAACTCCCTACTCTGTCCTCCTTGCCTTCCATCCAAATCCTCTTTATTAGCAGACAATTTTGCAGATTTCTTCACAGGACAAACCACAGGCATCAGCAACCAGTTCTCTCCATTCTAAACCACACGACACAAATAATCTACACTCAAAACTCTACTCTCATCTTTCTCTGTGCTTAGCGAGGCTGAGGTCTCCAAACTTTTCCAGCAACCTCACTATCTGCTCCCTGACTCAATCCCCTCCTATCTTTGTAACCTCAGTTCCCTGAGAAAGGGAACGAGACACTGCGTCTTGCTGCCATGCATCACGGATGCCTGTCTACGTCTCCTTCAGACAGAAAAGCTGATGACACGCTCTACAGGTGCCCTAAAATATTCACAGGTGCACCTGATACGCAGCAAGCACTGCTGTTGGCCAATTAGATTGTCATGATTAGACATGAAATTCAGGTATAAATCAAATGAGATGACAGGCAATTATTCAGTTAATTTCTAAAAATGTTTAATAAACAGAAGACTTTTCTGAAAGATGTTCTGGCACTTACTTGGCATAAGCTTTCTCCAGTAAGGCAGGCCAAAACTCATTAGGTGTTTTTGAACACACAAAAATAAGTTTGTTATTAATTGTTGGAAGTTGGTCATCAATGACAACATCAATCCATTTCCCAAACCGCCAGAACTGTGCAGTAAATGAAACACAGAAATATATATAATATATATTTATAAAGTTTTGACAAGAAATTATAATATGATGTAAGAGAAACAAAGATGCTCACCTTAAAATGGAATATTCCTGCATAATCCTTGCTGAATGACTGTTTAGATGGAATGACATTGTCCATAATTTCCTTCTGACAGCTAAGGGCCCCAATTGAGGCCAAAAACCAGCAGTTTCCTAAATACAAATAAGAATTTGCTTATTTACATTAAAAATAATTTACACAATACATTAAACTGTTCAGGTCTTATCTAAATATGTATCTTTATTTATCATTTTCATCTTATATTGGGCATACATCATGGTTTAAGTTCACATAACTAGAGAACTTAGTTCATACTGTATTGTACAAAAGTGTCTATAGTATTATATTAGTCTGACAATAAGTTCAAATTTACCTAAAGATCCCTGGGCATAGTCAAACCTGGACACTCCATCTACAACAAGACAAGGCTTGGACACAATTTCCTAATAATGAAGAGGGACAGCATTTACTTTTATGATAGGCAGCCAGCCTGTGATTGGTCAAATGCACAAAACATTAAACTACATGAAAACAAACTATGACTTGGCCACTTGTCCAGGATGCTATCCTGCCTTCGGCCCAGGTTTGGGATGTGTTCAAGTAAGGCAGATAAAAAAATTTAATCAAGAAACTGGAATGCAGGATAACTTGTGAAACACACAAAAATCTTATCTAAAGCAGGGAGTGTAAATACACACAAGTAAATGAGGGAACTAAACTAGAAAGAGGTGGGGCTAATCAATAACTAAGGAAACAGACAAGAACTCAATGAAAAACTGTGGTAACTAAACGGGAGGTACTAAACTGATCATTGACTAAATTAACAGGAAACAAAAATCTGGAACAGAAGCTAGAACACAAGGAGACTGACATTCCTGTTCTATGTGCAAATGTGAAAGTGGAAAGTGCTTAGTTGTGTAGTTGGTTAGTGGATATTGTTCCTCTTAACTTTGAATTTTATGCTTTAATTGCTGCAGGCCGATTTATTTTTCCAATACAATACAATGACTTCCAAATAGATAACTGACATCACAAGCTCTACTTTCTTTGCCTGCCAGTTTAGCCTTTCGCTTATAACAGCTGCTGAGGGATGTGTTTGTATCAGTGAAAATTTTATTTTTGCATTTTGTTCATCATATCCAGTTAGTTAATACATTCACAGGGTGGGACCCAATGATATTACATTGACATTCACTGGTTTCACTACAGATGAGTGACAAGTAATCTATATCCAATGGACAAAGAGCTGAGTCTTTTGATGCCATAAATGTCATAAATGGCGAACTAGTGTATATGGACAGCCTTCAAGGCAGAAGACATAGACAATTACCTGCTCTGCTGGCCCTGGGTTTGTTAGTAAGTAATGTAATATGGAAAAAAAAGGAAACTTTTGGTCTGTATTTGCATACCTCCACACACTGTTTTGGAGGAGGCGTGGCTTGGGGAGCGCTTTGAAGGGAGGGTGGGATCTTATGCTTCAAAACTAGCTTTCTATTGCTACCTTCTCCAAAACTATTCACCATACCTTTAATGAGGATTATTCTAAATCTCTATAAAAAAATGAAAAAATACTTTCGGAACCAAGACCACTCAAAAATTGGCACTGTTGCATTCTCTTTACTTACAAATGGTCTCTTCCATTTAACTAGGGCCATTTTCTCATCAGACAACATCCCTTTGCCAATAGAGCTGCTATCTGAAGGGAACAACTCATCGTTGTACTGCATGTTTTTGAAGAGAAGGTTTTGCTGCAACTTCTGATAGTCTTGATTTAGGAACTTCAATGGGTTGGTTGGAGAACCCATGTCATCTTCATGCATTTTGTACATACCAGGGAGAGGCATTTTTATTTTGCTTTCCGCTTTCCTGAAGACAAACAAATGTATTCGCACAATCAGATAATCTGTCCTAGTACACCATCTCTGTGGCTGAGGTGTCTGTTACTACAGAAGAATCATTAAAACAGTTTACGCCTACTTGGTGGGAGTGGTATTTGATGGCAAAACAGGATTTTAGGTCTACGCTACCCACAAAAACAGTAACAATTAATAAGATACCCTATTAAACTGAAATACACACTTCATTAGCTGTAACAACAAAACAGTAATGATAAAGAAATGAACAAGGAAATAATTATGCAAATCCAGTAATACACACCACAATAAACAATAGGCAGTTCTACAACAATCCAAATGACGCAATTTTAAATTATAGAAATGAAAAACTATCTGTCTGGCGGAGTATTTAATTAGATTTTTATAGTGCCCTTCTCAATGCACGTCATTTTAAAGCATCGTAAGCATTTCAGTACAATGTTTTCAGTTCCTCCTTACTAAACAGTTCTATTGACAACGTTGAGAAAATTATGCCTTAATTTATGCCTGTTATACAGTAAACACAATTAAATATTCAGAGTTACATTTACATATGCAATATTTATTCAGACTCTGCATAATTATTTCCTGTTTGGCTCCACATTAAACTTTCTGCCATTCTTAAAAATGGAAAAGATATTTATAAAATACTTCACCTTCGAGGATCTGATAAATTAATTTGATTCTGTTCCCCTTCAAGAGAGTAATAATTTTCTTACTGTGTGTCTGGTTCTATACTGTTTTGTCCTGCTCCGAGCTTCTTTCAAGGCACTTACAGAAGCTCCACCTTGTCCACTTATACACGCCTGTGTATGCAATGACGCATGTCATTGTCTGAAGAAACTTCAAATTCTTCACACCCATTAAATTTCACGGTATAGGAAAACAAAAATGGTTTGTCTGTCTCAGCCTATACTATGACACACATTGGTATGCATTCAACTGCCAGGCCAGTTCTATTTCTTGTCTTGTGGGTATACTTCATGTCTTGTGTGTATACATTTTCATGTGGCATGTTTGGTTATTTTGCTGCTCTCCCATATATGTAATATTTACATAAAAAATACCATGACTACAATATCAGTGTACCTACAGATTGTCTGTGAAGCATCCATACTTCCAAACATCATCATTTCAACATCTACAATGAGTCATTAAAATTACAGAATAGATGAAATTACCTCATCAAGCATTATAAAATGTTATATGCCACTAACATCATAACAAATAACATTACTTTGGGAAAAAATATTCACTTTATAGAATCTGTAGCATTCAAACATAAACTTTAATATAATAATATAATTAATATAAACATAAAACTTTATAAGCATATTTAACTAACCACAATAATCAATCAGTATTATCAACCCCAACTTTTCATATACAGGAGCAGCTTAAATAAGTAGAAAAACAGAAAGACAATACATAATGCAGCTTTCTAAAGAAGTGTGGACACATTTAAATTGTGTTCAGAATACAGTTTAAAGATTTAAATACATCATAGTCGGGACATTGTGAGACCAGGATCTGACAAACATAAAGTGTTATCATGTGTTTAAGTCTCTAAAAATACATGTCATTTGCCAAGGAAAGATTGAAAACATTGACCTTCTAAACATTAACATGCTCTCTCTGAAAGTGTTTATCAGCAGCCATACATAACCAGCAGACCTACACAATACAATCGGTACCCATATCCTGAACGGAGGATAAAACAGGAATGGAAGCTGTCAGTTCACACAGAATGTTGTATAAAAAACACATATATAATATATATTGTATATAATGTTTTCTTCCAAACAAGCCACCCCTTACGATGTGCTTGTTGTGCATTTTGTCTAGAAAAACATAAATCAAAGCCAGGACCATATATGTTGTGAGGTCAGTCTCTCAATTGTTTTCGCTCAGATTTCTGTCCTGTTCAGATTGCCAAACAGAGATGTGTCTAAAGTCATAATTGTGGGATGTATAGTTTCACAGTTGGTGGTGTGTAATAATTTTCCTCTTAATGTGTTGCGCTCAGTTTTACTGTAACTTTCTGCCACATTTAGGCTCCGCCCACAAAACACGTCACCCCTGTTTACAAACACCAAAACGATCTTCTAAATTTTGTACATACATTTACTTAAATTAAATTTCAAAAATATTTTATTAACTGGCGATGTTACTTATTCTTTGTCACAATGCTCTCCTCCAATCATTTTAATCAACATTATATAAATTATTCACATTGCATTGAGGGTTTTTGTGGCTGTCAAGTTTAGATTCTTTTCTGCGACTCTAATTAACGTTTCAACTCGGTTCTACGAGAAAAGCTTTTTTAATGAACACGCAAAATATTAGGATAAAAATACAAAATGACAAAATGCCATAAAGCTGAGAAAAAGATTGTATTTACAAAAAACAATCTATGTAATATTTTAGATATAAAACAAAAACATTGAAGCAGAGATGAAATGTACACTTTTATGTATAGAAACGGATCTATTTATCAGAAAGCATTCACAAGAATGATTCGCGAATCTGACGTCATTACGTAAGCGCGCTCGTGAGCTGCGTACGAGGAACCAAAGATGGCGACCGAAGAGAGTTCTGAAGATTATTTTGTTAGAGAAATAGAGAAAAATGACGGATCTGTTTTGAGAGTGTTTCAGTGCAGCAAAGGGGACGTGGGTTGTGTAGTGTGGGACGCAGCTATCGTTTTATCAAAATATCTGGAATCGCAACAGTTCTACAATATTCAGTCTGATGCAAGTACATGGTCCGCTAAAAACATCATTGAACTGGGCGCAGGGACGGGAGTTGTGGGTCTCGTGGCTGCCACTCTGGGGTGAGTATTGATAGTGAACTGTTTAATAAAGTCTATAAAGTCTTATTTACACTATAAAGCGTGTAAATAAGTAAATGGGTGAAGACTCTTAAAAGTTGTAGGATGTTAGTTGTTTTGTTTTTGCTTGTGTAATCATTACAGATTGTTTAGCTTGAAGTTTGAGACTGGATTTCATGCTGAATAATGTGCACCTGCAGGGCTAATGTCACAGTGACAGATCTGGAAGACCTGCAGCCTCTGCTACAACTGAACATCAGGAAAAATCAGAGACTCATCCGCACAGGCTCCATCACAGCCAAGGTATTGAAATGGTTTGTACTAACTTTCATCCTACCGGGTCCTTTGAGTAAAGTCAGATTGTCATAATTGGAAGGACTTTTGCTTGGAGATCTTTCTGATCATTACATACTAATATTTTGTCTGCTCAGGGGCTTAGAAACGTTTCACATTATAAATCTAATCGGCATAAAAAGGTTTCTTTGACTCAGCAGCACTTAAATTGTGGCAGGAGTAGCTTTTAATAAATTTTAAAAAGTTTGATATGCCCATAGGGTTAGATATTTCACCAATCATAACCCAAACATGAGTCACATACTCTTTTTTTATTACCTGTTTTTATTATTAGTTTGTATTATAAATGCCTTCTTTTTAAAAGGGGAGAAAATGTGCAAGGTTTTCTACCTCATCCTCATTATATTCTGATGGCTGACTGTATCTACTATGAGCAGGTATATAACAGAACAATCATTTTTTCATTTTACATATTTCTTTATGTCAAAAATACATAAAATAGTGTTGTTACCCATATCTTATTATTAACTTTAGAGTACAGGCTACTCGTACAAGGATTAACTTCTGCAGTTTTTATATCACAGTCTGTAGAGCCTCTAGTGGAGACTCTGAAAGCCCTGGCTGGGCCTGAGACATGCATCATCTGTTGCTATGAGCAGCGCACAGTTGGCGTCAATCCTGAGATAGAAAAGAGATTCTTTGAGGTAAGAGATCTAAACCTGAAAGTGTATGTACACTTATATATGTACTATATTTGAATGTATGTTTTTTTTGAAAGAGTCAATGGAAATGACTTGCAAGGCTAAATATCCTGTTTTCCTCCTCCATGAAACAGCTTCTTCTTCAAGAGTTCCAGTCAGAAGAGATCCCACCTGAGAAACAAGACCCAGAGTTTAGCAGTCCTGACATTCGCCTGCTCCATCTTCGGCGAAGAGTTATCTAAAGAGCTCATGCTATTATTTTTTTTTTTGATTAAGTTAATTTGTCATAGAAATGTTGTGTGGGTCGTAACTGAATCACAATATCACCCTATTTTAATGTTTACCTTTTGTAAATCCAAACTGTTTAACTAGCCTTGTTTAAATGTGTTTGTTATGTGGTTTGGGGTAGGTAGGGCCTCAGTTTAATCTCAGACCTTGTCAGACAATCAAGTTTAAGTCAATGTTTGTGTGTATACATATGCACAGAAATTTACATGGCATAAATTGTAATTAAATGTTGTGCATATATATAACAGTTTGCCCAGTTCAATAACAGTTTTTAGTTTTATTACAAACATTGTCATGTTAAACTAAGTGTGATATGTTAACAAACACTGACTAAAGTTAACTGAAAACCATTTCGTTAATACCAATTATTTAAATACCTTAGAAAAGGAAATAAATGCTCTGTTTCATTGTTGCTATCACCTGATCTTGTCCTTTGAGTTTACTAAAGTGCAGTTGTACAAATAGGGATATTCTGTGTAAGATGTTAGGTTGTGTGGAATTCCTCAGCTGAACAGTTAAATCAATGTCTTGTGAAGATCAAGTAGTGTGACAATGCTGGATTACATCTTGTTCCTTTAAATTACAAGATTTGTATAATTCAATTAAAATGCTAATATCTGAGAATGCCAACCCAGAGACACTTGAGTTAAAGATTGTGACAATTATTAGATGGCTTTACCAGGTTATAATGAAGTCCATGACAACCAGGTCTGACTGACCTTTTGTCTAATTGACACCCCTTCTTTAGTGATTTACAATGCACAAAATACAAAAAACAATTTGAAGAAGATTAGATGGTCTTTGGGCTAGTTAATCCCAAGGTGTGACTGTGATTGTTGACATTGAAGTATGTGCATATATAAATATGTTCATAGTTCAAATGATATGTGGCAGAATTCTTGGCAGGTGTTATGCAATTTTGGAGGTGGGAGGTATTTGGAAGTCTCTTTATGCAATGGCATGTCTGTGCAGTGACGTTTGTGAAAAACAAAACACTTCACACAGCACACACTTCCTGAATGCAACAAATCTGCCTGAACATGGAATTCTAAAGTCTAGGGCAGAAAAAGCGCGAATAAGTCCAGACCAGTACGATAAGACTGCTCATTTAGGTGGACTTCCAGTGTTTGCATTGTATTGTTAAAGGTAAAGTATCTCATCAATTTATTTGAATACTTTAATTTATCTGTAATTAGATTTTATTTTTAGAGCAGCTATCAAAATGTCAAAACAAAGGAAGATAACACTCCCAAACAAGTCAAACAAGAGTGCAGTCCAGTGTTACAATTCTTTAAAAGCAAGCAGCACAGCTTAACATTAAAATCAAGAATTAAGAGTTAAAGCATTCTTCTGTTTTATATAGATTTTATGATTTTTATGTGTCAGTTTCAATATGTGAGATGTGATGCCTTTATCAGTTTATCTCTGTATATTTGTCTTTAAAAAAAAAATAATTTCAGTGAAAAATGCCTGCATCTCGTGTGAACAAAAAACTCCGTAATGAACAGACTACAGGAGAAGAAATTAACTCTCTCAGTCTTCCTGTGAAATTCTTGGATCAGAACTACCAGGAGTTACACCAGAACTGCCAAATCAATAAGAAGAGATATGTTGATGACAAATTCCCTCCAGACAGCAGCTCCATTGATCCATGGCAGAAGCTTGATTTAAATCTGGACAACATTGAGTGGTTAAGACCATCAGTAAGTTACCTGTACTGAATTTCCATTTTAATGACCTTCACAAACAGTGCAAATTAAATATAGACTAATGGTAATTATACAATGTTCTTCTGCAAGACTGCAGTTAAGGAAATAAAAGGCATTATTGCTTTAAAGAATCTAAAAATGTTTTGTTGAAAATAATCTGCCATGGAAGTGTTGAAAAAATCTTGCTTCTACTGAGGAACGTATCTTCTAATACATCTTGTCTGAACAGGTTTGCTGTAACATTTCCCAGCCATCTTATATGTGGCTGTGGCAAAGCATCTCCAGTTATATCAGCAGAGATATAAATCACGTTTCACAGCAAGTCAAGTCACGCAATGTTTTATGTTATAGTTCTTTTCATCATACATTTTCAGGTTCAAAGAATCTTTGCAGAAAACTGTTCTGTAGTGTTTAAAGGCATATTAACACAGAGTTTTATGTTGTGCAGAAGTGACATGTATTTACACAGCAATTGTAGTTGCATAAATAATATTATGATATTAACGTTTAAAATATAAATTAGAATATAGAAATGAATTATATGGAATTCATTTATGCAATATATGCCCTGTCATGACAACAGCACAATTTAAGGCTGCACACATGCTGAATTTTATTTACACATTAATGCCGCATCAGAACTGCTTGTGTCTACACAGAGTTTGAAGCAGGCACAGAGTAACCTTTACATGTCTCTGCTGAGTAGTTTCAATTCAAAACTTAATTGGAGGACTAAAGGGTTAGTTCACCCAAAAATGGATTATGATTGCATATGAAAGGGTTTGATGAAAACCAAAACTGAAATATAATCCATTATTTTATGAAGGTCTTGACCTGTGCCGTTTCTATCTGTATGAGAGTGCATGCAAACAATGGAGTTCAAATTTCGATTTATTGCTATAAAAACTAGAAACAGCTATATCCACAGCATCTGTACAGAAACAGGAATGCGACAGAAATAAAAATGGCTGAAGACTTTCATATCCAAGAGGATGCATTTTCATATTTATGATCATCAAAATTCTGATTTATTTATAAAAATACTGATACTGATTTATTCCCTCTTTTAAGAAAATAGTGACAGACCCTGAGCTCATTGTAAAGGGGGTTTCCAGATTTGACTATTCACAAGGAAGCTATTTAGGTATGCATGTATGTGTTTATGTATTTAACTTTTAGGCATGTACTTTTCAGCGACCACTAACTACATAGTGGCACTTTACCAAAAGATTTTTTGTGAGTAGAAATATATTTAAAAAACATGATATTAAAGTTTCACTGTTAATAATTATAACCTAAGAGTTTAATATAATTTTGCAGTTACTTTCTCTTTAAAACTGTGATTTTTAAATATTCTGTTATGTTAAAATATCCAGCTCATCCATTGTGTTTGTTTTTGTTTTAGGGAACTGCTGGTTTCTTGCTTCAGTTGGGGCTTTAACCTTTCAAAACGATATCTTAAACCAGGTCATACCAGCTGACCAGTCATTCAGTAAAAACTATGCAGGGATATTTCACTTCAGAGTAAGTGCCTACCAGAGTAAGTAACAATTGCCTTCTAAATATATAGGAAACTGGAGTGAGTTCTCACACCTGGTCTAGGGAAGTTGTCAGTCAGGTGAATAAGTGAACACAATGAAGTCACACTGGGTTAGTGACAAATGTCAACAATATAATGGAAGTAGAATATAAGGTTGAAGAATGTTGTCAGGACAGGGGGTAATTTCATAAAGATGCTAATAATTCTTGGGCATGCTTGCACATTCCTTTTTAACAAAATAGTTAGAAATCCTAGCTGTGAGTGTATTCAGTTAAAAAATTAAAGTACCTTGTGAAATATTCACTGGAGTAAAAACAGTACATATACATTTGGAAGACACTTTTATCCAAAGCAACTTACAGTACATTTAAGTTATAGATTTTGTCAGTGCTTGTGTTCCCTGGAAATCAAACCCACAACCTTTGCATTGCTAACACAATGCTCTACCAACTTCACTACAGGAACACAAAGCATGAAAAAGTATGACAACTAGCCCCAGTCTTCTCTACATTTTAAAGTAATTTGATCAGTCTTCAAGTCCAAAACTGAATTTTTATAATCTCACTGTGATTTAATTGTATGATAAATTGCTGTTCCAGTTCTGGCGGTTTGGGAAATGGATTGATGTTGTTATTGATGACAAACTGCCAACAACTGATGGCAAGCTCATTTTTGTTCATTCAAAAACATCAAATGAGTTTTGGCCTGCCTTGCTGGAGAAAGCTTATGCCAAGTAGGTGCCTGTCCCCTACATTCTTCATTGTTTCATTCTTCAATAATTCATTGTAGTAAAAATGATTCATTACAGTAATTATTTTATTTATATTTTTTATTTATTTTTACATCGACGCATTGCTGTACTGAATTGAAACCTCACTGAACATATTGACCTTTATTGTACACATTATCTGTTACATGATAGACAGAAATATTTAGGTTTTATGTGATAACAGTGATCTTTATGTGATAACAGTGAAGAATCTTTTAGGAATTTAGGTAATTGAATGTAAAGCATGTTTGGTTTGTCTGCACATCACTTCCTTTTTAGCATGTATTTGACATGAATGACATGAAGTAGGATGAATTTTACAGGGTGTGTGGCTCCTATGCTGACATGCATGCTGGTTTGGTGTCAGAGGGTCTTATGGACTTCACTGGTGGGGTGCATTTGTACTTTCAACTGAAAACAGTTAACACTGATTTGTGGGACCTGATGGATCGGGCAGAGAAAGCAAATGCCCTGATGGGCTGCAGCACTTCTGCAGGGGTAAGCAGAGACCTCATCCTGAACCTGTTGTTGCAGTAAAATAGTGAGATATTGTCAGTGTGTTAAACTAAAACTGCTGGAAGTATTTTGTTAGGTTTTATGAATTAATATAAATCACAGTAGGGAAATAAGTTGTTGACAAAATACAATGTAAGATGCAAGGAACAATGAAGAACATTAATTATACATAAATCCATCTGTTTCCTGATACATAGGTAACCTCATAGTATTAATGATAAAATATATCTGTTTTTTTATATAAGAAAACATCTGCAAACACAGTATTACCCAATGGCATAGTGGAGGGCCATGCATATACAGTGACAGGGGTTGCCAAGGTAAGTCTACACAAATTCCAGGCTCAGCTTTACAGTGGTTTCTGATTATATTTTATAACAGGCTCTTCAAGACCAGTATAAGGGAAATGTTGTTTCACACATTTCTTTCACACAATTCAAAAAACACTGCCTTGAAATACATGGATTTTCTTCATGTGTCTTACAGGTAACATACCAAGGGAAACCAGTAAAGCTGGTGAGGGTGTTGAACCCATGGGGTCACGGTGAGTGGAGTGGTGCATGGAGTGACAGGTAAGTGTGTTTCTGCAGACTAAGTGTAATTCATTCATTTTTTTATTTGTATTAATAAATAATTCACAAAATCTTAATATTTGAGAGTTGTTTATTTAATCGTTATACCCATTTAAAATTGCCTTTTGTTTTCCTCAGCTTCAAACATATTGATCAAGTATCTTCCTTTTTACAATTATAGTGTCCCCTCACCCTCAGTAGCAGCTCCCTCTAAAAAGCCAAACATGGTTCCAAGCTGTGGTGTACTAAAAGCTATTATGACCCATTTAATTCCATATCCAAAATTTTCTGTTGCAACAGGAAATATGTTAACCAAGTTAACTGACTGTAGTTTAAGACATGTCCAAAGTGAGCTTAAATGACAGAATTAATTGCCGCGTAATTTCTATCGCGTAATGATAGAAAAATTATTGCGTTTCAGAAATTGTGATTTGTACTGGCAAAATGAAACACAATGAGCAACTTTTCAAAAATAAGTTCCCCTTTTTTACATTTTCCATCAAAACAAAATATACCCTTTTTTATATTTTCCATCAAAATCTTGAGAGCAAAAAAAAAAATTCATGGAGTTTTAAAACAAATCAAAGATTTAGGAAGATACTCCTCTCAGAAAACGTATATACAGATCATTTTAGATATATAGGTTTAATGAATGACTTAATTTGCCAGCATACGTCACATTTTTTTTATATTCAAAGTTTACTATAAGAACTACAACCTACCAGAGAGGGTAGACTCAGATGTTTGGTTAGGGTTAAAAATTAGGGTGGGAGTCAGTGCATGCTCTTATATGACACAGCTCAGTATCCATTTTGGCATTTAGCAGATATCCACAAGTGTTCTTTCAATACTCCAATCTGTTTCTCTGTCTACCTGGATAACTTTCAGATCCTCATTGTGGAAGAAAGTGAGTGGAAAGGACAGATCCATGTGTCAATCACTGGCCAATGACGGGGAGTTCTGGTGGGCATTAACTATCATTTCAGATATGACCTCTTGCCACATTAAGCTTAAATTATGTGTTGCCACTGACATATTTTTTTCTGTAGGATGTCAATGGAGGATTTCACCAAAAGCTATGAAGACCTTGACATCTGCTGTGGGCGCCCTGATTTTCTGGGTGGTTCGTCTAAATGCAACTGGACATCCATTTGTTATAATGGCAGCTGGGAAGCTGGAACTACAGCTGGTGGATGCATTAATAATAGAGGTGGCTAATATCAATATGCTCAGTCAGTTCTGACTGGGTTGAAGTAAATGAAATGTTCAGCACCTAATGGCAAAAGATCATGTAATCAGAATCCCTGTGAAATCAACACGGGTAGCTTTTAGCCCATCCCTGTTATTTTTGATACTATAAATATACACTGGTAAATGGAACAGAAATACTAAAATTTTGAAAACTAATGAGCATATCCCAATTTTATAATGATGTCTCTCTCTCTCTCTCTCTCTCTCTCTCTCTCTCTCTCTCTCTCTCTCTCTCTCTTAATATATATATATATATATATATATATATATATATATATATATATATATATATATATGTGTGTGTGTGTGTGTGTGTGTGTTTGGTTGATGTGTTGTAGAAACATTCTGGACAAACCCACAGTTTCGGGTGAGGATTGAGGAGCTTGATGAGGAATGTGCTGGTGGGCCGTGCCCTGAAAACATACTGGTGACCCTTATGCAGATCAACAGAGAGAGACACAGAAGTCGTGTTTCCAACCGTTCTATTGGCTTCTGTGTTTTTGCGGTCAGTGTTAATAAATAAAGAGTCTAATGGATCTGTGAAGGTCACACAATACAGATTTTTTAATTTTTAAAATATTCACAAATATATGTAAAAAATAAATTTTTTTCCCCTGTTTTTATAGATACCACCAGAGGTAAGTATATACTTATATTATATACTTCCAAGTTATTATTCTGATAAGTTTTACATAATTACTTTTTCATTGAATAAATATGTTTGTACAACAGATTGCTTGAGTACAGGTTTTAATTTCTTTCTCCTTTAGATGAAAGATGAGACTGGGAAATTCCCGGCAAAGTTCTTTACTCGTAAACGTCCTGTGGCAGATACTGGAAACTTCATTAATGCAAGAGAAGTGATTAGCTTCTTCAGGCTTGAACCAGGAGAGTACATCATCATCCCATCCACTTACAGACCTAATGAAAGCGCAACATTTATGTTGTCCATTTACTCAAAAAGTGAATCTCATAAGAGAAACAGGAGACGAGTGATGACATATGTATGAGGTCATTAGGAATGGCCAATAAATGGGACTCTAAAAATACACAATACTGAACTAAGATCTAAGTCAAATTAAATTCTTTTTGCTTCATGTGCCATATACATTGTCTGGGGCTTAACCTTTTTTTTGGTTGCTTATTTGTTCACTTGTATTAGGGTAAATCTGACCAAGTTTGTCAGGAAGAAAACACTAAAGCTTGTTAAAAAATGTTCTGGTCATATTTTATGTAATCTTTAATAGCCAGATCTTTGACTGAGACAAATTTAATGCCTTATGTAGCTTAAACTGATAAAGAACCACCAACTTAGGCAGGAAGAGCTGTCTAAATGACAAGCTGTCAGTCACTGTTTACATGCTGTTTAAGGGCAGAATTATGAAATATACCAGAGCAACAATGTCAACTTGTTTTACATTTCTATAAACATTAACATTTTTTTAAATATAATATTATTATATAGTATTAGTATTAGTATTAGTATTAGTATTAGTATAGTATAGTATTATTAGAAATATTAAATTCTAATATTCCTAAAATGAGCTTCTTTTTTCTTTATGCAGAATCTAATTTGATTTTGAGGTATTGTTAGAACAACCCATTTGGAGCAACCCAGTATAAGGGACTTAACCACCCTAGTTTATAGAACAAACTGTGGTTTACTAGCCTATATGTTTAACCACTCAAAATGTATTCAGACTAACTGAACTGTGATGGTTATATATGTTTATTTTTCTTTTGTTATATTTTACTTATATGTAATATCTACATTTGTGAGCTGTGAAACCATGTTGCCAAATTAATTTGTTAGGTTTTTGAGGTTCTGTTAGTCACGTTGTATCTTTGTTTGACTTGGTTGTGTAGTGAGAAGTTTATAGAGGTAACATAAAGAAACCTCACTTTACATTTAAATGTCATTCCACGTGTTGACGAAGGTTGCTCGTGAAACTATACAAACTAATAAAACAAACTGGCAAAGTAACAGACATTCTAAATTAATGAGGCTTGCAGACTTCTAAGTGAAAGTTTATTTGTCACACATATAAAACTACACTACTGTTCTATCCATTAGTGTTATTTGATGGTTTTGATGAGTGTAATAATATTCTAAAATGTAGGAATATATATTATATATATATATATATATATATATATATATATATTAATCATTAATAGCTGTTCTAGGATCTGACCCTATAATAACACTGCACTGTTACCTTACAGAAGAGGGCAGTATAACAAAACAAAAAAACAGTTCTAACACAAAAAATCATCGCACTGCACTCTGTCACTGCATGTTTAGCATGTTTTCATATTTTTATTCTTGAACACTTTTGGCACATCAGTGTTTTATCTAATACAATAAACACAATATTTAATTGTTTTATAGGTAGTAGAGCACATACGTTTATAACACTGTTTCACACTCAGTGAAGTTGTCTGGATTAGCCCTATACTTGACACCACTTTAGAAAGTCTGACCTTCAGATGACCCTGTGAGTTTAAGTATCGTAATCTAAGTGACCTCTGACCTCTCAGTAGACTCAAACACAAAAAGCAGGACATTTCTCTGAATGAGGTTTAAGCTCTGTCTGGTTAGCATATAACAGTTAGACCCTGGTAGTGGACTGCATGATCTGACTGCAAAAAAACATGTTTCACAGTCATTCACAGGTGGGTATGGGCAATGCATGGTATCAAGGGTGGCTGCAATTTTTTTGTACACATTTCACAACAAACAACTCTGGACTTGAAGATGAGCCTTCAGAAGCTACACACTCATGCCACCACCAACAACACTCAGCTGCAAGGCAGCTGCAGTTTAAATATTCTCTCCGCCCATCATCCAATCAGAACAGGACATTGATTATTGAAGTCAGGTGTTAATACTTGTTCTGTGATAACAAGAAGAGAGTGAAAGAGAGAGACACATACAAAACAAAACATCTTGGGCACAACAAATCCTTTATGGCTCTGGATGTAACAAGATGAATTGCCTGGTTCAGAATGCGCTACACCAGAATAACCACTGAACCCTCAGGGTCTTAGTAGGCCATCAGCTGTTCCTAATGGCTCTTTCTGCACACTGCAGAGGTCTGCCAGGTCATGATGTCTGCTGAGGTTAAACCCTATTAAAGGACCAGGAGGAGCCATCTGTGCTGTGTCACTGTAGCTTATTTCAATACAATCCTGTTACATATTCTTTCAGGTTTTAAGGCTCATGTTGATGCTGTACATAATCTGTAAAATCACTGAAACATAATTAATTGAAACTTAATTCAAAACTCAAAAATCTAACAAATTTTCACTGACTACTAGCTGATAACTGATGTTCTGTTATATACATTCACATTTCACATACAACAAAATGCAATACAATCTTAGAACATGGAAGGTAAGCCTCTAATGTCTGAACACATCAAAAAATAATATAATAATCGTATGCAAGGAAGCTGTTTTTTGCAATAGAGAAGTGTTTAAAGTCATTTCCAATTCGTAAGGTGGACTTTCTATATGAAAGTGTAGTACTTTGTCCATTGAGAAAAAATAACAGACTGGTTTCTTATTGTTTTTTTTGCTGGCTAAGAGCTTTTGTGATTTAATGGAAACAAATACATCTGACTTATTGTACAAATTAGGTCACAAGTTTTCTTACTAATTACTTTATATGTGTGTGCCTATTCATATATACTGTATATATATGTGTGTATATGTATCTCCCAAATCAGACGGGTGTGTCAAATAAGAGAGATGTCAAAAATGTTCAGTGTTGGGGGTACTCCAGGATTAAGATTTGGAATCATTGCTTTAGCGTATTTATTATACTCCTTTTCTCAATGTAACCAACAGGTGGCACTGTATGGACTGCTACAGCAAAATACAGTATAACCATGTTTACAATCAAGTTGTGAAATATTACAGCCTACACCTTCCAATGTTTATTAAATAGATTCTAATATTACATTTTCTTAATATTTTACCCAGTTACATGGAATACAATATAATCCACACTGGTTTAAGGTTAGTCAGATATATTTAAAATATTATTTTTTTTACATAACTAAGTAAAAAACGTTTCTTGTAAATAGCTATGACTCAATACACAAATGATGCGTTTTTACCCAGAAGTTGCCCCACTTCCCTTATGACAGTTACTATAGGAAAAACACACTTCCTCTCTCCCTAGCTTAACTGCACAAGAAGTTCAAAGCTGCTTTATGATATAAGCCATTGATTCATTCAGTGAAAGTTCAGAGCATATCTCATCTGGACACAGCTAGCTGATGGCACTGACCTGTAAAACTGTGGCACATAGTTCATTACATATGAACTAAGGACCAGTGACTTGTGAAGGACCAGAATACACATTTATTACAATTAAAGGCCTGTGTGCACAGAGGCTGTTACAGAACTACTTGACTGTTTGGAAATATAATTTGACTTACAAAAGTATCTGTGATACCCATTCAAATACAAAATGTTATGACCTGAATATTAATAATACACATCTATGGAATGTCTGGCTTTGACGCTATGACTTCTAATGAGATTACTCCACCCAGCAGAAACAGGAACTGTGTGACATAATGTTTTACATCACAGGTCGTCTCTGCCTCTGATTGGTGGACAGTGACATCATGTGGAATAGTTTTATTCTGTTTTGCAGCAGACTAACAACTTCAGGGTATTGAGCACGCACACACACATTTACAGTGTAAAAATAATTATTGTGTATTCTGTTCAAACGTTGACATTATTCAAAACTGCCAGCTAAAGCGAATGTAACCACACCCAGTCATGCCCTTAACTCTTATAAGTCTTTAATCAACTGCAAAGGGCATTAAAACTCTACCTAAACTGATACCATTGTTGACTGTGGAGAACATCCCTTTAATGCATTGCCTTTGCTTCAGCAAACAGACAATTCAACAATTCAAGAGAACTGGGTGAAGCTGCTTAGAAATTTTATCTAACTTTGGTCAACATGATGTTGTGGGAAACTGGCATGCTGGTTATGAAAGATTTTCTAATAGCTTTGTGTGAGAAATGTAAATACTGTTGTAAAAAGCTGAGAAGTAGTCACAATTTCATGATGTCCAAATGTTTCATCCTTGTGTCCATCTATAGCTGTACAATAGTTACAGTTACAATAGTCTTTATTCACTGAAACTATTTAACTCTGAAAATAACAAATTTATTTAAGCATTATTCAAACTTTGGTGATTTATGTCAGTTATGTCAGTTTATGTCAGCTTTATGTCAATATTTTGTGGCTGAAGTGCACCATTAATTAATATGTTTTTCCTGAATTACACTTGCCCTGAGGAAAATTTTATTTCTCAGAGGTTGCTCTTTCATAGTCCAGGAGATTTGATGGAAATATCTGTTGTGTTTAAAGTATGAACTTAATCTCAGATGTTTCTCCTAAATTTGCTTAGGAGAAATAAAAACAGAAGCAAAATGATATTATATATACATTTTTTATTCAACTTAAATTTAAGTTTGAATTACAATTCTGCATCTTGCTGTACCTCCGTTTAAATTAAGGAATTCCAAACGGATAATTCAATTGATTTCTAAATGGCATACAAACCTGCAGTATAAGCACAAATAACTGGAATATATTTAAAGTGGCACAAACATGGCTGACATCAAAAAGAGCTGCCTTTCCTCTCAGGGTAGCATGTCAGGGTAGTGTGAATTACACATGCCTGTCAGTAGGTGCCCTGTGGCCATATCTAAAGCTCCTGTCACACACACACACACACACACACACACACACACACACACACACTGCTGCACTGAGCTGACATTAGGAAGTGTGCTACAACCTGTCAAAGCCTGATGCTCTGGGTGCGTGAGAGCGTGTGGGGTAGACAGTTATATTCAAACCATGAAATTTAACCCACAGTCTAAAGGAAGTGGCCGAGAGGATCCTCAAACAGCAATTCCCCAACTGTCAGTTCTGTGTCCACTTACGGCTGCTGTACTTAAACATACTATAAATCGTGAAACTGATTGATTCAACCCTTTTCTGAGAAACCTTACAGATGAGGAGACTTGCCTGCTTATTGGATTATTTTGACCACAGATTCATCAACGGCTGTGTTTACATGTACACCCATAACAATCAGAATTAGAACTTCATCAATTAAGATGTTTACATTACATGAGAAAACTGCCACATTCTTACTTGTAATTTTTCATTAATCCATTTATATCATCCATTTATACTTGTAATTTTTCAATTATCCTGGATCATGTGATTAAAACTGCAGTATTTCACATATCCTCCTGTGATTATTTAGTCCAATAATGAGCATAATTAACATAATCACAGTATTCTTATAAGCTTGAGTTTAGTCACACTATTGCCTATATCACATTGTAATCAGTAAGTGATTCTGTGGAGAAATTTTCCACCTGTAGTTTTGCTAACTCCTCACTTACATGATATGTCCACAGGGGAAATACAGCTTGGTTTCTCTTTTTTACTAGTCATTGTCAAATGACACAATTATGCTTTCTGACTGAAAAGCAAAGCATTACTGATTCTTATCTGTACAGTGGCATGTACATGGACACTTTCTAGTTGTCAAACTTGCAAAACGTCTGTAGTTAATGTGATTAAGCAACCTGTGGTTACTTATGCAAAGACATCTGTGTGAACCTGACTTCCAGCCTCTCCACCTAGTACTTAGTTAATATAATATTGATTTAGCAGACATTGTTTTTTTTACATTTAAGTTAAACAATTGAGCCAAAGTAAATTTGGAAATTGACTTCATCTACTACAGTGACTTTGAGACCAACCAGTTGATTAAAAGTAAATGCAAAAATAAAATAGCAAATAAACATTAGTTCTAAGGTCCAGTTTAATCTGATTGCAAATATCACTTGGTTTGATACTGGTTCTCATACATTTTAGTGTGGCTTAAGTGTCTGCATACTTTTGAAAGACCACTCCACCATATGTGGAAATAAATAAATTTGCAAAACAAAAGCGAGATTTAATAGCAAGTGTACTACATATTAAAGAGAGCAATACAATTTAATATAACATTGTTTGTGGTGTCCTGCATGCTAAAAAAAGAGACAATAAATCTCCAACAGAGAGCAGTTTCTCCATTCAGTGCTTGGCAGAAATGGGGTCCCTTTTCTCAAAGCAATAGCCAAAACAGCCTAGTGCTTCAATAATATTGTATTCCTTGCCAACCAATCACAACATTTTCTTTATGCATCATAGTGTCATTGCAAAGAGTCAACTCCCTTCTTCCTGTCTGTGGCTTGTATTTGAACTTGACTCTTGGTGGATGATTACTGGCTTATATGAAACAATTACTATAGAGGGGCCATAAATTCACACTTCTGCATATTTAAATATTTGGCACTTTATGGACAGAAAACAAGAACAAATAAGTAATAGTTATTGGGCGACTTATTTCTTTGCAGTGGTCATAATTTAAAACAATTTATTTGTATATTTTGCAAAACTCTTCACACACTCAAAACAACATTTCTGTTACCTTAGCATTCATGCAACACTTTTCCATTTCATGTGTTTCTCATTAGCATGAAATACTATCATGAAAAGAATCACATGCTGCTTAAATTATCTCAGTACCTGCCTTTGCATGTTGCCTAGGTTTAGTATTCTAAAGGTCTGTAATTATGACTAGGCGTGAAGGATCTAGCCCTAACTCCCCTTTGAAAAGTAACGGCTCAGTATGACTATGGCCTGCTACAAGGTTTCAGCAACTACAGATGGCTCCATTCAGTCTTCTGAACCACAACAGGAAGAGCGCTAACTATAAACCACTTCCTGTGTCAAATAAGAATGTAATGTATGGTATGTAATGTTTATGAGCAGGGCAAGACAGATACTGCTAAAACTCAAACTGACAACAGATTGTTGGCATAGGGTCACAGATAGACTTAGTAGTTGTGATGTTTTTGTAACACTTGTTGTTACTAAGTGTTAATAATTTAGGGATTTCTTTACCCACTTAATTGCTTTTTATACTTAGATTAGCATAAATACCTAGACTAGGGATTTTGAAAAAAGACATTTGTGTGAGCATACACACTTCTGTGTATACTGTTATATTTGTATATTTAAACCAGAAACCATATAAGCTTTATATAAAGCTTTTTTTATAAACCAAAGCATGCATAAAATATCAGTTCAGTTCATGACATCAGCATGTTAGACTAAACCAAGACAGGTTTGTCCTGACCAGCCCTGTGGAAGAAAGATCTGACTCAGACATACTCATACTTGAGAATAACCGTTTTGTAAGGTCGTTGTCATAGCAACGTATCAAGCAAACATTCTTTTGGGTGAGTTTGTCTTGCACACTTGAAAAATGGGTGGGTCTGCTTTTTGCTTATGGTTACACCCTGTACCAAAGTTGCCACTAAAACAAGCACTATATTACCCATGTTTGCTGACATATTGTCTCAATCAGTTTACTCAAATGTAACGATAAATGTCTATGAAATAAATACCATTATGCATTCATGCAGCTTGTTTGTTGCACTGAAAGCCTGAAATTGCATGTGGGTGTTATTATGAATAAGGGTATATGATGATCTGTAGGTGGGAGGGAACAGTCCTCTCCTAAAATAATAATAAAGAATTAGTGTTCAACTCCCACTAGTTAACAGATCTATTAATGAATAACCAGGGAGGCACCTCATTGGTTGCATAATCTATCCATCATATCAGAACAGTAAAACAACAATCTCCCCATTCCACTTTCCCATTCATCTCCTTTCCTCTCAGGAAATCCAGCAACAGAATTCCAAAAATTCCCACAGGAATGCTTTCTCCAGCCAACAATTCCCCAGCTGCAGAGCATACGTCACAGAAATTGTTGAGAACTTGTAGAGAGAATAGGAAGAAACATTTTTGTAAGTATTACTTAATGGGAGTGGTAAACCCTTCCTTATTATTCAGTTACAAAATAACTTGATCCATAATGTGACCTAGACCATAGGTAGCTTGTCCTTTTCTAAACTCCACCCCCCTTGGTTACAAAGACAAGCTTTCCAGAATATACCATGAAATTAATTACAGATTTCTGTATACTGTAAAATGTGTTTATTAGTACAAAGGAGCTAAAATTAGCTAAAATTAGCTAAATCATCTGTCATGTTTAAATATAATGCAAAATGAAGGAGCTGAAGCAATCTATGACCTGAAGCAATAGCCTATATAAATATATTTAACTGAACTTAAATTTAGTACATTAATCCATATGTCCTCCTCAGGATTTATTTAAAGAGGCAAAACAGTAAAAATGGCACATGTATTTTCTCCAAGCACCTTGTGTTACTATTAATTGCCCTGTAACAGTATTTTATCATACATTTAGATTTTTGTAAAATTTTGTTCTAACCTGCCTTTAAAAAAAGAGCAAAGCTTGTCTGATAACAGTTTTAAATGCAGGGCCTACTGAAGGACAAATTACCAGTAGTCTTCAAATAATAAAAGATAAGCAGCAAAGACCACAGAGCCTATGTGTGCATGCTGAGCTTGGAATTAGAGTTAGCTTTTAGGGGTTTGGGGGCTGTATCAAGAGACAGTGATTAGATTCTACACATCTGTAAGTGTAAATGTGATAGGTTGTTTTCCTATGCCGTCATTGCATATTGATTCTAGATTCTGCCCTTTGACCTTTCTCTCTTTCCCCTTGTGTTTCTCCCACCACTCGCTTTTCCATTTCCAGTGTAATCTGAGAATATCTGTAGCTAAGGTTCACCAGGGTCAGAGTACACAGAATGTAAACACTACAAAGAGCCACTAACAAATCTCTGTATTCAGTACACATTCTTTTTGGGTACATTTGTTTCTGTTAAATTATTAATCTGAGTATTTATCATTGTGCTTTGCTGCCAAATAAATAGGTTAATATTTCTTAAATAGATGTGTAAACTCATAATGCTTCATATACAAGTTGGGAAAATAACGTGTCGATATCTGCATTTAAAAACTGCTAGCATGGCTAGCAACACCAAAATTCTTTCTACAACCAATTGCTCATCCACATTTGATATTTTTGGTAAGGCAGCTTACAGTTTAGTGTTGTTTTGCATTAGTCTTGCTCGAGTGACTTCCAAATAATTAAAAATAATCAGGTTTAAGACACCAACAGGGAGCCCTGACAAGATAAAGACCTGAAGATGAGATTCATGAAAGTTCTCCATGAAAAACAAGGCAATCATTTAAAGTTGACTGAATTATGCTTATATGACAATTAAATATTAAGCACTGCAGTTACCAAACCTGTTCAACAGAAACTAGCATGTAGTGGCCTACAGGCAAGCTGTACAAACAATCATGTTTACTTCAACTGGGTGTTTTTTGTGTTAGATTGTGTGATAAGGGTGTCCGTGTGCTGGATACTAATATTCATAATTATGCTCTTGAACTGGTTCAATACAGGCACAACCAGTGTATTATCCCCTGTGGCACCAAACACATTAAATACCAATTTGCTTATGATTACACATTAAGTACACCCCTAATTCATCTGTTCTGGTATAGGCAAGCTCAGGCATTTTATAATTAGCTTTTTCTGACATGATCATTTTTTCTACACATGAGCCTGACTTTAATAACACACCACGGTTATGGTAGTCACGAGGTAAGTTAGCGGTTGTGATTACTCTTACAAATTCCCTCAGAATCACCCATGAGATAAATAACTTTGGTTATAAGAGTTAAAGAGCATAAAAACTAAAACCAGTTTAGAACAGGGTGAGAGATCTAAATGACTAATAGAATCTTAAAATGTGTCCAGAAAAAGCCTTATGTTTTATTGTTTCATTATAAAGAAGTTAATCAAAAATCAGAATTAAGTAACATGTAAAAATGAAATAAAAATCATGTTTTTGCACTATTAATGCGCATGCATTTTGTTTACCAGACACAGGTCCCACACAAGCTAAGCCTCATATAATCTATTCAGGGATTATAAGTCTTCTGTTCCCTATTATACATACTATAGTACTATTAATAGCATGTGTGTCATTATCTTAACACCACCATGAGCAGCAATGGAGCTACACAAGCACCACCTAACCTCCCACAGCCAGGCCCCACAACACACTGACCACTTCCCGTTACAGATCACCATGAGATCAGCTCTGCACTAACACTTCCTGAGCATGCAACAAACACACCCATTTCTCCACCGAGCATGTGCTGGAGAAACTGCTGACTTGAAAATACAGAGAAACATTTGTTACTGAAGTTTTGTCCTCATTTTTAATAGTTTAAATAGAGTATAGAATAAACAGAGTCATGTTAATAATAGAGACTGAGCACAATTATATAAACATTATTAGCCAATCAGGTTTGAGATGCAGAGAGGGTCATTTTAGGATGAGTGCAGGTGGTTAGAATACAACACCCCTCATTTGGACCTCAAAAGGGAAATGAAACTGTCAAATGCGTAGTTTGGAAAGACATTGTCACAGTTCCTCATGACATTAAACACCATTATTCCATCAGAAAAAATGTAACGCTGATGTTTACACGCAAACATTTCTGTCCTCATTAACTGTGCATTGAGGGTGTTCACCCATGTCCCCTTATTGAGCTGATCAAGCATACAAAGCACCTGTTGTCTTCCATACACACACCTACTCAGCATTCACAAACACTGACATATGCCACCACATCTATTTATGCCTTGCTTTCAATATCAAATACATGCATCCTTGGTTTTTGCACAAGGCTTTGGTTAAAACATCACAAAAAGAGAATGAGATCCTCTATGAAAACAGTTTGTGACACTCACCTGGCTTGTGATTTAAACAGTTCTAACCTTTTAAATGTGACAAACATACAAAAGTTTGTATTGTGTTAACTGCTTGCTGGCAGGTCTCAACTAGTTGGACAACAACAGTAGCAGTAACATTCATCCCTTAGGAATGGTTAACAAAGAATAGAGTTTTCAGCATCTGTCACTTTAAAACAGTAAGGAAAACACCAGAATTTCAGTTTCACAAATTCTTCTTCACATACCAACTTAAAAAAAACAGCAATCATCTCATATCCGGCAATACGAGTGGCTGATGTGGTTTTGAATGATTTGAATACTGTCATGTTGAGTGGGAAAGAAGAAACAGTTGCTGGTTTAACAATCATTCAACATGGCGCGCAAAACACCAGAGCAACAAGTGAACACAGCACTTGTTATTAACAGCTGTGTCAGCAAGAGCAGCAGTTGTGCCGCACAGCACCGGCCACCCGTTACACAGCACAACAGTTTAGCAGCTGTGCAGCTTTTAGAGAGCAAGTGGGAGACATCCTGTTTTTAAAGCTGGATTTACAGGGGGTGTGTAGACCTGACCTCTTTCCAACACAACACAGTGCAAATAGACCTTATTCTGGCAGATTAACTGAAATGTAAGATTTATTTACAATTAATTGAAACACTTTAGGAAGCTACTGAAAAAAAGCCAGACTGTCATCTTCCTCTTTAACAGTTTATAACTGGAATCACTCACCAAAAACCTGCCACTTCACATACGTTCCCTGTAGAACAGTGTTCCTACTCCTGTGCGCAAACACATGAGGTCAAACGTTAAACCTAACACACATTCTTTACAATCTTATCTTCCATGGATTCTGAAGTTCTTAGTGTCCCAGTTTGGAAAATATGATACTAATACACCTAGACTACCACCCCAATGACACAGTCAAAGTGAGACTAAGCTATTTTCGTGTGGGCTATCAGAACAAAAATTAAAAAGCAAATAACAGAGGGAGGAATTTCCTAGCACAGAAAAGCTCAGCATATTTTCCATTTGACTTTGGTTTGGCTTTCTTATAACGGTGGAAACTCCCATGCATCAATATCAAAAAGTCATCAAAGACAGAAGGAATTGGTCAGAATAAGAATGAACTAAAACTCTTAAAATGACTACGTTTAATTTGAAGTTACAATTACATAGCTGTTTCTGTACATGTTTTTCAAAATGATCAAAAGAAAGAGATGAAATGAACAGAATGAAACATTTCTCTCCACAATTAAAAAAAATTCAGTCCACTCTGCTGTGAGCACTACACTTAAATGAAAGTATGTAATAATCTCACATTTTATAAACATACAACTGTAAGTGATAGACAATCCGGTCAATGTGATTAGCCCAAATGGTGAAAGGGATACAAAAGGCATGGTTCAAACAGTTTCTGAAAATTACACCATTTTCAATTTTTAATTTTGGGCTATACTTCAATGCAGACAAAACCCTTTCGGTGGATTTTTAATCTTTTGAGAGCACAAGACATCACTCTGTTCGATTAAGCTGTGTGAATATAAGTTATGTCTATGGCAAGTTTTCCTTCCAGTATTACAGGAAAAGACTTTTGCATAAAATGTTCCATGGACTCATTTACATGTTGATTATCATTGGATGTCAGTGATATCATACTATGGCACTGTTTAAAACCCATTACACCACATGGCTACTTACAGTTAGTATGCTACAACCTCCTCAGCAAAACTGTGCTTTGCTACAGTAGATGCATGGACAGTTTTGATACATTGCAGTATAAAATGTCTTTAATACACTGATGTTGGAGTTAATGGGGACAAATCCACACGTTTGACTTTCAGTTCTTAAAGAAAGAAGCTCAAGAAACAACAAAGATAAAAAAAACCATATTGTCAAGGAAAAATAGACTCTTCAGGAATTCAGGAATGCTTTATCATGTTAATCCACAGCCCAAGGTGTGTGACAACTGTATGCAACAATGCACAGAAAACTAAAAGCAAGCCAAACCCATAATGTTTCAAAAACATAGGTTTGTAAAGGTCATTTCAAAACAAAAATAATTAACTATAAACCAAATTATTACGAAAATTCGTTGGAGACTTCTGATCTTCCCCATATTGAGTTCATTTGTCCTAACAGTCAGTGCCGAACGGTGTCATTAAGATTTGTAGTTAGAAGTTAACCAAGTTAAGCCTTCATACAGTCCGTCGCCGGTGGTCGCGCAGGAGGGCTGAACGTACCAGTTCCTATCTCTGATGCGTGTCAGTCCCAGCTTTTCCTGGATTTCGTGTGGCTTCATGGCGTCCGGTAGGTCTTGCTTGTTGGCGAAAATTAAAATGATGGCATCCCGCATCTCCCGGTCGTTGATAATGCGGTGGAGCTCTTGCCTGGCCTCGTCTATGCGATCTCTATCCGCACAATCCACCACGAAAATTAACCCTTGAGTGCCCGTGTAGTAATGTCGCCAGAGGGGACGGATCTTGTCCTGTCCGCCGACGTCCCACACGTTGAACTTGACGTTTTTATAGGTGACCGTCTCCACGTTGAAACCGACGGTGGGTATGGTGGTCACGGACTGGCCGAGTTTCAATTTATAAAGAATGGTGGTCTTCCCTGCGGCATCCAACCCCAGCATCAATATTCTCATTTCTTTGTTACCAAATATCTTTGACAGCATCTTCCCCATCTTGTAAACTGTTCATAAATGTTACCACCCTCAAAAAAAAGTCTAGACTAATTAGTGGACGTCTTTCTTCAAGACTTCTAATAATGTCAAGCTTGTAGGTGAACGGGGCGACAGGGTGTGTATAACGTTAGTAACTGGCCACAAAGTCTCCGTGATCAATGAAACAGACTGTGAAGGCAGCGCCAGCAGATCTGAGCTAGTGAACTACTGATTAAGCGACAGTACTGAAAACTTTCAGTAAAACACACACAATGCAAAAGGTCAAAGCTCGATTTGTTAAGCCTTTCCTCCAGTTGCGGGTGATACCCGTTTTAAAACTCCTCACTCGACAATAATCCAGGGAAACGGGACAAGAGCAGCGCTTAAATGTATATTTTAGTGCTTTTCCGGTGTGATGTTAAGTGCTGTGCGGCCTCTTTAAGAGCCTGCGGTGTTTCAAGACTTCCTCTTGGCGTGTGAACGCTCGTCTCGGGGGCTTTTCCACGTCCTTCCCCCAAAATGTAACCGGATAGCAGCTGAAGACCTTCAGAGCCTCGACTGTAACGCATTAAACTGGGCGGTCGGTGGGTCTGTCATCCGGGCTGTCCGAAGCGGAACCGCACTGATCTCAACAGTCCAGAATTCAAACTGTCTCACGTGCCCCTGCGAGACAAGAGAGGCTCAGAGGGAGTGCCAGAAAAGAGCGACTTAGCCTGCTAGCACTGCCGGCCGCACAAGCCATAAATATTCGCCAACATACACTCTTTTCGAAAAAAAATATGTACAATAAAATTGTTAACTGTTTTTTTAATCATCCATTTTAAAGAATAAGCGCGTTTTGGTTACCTGCAGAGGCCCACCATTCTCCAGCAGTGTCAAGCCCGGTGTTCACTTCTATAACCAGCCGACTTCCAACCGCCGAGTTCACTGTGAAACTGACTACGTCAACCCGAACCAGCGGAAATTACTGTTGCGGCCCAAATTTCATAATAAAGGTTTTAAGGAACGCTTGTAAAATAAATGTCAAAATTGCACGGATTGACTGATCTGCCAATGGTTACTTTATAATTAAACTACAATAAGTAGTTACACATGACAACAGAACAAATAACCAACTTGAAAGTGAACTTTCTGAAATCTCTGTATGTAAGGAAAATGCAGTGGTGTTAAAAGTTGCATTTCAATAAATAAAGAATCGTTGGCTAAGAATTGGGACGGGAACAACTAGGCAGTTCTCATGAATTAATGGGTTGATAATTTTCTGGTAATTTTGGAAGTAAAATGTTGTTTATTCCACTTAAGTAAGCATTTTTATATTTAACTTTTATATTTAAAAACGTGTAGTGTTTTAATGCTGGATTACAACACTTTATTGTATTCCATGATGTTTTTCCAGTGTTGGTCTTCTGCTGTATTCTAATGCAAAAATAAGCGTCAAGTCCCTCTAGATTTATTTTGCATACATGGGAAATATGTATAAAATATGCATATATTTGTAATATACATATGCACTCCTAATTTAATTTACGGAATTTACTGAGGACTTTTGAATTGACAAACATTCATTGTACATCTCTCACGCACGGTTTTCTGATCTTCTGACGTCTCTGACGCAATACTTCCGAACTAAAAACCGGAAAAGGTGTGGGTAACATCTAAAAAGTCTTAGATCTTAAAGTCGTTTGATTTTGTTTGTGCGTTTCTGCCTTCTATGCATGGCGCTAGAACCACTCACTTCCATGTTTGCACATTAAAAATGTTTTTTAATTGTTTATTTATATACTACAATCCCCAACGTTTACATCTAGTAATCTTACAGGTGCTTCTATCAAATGGTTAAAAAGAGGACTTGAAAGAGGAAACGTCAGACTTAAAACGAGCCACTTAAAAAGAGGAAATATCGCAAGCAATTTGCTATTTAAAAGCTAACAATCTTTTAAAAGAAGATAAAAGAAGTTAAATTTTTCTGAAACACTTTTTTTATTCTTACTATGTGCCACCATATTTTCACACTATTATGGTGTTATATATTATATTATGGTGTCACCATATATTCACACTATTATTTTCACACCAGAAATTGTCAGATTACCCACAACTGCTGGTTTGCACAGTTTATCATGCACGTTTCAAACATTGCCATAGATTCTCATCATCAGTGGTTCCCTACTTGAATTGTATTCACTTGAAAGAAATTTCTTGATTAAATCGTGTTTTGAAATGTTTTCATAAAGTTGTTAACAGTAAGACAGCTTGTCATGATAAATGAATTGTTAGTGTACTAAGTATATTACAATGGCGACATCTGATGGTAAGAAAAGATTACATCGTTAAAATAGCGCCCAATATCTCCAGGTGTCTGAAGGAATCACACAAGTCTAACGTTTCTCATACATTTCAATGTTATACATTTGCAGGGTAATTCCCTAAATTATGAGCATTTAGTTCTGTCAATAACTAATTAAATATAGATATTATGTGTGTTATCATAAGATGAAAACCAAAGTATTAGTTTGCATATATGGAGTCTGAACAAAAAAAAAACACAATACACAATAGATAATAGACCTTTTAAATTAAGCACACAGAGAACTTATGTAGTGATTACTCATGACGAGACATGAATAAGCGTCATCATGTTTTCATTCAACATTAAAAGAGACAAAGTTATCTATATGTACGTACTACAACAGGACCTCAACAGTGTGTGATTGTCACGCATCAGAGATAGGAACTGGTACGTTCAGCCCTCCTGCGCGACCACCGGCGACGGACTGTATGAAGGCTTAACTTGGTTAAGCACACTTTTAAATTAATAACATATTTTTTTCTGACAAGAACATAAATGTCACATTATACCACATTTGTGCTGTTGGAAAGGGACCTTCACCATTCCTATAGGCATATTATTTTGCATTTTAGGCTCGTCTTGAGCCCAGAAGAAGATTTTCCTGCAAATATAATAGCTGCAAATGTAATTGTTTGTATGAATAAATGTGTGTGGGGGATTCTGCGTTGTGACGACGGCAATGTTTAAAATTGTATGCAGAACAATCACACACTGTTGAGGTCCTGTTGTAGTACATACATATAGATAACTTTGTCTCTTTTAATGTTGGATGAAAACATGATGACGCTTATTCATGTCTCGTCGTGAAATCTTCATGGCTAAAGCAGCGGCGCTCGGTAGCCCCCTCTGTTGGTGAAAATAATCACTACATAAGTTCTCTGGTGCTCAGCAGTCTGGGGCTTTTTGCTGTTTATTTGCGGGTTGTTTTGAACGTGTTGTAAATCGGGGACATTTCTGTGGACAGCTCTAGGCGGGGGCAGAACACAAAAACCGGGATTGTCCCCGAAAAACGGGACGTCTGCTCACCCTAATTTATTATGCATTGCTTTCTTATTGGTCAAAACACTTTCACATCATGCCCGTGACAAAATTAGTTATCTAGAGCCGAGTCTTCTTCATACGTGCTTTATGGTTTATGAGGCATCCAGCATGAACATGACTATGAATCTTTACTGAAACAGACATGGCTTTCTGTTTTTTGGTGAGAAACAACAACAAGTTTATAGATTTTGTATTTATATTTTGCATTTATTTTAAACCGCTCATTTATTAAGTATTACAATTATTTGTTACTAACATTTGTATATATTATGTTAGACATTATCTATATTATTTTGTATTAATTATTATATATGTTATATTATTTTTTAAATTGTTTCATTATTTGTCACAAGCAAAACAATATAATATATCACATAGTACAACATATATAAACACTGAAACATTTTCATAGAAACGTTTCAGGCATCTTATGTTTTTAGCCACGTGTATGAATGAGGTTAAGTAAAAAAAATAAATGCACTGTCTCTTTAAGAAGCACCGTTCGCATTGGTTCGCTGAAGGGTGAGATATGGCGGAATGTCAGCGCACGGTGTCGGCTCCGTCTTCAGCGAGCATGATCTCGCTGGGTCGAGCCCTGTCTCACAGCAGGTTAAATCAGCTTGATCAGTCTGATGTGTTTCAGTCGCAGACGTCTATCAGCCGCAGCGCCATGGGTCAAGGTCGCAGGAGGAGGAAGTCGAGCAGCGCCAGTGTTGAGTCTCTGGATATCAGCCCCAGTGCTGAGGCGAGAGTTCTGGTAATAAATACCGGGGGAACCATCGGAATGACCTACCACAATAACGGTAAACACGTCACTGCATGAAGGATTAGATATAACGGAGGATTAGTAAACACGCACCGTATGAACAGAGTATTGCACGCTTATGGATTATTATATATATTAAACGCACACAACTGAGATAAAATAAAGAGGCATGGTATATGCGAAACAAAGTTTGACCTGTTAGTACTATTCTGCTAACGGCTAAGACACCTGTGCGCACAAAACTGAGATAAAATAAAGAGTCATGGTATATGTGAAATGATATATATTATATTATATAACAAAACGGGCAGAGTGTATTCAATAGCTTGTTGCATTGTCAGTTGTCAGTTTGACTTCGTCTTACCTGGCGCAAGATGAGTCAGTTTTATTATACAATACCCAGCAGAGGCAGTGGAAAATTACTGCTTTTACATGATGCTATTGAAAACGTTGAGATGGAAACCATTTCCTTATCTCAACTTGGGGAGACAATTTTGCAGCCAAACAGAAAATGAAACAATACTATTAATAATCAAATACACTATTAGAAATATAGGAATAAGAAAATAAGAAATTAAGTACATGAAAAATGTATGTCTGTACTCTCAGACATTGCTTTAAAGAAATAGTGATCCTAAGGTCCTTTATTATCTAAGGTTCATCAGATTAACTATAGACATGTTATAATATGTTTGTCAATGATATCTTTGATAGCTTGATATCATTATTTAAAAAAGCTACTTAGTTTGATTTTAGTTTCAATAAGTTACAGTAAGTTTCTTACAGATGTCATCTTAGATGTCTTATGGCATAGTAAACTTTATAGTAACATGTCAATAGCCAACAAATACTACACACTTACAGTACTTACAGTAGATTTTACTCTGGTAATGGAATAAAAAGGCTGGGAAAAGCTAACTGCAGTGACCTGATTATATAAAGCAATATATAGCAATATATAAGAATAAAACAGCAAGACTGAGTGTTTACAGAATGGAATTGAGGCAAAGGGGATATACAAGTTTTTAGCTTTTATTAGCATGTTCTATGAATCATAGTCTCAAATATTTATGTTTGAGGCAAATCAACTTTTTCACCAGTGAGCTTTAGTACCGTTTTTTGCGCAATATGTAATAGCTGCAAATGTAATATTATTATGTAAATAATAACACAAAAATCTGTTGTGTTTTTTCAAAGAATTTGAAAACACAAAAATGTTTTCAGCATAATTTGCATTTATGAATTTGACAGACATTTCTATGCAAAGCGGCTCACAATTCACACAGTATACATTTAATATGTTTCCTGGGAATTGAACCAAAAGTATTGGTGCTATAGCTCCCATGCTCTACCTGTTGAGCTACAGTAAAATAACAGAGTTCAAGGACAAGCGTGCTAATAACAAAAATACAGAACTGACTATTTTACCCTGAAACCAAATTGAATTTTATTTTCCATTCTGCTACAAACATGAGGTAGTAATTACACGAAAACCATCTTTCATTTGAGAACAGTGTCCTGTGGAAGTGTTTCCAATGAAACCTCTGCAAATCAAAAAACTTCAGTTTTAGACTTAGGATCAAGGTCGTTTTATTCCAAGACTCAACAGTTCTGTTTAGCAGCTGGTCTGGCTCATTAAACACATGGCCAGTGCTGCTCATGTGTGGCAGATTTCTGTAGTGACACCTTACATTAGAGGTCTGCATGATGCAATTTTGCATTCATCTTTCTGGACACTAAGAAAAGATTTCCAAGTTTTCTTCTTTTTATTTGTGTTTCACCTTATCACAAAGATCTAGTTCTAAAGAACTATGAGACATGGTGCAATGTCTGAAATTGTGTGAATGAAATACCAGTCTAAGTCAGTTTGAGATACTGTTGAGAGCTGATGCAATATCTGTAGGAGTAACATTAGGAATACTGTGAACTTTTATCTTTGTTTGAATGAATTATAATGGGTAACTTGCCATCTCAAGTGTCTTGAAGTTAATATAATTATTAACTGACTTTCAAACAGTCTTAAAATGTTTTACCAAGTACAATGTTTTTTACATATAAAGGTTTTATTTTTTAAATCTAACAGATTTTAACCTGTTTTACTGTCTTTTATTGTTACAAGTCGCCCTGTAGTCAGTAATATTATCCCTTAAAACTCATCTTTTACATATTTAAATGTTTATACATATTTAATGTAATGTGTAAATGTTTTTACATATTTAAATGTCCTGTGAAATTAAGTCCCTCATACCTTAAAATACCTTGAATGTAATTGTAAATAATGTTATGGACGGTTTCAAACTTGGGAGAAAAATGACAATTGTCCTGTGGTGTGTGTACTTACTATTGGACATTATTTGTAGGCCAGCTCAGCTAGTGAGAGTGTAAGAAGTGTATAGTAAGACCTTTTCACCCTACAAAGGAAGCCCATATTTTTTTAATATCTTTAGTTTTCCATTTATTGTTGCATCATACATTCAGATGAGATCAGATTGGACTTTGTCACTGTGCAGAATACAGATCCAGTCTGCCTCTAGCGATAAGTTAGTAAAAATGTTAGTGAAGTACAACTGACGATATATGAGTTGAATGTGAATGTGGTTTTAAAATGTCAAAAATGAGCAAAATGGCAAAAGTAGACCAGTAATGCAATATCAATCAGTGCTAGCAATGTCAAGGTCATGGGGTTTAATTCCCAGGAAACATGCATTCTATTAAAATATAGAATTAGTATACCTTTTATATACAAGTATACCTTCAGTGCACTGTAAGTCACTCTGAAAGTAAGCATCTGACAGACACATTATAATCAAAAATCCAGGCTTGATGATACTTTTAGGCCTGAGTTCAAATATGACAATCCCACATTTATATCTTTATATTTTACTGCTGATGTTGAATTAACTTAATACATTTTCGTTTATAACTTTGGGGTGTGCATTGCATGCTATGCCTTTGTTTATAATAATCTTATCAGCTTTCCTTCTGTATCTGCAGTGCTGTCACCAGAACCATACGCTCTAGTCAAAACTCTGCGCAAGCTTCCCATTCTGCATGATGAGCAGTACGCGCAACAGACCAGAATGTACGACTACTACGATCCTCCAGATAACACTCTGGTGTTGCCGTAAGTTCCCACAAAAGCATGTGTTAGTAGTAATTGCATTTAATTTAGTCATTTGTGGAGGTGTTTTTATATATAGATCTAATTATAATTGTTTCTTATAAATTATAGCCCACTCATGTTTATTTTTAACTTACTGCTTTTGTCACACATTTTCTGTCACACTTAGTTTGTAAATATCTCATTTCACAAAATGCAGATTGAAATAATAATAATAATAATGTTTTTGGTTTTATCGCAGGTTAGTTAAAGGTTAAATGATAATTTGAGATGTTTCTTTCCTGTAGCCTATAGGGGGTGCAGTTTCCTTATTTTCAGACGTGTCAGAGTTTGCAGATAGTGAAATTGTGTGTATGTTTTGACAGGAAACCCACACATGCAGCTGATCATCTATTTCATGGGTCCTGTAGTACTGGTAGCATAATGTTTGCCCTTGTGGGATGATAAATATATATATGTACTTGCAGAACTATGTGTGCATATGTTTGCATGATTTGTGCAGTATTTTGCCTGGTTAGTTCTGCCCCTGCCTGAGTTATGACTCGACTGTGTGGAGCTTCTGAGAATAGCAGATTAAGTATGATGGACAGTATGTTAAATATTTGTCAGCTGACAGCTATATTCCAAGCTTCCCACTGGTGTAATTTAAGAAGAATATTGGTGTTGCATGCTCAGTGTGACTAAATGAGACAAAAGTATGAAATGTTGTTTGAAAAAATGTTTGATACAGAATTTTGTTTATCTTCAAAAAGGATTAAACGTCCTGAAAAGCTCTAAATAATAAATAATGTAAGTAATATAAAAACAAAAAAACTCACTACATGATTTTTTTTATCTCAGTGTGGAGCTCGTAAAGATACATTGTTTCATTTTTTTTAGTTTTTGATAATGTGCCATGCATTTGGATTAGGTGTGAATAGGCCTTTAAAGTCACACATTGGGTCTCTATAAACTGCTGAAAATCTGTTTGCGTGATGCTTTTTTTACTGGCTGGTCTCTAGCTGAGAACTGAAGGCTTTTTGCTTTAGCCATTTTCTGCATATGCTTGATTCTTTAAATTAGTTCTTATCTCAATGGGCCAATTGATTTGATATCCACTGTTTTTATCCTCGCTGGGATAGAATGTAGTATAGTTAGTGAGTGGGCAGATTTTAAAGAATAGCTCTCATGCCACACATTGTGTATACACAAGGTCTGTGCAAACAGTGACCCATCTATTCCGAGAACACAGAATCCTGTTAATACACAACAAAATAAAAAACGAACTATTCTTTTAATACGTTTATATGTATCTCTGTTGTAGTCTGCAGTGTTCTGATGATCGTGTGTGTTTCTCTGTTTCTGCCTTCTTAGGATAACTTGCTTATGCTGTATTCAATATTGCTTTGGATAAGAGCATCAGCTTAGTGAATAAATACATATAAATGTTTGTGGGAGTCCATTCCATTATAGTATTACCCTGCAGAAGTTTACTAGACAGCGTACTTAAGAACTCCATTAGACCCTTTGGTCCAGAAATATTTTTGCACTTTATGAATACAAATAGTTTAACAAAGTACAAACAATACAAAGTTTAATGTCCATTTATTTCTCTCTCTCTCTCTCTCTCTCTCTCTCTCTCTCTCTCTCTCTCTTATATATTATATATATAAGAAAAAATATAATGAAAGCCTTTGAAAATGTTATGTTTTCGATTTGTTGTCATAATTCAACAGTAAACTCATTTAAATTTTGTAATTAATAAATTCTTCATAGCTCTCCAGACATTTCATTTAGTCTTTTTCTTTTTTGCAGTTGTCTAATTTCGGATTAAAATATTTGTTCTTTTATTAGATTTTTCCTTTTTTGAACTTTTCCAGAGTTAATTATGATATGGGTGTAATTACTATGATTATCACATTTTCTTATTGAGACTTCCAATAACCAATAACTCTGTTTTGTCATAACCTGTGTTCATTCAGACTTTAAAATGTTGCCTTAAAGTGGCATTATTATTTCAGTAGCTGTTAATGTTTCATATCTTTAAAATTGACCACACCAGATGACTGACAAGCGCCTAAGACTACTGATCAAATGAATAATAATCAAATATAATGAGTCTTGTAAAAGGCTTGTGAGACAAGTCCAAATAACAACACTTTGCTGTCTGTCTTTCTTATTGTGAGCCTTGTCTGTTCATATACCTGTTTTCACACTCTATATTTTAGTATTGTTGACACTAGTATCCATAGCAACACTGTTTAGTAAAAGATGAAATATGAGTAGGTGACGTTTTCTTGCGACACCTATACATTTATATGATCACAAACATATGTTTATCCCTGCTTATCTGAGTGAAGGCTAATTTGAACAGTTGGGCCCCTTTTTCATTGTAGTGTAGGGTGGAGGTGTGTGTGTTCATCTGTTTTGTCCCCTGCTGTTCTATTGATCTATCAAACAAGGCTTCAGCTGCCCCCTTCTCCATGTCATTATTTGCTAGGAGGATGTCATGAGTGTTGGGAGGGTTTTCTTTTTAAAAATGGAGAGATTAAAGCAATCTTTTCAACAAGCCATAAGCAGCCACATGACTCTATTAGCTCATCTGTGCACCTAACAAGGGTGGCCCGATGTAACAGCACTTGTAAGGCCACATAAATATTTATGTGGTTTTAGGATAAGCCACCCGTTTTTAATTAGGACATGGAGGTTGTGCTAATCTGCCCACTCTCTGTGCTTAAATAGGGAAAAATCCCAACAGAGTTGCCTCTACGTAAAAAAAACAACCCCCACCGACTCTGTGAGCCGCCCCTTTAGCGATGAGCAAAGTCTAAAGTCTGCCTCTTCACAACATTTGCTCATCCCACCTCCCCTCGCTGCACAAAAGCACACAAATATACAAGTGTCGGCTCTCTAAGGACTGTAATCTTCCTGTCTACTTTTGCCTTTCACTATATGGGACGCCCTGCTGTTCGGGCAGACATGCCCCTGAAATCGACTGTGCTGTCAACCCCTCCACCTCTTTTCTGAGAAAACCTGAATTCAGTCCAGCTCTCAGTGTCTGTGAATAATCTATCCATTGGAGCTAAATCAGGGCTTTTTTTCTTTGTTTTAAGTGGTTTAACTTAACTAATTCATGCTTGCTGGCAAACAGTCTTCACTTATTTAAATAAGATGCTGCTTAACTTCTGGAGCTTGTTGTTTGGGCATTAATCTTTAGACATGAAATTGTTCTCATTTTCTTTCTCTTTTTCACTTCAGACTGTCCAAACAGAACAAGAGAATAGTGTATACGGTTTTAGAATACTCTCCTCTGCTGGACTCCTGCAATATGACCACAGATGATTGGGCCAATATTGGAAAAGACATTGAGGTGCCTCATTTTTAGCCATTCAGATGTGTAAAGTTGACTTTTGACATTAAATCTATTGACAGAACAATCATAGCACACATGGCTGATAGGCTTATTTACAGTGTGTGTTTTCACCTGGACAATCACCTGCTCTTTAAGATTGTTTATTAAATGTTTCTTTTGAGCCTACACGGTTTTGAAGAACAATGCAATAACCTAAGAAAACATTTTTGGCAAACCATTGTTTATTGCAGACCAATTTGTTATATTAGTTGAGCAACCCTAGTTTGTATATAGTAATGAGATCTGTGAAAGATCACATCATCTGTAAAACAAAATATAATGCCATTTTAAAATATGACACTTAAACAAGCCATTTCATAATATGATGCTTACAAACAAGCATTTGAAAGAAACTATCAATCGATTGAGGAGCTGAAATCAATGCTGAGGGCTTTATTTCTGTCATGTTCACAGAAACACTATGAGAAATACGATGGTTTTGTTGTCCTGCATGGTACAGACACTATGGCTTACACTGCCTCTGCCCTGTCCTTTATGTGTGAGAACCTGGGAAAACCGGTCATCCTCACAGGCTCACAGGTAATGCACCGTAACCATTGTTTTATATATATATATATATATATATTACTACCATGTTTATTTCTTCACACGCTAGGTCTTATATTTCATTGGTGGTTGTGGAAAAGATATGTTTGTGTAAATGTTTAATGTAAATTATTTTCACTCAAACGGTTCAAATGGTTTGTTTAATAATTGAAATGTAATAATGAATATTTTATGATGACCCTAAGTTCAGGTCTGGGATAAGGGTGAAACAATAAAACACTGGAAAACATTGATTAAAAATCAACATCTGAAATAAGCTGTTACTTACCTAATTATTAAACCCATAATTATCTAAGTAGCAGCCATCAAAATTGTGTAATTTTCATTACTAAGTGCCTGACAGCCATCATGTATTTGGCAGGTGCCCATCTATGAGATGAGAAATGATGGGAGGGACAACCTCTTGGGGGCGCTGTTGATAGCGGGACAATTTGTCATTCCTGAGGTGAGAAAGCCTTTTGTTCTTACTCTGAGATGCATGGGTAGCCTGTACAAATGCTGTATGCAGGATACAATCAGAATATTTTGGGTTTTTAATACACATTGTAGAGCATGTTAACATATTATTAACATTTTTTTCAACCCCCCCACCCATTTTATTCAAAGTGTCATTCAAATCGAGTCAGTTTCTCAAATATAAAATAAATAGCACATAAAGCTTATAGTTTATTCATGTCTTCTATTAATATTTGAAAATCTGAATAACTTAATGTGTGGTTTAGAAATGACATAAGCACACAGGGCTAACGTGTAACCACCTGTACACCACCACCAAACAAGTCAGTGCAAGTTCAGACAGCCCCATGATAAGCTGTTCCAATGAGGCATGACACACAACTAAAATGACTAGAAACTCAGGGAAAGTACTATGAAGCCCGATAAGAGACATATAAAATGAGGACTAGAATTGATCTTAATCTGTCTTTATTTCTTCACAGGTTTGCCTGTATTTTCATCATAAGCTGTACAGGGGTAACCGTGTCACCAAAGTGGATGCTGGAAGCTTTAATGCGTTTAGCTCACCAAACCTGCCTCCTTTAGCCAATGCTGAAGTTGACATCAAAAGTAATTCCAGTTCTATAAGGCAAAGTTATATATTTTAGGTGCTGTAACTGGTTGTTTCTTTTAAGTTTCTCACTATATCTGAGCAGCTCAATTAAACTATTTAGTGCATAAATTAACTAACTATTTAGTGCAGAAATTATTTGAAATTATTTAGGTCAGAAAAACTGAATGTATTGTAACTATATCCAAATGATAAAAAAATAAACCTATTGAAAATAGTAGCACATGCCCCACTGCAGGATGTTTCTATCCCTGCATGCAATTTCAAATCATCTACACTTGTACTGATTCTTTCTGGTATTCTTTTAAATGTAAAAATTAGCATTTTCCTTTATTTCTAACTGTTTAGTTAACTGGGATACTGTGTGGCGAGCCAACACAACTACCAAATTTACAGTCAACACACAGATGAACCGTAATGTGGGTCTCCTGCGGCTTTTCCCTGGAATCACTGCTGATACAGTAAGGCTGTGTGGTAATGTCTCCTTTATTAGATACATTACCTTCATTCTGGAACATAAATGGAAACATTTGGCAGAATGTGCTTGGTGCTCTTTTCCATATAATAAACGTGATCTGACTGAAATGTGAGGACAGACACTGTGAACCACCAAAAATACTCCTGTGATATTTAAATTTAAACCTGGTGTAATTGTTTTGATGCACCAGCTGTGAATGCACACACTAATTAGATTTGAGATCTACGTCAAAGGGGCATAACATTTTCATCCTCACACAATTCTGCTAAAGACTTGTTAATCTAGTACACATCACATAGGCTACTTTTGGAACACATTTGGTATTTTTGGACCTTGGTTGCCCCACTTTTCATTCACATTTGTTGTATGAAAAAGATTAGCTTGGACTTTCTGCAAATCACTTTTGTATTTTGCAACAAAAAGATAACATGGGTTTAAAACATTATAGAGGTGAATAACTTAATTTTCATTTTTTGGGTGAACTATACAGTGCCTTTAATTCACATGCAGGAATTCTCTTTGAATCTACTGTAAGCCAAATTACAATGTGTGTTTTAGATTTGCTGTTGCGTCTTGTTTGGCCACCTGTGCTTAGTGTTGGTAACTAGCTGCTGTTATTTGGTCTGTATGTAATGAGGCAGAGTTATGGAGCATGTCTAATTCTTTACAAAAAAGCCAGGAGTTGGCACTAGTGTTTGCGCCACTTCTATTAAGAACAGTGGGGGGGAAGGAGCATCTATTTATTACCTCGGTTTGGCTGTTTTGCCATGCAGTGCCTCAGTAGATTTTTATCTTTTATGACCTCGGTTTTTATGGCAGATCCTATGCGCTTCTGTTTTTTTATTATACCTCTTCATGTTCATTTATGGCCCTAATGCTAATATTCTCTTCTGTGTGAAATCAGATTAAAACGATACGGAACTGCGAAGAAATGAGTGCTTTAGCCAGCACGTTGTACATTTATTGCTATAGTACATGATTGTTTATCACCTAAAGAAAGGCCCAGGTGTGATAAGATATCTCTAGGTGATGACCAAGGTTTCAGTAGTCATCCACAGCTACTTACTGCTACTTTTTGGCTTAGAAATTGGAAATGTATGCTAGCTATCAAATAGTACCACACTTATCATTTATGTGACCTGATTCAACCCTCAGGAAATGTCCATGGTGCCTTTGAAATGTCCTTGGGTGTGCAGGTGTTTGGGAGTGACTCCAGATGTGTTGTGGTGGGTGTGGGGTCTGCCAGGGCTTTCATTTAATCTTCAGCGTCGTTAATTCTTTTCTCTGTGGGACTATTGGGTCACACACACCCAGAAGTATAACAATGTGGTGATGTGATGGCATAGTCATCCCAGTGGGACACTTCATGTGAAAGTGTAAAATTAAAACATTAAACACACAAGCTTGTGGTGTCTGTTAATAAATGGATCTTGCATAGCTAAGATGTGTTTCTCCAGATAACCTTACAGGTAACAATAAATTAAAATAGAGCCCATTTACACTTAGTAAGCCATTTTTGGTCATTGGTTTAATGTAAACCAATGTATACTAATAGGGTAGGACTACCCTAGTCATGTTTTCTCTGACAGTTGAAGACAGAACTTTGAAAACATTTTCTTTTGCAGCTAGTTACTTTTGATGCTAGTGATGCAAAAATTGCACACATCACATGAAATGTCATATATGCCGGTTTAGGATAATGCATACAGCAATAATATCAAGATAAGATACAGCAATAATATCAAATTATTGATGATAAATCACTTGCAGCCTCCACAGTATGGTAAAGGTTTAAATTAAAAGCGAGTAAAGGTTTAAATAAAAATGGCCTGATTTATAAAATTCAATTTTTAATTGCTCCATTCTTGAAGTCTGAATGCCCATTTACCCCAATGACCATAATGATGAATGATTTTTAAATCTTTATATTTATATTCTAATTTTAGGAGAATAGTGGAGTCCACACCAGAACTGTGATGATAATGATACAGTATCATTGTGATCACCTGCAAAGTAATTTTTTTGTGATGAACAATGAAACATTAACAGCAATCATACTGTTAATTTGTTCAACATCTATTGTATAAATATCACCCTTTTAGCAACAGATTCAGACGCTTCAATCAGTTTTGTTATTTGCTCAGGTCAGGGCCTTCCTGCAGCCTCCCATGGAGGGGATAGTTCTGGAGACCTACGGCAGTGGTAACGCCCCTGACAATCGTGCAGACCTGCTGGAGGAGATCCGTAAAGCAACAGAGAGAGGACTTATTATGATCAACTGCACCCAGTGTCTCAGGGGCTCAGTCACGACCTCATATGCCACTGGCAAGGTATGGCTGTTAGCTAGTGAATAGCCTTATGTGGGTGTATTCCAACAGAGTGTAATCCCTCAATGTTTCCTCTCAGGCGCTGAGTGATGCAGGTTTGGTGGCTGGGTGTGATATGACTCCAGAATCTGCGCTTTCAAAACTCTCTTATGTGCTGGCCAGGAAAGATCTCAGTACACATGAAAAAAAGAAGGTATGCAAAGTATTTTGTGAAAATATGTTTTGAATCACATGGATGTTTCTCTAGTTCCTGATTCCTCATTTTTCTACTGTTGTTTAGGTATGGATTACTCGTCTCAGAACCAGACATTAAATCTTGAAGTATGAAAATAAAAATCTAAACAAAAAGTGTGCAAACAAAAATAAAAATAGAACACTTGAATGTTAATAAAAATAAATAAGTCACATTTATACCCAACCATCTCCATCAAAGAATTTAGTCAGAGATATTACAAAATGACAGTTCTCCTGTGATGCATTTATATACACTTTTGGACATTGTTAATTGATAAATGACACCAGTTTTAACTTAAAATGTGATAAAGTGTTTTAAGAGAGTTTGTTTTCTCGGTTTAGTCCACTGTGCCATTAAAGGAACACCTAAAATAGCTTTTAAAGAGGGGGCAATTCTGACTCTCCTGGAGAAACTTGCTCTATACAGTGTGAGGCATATTATTTTAAACTGTCAAAACATGTTATTTGTTTAAAAGATGCTGAGCCGCAATCTGCGCGGTGAGATGATAGCTGATCTGGAGGGGGCAAAACTGTCTCTCAGCGACAGTCGCTTTATACAAGTTATTGCCAAATCTCTCAGCATCAGTTGTAAGGAGGTGAGTGGGCAATACATGCAGTCTATCTGCAGATAATAGTGTCTGTCAGTCTGAACAGTCAGAAGTGTAGAGCCACATTCACAGCCAGAAGAGGTTGCAGTGGACAGCAGGTATAAGGGCTGGGTGATATGTTGAATGTTCAGAATATATTCACAGTGTTTCTGTTTTTGCTGCGAGTATATAGCAAGCAATATCATGAGTATTCAAATGATTGAAATTAATTGAATTAAGTTTTGAAAATTATGCACTTTATGACTCTTTATGAAATATACCAGATACCGTAATGTGGTATTTTCTATATTTAAATTAAGTTGAAAATGTTGTTAAATATTGTTTACATAATGTATTAAAGATTAATGACCTTTTTTCAAAAAACAGTGTGGAAAACATGAATTTGCATGCCATTTTAACTAGACATTTGTTTTGAGTTATTTTGAGATTATTGAAATTATTGAATATTGAAAAGCTGAAAAATATTACTATAATTTGATTTTATTTGTTTCAAATTCCTTTAATCCACTAAAATATTACTGATGTTCTTAGGAGCTTGAAGCAATTCGGGATGCCCTAACACCAACACTGGCCTGTGCTGCTGCTAAGATTGGAGACATTGAAGCGTTAGAGGCCATAAAGGAAATGGTAAGCAGTTGGATGTTTGCGGTAACATACCGAAAAACCAGCACAAGCTTTTTCAATGAGTGTACTGTGTGACACTTTTTGTCAAGACACACACACACAGTCTAATTCTTCAAACTGTCAATCAGGTTGGACCGAAATACCACCACTTCCTCCAAACAAATACCCCTTCACCCAGAAATGCAACTACTTGTTTATCGACCAGTTTCGAGACCTGTTCTGACAATCTTTTTGATGGACATGTGCACACATTCTTTAGAACAATTCAACATTTCTCCACTGGGTCGAAATATTGAAAGTTGTGCACTAGATATTTAATAACCTTGTTCCAATTTACCATGGATTTGTGTTGATTTTGCAGCAGGTACATGACACAATTCATGAAACTAAATATATAGGTATGCGTATATGTTGTAAATATGTGTTTTGCATGTGTACAGTTTGGACACAGTTGGTATGAGATAACCGCTGACCCTACTAAGCTAATCGCAAACGTAAAACTTGCAAGTCATGGTATCACTAATTACACAGAAGAAGCCATCAAAACATGTTTTTCATCTGCAGTTTGATATGGGTGCAAAGATAAGGCCCTTTAGTTCACTGATCTCCTTTTTTTATTTGTATAGCCGTACAGCTGATAACCCTAATCTAAATTCATGTCCAGTTATATAATAGATTTGGCTTGTTTTCACTGAGGTTGTTCAAGGTAATTTGTCTAGCGCAATCTTAAAATGCCTCGCAAATTGATATTTTATGGAGCAAAGACAAGCAAAATTAATATAAACATAATAAAAAAAGTGTCATTTTTATATTTCTTTTCTGTTTTTATAGCTCTCACAGTTTAATATAATACATAATTTTAATATACTTCCCATGGTCAAAGCTGTGGTGCTGGGTATAGCATGCATTCTGTAGACAAGGGGTTCCAAACTTAAGCATCTCTGTAGTTTGCAAAGTAGTCAGAGTACCCAGACTAATCCTTTCTTTCTGTAAATACTTCTCAAGAGTAATTTGTAACATTTCATTAAACAATGTCTGTCCCTCAAAGTATAAACATTATTCTGAATTAAACAGAATAAAGGAAGTCGGTGTTAAAGGAAGTCGGTTTGCTTTATGATTGCTATTTTGAAAATATTCTTTTGAAAGTTTTCTTTTCAAAATACAGGAAACAATTATCCAATCAAGCAATCAGTTTTAAGTAATTCTTTCAAGGAAAGTTCTCACAAGTTCCGTTCTGGCCTGCAACTCATCCCAATCTTCCCTTCTTTTTTCCAGTAATTTTTTACTTTATCCACTGACCCAAAAAAAAAAGGAAAAATGGCTCAAGACCAAAAACTAGCAATCACACAGTTGTGCTCACTTGTCCTGATTTGTGGTACATTCTATCAAACACACAGAAAGAAAATGATTCATGTCTTTGTATATAGGGCACTGATTTGAGCATGGCCGATTATGATGGCCGTACCCCTCTCCACATCGCTGCATGTGAAGGCCATCTGAAAGTGGTGCAGTATCTGTTGAGTCAAGGGGCCACTGTCTACGCCAAAGATCGCTATGGCGATACGCCCCTTCGCAATGCTGTTCGCTTCAGGTAGGGCGAGTGGTTTAGCTCAATTCTTATTTTATGCTTTACAATGTTTGTGAATGTGTACGTAACTGAATGTTCTGTCGTAACTGAAGGTTTGTCATTGTTTTCGCTACAGCTAGCTTGTGGGTGCGGAGATGTGTGTGGGCATGTCGTTTAACAGGTCTTTTATCGTGTAATGCAATTTCTTCTCTTTACTCATACTGACATCACCAAGGTGCTTACAGCTTAAGTGAGCTACATGTTTCAGTTTATATATAATTTTAGTTTTGGTCACCTTATTGAGAAGACTCATCCATTTGTTTTTCCATTGGTAATCTTGTCTTGTAGAGCTTGTTTTTAACCATATAGCCTTACTTAACCTTACTGAAGTATACTTGAATGCTTCAAATTTATTTTAGACAAATTGTTTATACAAATACATTTCTCTCCAAAACTAAAATTTTTTTATTTACAAATATAATATATACATATATTTTTAAAAGGGATTAGCTGGACTGGCTAAGGAAGGAAAAACAGCCAACAATTGTCTAGTATAAATAGGAATTCCTTAGGAATAGGAGTGCTTTTAACAAACCAACTAGAAGCTGGTTGAGAAAATCCTCAGGGTGGCTACTTAAAAGCTTAAAGATAGTTTTAATGGGTGTAACATTCTTTTGGTCAAAACATAATTTTCATATTTTTTTAATTGCTTTTCTGCAGTTCTAAAATGTGGCCTATAATACTAAATAAAGTATCTGTGAATACTACATAGAGCATGTGTATCCAAATGTCTGATTGAATGTGTATGTAAAAATTATTTTATTATTAATATTGTCATTCTTTTTCTCATTCTTTTTTTGTGTTGTTTCTTTCGTGTTAATATACAATTTGAGAACTCAAAGTCATTTCAACACTTTCAGAAACGTGCAATGAAGCATATGAAGTTTGTACTTCCTTCCAGTCTCTCTGTCACTGTAAAAACTGTCGAAACACTGTTTCTGCCTGTTCTCAAACAATGATTGGCTGGCTCACTATGAAACCGTCTTTTAAAATTCCTGCTGTTGGTTTTCAGTCATTGTGACACCATAAACCTTGTGTATGCAGCATATTTTGTTTTTACACCTAAACGTGGTGCTGGCCATTTCTGCTATGGGGATTAACTTTCAGAACTGTGAATTTACCTTTAAAATAAGAACCTTTGTAAAGCAAATTATAAAAAATTGCAAACCATTTAATTGTTTTTTTTATTGGAAGTGATGATGAAGTCTTAAAGTAGACTTTTTGTGTACTCAAACTGTGAACAGCCACTGCCAAATTAACAGCCAAATTAAAAGGCCACCACTCAAGGAAGTAATTATTGAAAATTTCCCAACTCCATTTAGATCAGTTGGGGCATCCATCGCTTCTCATTTCAGAAATCATTTAAATGAGGTAACCACAAAATCTGTGTCCACAATCTGTCCAGTTATAATGCTATTCTCCATCCTTTGATCATAACTGTTGCCATGATAAATAGAAAATATTCTATATATATAATATAACTTTTTAAATGAAATTCTGTTTAAAACCTGGTTTCTTTTGGCAAATACAGTTTTGTGAATATAGCACAGGCAATAATGAAGACAAAACTAATTTACATATAAAGGCCATAGAATGCAACTAAAAAGAATGCAAAAGTGATGCAATGGTTTAGTAAATTTGCCCGTGTGAGTTTGAAAATAACAGTCAGATTTACATTTAAAAGAGAATTTTACAGCTAAACCTGTTCTCCCTGTAATGTTCATTTCACTGCGGTTTGTCAGATTTTTAACTCCTGACTGCTAGTCATCTGACACCATACAGAGCCCTGGTGTATACCGCAAATACAGTAAAGCACTCCTGAATAAAGTCTATGTCTGGCCTAATTCCCACTGTGTTTGTGGATATAAATGCTCTTATATCAATGTACCCTAATAACCGCATTGTGCTCTGTCAAGCAGAGCAAATTATTGGAAGACGGAGGAAACTAGGACGAAATCTTTTTTCACTCTAATCCTCTACAGACCATCAGCAGTGTCTGAATGTCTTATTCTGTCTCTCTACAGAGAAATAAAGCACAACACACACAGTGTCAGCCTCATTAATAAGAGAGTTTAAGAGTAGGGTGTTAAATTAGCACAGTATCCAGAGACAGAAAAAGTGTGTGTGTCAAGTGATTAGAGATGCTTCATTAGATCAGTGATGGGGCAGATCATTTTTATTCTGTTTTAAAATGTACTTCGCTATATTTTCATGTTCAAAACCATCATTTAAAAAAATCATTTAAAACTCTTTTTAGGGACATAAGAACACATGAATAATGTCTGCCAGAATGTTTACCTAGCTCCTTCATACACTGAATGTATGGCCTGGCCATATTCCAAATTATTATTGGAATTATTACATAGATTTGTGTGAGGAACAGACCAAAATGCAATTTATTATTTGCTGAGAATCTTTTTGTCTGCTGTAGTTTTTAAATGTCATTCATGTGTATCTTCAAATATGCTGCATGAAGATGTATTGAACAAGGTTGTGGGTGTTACTTGACTTAATATACTTAATATAAGATTAGTCCATTGCAATTTAAATTTCAGTCTGTTTTACACAGAGCTGTTGCTTGGCTTCAGAACTGTATCTCATTGATTGTATGGACTACTAGTACCATTGCTTTTATTTTTTTCATTTATTTTGGCCCTAGATAGTCAACATTCTGCCTAACCAACACAATCTCAAGCATTTCAGTTTAGAGAACTGGTGGCTAGTTTGTATATTCCTATGATTTTGTATGACCTGCGTTTGCCCCAGTGGCAGTTATGTTTTGGGGTGGATCTTCATGCTTGCTTCTTCTAATAATCATGTTTTGGTAACATTTGCATTGTATGTATTTTATACAAAAGCGGCACCTTGTAAAATGGTTGCATTTACCTATGAGATCAGGGTGGGCTAGCAAAATGTGGGTGAGTAAATAAAATTGCATTTTTGAGTGTACTGTTTCTTTAAACACGAGTCATGTATGTCTAGTCGTCAGTGGATACGCCAGAGTTACCGCAGCATCTTTTCTGTTAGCCGTGCAAGTCCAAACATGTTCTCCCTGTTAAAAACAATAAAAGATTCAATTGACCTGGGAGCAACTCTTAGTCTCACTCTGAGTCACTGAAAACCGAAGGGAAATGATTCCCTGCAAAGCCACAGTGACACAAAGTGACTCCCATCAGCAATATCTGATCTAATTTTTTGAGTATGGATTTTTAGTAAACTAAGACAAAATGTTGAGAAGAAAAAAGGGAGGAGAGAGAAAAGAAATGGGTGTTTTCTAAACCAGCCCTACCTGATTCAAGTTTCATGTCTAGCAGATACTCTGACTAGTGAAGAGAAACAGAACAAACTGGATGGGCGACTGCCACCAGATTTGTCAGAGCTTGGTTCGAAACAGTGCCACAGATGGGTAGGGCTAAAACTGAGGTCTGAAGTACCTGAAATAGATTAGGGAACAACCACACCCAGATTCTGTTCAAGACAAATGCATTATTTCATATTATAACTAAGTTCCGCTCCAAGAAGCATGTCTCTGTTGCCCTTCCATTTTGCTGTGATAGTTTATCAGGGCTTATTTATTGGTGCTTACTAGCATCATTAAGATGATGTTGCTCAGACTAAACTTTTAAGTTTGCCATGTACATTGTCCCTCACCATTTAATGCTCCCACAAATGCTGGGGGACTGTATGTCAAGTAGCTTGTTGAAGGAAAGTGTGCTGTTAATTTACAAAGTGGTGGATAATTAAATGGATAAAAAAAATCTCATATAAAATTTCAACTTAATATGACGGAGGGATCCATATTTAAGGACTGAAATATTATGGACATTTGGGGTAAAGTCTGTTGACCTGGGCCTGCTGAAAACGTGCATTTGTACTGTTGTCATGGAAAGTGCTTGCTTTAGCAGCCAATGACAGCAAGTTTCCTGGAGAACAGAGGTCCTGTTTTAATTTTCCCTTAATTGCAGGCTGCACCTCTCTTCCATACCTTTATCTTTTGGCTGGTAATAAACTCACTTAAATGCAATTGTATTGAGTTCACAATGAGTTCTCATATGTCTTTGCTTGTCTCTGCGTGTCTAGACATTTGTGTGCAATGGACAACTGCTCATTAAACCCTGAGCAATAATCAGGGTTTTATTAAAGGTGTTTGTTAAGGCAAGCAGTAATAGTGTTTTTCATACTTAGTGCTGGGAATTTGAACAAACAACTAACACTGACATATTTACTATGTAAAGGTTAGTTCATGTAGCTTAATGGGTAGCTTAATGCACTTGCAATGCCAAGGTCGTGGACTTGATTCCAAGGGAGCTCACAAAATGATGAAATGTATATTTTATATCCATAATATCTCACTGCAGACAAAAGGATCTGCCAAATGCGTGAATGTACATTTTTTATTACAATGCCTCTGCAGAACTTCCTACATTGTTTGTGTTGACTTTATTCAAATATGCATGTCAATAGAAGTTTGACCTTCCCATAAGTCATCTCTCTGTATGTCACATTTCTGTGTCTGCAGACATAAGGATGTGGTGAAACTTCTCCGGAAGACTGGAGCTCACTTCTTCCGTGATGAAATGGAGGATGCTGGGACTGAGATGTGCAGGTCTTTCTCACACACGCACACGCACACACACATACACACACACTGCTCTACGTGCCCCCTTCCTCAGTAACATTTACTCAGGTCTGACCAGTAATTCAGGGACTTTCATAAGCTTTTAGAATGCTCCCGGACAACATTGCATTCAGACAACAGAGATGTTCATGGAATCTAAACACAAGTGTCTTGTGGCATATCAAATCTACATCGGGCTTCTTGATAAGTCACCTAAGATCTTTAAATTGCTTAGAGTTCAAACTTGAAGCAATAAACCAGACGCTGTGTAGAAATGTAATTTTACGGTGGATAAATGGATGTTCTTAAGCACGACTCTAACTCGAAATTGTAAAATGTCTAACGCACAGCCTTTGTGTAGCTTTTATAAACCGGTGGCAACAGCAGCATAATAAAAGACAACTAAAAATTAGCACAATCAGAATTCTTCTGCCAAATAATATAGTTCATTAGTCCTAAATGTATGGTATTTATGGTTGCCAAGCAATACATTACCTTAAAACATGTAACAGATGTGCATGAAGTGATAATGCATATATTCTAGTCCTAGTCCAAGCACTCGTAATATCAAGGCTGGACTACTGCAATGCCCTTCTGGCTGGCCTTCCAGCCAATGCAACCAAACCCCTGCAAATGATCCAGAATGCTGCAGCACGTCTGGTCTTCAATCAACCAAAAACAACCCATGTCACACCCCTCCTGACCTCACTCCACTGGCTACCCGTAGCCGCCCGCATCAAATTCATATCTCTTACGCTTGCCTTTAAGACAATAACTGGAACCTCTCTATCCTACCTCAACTCACTCCTCCAGACATATGTCCCCTCCCGCCAGCTATGGTCAGCTAACGAACGACGGCTGACCGTTCCCCCACAACGAGGCATCAGATCAATCTGTAAAACTTTCACCTATTCCGTTCCTTTGTGGTGGAATGAACTGCCAGCCTCCACCCGATCTGCTGAGACCATCACAACCTTCAAAAAACATCTCAAAACACACCTGTTTCGCAGACACCTGTCTGAACCCTAATGCTCTTCTATCCTTCAAAAAAAAAAAAAAAAACATTTCTGTCTCTAGTCCATCTTTCTCTCTAGTAACAGAATACAATGTCCGCTTGTAAATGTAGCTTTGTAGACTTGGCTCGTTGGTGTACAAGACAAATGTTCAATGCTCTCGTCCTTTGTAAGTCGCTTTGGATAAAAGCGTCTGCTAAATGACTAAATGTAAATGTAAATATATCAGCTACTTGCAGTTGGTCATCCAGTCAGAATTTCACGTAGAGAAGGTGTAAGGTTTCATGACTGCATATGTAGTGCTTTTGGTGTGTGTTTTACAGTCTTGCGGCTAGTGCAGACATGGAGGGACTGGAGCTTTGGCACTTAGCTGGAGTTGATCTAACCATGTGCAGTTATGATGGACAGACACCTATTGAAGTGGTGAGTTAATGGAGAAGTGTTTGAAATACATAACCATTCCCTGCATGGTCAGTATCTACAATAGTCTATAAGTGGAGGTACAAGACAGACATTGTTTTTGTTATAGTTTTGCATCAGGTATAAATTGTGACTTCTGTTTTGTCAAGTTTGTATCAAGAAATGTTGTCATGTTTTCTTAGGCAAAAGCCTCTGGACTTGAGGAGGTAGTTGATTTCCTACAGCAGGCTGCTCAGTATCGAACTCAGGTTGGGAACATACACACAGACTTTAGAAGCTGTAGGACCTCACATAGACCTCACATAAAACAATGGTTTTCATACTAATACTGTATATTTACTATACCCTACCACCAAACCACTTTAAAGTCTCACACAAACCTGTTGACATTATTAGACTTAAAGCAACACATGCTTTGATAATGAGGTCCTCACTGGTTGATTGTACAACTCCATTTGTTATATTCATCGGTTTGTCTATCACAAATATAGCCATATCAGTACATACGTCTACACATTACAATACACATCTTAAATATAATTGAGCACATATGCATGGGTAACACTTTACAATAAGGTTCTATTTGTTAACATTAGTTAATGTGAACTAACAAACAGTTGTGTTTGTGTTAACTAATATTAATAAAGATGAATAAATAATATATTGTTTATTGTTAGTTCATGTCATTAACTAATGTTAAGAATGAGACCTTATTGTAAAGTGTTACCTTTGCATGTAAGATCATTAGAATGTCGACAGACTATCCCAAACTGTAACCCTAAAAGAATGGATAAGTTTGTCCCCAAATAGTTTCTAAGCACACACATTGTTTGACAATATTAGTGAGGTCATTCTAGGGACATCTATTGATTTTAAATCAGACTTATAATGATATTGTTTATCCCCTAAGCCTACCCCTACACCTAACCCTCACAGAAACAAGTGCATGGCATTAGATTTAAAGAAGTTAGGACCAGAAAATGTCCTCACAAAGTGATTGTCATGATTTTCACTATGTTAGTGAGGACATTTGACCTTCACAAATATAGCTAAACCCATACACACACACAGACACACAAATACAAGCTTTCATCACTACCATGTGCTACATATTCCTACATTTGCACAGACTGATAAAATCTGTCAGAATATGGCAGAATTTATAAAATATTCTAAACATAAAGTCAAAACATTTTAGGTTAAGTTGATTGTTTTCATTTTTTCATTTATCTGTTTGCTGCTGCTCTTCACTTCTCAGCATCAGGCAGATGAGGGTAATGAGGTAAAAATGTAATTTTCAAGTCATTTCAATCATATATGAGCCTATATAAACATCATTCATGTTGAAAACAAATCTTGAATTGTGTGCATGAGAGAATTCATGTATCAATGGGGAAAAATACAAGTGCTGACACACTTAATATAGACCTATAATAGTTTAAAAGGTATATTCACATTACCCTTATTTATACACAACACAATGTAATGGTCATGTCCATATAACATCCACCGCTGTGCCAAAGACATTTGTGGACATGTCAGTGCTTATGTAATGTTCACTCATAAACAGTGGCATCCTTGTGGCATAATTTGGTGTGTACTTTAAGAGAACAGAAAATTTAAGTTGCCAGCTTTAGTTTAACAACAAAATAAATCCCTTTTCTTGCAGCCAGTATTTGAGGAGAATGAGGAAGAGGTAAATTCTGTGCTATCTATTATTTAGCATGCTTGATGTTTATCTTTTCTGAAGATGTTATAGTTCACCCTGAGTTCCTGTGCTGTGATTGATGGCTTGCATGTTCCAGTTTATACTGATGCATCCAATAGTATCTGGTGTAGAATGAAATAAATATTCTACATTTAAACTTCAAGCTTTGTTCAAACCATTGTTGACCTTTGTGAAAAACACCTTGCTTGCTTGTCTTTCTTATGTTCATAAATTATGGAGAAACTGAACTAGTTTGTGAACTGAGTATATTTTAGCCGGCATTATGATACGTTGATAGAGAATAATGGAGACACTGGTTTGACTCTGGTGAAGTGTAAAGTTATGATGAAATGTACGAATGCTTGTTTAAATGTGGTTAAAATGGTAGCATATTTTGTACAATTGTTACAAAAAATGATTCTATTTAAAATTGCATAACTTCATTGGTTTTGTATTGCATAGCTTTTAAAAAATGTTGTTTTTGAATGAGATTTTTATATTTATTTAAATATGATTGTTTCTTTTGAAACATTACATTGTAATTTCAGTCAAAGAAACTAGAAAATGATAACTAAAACTGCTATTTGTTTAACAATGTGGTATGCACATGGCTGATTTTAGCATGAAAATGGCTGATATAAAGTGCCGTAAACATGCATTATTTTTTTACATCTTCCATGTGGTTTAATATTTCAAATGAATGTATTTTGTACAGACATGCTTTTTATATAGATAAAATAGCTGGTTCCTGTTTTACAAATGAATAACTTCTAAACTGCAGCCACATTTACTTTTGAAGTATTAAAGTGTGCATACTTTTTCTTCTTATCTGTGCTCTAGAATGGCGAGTTTATCGAGTTCACTGCCTGTCCGACAAGATCCTAAGAAAGGCCGTCCTGTTTGCTGTCGCTTCCTGCCATTGTCACTTTCCCAGTTGCTCATATTTAGAAATCCAAGGTTTTCTTTAAAGGTTTTCTGCTTAAAACTTAAACAACAGTACAAGTTGAAAAAGCACAAGTCTGTTTATGTCAGCAGTCATATTTGAATGTATTGTGATGTTGATAGTAAATCTTAAATATGTATTTCAGGGAATTTTACAGTACTTGACACTGTATCTTCTTAGAAAGTATTAGTGTGTTTTCTGGGATAGTGTCATAATTAGAATATGAGAGTGCATTTGTTCTATATTTAGAAAAAAATGAAATGCCTTAATCTGCAAACTGTTTGCTTTTTTCCCTCATTTACCATATACAGCAATTAAATGTTTTTGTCATACTCATTCGTCACCATTTGCATTTGGTAGATATAGTTGGCCACCATATTTATTTTTCAAAATATGTGGCTCAGGTTACTTAACACTATACCGTATATGTATACAGTTCATAGTTTGAAACAACTGTGCTATTTGTTAATCTAGTGTGCTTTATATATATCTGTCAGTATTGCATATTAGTGCTGCCACTTTAATGTGAATGTATTTTTAATCATATACAGTAGTGATTGAATTTAAAGTGTATAGATGTCTCTAAATACTGTATTTACAGCACTGCTGTAAAAAGAAAACAAAGAAATGAGTGACTATCAAAAACAATGTTTGTACACCAAAATTGATATTTATGTATTGCTGTCAGTTGTTTTGCTTTGTTGCTTAGTACATCTGTTACATGTTCTGCTTTGTTTGAATTTTAGTGGACCTCAGGAGAAGTTAATTTCAATTAAATTGTTTTATAGACCCCTTTTAAATTGTAGCAATAAAAACAGCGTATGTTTATGCTCCTATGCAAACTGGCAGCATATGTCAGTACTGTTGTGTTCTGTTTGTAGTGTCAGTAGGATAGAAAAGGCAATAAATGTGTTTTGTTGCCCTGAAATATTAAATAAAATTGTCAAGCACAAAAAGTTTCTTTAAAAAAATCATAGTATTTATGATAATGTATAGTTTGATCATATGTTAAGCACAAAGACAATTCACATTCAAGTCATGTTATATTCACATTTAAGTCAAGTCAAATCTCGTTTCATGCACTGCATATAAATGAAAATGAAAATAAAGTTATACAGTAAAACAAATATATGCTGAATTGTTAAATGACTCGTGTGATTAACCTTCCACCCTCTTTTGATCACAAGAAAACACTGGCACACACATCTCTATGGAATGCTGGATATTGAATAATTTTAGTTTCACGTGATAACATGCAGTAGCCCCAAGTATGTTAACTTAAGCTATACTTACAAAACGTGTCACTGAATTTATACAAATAACACAGGGCCACCTTTTAAGCTAAACATTTTACAAAAAAGCTTGCTGGGTTCAGGAAATTAGATAGTGTTCAAAGAAGTATTTGTCAAACACGTTCACAGATAATGAAGTATTCTGATAATGTTAAAAGTTGACCAGTGGATTCAAAACTAGTAGACTTCTGTGAACATGAAGGATTCGTATCAGATAGTGATAAACTGAACTTTAAAGATAATATATGCATACGTTAAAACACACGTGTAAGATGCGGTGCTGGTTGCACTTTCTGCCCCGGCAACCCAGAAGATCCGGTCGGACCTGAAGAGTCGCCATACCAGTCTGAATGAAAAGACCGGTGTGAATTGTACACGTACCACTCAGTATAAAAGACAACTGCACACCTAAAAAAGTGTGTAGTTGAGGCGAGGACACTTGCAAAAGAGCTGCCCAGCGACGACTTTTTCCTTTTTTCATTTATTTTAGTTATTTTTTGCTTGTCTTGGGACGCATGTATCTCGGATGGATGATGGTGTACCTTCCTAAACAGTTCTGAAAAGGTGTGAGGTGCGAGGGGTCGTATGCAATAGACGCGGTTTTGCTATCGTGTCGTCGCGTATAGTAATTGTGCTAACGCGTCGGGGCATGGCGCATTAGTTCAATACTTTTATATATGCGTCTTGTTCCGTTTCATTCCGTTGCGATCGGTCTTGCTAATTCTAAGTGCAAGAATTAGGTTTATGTGAATGCTCTCTGACTGAGCTGAAGACGAGGTCCTGCACACCTTCAGATGTGGATGTCATCACGTCTGATCCGGTCTGAGGCTTGATTCGGTCTCTCTGGTGCAGTGGTTCTTAACAGTTCAACAGTTCTATCTCAAAATTGTGAAATGTTTAGGACCACTTGATCAGGGAGGCACTGCCGTTGGTTCTGGGACAAAAAGGAAACGATCATTTACTTCTTTGTTGGATGCACAGCGATGCAAGCTGACCCCATGTTCAACAACTTCCCAGCTAACAAGTTTTGGTTCCTAGAAAGTTCTCAAACAAATACCCAAATGGGAATCATATGGAAACATTAGGGGAACGTTCTGTTTGCTGGGTTAATTGTTTAAAATCATTTTTTACACTTTAATCAGGTGTCAGTCAAATATAGAGGGGGTATATTAATGGCTTATTTTGTTAATACAATCTTTTAATTGTTAAAAGTACCCTTTGCTGCAAACGTTGTCTTGCGGTGTACGTTTTAATACACAGTGTAGTTTGCGATCATTTTTACTCTCCCATTGCCACAATCTGTTATAGATTATACCGATTGATTTTCTTTTTTGAATGGATGACGTCAGGTGAAATGGGCCAGATATGTCTGGAGTGTCATAGTTCTTGAATATTTCATTTTAATTCATTTAAACTTTTAAGTTTTTTTATGTGTATGACAAACAAATTGAACACCTAAAGATATAGTCATCATATAGTAATATATCATAAACAATACTGTTATAGTTTCTAAAAAGAAAATAACCCAGTTGCATGTCAGTTGTGTCTTTTAACTACAATGGGTCACTTTATTTCCTTATTTTATTTTGATGGTTCCAGTAATTTCAAGTAATTCAAGTTAATGATAAGTCATATTTATATGACTTGTATGACTGCAGTATGAATAAATGTGCACATTTTCACACAATCACCACCCCACACAGACACATGCATTTATGTCCAAATCCAAAATAACAAGTTAAAAGACAATCTTTTATTACAACCTTTAGAATTGCTTATGGTAAGTGGTACACAGAAATGTTCTATGAAACGATTTTAGACTATTGAGTTACACTTGAGTTACACAGTAAGGGTGTATTTGTTAAAATTAGTTAGCTAACAAGAACTAACAAAGAGCAATATATTCATGTTACCTCATTGTGCCTTGACTAATGTTAATATATACGTTTTGCTTAACAGAGGAGTTTTGCTTTAAACTAATGTGAACAACTAGAACCTTAATGTAAACTGTTACAGACTGTTCTGTATGACAATCACACACACACACACACATACTGATAACAATGAGTTAAAAAGTCAACTTTTAACGCTATGTCCATGTTCATATGCTAACACCCACAAATCCATCTCACAACAAACCTTTTACCAAGATACTAAGTTACTAAGATACTTTATATCTTTAAATCTTAAATACAATACCTATATATATATAGGTTTAGGTAGCAAGGGAATGGACTCATGAATTCAAAATCTTTCACTTTAAAACGCTGTCTTTCTCTCTTATGCCCCCTTGTGTTTCTTTATGTGAATCTTGAGCTCTAATTAATTGCTGTCGTGCCTTTTCAAGATCAACATATGAGCTTCACAAGCACCCTCCAAAGCTAAATGCAATTCTTAAAGGACACACATACGAAACTGACCACTGATCGTCGTATTGCACAGTGATGTGCTGTCCGTGGTGCTGAACGCAAGCATTCCAAGTCTCTTGGGTATACTAACGGTCTTTGGTGGCCCTTCGACATTCGTTTGCCCACATGATTAAACTGGTCGAGCCATAACATTTAACATTTTGTCCTAAGGTCTGACAACGGAACGACTAGGTGACGAGAGCAAATAAACACTAATGAACGCAAACTGTCATGCAAATCAATAGTCACAATTATCGCGACTCAACAGTTTCATCAGTTCATTAGGTAGGCAAAAGGCGACCTGTGACCCTGCTTTTAATTACAGAGCCCCACAGAACCATGCAGAGAGGAAGCAAGCTGTGAATCAAACCCACTCTGTACACATATCAAACTGTTTGTGAACAAATCGATGAGTCTCGGAATCAGGGACAAAACAGAAGGGACTGGAGAAAAATCTCATGAATTGCAAATAAAAGTGGCATCCTTTAAGATGAATTCATGCTGCAAGCAGAGCAGAACAAATTTTAAAATATGAGCATTTCCGTTTACTAGCCATCTGAGTTGCTGATAATAGATTTAAAAAGACGAAAAAAGGATAATATAGATGATAATAGACGAAACGTAAAAATAAAATAAAAGTGTCTTTAAGGTTTTTTGTATTCTAGAACGGTTAATAAGGCTTGTTATTAGTTTGCTAGTAAATTTTTCTTTACGGAAATTTCTTTACTAGAATATTACTGGAACGTTACTCTTTGAGTCCCCAAAAATAATCAAAAGGGAACCAAATACTATAGTTAGAGAGACGTTTTGTGTTTACTGGGAAGCAGAGCAAAACAAATGATAAAATATCTAATCATGTCAGTTTACTTGCCATTTGAAAGTAGATGCATATTAACGAAACGTGCACTCTACATTAATAAGTGTCTTGACCCGTTTTAAGTTAATTGCTTTGCATTAAACAAACCCTTATGTGCGTTACATTATTCAACTCTTCAGATAATAAAAAGCATAAAACTAAACAATGTCATTTGATGCTGATAGGAAAACTCGCTTCAGTCTAATGCTTCAATAGACCCACATTTTGCTGTCCCGTGCTGATGATAAATTATTCATGAGCACTCAGTTCAATCAGTTATTCTGTTTATCCGAGTCCTCTAAGGCCCTTGTCGCTTTCTTCTAGATCTCAGAGCCTCGGCCTAAATAGCGGCAATACGCGCTAAACGCTCCGCCTTGCACCCCACAGGCGGAGAGCGGCGTGGTCCGTTAGGGTGGAAAATATTTCAGTGGTCTTAACGAGGAGCCCGGAGCGATTTGCCTACACGCATAAGGGCAGCAGATGTCGAGCTGCGCTCCCGTGAGACTCGATCTGCGGAATTTCATCATGGTGTCGGGATGACCCTGCGCCATCCAGGAGAGAGGAGTGAAGGAAAGGCTTGTGTACGTGGTAAATCACCTTTACAATGGATTGTAATCATCAGGCCCTAAAGGACTAATGTATGAGCGACCCCCTCTCGTCAATACAGAACTGAAAAACTAATCTGAAAATCCTGGGGCTATCAATGCAACTTACGACTCTGAATATTGGGCCAGGTGGATGAACCAATATCACTTCCAATTCACAATCAGACTTGTCAACAGACAACTGCCTAATTCCTCTAATCGGAGCAACAAAACCCCGCTTCTTCAAAGGACAGTCTACCGAAACGAGTATATTAGGGCAATAATGTCTGACTGCTTATCTACAACGTGCTCCTCTGTATGCTTGAGATAAGGGCTTTTATTAAGAGAGGAGCAATAATGCCCCGTGTTCGGTTTTCAAAGCCCAGCAAATAACTGACTTTATCTAGAGTATTAAGCTTCGTACTTAAGCTGCTCAATAACAGCCCGGTTGTGCATTCGTTTGCTCAGAATAAACGCACCAGGGAGTCTTTGGTGGATCCACTTTGGTATTGAAGGATCTATCAAAACCTAAACCTTAAGACTTAGTAAGTCATACACTGTGGTAAAATGATACATTTTAAAATCTCGTGTAGTTTTTGCTCCATCACTATACCAAGCATGTAGTAACATATGCTTATATTTTATATAAATATGCCATGTTTTAGCCGAGTTCTCCCAGGTCTCATCACGTCTTCGTGTGTGACATGACGGTCAGTTGCAAAAGGCAAAAGTGCAAAGATGTAACTGAGCATGTTTCATTATATTGTATGTGTCGCGTAGAAAAAGCATCTTTAGATACCTCTATTAAGCGTTTAAAATGATGTGATTAAAACGCACTCAAATTACAAATGTCAGTCTGCACACGTTTCCAAAAACACCTTTTACAGATTACGTACCATGTAATATGGAATGTCATATGGGCAATAATGTTCGACAACGAATGGCAATATAAGCTTCTATGTCTTAAAGTAGTCTCAGTGACTAAACAATAAGTAACTTTAACGTCAACCCTGTCCGCGCTGATATACACGTCTCTATAACCTGTTTGGTCACATCACAAATGAAGAATTGCGCTTTCAAGAAGCGGTCCGCTAAGAAGCGCGCACTCGACCACACTAGCCAAGCGAGTGTCAGAGCAGAGAAAGAGAGGGAGACGGAAAGAGGTGGAGTTGCTCAAGGTAGTCCACAACAGGCTCGCATGAGTTCACTCCCAAGACCTGCAGTGTAGACAAGACAAGGCGTAGACTGTCTTTCTCACAAGGATGTATGCCAACAGCTAATGGACCATAGATGGATTGTATGGGGTTCTTGTGTGCTTTGACGAGCATTACAATTTGGAGATATGATTATCCGTGGCAAATCATTTGGCAAATACAAGAAACGGGACAAACTAAATGAGTTAATATTTGGATATATCTAAAAAGAAACCTCTGGATAAGACCATGACACAGGTTCGGAATCAGAGAGAACAATCTAATGACTCCGAACTCCAGAAAGCTGCGATGACTTCTCCACGTTTGCTATAAGCTGGACGAGAAAATAAATGCACACTTGCACAATGGATTTACAAAACTCTAACAGGTCGTCTGGAGAAGACAAACAGAAGCCTAGTTTGATCGATCTGGGAACGTTTTTCGTGGACGCTGACATCATTTTTGGATTTACTAGCCATCTTTTGAAGAGAAAAGCGAAGGTAAGCACATGGCATTATCTTAAACTCGACAAAGTTGACTTATTAACAGTAGATCCAAAAGACAGTAGACGGTTTCTGTCTTAAAAAAAGAAAACTTACTCAGTGATTTGGGGGCTGTCACGATTATATAGATATTACTGGTGTATGACGAGTTATTCATTTCAGCACCACGAACAGCTCTCATCGTTCCCACCAATTGCGCTCTTGGCAACTTAGCCAAGACCCACATATTAATCTAAACTTAAATAATATCATGAATGGTTTCTGGCAACAAGTACATGAACTGCAAGAATGGCTCACGAACTGAAGACTGGACTGGATGGGAAAAATAGTTCGTTCGTACATTTTGTCAGTGTCTGATTAAAAGAAATCTCGAGCCGTTAAATTGCACGAAAAGTTTAAAGTTTGATTTTGACCTGTATTACAACATGTACATTTAATGAAAACAGAAAACGAAATAAATGATTCAAACTTAAAGCCAGAAACAACATCGTACGTCTGTGTTTTGAATAAAACCACTGAAGCTTATAAAGCTGAATATTTCTTTCAGATAAACGTTTGGAAACAGTCGATCATAGATTAGGCTGCTTACAAAATGTTTCCGTCCGCTTTGGCTGTTCTGTGCGCTGGCGGTAAACGGTCCGTTATTGATGGATTGGACCAGTTGCGCTCTCACAGACAAAGGATTGAATGTGGGATATTTAAGGCGGGGATTGGCAGAGTTTGGGTTGTGATTTAACGTCACGTGACCTCAGTATATACATCATCAACATAAAAAAATTAGCGATGAATAATTCAATATTGAAACGTTTATACAATTTCCTGCTAAGGTTGTAAACTGTATTTAAAGTAAACGCCAGAGGGTGGCGCCAAAGTAATAAGCAATAACGTCTTCAATAGACGTAACCGTACAGTCGACATGAGCAATGAACTGTAATATAAAAGGTGACGTAATTTATATCAGAAATCGGATGTACAAATTAACTGTAAACTGGTAATAAGTGAAAAGAGTATTTCTTAAATTATGATTATTATTATTTTTATTTTTTATGAAAGGATGTTAAACATTTCACACATTTTTTTACCTGATATAGTCAGTCCACCCCACACACGTAATACATTTGCTAATATACGTATATATATTAATATATATATACGTTTTAAAGTAATAAATTCACGCATTACGCAGCTTACTGTCAAAAAATTGACAATGTGCTTTAAGTTGTCACCTTAAAAGTAATATCTAAATGCGTTTTTTGAGTCTGGCTGATTTAGTTATGGTGACTCATCATTTACTTAAAACCATTTTATGTTTATCATTTAACTCATTAAATGACTTACATGAGCTGTATGTTTTACTTTTATTACATAGTTTTGAACAGGCAGCGCAAACTAGCTCCACAACCAGTGTTGGAAATAGTTGCAGAGCGCACAGAACGCAGCTCCACCCCTTCAACTAAGTGACTGAGCTGCGCACATTGACAGCAGTCAAACTTGGTTTCAGCAAACCCGCGTCGTCATGGGATTACAGAAAAGCCAAACTTTACCACGGGAGTTTAATTATGCTTGTTATTTTGCGCTCCTAATAACACTTCAGGAGCTGTCTTCTTAATCAATGTACGTAACACAAGTAGAGAAGACAGCGGTGCTGTAAGTGCACTCTTTGAAGTTTGAATCATTTATACTGAGATGGATTTAACAAATGAGGATGCACAGGAAGAGTTCCAGATCAGCCGATCATCTGTAAGTCCTTTAGTAACCAGCTATGGTTAAGAAGTTATGCCTTTGGAATGCCTTGAAATTTGGTCACACTTTACATTATGATGTGTTTTTTAAAGTACAGTTACTTTGTAAAAACAGCATAAAGCACCATACTATGTCTTAAGCAGTGTAATGGCTTGCAGCCACACACACAGAATTGTTAATAATGCATGTTTTTTGTAATACACTTTAGGTAGTTTAGGTAGCAATATAACTTTAGGTAGTTTAAAAAATAACATACAAATACTATAACTACTATAACTTCTATAATTGACTAATGTACAATCTTGTAATGGTTTTGTTGTCTTTAATAAAGGTTGAAGGCTGTTCGAGTGGAGAATCTTCATTCTCACTTGAACTGAGCCCAAGGAAAAGACTGTCAGTGGAAGAGCAACAGTGTGCAAGTAGACCAGCACCTGAAGGTGCAGGAGCGGTCAGCATCTCAGAATCAGACAGGGAAGAGCTGAAGACAGATCTGTGCAAGCAATGTCAGATGACTGTTGTTGAACTACGGAGACAAGCCCTCGCTCTGGCCGACCCCACTTCCTTAAAGGTCAGTCAGTGAGAAAAACTATTTTTATGTTATTGCAAAACAAGCAAACACATTCAAGACAGGGAAATCTTTATTATTATGAACTATATTATCTTTAGACGGCCCTCTTTGATTTATGCAGCAATGCATGACTATGATAAGGATCTTTTGTTAGTTTCAAGTAACACTTGACTTTCACCTTAGCCTCAAAGTGCCGAAGTTTTTCTTTGTTCCATTCTGTCACTGTGCTCTTTTGAGTGCATTGAGGAAACTTTTGAGTCAATGGCATTCACACTTACTGTCTATTAAAGACAATTTTGTCTAAGATCTCATAATCTGATGAAAAGCTGACACAAATAAGCCCTATTCCTCTAGTTTTATGATGCCCTTGACAGAAAACCGATACACTATTCAGGACCCTATTCACAAAGTTTACAGAGGTTAATCTTTTCTACTTTACCTTTGTAGTGAGCAAATATTTCAGCAACCTCTTTCTGAAGACTGTTGAGCTACAGGCTTTGTTGTGCTTTAGCTTGATTACTATGTCACACATTCATGTTTTTTTAATTTTAGTAAAATGTGCAATGCATGATGATGGCTTCACCACAGAACTGTCTTAAAATGTTGTGTGAATTAACCCACTGGTGGCTGGTTCATGGTCCAAGTGGTGATGAAACCCCATCAAGCTGGAGCTGAAGGGCTGGAATGAGATATAAGAAACTCAGATGTATGGCTGGATGAGCCTGCCAATGCAGAATGTGGATGGGCATGATAAAAAGAGAGCAATTTAAAAGAAGAAATGAAAACTATTAAAATAGCACTAAATGGACTAAATTGAGTTAGAATTCTTATCATCTGTGCAGTTAGACGTCTAGTGTAGAATTTCAGTGCTGTTGTTAAAACAATGGACGTTTTTCATTGGATGGAACTTGGTGTCAGTCAGCTGGGAAAAAGATTTCACTGTACCACCTAGTCACAAAAAGTAAAAGTAAATCCACAATCTCACAAAGCACTTTCTTGTTTTGTCATAGAAACCACTGTATGAAACTGTCCAGGGCTCCACCCTTGTTTAGTTTTTCTGAGTGCTGGTATTTGGAAACTACAACACCATCCACCATTGTTTGTTTGCAGTGGCTGCAGTCAATCTGTTCACTTCTAAAGCCAAGAAACAACTTTTCTCATAACCTTCCCTTTTGAGAGTTTTTGACGGCTTTTTTACTTTCACACACTGTATTCATGAAGGGTATGAGAGTGCCAGTCTTTGAGAGTCTGTGAAGAGGAGGGGGGTATGTTGGAAGTGGCCCATTGTTTTAGGAAACAATGCTTATCTCCCCCCTTGTCCGTCGTCATTGAGGGGAGAAAACAATTGAGTGGACTTGGTGTGGAGTCTGTGAAGGAAGTGGAGAACCAGTTGACCTTCATCACGCATTCAAAGTGTTTCTGTATACCCCTCACCAAATTCCCACCACAGTTAAATATAGGCTGTCGACTTTATATTGTTGTCTGACTTGCTGCTTGGGTTAGCCTCAGGTTTTCCCCTCCTCCTTGCTTTCTTTTGTGGTTGTGTTTTAAGAGAGATCTCATGCTTAGGTAGGATTACAAGTCCTCCAGTTTGCTACCCCCAGCACCCCCCAACCCCCCCCAAGTTCTCCACTCTCTGGGTTACCTCAGGGGATAAAAAGAGGGCTTTTTGTATGTGTGTGGGTGTGCATCATTGTGTGTTTATGACCTTGTCCCACCCTAAGATGTGTTATTTGGTCAGGGTGGATAGTGCATCCAGCGCATACTAATATATTCACTCATTCTCATCTCAACTCACCAGCAATAAGATCACTAAGTTTTGGCTGCCTATTTCACCATGGCTCATTGCCCTGGGTGGTCTGCCCCAGGTGTGGAGGATAAAGTGATGGGGTCAAGCCGGAGGGGTTACAGCTTTATCAGCCCAAGTGCTGATGGCTTAATAAGATGGTGAATACATTGGCAATGGGAGTTCTGCTTTCCCCACAGTATGGGAGAAGAAAGGATGCTTTGTCTGGCTACAGATATAGGGTGGTTACCTGACCTGAACTTAGAGAGGGGATGATATTATTCTAGATGAGAAGCTACAGAGGGTTACTGTTTATCAGCTCCTGATTTGTGCTGGTGTAAGTTGCCTTTAGGTTGAAATTCCCAGTTTAATTATTTGATTTGTAATTTTGCTTGACTTTGAATTGAATTTTACTCTTTTATCATTATTATGAAAACTACACTCGCCCAGAGTTTGCTGCTAAGGTCTGGGATCTAGGGTTTCAGATATCAACTTGCCCTAACGACCCAGCCGCACTTCAGTGGTTCATACTACAGTTTACTTATCCAGTGCCAACTTGTATTGGCATTGAGTTCTAGGTTTGGAGTCAGTTGCTTTTGTTCAATTGTTGGAATGTATTTTTTTGTTTCCAGTTAAACAACCCAATGCCAGCTTTCGAGTAGTAGCATCTTGTGTAGCCAGGCTTTGGGCTATCAGCATAAAGTCTGCTTTGCAGCTTTATTTAGCCAAGAATTACCCATTTTGACAGGAAAATATTGTCTGGCTAACATGTAAAGGGACATACCACAGTTTATTGGCAAGTAAATCTCAAATGATTGATACTACAATAATAGACTGTCATGAAAAAAATAAAAAACTGAAAACCTGTAACAACGCATACATTGTGGGGTATAGCAGCTTGTCACTGGGGCAGTACCAAGAAAGTACACTGTATCTTTCAACACCTTAAGCTGTACCAATGTCTACCCTTTATTAGGTAAAGTGTGAAGTTTATGATACAGTGGATATACTTTTTTGGCAAAAAGAAAACTAAAATAAAAAACCCTGTGCATTTCCGTAAAGCCATCCAATCAGATTAGAGCCTGACACATCAACGTGCCGTCTGAGGCTAAGGCTAACATTATAGCTTTGGGTGGAACTATGAAATGTGTACATTACAAATTAAACCAAATTTGATGAGAAGGTTAGGTCAGGAACAGGCTTTAAATGCATATCAATAGATGTACATATATTGTACATCCTGCTGAGTGCAAAATAACAACGTGTCTAAAGTCAAATGCTCACTAAAGGCATTTTGAGGTAATAATCTTAAAAATTGGTCCAGAGTGAGTCTTTCCAGAAAATGCATGGTCAGCACCCCAGTCCCACCAGTGACAGGCCATTTCTTTACAGTCTTCTGCCAAGCACATGCTCGCAGGCAGAATTAGTCTTTCTTCACGCCCCACAGCTTTTAATGGCATCGCTCTTTTTAACCAGGTTTGCTTTGAGACCACGCCATCCTTTGTTTTATTATTTATTACCGATGATTCCTTCACCTGATATCTGTGAGGAATGGTCTCTCCACTTCAAACAATAAAGAAGCTCCCCACTCAGTAGTTCATTCACTTCAATGTCAGGGCACTTAACACCTGAACAATGCTAAAGATGGAATGCCTGGAAGCTTAACACAGGACAATGGACAAAGACTTCATTGCTTACTATGATTGGCACTTAACTTGTCACCAAGCTTCAGCACATCACAAGGGGCTGTTTGAGCACAGTTGACACAACTCTCAATTTTAAAATGGTCAACATTATCCCTAAATTACATCTCCTCTACAATAACAATTAACTAATCTCAGAAGGCCAACATTAAACTCTTTCACTCAAGTGGCAGGCTGCTTCGATTACAAGATCATTCAAAAAAATTTAAGAGCATTTGTAGCTGGGTTTCAGTGATCTGACAGTATGGAATGTATCGCCTTCCTATTGTAATGAAGGACTACAAGGTATTTGGTATCGCATTTAATAAGATGAATATGTGCTTGGGGGGGTGGTCGTTATTTCATCTTCATTGTCCAGGCACTGAAATGGCTGTCATCAATTATTATAGTCACTACATTTCTAAGGATCTATAAGCTCTCTGTTGTGACATGTAAGAAGTTTAAAGTCCATTCACAGGGCAGGTGAAAACACCTGCATCTTTTGGCCCTTCTCATGGTGTGTGAAACCTTAGACGACAGTTGTAATGAGAATACTTACCTTTTCTTTGCCATCAGTCATCTCTCTGAAATCTGTTATGACCAGTCCCTTAAAAAACCCTGGGGGAATCATCTGGATGGCAAAAGCTGGATAGATTTGCTGTTTGGCTTTCATTAAGAGTATTTAACCTCTGCAGCTGTGTGCATATGAGAGACGCTGGGCTCTTAATTGTTATGTGAAAGGTCAGTTAGTTTGGCTACCGTGGGACAGAATTACAATACAAGTATGAAAATGGGTGGACCGGGCACGATTGGAATGCATTGTCTGGCTGTAAGGTGGAGAATAAAGATGGTGAACTTTCAGACTGTAGGCCGATTGTCTCATTCAGTTGGTAGTTACGTAAGACACTCATACTAAGTTTTATTGCACGTCAGCTCTCAGGAAAAGTATTATGAAAAATCTCAGAGGCTTAAAAGGACGTGGCATTTAGAAGTCATTCCAAATTAAAAAAGCAAAACCCTTTGCTCTGCGCATATACTCTTCTTACTCTTGCCATTTGTGTGAAATGTGTCAGTAAGCCCAGCATTGTCGTGAGCTAATCTGAATTTTAAGGTTACTTTCAACACGGCTGTATGCCCAGAGGCATTTTTTGAATGGTTATTCTGAGGACTTCAATTATTTCCTCACACCCCTACCAGAGAAAAGGTTCTCACGAAAAGTGAGGCTGGTTGGAGTGCAGTTGAAGGCCTACTGGAAGTCCTGGTTCGACTTGCTCGCCCCATTCTTCACTCTCAACCCTGCAGGGGAAGTTTGCCTCGCACATGCCTCGGCAGTCACTATAAATCACTCACTTTTTATTACCCCTTAATAGTTTCACATTCATTTCTGCTCAAGTTTTAGTTCTTTCGTATACTTATAGTTTAAAAGAAATTCAGAGGTGTTTATTGGAACATTTGTGACAAACCTGTGGCATTTGGAATCCAGAGAACATTTTAATGTCAGTCACACCTTGTTCCTTGAATTGTCTTGTTTTGCATACCTCCCATGTTATTTGCAAAAAAAGTGTTATTTATGATGGGGAATCTTCCTAGAGAAATCACTTTGTTTAATGCAAATTTGTCTTAGATGTTAAAAATTCAGTCTACAAAAACCATGCCCAAAACCATGCCTGGCTTTGTAAACTGGTCAGTCAGTGGTATTACTAGGGCATGCTCAATGCTGGCTCCAAATCCAGAGATGGACGTTTTAACCTTTCCTCTTAACCTTTCCAACCCTGACCCACAACCATGTAGGAAAACCAGAACATAAATCCACAGGAAATAATGCCAAGGAGTGTATTGCATTATTGATGTTTACTTTTGTGAGCTCTGCTATCTGATTCCCAATCAGTGAATGTTTAAATGTATTGTTTGCTCCTGGGCTGTTTCACTGCTAAGCTGTGAACTCAGCTGATATGACTGTGATAAGCTCTTCCTAAATAGTCTTATTCTCTGTACCAGTCTTTTGATGTAATGACAAAGCACCTGTATTGTATTTGTCTTTCTATGGAGGCATTGATTGTTACTAATACAGGTACTGATACAGTATATAGTCTATAGATGTCGTAAGAAAATCCCAGGTTTGCATTTGCATATTGGTACTTTGACCTATTTACTTTTTCAGGCATGTTGATTTAAGCTGTCAGATGAAATGTTTCTCTCATAGGAGGAGGATTTGGCTTTTTGAAGCACAATGAAGTTCCCCTCTTGTCCTCTAGAGGCATATAAGCTTCTGTTTTTGAAAGCCCTTTGTTCATTTGTTTTATGGGGGATTTTTTGAGCTAGTGTGATTTTTTTAAATTGTTTCATCAGTTAAATCAATACTGTGTCTTTGAATATATTATGACATATTTGGTATGGTGGAGGCTAAATAGATTAACTACCAAAATGTTCTAAGTCTCACAACCAGAGTGTTAAAAACCTTAATTTTAAGCAGCAGTAATTTTATTATTTATCATTTCTTTTTTTGTGAAATTTTTAGATAGAAATGCTGTTTTTTGAGAGAGATGCAGATCAAGCGAATACCAAAACGTACTGCTACTAAGCTGCTGTGAAAAGAAATTAACTCAAAACAGAGTTCACACTTCTCAGTTCACATCCATCCCTCCTCTTCTGTATTTTATCCCAGGCTGGCAACAACAGGAGGAAACTTCTCAATGTTGTAGGGTGTGACACAGGAAACAGGCTGAAGGGCCTGAGCTGAAGGCTGTGTGTGTGTATACAGTACAGTGGCATTTGTGTTGTTCAGGGCTGTCTAGGAACCCACATGTCTAAATCTGCTTGGAAAAAGAACATCCAGGAATATTCTAAGCAACATAATCTCTGCCATGTCTCTCTCTGTCCAGTCCTGCCTGTTATTAGACTAAATGTCAGGCTGACTGCAGGTCAGCAGATAAGAAATAAACATATGGTCTCCCACACCGGCTCTAAATATCTAGATCAGTTGTGCCCAACCTGGGATCCAGTTCGCTGTGGTGGCACGGGAGCTTATATGCTTTGAGGTCAAATATGGATGCAAAAATCTTTTTATAAGTAGTTTCTAGAAACGCTCCAAATGATCGGCCACTGATCAGAACCTGCTAATACTTCCTTTGATTTGATACATCGTTTCTCAGCTTGCCAATTACATTTTACAATGCAAAAAATGCAAGCGTGCACATGACGACTATGAAAAAGCTCAGCAGCAGTGTCTCAATCTCCACCGGGTTAGAGTGCAACTTTATTACAAAACTACTTTATTACAAAAACTCCCACAACCGCCAATAAAACTAGCTGCTGTAGGTCTGCACACATGTGCTGTTCTCTTCTGTACTCTTCCCTCACACCAGAGCGTTTTATAACACCGCCAGCTGAAGGGTTGCTGAAGGGACCCCAGTTATTAGGTTGGATATTATTTTATATTGCTTAAATTGCAATATAAGAAGCTAGAAGAACAAATATCAGAACAAATATTTACAATATCCTACAAAGTTAAAAGCCATTAAATAATTAAATATAAACTATGTATACTTATCACTATAAATTGATTGATGGAATAAAAACAATTAATGACACTAAATAATAATAACTCAACAACAATACGTTTTTAATTAAAGTTGAGGTAAGTTTGAGGTAAGATTTTTAAGTGTAAATATATCTATGGATTGTATTGAATATCAATTTAACATTATCCAAGAACTATTTTTGGGGCGGAGGAGTGTGCTAGTTGTCTTACATTTAAGGAGGGGCGGCTTCAAAGACAAAAGTTTGGGAACCACTGATCTAGATTTTAAACAACTGGCCATCAGCTGATCTGCCTGTCTGATGCCGCACTCAAGTACAAAGTGAACTTACAGTGTTTACACTTAATATTTGTATCTTTATTTATCACCACATGACCATTGCTGGAGGAAAATAACAACAAAGAGTGACCATGAATTTAAAAAACCTGAAAAAACACTGTAGAATAAAAATGTCCCTCCCCAATACCACCTGCTAACGACCAGCATTAGCAAGAATCAGATTATGGTTTTGCTAAATGGGTCAAGGTTTGGGCAATACAATCTCATAACAATTCATAATTACTTTACTTTTTAGCAAATTGGTGGCTAACTATGAATTTGTATCTCATACCTACATTTTTGTATGATGTGCTTTTGCCCCAGTGACGATTAGGTTTAGGGGTGGGCCTTCATGCTTGCTTTTTCCAACATTTTGTTTTTGTACTATTCACATCATACACATTTATATGAAATTGGGATCTGATAAGATAGTAACGTTTTCCCATGAGATCAGGTTGGGTTTGACTGGTTAGCATAGTCATGTTAGACCCCTGCTGCTAGTCTTAACTACATCATCTTGCTAGATAATGTCATTTTACAACACTGAACAAACTTCAGCAAGAAACAAGATGTATTAAACACAGTGCCTAGTCCGGCCTTGACATCAGTGACACTGTATACCACTAACTGGCAGCCCAGCATGTTTTTGTATTGATGGAATCCATGTGCGTTTGGGAGGGTCCCCTGTGGCGTCTGGCTTGGCGAGTGTAAGCATGTTATGAGAGTGTGTGATGCCTCCTTTGTATGCCCTTATTTATTCTCCGTTCTGCAGAACGGAGACTGATATGTGGGCTCCATAAACCTCTGCATGGAAATGCCAGTCAGAGTTCACACCTAAGTTCATTTCATGCTTCATCGTCTTCCTCTTGCATCTATGGTTTGGTGTGTTAGCGTCTGTGAGATTTTGCATTTAATTATGCTGCTTTATCATGGAAAGATTACCATTATTCTTTGTGCTTGATTGTGTGTGAGTGTATGTGCATTCAGAATTTATTCAGGGTTTTCTATGAAAATATTATTTTCAAAGACAGAGGATTTAATCAACCATTAAAATAAAAAATTTGTCTCACCTTTAGAGATGCGATTCACAGGGTTTATTCCACAGTTCAACAAGTCACTGCTGCCATAAGGTTTTGTCTGTCTGAATAATAGTTTTGTTCATTGGAAAGTCATGCATCAAAGCCATTTCTTCTCAGGTAATAAAATCAAACCATTTCATCTTTTAAACTTTTCTTTTGTGAGCATTTCTGTAAGCGTTGAGTTGCTGTGATCCATAGTGATCCACAGTGCTTTCAAGCTATACATTTTTTCAGTATGTGGTTTCTGAGGAATCAAACCCATGACCTTGGCATCATTACCACTATGCTCTACTAGTTAAACTACCTGTTGTTTTTTTAAAAGCTGGCTTCCTGCCAGGATATCTAATCTATCTGTTTTATGGACTTAGTAATTAGATTGCATCTGGCTTCTTCTCACATTTCTTACTTCAACAGGCTATTTATGACAAAGAACAGATAAGTCACTTTAGCTTGTTGTGGTTATTAAACTTGTTTGGGTGTAATACAGTGTAACAAAAGGCTTATATTAAAAGCCACAAAATAAAAAAACAACAGAAAAAAGTAGTAAAGATCATAGTGTTAATAGTTTTATTTAGTTACTCAACATCTGTTCTTTTATCTAGTGTTTTTATCGCTGTTACCTGATGGACGTGTAAAGCTCTGATAATTTATAAAACAAGGTAGAGGATTACACTTTATTGTAATGACTTATAAATAATGGTTTAATGTTCTTTGATTAGAGAAAATGACAGCAGGAAAAATAATAAACTGCATGTCTTTGGGTGTGTTTGGTGTGGCAATGGAGTGCCAGACATGTTGGTATTTTGGTAAGATCACAGTCAAAACCAGCCAATAAAATGTACACTTAGTTCTTTTGACTACTTAATGCTTAAACCTGTATAATACTGTAGCTCTTAAGATGAAATCAATTAAAGTCTAAGCACTATCTTGAACTGCAGCAAATATTTTGCTGTAAATAGACCTAAAAATGAAATGGACTTTGTAAGCTGTTTTTTAACTAGTTCATTTACATGAACCCTCTAAACAAACCGACAGACTTTAAAGAATGGGACTTCCCAACACAATAGGAGGAAGTGTTTCATGTGAGCACGTTTTGAATATTAAGCTTGTTTGAGTATAAAGCTGTGTGTGCAATACAGTGTGACAAAAGGTAAATGTAGTATTGTTGCTGACAAACAACACCTGTTTGTCATTGCATTGGTTCATCCTTTCATATCTTAATAGTTGGCACCATGTCACAATAGATGCTGCACAAGTTCTCTGATAACTTTTATGGGGATAGCTATTTATGGTGTCAAAGCCAAAGTAATTCTCTGGTGAGTCTGTAATTACCTCCATGCAACTGTTAAACCAAACTGTTACCATGGTCTTGCTAATGATGTCACAACAGAAGCGCCTCTGTATTACCCCATCTGTTACCATAGCGCCATTTATGATGTCACAATGCTATGATCCTTCTCCCAGCCTGAAGTTACTTCATTGTGCTTTTATGATGTCAGAACGACAGCATCCTCCTGGAGAGCTTGTGTTTTACTCTTGCAGTGCGTCAGCTATTTTACCTCATGCCTCTCTTTATGAGCCCCACTGCAGCCTTTCCCACAAACATCAACCATTTTCTGGTCCTCTGTGTAAAAGTTGCTCAGAATTGGACACTTAAACAGTGTAGCCAGGATTTTCACACCAGACTGCAAAGTCGCATCCTTTTTCAGAGCGGTTACAGTTACAAGTTATGTTTGATCCCTGTGGTCTTCATGAAAGGAGCAGTTTAATTATCATTGACGCAGCTATTAATGTGTGGTTGTTATGTTGTTGTAAAGGGGCAATGGGTGGTGTGGAGCAATTTTGTGTTCTGTTTTCCCACACTGTCTGAGCCAGCAACCATTGGCAGAGCTATTTCTGTTCCACTCTTTCATGTTCCCTGGAAGTGCCAATAATGAACTCAACTTCATTATTTTATTACATGGCTTTTTGAATGTCACAGAATAGATGCGTGTCAGTTGTGTTTATTGAATGAGTGTCAACGGTAAGAAATCCTCCATAGCCTTTAGTCTAAAATATCAACTGGTGGAGATCTGTTAGCGTAACAAGCACTTGCCCAATTATGATATAACAGGATGTTTATTTAATCATTTTATTAACTTATCAGATCAAATCAGCAACCTACACTTACACAGTAAAAGTAAAAACAGGCAGTTGTTGCCATAAGAAATTATTTCAGCCTGATCTGACCCTTTAAAGTTAATCTTATTAGTGTAAACCTATGTAGTCACGGTAATTTAGTCATATTAAAGAATATTTTTGACTTTTAATAAAACCTGTTAATTAGGATAACACCACATACAGCATATTTTGAGGTTAGGTGATAATACTTCTTTATAGTGTATTGATGCTGCATTCAGTTATGAAATCACTGTGCCATACCAGCAAATTCCCAAGAAGTAAAAGCCATTCGCTAAAGGGCTGATCTCGCAAAACTCAGAACTTTTAGAAACTTTACTGTTGTCATAAAATCTAAACTGACAGCAAAACTGAAAAAAACTGAATTGACAGCAGCTTCAACAGTTTACAGTATAGGTGGTGAAATTCTCATAAAATTACCTATAATTTTACTTATGATTATGTTATAGTAATAAAGGTTGGTTTAAGTGCCTAAAAATATTTGAAAATAACCAAAATACATACAGTAAGTAAAAGTTGAGGTTGGCTAGTTACAAAAAATAATTTGTTATTCCAAAACATGATTTATGTTGTTTTAATACCTACATAATTGGAATACCTTTGAACCTTCAGGTACACATCCACCATTACTGGGCACAACTGAAATTCCCCTCTGTGGAAGGGGATACACTTAAGAGATGCACCTGTTTCTACGACCTTGGTCAGATTCCTGCTGTTTATGGCTCTGCCTTCAGGGGCCAGGAAGTTTGCAGAGGGTACAGTCCAGCCAAACTGTCTGACTTGAGGCTAAATTCTAGCTCTCCACCCCCTGTTTCCTGCTCTGTCCTGTCTGCTGGCTGTGGGAAAACCATTCAAGTGATGACGTCACTCTCTGATGTCCACTACATGTTCACGCAGCTTGTACATCGTAAAGCATGTATAAGGTGTATACTTACTGAATTTCTTTGTTCCATTTAATAATATTGGCTGGAAATCTTAATTATAAATAGCTAGTTTTTAGTTTGTGGTGCTTGCTACGTCTATGAATGCTACCTCAAATTGTAGTGGTTTTTGTAGAGAGGTGTACCATTACATTCCTAAGCATATGCTAGTGATTGACTTGGGCCAGTAGGCAACATGCTAGCAACCACTTCCAGCACCTCAGCAACTGTTTTAATCCTTGGAAACCTCCCATAATACTTTCTGTGGCCATGAGTTTTAGACAGATTAGAAAAATTAACATTTTATTCTGAAAATTAAAACATTTAGTTTATTTTTTTTGCAAATTTCTGTGTGGGTTGAAATAAAGTAGGTGAATTTGTGTATTGAGACTGTTTTTTAAAGGAGCGTGTGAGAGAGTCTATGTATGTACTCCCGCTCTGCACAATTCTTAATTAACTCTTGAACAATAGACCAGTGAACATCAGAGAGGCAAGTGAGGGGCTTGTTGTGTCTCCTTATGAGCAGCTTCCTAAGCACATGAAAGGAACACACATTGCCCAAAAAAACACGTGTGGAGAGAGGAGGAACTCCTGTCAACACCAAACTATGGCCTTCAAAGTGAATGCCACCCGCCCTGCTCCACCCCCAACCCATACATGCAGACAGCAGAATACATTCATTAGGATTTTAAAACGCACACACACACCAATGCATAAATAGACACACACACACTTGCATGTATGCATTGTTCTGCTTTTGTTTCTTTTGTTTTGGCACCAGCTGTCTGTTTATCCCTGTCTAGAGTCGGGTTGTCACTTTAGGAAAATTTTAATACCTCACCAAAACCAAATATGGTATTGAACACTGTTTCATTTTGAAAGCTAATTATTAATACTAACTAATTAAATTGAAACAATGACATGTAGTCTTAATGTTTTTGTAAGTAATTATTCAGACAAGTAAATAATCACTAACAAATTAAATCACAAAGAACATACTCAACATACCAGCAATAACACAAACAAATGAATAACAATAGACCAATGGTACAATTAACAGGACTTTTCAGGTATCTAACAGCAGTATGAAGTATTCAGGCAAACAGATGTAATATTTTGAAACATTGAATTGTTCTGCCTGTTTAAAGTCATGTAAGAAATGTGTTAATTCCTCACCAGTGTTTGAGTGTGACCATTTTCAAGCACATCTACAATACTGCCAGGCGTAAGTGCTCTTCACTGAACTCATAAGTGCAGATACACAAGTGAACATTAAAAGCAGCTGTTGAGATTCAGGTGGCACTTGGGGTACCAAATTTAGTTGCTACTCAGCTCTACTGGTACTGTTGAAAGACTAACATTCTTGCATTTCATCTAAACTGGTTTTATTTCATTATTTCAAATAGTGGTACTTGGTGCTTGCCAGAGTAATCATATTTACCATTTTTTTGGCTTCATCTGGAGGCTGATGGTCTTTATGTACTTCTGCGATGATCCACAAATTGGTAGAAATAAATTCAGATGTTGAAGTGATACAAATAATACAGTAGAATGTCCTGCCGTAGGTCACACCCTTCATATCTCTGTTTTCTGGACTGTGAAAACAAGAGTAGGATTCCAGCCAACACACATCAATACAGCAATTTCCTATTTGGTCATTTCCTGTTTTGACAGGAAGCAGAGGAAGATAGCTTGCTCACACAAACAGAGAGAACTATTGACTGCTGGGTATTGCAGCCAACTGTCCTCAGGTAGTTCCAACACACAGGCGTTGGCTGCCCGCTTACACCCTGTTAATGAGATTGGCCTGCCGCATGTGTTTAGGAAAGGAAGCATTTGTGAGGAATGCTGTTAATCATTTCTGAAGCGGTACCCTCCTTCCCAGGACGCTCTTTTTGACCTGCACACAATGCAGTGCTTTTGAAAGCACCCGTTTCTTTTGTTTATCCATCACATTTCATTCATCACTGTAATCCATCTTGTTGTGGTCAGGGAAGTCATCTCCTCTGTTCACACTTAGCTTCCTAACAGGAGCTGAAACTATGACTACTTCTCAATAGGCATTTAAGTTCAAATAAATATGTACATGTCAGACTGCCCTGTAGAGATAAACATGCCCAGCTAACAATTTTTAGGTTGTAAGAAGTAAGTTAAAACATTCCCATAAGCTAAGGGGGAATCTGATCATTGTGTCCTGTCAGTCATTTTATAATCATATTTAAGCTGCCACCTACCTACAATATCTCAGGTGACTTTGGTCAGTAATTAAAACTCGGCAGTTGGCAGTTTTAACTCCATTAGGAACTGCTGCAGCATTAACTGTTTTAAAGTCATACAAATATCTACTAAAGAAAACGTAATTTTAACATTATCAACTTGAACCGAATTTGCCCATGCTGGCAAATTCATTAATTTTAGATGTTTAACTGCTGTTTGGAGCACTGGGATCAGTAGATGAAGGCTTAATGAACTCATTTTTGTGAAAACCTCAAATTAGACCAAAATTGACTTTTTCATTTATTTTGCCCTAGCTTGTAATTTGCCTGTACACATTCTGACTCATTTTGCCAGCACACTTTACATGTCTTCATGTTTTAGAAGTATTTGTGATTCAGCCAACTGTCAAACGTTTGACAAACCTCTTTCTCACATTTCAGACCAAATATATTGACAAAGCCAGAGTCCCCCACTTACTGCCTTTCTGCTTTGCATACCTGCTTTTGAAATACCTAGACAGTTATTTAGAAAGGATGATGGTTATTATCCTTGACAAAACACAGCAGTCTCTTTATTTATTTAACTATAGTCTGGATTTGGTTTATTTTAAATGCTACCTTTAGATAACTGATTGTTGATGGATGAAAGCAATTGCACAGTATTCAGTATACAAAAGCCCTCTGTTTCAGATTTAGGAAAGTATGGCACATGGCATAGGAATGATTGGTTACTGTGCTTTGTGTGTTTAAACGTCTGTGTTTGTGAATGGGTGGGTCTGTGTATTGTAAATCATCTCTTATATGGGCAGTAACCTAATGAGGATGTACCATACATTTGGTTATATTGTGACTGGTTAAGGTGAGAGGTCAAAGGTTGACTCTGTTGTAACTATTGAGCACTCCAACCCTGACCTTCAGAAGCTGCACAGTTAGCTGACCTCTGACATTCTATGCCAGCCAGTGAACCCTTAAAGCATGAAAAACATGCTTATGCATTCTTCATCTTGAATTTTGTGTGCTTTTTTGGAATAGGACAAACATCTTAATAAGGATGCCTAGAGAAATAGAGTGAATATGCTGTTATATACGCCCTTTTCCATACCCATAGCAATTAGTGTTTGTCTCACTGTGCCCCTCTCTCTGCTCTTTGTCATGTCAACAAAGTAAACTAGTAGCATGTTTTTAAATAGAACAGTAGGACTATTTATAATTGTATGCGTATTAAGGTTATTCAAACTTATTCAGATGTTTCATATTCTCATTTGAATGTGAAAGCTAATGGGTTAACAAGCTCAATTGCATGTACTGTTGCCTTTTTTAAAAAATGTGCAAGGCATTACATTTTTAGCATTGCAGAGAGGTGCACCACAGCGGACATTATCGAGATTATAGCGAGATTTTTTCTGTGGTTCATTTTCTGTGATTCATTCTGTTTTCAGGCCAGTTACTTTCATGACAGAGCAACAGTTTAATGGCAGTCTTGCTAAGCAAGTTAGAGTCAATGTGTTTATCTAGCTGCATGAATAATATGTTGTCTTTAAATAAATAAACATTTACAGGTAACTCTGACATGGCTTTGAGTGCTGAGGCTTGCTACTATGAAACCAAGAATGTATGTTAAGTATGTTCAATAGGACTACTTGCACAGAATATGTTTCTGACCTTAGAATTAAATGATCTTGATAATAATATTAATAATAAAGGTATTGTAACAAAACCTTTTTAAGACATATGTCTGTAAATGACCTCTGTTATGATTAGCTAGCTTCCAAGTAGCAGCAAAGCTGTTCATTAAGATGAGTCAAGTTGGTGAATGGTAAACAAGCATTGTGTAAACGTGGGTGGTCACATGCTAATGAGCTAATAGTTTTGACGTCATATTAGCAGGTTGAAACCATTATTTATTTATTTATATATGTACAAACGGTACTAAGTAGACTGCGGAGGGAGATTTGCATTGTAAATATTAGTATATGTCTAAGCAAGTAAATCTTTTTTCTGTTATATCCCATTTAACTTAAAATTCTCACTATATGTACTAAATCCATATGATTTGAAATTCAGAACAGCAGGGCCTCATTGGCTGAGGTTAAAGGTCACACAGGAAGTGTTCCACTACACTCTTTTTGCCTGAATAAAGAGTGTCCATAAAAGCTGCTCAGCCTTGCTTTAACCGAGTACATGACTAAATCTGTCAGCCCATTAAAATAATGTAATGAATGCACAATATAATAGGCTCTCATTCATATGCTAATCAGAGTGGATTCAACCCTGGCCTTCCTGATCTCTCACCACACATTGACGCTTGTGACATCACAGTAGGAAATGTTCGCCACGCTTTCATGTTGTAATTGCCTAGATGGACTGACAACCACTAAGCGGTATGCATTCATCTACGCTTTATATAAGTGCAGCAGAGATGTGCTTTATGCAGGTGTAGGGCTTCTGGCCCATGACTAATTTAAATAGTTTAGATATATAAAATATATCAAAATAATTCAGTTCCATCTTTTACTTACTTTTGCCTTGTTTCCTATTGAAAGAAAACATTTTAGCTATGACAAATGATAAATGGCAGTTTTAATATTACCGTAATAGCAACAAGCTAAATCCCCAAGGTCATTTTTCACAATGGTCTGCCTCTGTCATTATATAATTTTGTCATTTTATTCCTGCCCATTTTAAGTTAGAGGCTCCTTCACCTCACCATGGTGTCTTTTTGAATGTGAAGCAGATAGACTTTGCTTCCCATTGTTTGCTTCAAGGCCATTTGTAGCCTTCCCTATTGTTACTGTCACAGAAAGTGGCTAAATTCCTATTGTTACTATTTTAGATAAGCAGATCCTTCAAAAGAAAGAGAATGAAAGCAGAGTGGGGAAACGCATTTGTGTAATCATTAAGGGGATTCATTTGTGTGGTACTGTGTTCCAGTTTTTGTATTCTTCCATGTGCCTGTTCCAGATGGAATCCTCAGTCTATCTTTCTATCTTTACTGACTATGTCTAGACAGCTCTATTCACACACAGAAAAGATTCAAAGCTGTCAATCTGCATTACATGTCTGTGATGTGTGTCCAAATATGTACGGCACAAAATTAAACTAATTAAATATGTAATTAAACTAAATGTTTAATGAATTACTATTTTTTTTCCCACACAACATTAACAGAAACCATTGTATTTTTTACAAAATAAGCCAAACAAACAAAGAAATAATTTATTTGTTGAAAGAAAACCATAAGAGGATTTTATTTTTCAAAAGTTGCTCTTTTATAGATAAATAAATCAAGATAATAAGTAAGTAAATGTAAATTTTGTCTTAGATGTTTTTGCTAAACAGACAAAAATGAGTCATTGTTAACATACCACCCTGATCTCATGGGAACACGTAACTACTTTATGAGGTGCATATTTCTTATGAATTCATGTGAATTGTACAAAAACATATGTGTATTATAAATAAAGCAACCATGAAGGACCAGTTCAAACTCTAACCTAAACCATCACTGGAGGAAAATCCGACTGAAAGCATACAAAGGAAATCACACAAATTAGCAAGTTACAACCTGCCATCAATGTGACATGCGGAAATGTAATATGCAGAACTGACCTGGATCCAACTATTATTTTAAAGTTGGACCCGAACCCATACAGGACCAGGAAAAATGCTGTAAAACACAGAACCGACCCAGACAAGTCTGACAGTGATTTTAGATACACCAAGATGGTTCATTTATATTACTGTACAGTAGAAAGGGACACTTAAAGAAGCCGCACCACCTAAAGAAAGAGCCAGTCACCAATTGGTAATGTCATAGTGTCGCTGCAAAAGCTCTGGTATCCATAGCAACAGCTAGCACCCTGACACGCACCTGACTGTGAATGTGCGTTAAGCTGCACCATCCTGAATTATAGGCTTTTTTAATTAGACTAATCACAACTTGTCTTTTTGATTGACTATTTAAAATATTAAACAGACCTGGGACACGGTGTAACAGAATGAGACCGGACTCTGACCCGGCTGACCATTAAACATATGCGCTCTGACCCGTATGGTTGGTGGGTCCTCGGGTTACGCTGGACACTTAAAAACTCCTGAGTACAACTTGTAGAATTGTTAAAAATTTTCTGAAACACTTTGGCAGATAAATAAGCGAAAGTCTACATTTGATCTTCATTTTACCTCATTGCTGTCTGGGAGAAATTAGGATATTAAAGGGAACTCATTTGTGGTTTTCATTACTATGGTCAGGTCCAACTAAGGTCAACTAAGGTTGCTCCTACTGTTTTGACAGATTGATTTTGACAGTGCAATCAGCACACTTGATTACACTTAATAGTAATTGTTTTTATCCAGAATAAACAAATCAGTCAGCTGGTTGCCAGAGTTCAGGTTTCATCATCACCATCGGTTGTGCTAAATTATCTGCCTATCATCTGAATACAGAGTGATTTTTCTAGGACATTTCAAATCATTTCACAAACTCTCACATTACCTCCCACTGTTATGTAGGGAAGAAATATGTTTTTGAAGATCTTTCACATTTGTCTAACAGATGTTGTCCCGTGAATTATATAGTAGCCGGAGTCAACTAATCACGTTCCGCTCAAAAGTTTACACACTCAGAGTGGTCTAAGACATCATTCTGTTCTGTGAATTACCCTGCCTAATTATGTTGATGTGTAGCTTTAGATGAGACCAAAGAGATTGAGTTCTGGGGATGAGTGCTTTAGAGCAAGCAATCCCAGTTCCTGTGCTTCAGGTTGCAGATGAGTGGAGCTCATGCAAATTACTGACACATGTGCTTGTGTGTTTACCTTTCCTGTTTGCATTTTTCACTAGGTAATTAACTCCCCACTCACCCACATGGGCTGGTGCCCATAAGAGCTAAGAGAGGAGATCTTTGTTAAGCACAGCTGGCTCTGTCTGCCTTGGAGGGCTTACAGGAAGTAGAGCAGAGGCTTAGAGCTGTTAGTGGGAAAGTTAATGAAAGTTGGTTGAAGGCTGGAGTGATGTTTAGAATACAGTGTTTGTGGATAGAGGTACGTAATTACAGAGGATGTGTAAGGTTTGGGAGGATTTTCTTTCATTTGCTACACACTAAGTACAGAATACAATGCTTAAAGCTGCTGGAAGCGATATTGGCTATCAGAATTAATAATTTAATTAAATTGCCTTCAGTCACTTTAACCACATTTAGCCTCTCTTCAAAACCCCACCATCTAAACACGTCAGCCAACCAAGTGTCAAACAGGTGTCAGGATGCTTCAGTGAGGTTTCTGACTGGCTAATGTACACTGGCTACTACCTGTGCTCAGTGGTGCCCCCATCTTTATTAGCTCATGTACAGTCAAGTAAACACAACCTTGAGTATTCCTTCTGGCTCTTCACCTTTCTACAGGCAACCAAATAAAATGAGGAGTTTATTGCCATAAAATCTGACTAAAAAGAAAAAAACATTAAGGGCAGTCTGGAGAGTTTCCAGACCTCCTTAGCAAAGAAAATATTTTAATTACTTGTGGAGAAGAAGGCCAGCGAGCATGTATAAATATATATACGCACAGTAGTGAGTCTCCAGTGCAACATTAGACAGCATTGTTAGTTTAACTAAGCGACTGCCTCAAATCTCGTCTATTAGTCTATTAGGGCCACAGAGTTTGCTGAAAAATATGCTTTTTCCAGAGAATATACATTGTACAAAGGATGGTGTTTGCTTAAACATACTTTTTGAGACCAGATGGTGTAGTTATGGAATCTACCAGTAGGCTTACTGGACTATGCTAATCAGCTGGACCTAGACTCCTTAGTTCCACTATGTTTGTGTTTGTTACCCATCTTGCAAAGAAGGAGTTGAAAAACTTTAACCCTGTTCCCCAGTTTGACATCAGGTGGCATTCTGTTTTATTTTCTTTCAAGTAGAAGATTCTGACTTATGGGTTGATGGACAGCATTAGCTGGTAAGTTGTACCCCTCACTGTACTATGCATACATTTTAAAAAAAGCTCTTACCCTCAGCAAAATGTTTAATTACATTACATTTATGCATTTGGCAGATGATTTTATCCAAAGTGACTTACAGTACATTCAAGTTATACATTTTGTCAGTACATGTGCTCCCTGGGAATCAAACCCACTACCTTTTGTGCTGCTAACACAGTGTTCTGTCAACAGAGCTACAGGAACACGCCTGAATGCCTGACCACCAACCCCTATATACACACAAACACATATGGATACTGATTTGCACACTACACACCTAAGAGTGTCTGCTCCTGTAATTATACCTATATAGGCCCAAAAGAAGCTCTCATTCTATATATAGGCACAACCAGATTGACTGTATTGTGTGTAAAGGTCCATGGTGATCAGCATTGGATGTAGTCTTTATCTCTGTAGTGTATAGTGAATGTAATCTGTGTTAATGGCCTGCTGTGAAAGGACCCAGCTCTTACCTTTTCACTACAGGGTGTGTAGCAACAGCTGTTCTTGCGACTTTCTCACAACCCTGCTTCCACCTCAAAGAAGCTCCTCCCTCACATACCTATTGTAAAACTGGCAAATAAGCCTTACTAGTTGGTAAATTTATAGTTGAAAGTATATTCTTATTTTTTTTATTTATAACTTCAACATTTAAGCTCTATAAATCTAAATTTAAATCAAACCAAAGTCAAAGCAGTAATGATAATAATAGTAATAATAATAATAATAATAAAAATAATGACAGCACTTCCAAGCTTCAAAAGTAGCTTATATGACTCATACATTGTATTTCTGAGCTCTTTTGTAGTCAGTTTGTGTGATCAACCATCCAAAGTTTAAATCATTTCATCACTGGAAATTTTTAATATCAGCTAAGAAATTGGCACCCTGATCCCTCACAGCCTTGTTTTTGTTCTTATCAAATTAATATTGGCACCTAGTCTGACTAAGGTCATCGCAGATGTCACAGGAACTCCTCCTCAACTGTTATTGCTGATTGGCTGAACCAGTCTTTTCTAGGCTTGGTTATCAAACATCTCAGATAAAGTTCTATAGGTGTTACAATCTCTTCCATAATCTTTACTTATTTTCTTCTTTTTCACTTTCTTGTTCTTCTTCTATCTCTCAGGCATCACTATTTCCTTTCTTTTTTTCAGCATCTCCATAGCTCCACCACCCTCGTATTTCTCATTCTTTCTTTTCACACCCATATCTCATCATCATTAGTTTCAGAGACAGTCAGACTAGCTGGCCGAGGGCACACATGTAGTTGTACATCCTTCTGTTCACTCTCTGTTCTTTAGTGCATCACTAATCAGCAGATAGTCTCCTGCATTCATCCCCAGAGCTTCATAAAAACCAGAACTGACTGCCAATAAAGTCACAATGGCCATCTTCAAGCCCCAAGGCCAGGGGTCTAACCCCCATCATGCCTTGTAGTCTCTCTCTCTTTCTTTCATGCACACACACTTTCAAATTTTTCAATTTTCTCTCTGGCTATGTTAGTTGGTACCATCTAAATTGTGACACATTTTATTATGGATCAGTGGATATACTAACATTTTTGAAAACTGTTCTGGCTTGCTTGAATATGTCTTTCTGTTTCCTGGTTACAATATTTGACTATTTATCTAACTGATCTTCTTTAAATATTCAAACCCTTTTGAATACTGAGAGGGTTTTAAAATTTCCACACAGAATATTTATAGTAATGGGACTACATTGCACCTGAGATGAAACATTTGATATCAGGGCACAAAATCACAACTTATCTTTTATTTTAAGTCCTAGGGCTATTTAGTTCCATTCCTGGAGGACCATGTCCTGATTTAGCTCTCACCCTAATCAAATACACATGAACCAGCTAATCAAGGTCTTCAGGATAACTTGAAAAGGAATCTTGGATTGGTAATAACCTCTGCAGAATGTGGTGTTGCAAGAAGTTGCAGGAAGGAATATGTCTGTATATTTAATAGAGACACTTGGTGATGCATGAGGTGTTGTTTATGTAATAATAGTTATAGTTTTAATTATACTAAGAAGTCTTGTATGCCTAGTCGCGTGTGATTTACATGCATGTGATTGGCTGTGGTGGATAGTGCTCTTACCTGTCCAGGTTATTACTGTGGCTTTAAGAAACTTAGACATCATAAACATTTATACTGGCCTTGGCTCCAGTCAGAGTCTAACTCCTGAACTGCAGTATAAGATATGTCTCTCAATAGACTACTCTAATGTGAAATATGACAGAGAACAAAAAAATGAAAGAGAAATAAGAAATTAGCGTAGAATTTAGATTCTGTCTGTATAGAAATGACTTTACACAAGAAAGGTGTTTTTACAACTGACACTGGGTAATATTTCATGTTTAGTAGTATCACCAAGATAAGTGATTTTGTATTGTAGCAATAGAAACATGCTTTAAGCAGAGCTTAGTACAGAAGACGTAAGCCCTTATCCACCAGGTAGGTTGGCTTCATGCCCCTGGCATGGAATGGGAGATGATTATTTTCACGCTGGGCCTCTTGTCATATCTCTCCCTCCTGGGAGTCTTATCAAATGTAAATACACACTGCTCTGTGCTTCATGCCCGGGCTCAGCTGTTGTTTTCTTTACACCCTGCCACCCTCTATTCCAACATTCCCTCCTGTCCTTCCCCAAAACTTTCACTTTTCAACTTTGGCTAGTTTGAGATTATAATTAAGATGAGGCTTCTGGGAAAAATGGGAATATTTTAGTGTCTGAATGTCTGTAGGCAATGGTTATCTATATCTCCCAATTGAAATCTCTTTTGTATCTGTTTAGTTTCACCTAAAAAGAAATTAGACTTCTGTGTGGTTGGTTTGGTTAAATTTCTTAAAATTTTCTCTCAAGACAAAATCTCCATTAAAACAATAGACATTTCTGCTGAGATAAAATGTTCTGTTTTATGTTTTTCTTTTGTTAGCTTTAATATTTTATCAGTTTTGTTTTATCTTAGTAACTTCATTTTATACATAAAGCATGATTTAATCTGGGCGGAAATGCAAAACAAGCATCATATATTCTAATGTTTTGTTGTCCTCTTTCTTATTCTCTGAAGGACCCTGGATTTGCTTCCTTCATCATTGACCAGCTGCAAGTGCCTGATTGGCAAGTGAAAAGTGGGCATGAAGAAACAAGGTGCCAGGTGTGTGCCACACCTGCACAGCAGCTAAGACAGCAGGCACTTCAGACTCTCCAAGAACTGTACTCGGGTTCTGACATGCCATCACTGCTTCCTAGCACCTACCCTGGGCATCCCACCAGGTTGACCACTCACAGTGTGGTCACGCTTTCATCTAGAGCCGCCAAATCCAGGATACCTCACCCAGCGCACAGCATCCTGACTGTGGGGGAGAGATGCCGTGAGATGGGCTGGACTCAGAACCCGACCTCTGGTGCTGGTGCACTCAAGCCCAGCATGCAGGTGACCATGGGTGGAAGACCTTTGACAGGGACCATCAGCTCAGTCACAATTCAAGCCCAGCAGTACCTGGAGGGGATGTGGAGCATCTCACGCGTCAATAACTTCCTTCCTCAGCCAAGCCCGGTATGTAACCTTTCATTCATTAATTGATCAGAAATAACCCATGTATCAGATCACATATAGTATCTAATGCTATAATACAAACATGTCAAATTCAGTGACCATGTTTATGCCCAATTGATTATTGCCATTTGATTATGTGAGTCTATAAATGCCTGCCTAAATATGAGTGTCAACATGAGATAAAAATGGACTACTTTTTTTAACGTCTTTATAATTTAGTGGCTTCCTCATTGGTGCATGTTATTACGAAGAAAAAATAAACTGTTTACCTTAGTACTCATTTATCAAAATCACTTCGCCGGTTTCTGAAATGACTTTCCTTTTAGTCCATTACCAACTCTTCCTTTTATATCCCTCCCTTCTAACCACCTGTCATATAGATGACAACTTTTCACGATCTAATTTTCTCGATTTAAATAAATAGTGTTCAGTTAAGTGTACCTGAAATGCCGCGCATGCTCGGTGAGATGGTGTTAACATATGCTGTTTCTCATTTGATATTATTGTAAATTTGTAGTTTGACATTGTTAATACACCCACTTAAGTGATTGAGTTATTCGGAAATATGAATGACAGTATGGAGAGTCTAAGTAGTTTTATTACTTTTATTACTTTATTGATGGGCTGTTTAACTGCAATGTAACATTCCACAGTGGCCTGCACATGTGTGCTAAGTGCACAGCCTATGTATGTTAACTAAACAAAATAACTATTCCTACACAATTTTAATGGCTCAGGCTCTGTCACATCAAGAGTCATTTAATTATAGCACGTATCACCTCTTTTTTGTAGTATTGATGTTGCCTTTACAATCTCCTCCAATTGCCGTTGATAAGACCTCTTTGTTCTTCTCAACAGTAAAGCTATTGATGATAAAGGGATCACAATAGGTGAGCGCTGGTGAATTTCCTCTTTGCGCTAATGTCAACAAGCACCGCCACAGAAGCTTTTAGCAACCAGCGTGTGTGTGTGCACAGACAAAGCAGAAAGCTCTTAAAAAAAGAAAAAAGCAGGCCAGCTGCAGGCCCAGTGCATGTTAAAAACCAACAGAAGCTGTCTGCCTGGTGGTACTCACTCACAAACACAACTATATCAACACCGAGGCTTACATGTAGGCTGAAATATCCTGAGCCGTTGCTTTCCACTTGCACTGAAAATGTTTCTAAATCTCTTCCTTTCATTAGATTGACTTTATGACAGTAACATGCCTATCACACTTCCAAAGTGATGGTTTGGTATACATGAGTAGATATCACGTTCATTTTTGTTTACCACAGAACAAAATCTTGAATGTATTTAAAATATGTCATGAACAGACCACTGTTTCATTCAACAAAGCTAGGATCCCAGCTAACAGGAAACATTTTCAGAATGGTAGCTAACATTCTCTAAACATTCCCTCAAAGTTCTCTTAAACTTTTTTAACATTATACATCATATATATCAAAAACATTAGATAAAAACGTTAGTGAAACATTTTAAAAATGCTACAGAATTAAATTTAGTAATGTTCACATTACACAAATAAAATGATTGCTAGTGCAGTTTTATGTTGACTTTAAGCTTGCGGCATATCACAGATACCTGTCAAAAGCAGAGAGACATGGCCATGATTAATGGTTTTCCTCAATATTATTTATAGTCTATTTATGACATGCCTTAAAAATAAAGAAAACATTTGACTGTGAAACTTGATGAGTTTCAACATGAAAAGTGAAAGAAAAACTGTCTTTGCAGACATTGGCAGCTCTTATGCTCTTTACTGTAGCTGGTAGATACAATTATTAGAGCAGAACGAAGCAGGATTTTCCATGTGAGCTTCATATGGGTTGGGATGACCTACTGGCCTATTGGGAGTGCAAGACACAGAATCCTTAAGAAGCGTGAATGGACTGTATGCCACCTCCCTCTGAGCAGGAGGAAGAGAGAGAGAGAGATAATATGCTGCTTCTTTTCACAGAATGCAGACAGATATTCGGACAGTTGGATTGTCTGGACTCTGGTGAGGAGATGAGGGTGTAGACAGCGTGTAAGTTGCAGCGCAAAGAGAATGCCTGATTTTATCGAGTGCTCGGGGTGCTCTGCAGCTGTAGTTTAATGACCCGACCTGGGGATACAGCATGCTCACCTCATGCTTGGTGTCTGACACACATAAAAACAGCTTGACTGGAGGGCTTAAGTCCTCAGAAGACCACAGTGTGCTTTTGACAGCTGCTGCAGCGTGTGTGCGTGAACACGCATCTAATGTCTGTATTTGCGCTTCCCAAATACGGTCTCGCTCCGACTGCGTGGCCCATTTAACCATCTTGTTGATGCGTTATCTGACACCCATTCCTTCTTTATCTGTGCGTTGGGGTTTAATGTGCCGTCCAGACAGTCACCGTTCACTCTCAGTGTGATGCTGTTTTGATTTATCACGGCTCATCTGAAACTGGAATGCTATGCACTGGGATATGACTCCCTGTCATGTCACGGATCCAGCATTGCTTTTTTCGCATTGATGACTGCACGAGTGCTATGTTCATCTAAGCCTTTCTGACTTCTCACAAACATAAAAACCTGGTTTAATCCCACCTTGGTGGCTTTTCTTGTTTTTCAAAGTATGACAGCTGTAAAACATTGCTTATATAAAAAATAGCTTTGACAGTTATTGTCTGTGTTCATTGTCAGACAAACAAATTGAAATTGCAGTCATGCATTCTGTTATTTTGAACCGCGCATTTGTCAGTTCTACAACAAAATTGACAGATATAATTATTGACTTGCACCACAAACAGAAGACAATTACAGACATAAACACAAGCCTGAGGCGTTTGAATAAATAGGCACAAACAAAATTCAAACAAAACAAACACATTTTTTGTTCTGCTTTGATTGGAACACTTCAAAAATCAATTGCAGCTTCATGTAATTGAACTCAGTTCAACAAAGTGCAAACCTCTCAGACTGGACGCTGCTTGTCATGCTTTATCTTGTTTGAATGATCCCACCATGTGTCTAAAGTTCTGTGATGTATGGAGCTCATATGTCACGCTAGCTATATAAATAGTTTCCCTGTCAGTTATGTTGACACATTGGGCACACTGGATGGCATATGTTTCATGAAGTGATTGTTAATGATGTTATTTTAGTTGCAAGACATGAATCCAGAGCAAACACGAAGGCAGCCATTATGCACAACCACCTTATCGCAAATGTCAATTGCTCAATGTGTTTAACTCATGCCAGACTCTGGGAAATGGCCCAACCTTACCTGCGGCTTCTTAATGTGCTGCTTACATACAAAACAACCACTTGACAGGTCATATAGATTGTGGGTTTAAACTGCTCAGTTATTCACAAGCCTAGAGCAGCTTTGGTAAAAAAAAATTACTAAATTAATGGTTGCAATCCACGGGACATGGGCAAACTGAAAACAAAGCCTAGCTATATGTTTTTTTTATACTAGAATGATTGTTCTTTATAAATGTAACAGCATTTCAGATATTACAATATAGTCGTTTCATTCCTACAATAATGGTATGTTTAATTTAACTTCACTTCTGCAATCTCTGTTGTCCATTTATTGATTTCCTGTGTAGACATTAGTAGAGTCACAGACCGAAGGCTAGCTTCTTTCATAACATTATCAGAAATTAATGTTCCTGTTAAATTAATGTTAATTCACCTGTGCATGTGTAATTTGTGATTAATGCATCTGCACAATTGTTTTTACTTTTTTTAAATGTAACCTTTGAAACATAATTAGTCAAGGAACTGGCTCTTGTGCCATGTAGAAACCTGCTCTGCCTTGTCTAGCTAGAAGCAGACCTACCTTTTAAGGTGTGAATCTCCACAGCTTAGGATAAGATTCCTGAAACTGCAAAATGGGAGTCATTTTGAGTCTAATCATTAAGATTCGATGTGTGAAGCATAATTTATCCTTGTTTTCCCATCAGACACAAGGCCTCCTGGAACAAGCAGAGCAGAGTGACTGGTCCTCAGACACCTCCATCTCTAGAGTGTCTCTAACTCCCTCCAGACAGAGAAGTCCAGTTCAGTTTGGCCAGGACGTGCCCCCTTCTGCCCATCAGCCCACCTCAGCTGCAGCATCCTTCTTCATCAGGTTTGAAAATTCAAATAAAATCACATTATAGAAGCTTAAACAACCTTGTGTGGTTAGATGTCTCTGGATCTTTTCTAAACAGGTTATCTTCATGTGTGAGTTTACTATGCAGGTCTTGCAATTGTTGTTATATGGTATATTATTAGGGGGTGGTGTGACACAGTAGTGGCTAAAACCCAGGATTGGCTGCTGGTTTGAGCTCTGTAGAGCAATGTGCATCCAACAAAGTTCACTTGTGGACAATCCACAAGTTTTTGTCCCCCAGAGGAGGATTGCCCTGTAAATGTCAACTGAAAAAGTTACTTTAGTCTGCTTTAGTTTCATTTACTCTACTGGCCACTTGCATTCTGGTGCTCACATGAATTATGTATTTAAGCTCTAACTGTGTTTTGTATGTGGGGCGGTTACAGGAATACCTCTGGAATGTTCCTGGAAAGTACATTTGACATTGTCCCAAAGCTGAGCAACAGCATGGGACATTAAAGAGTTATCAGCGGGCCTCTCCCTGGGTGGAGAAGGTCGGCATCCCAGTCTTCAAATCCGCTTGGGATATTTCCACCTGCCCAAGCGCTTCCAGGTCATTCTGTCATAACAGACAGATGTGACCCCATGTAGAACAAGGTTAATTTTTGTACTCTGATTTATAATTGCTTGTCTGTTTTCTTTGGAATTGATATCAAAAAAGCGGATATGCAGGGAGGCTGCCATGTCACAGAAAGAGAAAGACTGGAAGAGAGAGAGAGAGAGAAAAAATAGATTTGTTTTTCCCATTTAATTTAAACTCCTGGGTGGAAGAATAGAAGCAGCAGGAAATTTTGTCGGGTACTACCTCTTGTTTCATCCTAAATAATGGCACTTGCCAAGAATTAATGTTATTGTCAGGAATGAATTGTTTTCTTGGAGCACTAGAAAGACTGCAAAAAAACAGTTATGTTTTTAAAACAGTTATGTATCCTAACCTTACAAAAAATAACCATGGTTTACTACAGTTTAAACCAAAAAAACATGGTTACTATAATTAAACTATGATAACTACAAATGAATCATGGTTTTAAGCAACCATAGTTTACCCATAGTATTAGAATTAAAACTGGTTATTAATGTGCTAAAAACACTACACTTTAACTATAATAAAACTGTGGTTAATTTTTGTAAGGTTAGGATGTACATAACTGTTTCTTAACAATGGTAATTACTGTAACAGCAATAATAATTTGTAAACAAAGACTAGTAAATGTAACCTGGTATTGCAGAGCACATGCACTGCATCATTTCCCTCATTTTTTTATTTTACTTTATTCAGAGTATGTAGAATAATGAAACCTTGCTTTCAAGGATGCTATTAAGCACATTAATGTGATGATTTCTGAGGAAGACTAAATGTTCAGTCCACATTTAAAGCTGGTGCTGAATGTCGAGACCTGCAGTGATTCCTCTGCTGTGCATTGGACCTTTAACATGCTTGTTCAACAAGCAGGAAGTTGGATCCTCTTGTAAATAAAATGTTGATTAGTGTGCTATTAGAGTGGCACGTCGGAGAAGAGAACAACAGTGGAAGAAGTCAATCTGTTTTAATCTGCTTAATGCCTTCTGTGTGGTTATGAGGCTCCATGAGGTTTCCTAAACCCTCCCTCACATTGGTCAAACAGTCATGTTCCAAGTCTTTTCTGAAAAGGATTTTTGACTGCAAAGAGGTATACAGCATGTAACATATAAACAGTAGCAAAGTTAATGGCAAGGAAATCAAGGAATGGATGACATGGAGATGCCTGACTCAGAAAGTTGACTTTCCCTAACCCCCTCAGCATATGCTCCAGTCTGACGAAGCATATGATCAGTGTATTGACATTCTAGCTGGTGCCTGTAATGAATACAGACGTGGGGCCCTGCAGAGTCCCACATCTCCGGGATGCACTGTCACAATCAGTAGACTGGTGTGTTTGGCTATTCCACCTCAGTGCTCCACAAGATGAAAGGTTCAAAATGGCACAACTGAGCGTTGTGTGCAGGGTCACATGAGTGAATCATCTGAGCTTGTGCTAGATGGGAGTTGGGCTGGAATTGATTAAAAGGATATGACTGTTTTAGACGGCCACATGCTCTGTTGACTCCAAAGAGGTTGAGTGCAAGGAAATAGGGTTTGTTGGTCTTGAGTAGCTGTCCAAAATGTTCAATAAAAGCTTTCGTGAATGTACAAATGTCAAATGCTATGTATTTTAAACTCCAGAATTACATTTCCAAGATTCAGATTTTAAGTATGTACAAGTGCAACATACATGCTTGTGCACGCATGTATGCAGGTCAGCATGTGCGGAGCACAGCTGTTTGAGAGTATTTGGACATGCAGTGGAATTGAGCACAACACAGTGAACTCTTTTTTATGGCCCTGGGCTCGTTTTCAGCAGCCTGTCCAGGTGAGCGCAAACGGTAATGACTATGATTGGAGTAAACATTCCACCATAATTATACATACAACAATCTAGACTGTCACCAGACGAGGTGAGTAGCCAACGGAACTGCCAAAGTGCTTTGTTACCCTGGCCTTGGGGAGTAACCATAGAAACAAATGTGTGCTGGAAAGTAAAGTCATGACATGTTTATGCCATCCCAAATAAACGTAATTGCCGGGGGAAGATAAAAGTGTGGATGAGTGATGCTGGTCCACGTGAACATTGTTGTAAATACATTCCCTTTTCCATATTTAATTTGAATCCCCTATAAACTTCCTTTTGCCCCATGTCTTATATATATATATATATTTTGCATATATATATATATATATATATATATATATATATAAATATATTTTGCATGTCTATGCTTGTCAAAGAATATAACACTTTCATATAACTGACCTTTCATGGGTGGCTAACTGCTCATAACTTGGTAGATATTTAACAGTTCTTCCTCTTGTAATGAAAGGTCAGTTGATACATTTGGGTACTTACCCATTTACGACTAGCATTGCCCCAATTCTTGGATGCTTACTGTGTGCTCCAATTTAAAGTCAATTAGGTGCATAAATGCATTCGTTTAATCTCATTGTTAGGAAGATTAGCTTCCTACTCTTGCCAATGATGATAATGCATCCCCAGAGTTGTAAACAAGGGAATGCTTTTCACCTTCCTACCCACATGCTGTGTCAAAGCTAATGTGGACGGTGGTCCTCTAATGGGTGGGGTAAGGGGCAGGGCTATAACGGAGCCAATGGGAGGGTGAGTTGGGGGGATGGTTGACTGTGGAGTAGAGAGGTTGTTGAATGAGGAAAGGGGTATTGAGAACTTTTGCACTTAGCTTGCACACACATCTTTAACAGCTCTCAGCTAAGCTGATAACGTTGGCTCCGTAGGCCACCCATCAGAGCAGAGGATTACAGAGAGAAAGAAAGACAGACAGAGAGAGATGGAGAGATAGAGGAAGTACACAGAGAGAGAGTTGTGGAGATAAAAACAGGCAAATGGTCCATGTGGCTGGCTGCCTTTTGAGTGACAGCACTAATCCCTGTCAGGGACAAATTGGGAAAACAGATTAATGCTGAGTGATCGGGGCCCTAGAGCGGAGCCGGACCTGCTGTGCAGCTGTGTGACGGGATCCAGGAACCAGGGGCACTGCACTGTGAATGAGCTCCAAGGCTGATAGAGGCAAACACATGTACCAATGTGTGGTTACCCTGAAGAAACTCATGTGGTTGTGAACTGGTAGGCAGTGAGGTGAATCCACAAATATATTCACTCATGGTGGGCAGACTCGGACTAATGCCCCACACTATAGCTCCCAGCTGCTGGGAGAGAAAATCATGGACTGTGGAAGAAAGTAAGTGGAGCACCACCATGAAACTGAAGTAAGTCTCTGAACTAAGAAACATTTAGGAGTTGGTGAAATGTTTTAACAATGCCATTTGCTAGCTTGTGTAAAATTACATGGTGTTTGATTAAAGACTCTGGTATTTAGAACAGATACATCTGAATGGATGTCAGATTTGTGAAAGAAATTCCTCAGAAAAGCAATGAGTAAACCACAGCTTTTAACTGAATGAATACTTGTCTGAGGCCTCTGAGGACCAGTTTTTAATGATGAATTAATGAACAGATTTTTAACCGGTTCATTGAAAATAATCACCTGGACTTTACAGTGCTACTCTATGAGAATTAAAGTATTTTATGTAACACTAAGCTTTAAGTGCTTATGTCTGAGTGCTGTAAAACAACATTTTTACAGTTGTTAATTCTCAGATATTTGGTAAATCTAAAAAAAGAACTTTTAGGATTTTTGACTTCTGGCTTCAGATTTGTTATGTTGTTGGTTGGGTGTTGTGATGTACCTTGTTGTTTTACTCTGTATTTACTCTGCCTTGAACCACCAGCTGGAAGTCTGCGATCCTAATCAGGCTGTCAATCTTGAGTTTGTCTGTAAGTGCATGACTGTGTGTGCGTGAAGATCTGTGTGTTTGTATAATGGTCATGGAGCAGCTGAGGCTGGTACTTGAGAAGTGGAGGCTGGGAAGGAGGGGGGTTACTTTGGGAGCAGATAAGTCCAGGTGTGAAGAGCCTGCGGTGGGCCGTGAGCTGTTCTGGTGTGTGGTTTGGGTGATGGGGGTGGATGATGGAGGTGTTGATGACCAGCAGCCCTAGGGATCCAGTCAAAGCAATCCCACTTCCTGTCCTAAGGGATTGTCCAACTGGGCCAATACAGAAATACACAGAGCCACCAAGTTATAGTAATTTCTCTCGTTCCATATTTGTAATGTGTTTTATAGTGATTAGGTTATGTTTATAACAAAAACATGTCCATCACACCTCAAATCTAAGAAATATATAACATAGAAAATGAAGCCTGGACCAGTAAGATTTTTGTGTTCTTATGGTAAAATAATACTGTATTTGTATTAACCCCTTCAGACCTAATTTGTCTTTCATTCTGCAAAAACATTTTTTACCCCATTTAATATTAACCCTTCACAGCTCAACCAATACTACATGTACACTTTACATTTAAATAGTATATATGTATTTTCTGTACGTTACATTAATAAAGATGTTCCTACTTTTCACAGGTTCTGTGAATAACCCACATTTTGTGAGTCTCTTAGACCACATAGTTTACACTGGGGTGATTACCACCTTCAGAGAAACATGAAGAACACTAAAGCTTCTTTGTTTTTGTCTGAAAGACAGACTCACCTTTGAAGCGCTTGTGAAATAAATGTACTGTCAGCGTTTTAGCATCACAATGGATTCTCTCTCATATGTGACATTCTCTAATCTTTCTGCACTTGTTCTACACAATAAACTGTTTTTTGTTAACTGTATGTTCCCACTCTGTTTAGAAGTGTAGTGACAGCAATTCAATGAAATATAGACTAAATCCTGCTGACCTAGTAAAGGATTTTTACCTAGTGAAGAATGTGCCTACTCATCAGCTCTGTAAAGAAGCTTCAACCACATTTGTGTTTCTCTGGGAGAAATGGTCTCACGTAACACCTCGTGAAACCTCAGGGGATTGGCCAGTGCTGTGACATCTGGAGCCCATTTACACCTGGTATTGACATCTGTCTCAAGTGTTCTGATCTCAAGTGGTCAGCTGATAATGATTTCCATTTACACTTGGTATTAACTTGTCCACAATAAGCGCTTGTGATCACATTTCGCCAAGATTCTTTCTAGAGTAGGGTCTCTGATTTCATAACTGACATTTATCATTTAGCGCATTAGTGTATCAGCAGTATTAATAATAATACTTAGTAGCTGTCCTCTGAAGATTTATGTCGACATATGTACGTACTTTTTTTGCAATAGTGAATGTTTGTTTTCTGTTGAAGCTAGCAGGCAAAGTTTAAAAACCTAATGGTGGCACAATGATTATGTGTAATGGGACTAGGCAGCGCAGGATACACTGCAGAGAGTTGCACAGAGAGTTAGTTTTTAAATTGCAGTGTACAGTATAACTCTAAAGTATAGCATCTTCTGTATTAAATCATTCAAGACGGATGAAAATGTCAGGTATAGTTGAGGCCCTGCTGAGGTACTGGGGTTCACACCAAAGACAGGAACTAAAATACATTTTTAAAAATGATTCAGACAATAATGATACAGAGGAACAATGTCATTGGGACCATTTTAAATAACTGAAAGTAACTATTTTGAGTTTGTTTTTCCATGAATGATGAAACATTGACAACCAATCAGAATCTATCCTAATTTAAAGGTCTCACATTTACAGCAGCACAAGGAGAACGTCATCATCCATCAGCGTTGATGGTAATATTTTTATCGTTATAGTTATTGTTCTTGATGCGAATGGGCCTTTGCACATTAAATAAGTAGTACAATGTTGTTACATGCAGGTTTGGCACAAGGCTGCAGATTTTTTTATGGTGACATTTACTGTGGAGATTGGTCTTAGGTTGACATAAGGACCTTTAGCATTCAAAAAGCTGTGGTGTAAAACCCACATAAAGTTGAATCCTAAATAAACCAGGAGAGATACATAAAACACTTGGTTTTTATGCTTACAATGGAGGTTCTGAGATCTGTGACAGCTAGGGGAAAAGCCACAAAAACTGCTGTGTCAGGAGCACTAGCCAGCCCACTTGCATAGAGCAACTAAAGGAAGAGCAGCAAGCATCAGCAGGCCTCCAGACACCACGGATCTGCTGATTCATGTCTGTGGATTTAAAAGACATGGCTCTGTAGGGGAGCTAATGTTTGCTGCAACACACTTTAGAGGAAATAAAAGAAAACTCTGTTGAATCAGTCAAGTTGAAAGTGCCTTATGGCCTAAAGGGGTCTTTATGTCAGTCAGTAAAACAATGTTTGCACCGTCTTCATATTTTCAGAAATAGTTTTTTAAGCTATCTTCTGAAAATACATACCTGCTTGGAAATACATGCGGCACTTAACAGCGACTGTACCTGTGTTTAGACATCCCGGGGTGCACTAGAGTAACAAGGATTGATTCTTAATTGCTTCAGCACTGCACTTCACACAGTTAGCATGAAAGATGAGCTTTCATATTTGCCTTCTCAAAGCTTCTATTTAACTGCATTCAAGAATGCTGATTAAAGCAGACCCTAAATAACAATTGCAACCTGTTTCACAAGAGAAAACTATAGACAAGGCAGAATACAGAATCAACGGATCTACTAAAGAGGTCTCCTGTTGGCCGGATTTATGGAATACAGATCAGATAAACAGAGGTTATTAATTGTGTTAGCAGACCAGGTGGAATATACATTTAGAGGTTTATTACCTATTGTCTTTTCAGACCGCAGATGTGCTTGAAGTTAAAAATTCCCATGAGGTCATCCAGCCTGTATATCCTCTGTTGTGGCTGGAGAGAACAAAAGCCGCAGCCCACAATCCCATCACGATCCACCCGGTTAAGCTCTAAGCTCTGAGCCTGAGCAAAAACAAAAAAACAAAATCTGAAGAACATCTAATTAGTTTTGAACTTGATCTCCCAGCCCATTACCACCTAAGTGCACAGTTCATACTTATTCATGTAGCATGTTGTAATGCCACTCATTATGCCAACATAATTTCAAAGTTATTAATGAGTTCCCTCTTGCTTGTCATTAGGTATACAGTTGGTATAGAGTTGGGTTAATTGGGGTTGGAACAATCTGGATCAGTGTTCCAGCAATCTTCTACAAAATATTTAAAAATCAATTTGGTACATTTGTACAATTAAAGGTATAAATTTATATGTATATTTTACAATGGGTTTGAACTGACTCATCCAATCAGAATTTAGAGTTGGAAATATCTCTTATGCAATCCCATTTTAAACAGACCACTGATTTATAAATAGAATTGGTGTGCCATAAAATCCCTTTAAAGAAGGCTATCACTAGCAGAACGGTGGTCTGTAAAGCTAATCTCAGTAGGAAGGTTAAATAAGTTTATCCACTTTGGTTAATGGATTATTGATGTGAAATTGTTTTCATGGTATGTTACAAAAGCAATAAAGGTTCTTAGTAAAATAAGGGATTGAAAATGAGCAAGCGAGATGGAGTTTATCTGTTGTTTTCATTCTTCTACAACCACTCGGTATGTAAATTGTCTGAATTGGAGTGGATTACATCTTGTAATCAGTTCATGACCCAGCATGGGGGCTGAGAATCCTCTTTGTACATCCCTGGTTACTTTCAGAATGGAATGCTATCTTACAACTAATTTACTGCTAAAAATTGTCCATATAATTACTTCATGTTGTTTTGTTACACTGTGAATTGAACTTCAAGTTGAATGCATTCTGGTATGCATTTTTCTGTGTAGTGTGCTCTGTTCTATGCTTCACATTATTTAAATGCTGTAGGTAATCCAGGTATTCTATGTATACAGAAAACTTCCCTTCTGTGCATGATAAAGATAGTATGTCATTAAGTATTGATTATTCTAGGCCTACATACTTCTGGGTTTTGCTTTAACCAATGGCTGTCTTAAACTGCAGCACTGCAGTGCAACTTCCAGTGTAGACAGCTTCATTGATTAATAATTGTAATGGGAGTGATTTCGTTGTGTCACGTCACAACATGCCGTTCGTATCTGGTGTAGACAGGGTGTGACTCTATTGCAGTGTGAAGGTCACCACTGAATATAATGAAGTTTTTTCTCATGCACTGGATGTGTGATCAGTTATATTATTATTTAATTATATTATTAGACTTATGAGCTATGAGTAGTTAGGGAAACATCCATCACTCTGTCTATGACAGTGTAATCTTTGGTCAATAAAGACAATCGACTTATTTATTGTGTTTTAGGATGGGACTCATTATATGATGTGATAGATGGTCATTGCCTTTAGTATTTGCATTGTGCCATTTCGTACCTTACTTCATGACTCTGGTCTAGATTTACATGTATACTCTCTCTTGCATCCATGTTGCCAACTTGTGCCCCACCCCCTTTCCTCAGCATCTGTTTTTCTCTGTCCTTTACCCATTTATTTTCTAACTCTTTCACTCATCCCTCTTTTCATCTCCTGCTCTGTTCTTCCAGTGCCTCTCTGATTAATCATGCACAAATGTTCCCAGAAGCCACTGGGGTTGTTTGTTGTGATAGCCTCAGAGCAAAAGAGTGCAAATAAATAAGCGCTTGGTGTCCTCCCCACCTGACAGTGATTAATGAATGAGTTCTAAGGCAACGTGAAGCAGTAGGATGCTCTTGTTGTCCCCTTTCCGTATCTGCAGGGCTTGGCCACCCTCTTTTACAATGCTACGGCCATTATTTGTTACAGTCAGTTATATGCAATTAGTTTTGGACCAAAAGGGCTGAAACATCACAATTGTGTAAGCAAGGTCCTGGTCAAGAACATCTCAGTCGTCTGATGGTGCCTAGTTACACCAACAACTTCTTAATGAAGGTCGCACGTTCCATAACTTGTGCAGGCAGGATTATTGCCGCCCCACATGCTTGTCCTGTAATTAAATTCTTTTCCTCAACAGCCTTTTAGCAAACCTGATGCTGCGGGTTGTCTACCTGTAGAACAAATCCCAGCGGTGCATAGGGAAGAGCTGTATCGCGGATGAGATGAAAGAAGATGGTAATCTTTGTAAACAGAACGGGGGTGAGCAAGAGAGCGTGTGCGAGATGTAAATCCTAGTTATCTGTCAGTTTTCAGCAAAAATGGAATTGATCTTCCTTTAACGTTAGCTTGCTGTGCTTTTATACAAACTCTAGTCAACACCTCACATGAATAAAAAAAGAACATATACTCAAAGGAAAAAAAGATGACAAACCCATTAGTATCTTCATTCTGTGGCTTTCTAGAGCGCTACCCCAGGGGCTTGGGATTGAATGCTCAACTCATTAAATAACAAAAAACCCTGGCCACGTTTATGGCTTCTGTTCTGTCCTCCCTACCGTGGCTAAGCCACAACAAGCCAGGACCTGGATTAGCCGCATATCCTGTCTGCTCGGGGATGCCATTGAGGGGGTAATTGAGGAAACAGCAAAAAGACAACAATGGGTTTCTCGTTCATTCACTCACTCCCTCTTTTTCATGCACTGTTAAAAATTCTTTCTCTTTTTTTGCTGAGTGTATTGTTGGGGTGCTGGGCTTGACATTGTGGACATCCGGGTCAGGGTGTTTTGGTGGCTCTTAGTTTTACTGTTTTATGAGCCACAACGCTAGAACAGGAAGCAGCAACTGTAGCACCTACCTGTTAGCTAAGCATGCTAGTCAACAGGCTGCAAACCCACAACAAACATTGTAATGTATGTAAACTGCGATGCCTTTACAGTGGGTTTTGCTAAGGCAGGATACTCTGCAAGCTGATTTTCAAAGAGTCACTTGTTAAAATTTTAGTTTTAGACTTTTGTAGTTTAGATTTTGTAGTCATTACTTTTTTAAACATCTATGATATTGCTTAGATTATTTGAATATTATATAAAATGTGGAAAATAATAGTAATAAACAAGTAGGTATTTAGTTGAGTAGGTATTTTTTCACATTTGACAAGTAATGTAAAAAGCATTATTTGCAACATATTTGAATTTGTTTAAGGTATTAAAATTATGAAATCTGCTATTTGGAATAGATATGTGCACTTTAGAATTCATGTAGTGTACAACTACACAGAATGAATTTGCATTAAATAGATATTAAGGGATTAACGTTTAAATATAAATATACAGACTAATAAAACATGCCATTTCCCAACACAGCAATTCTTGGGGATTTTCTTGTCCCTTTTCATTTTAATTAGAACATTTTCCATTTAGACTACGGCTGCATCATTTATTTGGCTCTGGCTGGGGATTTCCACCCTGAACCCGCTGAGGGAATGAGACAATCCCTAGCTGAGCTCAGTCCGACGCGAGTGATCATTTTTCAACGTTCTACTCTCAGGCTCAAAATGATTTACCTCCACTCAGACAGCCGATGACTGGCTCGCAGCCAAAACACAAAGACCAGACTGATCACTCAAGCACTCTCGCTATCTACTACTGAGACATCTCTCTCCCACTCTCTCACTTTCTGGAGGTCTTCACCTCTTCTTTTTTAATTTCCATCTCATTTTCTGATTTTTGGCTCTGTGATTTTATACTTCTGTGTGTCCCATGTCATACTCAGTAACACACCCACTACATATGCCATTATGCCATTTTATTCCTTCTAATACTTTTCCTGTCCCTTCCTTCTCTTTAAAACAGTGTGTTTTTTATATTTTTTTGCCATTCCTGTTTAATCTCAACAAAGTACATTGTACGTACTGTACATATGCTGGGACCATCTGTGGCTATGTTATGTCTTTGTCACAACATTTATTTATGCTGTGTTATGCTGTCGATTACCACAGTAAATAATTTGTACTTGTGTGTCAACCTGAAAGTCTGTGACAATCCCTAGATTGTAACAAAACTCAGTGTGTGCCCATCACAATGTTTGCTTGTGTGTACGCTTGATAGACATACTGCAACTAGTCACAGATGGTAAGACAAACCACTATGATAAACTGATTTGAAATCTAGATGGCATCAGTTGCTTGTACTGTCCCGACTAGAACAGGATTGCGAAGGGAATTGGTGGTCAAACGTTGGTTCCCCACTGCTCAAACACACATCAGTAGCTGTACTTTTTTGCATTCAGTCTAGTCAGTGTACAGATCCCTTTCTGCATGTTGTTTGTTCTCATAATGTCAAGACCCATGTCTTGCGTTTCTGTGTGTTCGAGTTTGTGTGAATATCTGTATCATAACTTCAGTTGAGGAGGATAATGATCTTGTAATTGATATAGGTTAGTTGTGTGATTAGTTGTGTAAAATGTGCACCAACACTACAACAAGACATGGTGTGTTTTTAAATGACTGCGGGGCATTGGGCTTCTGTATTGTCTTGCTTGTGCTTTGCTGTTGAATAGATGGCTAGTAAGCAAAGGAGGATTTCACAGTGGTTTGAAAATTTCACCATAATACTTTGTGTTCGGTGAATGGTAAATGGCGAAAGTGAATGGTTTATATGTACAGATAGAATCTGTATATTATTTCAGTAAGCGTACAGTACTGTTTTTGCTGTTATTACTGTAAACATATTTTACATTCTCTAAATCCTTAAGTCAAAGTTATCTGCTGTGAAAACCGAGTGATGACAAAAGATTTCAGTATGTATAAGCTCATACTTTATTATAAGTTCAGTATGAGCTAATGAAAGAAAACAATAACATACATAACATAACGTGGAGTTTGGATGTATTTGGATTTTTCAGCATCATTGTTGGTCACAAACACAAATTCATCATTAAAATAAACTCTCAGTATTTAATAATTCTAGGCTAGGCTAGTTTTTTTATAGCATATATTGTCTCCACAAGGGGGGACTAAGGGACTTTACAGTGCATCAGATCACATTTACACCATCTGAATATGTAACACAGCCGATCAATGACATATGGCTCTTTTAAGATACAGTACATTATGATTAGGCAATATTTTACATTACTAGCTCAATGAACATGGCCAGAACTGCCCTGTGGTGAATTCTGTATTGATATAATGCTCCAATTTTTCAAATATCAGACAGTGTGCTCTCATGTACACATGTTTTAATGAGGGATAATGTTACATGGTAACTGACGCCTCAGGTCATAAGTGCTTGGAGAAAGTGTTTAGTAATGGAGGCTGAGACAGCCCCTCCTTCTCTCCTGCTGCTCACAACAAAAGGACGTCTATACCAGTTCATCTAATTATTTCTGTGGATAAGACTCAGTTTGTAAGGTACTAGGACTTCCAGGTTTCACATGTTAAAATTGTACTCAGTTTTATGGGTACAATTTTATGTTTTTTCATTGCAAGTTACTTGCAGAGTTATTTTCATAATGTGGATGACAAGTTTGAATTCAAAGCAACTGCTGTGAGAATACAGCTACAAACATGCCAGCATCCTCAGCACCCACACGTGATATATATTGTGATGTATTCTTTCTGTTTACTGATGTGACATAACAATGCAGACAAATGAAGTGAAACTGACAATTCCTGCAAAATCAGACAGACAGCTCAAATTATAAATCATTATTATAAACTTACAGTTGCAAATCAGAGTAAGATAAGAACACTGTTTTAAACACTGATCTGTTATGTACTTGCTCAAAAACTGATTTATGTTAATTTTAACCAAAACAAGTTATGGATTGGGGATTTAAATAACTTATACATACAAACAATTGCAATATTACGATATTGTATATAATATTGTATGACAAGTTCCATGCTGATTCTTATCACTACTTTGTTTGTTTTTTTATTTCTTTCTTTGAAGGTATGATTTGTAATGATTTGATATACAACCTTGTCTCTGTTAAAAAGAGAATGTCTACAAAATATATGGACACTGATAAAATTACATGCACTCATTTCTTCCACAAACTCTAGATGCAACAATTCTAGATGTCCTCTTGTCACACACAGTTTCTTCTGTGGGAAAGAAACTTAAAACCCCTGGTTACTGTACAGCCAACTCCATATGTCTTTGGTTATTTAAAGACATCCTGTTCATGCGTCTTTCACCGTTGATGAAAGAGATATGGCATATTTACAGTACATTTAAGAGTATGACCACTTGAAACTGCTATGTACAAACTCTTGCTATAGAGTGAATTGTTGAAATGTCTGGCTGAGTCTAGTGGGAAGCTGAAAGCTCTGTCTGTGACACATGGGTTTCCACTATTGCCCCCTTGACCTGACTACTAAATCTTGTTTCAGGCAAGTGGCTGTGTGTAAAAGATGACATCATCCTTCAATGCCCATGAAGTGATATCATAATGCCTTACAGGAAAAGATGGTTAAATGGTAAAGCCCTGATTGGCGCATTACATGCTAGTGTAACTGATTAGAGTCAGTGTACCTTCACTGTCCATGTCATCATTGATATAACAAAGAAGTCATTGTCTTGAGGAATATGACTATAATCAAATTTACTTGATGCCATATGTATCATTTGTCTACATAGTGGATGGGTTTTGGCTCTGATCTGGAAGTTCTGTTGCTGATCTGTTGCAGCATTCCAAGTTGGCAAATAAATCTGTAGAGCTTTCCTGTTTAACATTCTAATTATTTAGGTTCATGGCAGACAACAAACATGTTTATTTATCATATCTTATTTTGATCTAATTTATCAGTGGTGTCCAGTGCTGCTCCCGGAGTGCCACTCTCCGGCAGGGTTTAGACCCAATCTTAATCAAACACACCTTAACAAGCTAATTAGTGTCTAAAGGATTAGTTTAAAATTACAGTCAGGTGAGCTTGATTAGGTGAGGGTTGGAGTTAAACTCTTCCGGCAGGTAGACCTCCAGGAGCTGGATTGAACAGCCTTATTAGTCACTTAATGATTCCAGGGCAGTTTATATCTTTAGATTTGGATACAAATTTTGTAACTAATATTAGTTTGGTAACCCATAGTAACCATAGTCAAAATTATCATAATCAATAATAAGCTTATGCTTGTTGTAAACAGTCTATTGTTCTTACAGTGATGGATAGTGGGTGGGGTATTTGAATAGGTAACAGAGGTATTGTAGCCTGGTATCACCTACAGTGACCTGATCCTCCATAGTTTCCAAAGCTTTGTTATCTTGCAGTTGAGAGAAAGAAAAAAGACCTTGTTACTGTAAAGGAAAATGTCAGGGATGGTAAATAGGGCCAACATGGCAATTAGGTACAAAAGCAGCCTGGACAGAGAAAGACAGAAAGAAATCCTTACAAACAAGCTAATGGCTCTACAGGCTAATGACCCAGTTAGCTTGAGGAATTTCTCTTTCTAATTTGACAAAAGCTGAAAGGCAGAAAGGCAGCCTTCAAAAATTATTGACAACAAGCCAAATGGTTTGGCTCTCACAACAGTAGATAAGCAACCCACACATGATACATGCATTGGTTCACACATACACACATGCTTAAAATCCCCTTCCTCACCCCCAACGCACGTCCACACCCACTGAAGTCATTCTGATTTCAACAAAAGCATTACAAACCTTTTATATAACTTGACAACAATGTATCTCATTTATTTTACTAGTCTGGTTGACAAAGTTGATGTACCGTGGTTATCACACAGAAAATTTAAGCACAATTGTAAAATTGCAGTTAAATGCTGATCTAATCTGATCTTAATCTACAGTACATATGGATTTAAGTTTTAGAACTGTTAGAGGGAGTAAGTAAAAATATATACTACAATTTCATATTAGACTTCATATTCATATTACACTTTAATACAATAAAGAAAGTTAAATGAACCACTTTTACACATTTGGCAGACACTTTAATCCAAAGCAATTTACAATGCATTGAAGTTATACATTTTCTTAGTACATGTATTCCATGGGAATCGAACCCCGCCCTCTTGCGCTGCTAATGCAATGCTCTACCACTGAGCTACAGGAGTTCAGCACTTTTGTGCTACAAACATTTTAGTGATCGTCTCTGCATATTTTATGTAGTTTAATGACATTTAAAATTTTGAAATGGATTGGCCCATGCCTCAAAAAACTGTGCTTTGTGACTGCTATCAGCTTTTCTTTGTCAATCCAAAGAACATCTCTGCAGTAAGACTTTCCCTTAAAAGTGGCATCTGAGCATGTAATTTCAGCCTTGATTGTACCCATCTCTTGGCTAACAGTGGGCAGCAGTGGGAGTTTATGCTCTGTGTTGATATGTAGGGCAGTTTTTTGGGGGAAAGTGTGAGCCTATAGATCAATGGTAAAGGAGACTTCCTCGCTTTGGCAACATGTTTAAACAATCTGTCTGTCTCTCTCTCTCTCTCTCTCTCCAGTACTCTTCAGCTCAAATTAGCAGTTTAAGGAATAGATCTCTCTCACATAAAGGGCTTAGACTTGTTACAGCTGCTGGTTTTCCCCCGCCTTGCCCTTACCCACAGGCCAAGGACATTTCGGAGTGCTGTGTGTGTCTGGAATATGATTTTAAGGTGGTGGTCGTTTACAATGTGGTTTTGTAGATGTTTAATTTTCTACACCTGAATACACAAGCACACTACACCACACCTTAGCATATGTTATGTGCTTATTTCACATTTGTGATAATTAATAGCTTTATCCCACCCGTCAGAGTGATTATGTTTGTGACAAGGCAAACACTTAATGAGATTTTCGGCACACACTGAGACACAGGTGCAGGACGTGAACAAACAGACTTCCTTTCCCCCTCTATTTATCTCTTGTTAGTGGTGCTTGCTAAGGGAAGCATCACTTTTGCTCATAATTAGGGTTAGACCCCTAATCTGAAGTATTAAATGTAGGCGTGTAGTTCCTTCCACACTGTTCATGTTACAGACATGAATGGTGCTTCAAAATGTGCAGCTTGTTGGGAAGAGGTGTGCTATTGCTGTTCAAAAATTGGGCACAAGATTTTCACCTGGCAGAAAATAAAAACAGGCAAAAACATATTTACATCAAAGGTGGTGGGTTATTTTCTGTCACCCTCCTAGGGTACACTTGCAAACACCAGGCAGTGTCCTAGCAACCACCAAGATCACCCTAGTGACTGTGTAGCAACACCCTGGCAACCACCCACAACATCATAGCATTCACCAGTTATATTTTCTTGTTTCTTATAAATCTATTTCTTTCTTTCTCCATCTCTTCTCCCAGCTGTACTTTCTCTAGGACACATAAAACAACATACTCTCTCTTAAACACACATACACACACACACACACACACACACACACACACATATATGTATAACACCCAAAGCAGATATACACACACATGTAGACAAACAGACAGGCATGCAGCGCATACTAAGCAAATCTGTTTGAAGTCTGGGGTAGAATAAAAAAGAGACCCCTTCACACATGAAGAATTCATGCAGTAAGGGGCATGTGTGTGTGTGTAAGGGTGAGCGAGAGAGAGAGAGAGCGCAAGGCACGATTCCTTTTCTGGCCGTGGGGAGTGAAAAGGGGCTGGGCTGAGTAAAAAGACACAGAGAGGGAAAGAGAGAGAGAAAGAGAGAGAGAGGGAAAAAGTGTGTGTGTATGAGTGTGTTTGAGAAGCAGGGCAGCTGCCAGCAAGAGCCGAATCCAGACTGCTGGATTCTAGCCTCTCCTCCGGTCGGTGGAGGAAAGAGGGTTAAGACATAAAGGACCAGGATACGTGAATGAAGAGCTGAATTATCTGACAAAAAGTGTTCCAGGGAGTTACTGAAGAAGGCAGAAAGAAGTTATTATACGGTTTGGTGCATGCTGGATGGGGCAAAAAGAAACTGAATGAAGAAAGAAAAGAGGAAAGCTCCCAAAAGTCAGAAATGTTGGAGATGATAGAATGACTTTAAACTTCCATTGATGATTTTTGCAGCAGACATGATCTATAGATTGCAGAATTTGATATGTTTATGCTTTGAGAATGGGCAGTACAACTTATAATTACTTTTCAAAGAGTTTCTTTTTGATTTTTTCCTTCCTGATGGCAAAATGTGGATTTAGACACATGGATAAAGATCTTTTGCATCCTGACTGCCTTTTCCTGGGTATGAGTTGCAAATACAATAGATGATGGATTGGAAAGAAGTGTAAGTACTTTTCTCTTGCTCAGTGTGTGCTGTGGGTGGGTTCTGGGGGGCGGGTGACCCATGCTTACTTTTGTAATGTCATCGCAGATGTCAATTGCAACACACCCATCTTACCACTAGGAATTCTCGCTTTGTCCCCTGAGCTTACCTGCCAGTTTCACAAAGACTGCTGTCTGATTGTTTATACATACTTGGGATATGGATTGCTTCTTGACTGTGAAACTTGTCAAAGCATGTATATTTGGTGCAGTGTATGTGTGTGTGTGTGTGTGCGCGCGTGTGTGTTACAGTAAGTTTAAGCAGGTGGATAAGTAGCAGAAAGTGCAAGCACACAGACTTCTCTATAGGTTTCTCTTTATGAACTGAGCTGGGTTTTTAAAGATGGAGAGAGAAAAAGGGAGAGAGCATGTGAGAGCAATTAATTTCAGTATTAGTGTACAGGTTAGTGTACTGAGAATATTTGTTAGTGTGGATTTAAGGACTGCTTTATTGCTGTACAAGGATTTAATTGCAGACCTTTTTTGGTTATTTTATCTTTAGGAAAATCACAAATAAATGTACAGGCACTTGAAATATTAAAGATAAAAAGATCACACACACTTCTATATCTTTAGATAAACAAAACCATAATAAATATTTTATTTTTTAATTATTAGTATTAGTATTATTAGTAGCTTAGTGTAAATATCTGTAAAAAAGTGGGGAGTCTGATTATTGAACAATCACTAACAGAGACTTGTTTTCAGAGAATGACTTTCAAATGGTAGTACTCATGTGTACTTTGTCATGCTCCATTGGCAGGTTTTTTCCTACTTTAAAACTTACACCTTAAATGTATTATTTTATTATTATTTTCAACTTGTAGCTGTTTTATATTAAAAAATGTATTCGTAAAGATCTTTTCCACATCTGTTTCTGCAGTTTGTTTTTATCTGTTTTTTGACACATACATGATACAAACGCACACACGCTCTTGCTGTCTAATTCACTATGTCTGTCGCTTTTGCTTTTTCTGTTGTTCTGTCTCTCACACATTTCTCAATGCAGTGCTCACACATTTCCTCAGTCCCCTCCTTCTGTTTGCACACACACACAAAAATGCACACACACACTCACACCTCCTGTAGGCCGTCAGTTCCCTGGGGAGGGGCTCCTTCTGTATTCCTCCTGGATGTTATAATTATTTCATCAGCAAGCGGTGTGCTCTGTGATTGTGCTCTCAGACTGATGCTGGAAGTCGGACGGACAGAGCCAGTGAGAGAGAGAAAGAGAGGGAGAGAGGGTGGGGCAGAGAGAGAAAAGAGAGGGAGGGGTTGTCACTTATTGAAGTATGGAGTGATGCGGAGAAGGGTGAGATACAGAAAGAAAGGGTGTATTGCCAGACATTCTCGGACACACACACACGTTACATGTCCAAAGGGGTAGTGACAAGACTAATGAGCAGGGAGTTCTCTGCTTCAAAAAGGAAACGCATTTAATGTTACCGACAAGTAATTTTTCAACCTTCTGCAAAAATTGCTAACACATAGTTTAAGAATTTTAAGGATGATTTGTATGTTTTTTCATTTTTTATCTTTTGTTAAGTATCTTAGCTAACAGTAATCTATTAGTAGGCTGATTTACCCCAAACAGTGTAAACACTGTGGCCCTGTGGTACTATCTACATTGCTTTGTTTGTTTGGGCATTCCAACCACCCAGACAATGGTCTGACTCTTGGGTAGGACTATCAGTCACGTAGATGGTCGGTTGTCACCTAGATGCTCTGTTCTACATCACATCATGTGGTGAACAGCTCTTCTGTTTGTATGAGTGTGGTTTTATAACATGCTCTGATATATGTGTGATTTATGGAGAACAATTATTGACTATAGGTTGAATGAGTTTTTATTACTGTAACCTATTGAGCAATGGTTGCAATAGAAGAGATGTATAAATATTTACTTTAAAATTATTTACACTTTTCATTGATAAATTTTGAAACTGGCCCTAGATTGAATGATCACATCTTTGAATTAGTCAAGAGCTATTAGCCATAAGCCTTCTAATTGGCCTGGCTGATCTATTGGTCTTTCACTAATTTTAAGTGTGCTTTACAGTGTGCATTTAGTGTGATCGTGATCAATTACGGTTGAAAACAGCTGTGATCCGTCATGCTTTCTAGCCCTAATGTACCTCTTAACAGGAGCTAAGTCCCAAACGTCACTTGATATCCTTTGGCTCACACTGTTCTTATCCTCATAGGATAATTCAATCACCAGAACAATTCTAAAGTTCAATCTAAGGTTATTGATATTGCCTGCTGGAAGGGTTGCTGTTGCTTTGGTTAAGGTCTTGACGTAACCATTACTACCACTCTATCTATCTGGAGTTAAGTAGTGATATCTCACATGCATTTTCAGATTAATTTCCAGGCTGTAGCTGGATCAATTTAAAGACAGACTTAGCTAATGGTTAATGTTAGGCTTAACTATAGGGCTGACCCCATTAGCCTTAGTGTCATGTTTTTAGAGGGCAGTTTTAGGCGTTTCTGGGTACAGTGTGCCTATTTAGCTGTGAAATAGAGAGGGGGAGGACTGCCTACAGTGAAAAAGGGAACCCAGTCTGTGTTTACTTTGGCAATGCGATGGGGGCTTTTGACCTTTCAGTTCTGATTTTATAGCATTCAGTTTTAAATGTCAGGCTCTACCATTAAATCAATCAGCAAAAGACCAGATTGAATTTCGGACACACGCCCCTCTGTGAGAATATGAAAAATATGCAGTGGTCCTTGAAAATCACTTTTCACTGTGGGGACAAAGAGTTTAGACTTGATGTAGATGAAAACCTTTTGATAGAAGTGGATTTAGGAGATTTTGCTTCACTGCTTTGTTGAATCCTTGTCACTAATTATGAACGTTGTAGAATCTTTGTTTTACATAAAATAGACAGAATATTGTGCTCATAATTCCTGTCGTGTTTTGTCTGTTGTCTCAGGGCTGCTCAGAAACTGAATCTGTCATCCAAAAGGAAGAAGCAGCAGCCACCATTGGTTTACCCCCAGGAACCCTCCATATACCCAACTAACTTTAGTGCTACTCTCCAGTTCTCTCCTCCACCTGCTCCACCATGTCTACTCAGGGCGGGGTCAAAGGCCAAGGAGAACCCTGGCATGGGCAAGGTCAGATACACACCCACACCACATCTGAGCAGTGTTTTCCTTTTTAAACTGTACTATACAAGGTGTAGAATAACAGTTTTCACCATGTTTTTTTTAAGATGTTTGAAATTCGGCACAAAATTTTGTCCTACATAAGAAAATACAAACTTTGCCTTCAAAATTAAAATACACACTATCCATTATCCAGCATTATCCAAACAGAGAGCCACTGGTTATGTTACTCTTGGTGAACAGCTTGTGTTTTTGGGATCTGGGGTTGGGATCTATGCCAAGAGTAGAGAGATATTCAGCATCCATACACCGCTCCTCGTTGTCCAGAGGGTTTTGTCTTAAACACCATATTACAGAATATATATAGTAATGGTGTGGAATTGTTCCAGATTAGATGCCACCTGCTCAGAGAGATGATTGTAGAACATTATGCCAAAAGCTGTAGCCCGCTGAAATGATTGATAAGTGCCCATTGAGAACAGACTCATTACAACCCAGCTTCACTAATGAGCCTCCTCTTCCTTCCACTGCAAACACGCATCTGATGCCTGAATGGACACCAATTGTTGGCAGCTTTTAACATAACTATAAAAAGCTACAGGCATTAGAATAATTGCCCAGCCATCTATGTGTGACAGTTTTGTTTTGCAAAATGACCAACTTGTCCAGAAGAAAGCCCTTCTGCAAGACGTTTAAATATACTGTACGGAAGTTTTGTAACAGTAGATAGTCGCAAAAATGGGAAAACACCACCATAAAAATAGTTCATAAAACATCTAGACCAGCGGGCAACCTATTTGACTTCAAGGCTCTACTATTGTCCACAATTTATGAAGCCTCACCACTCAATAAATATAAAATATTCTATAGCATAACCGGACTTGGTATAATTAGAAAGATGTTTATTCATCTTTTTTAGTCTTAATTTTTAGTTGTTTTCACTTTTTTTAATGCTAGTTTGTCTGTCTTAAAAGATTGTAGGTCATCTTAAGGCCCTCGTAGTGGGTGGGGCAGTGATCTCATTGCCAGTATGTGACACTTCAAGTTTGGATATGTACAAACATAATTCAGATTTGAGAGCTAAGATATTCCAAATTAGGTTCCAATAACTTGGTTTTTGCTTTGTTTCCAGTCATCCTCACACAAGGCTATTGTATGGCTTAAACTATTCTTGTGGGAGTTTCATTACAGCAGATCATTTTACAGCACAGTTGTACATTTGAGTACATTTGAGTTAATTGCTGAAATTTGAAGGGCAGCATTACATGCCCACTGTACATAAGGCGTGAAAAACCAACAGCCAAGGGATCAAACATTGTATCAAATGGCCAACAGATGTAAAACCCAACAGTTCACCCCAAGCCACACATATCTGTGTTGTCTATATGGCTGGTCACATTCTGTGGCTTGTCATATATGGCAGTCTATTTCCAATGTCACAGCCAGCGTAATTCGTTCCCCACGTGCACATGTCCATCAGTGTAATCGGCCCCTGCAGAGCGGTGAGGGGGAGTTCACGCGGGGCCCGACGCTGTGGCGCAGGCATGCCGCTTGGCCCCGGGTGCCGTGGAATAGGATCAGCAGTGCAGACATTGTTTTGTAGCAGTGGAGCCCAAGTGCTGTAATTATATCTTCGCTACAAATCAACCATGGAATACTGTGGCTTTGTGGCTCTGAATGATATATTGAGGGCACAAGGTTCTCCTACAGTATGTTTGTTTTACTCTACTGTATTTGCTACAAATGTTAAAAGTTCACTGCGACACAGTCGTGACAATGTGCAGAATTACTGAATTAATGGCTGGATTCGTTAGTGTGCACTGTGTGTGGTCAATGGAAATGATACGGTGAAGTCTGTTTTGTAGGCAAGTTCCGTCCCTTTTCAGTTGTATTTATCTTGTAAAATGAGTCTGTTGTTGAATGAGAAACAATTACACCACAGTCCTTAGTGTTAAGTCAATAGTTTTTTGTTCATACTGATATCCATCATTTTATGTGGCCTACAATGTCCCATGCCTTTCTTATGTATGACTGGGATAAACTTTCTTAAACTTTTTTCACTTAATTTTCTTTTTGTTTTATTGTTTCCCACACTAGGTCAAAGTGATGATGAGAATCTGTCCGCCTCTGGGAGTTCTGGATTCATCTGATTCCATGTCCTTCCTGAAGGTGGACACTCGCAAGAAACAGTTGACCCTCTATGATCCCTCATTCAACACGCAGCCCATCTCAGTGCACAGACGTGCAGTGCTGCCTGCCCCAAAGATGTTTGCCTTTGATGCCGTTTTTCCCCAAGATGCCTCTCAAGTAAGACTCTATGAAATGTACTTATGCTGGCTGTTGTACAGAGTGCATAATACTTTTGAAGCAAAAATATTTTATTTTATTGTAAGATATTTGAGAAGCATGCACACACATTCTTAGCAGGGCAAGGGGCTTAATGGAAAAATGCCTGTTTTGGGACAGCACAGTTCTTCAAAGTATGAGCCCAACAGCTGTTTCTTTAAGTATAGGAAATAGTTTGAATTCCAGACTCACATATCTAGCACCTTATTCACAGTTCATTATCTGTCCTCCGAAGCTGCAGTGGCATCCATATCAAGATTAGTGTTTAACAAATGGCCTCACACTTAAAGAAGAGAAACTTTAGGAGACCCCCCTGTCCTTGAAGATGATTATGTGCAAACAGTTTAGATGTCACATAGAGCTACTTAGTGACAAATAAGGTTTTCATTGATCTTTTAAGCTCTGTTCCAAAACCAAGTGAGCTGCATATCTGAGCTGACAACATTATGCTGCCTTTTAAGATACCTAATTTGTCCAAATTTTAAACCAACATTGCATATCCTTCATGGAGAACGCAAGTTACAGTAGAGATGTTGTCGAGAAGAAAATTAGTTATTTGCTTATACATTATAAATGTATATTATACATATAGTTCATTACCAACAAGCACAAATAGATACAGTTTTTACCAATGTTTGTGTGTGCCATGTGTTTTTATGCTAGTATACTACATACTACAATGCTTTTTTAGCTAATATCAAACTCAGGTGGACCCTCTTGTGTGCTTTGCGGGGGATTGTGTTATTTGTGAGGCAAGCAGAGTTGCTACCCATGAAGAGTGTTTCAGATAACACTCTTCATGGGTAACTTATGATGTTCCATATCATTTAGGATGCTGGCTAGGATACAGGCAGTTGACAGCAAGGCAGTATTTTTTGTTTTGGAACAGAGCAGTACATAAAAAAAGTAACATGCATGACAGAAGAAATAGATATCAGTGTTTTTAAAGCAGATTATCGATTTAAAGTGCTTTTACCCAGAGTTGATCCAGTATGTGCCAGTTTTGTCTATAAATCAGGGCCAGCACAAGACTTTCAGATCCCAGTACCAGCCCAGCAAAGTCGTGCAACAGTAAATCCTCCAAATCTACCATGTGTGTGGTTTAGTGAGACTACAGGGACATATTTCTTAGCAAAGCACTGAGCTGTTGTTCTGTCTTTTGTAAGAATGTGTGTGTGTTATGATCTATGGGAGGAAATTGCTTCAGTCCCAAATAGTCTCATGGGACTGGGCCTAGTGGAACAGATTGTAGAGATATGGCTGTACAGTGCAGCCTGTGTAAAGCTGCTCATGTCTGATGAATCTGTGATGAGGATCTGCTTTCTTTGGTTTACTTTTGCTAGTGAATAAATTGATGATCTCTGGTTCAAAACAGAGATTAGATACTCTTCCACTGTACAATTAAAAGTGTAATTGAGTGTTAAAAACCATTGGCGCAAAAATGTATTTAGTGTACTGTAATGTACAGTGTATTGATAAGACATTGAATCAGCTTTTATGCAGCATAATGCAATTTATACCTTTTATTTTACACACAAAGCTTTTATTAACTTTCAATCAATTGAAACTTACTCTAAAACCAGGGTCCAAAAATAACATATGCTAAATGATAAATGTGAAAATATTGACTTTGGTAAGTAAATAAAACTGGTTAACCTGCCAGTTGATAATAAATACTGTACATTGTTTAAATCAGTTTGTAAGAATGCAAATAACATATATGAAGAGTGAGTGAAGTGCCATTAACATTTATAATCAGAAGAATATCTAGTCTGTTTTTTCTACAGATCACATTTCACATCATTTTTTGTGTATTGCACCTATAAGCCAGCAAAACATTACACTGTTTGTTTTCACAGGCTGAAGTTTGCTCAGGGACAGTGGCTGAAGTTATTCAGTCAGTGGTCAACGGAGCCGATGGCTGTATTTTCTGCTTTGGTCATGTTAAAGTTGGTAAGCTATCCTCAAAACATGACAGCAATGAACTGAATTGCCTGTTCTTATTTCACAGTCATTTATTTGACAGTTTGATGTCTAATAATAGACTGAATGTTTCATTTTTTTGAAAATAGAACAGCAGTGTGTGTGTGTATGTGTGTGTGTGTGGGTGAGAGGCCAGAGGCTAGAGTGTGTAATTAAACTCTGGCTAATTGATCCTTACAGTACACTTACTCACTGCACTTACTGCATCAGAGGTTTGTGCTAGTGCCAATTATGCTTGTTAAATGTTTTTCTTCATCATTTACTACATGTGGTCTCAGTGCTCAAGCATTATTTATTACTCTTTTAAAACAGATCTGTCTTAATGGAATATTGTTCATCTCCAGATTTGTTTAAACCTGATGCAGTACTCAATGCTGTGGTCCTCATCTTTAAGGACAATATTAAGTGGCATTTGCCTACATTCACTGTGTCACATGAGACCTAATATCAACATGGCATATGTGAAACTGAATATTCAGGAAACAAAATCAGAAACTCCCTTTTATCTGTTAAGATTTGAGTGGATCATAAAAATAATGACATTCCACTTTGGTTAATGTTATTAACCAAACCATCCACAATGTGCAGTATTGCTCACTGCTTTCCACGGCCGCAGCTGGTTAGGACAAAAACTCATATTAACACTCGTATGTCTGTAATAGTGCTGTAAAATGCCCATATAATTAATCAGTTTGAAATTTTTTTTAACTGTCTAATAACATAAAAATTCAAACTTGATCACCAATCAAGACTGCCATCAGATCCTATTGAGGTACTGATAATGATCTGTTATGATTGGTGGTTTATTATCTAGCACTATTATCTCGTCAGATCAGTGGTAGAAATGCCTGCATTTGAAACACTTACTCATTGAGGGCACATAGTCATCTTGCCAGAATCAACAGCTTTCTTTCTGTCTCTTGCCAGGCAAGACGTACACCATGATTGGCACAGACAGCTCCACACAGAGTCTTGGCATTGCGCCCTGTGCCATATCCTGGCTTTTCAAGCTCATCACCGAACGAAAGGAGAAGACTGGTACACGCTTCTCTGTGCGGGTGTCAGCTGTGGAAATCTATGGCAAGGATGAGAGCTTGCAGGACCTGCTGTCTGACGTACCCACAGGGAGTATGCAGGATGGACAATCGCCTGGTGTCTACCTGCGTGAAGACCCGATCTGTGGAACACAGGTGAGTAACTTCACATTCTGGTACACAGTAAAAATGAAATTTTGTAAACAGTGTGACACTTTCAAAACGTTGGTCTGTTTGTTTGAGCATCCAGACCAGCCTAACTTAGTTTACATAGCCAGACCTTTGGACTGACAACAGAAGGTCTGGACTCTACAGCAGCTTTCATTGGCTAAGTGACTGACATGTAAAGCACCAATCACAGTTTGTTTTGTTTAGCATCATGTTTCCAGGTGGATCGTTAAAGAATGTGACACAGAAGTCCTGTTAAATCAGATGATGACTAAAACCTAAAATAGCAACACTGGCTCGACCAATGGCATGTGTTTGGTACGAGACTATCTATCAATGGCAGACATGAATGCTACATGGCTTCAACATGTGGCCAAAATTCCTGTCACATGTCCATGGCAAAGCTGTTACAATCATTTTTGTCCTGCTACTTTTCATTTTTATAGGCTTTACCTGTACTTCTCTTCCCAGTAGTAGTTATTACAGAATAGATTTAGCTGAGTTTAATCACTAAATTTAAATTGAACAGCAGATGTTGCTGAGGCTTCTATACTCAGTGCCCCATCAGGATCCATCTGGGTGAGCTGCTGCTCTGTTTCACCCTCCCTCCCCCTCTTACCTTCTATTGGAAGAGGGTAAATATCAGGAGGGGGTACTTGGAGTTTGGGGGTAGGTAGAGGGTAGTTAAAAGCGCCGCCAGGTGTTGGCATCAGATGTTGTTTTTTGGGGATCCATATGAAGCAGACATCAAAGGCTGCCTTGAGGCCTGTGAAGTTTAGATCTCGGGAGTGAGCCTACACCCATCTCTACATCCAATGTTCTCTCCTCTTACCAGCCCCAAAGAAGCTTATAGGCCACAGGCAGTTGGTGGGCACTGCAGTAAAGCTCTCACTGTTGTTCTGAAAGAGCCCATTCTAGATGCATGGGTGCTTTTTGAAATGTGGCGCTGACCATAATTACACCCAATGTCTGTTTCAACCTCTGTGTTCTATCCAGCTCTCCACAGAGATGCTGACCTCTGTCCCCTCATCCAACTCATTCTCTTCTTCAATAATGCAACTCCCTTCATGGGTGTATTTGTTTCTTTGATTGCCCTAGAGACTCAGTTTAATTGCTAACAACTATGTTAAGAGGCTTTGAGTTTCTTTGATCTCTTTCGCCAACTCCAACTAGGGCTGGACGGTATGATGTGACTGTATAAAGTGAACACGTGCAGTTTACACCCTAAGGATCAATTTCTTTTTAAACTTTACATACAACTTGACCTTACATCTTTACAATTTACTTTCATTGTATAACCTATTACAGTCAGGCTGAAACCATCATACTAAATATTAATTTTGACACTAATACATTTACATTTATGCATTTGGCAGGCGCTGACTTACAGTACATTCAAGTTATACATTTTATCAGTATGTGTGCTTTTCTGGGAAGCGGAGAAGTTTATTTAAAACTTTTGCTTAACACATGCTTTTTAAGTTTATATGTTATATGTTTACTTAGAAAACAATAAAAATTAAGTAAAGTCCTTTTAATTTGTTATTAATATTGTAATTAAGTCTTTAAATCACTGTATTTTCCTGTGAAAATGCATTACCAGTTTTTTAACATGTACATGTATTTTATTTTTACACAAAACATAATCATGATTGTATAAATATTAAACACATTTTTACACGTTCTCAATGTTCTAGCTTCAGAACCAGAGCGAGTTACGGGCTCCCACTGCAGAGCAGGCTGCTCTGTTTCTTGATGCCGCCATTGCGGCACGTAGCACCAGCCGGCCGGATGCAGATGAGGAAGATCGTCGCAATTCCCACATGCTGTTCACCTTACACATCTACCAGTATCGCATGGAGAAGAGCGGCAAGGGAGGAAGTAAGTATGTGTTTGTACCACATGTATGCGAAATGATACTGCTGTGATGTTGAAGTCTCTGCATGGAGTAAATCGATTATACTCAGTCTGGTATAATTCCCAATCCTTCTCCTAACTTTCCCAGTGAAAGCAAAAATACATCCTCAGCTCATCAATGTAATAGCTGTAATACCACAGGAGAACTCAGAGAGTTACCAGAATTCCTTTAATTTGCCACTCACTCCATCATGGTAGGAGGGAAATCAATCATGCCTGCCTTGACCACTTCATTAAACCTTAATGGGAATTTTAACAGAAAGCAATAATTCATGAGCAGCTAACAGCTCTAATCATAGTGTAGAGGGACCTGTCACCATGCCATCACAGCGCTGATTTGCATAGGTAAATGCTGTGCTGGCCACTATCTCAAAACACTTTGAATTACTGTGGAAGCATCTTTAAATGGCTTCATCAAGCCTGCTGATTTTCAAAATTCTGAGACGTGTCTGAAAAATTGCTAGAAATAGCTACTTCTTCACAGACGTAATGATATAGTGTAGTCTGGTTTTAGGGTCTTACATTTTTCTATATCATCATGTGTAATAACCCATTTGTGCAGCCTGCATGATATCACCCAGTGTATGTCGATTGTCAGCTCAAAATCACCTTTTGTCCTTCTGGATGACTTTGTGTGAGACAATTGTAGTAGAACTATGAATGAGGATAATGACATAATTCAGGTTTGTGTTATTCTATGCCATTGTGTATTCATATTCTCCATACCCTTCTGTCATGTAATCTGGCAGATTTTTGGTAGGAACCAAATTATTTTGTTATATACTACCATTCAAAACTTTTAACATACTTGGACGAACTCATTCTGTGTAATTATTAAGTTTCACATTTTTAAATAATAGTAAACCCACATATACTATGAAATAATGCAAATTAAAAATATTTTAAACAAATCATAAGTCATTATTCAATCTTATATTTACATTCTTTAAAGCTATCCTTAGCCACTCTGCACACTTTGGGCATTTTCTCAACCACCTTCATGTTCGTGTTGCTAACTGCTTTTTCTTCACTATCTGCTCCAATTCATTAATTTCAGAAAAATAAAATGTCTAATGAAATCATAGTTATATAAATGAATTAATATATAGAGACTCCCCTCAAAGCTAATTTTAAGCATTTCACCATAAGCCTTTAGATCAAAAGGTACTGAAGAATACGAACATGTTTCTAAATACTTGACTTGGTTCAACTCAGGATAAAATCATTAGAACAATTTTGTCAAAATTTTGGATGTCTCACTGCAAAACAAAGTTGGTGCACATTTAACCTTGTCTAGTATAGTTTACTTTCTGCAGCAGTTTTGTCCTGAGATCATGACAACGGTCTGTTTTATCCATAAGCACAAAGTGAGTAAACAACAGATCACCGGGACTTAGTCCAGACCCGAGTGTGTATTTATGTCTCATATAGAGCATAGTATGAATATAGATGTTTATCTAGGCCAGGCTGTTCTAGCTTTGAATCATAACGGGCTATGTGCCTTACTCATGAATAAATCACACGCATTCTTGTCAGCCGCAGGTCATCTCTGGGGGTGTTTATTAATATGTCTGTGTGTTTGCCTCTCCTAGCTCTACCTGACACTACCTCAGTGTGGGAGTGTCATCAAGTTGCTATAACCGCACTGGCAGAATCTCAAACTGTCAGTTTGATCAGTAATGAGTGGGGTGTCAGTGTATTTGTATCTTCTGTTGCATGGATGGTTAAACTGAAAGTACCTGAAGTGAACGGGGCATTAACCTCACTCAGGTGATTTTGGTCAGGTCAACTGTGCTTAATTTTATGTGCTCCAGTTTGCTTAGCTCAGAAGCGTATACCTCGGAATTACACCTTATATTGTAAGTAATTTTATGTTGGGAGAAGTAATTTATTGTGCTTTAACTGCTCTAATTTTGCAGTCATAGCTACATGTTTTATTATATTAGCACTTTTAATATTACCAAGCATTTTAGTAAATTACCAATATTGAAACACACACTTTATTTATCTAGAATAAATTTATTTAATGGTACGTTGTATTTTGGTTTGCAATGGAATACAACTTTCTCACGCACCTGAATGTTCAGGTCAGGAAATCACATTATTTCTTTTGTATTTTTGCTCTTTCTAGTGTCTGGAGGTAGGAGCAGGTTGCATCTCATTGACCTGGGAAGCTGTGAGAAAGTGCTGAGTAAAAGCAGGGACGGAGGAGGAGGTCTGTGTCTGTCTCTCACGGCATTAGGCAACGTCATACTGGCATTGGCCAACGGAGCCAAACACGTTCCATACAGGTAAGGAAACATATCTTATAAAGTAATGTTGTTCTTAAATGCTTAGTAAGACTAAAACATTTTATTAAAAAAACAGTTGAATAGTTTTGTAGGTGTGTAGTGAACATAGTACTAACATCTTAACAACATAAGCGTTATGTGCATGATCATTCTCAAGATATCTGCCTGAGGTTTATCGTGTTTCCATAGAAGATGTAATACAGAAGGATTTGAGCACATAACCAAAGCTGCCAGCAGCAAGCTCATACTTGTGAGCTTGTGTTGACAGGTTTATTTTTCAGATGATGCATTGCTGTTTATCTGCATTTTGCTGAGTTCATAGATGAATCATACACGTCAGTTTAAAAATGCTCTAAAAAGACTGATATCTTGTCAAGATTGCATGTACCTAAACTTCCACCATTATAGAATCTGGTCAGTGTGCACATTTGGCAGTATTTCAATACAGACGGTTTGTGATTTTTATGATTTAACATTATGTCAGCAATATACAATGTGAAACTTTCTATGGTTGGTGCTTTTAGGGAACATTTAATGGCTGGGCTTCCTCAGTACCTGAGTAAACAGCTTTCTGCTGACAATCTTTCACCTTGTGATTATGCTGACAATGAAAATATATGTTGTAATGTATTTTTCCAGGGATAGCAAGCTTACAATGTTACTGCGAGACTCCCTGGGGAACATCAACTGTAGGACCACCATGATTGCCCACATCTCTGACTCCCCTGTCAATTATACAGATTCTCTCACTACCATTCAGTTGGCCTCCCGAATCCATCGTATAAGGAAAAAGAAATCAAAGGTTAACCATTTCATTAACTAGAATACTAGATTCCAAATAATAGTTGCATATAATGAATTGACTGTTTTTAATATTATTACATACTGTTATGTTTATTTCCAAGAGACTACTAACTTGTAATGTTTGTAATTTAATGTAATGGATGTAATCTAATTGGAATTGTTTTTAAATGCATGCTAAGACATTTAAGAATGGAGAAAAAACTTTTTTCACAGTTGCTTGACTGTCTGACTGTCAGAGTCTTTGTTTTTGAAGTATGCATCCAGTTCCTCTGGAGGAGAGAGCTCCTGTGATGAGGGAAGAATCCGTCGACCACCACACTTGCGTCCTTTCCATCCTCGAACTGTGGCCCTTGACCCAGATCTACCATCATTGCTCAGTGATCCTGACTATTCTTCAAGCAGCGAGCAATCATGCGACACTGTCATTTATGTTGGCCCCAGTGGAGCTGCCATCTCTGATCGAGAGCTCAGTGACAATGAAGGTCCTCCAGCCTTTGTTCCTATCATACCATCTCTTAACCGTAAGCAACGAGGAAAAGAAGGGCCAGTTGACCGTGATCATTTTAAATGCAACACATTTGCTGAGCTTCAGGAGCGATTGGAATGTATTGATGGTAGTGAGGAACCTACAGCTTTCGTTGGAGAATCTGGTGGAAATTCTGCAAGCCCTAAAATGGAGTGTGGTGTAGCCAAATTGAAAGAAGGCTCCAGTTCCATTTCAGTTTCTCCCAAGGCTCCTACCAAAGCATTTTCATTAACACAGGACAGCATATCCAAAAAGTCAATTTCTGTAGCTAGTAAACTGCCCAGCAGTCCAAAACACAAATCTAAATTAGAACATTCCAAATGGAAAAGTGCAGACGCATCAGACAGCGATCCAAAAGACATGTCTGAGAGTGAGTGTAGGACAAGTGCAGATGGTGAAAAGCTGCAATTGTCAGACAATGTAGCTCCAGCAAAACAAAGTAAATCAATGGCATCCCAAAACTCAGAGCCTGTGGTTAGGGAAAAGGTCTTTTATAATAAAAAAACATTACCCAAGCCTGCTCCTCCACCACCACAACTAAGAGACTTTGTCAGGGTCAGTAGTGAAACAGAAGAAAAATGTACCACGAGAATACCACCAATTGGAATGAGCCATCAAAAAAGAAGTGATTCACATGGGAATTCACCTGTCAGGGTTCATCATTTTAACCCCAGGACTCCAGTGGAACTGAGGTCCAACCTTAGGGAGAAATGCATGGACAAGGACATTTTGAGAACAACTGTGACCCTCCAGCAGCCAGTGGAATTAAATGGTGAGGATGAACTTGTGTTTACTCTTGTGGAAGAGTTGTCGATTGGTAATATTGTAGACAATGGGAGGCCCTCCAGTATTGTTAGCTTCAATAGTGACTGTTCATTACAGGCACTTGCTTCAGGATCACGTCCTGTAAGCATCATTAGCAGTATCAATGATGAGTTTGATGCCTATACATGTAATGTTGGTACCTCAGAGACAAACAATAAAATGGTTGCACCACCACAGGAGAAAGCATTTGCTTCATTGGGAAGCTGTGGTTCTTCTATCACCTCATGGCTCAGCGAAGTAAGTGTCTGTACCCTGGAGAGTGAAGGTGCTCAGTCATCAGATGTCTTTTTTCCACATGGTACTCATATTGACCCAGACAGTAGTTTCTACCTTGAATCTCTAAGCATGTTCCAAAGCAGCCCCCAGAAGGAGCCTAAGAACTCTTTGAATGATAGTGGCTGTAGCTTCTCAGAGATGGACAGTGACAGTGCCACATCAAGCAAACTATCCCTTGGCAAGTGTCCATCCTCTCCAGAGGCGGCAAAGGTATCTGCAAAAAGTTTGCCAAAACTGGCAAAGGCTAATACCATTCATCTGCCTGGTCCCCAGTCCTTGCATGACTCTCAAATTGTCCAGTCTAGCCTTTCTAAAAAAATAAATCCTACCTCATCAATATCCCAGATTATCAGCATTAATGGAAGCAGCTCCAGTAGCAATTGGAGACGTGAGCCACCTAGGCAAGACTGTATACCAGATAATCCATGGCACCGAACTGGTGGTTCATTGGAGTCTTCTATAAACTCGAATTCAGGTTCTTTGTCCAAACTGGTTAAAAATGGAATGAGTGGAATCCCTGCAAGAAAAGCTGGCACAAGCAGCAACAGTGTACCTCGAATGCCCAGAACACTAGGGTCAAACCCATCCCTAAGGGTGGTGGATGGTTGTGAAAAATCCAGTAACAGCAGGAAGATTGAGCCCCCCCCTAGCAAAATGCCACAGCTCAGACGTGGTGCGACAACACTGGGGACTGTTCCAGTCATTCATACATCCATTGATGTCAAAGTTGCTCAAGAAGTTGGTTCATCAACAGGCAGTTTGAAGTTTTCTTCTCTGGGGAAAACTGGGAAGACAAGCAAGCAGGAGGAGACTAAGTCAAAACCTGGCAATGTATCACCACCTCCTCCTCCAATTCGCAAATCCAGTCTGGATCAAAAGAATCGAATCCTGTTTCCCTCCAGTGCCTTGAAATCTGCTTTTGATGCAGGAAAGTCTTTAGCACCAAGGGCCACAGGTTCAGAGGATGAGACTGACCTTTTTTGTAAGGGCGACTCAAATAGTTTAAGAGCATCTAACTTGAAGTCAGATAATTGTTTGATGAAAGCGACCTCCAGTCTCAAGGCTAGAGGAGCTAGAGGTGATACAGGACATCTTTATGGAAGCCAGATATCTCTAGATAGATGTGACAGTTTTTCATCTTTGGGTTCCAAACCTATTCTTAGTAGAGAGAACAGTGGAACTAGTCTTAACAGCAAATCAAGCAAATCTGTCAGTAGGTTTGGATCACCTGTTGCCACATCTTCCCCAATTACTACCTCTCCACCTCCATGTATAAACCCAGGATCCACTGTAAAAAGTGGGCTTGTCAAAGGCAGCCTTAATGTAAGACCAATGCCTGTTAATACAAACAAAACTCGTACATTATCTGCAAGCAACTCCAAAGCCCTGAGCTCATCCACTAAGTCTCTTGCTGCACCAGCAACAAGGAATGCCAACCTTCCACCTTCAGGGAAGACTGGATTACCTCGGGCAGTGATAGGAGGCAATGGTAAATCAACAAGAGGAACTATTATGGGTACCAAGCAAGCTATGCGGGCAGCAAACAGTCGTGTTAGTGAACTGGCAACAGCCAATCCCTCTGGGAAACACCCAAGAGGATCAGGTGATTCAGACAGTGGCAATGACAGCGGAGTAAATGTCAATGATGATAAACATACACCTATCCCAATTCTCCCATCTCCATATAGTAAAATTACAGCCCCCAGAAGACCTCAGCGCTACAGCAGTGGGCATGGAAGTGATAACAGTAGTGTCTTAAGTGGAGAGTTGCCTCCTGCCATGGGACGAACTGCACTGTTCTACCACAGTGGTGGAAGCAGTGGTTATGAGAGTATGATCCGTGACAGTGAGGCCACTGGCAGTGCCTCTTCGGCCCATGACTCCATGAGTGAGAGTGGGATCTCCTCTTCTGGTCGCACAAGGAGCTCCAAATCACCTAAGAAGAGGTCAAATGGTGAGTACCACCACATGTTTTATAATGACGTCAACAAGTTTTTAATGATTCATATTGATTTTTTACTTTTTGCTATTAGACCTCATACATAAGCAAGGCTAATACTCAAAAGTGTCTTCCAACCACCAGCTAATATTCAGAATGCTCTCAAAATGTTGTGTATCTTTTATAAATTAAGAGAGCTTATCTAAACAAAAAGGTTTTGAAAGTTGTTTTTACAGTATATTACAACACAATTTGTAACTTTAACATTGAAATATGGTGCTGGGTTTTTTTTAATTTATGCTGAATTGTTTACCATGTCTATATGCATACTATGGAGAAGATATCTAAACTACACAGATATAGTATAGCTTCATATTCACAAGTAATTTAAACTGAATGCTGGACAGATCAGATGCAACTGAGGCAGGAGGTTTTGATTTGAATTCCTAATATAAAAGTGTACATCCTCATACATACATACATACAAATAACAAAACACGATTCAATATTTTCCTCAAGATGTGTTTCCATCCTTTTATTTACTATAATATAACTAACACAGCTTGCTTTGCCCATCCATTATTTTTACTTTCGTATCGCAGTCTGTTTCTTATACCCAATTCAACTGTAACTTTCTATCTCACATTTTTCTTCTTTTTCCCAATACACAAGGCCTCCAGAGGCGGCGTCTCATCCCAGCTCCTTTGCCAGATACTTCATCCTTAGGTAAGGCCGGGACCACAGGCCAGTGGGTGGACCTTCCTCTTATGTCTGGACCATTGAAGGAACCTTTTGAGATCAAGGTGTATGAGATTGATGATGTGGAACGGCTTCAGCGTCAAAGACAGGAAAAGACAGATGAGGTTAGAATGGGTTTTCTGTGAAAAATAGGAGACTTTTCTTATGGCAATGCAAAATATATTAGATCAATTTTAAATTCAAGTTTTATACATGAAATTTACATGAATTGATGATTGATTTACAGCAAATTGTCATAAACTGTTGAATTACCACTACAAATCCACTAGCATGTTTGCACAGATGATAGCGGAGATGTCCGATTTGCTTTGATCTAGGTTGATCCACTGTTTCATATGTAAAGAGCAATATCATTAGCTCAGCAATAAGCTCCAGGTATAACATTAAACTCTTTACATTGTAATGAACAACGATTTCTTCAGCCTTGCTTTTTATTAAAAAGTATAACAATAATTTTACGAGAGTATGGTCTTGATCGTCTCTTTGTCTGTAAATGACTTGAGTATCTCTAATCATAGTTTCTTTTACAAGGATTAAAATAGCAAAAAATGAATATATTATTTTTATTATTATTATTACTATTGAATATCTTAATATGAACAGCAATTAACTATCCGCAATTAATTAGTTTAAACAGGAGCCAGCATAGTAATGCTCTGTATAAAGAGTGTCTAACTGAAAGAGTAAAGTGCTGCAGTAAAAATATACATTATGAAATAGGGCTTCTCCTAGGACATGAGCAGCCCATTAATAATTTGTTAAAGGAATATACCTTAAATTAGGGGATAGTTATTTGCTTTACCCTCAAATTGAAGATAATACTCAATTTTCCTTCCAGATTTATTAAGGAAAATTGGTTAAAGAGTGTGGCTCGAGATTTACATTCTGGCCTGTGTTCTCTGCAGTACTATTGCACAGGGGGGGTTTCCCAGGGGTGCATGTTGATGTAGTATTGGACACAGCCTTTGATTGGATAATTAGAGTGAAAGCATGTTGTGAATCTTTAGTTCTTATTATAGATTCTGACATTTATTTCCTCTTTGTTTCAGCAGTCAATTCAGGATTTTGAGAAGGTACATTAAGTGTTTAGCATGGATATTCCTCCATTAAAATGCCTGGAAAATATCACAGTACCATTCATTCTAGCTCTGTACCCTGTGGTTCTTTTATGCAGCAAATGCCACAGTCAGGTGCAAATTTAAGTAATTTTGAGAAATCAGCATTGCACCCCTTTCCTTCTAGTACTCTATTACACCAAAGCAAAGTGTATTCTCACTAAACACCCAGCTAACAGGGAACATTCCCAGAACATTGGTTAATGTTCTCCAAAAATTATTTCAGTTTTTAAAAACGTTATTGCAGTAACGTTAGTAAAATCTTTTATTTTACCATTATATATCATGTTTATCAGGTACAAAATGTTTTAGACGTTCTTGAACTTTCAATAATAATAATAATAATAATAACATGTTTAACAATTTTGTTACTTAATGTTAACATAAGGGAGCGTTCTTACAACCTAAAATTGTTAGCTGGGTAATTTGTCAAAAACATATCTCCTGTCAGTCTTACAATTACATATCTATAGATATGTGACTGTAATTTTTAATAAAACGCATGTCCATCTTTTTTGTCCACAGGGCCTGACATATTTTAACACTAAATTGAAGGTCCTTGAGAAACGACAGCAGCAGATCAAAGATCTCAGAGCCAAACATAAGACTCTGAAAGAGGAGCTAGAGGACACCAAGTCTAGACTAATGATGGACCCCAGCAAGTGGATAGGAGAGTGTAAGAACATTATACATACCTTCACCCTACTTAGTCAAATGTTTTGACACCTACTTATTCTTTATTATTTGATACTAAAAAACAAAACAAAACTGTATGACTCTGACATTCAAACCTCTGACATTCACAACCTCATGAGTCACCCATTTTACATGTAGCTAACCTAAAAACGGAATGTACTGCTTCAAATAGACACATTTGAAACTTTATGCTGTTTACCTGCATTTAACATCTTTACTGGTTCATTGTACACAGTTGAGGTGGATCAGGATTTGGATCAGGAGTCGCAGGAGTACCTGGAGGCATTGGAGCAGGTTACAACTGAACTGGAATACTGCGTCAACCTATGCAAGTCACGCATCATGATGGTGACCTGCTTCGATATCCGAGTAGCATCTGATGTGCAGGAAGGTCTGCGTGAGGTGGAGGTATAAGAACAGGATGTGGTGATTGATGGACAGCGAGACAGAGATGGCGAGATGGAGTAAGACAAGACCCTGGATGTCTGTAAGGAAGGATAATGAAATGTAGCAGCTGATCCCCTCAATTCCGAGAAAACAAAAATGGAACAAAGGATCGTAAATAGGATGGAACACAGAAGTCTGCATGAAGTAGGAACTTGTTACCCTCTGGAGAAGAGAAAACAGTTCTGGATATATGCAGTGCCTCATAATAAATGTATGGTGTAGACTTAGCTGAAATGGAAAGCAAACATGCTTGGATGTTTCCCAGCCTGAGAAAAAGACAGATTATTCTCATTTACAGGTTGAATAACAAGAGTTCTTCAACCACACCGCAAAGTGCCTTTTTCATATGACTGTTTTTTAGATTGTTTGTCAATCATTATTTTTTCTACTGGTGCTAGTGCTATCGCCAGCATATCCAAGCTGAACCGTATATTTTTATTTTATGTTATTGTATAGTGTATTTATATGATCATGCAGTGTGTAAAATATGATTTTGGGTGCAAAAGGAGAGCAATAAGCTGATTAACCACACTTTGCCTCCTGACCTATAACCTGTCTGCATATTGTTATTAAACCTTTTGAGCCTTATGTTCTATTTCTAATTACTGAGTGTTTTTCTACCTTGGAAATCAAATATCTGTCTTTTTTACATACTATTAATAAAAGTCAACTCAACAATTGGCAGTCTTATGTAATGCAAGTGGAATTCATAAAATATTTGCCCAATCTGACTGGTTGCCTTGAAATTCCAAGCTGGACTGTAAATGGATGCATATCTTTTACGTTGATTTCCAATGGAAACAACACTTACTGTGAGAATAATAAAAAATGATTGAATTGGTACTACATTTGCCTAGAAGTTGCTTAGCCACATTGAATCTATGTGAATGTATTAAAACATGTTAATGATCAACACAAAAAATGTCAAGAATGTAAAAGCCTTCTTATTGACCCTAGTCAGATGATCACATCCATGCTGGGTATCAGTGTCGTTGTTATGCCTGCAATGGATGTGTCATGGTGACGTGTAATCTATTAAAATGCAGATTGGGGTGTTGTTCTTGTTTACTTTAAATAGACACTTTGGAAAAAGGCGTTCATCAGTATATCCTGACATGTCTAGCTCAGCCTCTCTCCCTGGACACACTGTGTGATGTGTTAAAGAGCTTGGTGCATGATTAATGTGGGGTGAGGTGACATTTGTGCGGTACATAAAAGAGTCAGTCAGTCACCCATTCAAAGAATAACTTAATAGCAACTTTAAGAATATCTGATGACCCTAAAATTACAATTCTGTCATCGCTCAGCCAACATATTGTTTCAAACCCTTTTGGCTTTGTGTCCTCCATGGTACACAAAATGTACGTTAAGCTGAAGTCAACATTCACATTTCATTGCATATTTTTTTGATACAATAAATTTGAATGAAGACTAAGTTGTCCAGTTCCTAAATATCAGCTCAGTGTCCTCTTTTGCGTTGCATAGAAGTCAGTCATAAGGGTTTACAACAACATGGGTGGAGTTCCTGAAGAATGATCTTTTGAATGAATGAATTTTCAGACTAAACTAAGGTTGTTACTGAATATAATTTTAAAACAATATCAAAATAATAATCCCGAACATTATGAAAACCATAAATGGTTCAGTTAATGATACACTGTAACTATTTTTTTAAGAATTACACTGTGGATGTAGATCCAAGCCTTAGTCCTATGCATCCATGCAATTGTGGTCTTGAACAAACAACCTCAAAAATGCAACAGGAAGCATTTAGCACAAATGATTGTCTTATGGGCTAGCCTTGTTCACAGTATTAGGATTGTATGATCAATAACTCAATGTCCTGTTTAACAGCTGTACACCACTTGCATTTCTCTGATGTCAAAGATGCCATGACAGAACTTTTTAAGCATTTTGAAAGTGGCAAATCATCATTTTATCATTTTATCATGTAGCTTCCAAAACAGCTTACATGTTTCTTGTCTATTGAAATAAGACTGTGACTGACCATTAGATATCATTCAACGTTTAAGTTGTTTTTGTTGTTGACAAGAGGAAATCAAAAACCTTTCTTGGATTTATTTACCTTTATAAACACACTCTCAGGCCCTTTTTCAAGATGCTGCATGGGATTTGTATTTTTTTCTAGACTTGATTTTATTTGAATTTTGTAATGATTATGCTGGCCTTCACTATACTTTATGAACATGGATTTAACTGACACCAAACTGAAACTTGTTTTGAATGACAGCTGACAATGTATGTTGAGTCATGTTTCATATTAAACTATTTTCTAACTTTTTGATTTTGTATAGAATTTCTGACCCTCTGTATAAATGTACATTATGGCAGCTTGGGAGAACACTGTTTTTCTTGTGAATAAATATGTCCTTCACAATTTCTTTTGTCTGTGCATTTCTTTTCAAGTATATGTCAGGAATATTTGTGGAATAGATTCATGAAATAGATATTTTTCTATCTTGGTGTGGGTGGTTTCCAGGATGTAGCTATTCAGTTGCTATGTTCTTTTGATTGAGGGTCTTGATGGAGTTCTTGAAAATCTTACATTTTATTTAAAATAATGTCCTTTTGAGATCCATTGCTTAGCTGATTGGACAAAATATTGTGGCACATTGCAAACCAGCGTGACTGTTGCACCAAGATTAAAATGATTAAAATAACCAGTGCAGATACCTGGTGTCTTGGTGAATATATTTAATATATTGTTCATATGAGCAAATCATTTTTCAGTGTTTTTGTTTGTAAATAGAGCACATCTACAGTATGTTATATTTTATATTTACATCAACATTATTAATGCATGTGTTCAGGAGTTGTCAAATATGGTAAATGTCAAGGACAAACAGAGGGCTAAAAAGGCGATCATAAACCAGTGCTGGATACAGTGTAGCTGGCAGAACTTCTTGTTTACTTGTTTATCAATATTCATGAAGACTTAAATGCTAAATATATTTAAATTATAAATATTTTGTCTGTTGAGTGTTAATACACATGCAGGTGAAATTTCATCCTATGCTACTGAGCGAGCAAAACATCCTAGTCAATCTCTTAGTTTAATTTATCCATCTTTATAAACTCAGTAAGACAGAGAACTATATAAAGATTGAGGACTATGTCAGGAATCCACAGGTGTTAGAGAGAAATTTAGACAGTGTTGAACTGTTTCAGCAAACCATCACAGTACACATCCTTACAACAACCATACACACACACACACACAACATGATCCTGCCACCTTGTCATCCTGTAGCGCTGCCACCTGCTCAGAATTTCACACACGAATAGTCTATTTGATTGGCCGTAACACCCTCCCCCCAAATACACACATACATACACCCACAACCTATGTTTAGAATAAATACAAGCTTACTATTACCGAACACTGCACAGTATATACTGCATGCTGTCTGCTTTTAAACAGTAGCATGCTTTATAGTCATTCTCACTTTGTTTAATTCAATGAATGCTGTCCTGTTATAATCTTAAAATTAGTTATTTAGTATTTTTTAGTTAAAAACCTTAAAAATGCCTTAACATATAACATGTTGAGCATATTCCATTGTGGGATATAGTATGCTCTGTAATATGCTCTGTTGTAAAGTTCTGAAAATAATGTTTTGGCAAATATGTCAACCACATATTTTATGCATACATATTTTGTATACTGTGCACAAAATGCATACTATACTGCAGCAATAGGAAAAGTATGGAATTCAAAATATAACCACACACTTAAGCACACATGCAAAACACACAAAATGCTTACTTTAGACTGACCATGGGTCTAATTATTACTGACCCAGGTGACCAATCCACAGTTCATATCTTTCAGTTTATCTAAGCACGCACATTCCGCTAGAGCCACACAAATGTTTTGTTTAGATAATTCTCATTGTATTGCATGCAACATACAAAGTAAAATGCAGGTCTTTAACCAAACCACACAGTATGTTAATGCTAGCAGGTCAAGTAATCACCTATTTACACAGTGTATACAGTGATGTCTCTGTGGTCCCATAATTCCCTCACCCTTTCTGTCTTCATTCCATTGAAAGCAACAGTAATGATTTAGCTATTGTATTGCAGCAGCTGGTCACTGTATTGCTAATCAAATCAGTTGTCTTTAGCCTAGCGGGCCCTGAGTGCTTTTTGACAGCAGGAAAGAGCGCCAAATCACTCCAACAACAATATTAAAATGTATGAACAATCTCATTTACTATAATGTTTCATTTTCCAGTGTTCCTGTTATTACTGGTGTAATCATTATAACTAGGAGAGACTATAGGTCAGATTTGTGGACATTTTTGGTCAGTTTTTTTAATGCAAAATGTCTTTAATCTTTTAAGAAAAATTCACCCAAAATGAAAAATCTGCCATCAAATACTATACACGTTGTTCTAAAACTGTATGACTATTAGCAGAATAGTCTGATTGTTCCTTTCCATACAATGCATTAAACAAGTTAATAAAGATGCATGAATGAATAGAGGCTTTCAAGCTCCAAAAATGACAATAACAGACTATGAAATATGATAAAAGCTGTCCATTCAATTTAAGTGCTATATTCTTCCAAAGCTACTCAATGGCATTTTGTAAGGAACAGCCTGATATATAAGTTAATATATGAACCATTTTCATTATAAGGCATACTTCAAAACTAAAAAAGTTGGTACAGAATGTTATTGTTAAGCTATTCTACAGAGTAATTGAATATAAATCTTATTTGCGTATATGTGCATTCAAATATGGTGCTTTAAGTCTTGCTGCACCAGGATTGACATTAATAGTGACTCATTAGAACTAATATCTGTTTTTGTACATGTAGACCTGATGCGACCCATCTTAAGGCACTGTTTTAAAAATATATGTAAATATGTTCTGTGGAAGAAAGAAAATTGCACAGGTTTGGAAAGACATTAGAATGAGTAAATTATGACAGACTGTGACAGACTGGTAACCTGTCCTGGGTGTTTCACTGCCTTTGGCCAAAGATATGCTGCAGCACTCCCCTTGACCCTGCATAGGCTAAACTATTCCTTTCAAACCCATTGTTAAAGATTAATATAATTGTATTTTTTATCAGTTAAAGCTATCTATACTCAGTTGAATCTAATTGCACAATGTTTAGACATGGAGTGTTCACTTTTAAATTATCCAAAATAGAGATTAGGAACTTATTTTGTGTTCCACAAAAGTCAAAGAGTCATACAGGTTTGAAGCAACATGAGGCTATGTAAATAACAGTGTTCATATCTGAGTAAAGACACATAATGAAAATGACCCCAAGCACCACAAAATTAAAAAAAAAAACTTTACTATATCTTTATTGCGTTTTTACAAATGAGGACGTACCCAAACCCTTAGATTTGTCAGGTTTTGCTGACCACAGGGTACAAGTTTGTCCCCAATATATAGTTAAGTAAGCCCCCACACACAAACACTATTTCTTTTATTTTACAGTTTATTTGGAAGGTTACTGGATGATAGTGCCCTCAAGATAGCAAAATCATATTTGTCATATTTATGTCACATTTCCTATTGATTTAGTTCTTACTCATGCATTATTAACTTAAGGACCAGAGTCCTCTGGTATTCAGCCAGTACCTGGCATGTCTGTGTCTTACCACTTCAAACCCTTCCAGCTCTTACAAAGAGATCTCAGAATTTGGCAGCCACTGCACTCTACAAAACAGAAAAGGCTCCGTTACCACGGAGACACTCCAGAGCTGCTGTAGTGAGATGTGCTATACTGCTGAGTCTTTGGTTTGAAAGGGCCATTTTGACCCTGATGCTGAAATGAGAACGTTTGGACGCTTCTGCAGGGGACCGGACGTGACAGCAATGTAATGAGGTGAAGTTCAAGGAAATGTCAGGAGTCCAAACTAAATATTTAATTGTATTATATTAAAAAGTATTACAATTAAATGAAACAGTTGTGTATGATAAAGTATACTAATTTTGTTATGAGGTATTTTTGGGAACACTTTAGAATAATGTTCTATTTTTTAATATTAATACCTTTAAACTATAATAATAAAAAAGCATAATATTTAACCTTTGTTATGGGTGGCAGCTTGTATAAATAATATATGTATAAATTTTGCCTGTAGCACAATAAAATGAATGAAAAATTAACAATCTAATCCTATATAGGAGAATAGCAGGATTTGACTAGAAACCCTAATGTTAGCAACCACCAAAAATGAAAGACATCTTGAGAAAATGTAAATTATATTTAGTTTAGTTAAGTAAAACTTTGCTGCCTTAAAATTTTGTTTAATCAATGTCACTGCACAAGTCATTTCAGCTTACTCTTTGTAATCTTGACAGGTCTTGAGCTGCTGTAACTTAAAATAGTTTCAACTAAAAATAGTTGAACATTTGCGTACATCAGTCAGGATTTAAACTATTAAGTTGAAATGACTTGTAAAGCCAAGTTGATTAAACATAAAAATATAAGGCAGCAAAGTTTTTTTTACAGTGTAGTTGATAACGCGCAATAAAGCGAAATAAAAAAGATTGTACAATATGAAGAAGCACAAAAATGTATATCTTCAAGTATTGTCTTCAGCAAGGAAACATTATTTGTGTCTCAAGCAGTACTGAGTGCACAGATCAAGAGGAAGTGATTGTAAGATTTACTTCCACTTGTCACTTCTAATGAGTAGAGGCTTCGGCACCTTAATGACACAGGGTCTCTCATTCGGTCACTCCCATAAAAACGCACAGTTGATTTGTGAGGGAACTGAACCAATCCGTATATTGCTTAGGTAGATCAAGGAAAACATTATCATCCCCTCAGTATTTTATTTTGGTTTACACCTGACATGATAGGTTCATGGTTTCATTTACCCAGAGCGTATTTACCATCTAAAAGTTCTTTTTTCACACCTTGACTTTTTATGCTTGGCCATATTTTGAATTTACTGGTTTGTTTACATGACCCAAAAGTTCATAATATTTACTCAAAATTTCACTTGATTAATAACTGAAACTAAAATCAATAAAATATCACCCAAATTAAACAATAATAAATAAAAAATCACAACAAAACTAATGGCTGTAAACTGCATATCTATATAAACTATACATAAACATACACTTTCTATGTATTACTTTCATTATTTCCAGTTGTCATCTTATGATATGGCTTCTTGCCTGTCTCTTTTCTTTCTGCATCCAGTTTTAGACCTCTTTTGGCCGTTGATACTAAGGTTGTTTGTGCCACCCATTGTCTCTCTGAGTTGGAAAATTAAAAGAGAATTTACGAGTGCCCTCCAGCAAAGGGATACAGCAGCCGGACCGGGTATTGTTAGAGAAGCAGCAAGACTAGGGATTTACAGCTTTGCAATCAGGCAGAGTTCGCTTTCTAAAGCAGGGGGCTGCTCTTTTAAGAACAGCCATAAACTCAGCCAAATGCTGTCACTTACTCTTAAGTAATTAAAACAAGCTGGTTCAGAAAGGGACCTTAAACTACCCGAGTGTTGGTGAGATTTAGTGTTCACACATGTCTCGCCCTGCCTGGGGTTGCTTCAGGGGTGCTGTAACTATTGACAGACCTTAACAAACACACATATCACTATCCATAGTGTCAGTCCTATCCACTGCTTTAAGCTGAGCCTAAAAAAGAGAGAATATTTGGAAACCCTTTTGTAAAATATGGTATCCAGTTATAATTCTTAAATAAAATGGTTTTGCTTAAAGCCCAAATACATTCTTTTTACGTATGAAAAGAGCTCATATTGATGAACATAGTCTATGGGTAAAACAAGCAGTAGCAGCATTTACATTTATTCATTTATCAGCTTTTATCCAAAGTGACTTTTACCATAAGAGAAAGCCTAGTCTACAAAGCTACATTTACAAGTAGGAATAGATTGTTATAATAGATAAGATGGGAATGGATAGTAATAAAGTGATATGTAATTCTGTAGATAACTTACTATGTTATTCAAAAAAATGTTTAAATGTTCTGTCATACATTCAAACTCAGCAAGTTGATACATGATACACACAAGTTTTTTGTTTACATATGGTCATATTGCAATGCAGTCAACGCCACAGAAGAAGGAAGAGAAGAAACTATTTTGATAAAAACAATTAATTGGTCCTTGCATGTATTGTATTAAGTTAGGTTTCAGCATGAAGTGTGAACAAGAGTCACAAACTACAGTGGAAAGCAAGATTTGTTTTTTTTGAACAACATTCAGTTTGAGCTTCACACAAAGCTGTTGTGTGGTTTCAGAAGATTTGGAATACAGAGTGGAATATATATACTATATAATGCTTTTTTAACATTTCAGACACTGATCACTATCCATTTCCAGTATATATAAAAATGCAACCTGGAAATTTTGCTAGATAATGGCTTTTACATTCCACAGAAAAAAACATGTTTGAACAACATGATGGTGATTACTGGGATGGCCACCTGTTTGGGGTGTTTCCGTTCCTTTAACCCAAGATATTGAAGGCTGAAGCACTACCTTGACCCTACACAGGAAAAAAATAGAAATAGATGGATCACAGTGAGTAGATGATAGTGAGTAGATCACTATACCTTTAAATCTAGGGTATTATAAATATACTTGATATATCAATCAACAGAATCTGGTCAGGCACAACATGGATTTTAATGTGGCTGGACGAAGACCTCTCAGGTCATTTGGCAAGCTATTGCAACCTCCACCCAGAATCCCTGTGCAATAGAGATACGTTGCAGACACTGACCTGATTCAAGCTGACAGTAACCTGGCAGCAACCAGCCAGGCTGGTGTATCATTCTCATTATCCTTTCTTTCCTCTCAGCCCCCCAATGGAGCCAATGCATATAGCCAGACAGCATTACTGGAGGAGTGTTCAGAGAGGGGTGACCCTTACAGAGACTGCAGCTCTGTCACTGAAAAAGAATCCGCTAATTAGACTGGCAGAGTTGTTCATAACCTTGGTCCTCTATTATTTAGCAAAACCGTATATTGGTTGTTTGGAAGTTTGTTTGGAATTTTTTATAATGTAAACTTTATTTTAAGGTCTCCTTGTTGTACAGTGAAACTATACATTTAGGTACTGAGTTAACGTTAATTAACATATAATTAACAACATATACTTACTACAGTGTTAAGATTAAGGTTTGGTTTAGGGTTAGTTGCATGTAATTATGCATAATTTACTGTTATTACTATTATTAAATACATTTTATGTGTGTTATGTGAAATCAAGTGTTACCTACAAACCTTGGATAAACATTTGAGTTTCGTTTTTTTAGAAAAGCAAGCATGAAGATGCATTCCTAACCCCAACCCTTAATGAAGTCATATAAAAATGTATAAATAAGATTGTATGAACAAATTAGCCAACAAATACCTAAAATATAAATTGTTAGGAATTGCCATGAGATTGTGCTGGAATATCATTGTGTTGGGTTTATTGGACTAATGCCAGTCAAGCAGCAAACTTCTAGTAACCACCCAAAACACCTTTGCAATCACATAGCAATGCCCTGTCAACCACCCAACAACACCATGACATTAGGGTGGCGAGTTTTGCCTTCACTATTCCTGTTTTCTTCATAAAATGTGAAAATATGTTCCTGTTCATGTAGTGACCTTGCAACGCAAAGGTTGTGGGTTCGATTCCCAGGGAACACATGCACTGACAAAATGTAAAAATTGCATAAATGCATAAATGTAATGTAAAATCTTTTTCTTTAATACAACCTATCATTTGCTAAAATGCTATACATAATAAAGTGAATGGAAAATGGTGAAAGAAAAGTTTAGCATCAGTTGCTTAAATTCGGAATCTGAGGAAATCATGGCATGGTAGTCATTATGTTTAAACTGAGTTTGTGGATTTTGATCTGTCTGGCTGCTCAATCTCTGTTGTCATAGACACCCATAAATCCCAAAAAATCGGAATATGTGTCTTCCTGACCTTCACAGCGCTCAGAATGAAACAGTTGTCGTGCAACAGCTCCTGCTTTCAAATGCAATGTTTTAGTCCTTTGGACCTCACACATGACTGCACTGTAATCAGTGTTTGGAATGCAGTCGATCACGGTGCTGGAGATTAGCATCAGACAACTGCGCTCTGCTTGTTACGCGGAACGGCAATGTTTGCTGCTCCACTCATTTGAAAAATGTTGATTTCAAAGCTTGAGATCAACTTGTGGTGAAAGGTATGAAAATAAATTAGCATTAAATTGTTTGCATTCTAGGAAAGAAGTTGGCGGGAACAGCCAGCTGCTATAGCAGAATGCGGTATGTATATGTCTTGCATATAAATGACTTCTTTCTATTTAGGGCCTTTTCTTTGAACTTTCTGTTTAATCAGACTGAACATGTCACAAACTGTTGTTTCATGAATGAATCATAGTCATTTTAGAATAAACTTTTTAAAATAAACACCTTTATACTTAGGAGTAAAACTGGGACAGAACCATCTAGAAGGTGTGCTGACATTCTGCACCTTCAAATATATGTGTATGCATATATGTTGGTATGTTGTTTATACATATATTTAGATTTATAGGTCTATATTTCTATTTGCTTTATGCTATATATTGGTTTTTAGCCTATATTGTCTTATAAACGGAGATCAATTTTGTCAGCCATCTATTTAAACAGGACAAATAGCTTTAATTCTACAATTCACAAATTTGCTGGGTCATATACTCTTGTGTTTAATTGGGTAAATGGAGTTGAAAAGCTGTCCAGTATAAAAGGGCTCAAGTACTGAATTCCCATCAGCCTCTGAAATTCTCCCTTGGACTGTCCTAGTAAAGCAATAAAACAATTGATAAAATGGATCAAACCAGCAAAAACACTGAATTGAAGGTGGAGGGTAGGAGGAGGGATGCCAAAACTGTCACTGAAGTGGCTGCTTAAATAACCCTTAATTATGATTGACGTGATTACATGTACAAGCTCCTCCCAAACCTACATTTAGAACTTCATGTAAAAACTACTATATAACATTCTACATTTCAATAAGACTTCCAAATATTATTGGCAGGAAGCACCTAAAACCACTATAAGGAAATATGTCTAATCTCAAAAGAGGAGACCAAATTATTGTCAAGCCAAAACAGGCTAAATGCCAGCTAGTGTGAATATCCTTATCAGTGGCTCACCAGGTCTTGTGCAACTAACAGATGGAGTTCTCTAATGAAAAAGACCTTTTTAATTAGCCTGTCCGAGGACGTTTATTCAACTCATATGGCCATCTCCCCAAAAAAGTTTCATTTAGGGGGCTTGCCTTGCAGTGGACTCCCAGCAGCTGCCATCTGGAGGGCTGAGGGCTCTATGATGGTAAAGTGGCACCCTCCTTCCCACTTCAGTGAGCCGGAAAGGGGCTGAAGGACTCATGTGAGAAGCTGGATCTAGTGGTGGGGGTGAATGTGTGGTGGAGTGTGGAGGGCTTGCTATATCACCACTTCATAAAGACCTTTTTTAAATGGGAACAATCCAATGTTAGTCATTGGAAACCTCACTTAAAATACAACATCGCATTCTAATGATATTTGACTTGATTATATAGCATTATATTAGGAAAACTCTCTGTACAAGGGAAACAGTAGTCTCAATCATAGCCTCAGGTTAACTCTATTTTCTTTCTCAGGATCTGTTCTCCATTACAGAAGCATGATAAGAAGAACTGAATTCACTTGTTCTTTGATGGAATGCACAAATAGAGTGCTTTTATATCATCTTGGCTCTTGTTTTTCACTGGAAGGTGTCTGTGGATTGCGTGTCTTTCACAGATGGACATTTGATTTCGCAGTAGCTTGATTGCTTCCTTGAACGGAGAACGCACAGAAGGTCATTTTGTAACCTTCTTTGCCAGACAAATTGACTGTCTGTACATTAAAAGAAAGAGACAAGAAACATCTCATGATGTAGGCAAGTGAGGAAAAAGCTTTATTCTGTGAGCATTTTGAACATAAAAGTAAGCCTCTACAAATGGAATATGGTGAAACTGTCCACCCTTCATTCTTCAGAAAGACTTTAACATGTAAAAGTGTCTTTCATGCATTTTTCAGTTATACTACCATGGAATGAACATGAGGATTTTTTCTCACAGTAGAGGTTTGTGCAAATCTTGGTACATGTCCAGTCTGATTAACATTGCTCAAAAAAGCCTTTAACTGAACCTGACGTGAGAACATGAAGGTCAGATAATGATGGATAAAATATGCATAAATGTGCAAAGCTGTCAAACAACTGCATCAAATACTGCATCATTAGTTCACACTGCATTTAAATAAGCTGAGAAATTAATAATAACATCTCTTCTAGTTTTTCATAGGATCAGCATTATTCTACAAATTCATTTTATTATATGATTAGAACAGAGACTCTGTCTATCTGCCTGCCTGTCTGTCCCGCTCTTTGGATATTTTACCTGGCTGGCAGAGAGGTACAATTCCTTATACTCTTGTCTAATATTTATTCATAGCTTACCAGGAAGCGAAAAGTAATAGAGCTTTGATGGAGATGGGAACTCTATTACTGTGCGTTTTGTCTGCACGGCACCGATTATAGTTACAGCTCGCCTGGGTCATTTCAATAACATGATCTTCACTTGGCTTTTACGATACTCCAGTCTGGATTTTCTCCTCCCAGCTTCAAGTTCTGAACACAGTCTTTATTTGAGCATCATTGATTATCAACATGACCTAATGATCTGCACACACATCATTGTATAATTTTAAATTAGTAAAAACGTAAGTAAAAATATGATACCTACAGCGATATAGGTGATATATATGGGCCAATTACAGGGTTTCATGTTTGATCTTCAGAACATCTTATTCTTCTTTATGAAGTAGTTAGTGAAACACTCATGTTGACCTTTTCTGATAGAGCAAGAGTTTTACCGGGGTCTTCATCAGCCACATTCTACCTCATTGAGACCTGGATATCAAAAGGTCTGAGGAAACTCATAGCTTCTTGGAGAACTAATTATTGTGCTTTACAGCACTGTTGCTTGATGAGAAGAAGTCTGAAAATCTCCCAAGGCCCATGAACATCACAGTGATGGGTTTAATGGATGCTCTTTCATGATGCTGACTACAGCATTGCTGCATAGTGTGAAATTCTGTTTTACTGTAAGTTCAGAGGGGGGTGATGAACAGTGGCTCGGCTGTGAAACTTCTCACCCTTTTGCAGAGATCATATACAGAACTGCTGAAATCTGTGGAAATCAAACTGACAGCTGGAGGTGTCAGTAAGTGCAGGGTAGTCAACACATGTCTGAGATGAAATAGAGGAGGACAGGCAGTGAATTATAACTTAGATTAAGAAGATGTTCAGAATGATTCCAGACTGTGTGTAGTCTTGCATCGAGGGGGTCTATAACAGGTGGAGAGAACCACAGTATCTGTTAGCATTGTCAATCTGACACAGGACCCACCACCAACCAAGATACACAGAGGATGAATTAAAAGACCTGTTGAAGGAAATTAAACCAAGAAATCTCTGTGGCTTCAGAAAAGGACATAACCCAGCCTTCTCCCCAAAGATGTGCTTGTTTATTTCATAATTTTTGTGTGTTCATCATTCGGAAAGTGTCTGAGATTAAATTGTTCTATTGATTTGTCTGGTGAAGCAAATTAGAGCTCGGCTCTGGAGACAACCTAACCATTCATTTTGTGTTGTCTAGTTTACCTCCCACCTCGCTGGGCTCTGGGCAGACATATCTCCTAAGGTTTAATTAAAGCTAGTTACCTGACTGCTGTTACGGCTGAAAACACACTCTCACACACATTGCCCCTTTAATTAGGTGTCAGCTGTTTTAGAACTACAGCTCATTGATCAGGACGTGATGGTTAATAAGAAGTGAAATCCTGATGCTTCATTTATTGAAATAGATGATACTGAACTGGGCCCGGAAGTGACATCAAAATGTGGTACAGAGAACTCCATGCATATGTTCACAGGGCCAGCTGGGATTTACCTGCTTCCACTACATTAATTTCTTGTGCTTTTAAATTAATTGTACTGTATACTTTTCACATTTACACATTGGCAGACACTTTTATCCAGACGGACTTACAGTGTATTATGTGTAGTATATATAGGCCTACATTTTTTATCAGAATGTGTGTGGCCTGCTCTAATTGAGCTGCAGACACACATTTTATTTGTATCTTTTTACATTTATGCTATGCTTTATCCTTAGATATTATGTTACCAGATTAACACAAATCTGTCACAAACAAGTCTTTGGGTCTACCGCCATCATAATGCCAGACTGCCATGTAAATGTCATTGGTTTGGCCACCTTATGTATTCATAGATGTTTGATTTGCAGCTCCCAAAACCCAAATGTTACCTGATAACAATCAGACTTTTGCTGCCTCTAAGATCCCTTCTGGGAAAGTTTGAATTTTGTCATTTTGACGTGATGTATGTGCAAGTGATTATGATCAAAATATTAATTGGATTGGGCAATTTCCTATTTCTTTTTGACTTCTTGAAGAAAGTAAACAGAAAGTTTTAGAGTTACCACAAAGGATGCACATTAGGAACGAAACTCATGCTTTATATACAGTATCTGATCATTTTTGCAGCCCCAGAGAATTATGGTAACTGTAGTTTTGTTAACTGGCTAAAGGAAGCTTTTTTGCTATATTTTATCAACAGCACACAAAATGCGTACAAACTAAATGGCACATGTAGCATTCACAATTTATATTGTAGGGCTGAATATTAAATGGCATTTATTGATGTGCCCCAAACCCCATCTCCCATCCCATCTTGCTTAAAGGGAATTTTTGGATTCCTGAGCCCACAGATGAGCTGATAGAGAAGGCAACAAGGCTATTGGCTGAAATGTTTGTGTTGCATGCAGGGGATCTGCCTTATGTCCAGTACAGTGGGGGTCAAACATGGTCTTCTGACTTGTGACTTTGAATGTCTTAGGATGGTTTCAGTCACATGGTCAAAGAAAAGATAAAAACAGAATGTAAGATATGCTCTGTCTTTTCCTTGCTCTTTTCCCCTTGCACTCTTCTTTTTTGTGCTCTTCTTTTCTCTGGGTGCTTTTCCTTGAGCTTTGCTCTTGAATTCTGCACTTACTTTATGCTCTTCTTCTTTACCTGAGCTCTAGGTCAAACTTCCAGCTCTTCTTCCAGATCTTTTTTTTCCTCTAGCTTCTGTTCTTTATCTGTTAGGTAAAATTCTCCACATACACTGTTTAAAGTTAATTGTATATGTCATTTAACATTATATGCATCTTCATTGTGTCCATTTTATGTATAACTTTAAGCAGTAATGTAATAAACCTATAAATTCTATACCAACTATTTTAATTCATTGTTAATAATCAAAGCTACCACAATGAAATACAATATAGTCATTATAGCAATGCTCTCCAACATTTAGCTATCCTAACTGTGCATATTTCTGTTGTTGGTAAGCAGCAGGGTGGTAAGGGTGGAAGGGTGGAAATTGACAGAAAATAGTTTTATACAATCTTGCTGTTTTTCTAGTTATTTCAGCATTCCTACAGCTTAAATCACTGTAGTGAAACCACCCTTACAATATGATAATTTTGACTTGGAAGTAAAATTAGCCTAAATAATAGTATGATTAAAAGCAAAACAACGTTGTGAGGAACAGAAGCAGTATACCACACTGTTTTAAGGCCCTAGATTGCATCTTATTTTAATCATGAGTTTTTTTTGCTTTCTGGAAATTTGTTGAAAACCAGAATCTAGGTACACAACAGTACTAAACATTGATCGGACTGTTAATCAGCCTCCCACTGCCTCGCTTTTTGTTTGTGTCAAACTAAATGTGATGTCTTCTCTGACCAAGGTCTGTACTCAGCATGTTTTATTATGCATAGAGCTCAGCATTAACCCAATCCGCTCGGTAGCAATTGTAAGCTAGGTGACTGAAAACAATTGAGATGTACATATGGGTTATACTAGTGATCTTTCATATCATGATCATTAGCTTTGTTGTTACACCGCTCTTTATTTCTCTATAGGTGTAGAGAATTGGACACTTGGACAATCCCACATGTGGGCACCTGGCTGTATGCTGGTAATCTGGCATTATTGCTCTCCAGTATGTGCCTGTAGGAGTTTTGGCAGAATCTACCTTCCCTTCCCCCCTTCCTCTGTTCAGTCTCTCCTCACAGTTGTTCATGAATATGAATGAAGGGCGAGTCTTGCTAGCATCATTAATGTGCCGCAAGTCCACATAAATCACACCAATATAAAACTCCAAATGCTTTGCTAGTGAAGGCTGGTGATAATAGAAGAGGAACTGTGCGAGGCTGTCTTGATAACTTGGCTGGGAAAGAGTCTCCCTGATGTTATTAAACTCTACAGTCAGTCTTTGGATTCTTTAAAGCGTCCCATCATTTAAACACCAGGATTAGTTTTGGCAGATCCAATATTTCAAGCTGTTTCAACAACAGTTATATCTGCAGCTGTCATAACACTGATTCTATTTCACAACAATAATAATGTCTCAAAAGAATTCCTATCAAAATATAAGTGAAGAGATGAGAAAACTTTGTCAGTTTAATCGAAACGTTGCTGCCTTTTCTAAGTAATTAAAAAGAAAACAATATAACAGTATGCAGATATATCGCTTCAGTTATATTTTGATGCGTTGTGGCACTTTTTGAATCTGCATGTTTTGTATGTCTGACCAATTTTCTACAAATTGTCTTTTATCCTTAAACACACTTTCAACAACATTTAGTATTGGAACACACCCTACCAAAGTCCTTTTAAGGAAAGTATCAGTACTTTGCGGCCATGTTTGCAATACCTCCTGGCAGCTATTTTAGTCATACAAGACCAAGTCCTATGTACTTGAATGAAGGTAAACAGATATCTCTAAAACTGCTGGCTAAGCTCATAATAAAACAATATATTTCTAACCAACTATTAAACATGAAATGTAAACATGAAATGTATGCTCAAATAGTGCTTAAAACACCTTTTCCTTGTTGCTTTAGCTACTAAGCATGCACAAAGACTGGCAAGCACCTCACAACATATAGCCCCTCCCACAGAAAATTGTTGGTGTTTAGAGATCAATGATTGGCTCTTTTTACTGAAAGGTGGGACTTTCTTCTGTTGAGCGGCTATACTGAGTGTTGCACTTTCCCCTATTCGTAGTAATAGAAGTGTGGCATCTTGTTAATATTCTATAATCTTTGATCCTACTTGGCAAAATTACCATAAAAGTAGTTTCTGGCTCATTTCATTGCTTTGAGTAACTGTGTTTTAATAGTATAAATGTTTTAAAGTATGAATGCTTTAAAGTATGAATCGATATAAATGAAGGACACATTAAAATAGATGCATCCTGAAGCACCTTAGCGGCCTGGGTTAATTACATCATGCAGCATTCCCTCAAAGAAGCACAACAAATCATTTCACCAAATCAAATGCTCTCATCAATGAAGTGTTTGGTCTTCTCAGTTTTTTACCATTTTGGCTATTGAGTACATTTTTTTTGTTATGTCTATGGATGTATTCTGAACTCCTGTTTTGTGCTGTGCCCTGCTTAGGCATCAAGCAGAGAGCAAGCTGCCTGGGGTGTGGAGGGGGGTAGGGGGTCTAAACCAGGGTCCTCAAAGCTCTACCAAAGCCAGAGCTCTACTAAGAGGCTTCAGTCCTTCAAAGTCAGAGAGAATCTTCTGTGCAAAATGTATAAAGCGCATCACATGGCTAGAAGGGGCGAACAAGAGGGAAGAGGGGTGATGACAGAAATAACGAACGTTCTAACAACAATTTTGACTTCTTGTGTTTAGCTAGAATGCCTCATGTCATTTGTGATGTCTGGCAGAGAATTATGTTTGTAATGATTCTCTTCTGTGATGAATGTGATGGCCTCGCTCGCTAATCTTTTCACATTCAAATCAATCATTTCTGTCCACAGTGTAATTCAATATTAGTGAATAACTATGTGCATAACAAATGCTTAGAGACATCATTTGTTAAAAGATGAGATGTTAATTCAAGTTCACCTTTTGCAGCATTAAAATGGAAAATATATAACATTTTCCGTATGGGTACAACTGACACAACTGACAACACAATTCTAAAATGAAAACAAAGTGAACAGTGTTATTGACAAATTCTCTTTGAACTGGAACTGCAAACCCTGAAACTAAAATGACATTTGATTCAGTCATGATTAATTATTTATAATTTTAATTTTAATTTTATATATTATAGACCATTGGGTATAAATGTCGGTGTACTGTCATTCCAGAACAAATAGAAATACTAAAAATGGGTTGTATATTCTTTTGTTTTGTTCCAGAAAACCAAGATACAGAAATACAATGTTTCTTTGCAGAGTTGTAGAGAAATATTGTCCTTTCAAATAAAAAATATTTAACCAATAGTTCTTACCAAATGGTATTTTCATAGTTTGATTCTTTTGTAACATTTTACATAAAGGATATGTACATTAATAGTAATTTATATATAGTTCTCATTGTTATTCCATGTGAGCTGATAGTGCATAACTAACATTAACATAATGTTTAATGTTTAAAATATGTAGATGTAATACATATATGTAGAAATGAACAAAGATTAACAAATGTAAAAGTATTGTTAGGTTAATTATGGTATGGTAACTAATATTATTGTATGCAACCATATGGAAAATTGTTACCGATTTACTGTCCCCATTTACTAGCCACAAGTCCCCATGATGTGTTAAGATTACTAGGTACTTTGATGAGAGACATGTTATATTATACGATATATGAGTGGATGATGGATTCACTGTTTTCATGGCTGTATGATGCTTTTGATTCTCTCATGATGTTTGATTCATTTTTGATTTCCTCAGGGATGCAGAAGGCTGGCACATCACTCATTGAACTCTATTGAAATCCAGTTGAATTGGTGAAAATGATAGCGACTAACCCAATCAACTGCCTTTAACAGTTCTCCTCTCCTACTTTAAGCAGAATGAGATTATGAAAGGCTGAATGCTGGTATTAAACTGGTCATGTAATTACCTCTGCAGGTTGAGTGTTAATGCAGTTACCAAGCATGCTGAATATCCCTTGATCTGTTTAGGAGCTGATCTCTCCCTCTGCAGTGGATTCCGCAGTAATTTGCACTTAAGTGAAAGCCAGACTACATCCGTTTGTCTTTCAGTTGACTTTCACAAGGAGACGCTCTTCATCTGACCCTGACCAATAGCAGCATGTTTGTTTATGGTCAAGTGCTTTTCTAATGTGTGTAATTGGCTCTTTGGGTTTGCACTGTGCAGATTGATGCTTACCTACATCAAATCTAGGCTTCATTTCTCAAAAGCATTGTGAGCCTAAGTTTATTGTAGAGAACATTTTTATTTATTCACTTATAGGTTAATAATATGATTCTCATTTTCTTTTGTCTGTACTGTATCTTTAAGTTACTTTAAAAAAAGTTACACTTTTTATATAGATGATGGCTTGAATACACGTTCTTGTAATCCTCATGTTGACATTTTTGTGTGGATTAGAGTAACAATAATTGTGTGAATGTTTGGATAACCTGGGATTAATAAACTGCAGTAAAAGTTTGTTTTAAAATAATTTTAATATTTATTTGTTTATTTGCAAATAGATGTGTGGATTTAATATTCGTGGGAGAAACACACTTTCTTTGCTGAAAATTTTTTTCCCCGTTTATAATCTTAGGCATTCTTTTATGTCACTGACCGTTATGTAGTACAGAGCAATGCTTTTTCCATTTGTAATTCTGTAATGTACCTGATCCAGTAATAGGTTTTGTTGTGGAGATGGGTGTCGCAGAAAACAGGTCCTTTAGAAATGAATAACTTAAACCTCATATCACGAGGGCATGTAAAATGAGTTCTTTTGACAGCATTTCTAAAAATAAACAAAATAAAATTATAATCAAATATCCAATAAAACCTCAATCCTGTGGGGGTTTTCCTAAAGGGTTTTTGTAAGAAAGAAAAACATTAAGAGAGGAAAATGTGTGTGTGTCTGAGAGAAGAGGTGAGTGAGAAAGAAATTTCATTATTTGCAGGATCCAGGGCCAGAAATGTTCCAGAGATAGGCTATAATTGTAACTCAAGGTCATGAATTAAAAAACAGGGCTGTGACAAAAGGCAACTGATGTCCTCACCAACCAGGTTGGTTTAAATCATATTACACAACACAAGGAATGCATAGCATGACCATACTGATAATACCATAAATGGAGAGAATTATAGAGTTTTATTTATACATCGACTTTGTCTCAGATGTCTCTCCTAAAATTGCTTATATTAAAGATATTTCATCTGTGTTTTTTCTTTCTCATAAGTACCCACCCTCAAGTCATTCTAAACCTGTTCAGTCTTTATTTCAAGAGTGCAACACAAAAGATGTTTTGACGTTACAACTGCGGCAATGCATCACAGCTTCCACAGTGGAAGCTGTGTTTGTTCTCATCTCCTCCTGTCTGGATGTCCTGGACAGTCCTGTCTGGTACAATGCCTCATATCCTGCTGAGCTCTGGGCTGGGAATCTGGCTTTGGTTCAGTGGTGACAAACTTCACCTGTGACAGAATCACACCAACATCGGTTTTGTGCTTCACACATTACTGTTTTGTTTAATTTTGCCCTACACTAAAATCAATCTAGCTCCATCTCTGATCTGCAATCAGTTTATTAATCTATTTATATTAATATTCATAAATATATTAACTCTCCTAAATACTATTGATTATGACTGCTTTTATAACAAAATTGAATTGAAAATGGACTGAACCAATGTCTGTATTGTCCTATGGCAGCATTACTGGCACTCCACGTTCTTATTGGATGTTCTCTTTGTGAGGTTCATTATTCACTTTTGACTTCTGAAATGTACTGTAATTGTCATTTCAGACCAATAGATGAGACTTCAATTACATGTCAACCCATTCAGAGTAATGTTAACATTGATTAAAGAACTAAGAAAGTGCAGTTTACTCCATATTATTCCAGATTACTCACTTAACTAAATGTGCACATTTGTTTTAGGTGATAAGACAACAGCCCTAGATTCACTTACTCTTAAAAACTTTTTACACTTAAAAATTCTCTGTTGAGAACAAAATTTTAATATAAAGAGGGTTATAGATGGATTTCAATAGAATTTCTAAGATGGCTTTGTGCTGCTTTTGATCAAAGTGTAACAACAGAGTTTAGCAAGTGCCCAAGCTTTGAATACTCAGCTGGTGCCTGTGCTTTGTGATGGTAGCGCATCAATAAAGCACAATCAGACCTGGTCAAATCAATAAAATCAAAGCTCATTCCGGTCAGACATTAATTATCTAATAAATGGCATTTGGTGGTTCTCCACACATGAGTCAATCAGTTTTAATTGACAGTGTGTCCTCTAGATTGGAGCGGCGATTGTGAGTTTAACACATGGTTAACTTGCACAGTGCTTCTCATGCAGAAATGACATTGGGAAGGTTTTATGTTGTGGGCTGAAGTTAATATAGGCTTCTTTATGTCCCTGGAACTTGACTGTACGGGAAACTTTAATGTGAAGCAAACAATAGAGTTGACTGACTATCAATTCGAATCAAGTGTAACAGTAACATAAAAGCATAAAACTACCTAACACAATTTAATAACAGTCAAATTAGATTAAACTATATTGCAATTTTGAGTATTATTATATTTGAAATATCTGTTATATGTATATTTATATTTGACATTTATTACTGACATTTCTATTGCCTCATCCATCTTGTTTTTTTTCACTGAGCTTATCACAGTGGTTTCTGGGATTGCCTTCACATGCAGTGTCTATATTTTGTCTTAGAACAGTCTGTAAATCAGGAAAGTGTTTTTAGCCACATTATTTGTCATTTTAAAAGCTCATCGACTATGTTGACTAAAACAAGGGATCAGTCTGGAGTGAGTCATGCCTTAATGTCTATGGCTCAATTATACAACATGTGTTGTATCAGAAAACGAAAATAATAATTTTGTCCACAGGTTCCAGAGGAAAGAGTGGACAGCCATAGCCTTCCGAAGCCTTATTTACACACTGATGTGTCAGCACTTTCTCATGCCTGATCCAATATTGTCTCTCCGACTTAATTACTTACACTGCCAGTCAATAGTGTTTGCATTAAAGACATGACATCCATGTGTCAGGAATTAAATTACTGCTGATTTCCTGTGTAAGTTACTGTGCTTATGGATCAGACATTCTTTTGTGCTGGAACATATTCACTTAAATATTTCGAGGCAGTCGACACACCATTGTTTATAAGGCAGGACTGACTTTGTCTGCCTCTGCCTTGTCCTTATTGCCTTTTGGTTTTCTGATTAATGGATGACATTTGTCACACTATGACCAAACTATTAATCACTATCATATAAATCATGTTTTAAAGGTACTTACATCATGTTTAAGCATTAAACATGGCGGTTGATATCCGTCAACCAAATGCTGAGAAAATTGTTGGCACATTCAATAGGACATGATCTAGAAAATTCTACAATATGACAGAAAGAATATATTACTGATTAGGAAACAAGCACATTTTTTTTTGCTCTACAAGTAAATCCCTCTTTAAATGTTTTGTAATTTTGTGTTGAAGGCAACTCTAAACACCAACACACTTCCAGTAGGGAAGAACTGGGAACAATCACACTGTGGCCAAGGCAATGGTTTGTTTGACCTTTTAGAGGAGCCGAGTAACTGTGGAAGTGTGTGGAAAACTAAACCAGCTTTATAATAATAACACATGTACTTACATCTGCGTACCCTCACCAGAATTTCATTTTTCAGACAATTTTGAATAACAACACAATGTTTTCTGTCCTTATCTGCAGAAATACACTATGTAGCCGCTAATTTGTTGGATATTGTATGTAGTGCTTCATATCTTATGCATGCAGAGACACGTCCATCCCCTATAGAGTAGTGCTGTTCTATACCCAACATCACATAGCCTTGTATTGCAGCCCTGAAACAGGATAGCATCTCTGAGGACTAGCTAATCACCAACACAAATATTCATTTTTTTTCAGTCATTCTGTTTATGATTGCATACATATTTATGTTTTTTAAACAACTGGTATATTGCTGTAGTTCCATGTAGTGTATGAATTAATTTTGAATGCTCACAGAACACTGTAATTACTAGGGAGTGGCTCCGGATGTGTTCTGAATTATAAGCAGTTTTGGTAAATAAATAAATGGTCATTGGGGATATTATTTTGGAGTGGGGGTGCATTCCTGGAATTCTGTTGTTTTACAGTTTGTCAAATTTGTTGATGTTTACTGTTTATTTGTGAAGGGCTGCTACTCTTCAGAAAATAATAAATGTCACATATTCTGCAATTAAAAAGATATATATATATACAGCAAATGATGACAGAACTTTTCATTTAAAAAAGGCATCAGCCATGTTTTTAAGAAGCGTTACTATCATTGTGGTGTTATTTTCCGAAAGATCTCACATTCTGTTAGATACATACCCTCATACATTCACCCTAATATCGCATCTCATATATTTTTTATAGTTTTTTTTCTCTCCTGTCAAAAAAGAAGGGGGTTTTGACCCCCATTCCATCCCAGCCATTCCTCCTGTCCTGAATATCAATTACTTCCCTTCCAAAAAACATGCATAGTTTGTAAAATTTGCCCTGTTGGGAATAGATAAAGAAATGCCTGAAATATAGATTTATAGATTTCTTTTTCTCATTTCTAGGGTGGTGGAAGGTGGCAAAGTTAATTTGAATTTCAGACGGTCAACAAAAAGAGAGTGGTGAAATGATCTTGTTCAAAAGATTTCATATCAGAGGGACAAGGCTGGGTATATTAATTTCAAACTAAATATTTAACTATGCATACATTAATAATTCTAAAATTTCATTTTCAGCAGTATATATTGAATGAATGACTGATTTATTCAGCTCCAAAAATATTAGACCAGTTAGAGCAACACTTTCTAAAGAGTCAAAATGATGGCAGAAACAACTAAGCTATTTTGACTTTCTGTGTGCTGTAATTGATGGCTGTACTCAAAGCACATCATAAAATGTTGAGGCTGATTGTCATGACAGTATTACATAATATTAGATGTAGGTAGCTGTAGTTTCTATACATTTTACAATATAATTCAGTAACTGACCCCTACTGAAAAACAAAAATATGTATCCTTCTTATATTTCATTTTATTACAGAAACATATTTATAACAAATCATAACATATTTATATGAATGCAATTGTTTATATATATTTTATTCATTATTGGTTTGTAATATGTAACTTTGTGCTTATTAGAGTATTGTGTTGTTAGCTTACCAACATGGTATAGTACTTATATAGCAAATAGAATAATGGGCAGTCACATCACACTGTAATTCTGTATGCCCTCCTGTTTTGTCTTATAAAAACATCATCCTAGAATCCCTGTAATTACCTGTCCAGACTTGTGGCCACATTCTACGCCAAGCCTATTTCTCAGTACATTGACATATCTGACATGGTACAAATGCCAAGTAAAACTTTCACCCGACCTCTACATCTCTGGAGGTCTGATGCATTATTCTGGTACAGCAGATCTGTAACATACTTCATCTGATTCTTCAGCCTCCATCTTGATCTGGCAGACACATATTTAAACTTGAGATGGATGGAGCATCGGAGCATGCCCATATGTCACTGCGCTGCTTGTAGCAGGAGGAAATAAATAATGATAGCATTGAACAGAGCTGGAGACAGTGTGTCAGAGCAGAGCTTGATCCAGAGCAGTAATACTGTGAGGTGTTAAATCAACAGCGGAGAAATATGAGCCCAAGGTTATTGAGTGCCGGGTGAGTGATAGAGCCTTCAGGACTTCTGGCCCCAGCAAATCACATTGCAATGGAAATTTATATTTTACTTTGCACTGTGCCATTTCTAGCCCTGTCACCATGAGTGGTATGGAGAAATAAATCCATGTACCATATACTATGATAATTAATATTTAGTTTCTTTTTACTGGTAAGGCTTTTGTTTAACTCAGTTAAGTTTTTAAAAAACAAAAGTAAACAACTGGGTAAAGTAAATATATTGGTCATATAGTTGACATCATAAAATGCATTCAATTGAGCTGGGAGTGTTTAAAGGTGACGTATCCTTGAAAAATCCACAGCTTGGATTTTCCTTGTTCTTGAAATAAAAAGCGCTTTTTTACAATGCAAATCTCCCTTCTGATCCATCCAGATCCATTATGAAAACTTCTGCTAAAACAAGCCATTCCAAAAACCTTCATGTGTATGACATCATAACCATAAATAAATGAACATACAGCCATCCATGTTTTGTCATATTTGTGCTTATTCAAGATTCAGGAGCCTGACTCATCCTGGTGAATGACAGAGCAACAATATTTAGAGGTTAGCCAATCATAACGGAAATCACTTACATATAGAAGTCTTAAAGGTACAAAAAACATTGACTATCATTGTATAGAAAAAAATGCTACTAAACTGTACAATGTGGCCCCATTAAATGCAGACGGTGTTTGGGGAAAGAGAAGAGCTCTAGTGTTATGGAAAGGGCAAAGGGTGATACCAGAGTTTAGGAGCAACAGCTGCTACCCCTCAAGCAGGTACTTTACACAAACAGTTCTAGTAAAAAGCCCATCTGTTGAAATGAGGGCCAGCAGTTCTTTAGTGTATTTCAATCATTTTGGCCAAAGGCACTTGTGGTTAAATCAGTATGTGTGCATTTGTTTGTGTGTGGAAGATAAGCATGCAGTACTAATACTGTCATAAAGTGACACTATTATTATGGGATAGCATGACAATGCTGGCTGTACAGCCTGTCATATCTTCACTGCTTTAGACACAACCAAACAGTCTCTCATTTTTGGGAAGCATGCTGCACAACCTTTGCACATGCATAATCTGCATTTATCAAGATAAGTGCTTAAGACCTGTATTTTTTGAAGCATTCAATTAGTGCTTGAGATACCCTCAGATCATACAACAGCATAAATAAATCCTCAACCAACTTGAAACTGAACCCGCAAAATTAATGTTAGCAGAGCCTAAACCATTAAGCTACTAATTTCCCTATAGGACAAGATAATGAGAAATGGAAATTGTTGAATAGATATTCTTCCTTTGTTCCAACATTATGTTTTTATATTGTAATATGAAATACACAGATTAAATTTTGTGAAAACCATAAATTCTATAAGATGTAAGCGCTGTAGTGATTGTCAGCTATGGTGTATAAGAGAGATAACAAAGATGTCTTGAGGCAAACCTTGGGGGATTTTCTTTAATGTGGATATTTTGTTTTAAGAAGCAGGATGTCATTCTGTTGTAAAGAGGCAATACAAGTTGAAACATTTACATGAAAGGGCTTAACTAAGTGATTTTCTGTGCACTATATGTTATACTGTGTCAGTTTTACTAACAAGACATTGGTTATCCTTGTTAAAAGCATCATGAAACACAATTTTCAACTCATATTGTGTCACTTTTTATACCAGATGGTTTTTCTGAGTGAAAAGGGATTGTGAAAAGTCATCTCTATAAGATAAGCGCTTAGAGAAGAGAGGTTTAAAAAAAACAGTCACATTAACATCTTGGCTGTTTCATCGGTGGAGCAATTTGTCATATTTTGAGAAAAGATTATAAAGACATTTATTATGTGTTGGATCATTCACAATAAAACTAAAATTTTGTATGTATATCGCATGTTAACTTTTTTGTTAAACTTTGAACTTTTCCTTGCCACCACTGTAGAGGCAATAAAACTCCAAAGTGCTCAAGTCACTAATCAAGAGAGGTAAGAAGCTAATGGAATTCTTAGAGCGTTTTTATTGACTATCAAACTGAGAACTGGGTGATAATATGGTCCATTCTGTTCTTTTTATCTCATTATGCTAGTAGAGCCCAGAGGGCACTTTCAATGCCCCTTAAGAGAACTAACATATCTTTCCATTTTCACTCCAAATATGTCCATTTTACCCACCAACTGTCTGTTTCCATAAAAAGTCTACTGGGGCCCAAGAACAAGTGTCAGAGCCCCTACCCCCTCCCTCACTCTCACCATGGATTTGAAATAGCCCTAGTTGCCTCATTTAAGTTGGTAAAATGACATGGCTTCCCGTTGGCTTCAGTCTTGAAAGGAGGAGCTGCAGTGGGGTTTGTGTATGTGACCACACGTGTGTGTGTGTTTCCAGCAGTGAGGTTCTGGGGCATAAATGACACTGACTCCACATGGGAACCACCAACCATTATCATTTCTGTCTTTCCTGTGTGTCCTTTTCACTTCAAGGTCATTTGGTGACTGAGACAAAAATAAAATGGTTAAAAGCCATCAGACAGGTATCACAGTACACTAGTGTATAAGCTGCTTTAGTTATGGATTGCAGGGTTTAGAATGAACAAAAATCAGTTACTGAGCAAGTACATAACAGATCAGTGTTCAGATTATCTCCTTATCTTACACCAATTCACAACAATGAGTTTATAATAATGATTTATATTTTAAACAGTTTTAAAAATACAAAAATGATATGAATCAAAAATCAGTTTTAAGAAGTGAAGAGAAAGTGGCGTATTTGTCAATGTATGGTAACTTATACTTGAAACGTGACATCTGCATTTAACCCATCCAGTGAGTAGTAAACACACACTGCAAGTGAACACAAACACCCAGAGCAATGGGAATCGAACCTTTGGTTTACAAGACTCTCTAACCATTAGGCCATGACCGCCCCTTAGTCTTACAGTCATCATTTATTATAATAGCAAAAATATCCAATATAATAATTATTTTCTAACAAGTGAGAACCTTACCAGCTAACAAGGAATGTTCTCAGAATGTTGTCAAAGTTATCTCAACACATTCTTGTTGTAATGTTAATTAATGTTTTTGCTAATGTTATATCATTTATCAAAAACAATTAAAATAATAAGAGGCTAGTGGAACTTTTGAACAGAAAAAAAAAACGTTTGATAAAAAAAGTATAATCAAGAAATTGAACGTTTGAATGTTGAACAAGGTTCAAACAATGTTGTTGTGATCTATACCAGTGTACTAGAGTTGTGTTAAACAGGGAATAAACAATGCTACTTTCATGAAATAAAATGCAAGTGACCATATTTTTGTGCATTTATTGTAGGAACAAAGCATTAAAAGCATTAAAACAAAATTTTACCATTTTGTACAATTATCTGTCACCTGGTAGATGCTAGCTAAATTAGGCCAATGTCAGTAGAGGACAGAAGTGACATACCCTCATATTCAAAAGGATGAACAAAATGTTTCATGGTTAAAGAAAGCACAACCAACCTGTATTTTTGTTTACTTTGGCATGAACTAAACAATTTTAGTAATGTGTTGGGTGTCTAAAAAAATGGATAACTTTGTTTCCTTACCAACGCCAATGTTTCTCTTGCCTTGGCGAAAGCTAAGTTTCAGCTGTGGTTCCCTCTGAAATTAGTCTGTGTGGTTATATTTGGTGCAAATGAATGTTAATTTCCTCACTGTTTGCTCAGCATCTTTCAACACTCAGTCTAGAAGTATCAATTCTCCATCTAGTAAAAAAAAGCTAAACATGAGTGCTTGATGTTCAGAAGTAATTGTTGTCTTGTCCCGCATGTCTTGCTTTCTCATTATCTTGGCTCCACTCACCTGGAGCCGTGTTCGCTCCTCATCTGTCTGCTGCTCAAAAATTCAGTTCCCAAACCATCATCAATGGGCAGAGAGTGTGCAGTCATTTTGTTAATTGAAACTGGAGGGCATCAGGCACCAGAGGGCCTTGCACCCCACATTTTGGGCACAGCGTAATTAATGATTCGCACAGGCTAAAATGGCTGCTCGCTGCTGGAGACTTCCTGCCAATGAATCTGAATATTCATTAGTAATGGTTAAAGGGCGAATTGGTAGCTGTTGTTTGTGGGGATGTGCTAACACTCCCTGAGGGGTCCAGTCTCCTGCTAAACCCTTGACACAAAGATAAAACACTTCATTGGTATTGTAATAACACATTGAATTACACACACAGTTTACAGCTGAACGAACAAAGAAAGTATTGTAAAACACTCTCCTTAAACGTTTTCTCTTTCTCACCTGTATGTAATGTTAGTTAGCTTGATTTATTGTTTCATATCAGTTGGTTTGTGTGTACTTGTAACATAACCATTGGCCACTTACCAAGTCCAACTTGCATGAATTATATTTATTGCTAAATATTCACCTACAGATCATTGCAAAATGTTTAATTTTGCAATGAACCTCACGTGTGTGTGTGTGTGTATATATATATGTATATGAGCTTGACTATAGATAAACTGCTTTAAATTCTGAGTAGCCAAATGGCAAAATACAATTTCTAGATTCCTCTGCATGTGTGATTATGTGCAAACAGACTGCAACTGTGGCGCCTAATCTTTAGAAAGAAGAACGAATAACAAATTCATTGGGAATGAAAAAAAAAATCACTATCATCCACCTAAAGGCCCTTGAGTGGACAGTCAATCCAACATGGCTCAGAGTTCCTCATCCTTTGTCTTTGATCTGGCTTTAGTATGATAAGAGTGCATAACCATCAAACATGGGCAATTACCTACAAAATAGACTGCAATGTGTTGGCAAAGAAATAGAGAGATACACTGGCATTATTGTGGTGTTTTTGGCAAAAGGGGGATATACTTGAAATAACTGGAAATAGAGTAGGGGTTGGTAGCAACATCAAATCCCCATCAGATTATAGAGCGAGAAATACAAACCACAGCAGTTGTGCTAAGCACATGCTTTTAGAGGATTCTCACACTACAGATTGTATATTAAAAATATGTCCATGGTTCCAAGAACACAGCACACACAAAGTTGTAATTTAGGACTGATGGAGAGAATAAATGGATCCAGATGGCTCATTGTCTTACTCGATACAAAGCGGTTTATTTGGAAAGACAGAAAATCGTTGTCACAGAGCTCAAGAATGCCAAAAAACAAAATAGTGACATTAACTTTGTTTTGTTCTTGGCAACAGCATTTTTGATGTTGAAGCTGTACACGTACAATGACTGATTTCAGGTGAAGTCTTGTATGTTTTAAATTAGAGGTTATTGTGCACTCTGAAACCAGAAAATTGGTTCTTGCAGCCAAACATATGACACGGGTAGTCTCAGCCTCAGATGCACGCCCACAGAACACCCACAGCTCTTACACTGACAGTCTGAAACATATTGAACACAAAAATGGCAAGCACTTTCTTAATCTGGCCAGCTCTAATTTTGTTGAATAGCTTTATTCAATACAACAGGTTTGTACCAGTTCACCTTTAATCAAAGTTTTGTTTATGGGGTTAACTAACAACTAATCTAACAACTAATCTTGCACAAAATCTTATGGAGTATTGTTTAAAGCACCAGCTAGCAAATACACTACAATATATATGCACACTGTCTTCAAAATAATTACTAAGGTACATATTACTGTTGGACAGACAGAAATTCTGTCCCTTTTTTGGCGGGAGGGGGGGGGTATGGCAAAGGTTGTTTGCTAAACCTTGCAAGAGTGAGGGTAATTTTGAAACTGCATTTACATGGCATGCATGGTGAACCTAATGCAAGTCCTAGAAAGCTATCAAGAATGTTTTGCTGTTTTGTTTATTCAGTTTGCCTTCAGCCAGGAGCTGAGATTGTGTGTTGTGCTTGTTTGTTCTATCAGACAGTCTGCATGTCCCAGCATGCACTTGGACACAATACCGCTGCTAAACATGTTGTAAACACTTCATTTACATTAGGAGTGAGACAGACTGCCAGAGCTACTGTAGCATTACTGAACACATGGCACGGGGCTTGGCCATGCCTTCTGAATGTTAACAAAGAATAACACTGTGCTCCACTCAACCTTTTAGTTTGTGTCTCTGCAAATGCAGGTTCTGCACAGGTTTACTTTGACACAAATAGCTTGGTTAGTGCAGTCTCGTGGGAGAGATTTACTTCTCGTTTGAACCTCTGAAAAGTGGCTAGGGGCAATCTCAGAGGAAATCATCTGAATTTCTGCATAGGGTTTTCCCACTGACATTAAACAATGAATGACAACAAAGAATATTTATATTTCTTTTAAAAATAAATATTTTATTTTTCTCTCCTAAATGTCTTTTGTCTCCTTGACAAAGTGTGTATAACAAGACCCGAAAATGCTCAGTAAGCAAATAATCAAATGGCGCATTTTATATCATTAAAGTTACTGCTTATGACCTATACCAGAAGCTCACTTTTTGAGACTATTTCTACATTGTAGGCTGATGTTAAGTTTAAGTTGTTCTTACCAAAATAACTGTTTTGCAACTTCAAAGAGTAGAAATTAAATGATAACTTGGCTATTTTTTACAATGCAGACATACTATCATAATGTTGCTCTGTTTCAACATCTTGAACCGCCGACACAACAAATGGTATGATTCTGTTTGCCTGACCGATGGCAGACCGGGGGAGTGTTTGGGACAACCTGGTCCAAAACAATGATTTTTTGCTCTTTACTTTGGTAATGCAAGTTGCACAGAAATAAGACAATTAAACTTCTTAAAAATGTATTTGGTGTTCCACAGAAAAAAATAATCTCATATTGATTTGAAACAACATGATGATCAGAAAATGACCGTTTTTTTATCATTAGGTGTACTTTTTATACAATAAAGATGAAAGAATAAAATACAGAACAGAAAAACAACTTTTTTTGTGCCTAGTGCATGTAATGTGTGTCTATTTCATGTATGTGTGTGTGTGTGTTTGTCTCTTAGGGTGTTGTGTCTGTGTGTATAGCATGAGCTTCACACACACAGCACCCTGCCTCTCTGGCTGTGCTGAAAGGGATTTGGCTCTCATGCAGCTCCAAAGATACTCCGCTGTTCCCTCTGTAGGACGTGTCTGTCATTGGTGAGGGGTGTTATTGCAGATTTGCCCTGCAAGCTCACACATCAGGTCCTGCTCAGCTGTGTATTTTTTAACACATCTGTGTTTTGCTTCACCTTGTTCATCTCTGTCCTTCAAAAAATATATAGTATTCAGCCTCTGCAGGAATCCCAGCTGCAGCGTGCAGACTGAATGCATTTTGAGCGTGTCAGTGCATTCTGAGCACAATGAACCTTGTCTTACGCGGGTCTGGTAGAGAGATTTCCACGCATCAGTGATGCGCCCCAGCATATTGAGGTAATATTGAACCCAACCCACAATTCTCAGTGCTCTCTTTCCATACCTGCTGGGAGACATTTGCATCCTGTCCGACATTATCATGTCTGAGACTCAGCATGCCCTGGTTAGCCAACACTCAGATGCAGGGATGGACAACTATACTTGTACAAGTGGACACTGGGAAAATGGGGGCGTGTGATCATTGGTACATCGCACTGATTAAAAGAGCACCTGCGTAGGAGGGATCCCCAGAAAGAAGTGAAAGGGCTTAGGGTGAGAGACATCTGCCTTTTAATACAGGGAAACAGATGGACACCTGTGTGGGGTCTTACAGTTTTGGTTCTTATTGAATACATCCCATAATATTAACCCTTCCAAGGTTAGAGTGTGGCAGAATATTGTATCAAAATCTTGCATGAAAATCTCAAACATATAATAAACATTTTTTCTACAGGAAAGAGTTTGTGGCCAGTTTGCAGGTTCATGAATTCTAATTTTATTTATACATATTAATTGCAAGTTTGTTGCAAATTAACACAAAGAGAACAAAATGATATTCAGCATGAAGAGCCATTATACAACAGTTAGTGTCAGTCCTCAGATCTGATCAAATGTTTATATAGGACCAAAACAGCACAGGAATGCTTTACAGTTTTGCATCCCTTCACCACAGTAACAACTGGCACTATATTATTACAAAGTTTCCTTAGCAGTCTGAGACCTCATTCTAATATAGACAGCCATTCTAATATATGTCCATAACACACTCTTGCCCAAGTGACATTGCTTTATTAAGCATGGGTATGTCACTTCTTCTGTCACTTCTATGTTTTCTTTAAGTCATATTCTTTTCTTGCTGTATACTTAGTGTAACTCTTTTTTTTTTTAGGTTTCTTAGGTTTAGGTTTCTTTTTTAGGCCATCTAGCAGAACCAGCTGAACATTGGTTTGGCCAGGCTGGGAGACAAGGTAAACCAGCAAAAACTGATTTAAGTTGTTTATTTCAGTAGCAATCTCAGAGAATTATTTGAGTAAGGGTTTGCTGTGTGCGGTGGTGCTAAACTGTAAGAGTTACGGCAATAGTGTTTCAGAGAGATGTGGCTGTTTTCATAGTCCCGCTTGTCTTACGACCAACTGTCAGGATGTTTGGCTCATGATGAATGAACACTGTCTACATGATGAAGTCTTCCTGGGAGGTCGTTTACTCACAAATATCCTCTCAGCCTGGCGTGTGATACTTCCTGTCATAACAAAACAGCGGATCGACCAGAGGTCTGCTAGCGGCAAGGCTTTATGGTTAATTAATCACCTGGGAGACAATTAATCAAGGACTAATTTCACTTTAATGATTCCTATCAAATTACTCTGTACATTTGCTTGTGTGTAAGTACATGCTGAAACATCATCATTTTCTGCATTTTAATTTTTGTTCAGGCCCGTGCAGAGGTTAGGTTATGTATTAATAGATTTATTTATTTATCACTGTCTGGTGCTTATGATATTCATTAGGGTCCACTGAGCTCAAACAGAAGGTCATATCTCAAGAGTTAAGTGAAGTTAGTGAGAGGTTAAATTATGCTGTACATTTGCAGATGGCTCTGCAATTTATCAAAGCATTTTAGTTTAACACAGAGCAAGCCAGATGCGAATGTGTATATCTGTGGAACGCAGACAGATTACGGAACAGTGCAGCTTTATATAATTAACTGTTTTTACAACGCTGGTACATTAGTTATGCAGAATAACAGGTCTGAAGGAATGTTCTAGGTTAAGCATATGTGACATGCCATTATCAAAAAGTGGGGCAAGGCATTTGTGAATTTAAAGCAGAAATATTTAGCTGGTATTTTTGTTAACATTTTTGCTCATATCATTTGTTACATATAAAATGTGTACAGTTTGTGTAATTTGTCTTTACACAGATAAAACAGCTAAAACATTTGTCAAAACCCTTATTTTGTGTTTTGCAGAAGAAAATAAATGATACTAGTTTGGAACATCATGAGAGTGAGAAAATAACAGCAGAATTTTCATTTTGGGTGAACTATCCCTTTAATACCAGTTTTAAATAGTCTTAACTTTTCTCTGTGGCTTCCTGCACAAAAATCCTTTAAAAGGTAAGAGAAAATAAAACCACTAAGAAATATTTACTCACAAGATAAGGTAATTATACTTAATGCTTCTTTAAAGAGTGTTAAAGGATATGAATTCAATCATGGCTAATGCACATATTATCTGCACCTCATTGTGATTTGCCATATATAAAAATAATTAAACATCTGCTTTATTACAATTACCTCCACTTGCAGAGAGGGATAATGCCCCACAGCGATCGATTGCATGCCCTGCTTAGTATTTCCCGAATGATGTATCATGAATAATCAAGATTATTATCTTTGCCATCAACATTGTTTCTCCAGTGGAATTGGCAAAAAACACTCTTTTAATTAGAGCCCTAATTGTATGGGGGGAAAAATGCTCAGTAATATATTGTATATAAGAATGGAAGAAAAAGGAGAGAAAGTGGTTAAATTAAAGGGCCATAAATGAAAAGGAGGTATTTGAGGTTTTGTAAAGACCTGCTACTAATTATAAAATAATCTGTTTCATCTTGTAAATGGTAGGACTCTTCTTTTGTAATATCTGTGGATTAATTTTCTCTGATAGCACTTTTCATTTTGATTTTGGGATGATTCTAGTTAATTGGCAAATGATTTCTTCAATAGGTTAAAGTACACATCAAATTTCACAAGGTCTAACAGAGTACAACACATTAGAAATGGGTTTGGAATGTGTTTAGTGCTTGGAAAAATCATCTCCACTATCTTTTATGGACCAGAGGAGTCAAGCAATCCCAAAGCTATAAAGCGCTGTAAATCTGTTGAAGTTACTGTATAATCTATAATGATATTAGTGAGCTCTACTCAGATAGTAAACACCAAGGTACTGGACCCATGATGTATTGCTGTTGGAGTCTCTGCTGACACACAAACTCCCTTTGATAGAGAGATGCATCTGAGGTCAAGTCGTTTTCAACTTGACAAGAACTTGAACAAGAACTTGACCTTGAACTTTTATTTATTAAATTTTTTATGAGGGACACAAGAATATGCCTTGTTAACTCTATTTTGTATGACATTAAAGGAGCAGTTCACACAAAATAAATAAATAAATAAATAAATAAATATACATTTTGTGTTCCAAGGAAACCAGAAAAGCATACAGATTTGGAACAACGTAAAGCATGAGCAAATAATGACAGAATGTTATTTTGGGCAAATTATTTCTTTAATCCAGTCATTTTTGAACCTTAGATAAAGTGGCACACTATTTTGAAATCTTGCTCTCTGTGACTTTTTTAATCTTCCCTCCTTGATAAATAGCATCCCACACTACTGGCCTTTACCTGCACTCGGCCCATTAATAATGGCAAAAGCCAGAGATCAGAGTGTGTGCGCGGGACTGTATGGCGAGTGTTTCTCTTGCTCATTTTTACTGCATTGGATTGCTGCAATGCACTAGCTGCTGTGACATTTGTGATTTGTGCAGGTGGGTTGAAAACATTCACTGCTCTTCTGATGTTCTCGGAGATGTTCACTGTTGTGCCAGGAAAAAAGAAGCAGCCCCTCCGAGAGTAGGTATGATAACTTACACTCTGTTCTTTTGGGCCTTTGTAAAACTATTTGTCCTTTGTTTTAGTGCCAGCGGCATCACCAATGAATTTAATTATCTTTATTTTGGGAGAGGTAGGCTAAGAGGATGCCTAATTCTAAAAGCTGTGGTCTTAAAGGGAATGCAAATTGACAGTATTAATTGATTGTGTGGAGGAAAAAAGACAAACAAAAATGAAATGTGACAGAGTAAGCTTCTGATGCTGGTGAGAAAGACACATGAAGAAGTAGCTTATTCCTGACATAAATTCAAGGCAGCACACTTGTCAATGTAATTCTCACATCCTGAGACTACAGAAAGAGCTATGAGCCCTAATATATGGACAGGACACCAGGATGCTTACAAAGGGTAAATAATTTTTCATAAAGTAATTAGAAACATACAAAATGGAGAGAAAAGAAGATGTTTGCATGTTTTGTCATGACAACAGAATTCAAAGCATGGTATCACAATGTGACAAAATCCAACTATTCTGTACTAGGAATTTGATTGATTACGGCACAGAGACCTTTTCATGCATTCAGCAGCCAGTTGATGCAACACTCAAGACTAATGTAGAGGAGACCAGGGTTGGTTGGCTGGTACAGAATTAGTTTATAGTTCATTAGTGGGTGCTGTCTGTCAAGTCATTACATGATATAAAGCCTGTCAATTTGTTTTACTTTCATAGCCACTTACACACAAACACACATAATTCATAGTTATTCATAATTCTTGTAATTCAATAATTCTGTATTGTTGTTAGAAGTCTCTTGACATTGTGCAATGAGTAATATCACATTTTTAACAAACAGACATAGGCAACGATGGAAGTATACTGAGTGTATTATCCCTTTGAAAGAACATACTATTTTTAATATTTACACAAGTAAAAAAATAAATAATTGCAGCTTCAGTGTGGTAAGCTTCTTTTTCCATGTAATTTATTTTTCCTATAGTGTAGCTTTGCAAAGTTTTCTTCATTTTGTAGCTTAACTAGCTACATTTTTAGGTAGCTTGCCCATAACTGGCAGTGGACATTCTTTCATAACTTTCACTTATTCACATTGCTCATTTCTTTGACATGCTGGCTCCTGAAGGTGTTCTTCTGACTTCTGATGGGACCTCTTGTAACACTAGATCAAATACAATGAAATATACAATGAAATGTCTTCACAGGGGTGTTGATCTTTGAACATACAGCAGACAGGTCCAGATCTTCAGTCAAGCAAACAGCTCTCTCTGGTTTCAGCCCAAACAGGATCTTTATCCCAAAATGCCTCCCCCCACCAGGACACAGCTGGAAAGGGGAGATAAGAGAGGCATACAAGGGCCCCTGGCCCTCAGTCATAAAATAAAAGGAGGACAGAGGATAAAGTACATAAGACAAAGATTAAAAAGCAAATATCAGAATTGGAGACCTACACGTTTAATTAGCACTGACTGTAAAGTCTCACAATTCTTCCAATTAAAAAGTTTTCACTTCAGTCCTGCCTCAGTTGGTCTATGTTCTATATTTATAGAAATACAAAGGTCCTGATTTGTTTCTTCATTGCTTCTCCATTCATGCATAGCAGTAATTCATGTTTGATTGCTATTGTAATTAACTTTCTGCCTTTTGAAGTTGTGAACTGTTTTAAAACAATTCACAGATTTTTTTGGAAATGGTTGAGTTGGCAGGACTGATTGTAAGGGATATGTGTTAAAGCACAGCCAGCTAACTGTGTCTCTCTTACACTCTTAATTAAAGTGCAGTGCCACAGTAACTTACAATCAATAAAGCATGGATGAACAAGCTCTATTGCCTCGCAAAGCTTAAAAGTACACAAAGAAAACAAAACAAAAAAAGACTTAAATGAAAATCCAGTTAAGGAACTTGTTACTATTTTCTCATGTTATAAGTTTAAACCACTAATAAACTAATGCCACCGTGTATCTCTTATTGATATTGTATAGATTATTAATAATGGTAACATGTAATATGTGTTACTAAACATGTTTAGAATATTTTTTTCTTTTTCTTAATTATTGTGCTTTAAAAAACATCAATTCACTAGATTTGCATGGATAAAAGGTAAAAAGGTAAAAACATAAAAACAAATATACAAACAAAATGTGGCAATTGCCATTTCTGCAGGTTGGTTCTGACTAATAAACAAATATAGTAACACACCTTACCACATCAATTGAAATACATAAACTGGGTCTTTAAAATCCAGAAAGTGCCTGCATGGTGCATCTGTGTAAACAATATGCCATTTAATCTGCATTTAATAAATAAATGCTGTTGTTTTTGCAGTGACACAGGTTTTTGCAGTGAAATAATGCAAGTATTTCAACCGTTCAGCCAATGCTGGTTAATACAAGCATTTAAAGTTGAACAATAAGAATTGCATGGCAGTATTTTACAGCATATTTACCAATTTAAACACACACACACACACACACACACAAATAAATATAGATTATATTATTATATTATTTATATTTCTATAAATAATAGATTCCTAATGACTGAAATTAATTGGAATTTCCCGTTCATTTTGTTTCAACAAACAACTTTCTTTCTCAGCAACTTTCTTGATGAACTTTTCTAGATGTGACTGCTCTTAGGCTGTGCAAACCAGTCAACAGCATACTCAGTGAAGTAGGAAGTGTTTACAGCTGACTTTATACTGCAGTTCTATTGACTGAAAGTGAAGAGAGCAGCGGACAGGGGCTCATTTCTGACTCCTGATTACAGCTGCTTTGTGACACCTCAGAGAGTGATGTGGAGGACGGTTTAAACCTCCATAAATATCCAGGGCAAGTTTACAGTGTGAGCTGAAGTGCAGACGTAAAACCAAGCTTTAATGACCCCTCGCTATAGTGGCTGAATTGGTTCTTTTCTTTACTTTTGCTGAGTGCTGGTAAATTCTAAAACAGCGGCATCACTGGCCTTTTCCTGTCAACAGGGGATGAGCTGGCCATAGGAAGCACAGGACCAGATGACCTGTGGGCATTTAAAAGGAATTGTAATTTTTTTTATAAGCAAAAACAATACAGACAGTATGTGCAAATGAACAATTCATCCTTCTGATTTTATCCCACTGATAATCCCACTGATTGTAGTCCAACTCCATCCCTGCTGCCCACTGCTGTTAGTCAATTAGATCCAATAGAACTGCTCCAATTATTACCTTCCTCCCCAATGCTGCATCAATGCCAGCTTTGAAAGGCTCCAGTTTGCCTCCACCCACTTTAACTCACCATTGTGATCGGGGCCTCCAACTGTTTTATTGACTATTGCACTAATTACAGCTTGCATAAAGCCCTAAAGTTACTGTAAAGAAGTTTCAGTCGACTGATTGAAGATGAAATGGGTGGGGTCTACTTTTCCTCTGGGTGTTGAAGAAAGGCAGCTTCAGGGCAAAGGATGTATCTTTCCTCTGGCAGGTACACACTCCCTCTGATCACAGATCATTGATCATGGTCGTCAATATTCACCGTTCCTCTTGCATATCAATGCTCGCGTCCATCTCTGGATTAGGATGAATGGCCTCCTTTCTTGCTCGACTGGGCGTCCATTGATTTAGGATGGCATATTGGGATGTCCATGTAATTAGGCTTCCAACTTCTCTCTGTGTGATCGTCTGGCTGGCTCTAGTTTATCACCATTTAAATCATTGTTCTGGCACACAACACTGGCAAAAGATCAAGCACTAAAATACAATAAGACTTGTATTAGGAAGGCAGTGTTGTGGTGCAGCTTTAACATATGCCGTGGTTTTCAAGCCATTATTACTGAGCATGTGAAATTCACTTGATAATCACGTACATCACGTTTGCTTGATTTATTTTTATTTTTTTATTGCCATTCCAGGTTCTATGGATGTACTCATGGTGAGAACCAGTATTTAGTAATGTCCACAGTACTAGTCAGGACCATAGCTTCATCTTCATACAGAAAAGCCTCCTGGCCTAGCCGGGGCTCAAACCAAAAACCTTCTTGCTGTAAGGCAAGAGTACTACCCACTGAGCTGCCCCATGTTTACTTCACAGATCATATACAGGCTTATAAACTCAACTTTCAACTAGTAATTCAGAAAAATAGATGTCAGTGTTTATCATATTACCAAGAGGATTATGGGTCTGTTGATGTCTATTCATGAACTAATTTCAGTTCTGTTTTCAATATGAATCTGAGATTATGTTGGACAAATCCACATTTGCTCAAATGGCAGAATGTAACAGTCACATGACCACTAACATTATAAAGCTTTTCTATCAACAAACCCTTCTTAATGAACCAGCCCCACTCCTCCCAGGGGAATCAGGGATTAAACAGGGTCAATGCCCCTCCTCACCTGGATGGCACGTGTAAGGATGTCAGAGACTAAAAGCTCAGGGGAAAGAAAAAGGCTGAAAGACAAAGATGAGGGCATGAGGGGGTTGACCTTGTACATGGAGGGCCGTGGGGCAGACCAGCCAACCATCTGTCTGAGCTGCTGTGGAGCTGACCTGTCATGATTGTCTGACTGTGAGGTCAAAGTGAGAATAAGATGATCTGATAGTAAAGAAGGAATTGTGAATAAAAAACAGGAAAAGATTATTACGACGTCAAAAAAATAACTGGAAACATTACAATTTTTCTTAAAATGGTGAATCCATTACCTCAGTCAATTTTTGTAGTATAAAGGCAGTCTACAAAAGCCATTTATGGAATTTTCACTAACCTTTAACCATTCTGAATGTCACCATTCAACACAAATTTGTGCACATTAAAACAACTGTTTTTTTCAAGCATTTTTCACAAGGTTAAAAGGAAGGGCAACTAATGCATGACCATTTATAGCTGGCTGTAAATGGATGGTATATGCTGTCTTGAAGCGCTTTGCTCTGAAAATTTCCATCATTGATGCCAGTTTAGGACTTTTATTAAATGACATTTTTAAAGAAAATATAAAAATGTGAAATGACTTGAACAAGCATGAAAGAAAAATATACTGAAAAAACATCTTTAAGTTGATGTTATGTGTAATGTTTGTATAATTCCTTTTCACTGAGGTTTCTAACAGGATAGACAAAACATCAAAATATCTATTTTGATAGACTTTGAATAACAAATTTACAGCACAATGCAATCACTATAGCCATAACAGGTGTGTAAAGTGAAATGTAACTCTACCTGCAGCTTAGCATACGTTTGACATAACTGTTAATAATATTATAGTGCGCTAAAAAGTAGATTGTAATAATCTTTGGATACTTAGTGTTAAACTAAGTATTAATAGTGTTCCTGTAGCTCAGCTGAAAGATTGTGATGCTAACAGTAGAGGAGTTGTAGGTTAGATTCCCAGTGAATGCAGGGACTGTTTAAATGTATGCACCTCAAATGCACTATATGTCACTTTGGATAAAAGGTCTGAACAGATTGAATGTAAACGTAAGATGTAACAGCCTTTTGTATACATAGTTTAATTGTATCTGACAAGATTAAATAAAAAAATTGAATTGCATAGTTATGTCAATAGTCCTTAATCAAGACATTGTAAATTTTAATTAGCAGTCACTTTAGTTTCACTTCATTGCGACAATGGACTAACAGATCTGCATAATGCGTTTGTAACTCAACGTCTTTCAGCATGTGTATGTGTTAATTGAGTTGAACTCAGTGTTGTGGTCATGCTACAAGAGACAGTTGGGTCCCTGTGCTTATATGTCTTCTCTCAAACATAGATATAATATTTAAGTAAATATTTGTTGTGTCATATATACTTGGGCAGAGGGATTAGTTCAATTTCCATTGCCCATGGTAATGTACTTAATTATTAGTATACCAACTGCCTCATTCTGCTGATGGACTAAATGAGAAAGTTTAACAAATGCAAGGTCTCTACCCTCAGTCATTTACAAGAGGAAAGATTTTATTGTGGGGTGCAATACAGACAGCGTTCCAGACGCTTGCTAATTTGTCAGGACGTGCTCTTTGTGAGTCTGTCCACATCTCACATCTATCTGAACCCATATTTCATTATCTGACTGCGTGCTTTTTGTCAAGCAAGAGTAATTTAACTCTGGCATGAGCAAGACTTGTCACTTATGTGAGACTGACACCAATGTAGAACTGACCTTTGACCCTGTGTGCTTGTGTCTCATTATCACTGGCTCCTCATCTGGGATCTCTTGCTGTCTCAGTGACTTCTGGACAACACAATCTAGCATACATGTCTTTCCTTTACACTTCTTGTTATGTATACATATTTAGAAATCTTGTTCATATTCACACATGACTAGGAAGAAATGGAATTCTGATATTATTACAGGTTTCTGGTGATGTAATGCTTCAGAGTTAGGCAAACTTATCAGAACTATAAAACAGAATTGAAAAAAATCTGTTGCTAATATTTACTGCTGTTGTTTCCCCACCAAGATAATGTCACTTCCAAGAGAGTGATTGTTACTTAAAACATGAAAGTAATTATGATTTATGAAACATTTAATTTAAAAGAAAAAAAATGCTTGTTAGAAAATATGACAACATCCATTTAAACCAAAGTAGTGTCATGTTTTAAAAATGGTCACTTAATTTTGATATTGTGATAAAATAAATTTTTTAAGAAGTTTATTAAGATATATATTATGGGGATATATAAATATATAGTCATTTTGTCCTAGTAGCTCTTTTACAGCATATATTAAACACTCCACTTAAAGCCTGTGACTCTGAATGATTAGTGCACTTACATGAAGCTCAGACTTGTAAAATGAGTTTCTTTCGGGGAAAAACAGGGCATCCGTCTGTCTGATGTGGCTTCAAGTTCTATAAACCACTGTGTTGTCGAGCATTTGGTGGCAGTATGCAGAGCGCACCCCTGGCCTCGCCTAATGAGACCGTTTTATATTCACAGAAAGAAAGAGGGGGAGAACTTTTGAGCCTGATTAACTTACCAAAATCTGCTTGTGTGTGTTTCTTTCACACCAGACTTCAAAGGGATCACATTTTAAATTTCCTGGACACTGGTATTAAGTGGACCAGTTTACAACTGTGTTCTTGATCTTCAAAGACAGCAAATACTCTGGTGTGAACCCACCGATGTCATAAGTTCATGGGGCATTGGCTAAACACAATTTGTCAGCAGTAATGCTACTAAAAAATGACCGGGAGTAGCAAGAGGGTAATGAATCTCTTTATATGTTGGAGTTAATGGCTCTGTGTTGTAAAATGAACTCTTACTGTGGGCTGTCATTCATTGTAGTTGTAATTTTGAGTATGACCACACAGTCAAGTTTGATTCGAACATAAAGGCAGAGAGTCATTTAGTAAATTGCAAAAGGCAATTTACTTTTCTTTTCTTGCTTTACATCAGTTGTCTGTGCAAAACTGGTCTTCACAAAAATCAACACTCATACAACATTCAAATTTGAAGTAACCCACAAGAGAATACCATTACTTGTCATGGAGATGCAAAACCATTTTTTAAGTAGTGTGAAAGGCAAAATAAATTAATCCAACAACATAATTAATGATGTGACACCTAACTAATGATGTCTGGATTGCAGTGACCTTTCCCTTTGTGTGAATGAGGTACCATGTCCACCTGTGACCACCCTCAAGCTGTCAGATTGAGGTCTGAATTTGTCTTGTGCCCCCTTGTCAGGGTTGTCAGTGACCTCCTTGTTCTAGTTTTAGACATGAGTGAATGGATCTATTCATCTTCATAAGTAAATGTCATTTGTTAATGTCTTTAGCATTTACCATAAATCATGACAGCAAGAATTCAAATGTACCAAACCAGGCAAACACTGATCTTTATTGCAATTGATTCATATGACAATGTCTATCCTCTTTAATACCTTCTATGCAACAACGCTGTTGAATGTTTGATTCTGATTGGCTGACAGATCACATCATGGTCGTGTTATCACCTCAGGCTGTCTGTTAGCATTCATGAATTTAGTTATCTGTTGTCAAAATTCCATATGTAATTATTTTGTTGTGGCACTCTATTTTATTCCGTTTTCAAGATACTGGTAAATCATAATCCATTACTGTAATAAACTATGTTGTGGCCACGGTATACCACATAGCTCACCAACCAGAAACTTGTAGGAGGTCCTGGTAAACGGTCCTGAATCAAAGACTGACATACTATTGTAACTTGTTATTCAGAACCAATGTGATCCTCTAAGTCAGGGGTTTTCAACCTTTTGTAGGCCAAGGGCTTTTTGGTGGAAAGAGTGACAGAGCAGGGAGCAGGGTGTGTTCAATTTTTCTTGTCAGGCTAAACTTGTCTGTATTGCTGCTGTCCTTGACTTTGACATATTAACTCTTTATTTAGCTAAAGAAACCCATCATATGTCATGTATCCTGTGGAACACATGCCATCTGTCCCCATAGAGCTGTTTAACCTCATTTCCTATTTTTTCTTCACTGTTTTTTGACCTCATTGTTGGCATGAGTTGAAATACGCTGTTGAAAAGACCAGCACTGCTTGTCACTAGCATATGTTGTGTCTTGTATGCAGGTCTCCAGCATAGGATGTTAAGGAAAAATGGATATGGGATATGGAAATCCAATTTCTGGAAATGTTTGGAACTCAGTATTGAATTCCGCTTTCTGTCATTAAAAGTCCACCCTTAGCATAAATATGGTTGGTACAGAATAGTTTCTATCAAATATTCATAGCCTGATTCTCTGTGCCAGTCAAAGCCTTTGTGATATATATTTCATTTCAGTCATTTCTCCATTTCATCTCGTCAGAGTTTTGTGAGAGCTGTTGATTAATCCCAATTCACACTAAAGTCCCAGTCAACTAAAGTTCTATCAGATAACCAGTCTGACATTCTCATAATGCTACAAAGTCATTTCACGCATGGCACTGAGCTAATCCTCAATCACTATATGGGAGATATGCTCATCTCCATCACATGTGTCTAAAGTAGACCCCTGCAGACTGATATCAGGCTTTAAAAATGAGTGAGGCTAACGGCTATGCGGGCCTCTGGCAATGCATTGTATTAATGTAAAATAACCAGGCACCCTGTTGGTTAATATAAGAACATTGGTCTAACATTGGTCTATCTCTTTTATGTTGTTAATGGAGTTGATTGACCATGTGGTGAAGTTGTTTGATTCCATATAGGCCATGTGACTATTCATTTGACACAAGAAAACAATGGGTTTTTGGGGATAGATGAGATAGCTATAGCACGCACCAGCACTGGATAGTGGGGGCATTCTAAGAGGATCATTCTTACAAATCATAAGCACTGGAACTAAACTTTGAAATCAAAAAAATGTCAATTCCTCTAATTGTGTAGTCAGAATGTTGATTAGGGCATAAAGTCTTGTGTACATTGCAGCCTATTCAAGAACTGCCCACACTGCTGAAAAGACCAGCGAGAATTAGTGCTGGTTAGCACTGGTTTGGTGCTGATCTGGCTGATGGACCAGCATAGTCATGTATGTTGCATTACCTTGTTGTTCACCAGAAACAAATACATCAGCATCTTATCTCACCATCTATCCTTAATCCCTCTGTGTTTGCATAATCTCTACTGTTTTCTTGACATTGTACAACGTTTTTTTTCTGTAAAGCAGCTGTATAATGATGTGCATTGTGAAAAGCACTATACAAATAAATGTGAATTGAATGTTATCCAATCTGCATTAATTTCAAGCAGTGGGTGCGCTAATTGTACTTTTAACATCATAATAGTAATTCATATATGCGTGCAAGTAATGTATTGCAAGTTTTTAATTATATAGACCAAGCTAGAAATTTTTGGTCTTAACAGTCAGTTTTAGCAGTTGTGTTATTGTATTTATTTTGCTCGTTACTGTATTTATTTCTTGTTGCCACAAATCTGTTTTTTATATTTCTGTTTGTGTGTACGTGTAAATGCGCTCATGGCCATATCGCAGAGTCATTTCAGTTAGATTGCTTGTGTGTGCCATCACAAAGTGTCTACAGATGTTGGGAATAGGTGTGTATGGCCATTTGAGTGCTTATCTGAACATTGCTCTCTACACATTTGAGGCTAAAATAGAAAAACTAAGTGGCTAAAACTGGGTGCTTTGTGAAAAGTGTGTGTAGGCCAGAAGGCTTGCCATATGGAGAATGATATGGCGCAGCGTGTAAATCTGTTATTACAGTGAGAGGATTGGTAAATAGTCTCCCATGAAGAGGGAGTGTAGGTGCTATTTAAAACAGAGGCACTCACAATTAATGTGTGTTAAAATATGTGTTTAATACAGAGAGAAATTAAATTGGAAATGTGGAAATGGTTATTATATCTATATATCTATTAAATAACTCATTTGCCACAACTAATTTGTGACTACAAAATACAAAACAAAGAAATGGGAAATTAGCAAATTTTGATTCCAATTTAAAATTTGCTTTAAATTGGCAAATTTTAGGAAACCACCCTTTTTGACATGTGCTGTTGTTGTTGCACTAGCATTGAAATAATGACAAACAAGTTTCTCAAACATCCCCCCACATAGTCCCACTCAAACCCTGCCATTGGACAGTTACCACTGGACAGACATTGTCTATACTCATTTCTGGAAAAATTATTTGACAAAAATTACCTCTAGTTGTCTTTACATATATAATCAGATTTTTTTGTCCCTTCTTTCAAGATTTCAACACTAACTTCTTTCAACACTAAATAGCTCCCTCAGATTGCCTTAAGACAGAACATTTAAAAATACTAATATATGTAATAATGCACCATAGCAAAAGACACTTTGTCATTCCACAATTTAAGTGCCTAAAAAAAGCTGGCATAATGAGAGGGAATGAGTGTACATGCTTGCCGCAGTAAGAAGGAAGGCGGTCTGAGATAAAGGGCAGACTGGTGTACCAGATGTGCTTGTGTCTCACATGAGAGAGGACCATAATTAAACTCCACACACTCAATAACTTTACAGATTCTGTACAGCCAGCATTTTCCTCTTTGTTTTCCATGCTGTCTTTCGAAAGGTCTGGTTGTTGTTGGCATTATTCCCTGGCTACCCGCTGAGCTGCATTGCAGTATTTGAGTTGAAATGGGTGGCGTCATGTCTGTGTTTTATCCTCACCCCCTGTGTGAGATCACACATGAGGGTTAGAAATGGGGCCTTTCCAGTTCTCTGCCCTAACATCTTCCAGGCACTGCTGGAGAACATGTCCCATGAACTTTAACCTTTCTGACACACATATTGCTACCAGTAATGTTCACAGAAAAAAGAAACTTCTGTTTGGAAAAACATTCCAGGCACATTTAACTTGTAAATGTTTCATCTTTATACAACTGCGGTGAACCAACAAAGATCAGTGAGTTTTTATTCCCTTCATTTTGGGTTTTGGAGCCGTGGGCCACATACATACCGACAGCGACAGATATTGTGCCAAGTCAGATAAGCTTGTAAAACCATAAGGAGTCTTGTGCACATTTTTGGCTAAATGGATGCAAATGTTGTCAGAATGTGTTAGTGAGTTACCGTCACGAGCTAAAACTCTGGCAGAGCAATAAAAAACACTAGAGTCATGGGGAAAAAACGTTGAAGACAGACAGAATGTTAAAATCTTTTGTAAAAAATATTGTGACTCAGCAATGCAGTACTAAAGGCTCAAGCTTTCAAAACGTAAAAACATTATTCTTATAAAAAATGCATTCTGTCATCATTTACATACTCTTTCTTCTGGAATACGTAATGAGATGCTTAACAGCATGTTTACACTGTTGTTTGGTTTTCCATACAACAACAGCCGAAAATGGAATCTGAATGTTAAAAACTTACCAATTAAAACCATGCACTATATTCCAAGCTTTATCAAGGCATTCAACAGCTTTGTTTGAAGAACATACTGAAATTTAATTTAACTTTAAAATCCCCCCCCACTGTACTGTAGCTCTCAAATCTCACTTACATTTCTGCACAACACTTGGCATGTTGTGATCCATTCAGACTAATTGTGTTTTCCATCAAACTTGTTGCAACTCAAGACTCATATGTACAAGGGTAATCAAATGATTGTAAATCTTTTCAATTTGGGATAATCTGTTCTTCTAGATATCTTATATGCAGAGACAATAAGAAGCAACATTTTACCCAGAATTCCTCTGCTGCTGTTGCAACTGATTTCACTTCAGTAATATTAATATGAACCTGGATTCCTAGATAGTATTGGCATGCTGCAAGTTAAATTACATAAACTGAAGTCGATTCAGGATAACAGATGGTGTTTGGACATATTCTGGGCCTGTCATTGACCACAGGGGATCGAACGCCTGGAAAGGTGTAAATATCCTCTTACAACCTTTCAGAGATTTTGAAAGGATATTAAAACAGGAAATTACATGTTTCATGTTTTTCTCAGTGGACTGAGATCAACAAGCCTAACTTTAAGAATACACAAATGGAGAAAAAATAATGGAATTCTGATATCTGTTGTTTCAGTAGGATTATTTCTAAATATTTGAAGCGCTCAGAAGAGGATGGCAGTCTCTGGAGTAAGCGTGAGAGTTTAAAGGAAATACAGATAAGACGAGTGTTAACAATATATACATCAGGAATCTGGTGTAATACTTTAGTACTATTTGTAGAATTTAAGAAATATTTCACCCCAGCCTGAGCAGTTTGAATTTGTAGCGTGGGTTCCCCCTTGGTCAGTTCGCAGGGCCCCTCCTCATATTTCCCTTCAGAGTGCTCTACAAAACCACGCCTTCTCTAACACATGTACATATATAGTTTGTATATGTAGGTATTCATAGACAGAATGCAATGATTGCACAAACATTGTATGGGCCTGCAATTTCCACAGACGTATTACCAAATATAACTATATTTAGACCACCTTTATTAGATGATCACCTTATTAAGCTATCAGGATGTAAAGAAACTTTTAACCAACATAACAAAAAGTGTTACTGAGAAGAAAAAAAAAATCAACTACCCTGCTTTTAACACTAGAACTACCGGAATTCCATTAAAAAGTGAACAGTAACAGTTCATCAAAATGGAAAGTATGTGAATAGGTAACACAGAAACAAACAAAGCATTACTTTTATACTGTATCAGTATAACAGTAAACAATACGCACTGTATTCCAGTGCTATTAGAGTGGTACTCGTACAATCAAATCTCATTCAATTGACGATGGGAACTGTTGTGTAACACACAAATCTACACATTTCTTGTACACACCCTGACCAATCACACAGGCTTAAAAAATATTCAAAATTCTTAAATGATTGACAAATAGCTCTTAATGCTGTCAACTCTGAACACTTTGCTACAATCAGATGCTTTAATTCACCTCGATTTTTCTTTTTGTGTTCACCTTCCCTTGAGAACATGTAATTGTCTCCTTATTAACATTATCTATTTCTCTCTCCACCTCTTGCTTTCTTTCTTCTATTTTCTCTCTCACATCCCTTGCTCTAAGCCCCCCATCTTTCTTTTTTCATTTTCACCCTGTCTGAAGACGATGGCCGCAGGCTCATTTGAACCCCAGGGGGTTTAAGAGAAGTGCAGCAGACAATTATGTGTAGTGTGATGGCAGACACTCATGGTGATTTTTTTTGGTCGTGCCACATTGAATGTCAGTGCAGGGTGGGTGAAAATAAGTGGTACCTCCCCATTCCATTACTTGAGGTCCTTGATGATGCCCATCCCAGCATGCATTGCAATGGAATTCCACACAGATTCCAAATGAGCTGTGATCAGTTTTAGAAATCATCTTTATCTTATTTAAATCTTATTTAAAGAGTTCTTCCCCCCAAAAAAATAATTCTCACTAATCTTTAGTTTATTTTTTTCATTCTCAAGGTTTTCAAAACCTATTTGATGTTATTTCTTCAGTGGAACACAACAAAGACATTTTACAGAATGTCGCCATAAAAAAACAAATCCATATATAAAGATGTCACTTATAAGGCTTAATGTACTAAGACAGTTACATTGGAATCCCAGATTTAGCATCAATACTATTTACGAACAAGCTGCAGAGCCCAGAATATAATCACAATTTGGCTCTAAGGATAATTTTTTTGTGGACGTGCACTGATATAGAAGTGTTTCCATTGGCTGCTGCCTGCAGGTATTATGGTCAACCAGAAAGTCGACATTGGGCAGCCAACCATAGACAAAACCTGCTGCTACATTTTCATTATTATTACATTTTTGTTGTGTGTATGTGCAGAACTTTGTTTTTTAGGAAATGATAAAGATTTCTGTTTTTTGTCCTAGCTGAACATCACCCCAGACTCTGTTCCCCTATTTTTCCTACATTTCCAGCCCTGGTCACACACAAGTCATAAAATTTCTGTGCTTCTTCATTTTTGGAGCTTCACAGTCTGAGTCCCTATTCACTTCCTGTGTATGAAAAAGAGTGGCCTGGAATCTGATAAACTCCTTTTCCATAGGAGTTCAATTTTCCATAGTTCGGAACACCATGAGGATAATATAACAGAAACCCAGGTCTAACATGCAATCTTAGGTAATGAGATCTGTCATGGTTAATTGTTTGTGTAAAGTTTGCTTTGTCTTGCAGCAGGAATTAGTAGAGCCGATCTCATTGACACAGACCTTCAGGGCTGAACAGGTTTGATTCACAGTGATATAGCCCGTGAATACTGCCTGGATAAAACACATGTGAGTCCTGCTCAGACACATATGGAGTCTGCTTGGATAAGTCTGTTGTCCTTTATATTTTTTTAACTGTCAAGCTCATTTAAACAGTATGTGTGTGTCTAGATAGCTGACAGAGACAGGGTAGGTTGATAACAGTAATAGATGAGTGTGGGGTTTTTGTGTAAGGGCGAGCATGTGTTAGTATGTGTGCAGTGGTATTGATTTACACGTGGTGGCGATGAGTTTCTTTGTTCAGATCATGATTGTATGTGTGCTTTGATGGGGGATGGTGGGGAGGATTAACAGCCAAGTCAGCAAAGCTGTCAATCTGCCATCCCCTCATTTTAAGAGATTAAACAATGAAAGTTTATGTGTGTAGCGGATGTACTGCTACACTGAAACTGATATACTGGCCTATTGCTGATTTTTTTTAACATTCTGGTGATTCAAGCTGTACAACATTCTTAGTCATGTATTTCTGGTGTTTAATCAGTAATCTAACCACTGAGACTGTGATATCCACAAGATGGGGAGACCCTGGCTAATTGTCACATGAGGAAGGAGTCATATTTTTAGTAATGTGGTATTTTTAGTGTGATTGCAGAAATGTCTGTTGACTCTAGCATTTATTTATTTATTTATTTCTATGCTCCAAACACCTAGTCTTAAATTAGAATTAGAACAAGGCCTTTTTTGGTAAAAGGCAGATTGTCACGGTAGGGCTGAGCATACACACTGGAGCATACACACATTATAATTCCTCTTACTGGTGAACCAAAAAGGCTCTTGTGCACTGATTACCCCTACTAGTGTCTTCACTTTTGGGACATGTTGTCACAAAAGGCCAACATTTGATAAAATGAACTGTTTTCTTGCGCAATTACTGTGGAAATGTCCACAATATTTCTGGTAGTCATGATGAGGTGCATGCCTATCCAGAAATTGGTTTTAAAAACTAAATCTACTCCAGGGTTAAAAGTGACAACTAGCCCCAGTCACCTCTAATTGAAATGCAGGATGGCTGTCAGATGGAATCTTTACAGTCTTTCTCTAGGGCAATTCTGTTAAATTCTGAAAGTCCTGTTTAACATACTGCATTGGTGTTAACATTTTATAAGGTCACCGGATAATTTATGCACATCATATATTCTCTGATCAATTATGAATCAGACATATTTTTTTGCCATTCTTCAGCATATATCCTAATAATCATCTGTTTACCACAGTCATCACTGTCAGCACAGCGTAGGGGGCCTTCAGTCCTTGGACTAATACGGAAACAGCTGGGTGATTGACAGGAAAGGTCTTGCATCTACACACACAGAAAGGACATGTATGTTCAAATATGAGTGTGGTTTGGAACCTGGGGTCTCCAGGGACCTCAGTAACCCTACTGACCTGCCTGTCTCGACCCTGATTACTCTCCCAAGGATGAGGAAGGGGTATTGAATCATTACCATCAGTGGAATACAGTTAATGTATTTACCTGGTTCCTGTACTAGTGACAGGTGTCATATAGTTGTCTCTAAAAATTGATAACAAAATCTTTCTTGCATTACCTGTTTTCTAAGACATATATTAATGTCATGACTGCAAGCACCAGGCAAGTAATGTCTAATCGATCTATAAAGCTGTCTGTCCCGTATAGTCTATATCCCATATTTATCCCATAATATCTTAATATATATTTATTTTATAACAATATTTATATAGTACTAACAGATACTTTAGAGTGTTTAAAATCTTTAAACTGAACATGAAAGAATTAATCCTGTTTACTTAATACATATTCCTGGTTTTATGGTGATTCATCAGTGTAGAGATTTCCAAAGAAAAAAATATCTTTGCAATCTTCCAACAAAATAGAACTGGCTCCAGTTCAGAACTGAAATGATTTTCCTGTTGGAAGACATCACATATCCCTCTTATTTTCCAACCACCTGTCATACAAAAATCACTTTTCACAATCCAGTCAATTCCTGGTAAATTAATATTTTCAGAATGTCACATTTTTATATTAATGAAACAGAATGCTGTTTTGATATTGACTCCAAAACACAGAAATTCAGCCACAAAACAAAAGATTTGGAAATATTTCCGCTGGATAAAGTCTGGCGCAATGTATACCATGCAGAGTTTTGGCTCAACAGACCTTTAAAGGGATTAACTCCCAGTGGTCCTTCCCAGCATGATAACATCTGCGATGGGGTATCTGTGCCACAACGTCATCACTACTGGTGGGTAGAAGCATGCTGACACACTGCCACACTGTCAGTACCAACAGAGGCCTGGCACAATGACTCACCGTCTGGCACAGAGATGGGTGGTGTGATCAGTATATGATGAAGCACAGTGGCAGCCGGTGTACAGGCCACCCACAGCACCAGTCATGGAATGTTTGGCCATTTGTAAAAGGCTGGGCAGTCACAATATTACCATACCCCTGCTAAATAGATTACTTTTGGTGTTTGATAGTGGCTCTGTACCAAACCTAGCAAGGTGCCTCACTCTACATAGCCATCTATCTTCTAAGGCAGCATCTTTGAAACTGGAACCTCTGCATAAATGGCAATGTTAATGCTCACTAACATGCTCCACAAAAATATTGCTCTACATACTGCTAATGATGCCTTAATAAACACAAGAAATACAGAGTACATGCAAATATTGGTTAAATAGTCAATATAGTCAATAGTCAATAAATACAACATTTATTTTTAAATGTTACTTAGATATTTACTTAGATCTTATCTGTATTCTTGGATCAAAACTGTCAGTGAGCTTGTGCAATGCATTTTGAGGCAGGATTGCCTTATCCATGCAGGACACATGCAATGCTATCTTAGATTGTAGCTATAATAAGGCATAACACAACATAATGTTGCAGCCTGCACTTTAAACAGCAGTGCATTGGAACAGTTTGCAGTAATGTCCAAAACTGCTTTAGTTCTCTAAGGTTTGAAACAGAGCCAAAGAACACAGAATTTTCCATTGAAAATGATTAATAAGTGATTAATATCATGCAGTATTAAAATTAGCTTAAAGCCGTCATGAAATTTTAGAAATTTTAGCAAATTTTCATTTCCCTAAACCTTCTTTACAGTACTATCCAAATATAAGATTTATGCACTTGTTGTTTACCAGGGATTATGTTTAGCCACTGTTCTGCCTCAAGTGTATTGAGGCTATTTGTGTTTTCTCTCTGATTGGTTTTCTGTCCTTCCTTAACCGTGATGTTTCCTTTGAGCCCACACAGGTGGTCGCCCTATTATAACATAATTATTGTAATTATCTCGTTCTGTTTCTGATAACATTTGCAAAACTTAAGTAACACTTTTTAAATAGACCAGATCAAGTGGCAAATGTATTTGCTAACGTAAAGAATCTCAAGTATTGTATACAAAGGGGCAATTAAGCGTCTTTTATCGGCCTAACAAATTTAGACCACAACTGCTGTCCTTCAATATCCACAGGGCACAAATCACACTGCACCAAATTCATCTCATCTTACCTACCTCATACCTTTTAGAGGAAATTCTGCTTTTTTTAAAGAGTCTTAATACAGAACTGCACATTGTAGAGGCAAACATCACCTGGAAATGTCATTGTTGTGTCAAGTGACATAAATGTCACCCTTTGTTTATCCTGAATACACAATAATTGCAAATAATTGAAGCTATTAGTGAGTATTAACAGAGCACTTGTGCGGGACTCCATGGGTTATTCTGTTCAATGCCAACCCATTAAATCTAAACACCATTTAAGCTCGGCAGCATATTTAGTTCATTATTCCTTTAATTGCTTGTTTATGTCTAGTAATTACAACCGCGGGTGACACAAAGACTTAGCAGTGCACATTCAAATAGAATTTCAAAATATCAGACAAAGCGATTATGGCAGAAGGGGCACCGAACAGGCAGGCGCACCCTTTTCCTCATTTGCCTTCTGAAGCCAGTCAATAAACAATCTGCATATCTTTAGTCCATCAATATTTAATACCAGCCAGCTAAAGGGCTCCTCTCTCAACCTCCGTCAGTTTTGATGTTAGATACTTTGAAATGTGCCACAGACAGCAACCGCCACAGTCCCCAGAGGGTTTTGGCACACTGTGTGTTTGTATTTGTGTGTGCATGCATACACATGGTTCTTTTGAAAGCTTGTGTGAAATCATTCTAGACAATATACCTTCCTTAAAATATTTGTGTACTGTAAAGGTGGTATATGCCATCTTTGAGAAATCATGGTCTATTCGAAAGGTCGGAAATACCACTTTAAATCAACAAAAGCCACTGGCTCAGCTGTTTCTGGTGTGTGTGTTTGTATTTGTGTGTGTTTGGGGTGGTGTTAACATTCTCAATTGAAGCATTCTGAACTGAAACTTTAAAGATCAAAACAAATGAGCCAGTTCAGACCAATTAAAGGACAGTCATGGCTATGTGTTGCCTGTAAATGAGCAACACGATGGCCTCTTTACCCCCTCTGGAGTAAACCTCTGCCCCAGGAGAGGCCTCATTAACTGGGCTGGGTTATGGGGGGAAAGGGGGTTGTGGGACTCTTTAAAGCTCAATAACCCTGGAGAGCAGGGGCTGGAGCCTGTTCCCCAAGTTGCTGGCATTGGTTCAAGGTGTTGCTGTCAATCATATTTTCTCGTAACCCCCTCTGCATTTAATGGCAAATAATCTGTTTCTGGTTCCCCCATGCGACTGAAGAACATTACTTATAGTGAAGGATTAAATTAAATCGAAATCACATAGACCATAAAGGAGAAAGAGCTGAGCCAGGTCTACAGACCAGAATATCAACAGACACTTAAAGATAGGCTTTTTTGATGGTTTTGACCACCTTTACTATGGTATGGGAATGTATCATATGGTAATTCTATGATACTTTGATATATATTATTGTATCGACATGGTATTGTAGGTAATTCAAAGAAAAAGTAAAAATAAATAATAAGAAGAAAATAATATTAATACAATAATTGCAATAAAACAAAAAAGTGAAATTAACAACAGCTTACAGGTTCAGTGTTGTCTGAACGTTTCAGAGCACTAATGCTGAAATATCTTGAATATAAAAGAGACTCATGTCTCTATGGATTCAGGCCTTGTTGTAAATTTGACCCACGTACATTGGTTTCAGCACTCCCGGGGAGAGACGCTGATAGCTAAACAGCAGAGGGAAGCTGTCTATTAACATTTAAATGATCTTCCTCAGAAAGAGATAATATTATGAAAGAAAATGAAGAATTAGCACAATGTTCAGGTCTTAGCTGGTTGGAACGAGCTCTCACTGTCCATTGAAAGGTAATAAGAGGCTCACAATCACGCCTAATGAATTCTAATGGGCCTTTGCCATTTACAGTTCATCCATGCCCAATATGTGGCCTCTTGGTCTCATTTACTACACAGTAAAAGTGCAGTTAAGAACTACTGACTTATGAGGATATAAAGACTCTGTCACCTGATAAATAAAGATGTATTATGTTCCTAATGACCCAGCAGCCTTTTGTTTCTTACATTATGCCTCTCAAATGGAAAGCAATATTATGCAGATATAAAACAGAGCTTTTGTACAAATGCTTATGGTTCATGTCAATGCTGACAATTTATACTCTATATAACTCTCACCGGATGATCTGCAATTGTGCCAAACATGCTCAGGAATAGCTTAACAATAGCAACAAGATTTATTGTGGTATCACAGAACACAGAGCTATTCAGAAGGAATAATTTCAATCCCTTTATGCTCCATTACAGTGTGCTTGTTTTATATTGTTTGCATTGGCCTTGGGTGACACAGGCCATATGCCTCGTGTTTAACGCAATATTGTGTTAAATATCAGTGAATGACTGGCAGTCATCATGTGATTCACTGTGTCCTTTGTTCTGTTGAGCTCAAGTTGTATTGCAGAGGGGGCCGCTGAGAGATGGTGGGCTCAGATTAGACAGCTTTGGAATACTGCCACCATATGGATGAGGTGCGGACCTAGCCAAGGCAGGGATTTTTATAACATTGGATAAATAGATTCCAGTGAATATTTGAAAAAAATAAAATAAAATAATACAGTGAAAAAGATACAGTGTGTACACATGTACTGTATATAACAAAAATATGATACTTTGGAGAATTATTTGGAAAATATTCTAATTGGAAGAGTTTTAGATTAGTTATATAAGTTTCTGGGGTATTAGGAGTTTTATCTCATTTTTTTTACACATTTCCTGTGACAACTAACCCCAATCCACAAAAAGGTCTAAATGTGATTTCAAGGTTTTGAAATAACCTTCATGCTCTTTACTTGGGCAAAGCACTTAAAGGAAAAGTCTTCTGTATGTCTGTTGAATTAACTTTGTACTGTGCCACTTTAGAGTTCTGGAAAGAATTGCACTTAAAATAGTCAGAGAGGTTTAATTAACATGCTAATCATAAACATGCTAAGCATATCTAATCTAATTAACCAAAAAGGAATTGTTTTTGACTTCACTAATTAATATTTAATAAATTAAAAGTATTTTGTTCCATCCAAAACACTGGTGACCACCTACAGTATTTTACAATGTATCTAGCACAAAAGGTTAATACTTCCATAGTACTAAAAAAGACTTTCTTGTTGATTTTACCACAAAGGTTATTTTAAAGTTTCAGTTAAAAGACATCAGTACATCTTTAAGATGCTTTTAGATTGCAAAATTCACCCTCTACATATGCGAAAAGCAATTTACTTAAAACACCAAGTGAGGCAAAGCTCAAATTTCTTTCTTCATTTAAGTGACTGTCTTTTGATTTTGTGTCTCCATTAGGCGACAGTGCACCATTGTGGAAATGCTAATGAACTTGGATGTCTCCATGCAGTGATTGAGTGCTCCTGGTGACAAATCCTTTATTCAGCACAGCTTGTCTTGATATATAGTGCAATTTCCACAGATGTTTTTATTTAATCTATAACTTAATTTCAACAAAGTAATAAAATAACCTGAAGGCACCTGATAGCAATGGTTTAGTGATGTCTGTTATAGCAATAGTTTAGTGATGTCTGTTATAGCAATGGTTTAGTGAGAGTCCTCTGTAAATGTGTATTGGTAATGCTTTATGGCTCAGTTGTGTAACAGATAGACGCTTATCACTGGTGTCAGATCCCAGCTCTCCTTGGCCCCCCAGAGGTGATGGGATCATTTTTAGGGTCAACAGAGAAAATTTGGTGATGATTTAATGTCTTTAACTGAGCAAGGATCTTGAAATGGGAGAGGGGTGTTCTTAAAAACACTGAGCTACAGTGATGGTGTATCCACCTAATAGATAAAAAAATGCCTTCCAGTCAGTAGTAACATTGTTTTGAAGACAATGTTCATTGTGCTGACGTGTGCAAAATATTCCCCCACAATGTTGTGGGTGGTTTCGAGGGCATTTCTATGCAATTGCTGAGGTGTTCTGAGTGATTTTACCATTTTCAATGTGGCTGTTCTGAATGGTTGTGGGTGTTCTGAATGGTTACATGGTGGTTGATTTCTGATCCAATTCAAGCCCACCCCCAAGCCAATATCTCTAGTCACTCTAGTCTCTAGATATGGCTTAGGTCTGTTGGATTTCTTCACTTAAAGTAACCCCAATTCCCAACAAGACAAATTATTGAGGTACCATCCATGAACTATCCATAATAGTTAGAATTAGGGGTCTTTTCAATCTTTGTAAACATCACTAATTATTAAACAAACAGCTCTGCCCCTTATCGTTGCCCTCAGAGCAAGATTGTTTCGTCACCAGTACAGATGTAAAAGCCACACAAAGAGGCACACAAATGTCTACTGTGCATACCATACTCAGCCAGCAGTGCAAAAATTATGACAGCCGATTTATTATCTGCCTTTGAGAGGCTGAGAATGGGGTAGGGATTTGTCTTACAGTCTGACCCACTGAACGTTCCCAAGGTGCTCTACATGGAGGTAAAAAGCTCTTTGGCTCTCCTTAACAGTATACCTATTACACTGGGAGGGCCTCCCCAGGGAGGATTCAATTAACCAGTCAGTGCATTTGGGACAATTTAATCCCCGAAGCCTCATTTATCTCCATAGCCACACATCGCAAGGGCCAGACGCTGGAAGAGCGCCACCCTGGATTAGTGCTCCGCTCTTTGCACATTATGTACAGTGGCTCTTCACAGTCAGGTGATTAGGCAGGAACACATTCAACATTGAGGATTAACCCTTACATGCTTTCCTGAGTGTGAAGGTGTACCTGTGTATATAACACTTGAGGCACACTGAATTCTGTTTTAATTTTCCTTCCAGACTTGACAGCAGCAGTGAAAAGGTGAGTTAGTTTATCCTTGCATAGTATCATGTATAGCTGAACAGCAGTCAAAAACTTTCTTCCTTGGGCCTGTTTTTCTGTACACAATATGTATCAATTACAAATCAAAACAACAACAACAATGTCAGTCTAGAAAATATCCACACTGTAAAAAAAAGAATTGTTAAGAGAAGAAAAAAATGACAAAAAATGACAACAGCATAGATAAAGGCATCTAAGAGTAAAATAATAATCTTATGGCATTAGCTGCAATGCATGTTCTTCAACTCTGTTTAACCAGATGGGACATTTGGGGCAATATCTAATATGTTTCTATTTAGATTCAAAGCAATTCACATTTCTTACTATCTGTTTAAGTCTGTAACTGTTAGCTTTTTGCAGCTACATACCTGCAATCTTAAATGTGCTACATAATGATCAATCTCATTGCATTTGATGACAGTGACATTTGTCATCAGTGATGTCACCCTGGAGCAATGCATTGAAAGACATAATTGTCAGTTTTGGTATTCATTATTATTGTGAACCCCAGCACGGTTGACCATATGATGGAGAAAAAAAAAAACAGGGTCAAACTGAGATACTTAACATGAGACCTAAACACTAAAACATTTATTTTTTAATTTTTTATAACTTTATAATACAAATAACAAAAAAGAACCAATAATTCAGGAATTTCTGATCTGCACATAAAGAAACCTTAAAGATAAATCAAAAGATTACCGAAAGATCAAGAATGGAATCAAATTTCTCTTATGTGTCTCTCATATATGATAAATTACATCAAGGACATATTACATAAAGAGCTTACAAGAGTCTCTATCCTCATGGGAAGCACTGCTACGTAATTCTTTGATCTGTCTGCTTTCAGTTTTAAATATGAGGATCTCATCTGCCTGTCCTTCTTATACCTGGATCTACATTTTAATGGGTTCATTACTGCATGGGCAGCTGAGAGAGAGTGCAGTCTAAACATAGTCCCTATTTCCTTGAAGGGATGCCATCCAGACTGTTAAGGCACAAGATTTGGGGCCCATGATGAGCCCATCCTTAGTTAATCCATTTTTCCACTCATGTGTTTTGTGTTGGGAGAAACCATGTGATGCTATCGATAAGACTGGTCCAGCAGGCGTTAAACTGGTGTTCACTGTCAATCTCTGCTTCAGTGAAACATATAAAATATTCAACAAGCCAATAGACTATTATTGTTAATACCTGCCTGTACATACTACTGAAATATTAATAAGTAATATGCTGACTGTAATTTGATTAATGCATGACCAAATCAGAAGTGAGTATGAATGCTGCTATTGGAATCACTTTAAAGAAGCTGACTGTGAATAAAAAATGAAAACATTCACAGTGGATATTGTGCAAATATTTGGTTTTCCCATAGGATATGAGAATGATTTAAATTATTTCTGTCTGACTTGATTCACACATATCATAATCATATTTTTAATAGGGGATCAGACCCTGCCAATGTACAGTGCTGATTTAACAGATAACAGATTTTCTTCATGCATAGGGATCTTACAAACTTAAAAGTTTTCTAAGGAAAAACATGCTTTAGTGAATATACATTTTTGTCATACAGTATTTGACAAAAGCACAAGGGAAGTCAAGCTACAATGTGCTGTAGTTCATAGACGTCAACCAGTACAATACCTTAGGTTTTGCTATAGATCTCAAGGACTCTGTATTGCATGGAGCCACATGTTTCTTTTTGCAATGCTGTGGAGTCACAATACATTGCAATAGCTGCACTCTTTTACATCATTGGTTAAAGTGGGTGATGGTAAAATGTATGTGACACTAGTATGTCACAGTTATATATATATATATATATATATATATATATATATATATATATATATTTTATATATATATATATATATAAAATTTAAAGTTAGTGTCTAGTTTCCAGTGTATATGGTCCAGTAGCCTAACATTTACCTAGGCCCATTTAGAGCTGAACTTTTATTCCTTTAATTTGTCAATTGACCCAATGTGTCTTCATTTTGACCTTGTGTATCTTTTATCTTATTTGAAATAGCCCATTCTTACGTTTCAGTTATTAATTTAGTTCTATAGTTTAGAAAATATTGTAGTTGATCTTGTAAGCTGATTTTGTAAAGAGTGATTTAAGAGTGGCCTGGTTTTGACTCAAAAAGCAGATTTTTGACAACTAGTCTATTACAAACTGTTCTTTAAGTACACACAAAATACACAAGGTTGTTGTCACTACAAGGTACTCTGATGCTCTGATTTGTCTGAAGTCACATAGTAGTACTTGGCCTGAAAAGTTTAGGAAGCTTTGGTTTGTCTATTAATTAGGTCAGATAGAGTTCTGTTAGGTTTCTATGCTTTGTTGGGACTTTCCACAGACAGAATGACTTTTATACTGTACAAACTAAATATTCTATACCCTAACCATCACCCTACCCCTAACTCACAGAAATCGTTTGCCAATTTAATGTTTAATAATCAATTTTCCTCGTGGGGACCACTGACTGGTCCCTGCAATGTAGGTGTGAGTAACTTTTAACATTGTTTTAACATCACACACACACACACACATACACACACACACTTCTCAGCTGAAACATTTACCATTGTGAATGTATTAATACCACATCCAGGACACCCTATATATTAATGTAAATGTATGTGCACACATACACATAAATTTGGACTTTTACAGTTTGGGGGGGGGATTGGTGGGGTTGCATGATTTCACTAATCCATGGTAAATGCTGACATCCATCTCAGAAGAAAAGAAAAGTAACACCTAACGAAAGCAGAGCAATGAGTTTAATTTACACAAGCGGTTGCTAACCCAGTATTACAGAATATTAATATTCCTTATGACAAAACCAGTTTTCTTGCTCTGAAATTCCTCAGGTCTTTTCTCCTTCAAAACAATTTAAAAGGTATTTTAATAACTTTAATAATAAATAATAATTAGTAACTTAATGTAATAATTTTAATAAATTAATGTAACCTAAAAATGTTCTAAAACAACAATTTTTGCTAAATTTTAATGATTAATTGTATTTTAAATACATAATCCTACTTCAAAATCAAGTTTTTAACAACAACAACAGAAAGACTCTTTCTTATCATCTCTTTTAGACAGTCATTTCCTCTTTTTCCCACTGATATCTTATTATCACATTTCTAAAGCCAGTGTTTGTTTTACTGAGATTGGCAATCTTCATAGGAGAAATGTCCAAATGTATAGCTGTTGAGCTGTCTGCAAAAGCATGGATGGTGAGCATAACCTGTGAACTTTGACCCATGACACAAAAAGCAGGTCGTATCTTGTTTGCTAATCACACATAAGGCCATGGTGTCATTGGCTAGAGGGGATAGTGGAGGCACTGTACCTGATATGAAATACTGTTAACCGAATTCATTTCCTCTATGCTCTGAGGCCTGATAAAAATTCATAGGAGCGACAACCATCAAACACAACTAATAGTGACAGATCAGAACCCACCCCTTTAGGACCTTTGAAGGTCTTAAAGAAATAGTTCATGCCAAACCAGTTGGTTATTTACAAAAGTATTATTTTATTAAAAAAGACATTTTTCTGAGGAATAGAATAATTACATACATAATGTCATTCACTAATAATCTTTCCTCCACCGATGCTCATGTTTACCCCAAATGATACTGGTTCTTATCTGTGTACTACAAACATGATGTACTGTTTTAATTATACAGTTAATTATAAGTTAATTCAGGGGAAGATTTTCAGAAGATAACATTTTAAATATGTTTCAAAAACAGCATACTGGTTTGGATCAATTTGAATTATGAGACTAAACAATAACATTTTTTTTGACGGGGTGACAATTCTTCTCAAATGTTGTGCATTCTAAGAGTAGTAGGAACTGGTTTAACCATTTTTTACATCTTGGACATCAACCTTCAGTATTATATTCCATACAGAACGTCTTCTTCCAGACGGCCGCACCCAGTTTTATCCCCAGGGCCTATTTTGCAGGATAAATAAGTGAGAAGCAATTTATTCTGTTCTGTGAAGGTTGAAAAGATGTGTGTGATCAGCGATGGCCATTATCATACTCCTTGTCAGCATTATACCTGTAAACGCACCACTGGAGCAGTGCAGGATTCAGGAGTCTGATAAAGCCATCAATAACTTCATTCAAGAGAACACGCATGTGTCTCCTGCTGGGCCTGTAGAAGGAGAGGCGGCTGGGAGAGGTGTGGTGTGAATTGAGAGGAAAAGGTCATTTGGGGTCATGGAGCTATGAGTGAATACTGATGTCATCCACCCCCTCGGGTTCACGCGTGGCAGTCTTTCACCTCATCTGAGCAAAATTGTCTTGGCCACCCAAACTGTCATCCCCTGCAGCGTCTCTAAAAGAGACCACCCCACCTCCATACCGGCATACAAATAAGTGTGAATACTACACACATACAAGATTAGACATATGATGGCTCATATAAGATATTTATTGCTCCATCACTGTTATTTAATTCTTTTTCCCACTATGATTAAATTGAAAAAGGGGGAGGTTTTATTGCTTGAGATGCTATTTAATGTACAGTGAACAGGGGTAGATTAAGAACAGTCAGGCAATGTTTCATTTAATGGGACTGACTTCAAAGCTGTTTACAGTAACTGACACAATGGTCAGACAGAAATACAGATAACAGCAGAAATAAGCAAAACCATTCACTACATTGCCATTCATATAGAATTAAAATATAATGTGTTTCTATATTGGCCATTAAATTTTAATGAATGCTTCAAACTGCAGCCTATTCAGTCATATTTTAATTTTATTGACTGTGACCCAAACGTCATTCTTAAAGTTAATGGTAGCATTAATGATGTTACAGTGGTTGATAATGTTGATAATGTTACTTTAACACACTGTAATATAAAGTTGATAAATGGATGGACATTCAGTTGTTAGCAACAATAAAACCTTTTTACTGTTCAATATTCCTTTTGCCTTTAAAATTAGCATTTTAATCTTAAAAACATTTGTATACATGGAAACATGATGATTTATTAGAAATGTATTTGAATAATCATAATAATAATAGCATGCTGCATACACAGAATATTTTGCTAAGAATTGTGGCAGACATTGCTTCTGATCCATCTGTCAGACTGGAAATGAAAAGTGGAGTGGAGCTGTTATATTGTGAGATACAATATCACATGCAGTGCACTCTTTTTATACACTGAGCAAACTGCATTTCACATATTACAAGGTATACAAACTGCATATTAGAAAATAGTATGAACAGTATGGTAGTAGTATGTATGCGATTCTGAACACAGCCATAGCTTTGTTTTAATGATGCAAATGGTTGATAAAAATAACTCAAGCTCAGGTGCCATAACTACAGGTAACTCTCCATTTTTTAATGTCTCTGTAATGGCTTTCTTATCTCTTTTCCATTTATAATCAATGTCATTTATTCTGACACTTGAAAGGCAATTGTTCCTTCACTCTTCTTTCATTTTCCCCCAGTGTCTTTTCTTTTTTGTCTTCAACCATGTGTATGTGAAGATAGTTGTACCCCTCCCCATCGTTATTGAGATTCTTTCTTGAATAAATCCTGTGCAAGTTTAATGCACTCAGACATGCATGAGGCAACAATAAGCCTCTATTATTAATGCTCAGTTGATCAGGGGAGTGGAAGGGGGTGCTAAGAAGAAAAGTATCTCATGCAGATAAAAAATTTTTGGTTGCTCCTTAAGTTAAATTTCACAAGGAGATCATCTTCTCCCTGTTAATTCCAATATTTACCATTGCATACAGTTGCCACAGGACATTGCTGCCAGGGCAAAAAAGTGATAATAGGTGTGGATAGATGGGAAGTAATATTTGTCTCTGCCTTCTTCAAGCTTTCGGATTGGCCAAGTAGGTCAATTATCTGTAATTGCATTTTAGCCAGTTGGCTATGACCTCACTTTAACCTGGCCGTCTAGATCACTCACACGACTTAAAAAGGATTTCATATCTTCTTTGCACATGGAGGAAGATTTGCATAGCTTAGGCCTCTAACAATGCCTGGATATTCGACTCTGGCTTCATGGCTAATCTTAAGCTTTGCTTGTTTAGAGTGACTGAACAGAATTTAAAGGATGACACTGAGAGCTGTTGTACATGAAAGTCTAAGTATTGAAAGGAGTCTGGCTGTGTCATAAATCCTCTCTTCTGAAAGTTTAAATTAAAATGCTTTGTCTGCATTAAATAACATAAGCACACTACATCTGTCACCGTCATTGCATGGTCAGTGTCTTTGGTCATTCTTTCATTGTTTGAAGATGGACTGCTACTCCAACTATAGTTATAATATTAAAAAATTAGGAATACATTTTTATTTAAGAATACCTGAAGTAGTAATGATAAATTAATAAATTAATTTGTTCTTCAACTTTGATGGTCTCAAATCTGATGGTGTCAGTTTTAGTTCTCAGGATAGGAGCAATGATAAGAAACATTTATAATGTGTTTTGTATGGGGCAATTTTACATTTTTATGTATTTGGCAAATGCTTTTATCCAAAGTGACTTACAGTGCATTCCAATTATACATTTTTATCAGTAGGTGTTTCCTGGGCATCGAACCCACAACCTTTGACCTGCTACCTATTGGGCTACAGGAACACTTATTTACCATACAAAGACTGCAACTTTACTTTTGCTAAATGTCTCCTCATTTGATTCATAAATAAATTGAACGTAAAAAAGGGAATTAAGACCCCACCCCCATCTGTTTTTTGAGTGCTTACTGTGGAGAAAATGCCCACTATAAGAATAGGCTTTAAGACTATTATGCATTATAAAGAAAAAAGCTTATCAGTTGTGCAACATCAGACCTTCCAAGGAGTTCATCTATGCCATAGCTGATATGCTTTTCTAGAGGTTTCCTTCCATTAAAAGCTTTAGTAGTATGGTTATTAGATTCAATTTAGGTGTCATAAATGCCCATTCATAGCCGTGGCCTCCATTCAAAAAAATGTAATTACTGTTAATTACAATTTGCATGAATCTTTTCAGTGAGCGGCTGCCCTATAATTACACATGTAAATGAGCGCTAAGCTGATGGGACTGTGAGAGTAGCCGTTGTGCAGGAGAAGATGAGACGAGATGGACAGAATAATGAACAGGTAAGACTGATGGTAAAACAACGCTGCAGTTACCTTTTTATAGCTCTCAATCACTCTCTGTCATGATGTTGTTCGTGATTCTAGTGCATAGTTTTGGTCAAAATAATTGTAAGTGTTGCCAAATGCTTGAGTCCAGCTGTGGAAGCCGCAATGAACGTTTTTGAAATGCCTGTGGTTATAGTATGTTTGGCCTTCAGGCATTCTTGGTTACTGTTCTATAATGATGCATTTCTTCTCCCTCTGTAGGCAACACACACCTAAAGCACACATACAGTGCCTTTGCTGCTTACCTTACTGTTCTGTTCTTCTATCCATCAGAACAACAGCATTTTCAATTTTGAGATATGTATACAGTGCATCCATTAGTAAACCACTGGCCTTTACTATACACAATGTGCCTCTTCTGCATGGGTGGATAAATTCAGAGGATGAAGATGTTATTGGTGGTAGAATTCATTACCCCTCTTCTGAATGGTTCAGATATTGCTCACACAAATAGATTCAGACAGAAATGTCAATAAAATTATATTAAATCATTATTGATAACATTTCAGAAAAGCCCAAAAAGAAAAATGGAAAAAAACGAACTGATCTTTGTCTTTAAAGCAGCAGAGTTCTACTGATGTTTGTACCATGGCCACACTGACAGTACCCAGCTCTGTTTTGTATTCCAGCTTGATGGTCCCACACGTACCTGAGCTTGCCCAGTAGACTTTTCAGTCTAAGTGAAAGAACACTATGTGAAATATTATCTAGCTATGGAGATTCTGGTCTTCCCAGACATCCCAGCAATTTTACGCAACATCACCATTCAGCAGGGTTCATCAATGATAATGACATCCATTTGAGCTTGATGGCAGCTTTCAATGCGTCAGAGGAGATGTCCCGAAAGGAAAAGGGTAAATAAGGAATTTGGTGTAATGCAATTATTTAATACATGTACAAGTAAGTGTTATATAGATGTGTAGACCATGCCAGTTCAATATCTCCCATCATTTTCACGCACATACACCCACACATACATATTGCTGCACATTTCCTAAAGATATTTTTCATGTTTGTCAGCTGACTGAGCAGAGAGATGTAATCTCCTCTAAACAAATGAGAGCGATGTGATGATATGACTAGCCTAAGTAATCAACATCTGGCTTGTCCTTCTATCTCTTGTTCTCCAGGGTTTTCAGATGGGTAGAGAAATGGCATCCAAATACATGTTAATGTATCAATGCATTCAAATGATCTGACATGATCATCATCTAGACAAGCTCATAATCTGGCAGCACTTTTATCCAATGTATGAACACATGTATGTGCACACATACATACACACAAACAAACATCAGTTTAAAAGTTAATGTGCCACATAACAAATTGTAGATTCAGCACAACCTGTTCTACCAACACACAGAAAGGTTATGAATACTCATAACACATCAATTATCTTATCTTAACACAAACAGAATACTTCAGTTTATGTAAATATGTAAATATTGATTTGCCGCTCTTCAACGTTGTTTTGGTGCTGGAGGAAAAATGATAGAGCCAATGCAATGTGACACTGAATATTTCTTTAGCATGATACTGATGGATGCACCTCATTGATTCCAATTACACAACCTTTAAAGCTAAATAAGAATGCCCTAAATCATCTTTACCCTCCTGCGAAAACAAGCACAAAAATTCCTTCTTCATTTCAGCCAGTGTCTAAATTACCACACCTGACCAATCCATCAGAGCCTCTTTGGTATCAGAAGCCATTACCTTCTGTATGCTAAATTGAAAGGAGACTTCCTGCTCTTTGCATCATCGTTTGATTAACATTGCTAATGGAGGGCCACCTCAGCAGAGAGGCGTCGACTGATGCATCTATGCCAAGTGGCATGGTTAAGAGGTGACAGCAAATAAATTGCACTCCACTGAGATAACCATTTCTGAAAGCCAGTCCCATTTGATGACAGCCATTAGCCTTGGTGTGCCAAATTGATCAAGTTGTCAGAAAAGGGTAAACTAGCCAACTTATTAACCAGCATGAGGTTTTTGGTAATATCATGATGCTGATAAACTGATTAAAGAAATGGCTAACTCTATGCTAATATATGTTCTGTCCTACAGTATGTAATATACATACCTTAATGTCTGTTCTATTAAACTTAGGGGGTTATCATTCGGGTAGCTAGATATAATCATGCTTATAAGAGCTAAATGGCTCACCAAGAATCTCTCCTGAATGTGAAAACTGACTATTGATAACACAGTTCAAGTTAATGCCTGCTATAAAACCATGCAGCAAAACTAAGAACACACTTAGAATTGTGTGTATGTATTGACCATTTAGGCACTGTCATGATTTACTGATTATTTACTTAAATGACCTATAAAATAGAAATGCAGTAATTCAGAAACAGTTCTTGTTTTGAATATAAACCGCACACACAGTTTATTGTAAGTTCTATTAATTGTAATTAATTAAATCAATTACAACATCAATAAATAAAACAATTATGCTACACCTCAAAGGTGTCTTAGACAACATAGAAGAAGAACAGAGGGACTTTAATATAAAACCTTAATATAAGACAGCATTCTGAATGACTGTATTTCTATTATAGGAATCTGGTGTTCTGTGTGTTCCTGCCTTGAAGCACTCTTGGGAGGGCACTTGTCTACACCAATAGCTAATCTCTTCAAATAGAAGAGAGAGCACCAATCTTGATTGGCAGTAGGACAACTGATAAAACTACAGACCTCCATTACAGAATGCTTTCTAAAGTATAACCAGAGTGAAGGCAGAAAGCAGAGACGAAGTTTTTTGTGAAAGAGAAAGTGTTCTCAAGAAGGTCTTTTTGTAACTATCTACTGAAGCACTGGGAACTTTAAATGGGTGTCATCGTAATGCCAGGGGGCTGTAAGAAAGCAAGCGATCTTGTCTGCGGAGCTGAATGTCTCAGGTGCTCAGGTGACATTGGGCTCTTACTGACTGCATGTTAACACAGCCTGTTCCAGGGTCCTCAGGGAGGGTCTGTCTCCATGTCAGCTTTATCTTGCTTCCTTTGCCCTTGGATGCAAATCCAGTGCTGTGTCATGCCTGATAAACAGCAAAATCCCATGAGAGAAATCTTGCCGTAGTCTTGCATTTTTTTTAGAAATGTACCCTTCTGCACCTCTCATTTGCAGTATCCTGTATGTGTACCTACTATTGCATGTCTATTTTCCAAGGCTCTGCCATGTTATTTAGTATTGAACCCTGTTTTTAGTTAGTATGAAATGACTAAAGGAAACTACAAGTAAAAATAAATTTTGTGAACTAAATGAAAGTGTGCAGAAACCCAAATAGCAAATTGAAGTCCTTACATGTGCACTACAATACAAACCTAAAGAGAATTACAGAAAAAATGCCTTTCATTTCCATATTTTAAATTATTGTTGTATGGTCTAATGTAATTACTTTAATGGTGTTTCTGCAGCCCGATTGCCACTGACAGTTGTCATGATCATAGGCTTGATTCCCAGAGAACTGACAAAATCTATAAATACATTGAATGCACTGTAAATTGCTTTGAATAAATGTGTATTTAATAAATAAATGTAAATGAATCTCCCAAGCCTGACTTCTGACTGTCTGTGTATTCTACTCTAGACAGGCAGGGGGCATCTAATTGACATGCAGAATAACAAATCACAATTCACATTGGTGTGGCTGTTTCCATGTAATGCTACACAGTCAACACAAAAGAAATGCTAGTCTTGTTTAACTTTCTCAAAGCTAAATGTATGAATATATTTCAAATATTCTGCAATGAAGGTAATAAACTTCCAACAATCCAGTGATGCAAATCCAAATTAATTTAAATTCCTGTGCAGCTGAGCTGAGGCTAACACAATATGTATGAAGTACCATAGTTACAATATGGAAGTCATTTAGTACTGGGGTATCTTTCAAACACCATTCTGATTACCTCTGATGCCTATATCCTACTAACACCACAGTACTTTCATGTAAGGGTGGAATTGTACTCTGACTTTTCATTATGTATTATTTCCTCTTCTCCTCTTTTACACTTCATCTCTCTCTCTCTCTCCCTCTCCCCCCATCTCTCCATCTCCTCTATCCCCCCTCTTTTTCGCACCATGTTATCTCCGTGCTCCTGACAAGGTCTGTGGGTTTTAGAGGAGGAGCCGGCGACCTTTGCTTAACTAACGACTCCTTCATCATGACTCTGTTCGCCACCAGCGCGGGCTCTCTCTTTATTGCTCTTTATTTCAAATTAAAGCAGCGGCAGCAGTCATCCATCATGGCCAGGCTTGACCTTTATCAGACGAGATGACTGGCCTCGTATGCGCACACACACGCACATATGGCATAGCAGAGAGAGCAGCAGGGGTGTGTTCTCACAGCGACTGTCCTGAGGAGAAAGACATTGTTTAGCCTAATGAGAGAACCAAACATTGTAAGCGTGTGCTTACGTGTGTTTCTGTTTTGGCCTATAGATTTGTTTTGTTTTAGTAAAAAATAAAATGTGATAGTCATGACTTTCAGATGCTTGCAATAACCACACATTACCTTGGCTGTCCATTTCCCACAATCCCCTTCACTCAGAGCATCATGCTTTGAACATCATGCTAATTCGCTCTTCACTTTAGCACTAGCTATTACCTACTGATAAATGCTGTTATTGGAACAAATACCTCTTTTATTGTGGCTCTGTTCTTGAAAAGCTTCACCATGCAACAAATGGAAAAAAACACTTTGAGAAAAGTACTTTCACCATCATACCTTTTATGCAAATTGCAAGAGGGAGAATTGGGAAAGTATATTGCTCATTTAAAAGCAAGTGTTGCATGAATAGGTTTTGTCTGTCTAGATAATTACAGCATCAAAAGAGGCTTTGCACTGTTACAAAAAATATATTATAGAGACAATTATTATCAAACTGCATTGTCAAGCGGATTTACTACAGAGCAGAACAGTCATTTTCTGTGGTAATGATGATTTAAAAGTTGGAGAAAAGGAAAAATATGATGACAAAACACCTGACTTTAACTAGCATAGTCTGGGCAAATTCTGTTTGACTAGTTTTCTAACTTCTTATGGGAAATTCCGATACAGAGGTATTTTCAGAACTGCTTGAACCTTAATAATGACCATCTTTTTGAGAACAAGTTGGAGAGACAAGTTGAATACAATTCTCTGTATTGAGCTGTTTGTCCATTAAAAGTGAGTGATGCAGGAAAGGTTTATCAACATGTTCTTAAAACAGTGCTCAACTTTGTAAGAAGTAAAACAAAATGGCATAACAGATTGATACAATCCATAACAACTGCACCTACCAAAAACTGTGACGCCTAAGTGAGAGTGGACTTAGCAAGAATAGCCTTCACAGCAGAAGCTATATGTATGAAACATTCAGGTTCAGATAGGTCTACCGTATATTTGCTAGCATGTATTATTTTATCTAACTTAACATTTAGAAAAAAATGTTACTATGGATAATTTTAAGTGAAACCATGAGAAGACCACAACATCCCAAAGTCCAAATGACAAGAGACTATAAAAATTGGTGAAACAATTTTAAGATCCAGTCCAGTTTGTACTTTATAGCCAATTTCCACTTAAAAAGGCTTGGAATTGAAGCAATTTACTTAAGTTTACAAGCGGACTGCTCAGTGAGCATCTTGGCTTGTAGAATGTTAAAATGCAGTAGATGAAAGACTGTGAATAAAAAGAATAGTCGTTTTTACAGAAGTTCAATATTGAATTCTATCTTTATGATTCCCCAGTGTGTCTTAATCATGATGAGGTTAATGAGGTAGATGTACCAAGCCAATTCATTGTTAGAGCTGACACTATTCTATTTCTTTTCCCTTCCATTTGTGCTAGTGGGAACACTCAGTGGCCATTTTATTAGGTGCTCCTGTACCACTGTTCATTAATTTGAATATCTAAATAGCCAATCATGTTTAAAATGCATGTAGATGTGGCTAAGGGGTTCTATTGTTGTTCCAACCAAACATATACAGTATATGGTGACCCAAGTGACTTTGACTGTGGTGTGATATTTGAAACTTATGAGTTCAGTATGTCAGAAACTGCTGATCCCCTTCTTTTCTTTTCTTATTATATTTTCTATAATAAAATATGTAGGATTTTCTGTGGATGTGGTACACATTGGACACGGGTAAATCAGAAGACAGATAGAAATATTGTGTGTTCCAACAAATTTCAATTTCTACTGCAACATTTAGGTGGTAGAGTCTAAACTGGAAGTGAATCAACAATATGTTCAGTTTGGGGCTGTAATGGTGTGGGAGATATTTTATTAGCACACATTATGTCCCTTAATATCAGGTAAGCATCATGTAAGTGCCAAGGTCTACCTGAGCACTGTTGCTGACCATGTCCATATCTTAAAAGCCACAGACTAACTATATTCTAAGGCTACATTTAGCAGGATGAAATGCCATATAAAGCATGCCCACCTAAGCTGGTTCCACTAATACCTATCAGTCAATGTACTCCAATGGCCTCCACTATTACTAGATCTCAGTCCAGTAGAAAAACTTCGGGTCACAGATAAATAATGTAAAAAAAATGTAAAAAAAATATTTTTTTAAATAAGATATTAAACAAAAAATACAAACGATCAAATTATACAGAATAGATTTTCTTACTAAATTATTAATTTTAAAGTTGCTCACTCGCCACAATTGTTATTACATATAATTTACAGCTTGTCAACTTATTTCACTGCTATGCTGTGCACAATGCCTTTATTATAAAATCAATGTTATCTGTCTTTGTTTGCTTGAGTAATGTTTCACTTAAAAGTTTCTATGATAATTAAAATTTACCATACAAAGACAGTAAACACATTTTCCTTGGTTAACCCTCTCACCTATGTTTGAATTGTAAATAAATTACTGGTTAAGAAGATTTTTATCCAGCGTTTACTGATAAACAGAGGATTTCAGAAGTTCAGGTTCATCTAATCCTGTCATCTATTAAAACTCATGACAATATAAACAGCTGTTTACCTCAGTACTGTGACCTTAAGTGCAACAGCCCACCACCACTCCATCTTAATATAGTAATACATGCACTTAATTAAATTAACATTGACAGTCCTTGTTAGGGTTAGTACATCAAATACAGTTTTTTTAAGGACATTACTGCATACAGACTAGCAAAAAACAGTCACACAGTACCCACAGCTTGTATATCCTGCCTGAGAAAATTCAGACAGATAGAGGAAGATAGCTATCACTCTGTTTCATCAGCATGGACATGCTCTGCATGGTATGTGAGATTACTCATGAAATCCATGACCACAGGACAGTTATGACAGAGGTACTATTTCTGATCCTGCAGCAACTTCCATACTGTTACTGATACAGGGTTGGATATCTCTGCTGTGGTCTGATGTCTCACTCATGACTGATGGGAAGCAATATGTTTGGCATCTATTTGACAAACATGAAAGGGATGATTTTAAAGACCAGAGTTAAAGGAATAGTTCACTCAGAATGAAAACTCATGGTGTACTCACCCACATGATATTCTAAATCCAATTGACTTTTCTATTTTCCATTTTTTTTTTCATTTTTCCCTCTTTCTCTGTCTTTCTATATTTTATCTTTAAGTATAACAGTCTAAATACATATGATGTAAAAATTAATTTAAATCCGCCCACTACTTGTTAACTACTTTTGGTGCATCAGACTTTAAATAACAAGTGTGCTTCAGTGAAAAATTATAACGTGACAGAAGTGTAGAATGTATCAATTGAATGTTGTATATATATATATATATATATATATATATATATATGTGTGTGTGTGTGTGTGTGTGTGTGTGTGTGTGTGTAAGGGTTATTTTGGCAAGATTGTTATCACTGAGAAAATGTGAACAGGCAAAAAACTCCATCTGTACTGATGGTTCCCATGAGATTTATACGACAGCAATTTTGAGCAAAATGGGCACACTGCCAGTTAATTATTTCTATATGAACTTCCACTTTAATGCAATCTGTCCCATTTTTTAACAGGAAACAATCTTTTTAGAGGTCACCTATCATTTGTTAAAGAAAACAAAAAAAATAAATAAATAGGCAGTATATTTAAAAAATAAATTCAGGAATTTAAGTGACAATGAAATGATCAGGAATTAATAAAGTAATTAACAGAATAATAATTTAAAATGGAAATCTAAATTATCTACATATAAACAAATGACTTCACATCATCCATCCATGATATGATTGCTATATCTGTACAATCCCCTCTGCGTTAAGATCAAATGTTAATTCCCTTTAGGCGTGTCACATTTACCCAATAAGCTTTATAATTAACCACTTTTGTTTTCATGCGTCTCAGACTGAATATAAAAGTCAGAGTCTGACACTTATTTCTGGATCTTGTTCTCTATATTTTTGTATTTACATGGCAGAACTACTACAGACAAGCTTCAGCTGTTGTTTCCATTTTATACTCTCCACAGCAATGTGCTTATCCAAATTCTTATTACTATTATCTCGTCACCACAGCCGAGAAAGCTTGACAAAGTGAGACTTTATCCCCTTGAGGAGCGCAATGCAATTTTTTTGGAGGATATTTAACAAGCAATACAAGAAGGAGAGAGACCCATACACATATCTGATCTGGCTTATGGCCCAAAAGCCAACACACACTCGCTCAAGGAAAAAAGACAAAACAAGTTCAGCAAGTGTTTTGTTTTTTGGCCATCATGAGTTTGTCAGTAATTCCTTTGTAAGGGCAAAATAACCTTCACTATTTCATTTACTGTCCTTTATTTTGTGGAAGAAATAACCAGGGTGCCATTAAGGGTTGTGTGTGGCCGTTAGGAGTCTTCAAAAGGTACTTGGAGCTCTTTGGTGCCCTATTTGACTGACAGCTTTATGATTTGAGCATAAACTAACCCACTCGTGTGCCTCCTACCCTCACTGTAACCTTGTAGCGACAGCAGCCCCATGCAGCTTTCAGTGGGAGGTGTGAAGGAAACTGAGCTTCACAGGAAACAGTCTTTCAATTAAGATTCTCTCTTGTGTATGCACATAAATATAAGCATTCACAAATTACTTTATAAAACTGTTGATTATTTTTGATTTTACAAACATTGCTGCTCTAGTGCTATAAAGCATTATCTACTAAAAGAATATTAATAGAATAGACTTTTAAACATGAGATTTTGAACATGGTGGCATTTTAAAGAAGTACGACAATGAAAATGGTTAGTTTATAAATACAACAGGGCATATATAAAGAACATTCAAGAATAAGAAGTCTATTTTTGTGAATGGAGGCTATGATAATACAGGCCTAAAATCTTACTGACTTGATCATTCCATTAAGATTTTTATTGTACTGTTGACAACATGACAATGACAGAAAGTCACATGACTTTGGAATGACGTGATTGTGGGTAAATGATGGCAGCATTTCATTTTTAAGTGAACTGTTCCTTTAAGATGGCATTGAAATGCAAAACCAGGTTCTTGTCAAAACAAATTGATTCATGTAAACTTTTCCGATTCACAGTCACCCGGAAATCTAAATGCCACAGGCTGCTTCTGAAACAAGATCTTCTCAGGGGATACTGAGTTTATTTTTCCAGCTATGTGTGAAGCAGTGTTACCTGTAGCGCTGTGTGGGTGTTAGCAGCTAGCAACGAGTGGTTGGCTGCTATGTGACCTCTGTTAAAATGCTGTTTGGGCTTGCAGCAATTGGTTCACAGCTGGTACACTCACTCTGTTAATTCTGTCCCTGCTCCAGCCCACAGAGGGCCAACATCCAGGCAAGCAGTGCTCTCAATAATTGGGCTGGGATCCTACATCCCCCACTCTGGGGCATTGAGTTGGTGTTTATGCTAATGGGTTGGCAATTAGCCTCAGGATGTAAACTGCGATGGAAATATAAAGAATTTGAAACATGAGCAAAAGGTGGGATGAAATTACTTTTTCTGGGTTAGCAGACCATTTGCATCTTATACAGTATAGATAGACTAAATCGTAAACAGATAATATAACACATCAAGTAAACAACTAAAACCAAGCTACAAAAATAATGGCAGAGGTGGTCAAAATAACAATGAAAAAGAGCTAGAAAGCCACTTTTTGCAAACAAAAATACTAAAATCTTACCAAATATGAGCTATTTTAAGCCACAAGTACCTCATGGGAATGTATATTCACAGGTGAAATCTCTTTGATATCTTAAGTGTTTATTCTAAACAGCAATGACATTAAATAGAGACTTTGCTTAAGTCTTCTCAAATGTTATTCCTAAAATTCACAACGTCTCAAACTCGCCAAGATCCAATAACATTTCTTATTAAATTATCTGAGCTTTGCTATTCCCTGTCCATTAATTACATTTTTTGCTGTACACACTACTTAATTTCTTACCCTGGTTGAAAGCCAAGATAACATATATGATTGGTGAATGGTTGATTTACTGAGCATTACTGAGGCAGAATTATTTTTTCCTTCACTAATTTTCAGGGACAGTTTATGGTTGCTGCATTTATTAAAATCATTTGGTCATTGCTCTTACCATATCACAGGGTTGTATAAGCAATGGCCAGTGGGATTCCTGATAATGAATATAAAAGAACAATTTGGATTCCCAAAAGTGCTCATAAAAATATCTTAAACTTTTTCTATGCAAACTACACCCCTTCTCTTTTGGCAAAACTAAAATAATCTGTCAATTTATTGTCAACCTGCATCTTTTTATTATTTTTCTCTGGTTTGAATAATAATTATTAGAATAAAATGTGTACAAAGCATGACTATGGGGTGAGTATTCTCTTAGCTGTATGTGTTTGAATGTGTCTCATTGTGTCACTCCCTGACAGGGCATCTCTAGAGACACAGGCTTCAGGCTTGCTGGCAGGGGAAGACTATTGACCAGCCAGCTGCGTTCTGGACAGAAGATGAGTGTGCCTCTTGACAAAGATAATTGGAAAGTGTTCATGCACTGTTGACATTTAAATATTTGTGAAGGGCCCATGTAATCTGCACAAGGCATTCACTCAGTGCCCTGCAATCAGATATGACATTTATATTTGTAACAGAACAAAAGTGAGCTTGGAATTACTAGTGTTTTCCTGCAATTATATCTGAATAATAATCGCTATTGATTATTGCCATAATTTTCCAAAATGTTGCATAATCAACATGAATCAGTATTGTTGACAGTGCCGGCTCATGGGGGAAACATTGCTGTAGTGACTTTAATTTGTGTATCATTGAAATGTTGCTGTGGTGAAATTCTCAGCTGTGTTCAGAGGAATCTGTCAAAGCCTCAACAATCTTTGGATATAATCACATGTCAGCATGGCACAAAAAGTGGCATCACAATATGTGTTGGATTGTTATAAATCTAAAAGTATAGATATATTATGCATTAAGATTTCATTTTACAGGAAGAACAGTTAAGATGTTCTACAAAAAATCTGCAAAGCACAAGAATAAAAAAATAAAAATCACAAGCATAACTGTAAAATACTGGTTGCTTGACTGTTTTGTGATGATGGCATAATGTATTTTAACCATACAAGTTAATCCTTGGATAAAGTAATGAAATCCTCTGAGATAAACATGGCACCAGGCAATTAAAGTTGCTTATAAGAGACTAATACGAGTGTGCATGACTGTTGATGTTATTTGCATAGGCCAGGATTTTTTTAAATGTTTTTTTCCTTTTAAATACACACATAAATCATGCAGGTGTAAGCTCTGTCTCTGTCTCTGATAGTTTCTAAAAAAGGTACATATAGAGTGAACCCAATGCACTTTTTAGCTGCTTGTTATTAGATGATGATAGCAACCATGCTTTTCTCAAAAACTCATACAAGTTGCCCAGACATGTTCCTTGTCATTTTAATGACTTATATTCTCTGCAATTTAGTCAAATGATGCTCTTTTTCTGGATGACTGTTAACAATACCATATCCTTCAACCCACTCATTAGGCCTTTTTCTTGTGTATCTTCCAGAGTTAAAAAAGACCTGCTGGCAACTGTTTGGGGGAAGTTTGAACATGACTGTAGCCTTCTGTATCTTCAGCTAGTACAGCTCACATGCATGTTGAGTATGGAGAGGTGTAAACTGACTCTGTAACTCTATGATAACTCTCTTATGCAGTACATTTTATACTCTGTAACTTCACACAAAACACAACTAAACAAATAATGCTTGTGTTGTAATTCTATTGCATTTTATTTCTATAGAAGGGTATCTTTTACAGGGGTGTACCTTTCCAGACTTTCAAATGTACAGTATGCTCTGGTCAAACTCAGACAATTTTTGTGTTCCTGTATAGCTCAACTGGAAGAGAATTGTGATGCAAAAAAAGTAATGGGTTCAGTTACAGAGGAATACATGTGCTGATACAATGTATAGCTTGAATGCACTGTAAGTTGCTTTGGAAATGTAAATGAGAACTGGAGTATGAAAAATAAAGGGCTAAAGTTTTCTCTTGCATTGAATGTCACCTGTATGTAATACATTTCCACCTTTAATATGGTGAGATTTTATTCTAGGATCTGATGTGCACATGGCAATGTACTACATAATAACAATGACTGAAAAGCAATGAACTCATTTGTTGTTGTTATTGTCTGTAATTAATGCTGTTTTCAACTTAAACTACTCATGCACTTCACCACTGACACAGTGATACATGCTCAGCTAACACTAATAATTACCAGCAAATACCTATGGGGTTAAAAAATAATACCATCTTCCCACAAGTGTTTTTTTTCCAGAATTTACTAGAAACACTGCCCACAAATAATGCTTCCTAAATACTGGAACACATGATTTTAAATAACATAGGGTTTGAGTTTCAGGCACAGAGCTGTCAGAGGGGAAATTTAAGTCCCATTCCTACTGCAACTTAACCACAATTTCAAACACTGTGATTACCATTCACACCTGAGGTTTCCTACAATTGCACAAAAAAAATTAGTGTATGCCATGAGTCAAACTCTTCCTAAAGCAGGTGTTTGGTGATGGTTATAACTTGCTCTGGAAGAGTTGTCGACAACTGTCTGTTGAAAGTACATAAATAAGCAATGCATATTGTTGTGGTGATTCTTAATCTAAACCTAGATTGCATGCATTGACTTGAATGTATATCAGACAACAGTATGTATTTCCAAATTTATAACAGTGATTGCTCTTGTTGTTTTGTGATTTATGGACAATCAATGTTAAATTCATTTATTCAGAGGCTGTAATCAATTGTGGAAATTAGAGGAATAAAAAAAATGCTCTGGTTGACTGATGCGAATGAAATTACAAAATGAAACTGCTCATTAATCAATATGGATTTTAGAATTTTATAGTTCACTGGAAAGATGTTTACAACAGAGGGCCTGAGTTATAAATGAGAATTTTCTTGGCTATTTTTGATTGTTCCATTGCAAACAACATAATACTACAGGAGAGTAATATTGCTGAAATTAACAATTATGGTTGATCAGACAACGTCTTTCTATCTGCAGTTTTTGGCCTTAATGCACTACAAGGTGAATTAGACTTTATGCCTAGAATCAGATCTTTGGATTCTCTGAGACTATAGGCTACATGGGCATTGTAGGTCTTACTGATTGTTTTTCAGCACAGATTTGACTGGATCAATTTTAGCTGTGCCACAGAACAGCTTTTGGTAAGCTGAATGTGTGTGCTTATGAGGGGGTCTGCAGCAAACACATCAGGGGGTTAGACAGAGAGGACGCTGCCAATCTCAGAGAGGACTGACAGCAAGAGACGTGACATCTGGAGGTCAGAAGGAGTGAAAAAGCCATCCACATTTGTGAATACTTGAGCAGGAATGAGGCTCTGTGGGAATGGCCCATTACAGAGTGCATGCACCCAGAGGATAATCAGATACAGGCCAAATTACCCACAGCTTGAAGCCAATCCTGCATTTCCTTGGTGGGTGAGAGGAATGGAAAGACCTTTCTTGGTTTGTGGGTGTGTGCAGGTGACTGCAATTGTGATTCCATACAGAGCATTGCTCCGGACTTTGACCCTGACTCACTAGGTAAGTATGATGGTTTATGGGCCATTGGACTGCACTTAATTCTACACACAACAGACACCTATTACCGTCATGACCGCTGAAAGATTTCATTGCTTAACCCTTCTAACTTTATTGTGTCAATCTTCACATTTCTTGCTTGCAAGAAAAAAGAAGCGTTTCTCAAAACACTGAAATTCACAAACACCAGAGACCTTTAAAAAATAAATAATTACCCTTTGTGTGTGGTATAGCTGCCTAGGAGCTTTTGCAAATTTCAAACCTCTAGTGAAAAAAATCAAATGGTTTTTAATAAAATAATTTTTGAACACCAAACTCTCAAAACTGGCCTAAACTACTCTTGATGAGGCCACACTTTTTTGACCTTTGACTTAAGACCATTAATTGATCAATGTTTAAACGTATAGTTTTGTTATTACTTACTAAAATAAAAAAGTAGCTATGCAATACAGCAACTTCAGTTTGAACTCCTGGGCTGCATCATCTTGTCAGTGCTGATGGGTGGAGTTATTGTTTAGGGGAAAGAGTAAATCTGTCCATTCGCTTTGATTCATGAAGGCCTGTAAACATTGTGATAGGTGTATGATTATAGGGGCAAGGTGTTGAACACACAGTTATTCACCACAGCGGAGACCCTGGAACCTCACCCTGCCAAAGTTGTGAAGCTGTCTGTACTTGCTTCTTGTAGTAACAAAGTCCCTGTATTTTCCTTCCTTCCTCCATTATTTTTTTCCTTCACTTTTTTCTTTGTCTTTTCTTTTTCTGTTTTCCAAAACCCAGTAAAGAGAGCAATGACACATACCTGTGTTGTAAGATGATATATAGTAAGGGGATAAAAGATGCTTTGACATGTTTAACAAGCTCTGTAATTATAACCGTGAATTGTTATTTACACCATCAGCTGACTGTGTTTTAATCCAGAGCCTGTCCTACAATCTGACAGGAATTTACAAGATAAAGTTACAAGAAGAAAACGTACCCTGAAGTGTACGTGTGGGTTTGAGTGCTGCATAAATGGGTGGGTGTTCCAGCCCTCAGAAATCTGTGGCCGAACCCATTGACACCACAAAACAAAGCTGCATAATCATTGTGCAAATAGAAAGAGAACATTATTGCCTATTATAACAAAACAATTACATGCAACAAAATGCAGACCTTTCCCAATGTATGTCACAATTCATGATTGTGTACTGTGTAGGCTATTCAAACCTTTGTGGCATTGGTATGGTCTTGGTTTTGTGCAGGAAATAAGTTTGCGTATATTGTGTCATTGCTCTGCTTTTAAAAATATAGCCAATATGGACAAATGTGACAGCTGCTAACCACCATCATATATAGGAAACTGGCCACATAGAGAGGCCTAAGATTGAAAATCAATATAAAGTTTATTGTTATTTAAGTAAGACAAATGCTGTTTCCAGGGAGTTGACTTTGTCCTTTTGTTAAAATTTTAGTTGGAATACACATTGAACATATGCTTTTGTTTAGCTAAGAGAGTAAACTAAAACCTACCTAATTGATAATACATATTAAGTAAATTGTCAATTTTAACACAATTGTGCAAGGAGGAGATGAAATGTGGCCATTTGTATGATTGCATACTCCTGTACACACAAAGGGATGCTCGTACTAATTTTTATTTCCTTATACAAACATTCACAAAACTAATTTGATTGTTTTTCAGTTCTTAACAATTTGAGTTCAACTGGTGAATTATGACAAATTTTCCCTGATATTTCTGTATTTTACTGATACAGAATTAGAATCACAAAAATTCTACTGCACTGTAGACAATTTCTTTTCAAAAAATATGCACATTAAAATTAAAATTTATTAAAAACTATGCCAACAGCACAAATATCTTTAAATTAATTACTTTCATCATTCAAACCATCCATCCATTATCCTCTGCAGGCCTGGAGCCTGTTTCTTTTGTTTCTTCCTTAAATTCAAAATCAAATCAAATTTATGAATGGAAGTGGAATTTATTAGACACTTCAATTTTGAAAAACACACAACCCTGATTCACTCACATATACAAATACAGACTTAGATTCACAGAAACATACACATATGGAAATGAATATGGGCACAGACACACAAACACACAAATTATCTTTCTTTCTCCCTGAAACATGTCTTGTGTAAATATTTATCAGTGATTTGTGGGAGCAGAGGAAAGAGTACACTCCTCATTTTAATCTCAAACACCCAACAACACCTTCTCTTGTTTCTCTGAGATGCACTGAATTATTGTTTCCTTACGATTCATTTCACGCTCTATCTAGCAAAAACATGCAGCACTTCTGTTCAACACTTACCCTTTGAAAATACTAATGGATGGAGATAAATTAAGAAAAGCCTCAATCTCTCACCCTTTTTAACTGTCTCGTTTCTCCTTACATGTGCATACAGCCAAGGGACAGATGTTGCTGCTTGTAGCACTAAATACCTAAACATCAGGGAACAGATGACGTTGAAAGACATTTAGTTTTCAGGGTATGCTTATTCTCAGAAAATCCTTTGCTACACATAACATAACCAAATTATGGTGAATCAGCTGCTATTAATTCTGTAGGGTGTTGCAGAATTAATAGTTGTATGTATAGCCTAACATAGCTCTGTTCCAAACCTAGTGAGATGCCTTGCTTACTGTCTACATTGGAAGACTATTTACTCATGTTATTAAGTCATCTAATGCCCTAGTGTTATTGCATAAGTTATTAAGGTATCCAAAGAGACACTATTGGTGAGGTTGTCGTTGGTTTTTCATTGTTGCTTGGCAAGGTTTTCCTTGATTGTCTATTTTCCCATCATGTAGCCATAATAGCATTTTAGTGATTTTGCTATGGTCAATAGTAATAATTCTCTAAGTCTCCTCCATCCTGTAACCTGCGATCACTGATACATCCATTACAGTTACTTTCTCTTTGCGTTCTACTATAAGGTCTGCTTTAATAAATGATTTAGATGTAGTAATAATTGGCTCCACTCTGGTCCTGGAAACATTCTTTCTCAGTAAAATGTCAAGCCTCCTCATAACTTTTTTGTTATGAGGAAAAGATATACACCTTGTATCATCTTCAGATCTGAAGAATGTAGCTCTTCTGTGGTCTGCACACCCTTTGACATGTGTTTGGATGTAGGTATAATCCTACCTTTGACGTCACTGGTGCTTTCCACAGTAATAGTATCAATACACAGTACCATCACAGTCATCACTGGCATGCCGTGCACTGGCATCCAGACACCCAGCTTTCCTCAGGAAGGTATTTTGGAAAGGCAAGAATATAAACTTCCCAGTGGTACCTCTTCTCCCTCTTCTAGAATTCCAGCTGGTCTGTTGAGTAAACCAACCTAATCCAACTTTTCTCACTAGTGAACTATCACGTGGAATCCACCCCAGCTTTTGCAAACTTTTCTGCAGGGATTCCACTCACCGTCCTTTGAAAAGTGAAGATAGGTCTCTTCCTGTTTCCACATTTTTGTCACTTGCTCCAGTAAGTTCACCTCCTTCTCCCCGGACCATACCTTTGTGGGCTTCTGTGATAAGCAGAGCAGCTGAAAGGGTAGTCTTCTCATTTAACTCACACAGTTTATGAGTTGGTGACTTATCAGAGAGCATGACTTCTGTCTGTCTGTTAACTGAGAGGGCAGATGGCAGCCTTTCCTAGTTTGTGGCTATGGTTGAGGTATATTGTCTTTTGTACAACTGCCATCAGCAGTAATCCAAAAGGACTAATTATTCCAGCCTAGGTGGGGGTTGACAATATTGATGTTAACTTGCTATTGACAGTAGATAGGTCTATTTTCTTGGGGTCCGTGTAGCTGAAAGTTTGTTTTCATTATGTCAATGGTATTCAACATAGCAGTTTAAAACATTTTGTAATTTTTTGTACCATTTTGCTTTTGTCATCTTATCTCCCCAGAAGCCTCTTGCATAGCGTAGAATCCTCTTCCATTGTCCACTTTTTTTTTGTTTAGGATCAGTGTAACCCTCTCCTCATTTACCAGTGCCAACAATGCCAATAACTCCTCAGAAAGGGGAAAGTCTGGCCACAGTCTTTGCACACAGTCACCCAGTTCACAGTTCTTCTTTGTTGGGAGAAATTATCGACTATGGGAAACCATGCCAGCTCCCCCAACAGCCTCACCTGTTCTTGTTCTTTATACTTTGTTCTGTAACCAGCAGACCTTAGATCTCCACCAGGAGGACATCACAGTGTGGTTGGCCCAGCCAGGTGTGGCACAGTCTTTAGTTTAGACAGAGTGGAAAGAGGGTTGATTTGTTTTCTTTCTCCTGCAAATGGAACACTCATCCAATCCAGTGGTTGGCATAAGGGGTTCCCGGGCCGGTGTAACTATGACTTTTATAATGATGCATAATTACCCCTGAAGTATGCCACCTCATTAGTAAAACATTAATAGCACAAATAGAGCTCTTTAAACCAAGTGGATGGAAGACTCAACTCAACAACTAATTGCAACAGAGTTTAATATTTGTATGTTGCTAACATCATACAAATATTAATTGCGTAGTTTAGAGAAAGGACAGGAAATTGTTAAAGAATGAAATGAGAAAATGCCACAAGGCAAATTCTAACACATTTTTTTTTAACTCTGTTATAATGTTCACATACTGTAAACACTTGAAAGGTTAAATAAAGCCTTTAGAGTTAGAAAGGGTCTATAGGTTTTTGGTGAGTGCTGATGTCTTGTTTGTGTGTTGGTCTATAAAATGGGAATTTAAAATGCCCATTACTCTAGAGCATTACTGTGGTGGTCTTGGTTCCCTCCAATAATGAACTTTAATGACTATTGCTGCTTCATGGTGAATCTGAGCTTAATATTATCTTGTTTTTACAGCACTGCTGATGAAGCCAGACTAGCACTCTGTCTTTTTTATATGCTCATTTTTCTTTTAAACACTTTGTTGTTGGTGTACTATCTTCCATGCTCTTTCACACACCCCCACCATTTATATATGGATATATGTTTAGGTGAAGAATCATGAAACCTTTACTAACTGTTATGTGTGATCATTTGTAAACAGACCTTTTTTTTAAATATACTGAATTTGTAATAAGTTCTTCTGTACTTGATTGTTTGTTCTTATTTAATTTCTGTTTAATATTTAAGGTAACATATTTTTCATCATCTGTACGGTGTGTCTGGATCTCTTATTTCAGAATGAAATAAATAGAGAGTGAAGTGTGGTTTGGGTTTTAATTGTGCTTTACAGACATCTACTGTCTCAAGCAAAGCAAATGTTCATGCACGCATCTTTTTGTACCTGGAATGAGATATGCAAACAGTGCTCGGCCCTGCAGAATAAAACACAACAGTCATAGAGGTGTGCAAACACACAAAAAATCATATATCATCTCAACTGGGATCACTGAAGTGTGAGAGCATTTAATTATTACAAATAGGAAGGCTAAAATAACAGAATAAATGTGCATGCAATTGTGTGTGTGTCAGGGCATAGCAATTTCACATGGCAAACAAAAACACACCTGCCACTCAGAATGAGTGATTACCTTTCCCCACATGGAAGGAAAAGTCAATTCTATACTTTTGCCCCTCCTCCAGGCACACACACACAGACCTGCACTCACTTTGTCTCACTCACATACATGTATATACTGTATATTTATTATGGCCCACAAAGTTCATGATTCTGTTGGGTGCTTCAAATCTGTAATCATTACAACAACACCAGTAGATCATTTTTATATTTGTTTGCTTTTCCTGCAATACCTTTCTATAGCCCTTACAGTAAAGCACATAGGTCTTAGTTCCCTTGAGGGCTGCTTGTGACACAGATTGTTTCAGTAAATGGTATATATAGGCCACTTTAGTTGTACAGGGCTGCCTGTATTTATCATACTGTGTCTTCTGACAATTAATTCAGTGTTCCAACGGCAGTCGGCTTAAGTGCTGAAGTCTGTTGTTTGGTTTACAAAACTGCTACAAAACTGTGAATTTAAAGTATATAGTATGATGTTTACAGGAAACAGATTACATTTGCATTTCCTTAAAGAAATACCAGTGCTTGCTAAGCAGAGTTTTGAACACTTTTGTAAACTGGAGTATAGTGTTTACCTTGCCTAAACTAACTAAATGTCATCTCATTTTTGTTAGCTGTGCATGAGAATCAATACATTTCTTTGTGTTTTCAGCATAAATGTTGCTACAGACATGCAATTGTTCTATGGTGCCATCACTGTCAATTACATTTCAATGGCCAACATTGTAAATGAATGTAAGCATTGTAATAATAAAGCCATAAGAATCATTCAATATTCTTAGCAATACATTGTAGTGTTGCAGTATATTGTTTCCTCTTTTAAACATTTCTAAATTATTGGAAATCTAGCTCAACCCTCTCGAGTATTGTATGTTGATGGTAAAAATCATGGATAAGGTACAGCAGCTGTAGAAATGTATCATATGGGTTGTATTTCAGCATAATTCTTTGCTATGTGGATTGAAAGCAATCTGGCCTCATGAATGTTTAAAAATGAAGAGCTGATGAGGCTTTATTTGCTTCCTTGGGTGTAACATTATTAGTTCTTCTCAGTGTGTTGTCTAAGATGCAGCCACAGTATGAGGGTGTCTATGTAATCAAAGCGCTGTTTGTTTTTACTGGTGGTGTTCTGGAGAGGGGTCTTTCTTCACTGAGTGGAGACCCTCTCTGGGATGGATAATCTGGCCCTGGGCGTGATTCCAAGGGAGCTCCAAATAATGACTGCTATGACTCCATGACCCCTTATGATTTATGCAGTACTTCACAGATAACCACTAAGACCCCCCTCCTCCCACAAACACACATATACACATTTCCATTCACTCCGACCCCTACAGTCCCTAAAGGTCTCAAAGCTCTAGTGAGATGTCTGTCTCGAGGATCAGCCCTACATATGCAGAAATTTTCCCCCAGCACACGCCCGCTTAGGCTTCAGCGTGCTTTGGGTCAGAGGTCATGTTGGAGCTGTCAGTAAGTGCTGTGTGTCAGGACTAACAGTGGTCTGTAGGGAATGCGATTCTCTCAACCTGTTCTGGATTTGAGGTATGAAAGAAAAAGGTGAGGAACACCAACAGGGGCCTCCAGATTGTATGTATATATATATGCTTCTGTGCAGACATGGTAGCTCTTTTCATAATCTCTGCCCCAGACAGCACACCCCAGACCATCCACAGTTTGTTTAATTACACAAATATTGCACACACAATCTGAAAGCATTTTCTTGATCTGGAAAGCTCTATTTTGATTGACTAGGTTTATACAGCTTTTGGGAATAAGGGCATACATTCTTTTTTTATTTCTTTTCTTCATATCAGTGTGTGTGAAAACAAAGTTGTGCTTAGGACAAACAAAAACAAAGGATCTGACAATAGTGTTACAACAAAAGCCTTCAATGATAAGATCATTGCTGTATTTTGAAGTTTGTCATGTTAGTGGCATCTAACCTTTGAAAGATATACACACCGCAAAGTGTATAGATATTTAATATCAAGATATCTAAATAAGATCAATGGACAAACCTGTATATTCTGCTTTAAAATGAGTTTTATTTGTAAAATAGTCTGTGCTTACAACTTTTGAATGGGCAGAAATGCATTCTTATATTTTCTAGCTGTAAAAAATAAATACTATGGTAGAGTAGTCATTAGCCAAATTGAGATTTAATATCTTTTAACATCATAAGCATAATTGTGTTATTTACTGTTTCTTAGAGCCTGTTAGTGTAGGTGTAAAACTTGAAAAATAAAATGATGTCAATTTACAACAGCTTAAATGTAGCCTACATTTTCCCTTATATACAATCATATATATTTTAACCTAGGATCTTAACATAAAAAAGTGATGTAATGCTCCACCTAGCCATATACTACAGGTCTGGGTGCTTCTGTTGCCATTGCACATCCATCTGTTTGAGTGAGTATATCAGCCATCCCCTGAACAACCAAAAGCTTTATGAGGCCATGAATTGGGTTGGTTTTAATTGGCCCTCTGTGTAGAAGAAGCAGCCTGGAGCTACAATGAGCTTATCAGCTCCTGCCCTCCATCAATAATGCATGTGTCTGGCATTAATGCCCTATGTTCTGCCTGTTAGGAAGAAACAACAGTGGACTTCTTGAGGACTGATTCACTCAGGGAGGCAGAAGGATAGTTCAGTTCCACACTGCAGTGTAATACAGATGAATGAAGGGGCAGTCGTACTGCCTTTCCCATCTCTTAAGCCCTCAGGCCATCCCCAATGGATCTCTAGTGCTCTGACTTCAACAGTTGCCTGACATGAGAACTAAAAACGCTAATATTACTCACATTATTCTGAGTGAAACACTTTTTTGCATGTATTAAGTACTATGTACTTACATAATTGCAATTTTATTTAATTCTCAAAAGTAAGTCAAAAATTAGACAATATACAATTGTTCTATTGAAGTTGTTTGCATTTACTTTAAATTTAAACTTTAAATTTAAGTAATTAGCATTATGGCATGGTCTCCATTTTCATAAAGCACACAAAAATTATATTAATATATATATTTTTCCTGAAATCTTATTTGACTAATTTTATTATTCCCCACTATTCTATTGCTGTAAGCAGTATATATTATATATTGTATACAGTACAATATATATTATAATTAGTGGGGGTCAATTTAGCTTATTAATTTGGTGACATTAATAACATTAACAATGCCATTATAATACACTTTAATAGAGGGTAAAGTGTAAGCATTTTCTTTATGTACTGCTAATTACTCTTAAATTTGAAATTTGAGGTAAAGTTACAGTAATTTAGGAAGCTCATTTTATCATCTTAAATGTGGCACATTACTCAAATGTAACAGAATGTGTGCACACTTGTTCTTCAAAGGCATGACAGTCTCACAGAAACCTGATGCATAACAGGAGGGGGATGCAAGAAATAGATTAGTTATGGTAATGACCTGTGCTCAAGCAGAACACAGCCTGAGGGAAGAGGGGGGATCAAAGCCCTGCTTTTCTCTCTGGACCCTCTGTGACCCACCCCCCTCATCCCTTTCTTCCTTACCAGGAAGACCCCTCAGCTAAGAAGCACCTGCCACAAAAGGTACTTCTAGATAAATTCACAATGCTAAAGCAGCTATAGCAGAATTTGTTTGTGAGAGATCAGTGTCAAAAGAACAGATAGTGGTGCACTGATGGCTACCTTTTGTTATTTAGCTTCAGTTTTTTAAGGATGGAATAGGATAGAGGTCAGAAATAGGACAGACCCAAATATAGACCCAAATTTTTGGCATTACTTGAGAAAAGCAAGGCTGGTTTATTGAGCAAACATGCCTTATAAGTATATAAATTGCAAACGTTCTTTGTGAACCACCAATATGTTTTAAGCATTTTGTTTTTTCCTGTCAGAGTTATGGCTTAGCAGCTGGTGTGTGCTAAAACATGTTGAGCTGTGCTGACAATGTGACAAGGACAAGACTTGAGTCCAGCACATCACATCGAGCTGTAGGTAAGCTGTAATAGCATAGTAGATGCAGTAGGCCATTTTTTATCTCTATGATTGGAAACACTCAATGAATATGAATATTAATAGAAATAAGTACAGTAAAAGACAATATTTTCAGGCTGTATTACAAAAATATTGCAATATTACAACAATATTACAAAAGTTTTCTAACAACTTTGTTTTACAACTTAGTTTTGACACTGATGGAATATATTTACTACAAATTCGTTGAAGTTGTAGTGCATATAATACATATCAGAAATATTTATTCAGTTTTCAATATCAGAAACAAAAATAGAACACAAATCTAAAACAGTTTGCTACAATGAAGATTTTCAGCAATCTGCACACTCATAACTGTGTGTGTGTATGCACTGCATATGTGCTGGGGATTTCCCTTTCAAGAAGTCATAATGTCATATTTATCTAGCATATAATTACTCAGTGAATGGAACGTTCATGATCTGTCTTGTATCTGAAAGCAAAAGAAAATATTGACTGTATTGACAGAGCGAAAATCAAATGTCTTTCTTTTGAAAAATGATTTATGTAGCATAATTCCTTAAAGCAGATTTGTTTTGTTGATAGCAACAATGCAACATAGCAATACAGGCACAACCAGTGGCATGACTTGGGGATAGGACTGCCTGTTTGTCTGACCAATGGAGATGGTGATTAAAACCTATTCAAAATCATTATTTAAATCATTATTTTTTGTAATTACTGAAATTGCACACAGCAACTCTAAGCTCACAACAACTCCTTCAGCTGGATAGTGATAAGAAAATGATGGCACTTCCAAAACAAAGGGGAATGTGTTTTGTGTCATGATAACATAGCACAAACATAATGTCACACACTGTAGAGTTTGCAGTTGATTGTGAGATAGGACAACACACTGCTGTGGCTTAGAAAATGAGAGAACAATTACAGTACTGTAGTTTAGGCAATCAGTGTATTCATTAGGAAAAGGCATGGGCTTTTTGACATTTTAAAGGATAAATATGCATAACAGGAAAGTTGTGGGAGAGGATGAAACAGGATCAAGAATTTACACTATTGATTTTGTATGATTTTAAATCTTTGTGGTAGAATCGCAGCTTGAACACATAAGTAGCACATGATGTAACCTCTCCAACAAGCAAAATATTCATTACACGCATTTGTGCTCATTGCAGTGTCTATGTTTGGTGTTTGTGTGTGCGTATAACGTGTGAAATGGATGAAGAGATTTATGTTATGTGGGCCTCTGTGACAAGTCATTTATCCTGCAGTTATTTGGCAGTGTCCTTGTGCCTGTGTGAATACACAAACCAGAAGCTTCGTCAGCAAAGTCTAATGGAGATTTGTCATATACTGCTCCAGGAAAGCCTGCTCTGTCCTGCAGAGGTTAGCTTCATTCAAATCAAACTCACCTGAATCAGCTAATTAATGTTTTCAGGTTTACTTGAAACTCACAGACAAGTGTGTTTGTTTATATTTAGAGTTAACCATATTTAATGGTCATCCCTCAGACTACTGGGTGTCTATATACTTTGATGCATGGCGTACTCATTAACAAATAATCAGGAGAGGAACCAGCAGATCAACTGCAAACCTAGAGCAACATTTCTGATGAATCTTATGTGAAAGTAATATAAAAAAGTGTGCAATAGGAATTAGACTTGAGAGCTTTAGTGGAATGGAAGTTTTTCCATAGATAATCAATAAAATTTGATCTGGTCCTCATACATAACTATCTTATGGCTTTAGAAGTCTTCATGGCACAGCAAACTATTTTATGTTTGTAATATTTTAATAAAACTATGTAATATTTTAATTTGGTGAACTATATTTTCATCTCATTTTACAGTAAAAAAATAAAATACTAAATAACATTATAATAAATGATCTCATATGACAATCTCATATGAGGATTACAGTAGGATTGCTCAAGGTTTTACAAAAGCCCCTAACATTAGCATGAATTGTAACATGTTTAGTCTGGCCCATTGTTTAAACATACTAGCATCAGATAAGAGAGGGCTCTGCACGTACTGACAATCCCTCATGATTTATGAAAACCTGCTGAGATGATCCTGTCTGAGCCACAGAGCCATGTGAATGTTTTCCAATGTGTAAGCGTGCAAAACTGAATGTCTTTTTCCTTGAGGTTTGGTAGGGATTTTTTAACAGTCAGGCTGATAATCCATCAACCTGACTTCTCACTAACACACGCATGTATCAGAATAAGTTAGTCTGATGATAAAGTGGCAATAATCAAAGCCAATGTACATGTATATATGTTTATGTAACCCAGTGATTCAATCAATCACTAGCAACAACTGGGGCTTTGTTAACCTCACTTTTCTCCAGATGTCTACGCTACTGAACTTGCATAACACCTACTGTGGCAGCTTCTGTTTAGATTTATTTGAGTCTTCCATGTTTGCACATAATTCTACCATACAGACACGATAAGACAATATAAGTTGCCGTTCTTGTGGGACTGAGCAGTAAACAACTCGCAGAGACAAAGCCAGGAAATAAAAGCTGCCTTGGTAGGCTAATTAGTCGCTGCCTTGAGCTGGCAGTGCAAATTCATTTCATTGTGTCATTCACAACAAGCTGTCGGTGCTCATCTGAAGCCCAATGTTTCATAGCCAATTTGCGGCGCGCTCACCTTGTTCGACAACTTTGGCCAGTAAATCTTCCCTCACAACTATATTCATTGGTGATGAGAATGAGAAGTGGAAGGAGATATAATGAAGCCCACGCTTTGCTGTAGTTTAGAGCTCCTTAGAGGAGTAATGCGCACGCAGGTGATACACCCTTCCAGTAAAGGCATGAATTTTAAATGCTGCGCTGTAAATTTTGTCATCCTGTTATGTCTCTTTTCCAACTCATTTATAAGTTGTCAATGCTTTAAAGCAAGTCCCCTGAAGTACATTTTCAGAATTTCTGCCAATTTAGTGGCCATGCATGACCAAATGAATTCTGGGCCTCTTAGTATGCAGTATGTACATGTTTACAAGACTTACTGTTTACTGTTTGCAGTACATAAGTTTCTGTATGTATGGAATACCCAGAAGACCTACTACATTCTTCAAAATGTGCAGTATAGAACAGGGTCTGTGGGATATTTTATTCCATGATGAAATGCATTCTACTTTCTATTTCCAGCATATTATATAAACCATAAACATGTGATCGGATCAACCAGAAGTGTCAACACTATTAACATTGTACTAACAACTACATTTTTCAGTACTAAAACAGCAGCTCTAACACAGTCTAATGGCAATTCATAACTATTTTAGATTTTATCAAATTGTTTGCTAATTTGAATGAATTCATACAATTTCATTCGTGCGATTTCGTATGATTTGCTTTCGCTCCAGTGACAGTTAGGGGTGGGGTTAGGACAGTTTAGGGGAGGGGTTAGGGGGTGGACCTTCATGCTTTTATTAAATAAGCATAAGATTTTGTACAATTCACTTCTTACAAACTGACATGAAATTGTGTTTTATGTGAGATCAAGTTGGTAGCTGTTTCCAATACAGAAAAACTCAAAAGCTCAAAACTAACAAATAAATGTCTTTTGAAGTGAAAAGATAGCTGTTTAAGATAAAGAGCTGAAACATATTTAGTGAAAGTTTAAGCTGAAATCACATCCTGTATATAGCCCAAATCAAACAGCAGCACAATTTGTGTGTTTGCATAGAGCTGTGATGAGAGTTTCTGGCCTAAGGCATCACCTCTGCCACAATGTCTTACTACCACCCTTTTCATATTTGTCTGCAGAAATGTTAGAATAAAGATTAGGAAGATGAGTCAAACACATGTCATGGTTTTCAGTTGGAAATTTCAGTTTCAGTTTGGACTGAATCATTTTAATATGACTCAATCCAAACATCCTGTAGTCTAGCCTGTTTAGATATTCAAATGCACGTTTCCCTACTCTTTTAAAATAAGTTAAGATCCTTCTATTTTTTTTAAATTAAGATGCAAAGGTACACCATTCAGAACCTTCATGTTTTTGACAACACATCCAAGAACACAACATACGACTGGCCACATATAAAATCCACAACTATTTAGTATTCAGCATTTATTCAAACTTTATTCATTTCACAATAGTTTAGACAATCATAAAACACTTAATTTACACAATGAGGTTTTAAAGGTGCAGTCAAATGGTCAAAAAGATGGTAGGAAAATATCATGGTCATAGTCATGACATTGCAGATGTTTTTGGTGCAAGGAACCTTGACTAACATTATAAGTCAACATCAGACCAGGGAAAAAAAATCAAAAATGGATTTTATATTGTAGCTACATAACATACCAGGATGCAGATCTCATAAACTACAGTGCTGGCACAATATTCTTCATCCTTTGCATAATGGAGCATTAAAAGGCATGTCCTTCCATAAGCTGACACATTTAAAACAACTATTCATCTTCTTCCTTGTCCTTTGCCCTTGAAGGAATGCATTCATCACATATGGGAAGGGCTTTAAGACCACACACACACATAGGTCAATATGCATGATGCTTGTTGTATAAAACAAGGTTATACATGCTTAAGCCTGCTGTATGTAATTCATGAATAATTTGCTTACAAGCTCACATAGAAAGCAAATAAGGTGTGTTGAGCAGAGGTGTGACTAGAATGACATCACATTAGGGGCTTAGCCTAGATACACAACCCAAAATCCAATGCATGCACTGAGGAATCTTTTTGCACCAAAATAAATACATATTTTATTAATTCAGTAATTCAGTGCACTTCAGTTTGTGGATATATATATATATATTTGTTTGTTTACTCTGAAAGGCTGGTCACATGCTGTTTAATAGCTAAATTTAGCTACAATTACATCATAAAATTTGTAATACTTTATTTCACAGTGTCTTTGTAACATGTTACATTTACTTACTATAGTACTTACTGCAAATTATGCATCATTAACTCAAACCCTAATCCAAACCCAATAACAAGTATGTTGTTAATTAATATTGCTCAGCACCATAACAAGGACTCCTTAAAATAAAGTGTAACATAAAACTGTATAGGTCTTTTGTGGTGTTTGGTGAAAAGATACAGTGGGTTCCATTATAGATAACCTGCATATCTCTCCTATGGTCTACTGCCACTAAAATAACCGCATCGACAACTCTGTTCACTATAATACGATGACTCAACTACAGTGTTCGAGAATCAGGACTAAAGAAAAGCCTGCAAGCCCAGAGCTATCTACACTCCTGATGTGAAGCAGAAAGGAGGAGGCATAGTATGAATCTGTGATAAGACACACATCCATTAACACACACCTCTCAGACAGCAGAACATTTGTCTCTGCATGTAGAGGCCTCTTGTAGAGCGTAATTGCCATATCATCAGTCAAAATCACAGTAGCACTTTCTAATATCCAGGAATTAATGTGTCTCCCTGAAAATTCAAAACGCAACAGTTTCTCAAGCAGGGACTTGAATTTTGCAGCTGGTGAAGTTAAAGGTTGTCATATGTGTCTGTTGAGCTTTTGTTGTATGTAAGAATGTGATTAATTGTAACTCTGTGTTTGAAAAGACTGAAATATTTTGTTTAAAATGTTCTAGCTTGCTTATAGAAATACATCAAATATAGGTGTTTGCAGAGCAGTCAGGTGGAATACAGGCATATATGAATTATGGCCACAGGCAAAGACTTACATCAAGTATTTTATTGAGGCTTTTCTTTTGTATATGGAAGAGGGCTAGAAAGCTGAAAACCCATGACCCAAAGAGCACCATTAATCCAGGCCGTCCTTCTTGACTCACAATTGAGGCTCTGGGTAATAAGTCTTGACTGTGTTCGACTGTAAATAAATTACAGCTCATGAAGGAGATTTTGCAAGAGCCTCAGTCTTTCTTGTAGATTCAAGGAGTCTGGGACGTCCTTTGGGTTTTACAAATATTTCTAGGCATTATTGATCTAGAAGTGCTGGGTCTTTGGTTCAGACAAACAGTGGGTATCCCACTTTTGATGTTTGGTCTCGCTCCCATCTGGGAGAAATGTTGCTACGTGAGGACGAATGTGTGCATTTCATGAGCCGTCTGTGGAGATTTCAGAAGGAATGGATATGTAGAGAAACAATGCTTCTGTGTGACTAAGTTTGGAATGTTATGTTGTCGAATCTGTCTTCACATTAAAATAACATGCGAATTCACAAGTAAAAATAAAATTTTTGTATCAGTCACATGCTGTTTTGTATCAGACAAGCGGTGTTACTGTTTGAAGGAGATGGTCTGATCAAACACTCAAGAGATAGCTTGTATTTGTGTCAGCTCAAATATGTCTCTGCCCAGTTGATGGACATACAGATAAGAAACTGCATGTCACCTTTTGACACATTCTATGTTATTTTGAGGTCTGTTGCATCCTGGGAAATAGTCTCTTCAAAAAGCATCCAAGGGCAGAGTTTCTGAGACAAAAATAGGATTTTGTCCTTGCTCTTTTGAAAGAAAGAAATGCTAGATTATAGACTGTGTTTAGATATGTGTATAGACATTCTAACATTCTAACACAAAGCTTCCTCGCACAAAGATTATTTACTGTATTGAAACAGTGCTGAATGGGTCATTCATATATATCATGGCTGTGACATCATTAACATTTGTTATGACCATGTAAGAATAATAAGAAAAAAGATATTCTAGTAAAAGCAGTGTTTAAGTAAAACGTTAATAATTACTTTACTCTTAATAGTAAGAATAAAGACGTATCCACTGAAAATACTACTTAACAGTAACAGATAGATATACAGAAAAACAGTAGTATATAACGAACAGTTGTGTTTTTTGTAGCAAATGCATAGTATGTTTATGGTTTTATATGGGATATACACCTATAAGTAAGCATTGTCATTTCACATGCAAACAGATTAGCCAATCATAAATTAGGTTGTTTACATATAAACCTCTTAAAACTTCAGCAGCATAATTAACCTGTTTATTATAGAGATAGTGGAAATTGTAACTGTTTGGGTGCAAGAAACTTAAGCTAATAAATGAAAAGCTACCCAAGTACAGGATAAACCCATTTAGATGTAGCCTTTTTCCTTGGTTGTAGCGTCTATAAAAGTGGTCAGTAGTTTAAAATAAAGCTGAATTTATGAAATACCATTTTCTCACTGAATAGCTTCAATATAGGGAACATGCCATTATGTTCAAATTACCCCATTATACAACATTACTGTGATATTGTGAGGTGCAATTACAGATAAATTATTGTCCAAATTGACTTCATAATAGATCTCCTCTAACCTGGTTCAGACAGTTGCCCAGGTAATTTCAGTCTTGACCAGTGCTCAAACCAACCACAGGCCCTGCAAGTCAATGTAGTCCATTTCCATTCCATCCCACTTGGGCGTATGCCTGACTTTCTTGTAATGGTCACAACTAAGAACACAATGACTTGAGTTTGAGCTTTTTATGGAGGCAAGAAACATTCCATATTGCATGAATGTGTCTTCCTGTTGAAATGTAGGGGTAATAACTTAAATGTAATATAAAGCTTATGTCTCTTTCTGACAGGAAATCTTGCTCCTCTGCTGTGCTCCCAGCTGTATGCGGCATTAAAGGTAAAATACGGATCCCTGGAAAGCCATTTGGCACCTAATTGAGCATTCCTATTACTTTAAACTCCCAACAGACAGGGGGATGTTCACTATGTGTGTGTTAGAGTGTGAATGAAATGGAACAGAGAGAGATACTCCTATAGCTAATGGTCCTATGTTCAGATTTCATTTTATATTGTACACGGAAAGAGTGTATCACTTTTCAATCTATTGTTACACAGAGCAAGAGTAAAAGCTAGTAATTGCCCCGATCATCATTCACTTGATAAAGCCAAGCTGCCAGATAAACCTGCAGCCCCATTTTCTTTTTTGATAAAGGGGCTAAATTTCATATAAGCATAAAATAAAACTGTGACGGTTAGTTCTAAATAACTTCATAGATTTTCATGTCATGATCTCTGTATTTCACAAGTAAGCATTTTCTCCCTCTTTAATATATGCACTGCCACATCATCGGCTTTTGATGAAATAATACACCACAAAGATCATAGTGGTAACCACTGTATATACATTCAGTTGTGTATGGTGATGGATTGGGCATGTAGTTCAGGTCAAAAGGTGATGTGGGTTTATTTAACTCAGTTCTACAGAGCTCTGCATGATAAGACATTAGTATGCACTGTGCTGTCTCGGGTCCACAAGACACATCTGCAGCATTTTGCAGGCCTTGTTTCAGATTAAGTGAAGCTGCGAATACCAATTTACCATTGAATTGCTTGTCATGAATTCAAAACACCTTTAAAAGACCATTAAACTGCTGGACAGCTCCCTGACCTACTGGAACACAACAATGTATTTGCAAAGCAAAGCAGGAGAAGCCCAATTCACAAATTGTATAAGGTTGTACATGTTTTTCAACATTTTGAAGAAATAACTACATGGTTTTGGGGGTCACCATGAATTCAGATATATTGTTGGTCAAATATTTTATAAGATATGTCACATCATTATGTACCTAATACAAGTACCAAAGGTACTGTAGTAGTACTAGTGTATATTGTTAGCATCAGATAATACTGTGGTTTCTTTGATGTATGCTACTGATTTTGTATTATTACCATATTTATATATCTTTTATGTAGTAGGCTATTCTAGGTACTATAGTGTTGAATTACTGTGGTTTTTATTTAAACATTGTAATACCAGTGTATTTTTTGGAAGGACAGTTAATAGGATTTTATTACAAAAGTCATTTTATTATTATGAATATTTGTCTTATGTATTTTATCATGACACTGAAGTTTTGAATCAAATTGTGTGGTATTTCTTTTAAAGCTGCAAACATTAAAAGTAACAAACATCAGAGTAAAACTGGATATTCAATGAGAAAATAAATTCAGGACAGGTCTTCATGTTAACCTTTATAAATTGATTGTATTATACGATGGTCTGGACATGACAGGTGATCTGATGGGTTGAAAAATAAGAGGTGACTTCAGGTAAAAAGGAAATTAATAGATTTAAAGAAAATGTATTATTTTTCGATAAAAGATTAAAAAGACAAAATAATGTGCCCTAATGAATAACATACTATAACATTTACACTTATTCTATTGGCAACTTTGGGTACATGTAAGGTACACATTGAGGCTCATTTGGAGCTAATAAATCTAGTAAGTCTAAGATGCAGAATGTAAAATGACATAAAATGATAGCTCAAAGAACATTTTTAAAAAATAAAAAAAACTGTTTAAAAACTATCCAAGCGAACAAAGTTTCACACAACATACACATACATCAACATACAGTAGACAGTCAAAAGCTATTCTCGATTATAAGGACTCCAATGCTGGGAGAGGCTCCCATATGGTACCTGACTTTATATACCTCCAAGGTTTAAAAAATAAAGCACAATGTGAACAGTAATTTCAGAAAGCATGCTTGTGAATTCAAGACCTTTCTGAGCAGATCAAGGCGCGAGTCTCTCTTATGCTATTGGACAGCCTTGATTAGTTTTGCTCTAAATTATAATGAAATTGCCTGTAAAATATTATTGCTTGCTTGCAATTAAACACACTTGGTGTGTTCTGTTGTGTATGTCTCTTTAGCATTAGAGCAAAAATCCTTTTTAACCTTTTGAATTGGTGGTTACAGTAATGCAAACGCCCTGTGCATTTGGGCCGAGCAGTCAACCATCCAACAATTATTTTATGTCTTATTCTGTTCCTGCTGATAGTTTATAGGGTTCAACATTACCATTAAAACACATTTTGTGTAGGAAAATTCTATATTTCTGTGCTTCACTGGCTCAGGTTGAATTGTGTGACTGCATCACTTAAACCATTTGCTCGCTGGACACAACTGTGCCAGGACAAGATGCAATGTTTATTCATGCAGTCATGCATCTTTGGCCTTTCACCTGTGTGTATCTGTTGAATATGAAAATATGCCCAACCCCTGAGCACCCCTGCTGCCACATGCACACACAAACACATGGATAGCAAAATCTACCCACACACACAGTCCCTTCCTTTATATATTATCATCTTCTCTGTGCATCAGTGATATGGAAAATACAGCTCTTTAGTTAAAGGACTAGTTCACTCAAAAATAAAACTCCTATTTTACTCTTATCTGATATCTTTTACTAGCCTTCATGTTGATCTTTCTTTCTTCCTTGGAACTTTCCAAATAAATATTTTTTGTTTCTTTTTCTTGTCTTAAATTAAATTGCCCCTCACCAACAAGACACAACAAGCATGTTGATTATATTACATTGTGTTTTATTTCAGTGTCTGTTGATTGACATTATTATTCTTCAAATTACAAATTTTCAAATTACTTACACAAAAACAATTTGTTCCCGAGGGGTTATTATGATGTCCTCAAAGTACTTAAAGAAACAGGTATTTTTAAGTAAAAGGTAGCGGGTGTGTGTGCAGTATGCGCATTAAGGGCCCCAGCTATTCCATAACTGGCCTGGAAACCCTTTGACCATATAGTGATAATAGCGGACTGACTCTTCTGAGCTCAAATGCTGGGAGAAGGGTCAGACAGAGCAGCTACCCTCATGGATCAAGAAGCTGCAGATGACACTGGACACTAGTAATGGACAAGACGCAGGCGTTAGTCAGTGCCATCTGGGTCCAAGACTAGTAGGTTTATATCAAGCAGGACAAGCTGATTGCATTTTTGTATTACAGAACTGATTTCACATATATGGTTTTATATTTGGGTGCCAATAAACATGTGCCTTGTCATTAAGTGTAAACTGTCATTGAAACATGTTGTGGTTACTTCAGCAACTGCATTTCTTCCCACATATGCTTTTTCTGACACTACCAGTTATGTTTAGAGTAGGTGAGTAGGTTTTGTTTATTTTAAACCCAATAGATCATTAACCTTAAACCTTAACCTTAAAACCTAATTTGTATTGAATCTAAAAAAACAATTTGCTTTTACTCCTTTTCAAAATGAAACAATGTGAGTTTGCAAATATGTTACCACAGTCACATTATTTTTATTCATGAGATAAATCTGAAAGCTTCAGCTGATAAGCCAAAGTCATTATAGATTTGCAATAACTCTATCTGCTTAGTTATGTCTACTTGGACATTTCCAGACACAACAGAAAGCTTTCACCCATCAGAAAATCTTTTACTGTGAATAATTTTGCATCTACAGATCTGTTGATATCAGGCTGGCTGATATCCTTGGTGGGCAGGGTTTGAAGACAGGTAAAGAGTGGTATATTTTGAAAGATGGTCAGTTTTGATTTAATATTGATTTCAGATGGAATTATCACAGGGAAAGAAGGAAACAGTGAGAGAGAGAGAAAGAGACCAAACAAAAGGCACAGCTCTGGAACATTAATTTCCCAAGTATTAATACCTCATACATCATCAGTTTCCTTCCCAGACCACTGGTGAAATTAAATTAAAATATCTCTGCCCAGTACAATCAAGTGTGTGAAAGTCCAAAGCAGTCAGTCTGCCACTCCCCGGAGCACCAGAGAGGAAGTCTTTGATCCGGCACATTCATACAAAAAGGAAGCAGCAGGCAGCCTGAGAAAAAACAAACAATCTTTCCAAAATCGAACAATGAGTGCTAATGCTTTCCATAAAACAAATGAGGAAACTCATGAGGATATTTGACTTTGGTTCAAATGCAGCAACCCCAGACAATGTTTCTGAATGCAAAGTTAAGAGGATTACAGGTTGTTTGGAGGCGCTGGAGGCTGGTAAGGAAAGATAAAAAATGAGAAGGGTGGGCAGGTATAACTGTTGCCATTTGGCTCCTTCTGAAATATGTTTATCCTTGAGGACAATGTTACTTTACACCTCAGATTTTGTTCTTAGAAGTTGTGGGCTTTAGATTTTTTTTTTTTTTGGTGGCAGGTGTACTGTCATTGCTCTGTCAAATCTGAAATTTTAATGTCTTTCTACATTTAAATTGGGAGAGAATGTCTGAGCCCTGAACAGTGTCAGGAAGGCTATTCCAGAATTTTGGAGCCAAATGTGAAAATGCTCTACCTCCTTTAGTGGATTTTGCAATTCTAGGTACTACCAAAAGTTCTGAGTTTTGTGATCTTAAAGAGCACATTGGCAGTGTGATAGAAGATCAGTTAAATATATAGGAGCTTGTAAGTAAGTAGCAATATCTTGTATGTAATACCAAACTTGACTAGCCAGTGTAGAGATGATAAAATCTGGGTTATATGATCATATTTCTTAGATTTGGTAAGGACTCTAGCTGCTGCATTTTGGACTAACTGTAGCTTGTGTATAAAGGATATTGGATTAATCCATCCATTCTTCCAACAACTTTCCAACTATTAATCATTTATTTTTCCAAGAATCCATCCATTCATTTATCCATTCACTCATCCATCCATACATACATCAGTCCATCCAAAAATGCTACTGATAGTGTCTCCCTTATGTAAACTATATCTGTTAAATCTGTTTATTCATGCCCTGTTCTCCAGTGTGCGTGTGGTGTTTTTGGCAGGGTAGTTTTGGCACAGTGATTGGGCGTATTCCAGTTCTAACACCAATGAAATGGGAATATGTGGCATCTTATCCCCTGAAAGCAAGCCCTTTGCCAGACTGAAGAGATGAGAGCTGGGATGTTGGACCACTGTGTCCTTAGTCAAAAGAAAAATTACTCCTGCGCTGTGGCTTGAGGAAATTCCCCCAGCACAGTATAAGTTCCACTGGCAAATCCAGACAAGTTGAGATATGAATAATGATTTGCCTTCCAATGCACACAGGAGAAGCCTGTGTGATCCAGTTTAGAATCTTAAAGAAGACTGCACTGTAGACACAGTTACTGCTTACTGACAAAACATTTAAAGGTCTTCACATTGGTTTAGGACTTGGATTATCTCAGAATTCTTGTGTGATTTGTCAGATCTAAAACGAGCACTGTTTGTTCAAAATACTGAAATTTGCTTTTAAAGATTATTTATCTTGAATACTACAATATTTTTACATTACATCCCCAAACATGACATTGCCCAACCACCTATAATAACTACATTGCATGTGACCTGTAATAACATGATCTATAATGTAATGTAATCAATGTAAATGTATATGAATGTATATGAATGAAAGTGTACCTCGTCTGCCCTGTAATTGGTCAGCATTTTTATTTTCTCTGCAACTGCTTCCCTTGCTGCTTTGAACCTAACACAATAAAATCAGTGAGACTCAGAGTGGACCTTTGATGTGGACCGCTAGTTCCATGTGATTGTTCTAAGATTTCTACAAAGCCAGAAAACTGTAGTTATCCAAGGATGTCATTCAAAATGCCACAAACTCGTAAGACTCTTCTGACCCACGTTGTTTTTTTGATTGAACTGCCACATTTTTTGTGTAGAGGACAAGACCCAAGTGAATAGTGAGATAGAATAAAAATCATTTTACATGAAAAGAATAACAGAGGTAATCAAAAGTCAGTCAAACCACGTTTGAGTTGCACTAATATCAGAGATTGTGATTTTTCAGTGAAGTGAAAGCTGTTTCTTAAAAAGATTGTGAGAAATTATATTCACTTCTTTCTTTCTTTCTTTCTTTCTTTCTTTCTTTCTTTTCATTCATTGATCTGTGACCTAACTGTATAAATTACAAGAGATCTGCACTAGTTTGTTTAGCTTTCTTCATTTGTTGAGACTTAGGGGAAACAATTTTCCTCCATGTGAAAGTAAAAATTACAGGTATTTAATTTTGTGAACAAAGCAGACTATAATGTTTTGCCTGAGGATATCTTGCTTACTAACTTGAATTCAGCACCACCATCAATCAAGCAACTAGTTCAACTAGTTATAATAGTAATATAGTCATAATAGCATTCTGGTTAAAACAAAATGTTCCCCAGCAAACAAATAAATATTTGCAATACCTGAAAAACAAAGGGTCTCCGAGAGATCAGTTATAACAACTGTCACCTGTAACCCTAACCTTAATGTTAAAAACGCTAAAGCCAATCGATTTTAGATTGCTGTCTCCCCCTTGTGGCCATCTGTCTAAAAGTTATTTTTACATTTAGCGTGACTAGCAATTATTTTTAGAATTTCTTTATTTTGACAGCGATTTAAAAACTTGCTTAATTATATTTCGTTTGTCTTATCACACACTTTCCTCATTAATTTCATCCGGCTTTCCTTCTTAGACTCCCTCTCTTCAAGTTTGTCCTTTTTCTTCAAAGCTGCTGGTGTGTGCATAATGAATAACATTCATCAAAGTCATAATGGCTTTGATATGAGTTAATTCACACTGCCACTGCATCTCTGTTTCACCAAACCCAATGAACTAGAGCTGCTCCTGACAGAAAGAGTGGGAGAGAGACAACTCACTATTGAATCCAAACCCACCAGGCCATACATTACATTCACTGAACAAAAACCCGTCATTGTGTGTTCCATAGGAAATCATTATTTATAACTGCAAGATTATGTAACAGGATTTAATTTGTATTATTTGCAAAAATGTTGTTTAACAAACAGGAAATAACAGAAGAAGATAAGTCAAGAAATAAAGTTTTAAGGAGTCTGCACTAGCTAAGGGGTGTAGATAAGAATTGTTGCCCCCTGGCTTTATATCGACCCAGGCCCCTTACATCAATACTACTTAGATTGTTGTGGGGCGTCCCTGCAGATGTGGGCCCCCCATCATTCCCACTTTTCTGCTCTATAGAAAAAGCCCTGCTTTATGCACTGGAAGATACGGCACAAGTAAAACAGTAAAACTGGAAAATTCTTCACATTAGGGTAAAAAGTGTGATGAATACAGTTTTCATTGTAGTACACACTGAAGGACATAGATTGATGAAAACACATCCATGGCAGCTTCCACGGCACAATGCCCCTACATCATCCATCACATCCTAAAGAGAATGTGATGACGCATGCAAAGACAGAAGCACACACACACACACACACACACACACACACACAGGGTGTTCAAAAATGTGTGTGCATTTGTGCAGTACAGCGATGACCTCGTTCTGGTCATTTATTCTCTCCTGGTCTAATGAGTCATGCGCTAATATGGTACTGATGAGCCACATGTGTTAGTGCTGAGAATATGAGTCATATAGCTCAAGAGGCAAAGAATAGGAGAAAATCTAGGTATTTGTTCTTCACTGACTTTTGTTAATTTTTCTGACCTGATTATATGAATGTGTGCTTAAAGCTGAAATGTGTCAGTTCTGGGCCACTACCAAATGGATTTATATGACTTATACATTTATGACTAGTGCAATTATGAATTCATAATTGCAACAGGTTTTCTAAACCTTTCCACCATTGGAAAGGTGGTGGAAAAAATAAAGCATGCCTCAAATGACCCAAAAAGCATTGGTTGAGCTAATGCTACTGTGTGGCGTTTTAGCAAATAGGACATTACTGTACATTACTGGACACATCACTGTTGATACTGGAACAACATTTCTATCCAATAATCAGACTGCAGCATTAGGTTTACCGCCAGTGTTAGGTTTAGGACTGGGTTAGAGGCTTCTGTAACATTTGTGCCAACCTAATTTTTACCTCTGATTTTAAGGGTGAGCTATGGTTAGGGTTTGGATTATGGGTAGAATGTTGTTCCAGGACCTGCAAAAAATGTTGATCCAGGAATACATTGTACTCAAAATCACAGTGACCAGCTTAGAAGCAAAACTTTGATGGTTCTACACTTGACTATGGAGTCAATCTATGGATGGTTTGGTTAACTCTGCATAACTCTGCAAGTATTTTATCATATAAATTAAAGGCACCATGATATCAAAATATACTATTTTTCTTCATTCTTTCTTCATTGTACATGTCATCATTTTTAAAAAATGTTTTCATAAAATTACCAGATCTCTTTTCTTAATGATGTATGTCTTGTTGAAGGGGGGCTATGTTGACTCTTCAGACAGTATGTAATGGCCAGGCAATTTACCCCTTCAACTTTCAACAATCCTAAAATTTCCCAAAATACAAAATAAAGTTACATCCTACATTTATTTCTCATTCAAGGAGGTTGTTACACTCAGATATGCGTCACCATATTAAAGACAATCACAATTTCCGTTTCATGGTGACTTTAGCATTTCACCTAATAAAAACCAATAAACAAAAATACCTATTACATTTTCAAGTTTCACCACAGAAAGAATTTCCACTGTCTTCCAATGTCTCCACTGCATTGTGCACATCCTGTTTGCATTCCATAATGCATTAAAAAAACACCTTTTTATTGTCATTGAGCTGATGCCATTGATTTATGAAACATTAGTTTAATACCAGAAAACCCTAGTGCTGAAACGGCACATGATTGCTTTATCCTTGTGTGCTATAAATGTGATAGATGTGGTTTTAAGTAGACCATGATATGGTTTATCACTGACAACAGCTATTTTGCATTTGTTGCCTCATTCCTTTATTCTGTTATGCTATTGGTCGAATTGAGCATACTCAAAACAAACATATCTTTGCCATCTCAGCACAAAGGTCGGAAGACAATTCGGTAAACATACATTTTTAATCAAGAGGAGTTTCTTTTCCCAGTCTCTGACCTTCAGTCTGAGAAAATACTTTTTAATAATTCATAATTTTTCAATATCCAACCCCCAACTGGATGCACGAGACTGCTTATAAACAGACACACACACACACACTTTTATGCACGCTTGCTTAAATAGGGAAACGGTGTTCTAGATACATATATTTGTATGTGCTGAATTTTGATTGTATTAGTTTTCCTTTGGCCAATACTGTGATTGTGGCATTGGTTTTAATTACTAAAATTACTAAAATTACCAAAATTACAATATAAGATAAAGGCATTATTTGAATGACACTGTTGAAAAAAGAACTGAACTGCAAAATCAAACTGTACATATATTTCCAAATTTTACCCTACCAACTTTAAATTTACCTTTCTCCATAACTGTGTAAAGCATATACAGTCTATTCAAAACACCATGGTATGTCTGGTGCTCTACCTGCATGCTTGTTTCATCTTTAATGTCTCACCTGAGTGTTTTTTTACCTGGGGCACAAGAAAGCATTATAACTAACCATGCATATGTGTGAGGCCAACAAGCAATCTGCCTTTTAACTAATCTATAGAATTCCCTGACCTGCTCTCTGACTGCAGTGAACGAAACAAAAATCTCTGTGTGTTTGCATATTATAAAAGGCAAATATTGATGATTTTCCAAGGCTTAGCTCTCTCTCTAATGCCCAGAGCAACCTTCTCTCTATTAATTTACTGTAAGACCCTGGAAGAAGTTCCTAGAGAACTCTCTTAATAATATGTTTCAATATTCATTCTAGGGTTGGGTAAAATTCAGAATTTTAAAATGGGCTCACTATGAATTTTAATTGGCCATAACCCACATGACTTTGAATGGGAATAACATGAAGTGGAATTTACAGATGTTTGGGATATAATTGTTCTTTTGCCCCACCCATAAACTGAAAGTTAATATATAACATAAAGAAATGTGTTTTAAACTTACAGTTTTAATTCATTTATTGAAGTTAATTTATTACATTATTTTATATATTACATAATGTTTTCTATTTGAGCTCAATTTAAAATAGCTTCAATTCAAATTCAGTGTTTCAGTTCAATTCTAAATGCCACACAAAGCTAATCTGTGTACAATGAAATTAGGTAGAGATCAGACAACGGTGACATCAAAACAAAACTTTTTTTTGTTAAAGTTTTTGGATGCTTAATAAATGTGGATACAAAATCTGTGTGTACATTCTATGTTTGGTATGCAGGCAGTAGATTAAGGTGAGATGCAGTATAGTGGGCATATTTACCTTGCTCAGCAGTCCTTGTTATGACTTACAACTCTCCAGCCTGAGGTAAAACCCAGTTTCCTAAGGCTTTGTTGATACTAGCTTGTGTTCTCTCATTTATCACTCACAATGGTCCACATAAAGCTAAAGATTAACTGCCTCAGCATCTGTGGTCTATCCAGCCAAACCCAGCTGTTTCTCTATAGTACAGTTATAGCTAGAGTCCATTGGTACTAAAATCGCCATTAGTACCACCAATACAAATGCTTGTTTAAACAACTCATCTAAAATTACAGAATTTAAAACATAAAACTTATTTTATTTGTTATTGTCAACTTGCTATGAGAAAGCAAAATCACAATGACAATCTCTTTAATATCTCAGTTGTTGCTCTTCAACACTGTGAGACTAGATCTGTCTGATAAACTCACCACAGTAAACACGTGTCTTGCTCTAGAATTTCAGAAGAAACTTTAACAATGTCTGAAACTGTGCCCAGATATGCTCAAAGACCAAAAGACAAAAATGTCTGGGTAAATCAGTTAATAAATAAAAATTAATAAAACAAACATTAAAAAGTAGTTTGTAAAAAACATGAGACAAAAATTAATGCTTAAATTAACTGTAACATATCTCAACATAGTCTTTTAATCTGTGAGAAAAGTATCTTGTGAGAATATGGTAATAGTTGATTTAAACTCAGAGATTCGACTGAAGGTCATTCTTGATTCATAATTTCTCATAACCCATAAGATTTTCTGGATCTTTAATTAATGGCTTAGACATTTACAATGTCTCTACATGCTGTACCATGTCAAGTCTCGTACCTCAGGATCTGGTGTTTCAACCCACTGTTTGGTTAGTCAATATAAATGTGATGTTAAATGACAGATGTGTTTTCTTCACATTGAATGACAAATTAACCCACTTACATAACAGTTTTCTGCATGTATTGCTTAAGTCCTTTCATTCTCAAGTTTTTAAATAAATGCAATGAGGATTAGATTTAATTTAGATTTAATTAAATATTTTTGTAAGCCACATTATAAAAAATGGTGATGAAGCTATGCTTTGTTATAGTTTTATACCATACAAAGTGGGATTTAGGTCATATAGCTTGAGCTCTCTTTTCGATATTCCATTGACTATTCAGTCAATGATTTGTTGATGGACAGATAATAGGCGCAGATTTAAGTCTGCTTGGTTGATCCCTAGTTTGTATACTTCACTAATACTGCCACAGAGCAAAGTGCTCTCAATGTGCAAAAAAATGTACTCTTCACAAAATCTTTTATAAAGCAGGTATTAGAGAAAAGAGTCTTCTGAATTCCACTGACGGATTTTCTCATACTTGACCTGTAATATTTCCAGTATTCTCTCAATGCTTTTACCAAATAAGGACACTTGCCAACGAAAGCTAAAAATTCCATTAGGCGTGTTCAAAGATGCCTGACAATGCTGTATCCCATGTAGGCTCTTGTTATTGATGGGATGTGAGCTCTTACAATGGCTTTAGAATAATTGTCTGAGAATGTGTGAATAGAAACAGAGGTCTTGATGGGAAGAGATGTGTAATATGAACAGATATGTGAAAAGAAACAAAGAACTAGATATACTTGGCTAAAGCAGGCTTATCTGTGAGCTAGATTCAGGATCAGGTCTGGATTTGTTTAGGTTCATTAATATTGATGAAAAGCAATGACACACTTATGATTTCCCCCTAAGTAAAGGCTGTGTTCTATAAAATATATTCTGTCAGTTATTCTTTCCTGCTATGTGGTTCATCCAGTAAAGCATGTTCATGTCACAGACTTGTCTAGTGTCTTGTGCTTGGTATTACATTAACAAAACATAAACATAAGTGTATAGACACAGACTTGCTTTCCTAATATTTGCATATGTTGTGTTACTGACATATTTAAGCACAGCAAGACTCGGGTAACTAATAAATGACATCCCCAAACCCTCTGGCTTTCTCAATAATATTGTGTTTCCTTCTAATATAATATATTTTAGTCAAACAGAAGGCAACATCTTGCATGCATCCTTAATGAATAAGGTAATCCCAAAATTCTCTTTATAAGGCCACTGTAGGTACAGTAAGCGATTTCTGAGATACGTTGATATTTGAAATCAAACAAACACACCCTCCCTTCATTTCTCCACCCTCAGAATTATGCACACACTGTGCAACACAGGCAATGACTCACAGCTGGACCATGCAGTATGCCCTCTAGGCATGAAAGCCCCAGAGATAACAATAAGAATACAACTGGCTCTGGCTAACACTAGCTTACCCTCATTGGCCCAAAAGTAGATAATCAGTCACTGTGCTAACAACATAAAAAAAATCACGTTTAATTGGAGATTTCCCAGTGAAGCACTGCACTCCCACAATCCTTATGCATGTTCCTCCAACCAAAGAAGTCACCATTACAGTGAAAATGAAAATTGGTAGTTTTGGTTGTCCTTTATTTGATTTTCAAATATGGTTTAGCTTGAAATTAAATGTTCTAATACTGTGTTTTATCTTTAAGGTAGTTTGTTAGGTTTAAGGTTTACACATTTCTAAAAACGTTTTAAAATGCCTATGTAGAAAAAGTGTTGAAAAAATATTTATGTAACAAATTATGCTTTAGATGAGTCCCTTCTGCACTTCAAGCCGGGGACACACTTAACAACTAGCTGAAAAATAATAAGACTGAACTCAACACACTTAAAGACTGTTTCATTGATTTGAGCAGATTCTAGTCTTTGACACTCAGATAGGCACACAAATCTAACAAATGAGTCAGTCCACTAACACACTTAACAGCTGGACATTCTGCCGAACAAACACATCGTTCTATCTATGCACTGATATATCTCAACGTTATAGCCCCATTTTGTCAGTTATATATCATTTTTTAAACATGTACCTTGTAAAACCATTAATTTAACCACAGATTTAACCGTATCTTATGCAGATGGTCTTTCCCCACAAAGATTTGTTGCTATTTCTCTGTTTCTGTACCACCCCCAGAGCATGGTGACATCACAAGCACCAGTTAAAAGTCGTATTAAATATTAAAAATCTTTATCTAAAAATATTAAATTCAAAATTTTAAATTAAATTCTAAAACTAGACACTTTAGACACTAAATGCTACATGACTTTCCCTGCTAACTGTAAACAACACTTGAGCCCTGGAACAGATTTGGCACAATCAGTAGTCATGACCAAATTTATTTTTGTTTATTTTGATTATTTATAATCAGCCTTAAAATTGTTGTCCACTTTTTGCCTCTCTATCGCCATCTCTGCAAGTAACTTTCAATTTTTTGTTTCAAACAGTTATTTATTAGCAGCTGCTCTAGGAACAAGCTGCAAATGATTCACCATCCTCAGCACCTACACACAAGCAGCCAGGTTCTTCTTTTTCTGTTTACCAACATAACTACACAGACAAATGAGGTCAAATGACATTTACCACAAAACTGGACTAACAGCTCAAATTATAAATCATTGCTATGAACTTTATTACTATGAAGCTATGCGAATTGTGGTAAAGGTAAGGAGTTTCGATCTGTCATGTACTTGCTCAATAACTGATTTTTGTTCAGTTTTAACCAAAATAGTTACGAATTGTAGCTTTAACATGAGGATCACTATTTGTGTGGCACATGGAGTTAAGATGTTGCCGTAGAAGGTAGAACGTTAGATAGTGAGGCTACTTACAATGAATAGAACCTATTTTAAACATTAAAAAGTATTTTATAAGAATAGAGCTATTTTGTGCCCATTCAAACTAAGCATGCCTCACAGCATTTTGAACTAAAATGAATGTTCACCTGGAGCGTTTTTAAAATATGTAAGAAATGCCACAAACCATGCAAAGAAATGAAGGAATGTTTAGGTTTTTGATGAAGCTAATTGCTAAAATTCTGTAACAAAGCAGATATGTACTCCCCCACTGCCCTTCACCCTTTGAGTTAAAGGCTGTCGTGTTTTATTGAAAACTAACTGAAAAATGACAATTTGTGTAACTAGTGAGAAACAGCAAGTGATTTTATATTGCTTACCACAGCACATTAGGACTTCTGCCTCAAACCTGGAATGCTGCTGTTACGCTCCCCACCTCTGCGACCCACCTCCCCCAATCATTGCCATGGAGTTTCAACCATTTAAATAAAATCATTACAGGAGTTGTACCACTGTGTAAAGTCACACTGAATAATTTAACAGGAATGTTTTTATACACAAATACACAGGGGATGCCAAGCAGAGAGCAAAATTGATGATGTCATCCCCCTTTCACCCGCTACACAATGTTGTCACTAAGAAAGCGACCTTATGTGCAACCTTAATGAGCACAACCCTTTTATCACTATCATAAACTATACTGACTTAAGAACAGAAATACTTCTAGGAGAAATAAAAAATGCTGAATTAAAAGTTACACTATACAATGTTATCTGAAATTAAGTATGACAATGTACTGTATAGCAGAGATGACTGAATATGTTCAGGGTGGGAGGTAATGCCACAGGGAGAGCCAGAGATAGAGTTTGCCACATTAGATAAATGACTGTCTTTTCTTTATCAAAGGCAATTCATTTCATTCACTTTGTACTTGTCATGGATGCTCAGAGGGCATCGGTCACTGGGGAAGAACAGTGATGGCTTAGCACACCGAAGACAGCAGACTGTACCTTTCTCTTTTGTAAAGGAAGTGAGACATGGGGAAGTCGTTTGGGACATTCGCTTGATTTTAAACAGAGACTCAAATGTATGTTTTAAATATACATTTGTATGAAAACACCAATGGGTCAAGGGTCAACATTTAATGCAAAAATAATAAAAAAGTTATATGTGCCTTCGTTACAGCCAACATGATTCAAGATGTAAAAATTACAGAACAGAGATAAAAGGTGATAATTTAACTCATAGCTGATTTATAAATAATATTCAACCAAAAGTTACATTTTTGTACTTTCATTTTAAATCTCATTTAGCAAGTAAGTCAAAATAAATCAGTCATACAACCAATGGCAACTCAGACATTTAAATACAATTCACAATGGAGAATCACATATTATTTTAGTCTTCCTTACTCAAAATTGCTTTATATTCACAAATATATGGAAAGACATTCTCAAACAAGTGGTTTATTTGTAAATACATGAATAAAGATTTACAAATAAATGTAGAAAGCTTCAGCAAAATTAAACAAATTCAGAAATAAATAAAAATTACTTTATTTTTGTAAAACGTTTGTTACTGTTAAAAACAGTATTTTACCTTGGTGCACTTTGACACCACCCCTCTATTAGTGATGTCTGGCTGCCCTACCCTTTACTTTAGTCCCAAAGTACCCTCCCAATACAACTGTCCGATCAAACAGCACACATCCATGCACTTATTCTGTACACCCTCTATACCACAGAGGATCAGACAGTATGTATTCATCACCATTCCTGAGCTGATGCAAGCTGACAGGGCAACACTTACAGTAACTGAAATATTCAGGCCAGTCTGCCATTAGTTCTGTTGAGGGACAAAAAAGCAAGCACTGCTCACGCCCAGTCTGGCACATGTGTTAGGACACTGGACTGAGATGACTGATCAGTGCTGTTCTCCTTAGCTTGGATAGACATAAATTCCCAGAGACCACATCATTTTATCTCTCTAAATGCATCCAGTGTAACTTACAGGTTGAGCTTTCTAAGGATGCTTCAATAGATGATTAGAAGAGATACCAAATAGCTGCGAAGATCTCAGTCTTTACTGCTTTATCTGATTGATTGAAACTCCATTACTGGGAAATGGCTTTTCTTTGACCAGCCATTAGTGTTACACACAAAATGACTTTCTGCACAAGTGCTTTACTTGAAATAATCTCTTGGTCACTCACATTGGATGAGGCCATGGTCATTTGAAACTAAAGTTCAAAGGGAAGGCACTTTAACATGTAATTCCCCTGCCAGTTCTTGAGGTTACTGTGTCTGTCCTCATTATTTTCACTTGACCGGTAATAGCTCAAGGTTTCCCCACCTTTTCTTGATCGCCCCATTTTGGGATCTCTCTGTTTCTGTCTGTCTCACATGACTGGCTCTGACCAGACCCTCAACATCTTAGTTCAGCTGAGCATTAAAGGTTAAAATGTTTCTGGTTGGTTTCTGAAAGGTTCTTAAGTGATTGGTCCCCATTGTTAAGAACCACCACTATATAATTTTGAACATGAGCTTATAAACTCATATGTAATAATTTATGATCATTGATTATAAAATGATCTAGGACTTCAACAGCTAATCAACCAAGCAGATGATGAACCAAAGCCAGGCATATGATGTTTGTCTGATTACATGATGATGTAAAATGATGTACTTTGTTGTTTTCCAAGTTGAAATAACATGTTATTCCAAACGAGCTGAGACAAACAAAATTATGTTTGTGAATGTGTTTTGAGTATAATGACATTGATGAACGTATCACCCTTTAGTTAGAGGGTGATAAATTGTGTTTTTATTCTGAAGAAAAAAAATCTCTTTGCAGCCTTTAATTACCATGTGATAACTCTCTTCACTCTATGTTGGAAAGAAAATTGAATTTTTTGCTAAATGCAAATTGTGGTAGATGGAAGCTGTAATTGTGTTGTTGCTTCAACTGTAGTTGTCTCACATTTGCTTCTTCTGGCACTGTCATTTAGGTTTAGAATAGGGTATAGGTTGAGGGTATATTCAGTCATACTTGATTAATCTTAAAAACTTTACTCACTTTTAGATCCATTCAGCAGACAATTCAAAAATGTAACCACATTTTTTATTGAGACTGATCACCTGACACCACTTTAACATGATTCCATCAGTTCTTGCCAGTTTAGTTCACTTCCCATAATTAATTTATTTCCCATAATTCATTCATTTCTTCTCAGTGAACAGCATGCTTCACTCAGAAGTGTCAGAATATTAAAATTTGTTTTGAGTGCCATTTTTATGGTGACTATGAAGTTTGTGACTGCCTGTATGATTCAAATACAGCCTCTTGGCTTCTCATTTCATTCTCCAATGCTCATATTTTTAAATTTGTTTACTTTCATGTCTGTTGTTCTTGTGCTTATACTGTAATTGTAGTTCTGTCCTTGTCGCACCACCCTAATTGTTCTCAATTGTTTTGTCCCGTTACCCCAGTCAAACTGTGTATATATAGCCTTAGCTATATTTCTAGTCTGTCATTACTGCAGATAGATGTCTTTTTCATGTTCCTGTCTTTGCCTTTTTAGATTAATAAAGCTGTTTGTCTGTGTTTTGATCCTGCATCCTCGCCTTCTTGTTTTGCTCTTATAAAAAGAAAAATATAATAAAATCATGCTGTTTTAGTCACCACTAAAACTAAGGCATCATTTTCCCAGGAGAATGTTTGTACGTCTGCGTGTTTATTTATGACAACTGAATGGAACAGTAGCTACAACAGATACTGTAGATTCAAATTAAGATAAAATACCTTTTCATAATCAGCCTGAAGATTAAAATACTGTCAAAATGTCTCGGAGGTGATTTGCTATTTTAATAGAGATATTGTAGCTGCTATGATTTTTTAATGAGAGGGTGCACTTTATTCAGGCTTTGGGACTCATTCTGCATCTGTGTATCAGTCAGGGGAGATCTAATGGCCACATCTAAAGGTTAAATGATTACAAAACAAGTCCTTTAATTGTAGTTTGTTTATTAAAGATTCTCGCTTAGAAATGAAAACAGTCATGTTCATTTTCATGAATGTAATAAACTATTAATTCATTTTGATTTCAGCAAAGAGGCTAGTCTTAGTTTTAGAGTAAACATAATGTCTAAACAATTCAGAATAACATGGCTGTAAGTAAAATCAATTTCTATTCTGTTTTAATTAGGACTATGCTGTCATATCTGAGATAGTAATGTTTTATGAGGTAGTGTTGCAATAGAACATAAGAGACACACAAGCTCAGTCCCACAAGTCTCTGATGGTATGTGCGTATGTGTCAGAGGGCCGACCATAAGTTTCATTAATTCATGATGTTTATGCTGGACAGGAAATCTGTAGAGTCTCTGTAAAGTGGTTTTACTTAACCACATTATGGTGACCAGTTTGTACCCAAAAGTGAGCAAAACCTGACAACCCATGTAAAAGCACTAAAAATACAATAATTGAAGTTTAATAAATACAATACAAAATGAAATGAACCAGTGGTTGTAGTGAAACAACACAGTAAACAAAAAACTTTTGGGGCTTAATTCTGACTACCATCTCAGAAAAAGGACAGTGGTCGATGGGAGTTAGAAATTGAAAAGAAAATAAATTAATTCACTCTGCTTTTAATGGTGCTTATTTGGTATGAGAAAAACATTACTACAAAAAGCAGCTGTTACACCATTCAAAAATCCACCTCACACATGCAATAAGCATCCTTCATAACCTAAACCTCTAACTTAACAAAACCAGGAGTTCTAGTGTGCTAACCTTGTTATCTCTCTTCACTAAAATTGTCGCTCATGCAAGTGTCAAAACACCATTTCCTTAAAGAGTCCACAATCTGTTTAGGAATATTTTGTTTGTTTTCCCACTTGGCTACATTGAAATTAATTAATTAATAAGATGTCCCCATTTAGAGAGACAAGTAAACTGCAATTACACTGCTTTCTTCATCATGAAATTAATATTTTGTAATTTTTAGTAATGATAATAAAATGATCAACTCTGGCATGAAATTTACAGCTGTTAGGCATGTGTCATGAAGCTGTTGTGCTGTTGATTTGTCTCTTAATAAATGGGCATAATGACATGTTGATTTCTCAAAGGTTAATGTGATGCATTTGTTGCTGAAAAGGTTAATGTATGATCTGAATATTTCCTTTGGGGACAAGATGTATAACAGCGGCGGATTGCATTATTATTTCCCATAAAGTCATGTGTACAATTTTCTCATATCTGGAAAATTTAATTTTCCTGTCACACAAAAGTGTGAATAATGTGTTTATGTAAATATTCAGTTCTTAAGTCTCACACAATCAGCGCTAATATTCAACAACATTTACAACTATAATTTTTTAGATCATAAAGCAATAACCTTTCTGAACTATCACCTCAGTAAAAGAATATATCATGGCTATGGCTATGATGTCACCATCATTTTTTTCCTCTTTCGGCCTGTCAGCGATGTGTTCCTCACGTAGTGTTTGCAAAGATGGAGGACCACATGACAGGCAGGTGACATGAATGACACGGCTGGCATGGCATTTTCACCCATCAAACGGTGATCACTCCTATTTATGGACCGAGGGTTGACCGTGAGGTGATGTCACTGAGCAATTGACATTCTCAGCCCCCAGCTTGACTGTGTGCGGTTTGTCCAGTGTGGACACTTGGTCATGCAGGTGGAGACAATGCACAATGGCTCAATAGTCAGTGTTGTTTTCCATCAATGAAACATTTAGCAATAATAATAACAAACCTAGAGTAATTAAAGTTAATGAATTAATGGGAAAAATCTGTGGTTTGTCTTTTTTTATAATGGGTTTTGTCTGCTTTAGGACCCCATTAATTAATAGCGCTTGCTAAGGTCAACAAGAGTACTACTATTGCTCAAACTTGGGGGTAGAGGTTTGTAAAATACTTTGCTGTGTGACTCAGAATATCATGATTAGAATATCATGGAGACTTGGGGTCGCATTCTTTTGATTTATGCGTAAGAAATCTTTCACTCAAAACACAATGGCCACAACACCCTTGTATCAGGCATAAGGAAATGTAAAAATACAATTTACTTATCTTAATTAATTTTATATTTCCTCACACATAAACTGGGTCCCGTTTTATTTTCAAACTTCTGTTCTGTTGTAGTTAGATCCTTCGGGAGAACCTTCAGGAATTAATCTTCCACTATATGTAAGCAATAGTTCAATCTCTTTCTCTTCCTGTACATTATGCAATATATTTCACTGAGCAGTGTCGTTCTGAAAGTCCGCTTGGCTACCAGCAGCGTATTTGCTGTTGACCACCCCTCCCCCTTTAGAACAACAGAGTCCTCTATAGTTTGACATGGCCAGGGTCCACAAAGATTAGATTTGAATTTATGAAGATTGCTTCACCTTGGTCGGTGGTGTAATCTATGCGGTTGTTGTATTTCACGTGTGGCCCCCTCGTCGCCAAGCGACCCAAGGGCCCCATATTTCACCATGACAACGTAATCACAGCTCTGCATTAAAAAGTCATTATTGTTTAGAATGGAGGCCTCATCCAGAAAAACACTGGCTATAAAATCTCTTAGCTTTTGTCTCCCAGCACACATGTTTACTCAAGAACACAAGCTCAGGTGATTTAAATGGGCAGCTCGGAACTCCATTGATCTTAGGAGGGCTTTCTGCCTTCACAGATATACAGACTCATACTGTGTGGACAAAAAGATATAGTTCCTTATTGTAGAGGTACACACAGTATTCCTTTTGTGATATAATGTGCAGCTATAAATTAGTATATAATGCAAATTTAAGAAGCATAACTAAAGATAAAGTAAAAGGCATTTTGTGTTTATTTTAGTTATTTTGGTGGATGGAGGTGGGTGCTGCTCAGTTTTATCTACTTATATTATAATGTTACTTTTCTTACACACGTTTATGAAGGAATAGTTTAACCAAAACAGAAAATTTTAATATTTATATTCCCTTATGTCGTTTCAGCCCATATGACTGTCTTATGTGAAATTTGGTTTGGGTGTTTTTACACAATGAAAACTTACAGTGATGAGGTACCAATAAGGTACCAATTTGTGCACTATATTATAAGTTTTTGAAATCATCTGATAACTCTTAGATAACTGTGTTGGTATTCACTGAAAGATAATTTGTTGTTATTGAAGTCAAAACATGACAGTTTGAAATCAACTTTACACAAGCATGTGCAGAAATCTTCACTTTTGGGTGGACTATTCCTTTAATGGCCAATTTATGAAATTTGACAGATTATGCCACCATCCAAAGCATTTATATATTTACTTAATGTCAAAAGCAGACTAGTCATAAAACAGGAAAACAAAGAGAACAACTCCTTTCTGAACTCCATATTGACACAAACATTCAAAAAGCTCTTTCATCAAAATGCAAAGCTCTTAGAGGATGCAAAACTATCAAAAAGGCAGGTTTTGCTTTGATCCAGTGTCTTTACCTGCCTAGAAGATAAAAGGTGTTTGAACACCTTTTATTTTGATACTTGGGTAATCCCTCCAGCACTTTATATGCTGCACAATTTGCTGGGATAAATCAACTTATTTCAAGGCAGCTCTATAGCTGTTCACCTACTGTAGGTGTCATTTGGCCTTCTCCTTAGTCCTAGTGCTTCAGTTAAGAAATGAATACTCTCTCCTAATCCCAAGGGCTCATGGTATCAGTTTATTGTGTTTTATAGCTTAGCATGATGGTGCTTGGGGTGGCCATGGAGCTTGACCTTAGGTTATTGTCCTTGACTCCATGGCTTTATTCTACACTTGATGAGTCTGGAAGAGCCAGCAGTCCAGTCTACACTACAAACCCTGGAGTGAATAAAACAAGATTTATAGTCTGTTTCTGTGGTATTGACACATAGGATGTAATTATGCATTAAGGAACACCACTGAGCCATGCTAGGATTTAGCTGGATTGTTTAGAGGAGGTATTGAAGGGAAATGAGGAAAAATAGTGTGAATGAGGGTTATCAGAAAGGACTGTGTACATATGTAGACATGAACCATACTGCCCTGCTTAGATCTCTATTTTTCTCTCCTCTTCTAGTCTCCACACAAACAGTTTTCTAAGTGGATCAATAAAGGCTATCCATGAGTCTGCTATCATAAATAAGATTTTTCACCCAAATCAATATATTCCCAACTGACTACATCATCACCTCTAAGCCTATTCAGACCGTCTCATCCCAGCAACCCACTGTTTTAGAAGACGTAATATGACTGCTGTATATACTATTGATTACAGTATTAGTCTTATTAACCCATAAGTTCACCATCTGTCTGCAAATGGTTTATAGCAGCTGCATTTGCAGTGTTCTTGCTTTATTGTTACTGTATCACAAGCCATAGAAATATTTATCCTGGCTCTGTTCAAAATCAAAGACCCGGTCAGCCAATGACTTTTAGTGTTTAGCGTATGATACCTTTTCAGAAATAGCTCCCAACATGTAACATCATGTCTATAGCCCGATCTAGAATAAATTCAACCCTAACTATTTAATGATCACAAACCTTATTATAACCTTATTATAAGCACAAACATTATTATAAATGTATATTAATTATACTTATTTAAAGAAAGCCATAATTTAATAACAAAAATTATTACTTTCTCCATCTGCCAATTATCAACGTATAGTTCATTGTCATAATAACAATTTCAATGTTTGATTTTAAGGACATTTCTACATATTTTGTGCAAAATAAACAGTTTGGGTATTGTGTTTGGTGACCACTTAATGTTCAGTGTAAAAAACTTGAAGCAGAACCAGCTGAACGCCACTGATTTAGCATTCATGAGTTTTGAGACCTTGACACTGTCTAGTTTCATCTCTGGTGGGTTTGCTATTGTTATCCTCACACTCCAATTTACTGGTAGATTTATGACCATTCAGAAGAGACCAAACAAGGCAAGAAACTTGATCCTGTTTGAGCATTGGTTACATTCTAAGTTGCCATCCACAACTTAATTATGTTACAGGGCACCAGGGTGTTGGCCAGCTGCTGGGAGTATTAAGCAGGGTGGAAGGGATATCTGGTTACACAGCCTTCTTGAGCTTCCCCTTGGGATATCTACAACTGGGCAGAAACCATCCTGGTGCCCATAAAGCCAAGCTTGACTGATGTATTTGTAATTCATATGTCTGTGTAGACCTGAGAGGGCCCCCCAAAATAAATGAGATTGGTTTCAAGTGAATATGAAACTTTAACTTCTGTCAGGGGAGCCATATATTATAGTAGATGTTTTTCTACACTGTGTTGGATCATTTTCAGTCCTTTTGTATAGTGAGATTTTGAAATCTTTTTAATAATTACAATAAAGTGATAAGAGCATGGGTGTTGGTTAAATAATATATATATCTATTAATAATAATCATGATCATAATACTTTTTCTAGCAAACAATACTCTTAAAAGTCTTTACGGTTGCCAAGCAACTTGGCACATTAATATATACAATTCAACTTGATGTTGTGACAACAGACGTGCCAATAACAGATATTGTACACCTGCTTTGCATGTGGCTAACTCAATTAGAATTTAGAATTATTTACAGTAATCATTTATTTACAGTACACAAAACTGAAAGTCATGCAGAAGATCTATATAAGTTTTGCATGTGAAAATTTAAATGTGTCACTTGATTTAATTACACTATTATTAAAATAATTTATTAAATAAATACCTGTTTAGTTAGACATGTTTTTAATAGCGAAACAATCTCAATTTTCATTTTTGCCACAGATTTAGGGCCTAAATGCAGGAGGATCCCATTTCAACAAGTGGAAAGGTTTATGAACTTTAAATTAAAGTAGTGATTTATCGTGCAATTGAAATGCAATTTGCATTTAAGGGCTAGTTTATGGCCACTGAGGCCTGTCAAGGCCATTAAATCTCAATAATGAGATTTGCATTATAAAATGAGGAGGATCGAAGGATTGTGATGGCTGTTCTAGGGAGAGATGTGAAATAAAGCCCTTTTCTCCCTTCTGTCACTCCTGATCAAATATCAGAGTAATTATAAGACCATTGCCAAAGTCAAAACTGTATAGAATTAAGATTAAGGAGCCATTACCCCAGCCGTTACTTTGTGTATCTGCATGTGGAATTAAATAGATAAAAACATGATTTGTCTTGCTCTACAACACTTTCCTGTTTCCAGCACTCTGTTTTAATTTTCTTCTGGTCTGCTGTCCATTTTGTTTTCGTTTGTATCCTTGTGTCTCTGCTTTATAGAAATACTGCATGGCAGGCTCATGTTCCATGACCTGAGCTCTGTCATTTCTGGCCAGAATGATCTGTGTGCTTTCATTAATGTAATTTCAGTAATGAATTCTGGGGGTGATCTCACAGTCAGAGCCAATCTAAGGCAGATGGTTTTCATGTTCCTTCTCCTGCCTTGCTTTTTAAATCAATATTAGGCCTTAATTCCCCATGTCGCATACTTTTTTCCTCATTACTGGAATCTGGGATAGAATAAATTGGGGCATGGATAGAATAAAATGACCAATGTAAATGAATGCATCAGAATCAATTTATGCCATTGTTATTGTTGATTAATGTGTTGAATAAGAACCAAATGATCTGTGTAGCCTATTAGAGAGTACAGCTGTTGCATATTTATGTAAAGCACAGTGGGACTAGTAATGAAAACTCTGACATCACCCTTGAAATACAGCATAAGATTCATTTGAAATACTTTTATTGAGCTTTTTTGTCATTTTGGATCTCGACTTAAATGGATAAGAGCAGTGGAAAAGCAGCACTGAGATGCACAATAATTACAGAATTGCGATGACATTTAGTGGGATACACTGCAATGTTAGAATGTTATGGCAAGTTGCTCAGCAAAGGAAAACAAATTGTAAACTGGATCAATGCTAACCTCATTAAATAGTCATTAGCTTTGTACAGTTGCAGAAACATATTTAGGTTAGAAGAGCGTGTGCTGTGAATTAGTGGAAGTTAAAACAGGTTGCATGTACATTTTAATAATGGTACTGTACTACAGTACAACATTATCTTCAACTATTTAACTACTCAGCCATTAGGCTGTCTGATCACTGTTGCATCTGTTCCTCTGTTTCAGTCCTGTAAGTGGGCCACTCATTATTTTTCTGATGGTTATAAACATAAAAAGCCCAGAACCCCACAGAGAAAAGCACAAGCTAACTACAAATTTTACAAAAGGGATTGCATGTGTCTTATATAATTATTTTTAATGTCACTCATTACAGGATCCCTGTGGGGGAGAGCGATATCAGCATTCCCACTGCTTTGCTTGGACGCAATACCATTACAACAATGTCTTTCAATTAACCTTTCCTCTGTTCTGTAATCAGCTCTTTCTGCTGGCCAGGCAAGTGCTGAATTAGAGGAGAGTGACTTGGCATTAATGGACTACGACATGGAAAGAGAGGGACAGAATGATGGTAAGACAAAGACTGAGATGTAGTGATAACAGTCGCAGGGGGCAAGATTGTCTTATTCCAGGCTTGGTGCCTTCTCAAAAACTGTATCCGTTATATCGACCAATCACAGATATCTTTTGGTACCATTTCAAATTGCAGAGGAATCTTACAGAGCCAAGTATATTGTGTCTCTACCTAGAGACACTGATACATTCTATCATTTTCTTCTTGATATGAAAAGCATTTTAAAATACAAGAGCCATGAATTCCCTTTGTGTAAAGATTTCTAAATCCCATTTCTGAAAAGTGGTCTGACACAAGCAATTCCATTTCCTTTGAAATTGTTTTGATAAAACTCATCCAAAAGTGTCCTTGAAGTTAAAGCAGATAAAATAGTGAGTGTTTTCCCAAATCAGTCTAGTGCTGAGCCTTATAAATCTGCTATTATTCATAAGACGGTTATGAGAAGGAAGAATCCTGCCTGGTGTTGATGCAGTGAGTGTCAGTATCAGTATTTCACAGAACCTGCAAGCATAACAATCCACTCTGAATGCCACAGAACAGCCACTCATGGTTTTGCCAATGTTCTCAGGCAAAAACAGAACAGCATTTTATCATTATATCATTCTCATATTTACTAATTATTAGTCAGTTGTTGAACAATTACATCATATTTGTGAACTTTGCATGAATTGTAAAGGGGCTACACAAAACAATTAAATAAAAAAACAGCAAATGGAAAGGTGATACAGTAAACTGTCTTTACCCAGCCACAGTAAGAAGATCTCCTCCCCACAGAGAGGTGAGGTCATAGACTTTCTAAAGTTTACTGGTGTCCTTTTTCTAATCTGATGAGCACGGCTCCAGGTCATGGTGCCACAGAGAGCGATAATCATGTTATAGTCAGTTCCTATGACAGTGCTGCCCATCAACTCACTGCACGCACATATACACACAGATGGGTGCTCTGTGTCTCTCACTCACTGCTTTCTTTGGCAAAACTGTACGGCATTACTAAATAAATTGAGAGAACTTTAGAGATTATAAATGTATTTAATTCAATAACTAAAAGTGTCTTGTTCAGGCCACGGGTCAGGAAATACATTTTGTGTGGGTAGGACCTGCTCAGCAATGATGTGAGGACAAGCAGTAGACCACAAGGCAGCTAACTAGGTTTTTGAAACAATCCTATAATCTGTGTGATGACTTCCAATTCAACTGAATTTCCCATTTCTCATTCCTTTGACTAAAATTTCTCCTGCTTATCAAACATAAAAAATCCTCTGCTGAAAGTGTCATTATAAACAGAAAGATAGCAAAAAAGCAGTGAGATGCCCTTGCCTGTAAATAAAACAGAGGAGTGTTGAACTGTTTTGATAAGTGGTTATTTAGCACATATCCAGCAGGTGAAGTCTCACAACCCCCAGCCACATTAGTACAGAATGGCCCATAATCTAACATAGGCCTACTGTCCCATAATGCAGTGTTTCACATTTTATTGAATCCCATTTGTTGTTAGTGCTCAGAATTTGAGCAGTTAAACTAAAAAGATGGCTTTAGGAGGGAGTACAGGTTTTTTTTATTTAATGGATTTCATGCAATTGTGGCTGTGATAGCACTGATATCTGTGTTGGGACTTAACCATTACATTCAGGCAGTCCAGGAGGATGGAAATTAATCAAAAGACAGAAGGCCATGTAAGGAAGCATCATATTTACTTTTCAGGAACAATCTGAGGATATGATGGTATGATGGCACTTCAAAATAAAGGTATGGGAGTGCATCCACATAAATGTTTCAAAAAATTTTAAAATGATGTCTCTCTTCTCCACAGTTCAAGGTTACTATTTTATAGCCTTGTGTGTATGCCAATTGTGTGTGTACACACGTCTACATGTGTGTGCAGCCTAATTTTGTGTACATTCACATTTCTAAGTCTGCATTTCAAGAATTGTCCTTCGGGGAGAGATAGAAGGTTATGAGAATAAACAGCATTACAGTGATAACAATCCAGGTATATTTCAAAGTCTACCCTGGGTAGGGATTTTCTTTGTATGGGTTAGCACTGGTATTAATCACATAATCTTCTATAATGTTTCCAACCTACTAGAGATTTGTGAATCATTGGGTTGGATCAGTTTAATTCCCATCAAATCATTCAGACCAGTTCTGAGAACCAGTTCAGCCAACAAGATCAGTTCAAACAGATCTGACACAAGATCTGACATCTCTCACAAATCATTGCTATTTCCTTTATAAATGTGGTAAGGAGAGCTTTAGCATGTGTAAAATGTTTAACCCTTTTTACTGAAATCTTTTCTCCTACTGTTTCCTAAACTAAAGATAAAACACTGTCTCTATGTAGCTGAATATCTGACTATCCATTATAAAGATAAGCCTGGCTTACTTTCTAATGCCCAGCTTTCTATTCAAAATGTGCTTGTGCTTGATTACTCTCAGTTCAAAACTAAACATGAATGGTTGAAGCACTTTTATGCCCTTTGTCATTTTGACCTACAGTCTTATTCCGGCTCATTATTGCTGCCTGCGGGGAATGCTTTTTAGACTACTGTCAGTGCTTTACAGGCATGGTGAATTGTCCAGGCAGGACAATGACTCTTAGGCATGCAAATGGCATGTTTGTCATATGCAATAAATATGCAGCATGGACATAAAATGTCTTGCTTGTTAAAGTCGTATTAGGGAATAAAAGCAACCCTGCAAAAACCAACAAGCACAAATTAATAATATAAAAAAACTACTGGTATGAATTTGTTCTCATTGTTTCACATATCTGTCCTGTACTGATATCAATATGGTATTCACATGGCACAGCCCTCTTTGGTGGATGTTTTAGACAGAGTTCCTTTGATAATATTTGCTTTTCATAAATATACATTAGGAGTGTAAATCGGACATTTCCTCATGATACGATATAATATATATTCTCTCATACAGCGTTACAATATTTTGTGAAGAAATGAAAGTAAGCTCTTTGGCGAAAATGCATAGCGGACGTCACGTTATGTGAAGATGTGAAGACTGTCAAAATAAAAGAACATTGATACTTTACTAGAATGAGAACAGAGAAATACAGTCTGTGCATCAGTCCGTGAGGAACAGAAGTTTTTCAAACCTAATGTTCGTTTTGAGACCTTTGAAATTCAGGCATTTTCGGAATGCCACCCATGAGAATATAAATCACCTGAAGTTTACTTCCCTGTTTACTTCACATTTTTTAAAATAGCTTGAGGTTCAAACTGCATGAAAGTGTTGGAAAGTTCAGAGCTTCAAATGAAGGCTCTTCTGCCCTCTTCAGGACTGATGGCTACATTAGAGCAGCTCCAAGAAAACCAATTTCAGGTACAGGTGGTGAGCTGCTACATTCCATTGGGCTGAAAATGAGAGGAATACATGACCAGTATTATTTCAAAGAACAAATTTTCTAAACATTTACCCCCAGATTTTCACCACACCTGTTGAATGTATCGCACCTTTTAGAATTTTAATCTCTCCCACCAAGTATTAGCAATTAGATGATTTTTATTTACTTTTCCCCCATGACACTCTGTCATTCAGACTCCAGGTCATTACCCCTCTGTTAAAAAGGGAAGTTGGCTGGAATGAGTTCCTGGCATTCTCTGCATTCACTTTTACAGGAATGGAACCACTCCAGGTATTCTCAAACCAGAGGTGTTGGGTTCACATGGGACCTGAGGCAAATTACATGTTTTTCACTCTGTCATTATAGTCACACTAGGCTGAAAAAGCCTTTCAGCACCTCCCTACCTCTAGAGTACAGAGGTACTGGCAAATGGTATGGTTTCTAGCATGATTTCTCACAGTTAATTCTCTCTATCTATATTTTTAGAGAACCACATTAATGGTGTATAAGGTTTTGTCTATAATGCCCATTCAGCCAATAGCTAATAGCCTTGGGTGACCTTATAAAAGGAATGCAATTATGGGGGGAGGTAGATTTTCTGTGTGCATTATTATGTGTAGCTACAGTGTTCTGTGTGGTTGCTAGGATGTTCTGTGGGTTACTATGTGGTTGCTTATTGACTGGTGAGCCCACCTCCAAATTCTTGATTAGAGCCCTAAGTCTAGGATTTTTCCATGTTTTACACTATTACTAGGAAATGTAGGTATTATTCATGACTATAGCAAAAATGGTGTGGAGTGTTACAATTATTGATGAAGCATTATCAATATGTATAAACAACAATAATAGTGTAACAGTGAAGTCTGCCTATTAAATAATTAAATATAAAAGAACACGATAACAATTCATATGTAAAATGAAGCTGAGGCTGTCTGAAACAATAAGGTGAAACTCACAAGACACAAAATAAGATGTGAAAGAATATGTAAGATGACTTTCACAGGCATGCAAGCAGCACTAGGCAGCACTGAATTTACCACTGTTTACAGAAATATCTGCTGGCAGTTTCTTAATGGATCAGCTGAGATTTAGAGGGAAAAGATGTCTGGGTTTAGAGGAATACAGTTATCTATATTTTATTGACAAGGACTGCTAAAGGCTTTTTACTGTGCAGATAATAGATAAGCTGGTCTTTGAGAGCAATCATTTTCTCAACTACTTTGTATCCTCCTAGATGTCTGTTGTGTGTATTGAGAAATAAAAGACATTGTATTTACATATAGTCCTGGCTGTGGATCAGACAGATCACCACAACACCATACCACTTTCTTAATCAATCAACAATATGAGATGTCTCAAAGACATCTCAGTTGTCTATTGCACCATGAGGAGGCGAAGGAAAAAGTAGTGGGGAAGTTTCCAGAGGAGGCATGAGTGAGGAAACATAGCTAAATCCTATGCAGAAGTGTGACTCATCTTTTCTAAAACGGCTCAACAAGGCCACATCCTCTTTTTTTCGTATTCCACGAGAAGTGGTGAAGTTTATTCAAGAAGGTCATTGTTGTCCCTAAGAGCCATTCATTGTAGTTCTTAAAAAGTGATTTTTGCAGTAAGAAAAGGCACATGATCAGCATTAATGCTTAAGGTAGGATTTTACTGGTAGAATGCAGTGGAGGCTTGCTTGGAGGAAATGGTTCATTTTATTTAAATTGGTTATGGTGAAAATTGTTTGTTTGTTCCCATCACCATCAACTTTGTTTGCTATTTCATGCACATTCATTCCAATTGCCATATGTATTTGGTCCCTTAAGACCACAGAGATGTGTGGCCCCGAAATTGGAACACCAAACAATATGAGCTTCCCGGAGTGTCCTCCAGTGCTAAAACTAATATTGCAGGATAATTATCATGGATTTTTACAGCATGCTGAGCACATTTGTCCTAAAGGGGAATCTGTCAGCATTTCTGCAGATGGAATTCGTATTTTATTAGCTCTCAGTAAAATTGCACTCTACAACAGGATGATTACAACAATCATCCAGTTTTATAGTCAGAGAAATAGGTCATATAAAAATGAATGCATGAGCAGAGACACGGAAATGAACAGGGGAAGAGACACAGAATTCATACATGACAGGTTTTTTTAAATGAGCTTAAAGATTTTGGATGTAATTTTAAGCAAAAAAATGTTCATTGGCGCTAGATGACAGAAAAATCATTTACCTTGCCTCGGAAAGAAAATTTACAACTCTAAAGGTTGCCAGTTTTGAACCCTACAGATGGCATTAGGTAAATTGCAAAAGATGGTTCAATTCATTTTTCAGATGGCATACACTGCAAATTCAATTTGAATAACAGATTTATGGCAACAGATGTGTGAGGACGATAGATGCCATAAATGATCATAATTCTTTTGCCAGTTGTTTCCACAATAGCATGATCTCTAATCGTGGCTATTTTTACAGCATTGTCCATCACATAAGTCTTACCAGTTCCATTCAAAAACATTTGGCCAGTAGTCAAAACAACACAAGCGTGATCAAAAGAATTGAACATATTGGACAATTTGCAAAAGAGGGGCACACCCAGGTATGTCTTGCACAAACACCAAGATTGATTATTTCTTAACTAGAATAGGTTGTCAAGACAAGATTTTGAAATTGGCTGAAGAAGTCATGCTTGCAACTTGAAAAGTGTTGATGCTTTTGAAGGCCTTATAGAGTTTGAATTTGTATGCAATTAGGAAAAAATATTATTTAGTTACAAATGCCTTAATGGTTGCTAAGTGAGATATGAGTAATAACTAGGGATTTTCTAACTGGTTGATAAGATGTTCTGAATGGTTATTAGGGTATTACTAAGGTATTTTGGGTGGTAGTTGGTTACTATGCATAAGTAGTTGCTAGAGTTGCAAGGATGTTATAATAGCAATTATACTTGGAAAAAAATGTTTAGCTCCTTGTAGTGGGGTAGTAGTTAACAGTATTGAGTTTGGATGCAATTTTAAGCCCCAAAATTTAATTGTCTAAAGGTTGCCAGTTTGAACCCTACAGATGGCATTAGGTAAATGGCAAAAGATGGTTAAATTCATTTCTCAGATGGCATACACTGCAAATTCAATCTGAATAACAGATTTATGGCAACAGATGTGTGAGGATAATAGATGCCATAAATTCATTTGCCAGTTGTTTCCACAATAGTATGATCACTATTACTAAGGTTTTGGGTGGTAGTTAGTTACTATGCATAAGTAGTTGCTAGGGAGTTGCAAGAATGTTATAGCAATTACATTTATTTAATTAAATATTAAATTAAATATTATAGCAATTACACTTGGAAAAAATGTTTAGCTCCTTGTGGTAGGGTAATAGTTAACAGTAGTGAATGCAGTGAGAAAGTATACAGTATATTAAAACAATAACATAAAGGGAAAGCTAAACATATCCCCTTGAACATCTCCCCTGAATGTCAATGATTAATGAAGAACATAAAACGTTTAAGTGAAAGCACAAACTGTTCACGTTATACTTTTTCAGTTCTCACTGATGTCAGATATGAGTCATGATCAAAAATGGTAGCTTACCCACCAGGAAAGATGTCCTCAAAATAACTAAATCTCCCCCTACATGAGTTTCCATCCTGGTCTATAACGACACACAGTAATATATTTCCCAAGGGGACTTGTGTAGCATCTACTGTAATAGACAGAGACGAATTCTTGCAACTGGAATTTTGAGTAAATACTGGAGGGTTGACAATTGTGTGATTTCTCCCTCTTTTCACAATGTAATGTGCATCTCACTGAAAGGATTATAAGATAAATAAGTTTGTGATGTGAACCTAACGATTGTATGAATGTAAAGTGTTTAATTGTATTGGTTTTGTTTGGCTTATTGTTATATTTTGTTCCACACTACCAACAGAACACTGTTTAAATTGTCAGGCACCTGAAACAACATTCCTAGATGGCCTTAATTTTAAAATATTCCAAATAACCATTTTCTCAAGGGAATCCCTTAAACATGGTTTTCTAATCATATCAGTCCTGATCAGTGAACCTCATCATAAAGCCTAAATTTAATTTAGCCATAATTAACAGACCTGCCACAGGAGCTGCCCATTAGATACTGGATTATGTCTCAACAAGAAACCAGAAGGAAGTTGGGCAGCTGTTAGAGGATCTGGCAGCTTTTCCATATAAACCTGAATAACAGAATGAACATAAAGATGAAAGGTATTACAGTGAGGTCATGCTAGCCTTTCCAAATGGCTTGTTTTATTGATAATTGTATGCTGCCTTGAAAAGGTCAGTAAAGAGCATAACAGAAGGAAACAATTTTATAATTCAAGTTAAACTGTTTTATAATTTAAATAAAAAGTGAAAATGAAAAATAAGCTAATTGTATATTACAGCACTAATCTACTTCAACAAAATGACAAACAATTTTTTCTAACTTGTAGTAATCTAATACATAATGCATATATTGCTTTATCAGTACAATTTATTGACCTGATGACTTTTCTATAAAGGGGATCTATAAAGTCCCATCTCTTGTGCTCTAAACCATTAAAAAGGTTGGCGGAAATTAAATGGCAAACCCTGAAGGATCAATAAATGCATTGTTTGCCACTGTTCAGTCATCTGCTGAAAGCTGTCCTGTCGGGCTGGCTGCAGACCTAAACTGCTCACATGTATAATGAGCAAGACTTTTTCTAGGTTGTTAAATCCAGAAGCACCATTTTTGATAGAGAAAGCACTGACCAAATTTTCTGCTTAATTAAATTTAACATCTGCCCATCCTCACATGATTGGAAAAAGACTAAGACTTGAGAAAAGATAAAAGAAAAGAGAAGGAAAAGATGTGAGCTCATGAAAATTTACAGTATAATATCTCATAGAAGATATTGCCCATAGAAGCAAATGCTACAATGTTTACCTATCAACCTGGTTTAGTTGTTATAGAGTACTGCTTTTTAGCACATTGATCAGTGGCTAATCTGAGTCTTTCTGCAGGAAAATAGTTTGATTTGTGTACATTTAGTCACTTTTTTGAGGAAGAAATAAACATGGAATGATATTGAAAAATATAGTTTTATTGATTCTGATTAACCGTAATTGAGTAGGCAGGTGGTTCGTTTTGATTAAACTGAGATTGCTCTTGAATGTCATCCAATAAGATTAAGAAATTTTCCTCAAGCTAAAAACCATTATTACAACCCAACTGCAGTGAGAGTTAATTCCCGACGCAATTGAAAGGCTTCCCAAAGTATGAGCCTCTTTAGAGAAAATAAGTTGTTTGAGTGTTAAATCTAATTTGTCCTTCACTTAGGATTCATTGATCAAAGCAAAATCAGTATGAGGGTTGGAGTAATTTAGTTTATTTGATTTAGCACTTTAAATGGTATTTTCACTGGTAAAATATTTCCCATATGAAAGCAATACCGCATGGATCACTCAGCTTTTGAAGTGTGTGCTTCTCCATTGAGCACTGATGGGGTTTGCAGTGTAACATCCAGGCTACCTCAATGAAAAATAAACAAAATAAACTAAATTACTTATACATGAAAAAGGAATTAAATACATATGTGCTTAATTCATTGCCTTGATGCATATTCATTTCCTACATGTTTTAATCACATCGCTATATTGATTAAATTAGCAGACATATCAACTTACAAATCAAGTATTTTATCGGTATGTGGTCCTTGATAATTGGACTTAAGACCTACCAACAGAGCTGCAGCCAAATTTCACTGCATCTCAGATCTGACAATTGCAGGCTTCTAAACCAATAATATAGTTCTGGTTTTACATTAACTAGTTCATTAACTTATTCAATGTATACCAAGCAATATGCATTGTAGTTAACATATGTTTATTGGTTTCCTTCTTGAACAAAGTTGAATCTGCCATGGTACCTTAGAATGTGATTTGAAACCAGTTTCCTGTTGCATTAGGTGTAAGTAAACCCTTAGTATAGTCTGGTTTGTTTGACCAGTGTGATCACTCCGAACCATATTTGTTTAACAGTGCTCTGGTCTGCTTGAAGAGGTGGGCCAGAACACGGTTCGATTGGGCTTGATTGAGTGTGATTCGCATATGCCACCATGCCAGAGCATGGAACAGCTACACATTACTACGACAACAAACACTTTCTTAGACAAAATGTTGTCTGTTTAGTCATTGACCAAATGGGCAGAAATATACAGTAGCTCTCTTCAATTTTAGAAACAACCCTTGTTATTTCTATGGAATGCACCTGTGTATCATTAAACAAGGTAAAAACCAATAATATGGAAGAACCATGAATCTACCCACAACAGTCCATCTGCGAAGCCATGGTGTGGGAGACCACCAAGAGGCTCATGACTTCTGTGAAAATGTTATCTGAGGCTGAAACAAGTTAGAGTCAACTGGGACAAAGATGAAATATACAAGATGATACACAAATAGCCTGCACAATATTCGTAAATCTTTCCAAGAAGAATGAAGAAACCCCTTGAAAACTAATATCACACAGATTTTACAATTGACGCATGGCGGTGCAGCATCATGCTTTGGGGATGCTTGGTTACAACATAGACTAGAAAATTTATTGAGATGAGGAAAAAATGATGGTCACAGAACAACCAGAAGAAATAGTGTTTCAAGAGCACTGGGACTTGGGAAATGATTGATCTTCCAGCAGAACAGTGACATTCAGAAGAAGTCACTATGGATTGGTCTAAAACCTCTAGACTGGTGTCCTAGTGTCATCCAGTCAAATCCCAGACCTCAGTCCAATTAAGCAAATATGAAATTAAAGACTGTTGTTCACAATTTGACAGTATCATGCCATGCAATGCTGATTGAGACTTTCAAAGAGATACAGTTTTTGTCACTGCCAAAGTGGTGCTATTTAATATTACCTTTAGGGGTTGAATCATTGCATTCAATTATTGTCTGTCTTTTTATTTTTAATACGTTCAGTAAAATGTCTGACATGGGGCATAAATCCTCAGTTTAATAAGTGAAGCTTCCAGGCTGAAACACAAAAGGAGATGAATATTTTTATATTTAAACTAATTACTTGATGTGCTGATTAATAAATCAAATAAATCATATATAATCATTATTTGCTGAGAAAACCACCCAATAGTTCCACAGTGTAAAACATGCTTTCAGGCTAAATTCATGTTAAATTGTATTTTTTTATAAAAGAACTTTTAATAACAATTTAATATGTTATACCAGTGAATGTCATTTTAAAAAGTGAATGTTAAATCTGACTTAAATAGTGTCCTAAAACACTATTAAAGTCACACACTGGACAAAGCGTACGTTATGTATGTGTAAGCTCAAGTTTAAAATCTACTACTGATGCAAGATGGGCCAGATTTACCTTGATCATTTATTTTGGGTGTACTAAAAAAATAGGTGTACTTTGAATGTTAATCAATACATTTTGTATTGTTTTCTTGTATTTGTTATCTAGGCATCTGTGTGGTGGTTACACAGTAAACAATCTATTGAGTTAGCAGTCTTAGAACAGCTAAGAGGGTTTTAGGTCCTTTGAGACTTCCTGAGGCCTATTGTTTCAATCACTAATGGCACTACTCTTCTTAAATGTATTAATGTATCCACTGGATTGCTGAGTATGTGGAATAAGTGTGGTATAGAGACTGGTACATAATGTGGGGTGCAACTTATGTTGTTTACAACAAAGTCTGCTTCTCAGTGTAGGCACTGTCAGTACTCAGCCTTGGATAATTGGCACAATTTTTTATAAGATGTACTAATTTGTTAGTATCACATGCCAAAATGCATTCACTGTTTGTCACTAAATAGAAAATGTGGTCCAGCCAGTGAAATGAATAACTCGTTCTCCATAATACACTAAACAAGCTGCTCAGCTGTGGTGTTCATTCTTGAATGTTGCATGTCTTTATAACTCTCATGCACCTGTATATTCTGGCAGACTTCTCTTTGGATTCATTACAGAGGCCCTTTCTGTAGATCCACAAATTGCTCTACCAATCCAGCCTTTCATATTGACATCATTATTTTTCCAGTTGGTCAGTTTTACAAGACAGAATCTGAACACTGAGTCAGTCCACCTGCAAAATGACACAAATGAATGGAGGCGGGAATGATTGAAAAATGTGAAAGGCTGCAGGTGTTCCTTTGTTAAAGCTCAGAGAGGAAACAACCGATAATTAAGGTCACATCAGATGAGTGTTAATAGTTTTACAAAATGCACTTGGTGACCTTTACTGCTGTAATGTGTCGAAACAAAATATGTTAACTTTGGTTTAAATGTGAAGTTGCTTTAGATATACATTTGTTTTAAATGTTATAAAAATAATGTTGAATAATAATGAACAATAAAATAATGTTGAACAATAAAAATATCAAAGTTGAACAAAGTTGAACAATGTTCACTGTGTCTTCACTTAAAGGCAAACTGTGTCTGTTTTTGCAGTTTCTATTATGCTACAGTTACACTAGTGTTGCAAAAAGCCATGTAAATGTGAAACAACAAGTTGATCCTTACTGTTCCAGTATTAGATCATATTACTGCCACAATATTAGCACCGTCTGGTAAAGCCATGATCTCATTACAAGCCAGACTCTGTAAGTGTAAGAGCTCTGTGACTGTAAGTTTTCTGAATCACAAGCAGCTATGCCAAAAACGTCTGTCTCTTTTCAGTAGAGCAGCTCAACACTGTGTTAATCGGATTACTTTCCCTAATAATCCAAGCGTGTAGTTCACATAATCGGCCTAATGATTTCATGCAGTTCAGGCTGCCTGTGGAAGACAGAACAGACAATGTTAACAAAAGGACCAGGTGTCAACTACTACGGATTCCACATCTGATGTAGTCAAATGAGAGAGCAAGTCGCTTTCACTTCCATTCACTTATGGTTGTTGATGGTGGTATGACATGAGGTGGCTGATACTGGTTGTGGCGATGTTATTTGGTTTATATTGGGTTTGTTTTGTTTAATACCTTGTTGTTTGTAGATTTACCATGGTTTTATTTTCTGGAGTCGTCAAATTATTGTGTCTATGATTGCACATTAGACAAGAATGATGAACACTTTCTCTTTGTTTCATTAATTTAAAGTTTGTTTAATTTGGTATTTTTGTTACTTACTCCTCTATGCACTGTATAGGGTGTTGGCCATACCAGGGAACAATTCATTCCCTACATACATTCTCTACATTCACAGTGCACTTATTTCGTATGTCCGATGCTCAGTCACTATTTCCCATTTTCCAGTGCAAGATGGCCGCCTGACTGGATTCAGCCAGAGGGCACTGACAGTAAACAACCTAAACATGTTCATAAACTTGTGTTTGTTCTCATTGACAGGGATTTTCTACTTTTTAAATAGATTAAATAAAAGTGACAGACAGTATAATGCTTGTATTCGTGCTTTAAAACATTTTTTGGTTAAATCAATTTATTTATTAAATGTAGCATATAAACATGACAAGCAGCCAATGTAACAAATTTGCCAACAGGAAATAGGAAAACAAACTTTGCTGTTTAAGGATATAGTCTGTCACAGGATAGACATAATGTTTATGACGAAAATGTCAGAACTCTCTTACTGTCTTTTACGCAACAGCAACTCTTACATCAATGTCCGAAATCGCTCACTCATTTTTGTTCACTTCTTCCAACTATAGTAGACTCAGTTGTCATTTGCTTTATAGAGAATAGTGAAGGAGTGATCATGTGAGTGGTTTTGGACAAGTGTTTTATGAGGCTTCATTGTGCCATCCCTACTTCCAGGTTCCTATTTTATACAATTATTGTATATTGTGAGTAATGCATGATTATGACATCAAGGTCTTTGGTTCAGGTAAGAGTGTATTTGTCTTATATATGTGTGTATGTGTACTGGTTGTGTGAATGGTGTCTTCCTTAAAAGTGGTTTGTCCCTTGGATAGAACTGTCTGTTTCTGCCCTCTTTGATTTAGTCCTGAGGTGGCACCTCCATGTAGAGGGCACAAGGTAAGGATGGAGACATTTGTTTGCTTACGTGTCCCATGTACAGTTTAAAGAAGATATCTCAACAGTGTCTCAGACAGGGTTCAGATCTAATCAGTATGAAACAGCTGGTTTTAAGAATCAGAAAAAGAGTGTGTGCTTGTGCAGTCCCCAGACGGTTCTTTATTTTATACAATAATACAGCTGTATTTATATTTGTGACTTATTTCTTGATTTCTTGATTGATAGTTGTCATTCCCCATAAATCAGCCTGAGTTGTGCCTTCCTCAAAAACACAATGATGTAAATCTCTGTAAATCTCCAGATCTATATCAAACAAACCCTCTCAAAGCCATATCATCCCCTGATATTCAGATAATATGGCAAGTCATAATCATTTATAATACATTTACTTAAATGTTTTGCCTTTCTGATTATTGTAAGTATTAATGTAATTATGTTGAAATCACAATATTTGTGAATGCAGTACAGATAACTCACAAAAAGTCAAGTAATCCATACAGAAGTTAATTTAAATGTAATTTTTAAATGAGCCACCAGAGGGTGTCAGAGTGACGGAAAAAGAGTAATTGTTCTTTTGATAGAGGTCAGGGTATTTCAAATAAAGTTAGGAATTGGCATGACACAACACAGTAAGTCACTTTATTTCTTCAGAATATTATAAACTTTAAAACCATATTTTCAAAAGTTCAGTTTTAAATGTAAGTTTAATAAGTTAAAGTTCTTGTTGACACATATGTCATAATTCTAAAATAGGACACTTTACAGAAAGAGACAAGTTGAATATACGCCAGGTTGAAAGATTATTATGAAAACATTTCAGTTTAAATAATGAGTTAGCCACTCTCTCTCAGAGTCTGGTCTAATGTGAGGAAAAAATATATTAGCTCTTGGAAGCAGCTATTATATATGTATATATATATATAGGTCTGTATATATATATATATATATATATATATATATATATAATAGTATTATCAAGGTCTGCCCACGCTACATCTGATGTGTATCGATACGTGTGTATTTTGTTTGGGAGTGGAGCATTCTAGATCAGCTCTCAAGAGAGAGATTTGGCAGGGGACAAGCTCTGACATTTCTCTTAGGCTCTCTCACAAAACGGTGCTTATTTCACTGGATCACAGATGCTATTATGAGGCCTGTGACTAGCGTCACCTCTGGGCATTAAAGCCCATTCTACCAGAAATATAGCGTCATTTAAGGTTCTGTCTAAGAGGGGCATTTCTAAGTGATATTTGTGCTGTGGCAGGCTGGTCCTCGTCGCACACATTCATTAGATTTTACAGCTTAGACTTGAAATCAACCCCTGGCACTCAGGTCCTCCTGGGTTGACAGTCTCTGTCTCTGCTCTTGATGTTCTCTGCACTAATTTTTCACAGGGTCAGGTCTTCCCTCACTGTGGAGTAGTTGGCATTAACATTCCCCATAGTGTCAAGCCAGGAAACAAAATGGAACGTATTGCAAAATGGAGACAGGGAATGAGATGCTGTGTTGCGTTGCCACACTTCGGTCTTGCCTGCACGGCCTTACTGTAGGCTTAAAATCTAATGATGTATTTTTGCTTTTTAAAGGCTTTGTGGCGCACAATGTAAGTAGGCATATAAATAGGCCTATAAATGTTCAAACCCAGGCGCACCTGAACCATGTTCATAAAGCCATGCCGCAGCATCTCATTCCCTGTCTCAGGGAACCAGGTTACATATTTAACCTGTGACTATTTAATTTTTTTCTGACTTACTAATTAGAGCTAAAACATCTGTTAACACTAAATAGCCATTATTTACACAATGCTATAGTGCTATACAACCAAACATACTAAATTTATCTTGCAGTTTATTCAGTTGCAGGGCTTATGGGTCAGGGTCATTGTTGGGGTGGACAGCAGATAATTTTGGGCCACGTGATGTAAGGAGGGCCTACTAAACATGTGTTCACACTGCTAAGTATATGAGGGCTGGGTACAAATTCTAGCGGTGAGTCTGGGTGAAAGTACACCCCTAGCTACAGATACTGCAGTTGAACTGCAGGTTCTTTGCATTCAGCTTTAATAGCTTAACAACAGCAAGTGCAAACATTTAATTTAACAGAAGCCCACAAAGGTCACAAACAAAAAATCCATCATAGGCAATCTATGCAGTTACAGGTGAGATTATTTTTTCTATTTGTTTCTATAAATTTAATATAGTTTAAAGAAGAAACCAATGCATTGTATATAATACACTGTATGCTCTCATAGACTTTTGGTTACTTACTTTTAAGTATTACTTACTATCAAATGTAGGAAACAAAATGTTTAATGGCAACTGAATGGGAACTTTATTGAATGTAACAGCAGAAGACAAATGTTCTATTTACACCACAAATTACACAGCTACGTTTGACCAAAGCCTGTTATTTGAGAAAATGTACACACACCTTAGTGTTCCACATGGTAAAAATTGTAAAATATCCCCTGAAACCCTGAAAGAAGAGATGGTCTATGGTAACAGTTATTTTGGTAATGTCATTGACAGCTTTGTTTCTGTTAGATCAAAGGGAAGCAATTAAAGTTTGTAGACTCAAGTCTAATGAGCTGCATTAGTTTTAGGAACATAGTGGCTCCACCACAGCATTTACAACCAGAGTATGAGAGATCAGTAAACATGTAAAATCACCCCACCCTGCAAATAAATATTAGATGTCTTTGTTTAGACAGGAAAAGGCTTCCCTTGTTGCCCGTGTAGGTTACATAGCACTGTCTCTTTGTGCCTCTGGTAAATGTTCATATAAGTAAATTTTCATTTGAATAGACATACATATCCTTGAACTTTTATTTGCCTAACTTGCTGTTACATTATGAAGAAGTACCATATTATATGAAGTTGTATGTTCTCATAAATAATAGCAATCAATTCAGGATAACACTTATGCTGTTTTATCATGTATTGTTTTGAAGGTATAGCAATAAATAGGTAGGTAGGTATTATAATGGATTATATACTCTCATAAACAACACTTTTTGAAGCCATTATATGTACCTACAACATGTATTGGATTACAGACTATATGTAACACTAGAAAATGATTGTATTTAAGTCATAATGTATGCTTTTGTAATGCACCAAAACTCTTTAAACTCTAAAGAACCTTGAACTAAAAGGGTAGTTTTTAAAAGAACCTATTGTTTTTTGTGCCACAAAGAGCATTCTCACTGCTACAAATACCTATTTATGAAGGTTATTAATAAAACTCTAGTTTATGGCACAAATAAATTCTTTAAAAGCTACTATTTACAATCACAATGTAGGATTAGATATTATAACATTAAAAAAACAGCCTTGTGGCATTCTCTGCATTAAAGTACCATCCTAAAACTCTTTCATACTGTTCCAGTAGGATAGACAGAAGCAATGCAGCCTCATGGATTAACACTATCAAAATTAACAGTAGTAAGTAACAACAGGGAATTAAAACCCCTTTGCACACAAATAAGGACAGGACCGTTCCTTTAAAAAATTACAGTCTTTCCTAAACATCTTGGGTATGCAATGAAACAGTATATAAAATATACTGTCAATTAGGACCAAAACAATTGGCTGTGATCAGCGTCACTCAGATGGCAAATCCTCACAAGTCCTGACTTCCTCCTCTGCTCTTTGCGATGCTGTGTGGGTGGGGACTGAGCAGTGCTGTCTCCTCTCCTCCCCCCACAATCCCTCACTTCCTCCCTCCCACACACCCACGCCTCCTGCCCTTGACTCTTACAGATCGAGAGAGGAGGGAGAGGAGAAGCTGGGATCTTTTCCTGTTTTGATGTAGCAACGGATCTGTTTTTCTTCTCCCTCCACACTTTGTCCTTTTTAAATTTTCTGTGGTGCTCCTTTCCTTCTGGACTGACTATTTCTCCTTGCCTGCGCTGCAGATCAGATGGGAGACATAAGTGCTGTGGCTGTCTGGCACGAGAACACGCACAGCAGGTCTTTCTGGCGGGCCATCCCAGGCACGGGATGCTGAACGGGAGCCGTGAGGGTTTGTTTGAACTGGGCAGGCAGCTCCAGCAGGAAGGAGACTCCCAAGCTGCTCTGCACTGTTTCCTGAGCTCCCTGCTGGGGCTGACACATGTGCAGAGCTTCCACTCATTACCCAACTGCTTGCATCAGGTGAGCCCTGAGTCTGCCGGATGGAGATCCAGAAAGATGCATTATGGGATATAATCAATTGAAATGGGCATTGATTGTAACCAAGCATAACCCATTGGTTTATTTTAGCTAAAATAGGCAACATCTGACTGTTCTAGTCTCTGCATGTGCGATATGAATGTGTGTGTCACATATATTTTGGTAGACATATGCCTGCAGAAAGATGTAATGCACAGTTGGGGAACATAAAGCTGTACAATCTTCATGCATCTCTGTCATGAATGTGCATTTGTAATGATGCGATGACACACTAACCTAAAACAAGCCTCATTATGTCAATGCATATTTTACACTGGTAAATGCATTCTTAAACATTTATAGTCCACAGACACAGCATGAAGGTTCCAGAGAGGACAGACCAAATGCATATTTACTTGTATGCAAAAAGTGTGTGTTAAGACTTGTCTGACGGTGCAAAGCATGAGTTGTGCTTGAATGGACTTAAACTTTGTCATTGTGTTACTAGTTACTGTATAGCAATGCTAGAGGTCTATGAAAACTCTGTATCCATTATGTTCAATTATCGTTTTACATAAAACATCAGGTTTATTTCCATAAATACTTCCTCTACATGTCTAATTGTGGACTCAACTTGTTGTCAGTGAGTCAGATAAAAAACCTCATGACTGAGCCCTGATTACTCACTCTGGGTTTCTCTGTTAAACCCTCTCAGATACTCACAAGTGTCCCAGGAAATGTCCAGAACATAAACAGTGGCTCTTACACAAGAGTACTGGAATGTGTGGTATGATATTGGCCAGACAGAGCTGCTTCTAGAATTACCAGACAAAAATAAATATTAAGAATTGGTTCATATTTATCACAAGCATTCAGCCATACTATGCAAGCTGAGGAATTTCTTTATTGGTGAAGTTTGTTATTTTACCCTTAATATCAACAGACAATGAATAGTGCAGGACTAACCAACAAATGACCTCAACAAAAGTACCTAAAATACTGTGAAATGGCCGAAATATGTTACTATGGCTCTTAAATACAGTACTTTAAATAAACCCATGTGCTCTCGCAAAAGTTTCTATACAATATACATCAGACAGTTAACAAACTGTGTCAGATCCCTGGGTGTGCAGTCTATAAAAATAACATCACAATGCTAATGCTAAAAACATTTTTATTTTGAATTTGGAGCAGTTCAGGTTTGGCTAGTTTTTTTTTTACTCTCATTTCTTTTATTTTTCTACACAGATCGCTGAACTCTACATTGATGAGAAGAATTGTATCCTTTTCAATAAAGAATGAACCCATACTTCCTTTAATGTAATGCACATAAAATAAAATGTATTCTGTGTTTATCTGTACAGGCAGGCATATAGTGAAACAGTTGCTACAGGTTTGATACGTTAATTGTTGATATTGCAAATCAATTGTGCAGGTTGGAAAGGATTTTACAACTGCAGCTTTACATGTGGTCTTCCTGCTAAGAGGATTTGTAGGCATTTATCATATGTGGGCTGAAAGAGCATCATGTCTAATTAACCTTCATAGACCCGGCACATGCTCCACTGTCATTACTCATCTATAGCATGCAGTTTACAGCAAGACTCGTGTTACGTGACATACATTCTCCCGTAAAGCACAGACCTCTCAATTACAAAGGTATAGAGTTCAAATGGGTTCAAGACTGTTCGTTTTAGCTCTGTGTTAAAATGGGTCATTGGTCTGACCTAAGTCATTAACCAAGATCATTGGTAACCTCTTTTCTAATTAAGAGCCAATTACATGTGAATTGGTTTTAACATATTTGTTCTGATATCCACTCTCATGGTGTGTTAGTAAATAGTGGTGGGACTTAAGAAAAATGTGATTCCTGTGTAATTACATGAAAGAGAAATACTGGGTGTAGATTGTATCATTTAATTGAATAAGTAATTTAATTAGGTGAAAAACATTAGGCTGTTTTATCAATGCATTGCAGGTGACGTTAGAATAGATGATTTGAATGTGATTAATGTATCTGGTGATGGAAGGTCATAGTAAAGATAAAGAATCAGAAGTATTTTGTGTGTAATGTTTTAGCTTCCCTTATCTCCAGACATGCGGTAAGCAGGACCAGTGCTTATGCATATAAATTAGTTCAAAGTCTACATGTTGAATGAGGGTGAGTGCCAATATCCTATAGTCCCATGTAGCCAGATTTAAGATTATCAGCACAAAGTCTGGCTCACTTTGCAGCTTATTCTAAGGCTTTTCATTCAAAGCAATTAACAGTGCATTTAAGGTATACATTTTTGTCAGTATGTGTGTTCCCTGGGCATCTAACTAGAATATCATAAATATCTAATAAGTACATATATGACATAATATATCAATTGAATTGCACTTTACTGCTTAGAAGAAAGATGAAAAGAACAAAACTTTTGTCCTGTTCTCATTTTCCGAGTACACAGTCCTGGATATATACAATGGTAGTGATCATTCTATGATTGACATCCCTATGAGCTGGAAAGATTAACAAGAGATAGAAATGTTCCCCTTAAAATTGCTTCAGCATTGCTGAGGTGGCTGAACTCAAATGTAAGTCAAGCAGAATGAAATAGCTAGTATAATATTTTGTTGAAAGCACTGTATCCATATTTCTTCTGCTTGTATATTGATTTCTTAAAGAATATGCAAGGATTAAGCTCATCTAATTATCAGAATTTATGGCATAATAATAAAAAATGTTCATTGTTCAAATTGTAACTATTTTTTTTTTCAAATTGATTACCATATTTATTTATATACCAGTTTTATTATGTATTATGGTTAATATGTGGCTACAAGTGTTTTTGTATTCAGTTTACACTTTAAAATATGTGATGATATCATTAAATGTCACATTGATAACTATTAAAAAAATAAGGAAGGTATACTGTATATGCATGATTGCAGCCATGATGGCAGCCACCGTTTTACCAAATGCAAGTGAACATTTGTTCCTGCTAACAATGATTATATGATTAATTAATAATCATATTATATAATTAATTAATGATCATATTACATGATTAATATGACATTGATTGATAATGATTATACTTAAATCAAAATTATGAGATGAAGCCTCATAATCATAGCAAGCCTAAAGTAAAACATATGACATATGCTAATTGTAATTGCAACAGCCATGTAAACACTTGCTAACATTGGCTACATTGGAACATTGGCTAACATTCTCCAAAAGATCTTTCACATTAATTAAAAATGTTCTTGAGTAACTGATAGTGAACATTTTTTAAAAGGTTGTAAAGTTTATAATCTTATTAAGTAACATCGGCATGATAAACAGAACAGGCAAAGAATGCATCCAAACTGTGACAGTGAGCACCAGTTTGAAAAGTATTTGGAAGTTGGGACAAAATCCTATAGTGCTTTTCATGTATATTGGTGCAAGATAATTTTGAAGTTTCTGCATCATAGTTTAATTATACCATAATTAATAAAAAATACTTTCTTATAACAAGAAATACACTATTTGGACTGAGTTAGTGAAACTAATCCTACACCAGCAGTTACTGACAGCTTTATCTCAGAAGCGGAAATCAGAGGATCAAGTAAGCTGAGTGAAAAATATTTAGGATTTATTTTTTAATCCCATTTAATTTCCCCTCATGCATGACAAATTATTTTAAGGAACGTAGTATGTCATTTGGCACTGCCCCATATTGCCCCCTAATTCCCTTCTGTATGTTTGAATAGCATTCCTTTAAATGCTACATCAGTTTCAGGTCACTTTGTAGGATAGATTTATCTTTTACTCAAATGTTAATGCTTGTGGTGGTGGTGACGCATTTTTCACAGTTGTTTTCAGCGCCTTGCACATAAGCATCATGGTTTTAACACAGCAGGTGCATCTTAGTCAGCTTCCTAGTTCAGTCATTGTAAGTGATATCAATCCTTTCACTGCGCTGAAATATTTGCTCCCTACAACCTCCAACAATGCATCGCAAAATCTGACCAGAATTGTTATCAGGTCTTCTAAAGTCTCTCAGGTGGTTGTCGCTTGTGTTATTCGATTGTGTCATCAATATGTTAGGGAACAGTAGACCAATTAGAAGAAGACAAGGGTGGGGTAAAGATTGGCAGTACTGTAGCTTTCTTATTGTTTGGCTAGATCTGTTATTTCCTATTTTGGAGCATATCTAAGAAATACAGCCTTCTTTGTGGCATTTTGGTCCATTTTTGAGCTTTCTGTCCTGCTTTCAATGTGAATGACCTCTAATGTTTGCTTGTTAAAGTTATAGTCAATATTACTTGCATTAACTGAATTATGTCATAATGACAAAAAAGTCAGGATAACACCCATAACACCACTTTAACATTTTTGGATTATCCCATGCCATATAAATGCCTGACTTTAAATATCAAAATATCATTTTTATTAAATACAAGGGATATGTATTTTTTAGTAATCAACATAATTCCACAGATGATCTAGAAAAAATTGAACTTGAATTGAGCACATCTGTGCAGAAAAAGAAAATTTGATTTTTATTATTTTTATGATTAAAAATATATTACTTTATATTATAGCAGACTTATACTCAGAGTAAGCATTTATAACATCACAGGTTATACTGTATGTTGTAACAGTATAAAGTTACATTTGCAGTGTGGAATGGTACTTTATGAACACACCTCATCTGCACATGTGGAATAGGCAGTTTTAGGCTGTAAATAATGCTGACCTCACCCTACAATGGAAGTGTTGCTTGTATCATGAATACATTAAAGAGAATTTCTAAAATATTAAGCACAAGGACGCTGGCCTTTAATCAAGCTGAGTACAGAGCAGAAGAAAATGTTAAATTAGAAGGCAAAAATGATTACTAAATCAATACAGAATGCATTTGTGCCACCATGTTTATTCAGGTTCTCATGACATGCACTATAAATAGATTTATCACTTTCAAACTTATCCTGTTAGTCAGCAAATTCATATGTTCTTCACCCAGCTGGGATCTAAAAATATGTCCAAGGCACCTGGTAATATACTGCTCCTTCCAGGAAAAGTTAATTTTGTAGGAACAGAACGTACAATGAAGCACACAACAAATAAAACAATGCAACTGACAAAGCAGTGTGTAAATAATGTCACAATGAACATTAGCATATTTATTATTAGTGTTGTTTGGCACTTACAGAGGGCTATGAATGTTTTTGCCATGGGGATGTTAAAATGAGTGGAATAATACCATGGGATTACATGGAAGGAGGGACTCTTCTGGGCACTCTATATCAAGTGCCCAGAACAGAGACTTGGGAGGAGGGTTTTTTCACTTAGGCCAGTAAGAAACCCCCATAGCAACCACATAGCAATGCCCTGGTATCGTGGTAGCTAGTTCTAAATGGGCTAACACTAATCCAGTCTTCTTAATGGGACACTATGTAGGACTGTCTAAAAATAAATAAATGATAACTAAGGTATGGACTCATACAAAAATAATCCCTCTCAACTATTATTCATGATCTACTAAAAGTGTGTGGTGGTGTTTGTGTTCACAGAAACATTTCTCTGCATGCATTTTCTTATTCTTTATTGTTTTGGGGTGAATGTCTTGGAATGTTTCTGGGAGGCAACCTTTAGCCAGTGGGTGTGTAGCCCCCAGCCAATAATGATGTGCAGATTACATGCATTTCTGGTTGTGAAATGAATGCAGTAACTGAAAAATTTTCTTTAGTTACTTTAACAAACTGTATTTAAGCAAATGTTCTGGCTACTAAAACAATGAAATATTAATACTTGTTTTTTTTGCTATTTTTAAATAAATTAGTTAAAGCAAATGTGTTAGAGCTTTTCAAATTCTAATAAAGGTACCAGTTGTACATGATACCGAATCAGAGTCTGTGCACTTAAAAATAATGTAGGCCATTCATGTCTATTTTAAGAACATTTCCTTCCTGGCCAAGGTTCTGTAATGACACATGGTATGAGCAAATATTAACTTACAAAAAAGATTAACATTTCCCCCCTGCACGCCTTTGAAAAAACTCTTAAGTGCCTATTTATAGCCACCACAAGCTTTGTGTCTTTTTATAGAGATAAACAGAGAGAGTGACACAAACACCAAGCAATCACAATACGACACAGGCCTTGAGCTAGAACATGGGTTTGTATGTTTTCCTTGTTCTCTGTTCAGGTGATACATTTAATGTTCGGTGATTCACTCTTATTTTCTATCTCTGGTGATGCTCGGCAGCCGACTGAATCAGAATTTGACTGAGCCTGAGTTACTGGTGCGGAGTGTGTGATCATAACAAGTGGCTATTTCTGGTGACTGGCATGTCTAATCCTTCACCCATATAAATTCAGATGGGAAAGCTCTGCAGTTCATCCAAGCGGAGAAGATGTTCTACGAAGTGGCATTGATTGAGCTCACCTCGCTGCAGGCCAGCACAGGCAGGTCCACTTTTTATGGCTTTACTTAAATGCTTCTTTTTATGGTACTGTTGAGTGGACACATGTCTCTTTGATCAAAATGTTTTACAACCTGTACTGGAAGTTTAAAAGCTGTCCGTGGATGTCCGGGACAATTGCTGTTTTATGGATAAATAAAGTTGGATTGAACCCTTGTATAGCAAAGTCAGTTCAGTCTTTTATAAGGACAAATTACACCTAGATCTTATCAAAAGATTTTATCATCAGAATTATGTATGTACATTATGTAGACATTGTTGAAATAATAGGACAGGACACTTTATATTAGTTTTAAGAACTTCTCATTAGTTAATCATGTTGCTTGCTCAGGAAAGCACCCATTATTACTCATGCTCATACTTGGGATATTCAGACTTGAACAACAACAAACACGTATGAGACAAACTTGATGTGGGCCAGTAAGCAAGCGTCTAAAACAGGGTTGGGCAACTCCCGTTATCCACTGTCCCACAGAGTTCCACTCTCACCCTAATCAAACTCACCTGCCTCAAGCTTTCTAGTAATCTTGAAGATATTGGTTAGCTTGTTCAGGTGTGTCTGATTTGGACTGGAGCCAAACTCTCAAAGATGGTGGATTGCAATGGCCAAAGTTGCCCACTTCTGATCTAAAGAAACATCCTAGCAACACCTATATCAGTGCCTACAGTACCTACAATACCCGAGCAACAGCATTGCAAAACCCAGAGCACCCAAGCGGCCTCACCAAGCACCATTCACATTTTACGGTAAACACTGCCACAATATTGCCGCAAATAAATGTTTTGCAAGGGTTCAGGTATAATTCTACAAAATACAGAAAAGATATTGGCTCAGCGACTGAATCGGCCCCTGCTGTCTGAAAGCAGTAATCCATTTAACTGTAACTGAAGTATCTGTATCTTCATTTTCCCTGAGATGCACCAGTATTCATGGATGAAGAAGACACATCAATCTCCTGCAGATGTCTGCCACTCTCCTGGCTCTCTGCATGTTGCTGATGCAGCACAGTGTTCTAGCATGGGCAGAGTGAACAGGAGCTCAGAGAGATAAATGGCCACACTATATATTACCTCATTAAAGAGCTGTTGAGTACTATGGAAACGCTGCCTGATTCAGCGTTTTTGTTGAATGCTGACGTTATTTCCTCAGACTCCTCCTATAATGCACCTGAAAACACCAAGCTGAGTGTATTTATTGTATAATATTGCAACTATTGTATTTATTGTGTACAACTCAGTTTTGTGTTTGGATATTTAGGCCATACTTGGCATACACAAAGCTCTATGAATGTCATTGCATTAGATAGCAACATATTAACATATTGTACTCACATGGAACCAGAGTTCCAAAGACTTTGTCTTAAATTAAAACAGATTGGTCAGACATGTAATCTGTAGATTGTTGTTGATCATCTGCTTTAACCTAAAATTGTTAGTTAAGAGATTTCAGCTGGTCTAGCTAAGCTTCTATTTTCATGTGTTTGCATTTCCTTGTAAGAGTATTTGAATCTGTGGGTGTGGCAACAATGATCACCTGTCCTTTGTCCTTTGTTCCTCCCTCTCTCTCTCTCTCTCTCTCTCTCTCTCTCTCTCTCTCTCCCTCCTCCCTTGTTCTCATTCTCTCTGTTATTTTTTGTCATGTCACAGTCTTGTTGTCTTTCTGTATGTGAGTCACTGGCTTTGTTTGCATCACCTGTGAGGTTTCTGACAGACTTTGCTTGAATCAGGGTCTCAGGAAGACGGATCTCTGAGCACGTCAGGATGTTTGTCCCAAGAGGAGTTATCAGAACAGACTTCACAGGCCCAGGATCTTGAGCGACTGGCTCAGCTCTGCATCATGAGCAAGAGGTAGGAGTCAGAACCGACTGTGGACACTGTATTGCTAACATTCAGCATGCTATTATTTTGGCAAAAAAAGCTTAAATACAATAATTATTCAATATCAGAATATAGTATCAAAATAGCACAACGTAAAAAATGTAACAGGAAATTTGTCACAAGGGCTATATCTCAAAGGTCCAGTTACACAAAATGTGTGTTGATATTGGTTTTAAACACTCAGTTATCATAAAACTGTCATAAATACAGTAGCTGTTGAGGAAATGAATGAACACAATAAAACCACCCTGGTACACATTTAGGCCAGAGTCAACTGTATAAAGGTACATGTTAACTAAAGGATTGCACTCAGGACAAGAGCATTTTTCATAAATGTCAGATAGCAGCTAGTTTTCATTTGGGAAGGTTGTCACAAGTGTTTTCCAATCCTTAAATAGAATTTCAGTTAGAAAAACAATGAAGTGGTATTTCTGTATGTTATCTACATTTAAGTTGTGTCTGTACATGATCATACTTAAAACTATTCATAAAACTATTCCAACCCTAAGAAATGAGGTAAAACTAAGGTACAGATTTGGACAACTTGCCCTAACTTACCCTTATTTTCATAGAGCATGCATATTGATTAAGAGCATTTAATGGTTTCTACAGTAGTAGCATTAAATCTGAAGAAATACATTTAAAAACTCATCTATATTGAAGTATTCTGTATAAATGAATGAAATTCATTTATACATGAAATTATTGAAATTATACATGAAATTAAATTATTAAATTACATTATTACATTGGGTGTATGCTAACAAAAGTCATTATTACAAGTGAGGCTAGACAGAAAAAGTTCCTTAAGACAATAACTGAATGGTTTCATTTTTATAGTGTTTGTTTGATTACCTACAAACAGTGAATGTTCTATGATCTTTGGGATTTTAAAGTATGTATGTATGTATTTTCATAACTCAGTAATGGAATCACCAAACTGAACCAAGCCTACACTCAAAGAGAGAGAGGAAGGGAAAGGTGACTTGTGTTACAGTACATGAGTTTCAAGGTTTCGAATTTACTGGGACACTCTGACTCAGGTATCAACTTTCCTCCGGGGGCTTAACATGACGAGGCAGTCTTTGTAAGGCCACTACCACATACACTTGAGGACATTTATGTTCTACTGTTGGCACTGGTTGGGAACTTAAAGCATTTAACCTGATTGTCCCGGGGATGGAGACAGCTTGTTGGTGCCACGGGAAAGAGGATGACATTAAACTTGAATGAGAACGAGATTGTTTTATTGCTGCCCCAATAAGATAATGTTTCAGAAAACAATGAATTGTGTTGGTAGCAACACCATTTGCATGTAATCCTTTAAAGTATTTGGGTCAAGTAACTCTGGAAACCTGAAGAGGGTACAGTAAGTCTTCAAGATCTCTGGGCCAACTAGGACAGCATTCATGGTTGGACACGATATCACATATACATGTCTATATAAAATGCTAATAGTAGGATGTTAAAATATATACATTTTTTTAAGCAATTTTGATGCACCATGCAAAATCTGAAGACATGTTTTATCACTCTTGAATTAAAAGAAATGCACGGGGTGGGGGTGTTGAGAGCTGGGGGGGCTTAAGCCCCTGTCCCTTTTGTGTCATAATGTGTGCCCCTCTTTGGTCATAGTAAATGCAGCAGTATCTTAGCCACCAGTCTTTAAAATACATGAGCAGAAAATGTAATGGTAAATGTGCATTTATCATATCACTATGCTTCTGTAAATGTAGTGAGTACACTGTTATGCTTAATTAAAAATAAAAGTATAACTTAATTGTTGCTACGTTTCTTACATTGACATTCAATTTGTTCTTTATCCAAGGCCATTCACTGACAGTAGTATATAGTGTAGCACATCTTCGTGTTATTAGCTTGGGGAAATACATCTAGTAAAACTAAATATAGGTCAATTTAAAACTCTAACTTGTAATGAATTTGATTTCATGATATTTAGCATGAATTCAAATACAGAAATCAATATTTAGCTTTCATTCATTTAATTCAATATAATAAGCATTTTTTAATGCAAAATTTAACATGATTGTCTTCTTGATTTTGTTTTGTTTGGTAAAGTACAAGTAAATCATATTTAGTATCATTATCATTATCCCCCTATTTCTGTTTGATGTGTTATGTATTCTATTTGTATCAATATCTTTTCATAGAATACCAAGAAAAGACTGGCTAAAAAGAAAAAATAACTTTCCAACTAATCATGAGGAAGTCATTAAAATATTTTAAAAATAAAATATTTAAAAACACAACAGAGAAGTACTGCTTTAAATACAGGTGATTTATTTCATAAATAATTTACATTTAATATTAATTTTGTAAATTGTTTGAAAAAAAAATTTTGAATGCCCTTTTTGGTTCTTCACCCCAACCCTGGGGAGGTCTGTGAATGCCACTGAAAGAAATATTATAATTGTATTTTAATTGTAATTTAATTAAACATTTAGGAAAACTACACAGATCAGACATTTCATGGGCCTGAATAGTGTTAATCCACTGAAATTCACTTCACTTTAGATTTAAATTTTAGCAATGAAATTCAAGCATGAATTTAGTTTGAGAAGTTGGATATTCTTGACATAATGTAGGAAGTGGTTCTGCCTCTTGAATCTTTCAGTGTTGGAACAAGAAGTGTTCTTGTAGCTGAGAGCTTTGCCATGTAGTGTCCGATTAGATGTCTCCTGAGGACAATCCCAAACAGTGCAAACCAACTCCTAGTCATTATTAATTAAAACAGAACCATAATAACCACACTGACATATGTTTTGACTGAAAATAACATGCTCCACATTAAAGAGAGAACAGAACAAAGAACATACTTTACATTGAAAACTACAAAACTACATATAAACCATCAAGCATACGTGAATGGGGTCCTAAAAATCAGTTTGTAGCAACAAATTATGCTAGTAACACCTTATTTTTCTCGGCTGGCTGTATTTTTAGTGAATGTATTAACTTCACTGATGTCTGAACCAGAAAATATCCAAGCAACTTTTGCTTCAATATTAAACATACATATGTATTATTTTATTGTTTAAACCTTAATTTTCCAAACATGTTTTGTTTAAACATTGTGCTTGTGCTGTCTTTCTGAATATTAACTTTAACTTGTTTTGATTTTTTATTTATTACAAAAACATTCAGAGGTATGGCTCATGTGGCCTGTTGTGTTTAAAAGTAAATTGTATCAATGTATCAAAAATAGCACCATTATTTGTAGCCTTCTAGTTGTAGACTACATAGTAACAAAAGTTCTGAAATGACTATGAAACTTCTTATTGAACAGACACATTTAAGGCCCCACTAAACAGCAGCATACTTCGCACACATGCCAGTAGCTGCAGACAAACAGAGGACAGATCACAAAGCTATATCTTTGGCATAAGCGGCACATTTCCATTACCTCCATTAGGTACCTCGGTTGAAATCACAGCACACATGTGCTTGGATTTGTTATGATTGGCATTGTAATGAATCTGCATGCCTCACTGACCCTGGCTGTGGTGGGCTATTGCTGGGTCATTGTGAAAGGACTATTTCACAAACTATTTCTGTGCTCAAATTAAGCAAACGTGCCAAGCCAGTAGGATCAAATGTGGCTTTATGCTACGTGCCCTACTTTTCACAACTGTTCTAAAACTGTTGTCAAAAATAGAATCTTTACAGCAAAACAGAATATAGTCTACTAAGGATAAGCTATGACATATGGATTGAGATAAAGGATGTATTGTTATTTATGGAGTCAACAAACTGTGCCTTTTATGCATAGCCTATGGCTTCTGTAGCAGCTGGTAGGCTCTGGCAGACTTCTCAGAGTAGGGTTCAATTCAGATTAGCACACTATCATATACTATACTATACTATATGTAAACTATTTTTACTGTATGCAGCATATACTGTTTGCAGAATGGAAATTTTATGTATGCTCTGAATACATGGCTGATGTACTACATTTGCCAAAAAATGCATTTTCCTTCCAGAGCACATGCACAGAATGCTGTATCCAACAATGCAGGGTGCTAAGCCTGGCAATCTATCTGTAGTGAAATAAATGAACCGGGGCAATACTATGTCAACCTTGAGTTTAAGCATTTTCTGTTATTCAATATCTGATTAGATTAGACTCACAGATGTTTAAATAAAAACATATGTAAATGTAAAATCATTCATTTATAATGTTTGTTTATAGGCTTTTAGCCTCTATTATTAGGACAGTCAAGAGAGACAGGAAAGTTGAGGGAGAGAAAGTGGAAACCTGGGTCTGTTCCAACTATAGCACCACAGTGCCAACAGGGTTTTTATTATTACTGTAATATTATTACATATAAACACAGTATATATTGTACAGTATGTACTGTATTCCATTGTAAGCACATTGCTGAGAGTTTTAGCAGATACTGTAAGTTTTTTTGTGGAAGTTGAAAAGGTGTTGTCTGATAACCTCTCACACACCTGCCTCGTGATTAGAAAATGTGAGCTGCCGTCATGGCCTTTTGATAACAAACAAACTGATTGATACCACCCCAGTAGTTATGTAAGGGATAATGTACAGTCAGTCGATTGCTATCGCAGAATAAACCCTGATCAGGACTTGTATCACCCTGAAGGTTTGTTCTGTGATAACAACCAGTTGATTGTACAATATCACACTTAATACTTGCCAAATACTGTTTGTATCCAAGTAAATGGACACAAAATATTAGAGATATTTAAATAGCACAAGTAAAGTAGTCCAGATGATATTAATCCCCACATGTGCAATGTTTGTTGAGAAATATCAGACTGCACATCAGAAGCACAGAAGCACAATCAGAAGCACAATTGACAACTTAGAATTGAGTTTTCGAGAGAGCCATGTAATTGTAAGCCATGTGCCATGTAAGTCCTAACATTCTCTATATTACACCTGGAGTCTAGGAAATAAATGTAGTTCTACAGGGGCTTAACAAAAGTTGGGTTCTAAAATTCTAAATAGGATCCCCTAAAAAAATCTTCTGGTCAATAATCATACAGGTACACAACAAACTTAACCAGATAAACTATTAACATAACCAGATAAACACTTAATTGATGCATCAATTATTAGGTTCGTAAAACAAAGAGCATTGCTCTTAACCAGCTTATTAGGACTTATTAGAACCAAAAGATTCAAAATAGTTTGATCATCAGCCATAGGAGGAATCCAGGAACTCTGAACCTAGATGCAATTTGTTGAAAACTGAGCTCACCATCAGCAATCCTCAGCGTCCTTATAAAGACCATGCAGACCACGCCCTAACAGAAAACAACCAATGGTAGCCATCTGCCCCAGCATTGGACAATGTTTCAGAAAACAGAAAGGACCAATACAGAAAGAAAGGGCAAAAACACATGACACAAAAGAGAACAAGAGACAGACAGAGCATAACACTCTACTATAGTTACACTACAGTTATTATAAAATATATTACCAAGGATAATATTACAACCTTTAAATAAAAGTAAGACTTGAGCAAACATCTGTGTCTGTTTTATAGAGGTTTTGCCTGGGCTCTTTGATAGATTTTGATAGATATGTTATTTGTACTGTTGCTCACACCATACGTATCAATATTAATTATTAGTCTGGAATATTATTTGGACATATGTAATATCCTCTGGTAATACACACTCTCAGTCTTTAATTATTTATAGCTACATTAATGGAAAAGAGTCAACTGAGTCCCCAGGGCACAATCAATGATATGGATTTGCTGATCAATAATATACAACGCATGTATGCATCTCTCTCACATGCGCAGTAAATAATAGGCGACAGACACATTTGCTGTATTTGCAATAGCATAGTACCCTACTTTTTGTACAATTCTGCAGTATGCAGTATGTGTATTAAACATACTAAAATCTAGTATACAATAATAGTACACTGTGAGGAGTATTTTACCCCAAACTTAATGCTCTCAACTTGAAGTGGAGGAGGTGGAACATTATTATTTCATTCCAAAGTAACAAATGTGAAAAACAATATCTATTTCTTTTTTAATCATGTATTATTTCTAAACTCTTTGTCACTCTTCTGTGCTTTCAGACCTCACCTTGCTTTAGAGTACAGTGGCAAGGTATGTGCATTGTGTTTTAATATTTATGCAACATGGCTTTTAACAAAAAAGAAGTGTAAATGCAAACTTATCTATGATATATATATATATATATATATATATATATATATACATAATTTCTCCTAATTGTTTTCATTCAGGCCACTAAAATCCACCAGCGGGCTTTTGGTAATGATCATCCCATCACAGCCAGGAGTCTGGAGCTGCTGGCTACCGTTTATGCTGAGATTGGCAAGACAGAATATAGTAAGACACACGTTTGGCAGATGCTTTTATCCAAAGCAACAATGCATTCTCAGCTTTCTTTTTTTTATCAGCATGTGTTCCCTGGGAATCAAACCCATGTTCTTGGCAGTCATGGTGCTGTGCTCAGTGAGCTACAGGACAAACACCACAATGGACATAAATGAAATGCTATTCACTAACAGTCATTTAGATCGTTTGTGTAATTTTTTCACTGCCATCGGATAAAGGTCCAAAAAAGCCAAAGCATCAAACTCCACATGCCACATGCTCTAAGAGCAAAAAAACGTGAGTGGAACAGAACAAAGGCCATTTTCCTGCCCTACTCAATTTATTCTATAATTACTCCACTCCATCTCCACTCTGGCTGTTTTTCCATTCCCTGCTCACTGGTAAGAGAAACCATGTGATACAAACAATGAAACATCCCAGTGCTATTAAATGTCATTGCTCAAACTGTGTAAGGAGTAGGGGATAAACTGCTATATATATGTATCTATATCTATCTATATATATCTATATCTATGCATATATGTTTATGTAATTACTTAATGTAATTTATATAAGGGACCAGCTGGGGCATGTTGTTTCATCTTGTCTTGACTTGACATTTTCCATCACGCAGTTTCTTGAGGAATCATCCTGAGAAGATTTTTAAAGAGTTTTGAAGGAGTTCCCCTCTATCCTGCACTCTTATTGGTTGCTTTTTTCTTCATTATTTGGTATAAATCATCTATTTCAAAAACATTTTTTTTAAATTGTAGTTTTCTAGTAACAAAAATTTAATTGAAATTATTATGTTGGTACAATTATATTATATTTTTATTTTTACATTTTAACGTTTAAACAAATGTCTTCAGATTAAAAGATTTTTAATCTTACATTTCAGTCAAGTGTTTCCAAACTTTTGACTGGTAGTGTATATTCATGGTAGCTTGTGTGTTTGTTAAAGTGTTTCTTTAACAACCTACTTATTACCTCAGTGAGGAAGCAAGGCTTCACGGCCTTAGTTGCTTCACATCTATGCATAATTGTACATAGTTCTCTACAAAAAGATTTGCAGATTTTTGCTAACCAAGTAAAATGCCCACTTCAGTAAATCGCTGAATGAGTAAGCATATATTACAAGCTTGTTCTTTCTGTCCTCAGATGATTGCTTATTTAGATCTCAGGCAGAAAAGCCATGTCATGACTTTGACAGTTTGAGGCCAGGACATTTTGAAATGCTTTGCTAGTTTTCTAAGGAAGGAGGGGTTGCTTTCTGTTATATCACAGAACTATGAAAAATGTTGTGTATGGGGCAGCAATGTGTCATGAATGTCAAACGCAGCTGCTGAGTCAGTGTTCTGAAAGAAATTCACCTGTGTGGCACAATGTCATGGTTTCAGTGCGAAATTATTCTTCATTATACAGACCATTCACCACTAATCTGTGTGCTGCTATAAATGTGTTTTGCTGATGTGATGTTTTATTTTCAGGTATGTTGTTTGGTAGTTTGTTAAATTATGCTTGTTTTGCAGATTCATTGGGTGAGTGTGTGTCGACTCTCTCAAAGAGGTTTTCTGCCACCGAATCGTTTAGCGACGCTCTAGGTGGCATCTCTCATAGCCATAAGGACAGACACTCTGAGTTACGCCACAGAAAAGAACCATACATACAACACGACGCTCCTAAAACAAAGGTAATTTATCTGAGCTTCAAGTTTAACATGAATTATTTACATAGGATGTTTCTGGGTTGACATATTTTGTATGGTGGGTATGAGTAAGAATGTAAGATTTTTAGTTTGGAGCAGGGGATAGGTTTGTGTGTTAGACTTAAGTACAGGATTAAGGTTTAATGGTTAGGGTCTGTGGTTTTGAGTTAGGCTTTGGTGATTAACATTAGGGATATGATTGGTTCAAAATAATATCCAAAAATGCTAAAGAAAAGTCTTTGAAAGGTGATATAAAACTAAACTTATTAGAAATGTACATTTCTGTCAAAAGGTTTTAGAAATTTCATTCTAAATGTGTCAACAGCAGTCTACTTCATGACTTCATGTGGTCTCTATTAAACATTCTAAATGTCAAACCATTATTCCTTGTCCCTGCATTCTTTTAGATCATAAATGAAAAGCTGCCCACCTCTATTCTGAAAAGGTCCAGTGTGAGCAATACAGAGTCAGACTCACTGCGCAGACGGAAAACTGAGAGGCGAGTGCGCTTCCGAGAGCCGGAGATCACTGTTCACGGTGAGAGAGATAAACAATCTGCTTCAGCAGTCCCTAAACCTCCCAGGTGTCTTTATACTGCTCTTTAAAGTAGATTTCTGCATTATTAAGAGCTGGCACATAATAAAAAAGGAAACATGCAAGAGTGGCTTGTTAAAGATTATCCTGTTAAGGGCTGTGGTTAATGAATCCCTTCATTTTGGAAAAACTAACAAACAAAAAAGCAGTAATGTACAAACATGCCCAAGTAATTTACTTGCCAGATTAATTATACATGCAAATAAGGTAGTGTGCAATCTGTGCCAACAAGACTGTTATGTTAATAAAACATGAAATTTAATTTAAGGAATTTAAGAAGGGTAATTTAGGGTGTCTTTTCAGTGCTACTTACACGCATCAGTGCATTTTGTCTTTCCCTCAAGAGCTGTTATCTTTCAGTTGAAAGTCCTTTACAAAACCCAATATCAATAAAAGATCATACACGTCTTCCTGGCCTTCCCAAGAATAAGGTGCAAATTGGTGTCCTATTACTTTTTGAAACAAAAATAAACCAATTTTGTTGGGGGGTTGGGGGGAACTGTTAAATATGTTAGATAACCTGTTCTCTAACATAAAATTAACATAGCCTGAAGTGCAGCTGCTTCCAATTTTCTCAATTTTTACACAAATTGTAGTGTTTTTCAATCTTTTTAATTTTCCTCAACCATTTAGCACAGAAATAAATTATCTTCAGATTTTTCATTTTATTTCCCAGATGGCTGTGGGTCTCAAATGTTTATAGTTCACAAAGACTACAAAATTTTTAAACCTTATTATTACCTTTTATGTGGGTTTCCAGACATTCCGTACTATGACTGTCTAGGAGGTAAGTGGAATAAAAACTGGTCTGAACAATGTGATGAATCACTGAAATGCATGAAAAGCTGTGCATGATGGATTTTCCTGCATGCAGTGTGGGACACAGAAGGGTTTACAACTAGTACTTCTGTGGTTTTAAGAGTTTACATACATTATACTACAATTAGTTTTGTTTTATTTGTATTTACTATTTGTAGTTTTTATTTGTGTTTTTTTTTGCATGTAGTTTAAGACATGTCTTTGCTGTGGTGTTAAGAGTTCACATGAATTTAGGTATGTTTTGAGTTTTTGTCATTCAATATATGGTACATCTGTTTCTGATGTCCCTGACCTTTATGGTCATTGTGCTCCACAGTGTATGACACCCCCCAAAGCCATCTGCACCTGGCCCTGCTTACCTGCCTTTTCCTGCTGCTGTCTGTGCTGGGTCTGGCGCTGTACTGCACAGACCGGCGGAGACCTCAGCGTGCCTGCGAGGAGCTGCAGACGGCACTGGCTGTCTACCTGCTGCAATTCAAGCAGGTGGTCTGGGCCTGCTGGATCTGGTTGACCATGCAATGACCATGAAAGACTGGGGGGCAGCAACCTCTCTAAAAACAGGCTTTTGGAATTGTTGCCCGTGTCTTTGCAGCAAAGAGAAAACATAATAGGTGAGGAAGAGTAATGGGGGTCAGAGGATAAAATAAAAAATTGGGGCTCCTTGTTTTTTTTTAATGATCTGAAACTACTTTATTTTCACTGTTATAATTAGACTGGCCACCAGTCACAATGAGGATGTTCAACATCCAACTCTTTGGTTTTGTAGTTGAATGAAGGCCATAAACTTTTCTGCACTATTAACTTGGTGTGCATTTTTACCCTTTATGGTGGCATAGCTAATGTCACATCCTCATTATACCAAGCCCTATATATAGACCTCTGTGTGTAACGCTCTATCTTTGTAGCAGTTCTGGGCAAACAGTTTTAATGCATTTCTTAGTCCTCATCCAAAGAATACTTGTGCAGATGTTTTAATGAAAACCTGTATCACTCTCAGAATTACATAGGACTGTGGATACAGAATATACTAAATGATTTCCGTCCGTCAGAATTGGAGCCTGACTTGATATACTGGTAGATCACTTTTGAACATAAATATCTCTTCATTTATAATAAATAATACATTAAGTGTAAAAGGCATATGCATGTATTTTACATGTAACAGTGCTCTTACATGCACAATACCACGTGTATAGTCATAAATATTTAAGTTTAAATGCAGCAAAAAAAGACAGACACATTCATATCGCACTGCACTGCATGGTTGCACCAACATCTAGCAAAAGCTGTTCTTTGCATTTCGTAGGTTATGGAGGATGTAGCAGACTACTTCTTGCATACTTGACTAGCATTGCTTCACCACTGTGATCCACACATCTGAATATCATGTCTTTATTTTTAATTTTTTTTTTTGCTACACATTTTAAAATATCAGCACTTTAATAGACCGAGAAATCAGTCGGGCTCTACAGAATGTGCACAGTGTATTCTCTATGTGAGAACTAATGTATCTCATCATAAGATTTTTCATCATAAGCATTTTATATCAGATATTTCATTTAAGCTCTCATTTTGTTTTTAATGCATTTGCTGTACATAATGATTTTGAATGTCTCTATGGAATGCAAGACAATGCTATTTATTTTACTACTAATCAGATTTAGAATATAAGTATGCATTTTATGCACTTATCAAACATGTATATACAGAATGATACTAAATATTGTTAATGAATATATTATATTTCAATGTGTATGTGAAAAGAGAAGGACTGGCACAATGACTACACCTTTAACATTTATCAACACTACAAGTTTAAATGAAGGGCAAAGCTGTTACTTTAAGCACAAATGTTTTCATCTTCTATAAATCGTCTCTAAAAAGAGAATAAAAAACTTGCTTTTAGGATGAGCTGGCCATATTATGTGTCATGTACTGCCAGATAAACTGGCGAAAGAAAGAATGCCATTTTAAATAGCTGACCGCTTTATGCTCGCAATATTTCAGTTTTTACATTTTACATGAACTTGTACCAGCATCATGGCATAAGTCCAATAATGGTGCATTCTTTTGTTTTACTATGTTTATAAGAATTTTCTTTTTCTATATTTTTACTACTCTGTCACTTCAGGTTTAAACTTTTAATCTTTCTTTATATCAGCAGTTGTTGTCTCTATTTTTCTAGTCTATGGGCGAGCATTTTCTATGAAACAGCATCCACTCTTTGGTTTTTTGTACCAATCATGAGGCTATTGTTTTCATAGCATTCATACTTTCTGCAGATACTCACATTGGAGTAGACATGTACAGTTAGTGTTAAAGATAACAAAAAAGGCTTAACCTTAATGATTCCCTTAAACCTTTAATTAAACCTTTCAATAATTTCCAAAAATCACTCAACTTTCTGGCTATCTCAGTGCCCCAGTTCTTAACTCTGTATTGTGTTTTATCATCATTTATTGGAGCTCTTGGTAAAATGTCTCTTACAGATTCAAAAAGTGCAGTAATTTTTGAAATTGAATTTAATTCAAAAACCTTATAAATCCCCCTTTATGTTTTGCTAAAAAGTTAAACTTTTATTTGTCAATGCCCTTGCAAAAATTCCTTAATCACAGACATTTTGTCATCCATTTTAAACATATACAACCTAAGGTGTTCAATAATATAGGTTAGCTGGATGAAATAAGTAATGTGCAACATTAGTTGCACATTACTTATTTTAGACACCATGTGTGTCTAAGAGTGTCTCTTATTTTAGACACTCTTAGACACCATGAAGAGGGACCCCTCACCAGCTTTTTAATGATGACTACATAAAACATTCTAAAATATTTGTTTAAAATTACACCTTCCTTTTTCCATGCTTCCTATGTGTTTATAAATTATGGATTTGTATTTTAGTAGACTGCTTTGACCTGCATTAAATCACTGTGACCTACTTGGGGCCATTTTCATTATGTGTAACTGTATGCTATTTTTATGTTTATTATGTCTCATTACAATTCAGATCAGTTTGTCTGTACAGCACACTTTACTGTACAGCACACACTGCTTACTGTAACTGTTTCAGGGGATTTCGGATGATTAAAAGGAAATCAGCAAACCAAAATATTTAGTACTATTGCAATATGTTGCAAGTCTGATGGTTTTAGTTCTTTGGTCTTCAAAGCAATAAAATCACCCTAGGTGAAGAACATGTTATCTCTTCTTTGTTCTGCAATGTGTATTTGATAACAGTCAACAGAGGTGCTTTATTAGCATTTGCTTTATTTCATTTCATTTTCTTTCTTTATTTAAATAAATGTCTGTCATTCCAAACCAATACAAGCACACCAAGTAAAAACTTTTTTGTTGTCACTACAGTGATTAAAGACTTTGCATTTCATTTCATGAGCAGTTAAATACCATTGTTATTATTTGTTTTGTATTATTACCATTATCATTTATGTTTATAGTGCTGTAAGTGAAAATCACTTAAAAACTAATAAATAAATACACTTAAAAAGCTGAATTTGCAGCGATGTGTTCTCACCATGACACAAAACGTAAAGGAACAATAACAATATTAAATTGCACTAAACAATTTATGTACAATGTTTTATGCTGTGAAACGTGGGCTGTTGGGTGTTACATAGATAAATTGAATCATGGCACATGCTTTCACATCATTAACTAATAAAACTTATATATAGCCTATTTCATTCTATTTGAAACAGAAGATGCTTAAAATAGCGCACATCAACTTTTATTGCACCATATGCAACGTTGCTTTAGAAGTATAAACCTCATAAACCTAGAAAAGCAAACTAATAAACTCAGCATGAAAGAGACAAATCAGCTCATTAAATAACACTTCAAATCTCACAACACTTGCAAAAAAAGGTTCCATGTAGAACCATGGTTCCATTTTGAGGGAACACTGCATTGTATGATGACATGGTATGACTGTGGAAGAGTGGTGAGTGATAGAGGAGTCTGAGATGACTTCAGCCTTTTCTTGGCTCACATCTGCTGGTTCCAGCGCTCAATACTGGGATTCAGAAGCCCACTTGGCAGCTTCTTTCACCTCAGATGAGTGCACAATGTTCTGAGTGCACAAAGCTCTGAGGAGGTGGACATCCTCAGCATCGATGTGGTTGATGATTTTCCAGCACAATTTGAGGAGCTTGTGGAGGTTGTAATTCACGCTAAAAAAGTAACTTAGATGAGCGCTTCCTCTAGCCTAGAGCTCAACCTCCATGTCAGGGATTACTGTTTTTTTCAGGATCTCCACACTGAGGTGTTGAAGTCCTGAAATAAGCCATTCTCCACCTGTATTTCGAATCCTACTATGCATAATTTTGTCTCTATTTTGGGACTCAAAGAGAATGGCTATGGGATGATGCCCAGTGTTGAGAGGGTGAGAGGGTGTAGAAATTTTAGGAGGCAAAGAAGCAATCAATGACTTTCCAAAGGTTCATCCCTCATTAGCACAGGTGCTGCCCGGTACTTGGGGGTACATCGGTTTTTACTCAAAAATACGTCTGCCAGCTGGTGTTGCGGTTGTAAAAGGGTTCATCCTCCCTATAGTGGCCCATAGAATATCAGTCAAAATTTCAGTCAAACCCTGTCATGGATTCGTTTCAGGACACCAAATCCATTACTCAAAGTTCCTGAAGCCAGCTTTGAAAGGCTGCTTCCTCTAACACTTGGTGAGCGCTATTGATGTATCTGAGGAAATCAATGTTTGCTTTCCACTGCCTTGCGCATTGGTTTCCATTGAATCTGAATTTCTGCCAGCCAGTTCACAAGTGGTATGGCTTCCTCCAAAGCCTAGCTTTTAGGGGGATCCATTTGAGATGTTAATGATGTGACATGGTTCCTCCCCACACACATTTATACGATTTTAGCCTGGACATCCTTGCCACGCTCCAGGACAGGCATTGGTCGGCACGACATAGTTGGTATTTTGTTCCACAAAATGTCATCATACAACGCAATGTTGAGTTCCCTTGAAAGGGAACATCTCAGGTTATAACTGTAACCATGGTTTCTGGAGAAGGGAATGAAATGCTGCATCCCTTTTGCCATAATGGCTGGGAACGGCTTGCTTCAGCTTATCGAAAGCTATTTTTGTTCTGTGCTGGCTTCTTTTATAGCTTCTGTGTTTTGCCAGCACACATCATGAGTGACGTAATGCCAATCAGCATTGGACTAGTTGCACATATGCTTCAGACGCTGTCATGCTGAAGGAGTATCATCCTTAAGTGTCATCATATGACGCAGCATTGAGTTCCCTCTATAGGTAACCATGGTTACAGTTGTAACCTGAGATGTTCTCTGGACATGTAAAATGGTAATACAAGAGAACCACTTTAACACCATGGTACATGGTATTATATTATGTTACATTGATAAATGGCATATATCATCACTGTATCGTAGTTCTTTTAATGAAAGTACATTGGTTCAGTAGGGACATTTCATTACTGTATGATGTTTTGTATATGAAGATAGATTTCTGACACTTATAGCTTTTTAGAGACTTTTTCGTACATGCAAGCACTACTTAAAAATAGCAATTCCTTTAAACAGGAAGGGTACTATCACAGTCATTTACTTTTTTCTTACACACAGAAGCAAAACTGGAAGAGAACATTCTTTCAATCCAAAAAGATAAGAACGCACAGATAAGAAAATCATACATCAGTCACACACACCTTGTCAACACTAACTGAAATAGTTTCAAACTAGCGTCTGTGGTAATTACCTGAGCTCTACATTGGACTAAGTCTAACCCCTCAGCTAATGTATATCACTGATAGAATAGAAAACTGATGCTATTTGCTAGGAAGCTAGTTCCACTTTTCTAGAGAAGTTTTAAATAGGCTTTAGAATAAAAGAGTTATTTGGTTACATAAAAAACCTAACTTACAATGCTGTAAATTAGAGTAAAATGAATTTTGATTGTATGTCACAAAGGGTTCATTATAACATAAATATTACACAATGTAGCATAGATATAGCACATTATAGAGTTAACCAAGTCATTTTTGGTTAGGGCCTTGTGTTCAACAAAAATGCTGTGGGAATCTCTATATGTAAATTTGTGTACCCTCAAAACAAGTCCACATGCATTTCTATAAAGAATTGCAGATTGTCAGGTAAAACGTTATTTAGGATGGTCTGGTTTATGTTGAACCCAACTGATAGGTTGGTAATTCCCATCTGTGTAGAGAAATTAAAAATAATGTTTTGTTAAGCATACAAACAGATTTTTACCACTGCATGTGGATTTAAATCTAACAAAACGTGTCAATTGTCAGAATCAGCACTCTGGCACACTATAATTGTTTTTAATCAGTCGTAAAATCTATGCTGAGATGATCATATCATGCCACTTTTCTCATCCGCCATGTCAGAGCAACGTCGTGCGGAACGTCCGAGTAGAAACTCTTTCTCATGGATCAAGCTGTCAACAAGATCTTCTTGACGGTAGTTATGGTAGACTTTCAGGAAGGCCATGACAGTAATACCAAGCCAGGTCAGCCAGGCTGCCCACAACCCAAACTAAAGAGAGAAGTGTGACAACAGTAACTAGAAAAGGAAAGTTCATCAGCAAAATTTTACAACAAAGCTTTGACAGTTTGAAGGATACTTGTTGGAATATTTGGAAAGGTTTCCTTCAAAGAAAGGTTGGCCATTTAATGAGATTCAATGGGTCTTTGTAGGAGGTTTCTAAATTGTTATGAATGTTCCAGGTTGTTGTGTGTAGTGTGTTTCTAGGGTGTTTCTAGGTAGTTGCTATACTAGGTAGTGTGGGTTGGTTGATCAGTTGTCAGTTGGTCTAGCCCATTTTCATCTGGTTGCACATTAATTTTGAGGAAACTGTTAGTTGAATCAATATTGTAACTTGAAATAGGCTAAAGGTCTGTGCTAAGTTTACTGGACAAGGTTTTAAGTTCTTGAAACCAGCTTGTAGTCTCAGATTTGTCAAACCAACATAATCAACCTGTTGAGTCACTTGTGCAGTTATTATATACATTATATAGTGCAAAAGACAAACCTGTGCTATGGCAAACTGGTCATAAAAAGCAGAGTTGTCCAACCCTAATTCAAGATCAGTGTCCTGGAGATCCTCACAGCTAGAAATAAACAGTTGTCACAATATTCACAAATGCTTGCAAAATCAGAAACACTCCATCTTTACATAGTCAAGATTTATCATAAACATGATCATTTCTCATTATTTTACTCATTTTAATAGTGATGTACATGCATCCAGTGTTGAACCAGTAAACAGCCCTGAAGGAGCTACTTAAAGGAGCCCTGAGAAGATATCTGACCATCATGCTCACCTGCTGGGCATACTGCCTCCTTCTGTAATTGCATCGCACCACAGATTAAAGCCCACACTGACTATTGTGCTGGACAGGAACACTGCAAACACTACGAAGATGCTGATGAGCAAGTTCAGGAAGGCATTGAAGATTGAGCTACATAAACAGGATTAAATAAGAAATAAAAAAAAGACAGACTTATAAGTGTGCAACATTCTATACATTTAAAGGACCGGTTTGATCAAACATGAATTACATGTGAATTACTCATTCATATTCGTACCTCATTTCGTTTTAAACCTGTACAACAAAGTCATATCCATGGAACACACATTTCAAGCTGTTCGTTTTCATATAATGAAGGTAAATGGTGACTCGCTGTTTATCATGAGCATAGATTTGGATGGTATGGATGATTACATGACCCTACCCAAGTAAACTATTAACTATTCAGTTGGTCATATGTAAAGGTGGACACTGGCTCTGTCTGTAGACTCTACACTTTTACACATTTTTACAAATATTTAATTTTACATATAAAGCCATTTAGAACATTTATGCAATCTTGAGTCAATTTTTGAATGCACACAAGAACAGAAACAGATTACCGCATAGTGCACAATACGGCAGAGGGTTTTTAGCAAATTACAACAGAAATGTTGGTGTTTTCCTCAAATCTATAATATGACAGGGAGATTATCACGCAGAAGTCACATGAACTATATTGATATGTTATTTATTTATTTGGTGTTTTATTATTTTTCTTGCAGTGTATTATTATATTGAACATGTTACCCATATATAATAATGTTAAATCGATCATTTAACAAATATGCTACTATGTGGTGCTGTAGCCTACGACAACTGCACCCATATGCATGCTCTCAGCATCCTAATCGCGTCACTGGCACGTCTAACACTGTACACGTGAGACATAACATCCGCATGCAATAAGATGAAATATATGGCCACTCACTCATCGTGGCCTTTACAGATGAAGAACAGCAGCCTCCAGGCTTGGACAGCGGATAGGAAAAGAGACGCGATGCCGACGGCAGTGATGAAGCTGCAGGACGATTGTGGTCCCCATTCCTCAATGATGAAGCGCTGCTTGGACACCGTTATGTTCTCATTCTGCCACATACCACGCGTAAAAAGCAAACATTTTCCCCGAAAATCATCAGTGTTTTCCGAGAGAGGTACTACCGCTATAAAGCCAAATACGAATGCTAAAAAATAAAGGATGCATTGCGCAAATATAAAATTATCCATTGACATTTTGATGTCGGTTGTGGTGAAAGTCCGCCTTGCGCACTAACGCTGCAGCTGCGCAGTTTGACTCTGCAGCAGAGGCGAACAGCGGAATACAGCACAGACCTGATGGCGTATATCTGAGACACAATTATGTCAAATTGAATGTAATCACAAATTATCTGCAGGTTGGTGCAGATATTATAGCAGACAGTTATCTAATATATAAATGGGTGACATGTTTTAATAATTGTACAGCCTACATATGCAATTTCAATAGCCTACAGGAAAAGCAGGAGACTTTCTAATAACTTAAATTGTTATTTGTCATTGTTTAATACATAATGACAAATCGCTTAGCCCATCACAAAAAACCATTCAAAGGTTCAATTCACTAAGGAAGAAGTGTTAAAAAGTTAAAAAGTGTCTTTATGTGGTTTTATTGTTTTCTTTGTTCACAGCTACCATTACAAAAATATTATATTGGATTTTGTATTTGTAGCCTAGAGGTCACAAATGCACTATAAAATTAGTAGATGCTTGAAACCAACATACCACTACACTTTTCATTGTATTGTATCACATGCCTGTGCTGTTTAACAAACTTTTGACTCAGAATGTGATACAGTAGTTTTTAGTGGGAGCTTCCCCTAACAATTCTAGAATTTGTTGTTCTATAAGGGCCCCTTGCACCTGGTCCCTAGAATTAGTAACCCCTGTCACTCCATTAGTTTGGACAGGAATAAAAAACAAAATAAACTATATAATACAAGACTTGCATTAAACATGATTTTGTCAGGTAGCCTAATATATTTGCATAACATTGTAATGTGTACTTCATTGCAAATCCATCACAATTTTTTGTTCTCTGTAAAATTTGTAATTCCCAGTACACAAGAAATTTACAATTAAATAAATAAGATTAATAAGTTACATAATTAAAAACATAATTGTCACAAGATAAAGACTTCTTAAGCAGTAAACACTCTGTAAATGCAGGATCCGCATATGTTTTTTGGCATTTACAATTGTTTTTGCCATTTCCTGTTCTGTTCCTGTTCTCCTTACTAATTCAAAATAAAATAAAATGTTTGTTCTCCTTTCCTTTGTGTGTGTGTGTGTGGATGGAGTGAGAGAACCAATATCCTAGAACTATTAATCTGTGTCTAATGGTAAAGAGACAAATAAATAGCGACTACAGCTCATGATTAAGCTTATTTTTATACAGCAGGAACGTCTAATGCACAGAAAAATACTGGCAGTGCAGTAATAGAATATTTGCCATAACCTTCAATTATTTTGTATTTAATTTAAAGCTGTTCAATATAATCTGGAATCATACTTCATAAAGTATAATAGTCCATATGTTATCAATTTATCAGATTCAGGTGCTGACTAAGCCACCAATATTTAGCCACTAGAATAGCATAAAGTCATACTTTACTGTATACTGAAAAAATGTTCGTAATTGTAACTGAAAATAATGTAAAAAAGCTACGGTCATAACCTGATAATTGGTTAACTGTAAATAAACCTTCACATGTACAGTGAGATGTATACATGTACAACATTGTTAAACCTATGTTTTATCATAAGTTAAAAATACAAGTCTCTGTAAAATTTACAATGTAAAACAGTAAAAGGACGTTCCTATAATTCCCATTTTATTTAAATAATTGTGTTTCATTTTTTTTGTTACCAGTTATGTACAATGTTTTTTTTTTAATGTGACACTTGATGTTTCTTACCATTATTTTTATGTCACATGTTACCCTTATGGTGTTTCATGTCTGTGTATATGACACTGTGACTCTCTTTACAAGTATTGGTAAGATAGAAAGGCGACTAAACTTTGATTTGAGAGACAAAATGCATAATATATTGTGTTGTTTCAACCTTTGAAGCCTTGTTCCATATAGAGTTAATGCATTGGATATATATATATTATGAATTATAGGCAATATTTTTCAGATCCATGGTAAGACTGACTTTCTAGTAAAACTTTCTCATGTGCTCTAGTCTGCACATTAGCATTTCTGTATCTGCATATGTGCATTTTTAGCAGGCTAATTTAAAAAGCTGCCATTCTGTAATCAAGTGATTGTGTCCAAATGGAATAATGCACACCTGCTGTGCAGAGAAAACTACCAGATAAAGACGACAAGACATTTTACTGATCCAGTACTGCCACTGAGTGGTCAGACAGAGTGTTAAATCCCTTCACTGAGATTCATTGTCTCAAAGACTTCATTGTCTTCCTAAATACAATACAAATGTCTTTTTTTAATAAATCAGAGGTAGGTCATAGCTGCTTGAGCGATAGTTTCTCCATTCATGGTTTGGATGGAGAATCTAAGAAGGTTACTAGTCCATGAGGTTGGACTTAAAACACAAAATAATTTTAATTATTATTAAAAATGTTACAATGTTACATTAGTGACATTAGTATGTCAAATTAGTAATAATTCATTTGTTTTGCATATGTTTGTATACACTTTATATACACTTCTTTATATACTGTAGGTCATCTGTTGGGTTATGAAACACATACACATACTGTACAAATCACATGCGTTTTAAGAGAGGGGATTTACAGTTTAAAATGTAAAGATTAAAATATCTTTAAGATTAAAATATAAAGTATTAAAATATATCTAAATATTAAAATAATATCTAAATAGGGACTTTTTTATACACAGCTAGTTATAAACAATATAACCTAACCCACACTCAAACTTTCTGCATTTTTACAATTAAAAAAAACATTATTTACTATATTTTATAGCATTTTTTTTACAAATGAGCACGTCCCCAACAGAAGGTTTTGCTCAGATTTGTCCGGTTTTGCTGACATTTGGTTAAAATTTGTTCCCAATATAATATAGTAAACCACCACACACACACACACCAGTGAGATTTGTGCTGGTGGCAGAAGGTAGTCTTTTAAATCCAACTGGGCTGATTACTGATTAAAAGGAATTATGAGAGAGGTCACAGCTGAGCCTGTGACGGATACACATACACACTAGTTTTTATGAACAAACAATGCGTTCATATGGTTGGACAAAAAACAAGGACATCTGATAGGAAGAGAAAAATCACTTTCAATGGGGCGAGATATTATTGTGGAGATATGAATTGGTGAGTATTATCTTTTTAATACTACCCATATATTAAGATTATCTCTACTCGCCAAGTGTGGCTGAGGACAAGCCCTGTGCATTCATCCAGGTGAACTTTGTTTTGCTCCTATTTTGAGCTTTCAGTATCCAGGGCATGAGCATTTTTAGCTTTTCTCACTTTGGCTACAAATACACTATTTGTGACGTACATTAGGAAAGTATTACCAATTTCATGGTTTCACAGCATGTAAATAATAATGTGTATATGGTAATTTTATCTATTAGCATTAAATACAGAATATAATTGCACCATCATCAGCATCAATTGCTACTCTAGATATCCACATTGTGGTTTGTTTGTTGCTCAATTCATTCTTTGTGTTTTTCCACTCAGGTGTCTTTTTGCAAAAAATAGAAAATGTTTCTGCTTTCACTATTTTTACGTTTCCAAAGGCCTATTCAACCTGTTTCACAGATCTGAGAATCTAGTAAAACACAAAATAGCTTTGTTTCCCCAATCTGACCGAATTATAAATCTCTTTTATAAAAAGGTACTTTCTTTTCACTCTTTTTACTAATATTTGGTGATCTGACAATTCAATATCCTTTGTGTAAATGTGCTACATTCTTACAGTTGACCATAACTGACACTAAGGTAGTATAAGAATCTAATGCTTAAGAAGAATTAGTCCATTCATGTGTTTGTCTGTTAGACCATTCAACACTTTGATTTAGACAACGTGTCTAAAATCACACATTCATTTTTTCCAGCAGCCTCCTAGAAAATCAGATGAATATTGACCATAGGGTTCATTAAGATAGATATCACAAACATAGTATGGCTGTGTTACCAGTGAGGTTCACAAAAACCAAGAGGGACAAACTGGCCCAGGTTCTGTGGGTGCTGAACTGGGTCTCTGTGGTAACAGGGATTATCCTCTTTAGTTTGGGAGTCTTCCTGAAAGTTGAGATCAACAAGCGTCAGGATCTAATGGCCGAACGTCAGCTTCAGGCTGTCCCAAACATGCTGATTGCTGTGGGGCTAATAGCTTGTGGAATCAACCTTTTAGGAGGAAAGATCTGCTATGACTGTGTGGACACTAATAAGTTTTTGCGCTGGAAGTTGCTGATGCTTCCGTACATCGTTTGTACATTTTTCTTTACTGTGAGCATCCTCGTGGGAGCCCTCATGTGCTACAGCTTGCACGGACAGCTGGAGGAATCGCTCATGCTGGGGCTAAGTGATGCTATGCGCTACTACAAGGACACAGACACACCAGGTCGCTGCTACCTGAAACACACTGTGGATCTGCTGCAGATCCAGTTCCAGTGCTGTGGGAATGAAGGTCACAGAGACTGGTTTCAGATCCAGTGGATCAGTGGCCGCTACCTGGACATGTCTCGAAGGGAAGTGGTAGAGTAAGTTACTGTAGGCCTACTATGTTACATATGAATTCAGTTTTATTTACATTATACTTCTATACTGTTACATTATACAGTATAGAAGCTTTACAAAAACGTTAACACTACAATATTTCAAGTTCCATAGCTTCTTACTGAGCATTCCATTTAAAGCTTCAAAAAACTTTTAATATATATATTTTTCTGTAACTCACCATGAGGTAGCCAATTGTGACTGTAACATGGAAAAAAAAATTACATATTGAGTTAGTAATATAACAGGCTTGGAACATTGTCCTTTGTCTATATGCAAACATAGTGTGACTGCTAAGTTTATCAGTAATATATTAATTAAAGATTTCATTGATGGAACCAAATGTAATAACACTTTAGTATTGGGAACACATATTCACCATTAACTTTGAATTATGTCTCTATAAACTCCTGATTTACTGCTTATTAATACTTTGTAAGGTATTTGTTATTGTGTTTAAGTGTAGGTATGAGGGCAGGATTAAGGGATGTACAGTATGGTCATGCATAATAATAAATTAATATGTACTTATTAAGTATTAATATAAGGGCTAGTATGCAAGCTAATAGGCAGCTTGTTTAAAGTGTGAGTTGGTCCCCATACTAAAGTGTTACCCAATATATTTATTTAAGGTGTTGTCTTATAAAATATCCTCCTATGAACCGCCTGTGAATAAGAATGTAATGTCTAATTTAATTTTCCAAAATGTAACTATTCTAAAATGTATCTTATTTTCTTATCAGCCGTATACGCAGTAATGTGGAGGGGAAATATCTAATAGACGGAGTTCCTTTCAGCTGCTGCAATGTCAACTCTGCTCGGCCATGCATTCAGTATCAAATCACCAATAACTCTGCCCACTTTAATTATGACTACCAGACAGAAGAGCTCAACCTGTGGATGACGGGTTGTCGCCAGGCTCTGCTAGATTATTACACCAACATAATGCATTCCATTGGCCTTACTGTTCTGATTATCTGGCTATTTGAGGTTGGTTGCTTTCATTGCTTTTATGATCAGTTAGGGTAAAATTCAGTTTGATCAAGCTAAATTTAGGCATTTAACCCTACGCATTAGTGAAATTAAAGCAAGTTCTGGAATTCAGTATAAGACAGTTCTGACGTTGGGGGGACTTCAAGTCTTGATTCCAGTCTTTTAATCACTTCCTGATTTTAGTACCTTCTCTGACAGCTCTCTGTCCTTACTGGAGTCCGGTACCTCCAGACGGCCCTGGAGAATGTGGTACGACAAGGGGACCCTGAGTGTGAGTCTGAAGGTTGGCTCCTTGAGACCAGCTTAGTGGAGACTGCTCGTTCTAATTTCAACATCATCAAAAACCTGGGCAAGTTTAACCAAATCAACACAGCCAGCAATGGAGATCCAAACATTGACAGACCATCTACAGCACACTATGGTCCAGACAATGTGCCTCCAAAGCCCATTCCAATAGCTAGTTAGTCTTGGACCAGAATTTTCCTTTTGTTTGTTTTATTAGAAACTTAAAATTTAAACCACAGAGAATGGGACTCTGTATGAATGTGAAATGTATGAACTTTTTTTTACAAGTATTGTTGTAATTGCCTGATAAAAACACTTAAATTTAATGTAAAAATGAAGGACGAGTCATATTCTGTTTTAACATGCAAAGAAGGGTCTACAAAGCAACACAGGGCCTACAAATTCGTACACAAGATTGATGTCTTAAACTGCCTCATAAGCATGCAGGAGTAAAACAGCCTAAATGTGTTTTAGAGATTGTCTCATATAATTTGTTTGTGTATTGATTATCACTGCATTTGTTAGAACTGTAGGTTTTTAATTAATTGTAGTTAAGTAGGTTCAATTGCAGTGTCAGAAAGAGAACTATGAATATCAAATATTTTACTTGAAGAAATCATATGAAATAAATGTTAAAGTAGCTCTTAACTCTAACTCTTCACTATAAAATCTACATCAAATACAATTAGTAATTTTCAGCTTAATTTTTGCCCTTTTTTAAATTTCTGTCCCTGGTGCACTGTGAAGCAACATTTCCATGACATCAAAATGTATTGTCATTTTGATTTGGCTATATAAAGTACATCCCTCCATAGTTCATCTATAACAAATAACAAAATACAGTTTCATGCATTCACACATCATACCTCAGTCTTGTGCATAAACATACATTGCAGTCAGTACACTGGTAACAATATACCAACAGAATCTAATTTTTTTTTCATTCTATCATCTGAAATGGTTGTGAAAATGTGTTTAACGTGAACAACTGATTAACAATAAAGACTTCAGAGTGTTAATCTCATGGGTATACAGCAGTTCCATTGGATAGAATTAAAGAATACTTGAAATTTCTTTAGTGGTGCTTGTTAATAAGGCTATTACTATTGCTAATGCTCATGCTAAGGGTTAGTATTACTTAACATAGTTTTAGATTCTGGCCTGTTATCAGCACATTTGTCCTTTGAACATATGATAGATACTTTAAACAATGCATCTTGTTGCATAGTTATTACTGCATTTGTGTGGACAGGTTGCCTTGATAGAGGGACCCAAGGCATGCCCAGGGATCAGCTCACTTCCCTCCATCACTATAAGACACAAGGCAATGAAATCCATCAGTGAGGGATTGTCATTACTCAATTTATTGGAAATAAGCAGCCTTAAGACAAGTGCATATTAAAAGCTCTTCCATCCTTCTGAATTGTTGCGATAAAGATTTATGATTAAGTTGTATATTGTGTCGTTTGCGAAGTAAACACATTAGACTTTAGTCAGTGAAGTATTGTATTTAATACATAATGTGGAATATACTTGCATTTATCCAAAAGCCATTGCGGCATGTGATCATTGACGTGCAGTGTTTCCATATTAAACCACTGCTGTATGTTTGTAGTAAAATAGGCATCTTCAGATTATACATTATTGTTTTATAAACATGTTCATGGGACATCCGTAGCATGGATGAATGTTACAGCAAGAACCTGGCATGGACATACCCCTCCAAAAAAATATTATAACAGGTCATGTCATGTATGGTATGCATAATCACAGCAATAATCCTAAAAACCAGGAAATGACCAGTAAATGTTTTTGTAAGATTACACAGCTTGCCGAACAGCTTCTCACAATATTCATATGAAAATTTCTCACAGATCACAAAAAGGGAATAGCAAAGGAGGATGAGAGGGAAAAGCATTACACAGAGGTATAAAAGAACAGGAAAGGTTTGCATTTAATATTGACTCAAGCTTCACTCCCTTAATCTTTACATTCTTAAAACAGTGCAAAAACACAATAAGCAAACAGGAAATCATTGCAATGCACAAATCAGCATGAAACGATGCAGTCTGCATCTAAAGATTAATAAATAACAAGCCAAAAACACCTTCTCACTTTCTAAATCTTTTTTTACGGGCCTGTTCAGTGTGACTACCCATAAAACAATGTCTGCTGAAAATCACTGACAGCAGATCGTAATGATGGACGGCTGTTTTATTAGTCTTTGCAGTGAGGCCGATTTCATGTGCAAAAGAATGTTGCATGCCCTGCTGTTGGTGTTCCATTGGGCTCAAAGTGTCTGCCAGTCAAAGACGAACATGTTGTTGACAACCTCCAGGCTGCGGGCGATTTCTTCCAGGATGCAGTGCTGCTGCCACATATGGAGCAACTTGCGGTATCTCTCTGGACACAGATGCATAGGGTTTCCACGCCTGCAACAGTACAATGCAATACAGCTTTGCATTAGTGTCAGTACAGAATCTGTTGACAGTTCTGTTAGATGCATGTTGGTTATAGCCAATGTTAATTATTTATTTTGTACCAGCTTCTGATTAGGCTGATAATGAAACTTAGCATACAATACCAGGGTTTTTTTCTAATGCTAAATATACTCTATGCTACATTTAATACATTACATTTACTATAATTTACAATAATTCAACAACAAAAGTGGTTCATTGAGACTCTAATCACCGTTACTGTAAGAATGCGCTTACTTATACAGTAGTTAGAACAAGGGTAAGAACTAATTATTTATTGAACAAATGATTACTTTTTCTGTGTATGAAACCATACAGAATTACAACTGAATGAGACCCATTATCTATATAGGATATATGGTAAATACAGGAAAAAAATACAGGGTGAAGCTTTGCAGGTATAAAATAATTGGCATATTTAATTGGTCTATCAGTATTGTCCAAAATTTGCGTCGTAGTGCACAATTATTCAGTATTTCTAAAATATACTTTACCTAAGCTGAGGGTCTGTTTCTCCATATTCATCTAGGTAAGGGGCTGGATATGGACTGCCTCGTGTCTTACTGGCCATCAACACAATCTCACACTCTCTAACTCTGCTCAGACAGACAGAAACAGTCATTTAGCAGAAACAACTATCCAAAGCACCAGACAATAAAAATAAGTTGTGATTATGTGCTTTAATCAACAGCTAACAGCTATCAGTTTAAATCTTTACAAATACCAGCCCACATCTTTAATCAATATATCACCACAAAATTTCTTCAACCATACAAGGCAAACGGTGTACACCATCTTATCTTTTAACTAAGTAGGCTTTTTTTAAACAAGATGTAAACGGTAAATTGCACCTGAGAAACATTCCCACTCCAGACCCGCAGGTGGCAGCGTGGGCCGTGCATGCTCCCACATCCTCCCCGTTCAGCTGCACCTGACAGCAGGGATTCTGCGCACACAGCATGGCCCCACAGACCAGACACAGAGTCGGGTGCTTACGCTCATCATCTGACGAGTTTGGACATCTACAGGAGTAAACGTAAGTAATGGGGAGAAAAAGTTTAATTCCAAGTAACATTTTAATCCTCAAATTCACATTCTGGACTGTATCTGTAAGACAATCATTTTAATTCTGTAATTGCACATTTTATTTTATGAAACACTTACTTATAGTGACTTGCTTGGTTTAAAAGGACACTATAATCCTCTGGAAGATCTATTAACCTGTTTCTCTTGCGAGGGTACCTGAACACAAGTCAGAAATCCATAAATTGACTTTTAATGATGAGGGATGGAGAGAGGAGACAAAAAGAGGAGAGAATGTCATCTGACCTGACAATGGGCATTTCACCTTTAAGGACTTTGGATATGGCTGTATTTTCAAACCACCTGAGTCACAGACACAAAACAATGTTTATGAGTATATAAATCTCTTAGCATTTCTAAACCTAAATTCCAGCTGTCCATGCAAAATTCACTTGGATTTAATCTTTGCAAAGGCAATATGACACAAGAGGCTATCTATACTTTACTACATGTTAATTTTAGTGTCTAAAAATTCCTTAATTTTTAATGCATTAATAATGCATTTATTTAAAAAAAAGTTTCATTAATTGTGTTTCTTATTGAATACATTGAATATTTATAATAGTAAGGCACTATAAGCAGAAACGTATTATTAATTTTGTACCTCTTTATTAAGGGGGTTATGATGTCCCTGTGGTCCTGAAACAGTTGAAACAGGTTGCAGGGCAAAGCGAGGTAACTACAGATTAGTGGCAAATGACTCTCAGCTGATTCTGTAAAACAGAATTATTATTGGTGAATAACCTGCCTATTTGTCACCTTCCAACTGATCTGTGCAGTTTGTTGTAGTGTTCTAAAATACATAATAACATTGAATGCAACCTTCTCCATACTTTCAGTTTTATAAAAATAGCCTTGGGTGATAGGACTGACTATACATCAAGTATATACAATTTAGTATATAAAGCAGACACATATATAGTAGCATACTTTGTACCATTGTCACAACTGATGCAAGGTATTAAATATATACTTAGTGACCTGCAATACTGGACAGTTCCTCTGGAGGGGGCACTCCTGTAAGGCAATTGAAAAACAGTGCAGCACAGCGTAGGAAAGGAAGGACACCTCTCTTTACTGTTTCCACAATTGTCAAGCCAGAAACACCAGACTTCAGTCTAATGGTTGGGGGGGAGAGAAAGAGGGAGAGAGACATACATCTGTAACTTACTTACAGGCACAGGTTGTTTTGTGACCAGTCTTACTATTCCCCCATTCCTACTATTGGTTGTCTAAGTATGAACTCACCCGTCTGCATGTTGAGACACAAGAGAGTAAAGTAATGCTGCAGCTTGAGCCTCATCTCCCTCCTCTGCTCCTCCAATCACAGCACATTCTGACAACACAGACACAATCATTATTGTCAGAATGAAACTGAAACAAAAAAGCTATTTTTTTTAATGGATGCGTGTGTGTACGTACCGTGTGAGGTAAGCAGGACCTGCAGCATTTTTCCCATAGTGACCAGTTGCAGCAGGTGCAGGTGATTGTACGCTGTGCTGATTGCTGAGGGCTGCAGGTCAACAGCCTTTTCCTGGTACAACACTGGGATTGACAGAACCAGCCCCACCTGAGCAGAACCATCATAACATACTTAGTTTATTACTAAAGAGTCATTAAAACACTACTTGAGCTTAACAATGAGCTAAATGTTTTTTTTTTTTTTTTACATTTTCTCAGGAAACTGAGTGGTGCTTGTTTTTATATTGTTAGGTGGTTGTGAGTGGTTGCCATGGAGTTGCTAAGGTGTTCTAAATGGTTTTCAGCAATTTGCAATGCAGTTATGGCATTTCTAAGTTGTTCTGATAGGTGCTTATTGGGCCAAATTCAAAAAAGCCCACCCCAATATATGATATTCTGATCCCTAGTAATGGCTCGGGTCCTTCTTTCAATGTAAAACTACTGCATTTTGTGACCACTTTGTCATCTGACATCTGAATATTGTAAAAGTCTGATTGCTTCTTCAGTGTGCTTAAATCTCTAACCCCAAGTATGAGCAATAGTCACAAAGCACCACTAGAAAAGGTGGTTTAATTTACAAATTAAATTAAAGTAAAATTAAACAAAACTGACCCCATTTACTTCTTTCTTAATTAATGTCCTCATTTTATTGTGCAGAATTATCCAGCAGTAAAGAAAAAAAACTTATGTACTAGCAAACTAATAATGTGGCATTATTTTTCATGATCCAGTCAAATCCTAAATAACAAAAATTAAGTCACATCCAACATTATTTCCCACTGAATATTCTTTCCCTCAGAAAACAAAAATAATACAATATAGGGATAAATGCTTTGTAAATGTAGACTGGTGTTGACTTTAATTCCAAAGTCCAGTAATTCGCTCACCAGCAGATGAAAGAAATCCAATTCTAATATTGATGGCTTGTCTTCTACATTCGGGACAGGTAACAAGACTAAAGAAAGAACGGAAAACACTGCATGAACAACACCTAGAAATATCTCACAATCTTGCTCTCATAAACACAACACACCTGCTAGCATATCAGCAAAATGTTTCTGTACGACAGCTTGGCTGCTCGTCAGCCTTTGAGCTGCTGAAAACTGCACCACAGCTTTAAGTCCAGCAAGCTGAAAAAGTAAGTGTTAAAAATCAAGCCCAGATAAAACAACAGCAGCTGCAAGCTGATCTTTATCAGTAAAGCTGAAACACACCTGTCTGTTTTGGAGGGAGCCGAACAGAGCTTTTCCCTCTTCCTGCATCATGCTCTCTGCAGAGGGAGGCAAAAATATTTCAACAAGTAATGAGGCACAAGAAGAACTGAAAGAAACTGTACCTTAGAAATCATCATTGGAGGTGAAGCACAGAAAATAAACATTACCAATGGCCTGGATGGTGTAAGCGCAAGTGTTCCAGGACATAACGGACACGTATGGACACAGATCATTGGGGGCAGTCTGCAGACCCACCCTGTGCACTGTGTTTGCACAGACCCCCAGCATCTCTGTGATACTGCGAGAGAACTTTGGCCTGATCAAATATGAAGAACTTATGTTAACTTTATTTTTTTATACAATTTTGTAAAGAAAACATGAAATCAATACCTCCCTTCATTTGATGTCTTTAAACTATTACATTTTCTGAAGAATATGTAAGTGGTATAAATGCCCATGCAAAACCCACACAAGCATAAGGTGTTCTGGGTGGTACCTGGGTGTTGCTATGTAGTTGCTATGGGGGTGGCTACTTAGTATGGGCACAGAAGTTAGCTTGCCTTAGCCATTAATTTTTTTATTTAAATTTAGATGGTTAAAAATCTTGAAAACATGAGACAATACAGAAATTGTCTCAAAAAAAAGGACAGCATGAAACTGGCACTTAATAAACAGTTTGAATACTCACGGTTCTTGAACTCCAAAACTGAGAATAGATCTGAAATCAGCTTGTCTCTCTTCAAAAAGGGCAGCTGCCTGATCTGCTCCTTGCTCATTGTTATCGTCTGTAAAGCACCCAAACAGTTATTCCGCATATTAGGTTGTGTGTTTTCTGAGAAGATAAAACCAGCAGGCAGATATCATTTTGGATTCTCACCAGCTTCTTGTGCAGCTCTCAGCCCTCTGATCCTGGAAAGCACAATCTGAATCCAGCGCGCAAGAGTGAGATGCTGACGAACTAATTCAGCATTTTCACTGTGAGTGAAAAAAAGACAGAGACTTTACGCAAGACATGGTAGTGTAGAGCACTGAAGTTGAGTAGATGTCAGTAAAGAAACTGTACTAGTTGAGTTTGCTGGGCTCCACAGGAATCAGAGGAATAACAGTGTTACACAGGGACTTGCAGAGTGGACATGTGTATTCTCCATTCTCAAGGTCTATGAGCAGCTCTGCATGGAGCCGATTTTGAGTGGTGTTCTGTATAGCCTCAAAGTACCTAAGAACAAACGGACACTAAAAAGAAGCACCATGTGTCTTTCTACATGACCAGAGGATTTCACTACAAAAATTATGACAAATTCTCTCTCAGGTGGGATTTAGGAGAGATTTAGGAGCTCTGGTGTAGGAGATTTTCAGTGAATAATGCACATAAATAAAGCATCAAGTATTGTGATTTAAACCATAACTTACTTTTGCCAGCAGGTGGCGTGCATCACATGACCACAGCTGCCAGTATGTGTACCCACAGCCAGATCAGGGGGCATGAACAGAGGGTAGTACTGTTCTGTTGTACAAAATAAAGGTAATCAGTTTCAATGTCACATTAGTTCTGCAATGTTTGTAACTGTAACAAGGCAATAAATCATCAGAAGCAAATTGTGCACAAACCTTTGGGGGAGAGTGTCTTGCCCCGGCACTGGGTAAGAACAGTAGATCTTTGCACACAGGCCGTGAGGACCATAGCAGGTGCCTGAGCTTGAATGTCCTGCTCCTCCTGACACAGGATGCAGGTCAAAGCTTCCCAGTCTGTGGAACACAAGCCCTGCTGAGGCCCCACAGCCACTCTGCTGTCATCCACATCCATTCCACTGCTACACACAGACCACATGGTATAAGACAAAACAAGCATTGAGAAAACTAAAACAAATTAAAATCAAGACATTTCTTAATGGTCTTAGCGTTTCTTAGGTTATTTTTTTTTTAAAATACGTCTTTCTATTTGTCAAGCTCTGAAATACTTTACTAAAATTTATTGTGTGTGTGTGTGTGGAAAACAGCTAGGAAACATGGCAAAGAAAAAGGAAGGTAGGAAGAAAGAAAGAAAGACTGAATTTCTGTTAGAAAGAATGCAGCAAAAAAGAAAGTAAAAGTATAAAAGACTGAAAAAAATGGAGCAAGAGAGTGAAGAATGACAAAGAAAAAATTAGAGCAACAAAGTGATTAATCCTAGGAGACAGTAACATGAGAAGAGCTGTAATACAAAGTTAAGATACAGAAAAATATTAACCAGTACATTAACAAGATAGAGTCAAGTGCTAACAAAAAAACAAAGAGTCTTTAGACTGAGTGAAACAATGAAAGAAAGAGTGAAAGAGAAGAGCATAAAAAAATAAAAAGTCCAAAAGTGAAATCATAAATAAGTGAAAAAAAAAAACAAGAGCAAGAGACAGTAAATGAGAAATAAGGAAATAATAAAATAAATAAAAAGACAACAGTAAAAGAGAAAGAGTGAAAGAGCAACAACATTATAATGTTTCAATATGTCCCCTATCTTTCAAAGAATGCAAGAGTAAACAAAGAAAAAAATAAATGAAAGAGGAAAAGGGAGAAAGCATTAATACAAATTAAAATAACAGATAAAGGATCAATATAAAGAGAGTTAAAGAGCAAAATAAAGTGAAAGCATAAATAAGAGTGAGGACAAAATGGCCACTTCATAAACAGGCACGACTGAAATTCATCTCCCATTTTTAGTCAAGGATTAGTTGGTGACAGAAAGATCACATCACCCATAGTCTTGTAGTGTGAGCAACTAGTTGTGCGCTTGTGCACTTGGCTTAAGGCAAATTAACTTTGAAAGGTAACTGTAGGGAATCATTCTGATGACAGCCTTTGATCTGGGCATTTTAGAAAGACCAAAGCCACTTTTGACATGTTATGCAACATGTTATTGGTCTGCTGGTTAACCCAGTTATGACCATCCGCCACCACCCAGTTCCAACATAAAAACATTCCCACTGTCATATATTATATAAAGTTAATAAAATATAACTACGCAACTGCAACATGTACAACAAGCTTATTTCTTTAATTATTCAGTAACATGACTCACAGAGGGGAAAAAAAAAAGTGACAAAGTAAAAGCGAAGGAAACAGGGCTACTAACCCCTCCAGAGATGCAGCTGTCTCACTCTGGCTTGAGCTCTCTGGCACATTCTCATAAAGCATCTTGTTCGACTCTATGAAGTTCTTCTGCATTGCAGACATCTGCGCCATGATCTTCTGCCTGTGCGCTTTAGCAGCCTCTGCTTTTCTCTTCCGCTCGTCTTTCTCTTTATCCTGAATGTTCTGAGCAGAATAAAGATCCACGCTGTAAACACTTCAAAGGGATGGAATCATGTAATGATAAGATTTTAAAATGAACTCACTGTGTGAAGCACCTCCTCACACTTGCTCTGATCGCCTGGAAATGAAGCCATAGGTGCAGATTTCTCCCGAAGGCACTTCACCGCCTCAAACATCTTTATGTAGTAACATTCATGTCTTAAATATCAAATATCATTTAAGTACATCAAAATGATTGATTTGCCCACATTTATACCTGTAAATTCCATACGATCATGTCTTTCAGAGCTTCCAGACAAGGTAAAGACTTCATTTTGGTTAGGAACTGGAACAAAGATTTACCATGTTCTGAACCAATTTCTGAAAAGCCAATAAATTAGCATCACTAAGCAACTGTTAAAACAGCAAGGCAAAAACTGAAAAGTCAAATATACTGTATACAAACACAATATTTGGTGTTACGAAAGGCCATGTTTGATGAAAGAGAACTCATCAAACTCATTAAAAGTTAATTAAAAATAACAGTATTTTAGCACCATGTCAACAACAATAATAAAAAAAAGTAACAATAGATTTTAAATTCAGTATTGTTTGTACCTATTCTATTCAGTTCATGGGTGGCAATATTACAAAGGCTACATAGCTTAAGTCCCCTTACAACCCTGCACACTGCTACAATATAGCAGGGCGACCATTCCTTTTGGCTATGTGGTGAAATTAATGTAATCTATTTGATTTTATGCTTATTAAAGTAGCATTGTTAGCTTGGAAACATGCTAATGTCAAACTCAATGAGTTGTTGTATTTGTAAAACATTCCAAATAAGTACCTTACAGAGTACCATTTTAGTTGGTACTTTGGAAGACATATGACTATTTAGGCAGTAGGTAACAGCAGTTCACTAAACTGTAAACAGAGCTGATGAGACACAGAAGATGAAATCTTACTTTGTGCTTTCAGACTAAAATCAAAAGTCACTTCTTCAGCACGTCTGGCTTGCAGCTGTGTTTTTTCTTCTATAAGTGCCTGAGCTACAAGATGCAGTGCCTGCAGAAACACACACACACACAGTTTGATTAGATAGATCCCATACCAATACAATATATGGTTTACCCAGTAAATAAACTTATCAATTACACATCCTCATATTGTACCCAACACAAAAAAAATTCTCTTTAGTAAACCACAAAAGAAAAAAAAAAGTTAAGTGATATTTAAATAAAAGTGATTTTCTTGTTACACTAAAGAAAAAAATCACATGGGTTTTGCACAACATGAGGGTAAGGGTGATGATGAAACTATCCCTTTAATTTTCATATTTGTTAAACAACTGAGAAACATACAGAGAAAGGCATCATGTTGGCATCATCATGCAGAAAGAGCCATACCCTCTGGATCATGGGTTCAGTCCATCGGTTGGAGCGATCCTGCACTGGTTTCTGGAGAACTCTTCTCAAAACGTGGACGAAGACATCACAGCAAAGCAGAAGCACTATATTGGAGAAGGCTGGACAGAAGGGAGGAGGCACCGGGGGACACAGGGCTATGACAGAAGAGCAGCACCGATCAGACTTTTGCATGTTTGGATGTTTGATATTTAAATTTGTTACAGATATGTAACCTGACATTTAAACTATCACGACCGGCCAAGTTCAAAATTTTAATTATTTGTAAGAAGAAATGTTATTATTCTATTAATAAAATTATATTATTCAATTATGTATTTTTTTATTATTTGGGACAATTGGATGAGGGAATGAAGGAGGCACTCCAATCTTCATTACAGCTCACTCTGCATTTACTTTATTTTTAAACTTTACAACTTGTTCATATAATTTATCAGAAATGTCACAGAAATTATACCAATAAACAGACAGTCACACTGAGCATTTCTTAGGTTTAGTTGTCAAAGTAAACATGACATTGTATAAGATTATGTAAGTATGTTCAACACTGTGCAATCCAGTATATTACAGAAGCATTGCAGGCATCTGAATTCTAAAAAAATGATTGGAATATTTCATTAACTGCACTTTTATTGGTATAATGTGGTCTGAGGTCCCTTTATAATGTGAAATTTTGTATAAATCATGATTTTTAGTATTATGAAATTTTCTGTTCTGTTCTACCCTCTTTTTGGCACACTCATACTTCAAAGTAAACGTTGCTATGATTGGCTAACAGTTTTGCATATTAAAATAATCCAATATAGTTGGTACTTCATCATCATTAATTGTCTCTCTAAAAAGCCTGTGTCAAACTGTGGCTTGTTTAAAAACAATCCGCAATAAATGAAGTGAACTAGCAACAAGCAAGCATTTTTAAAGAAGCAAAGTAGGCACTGATCAATTCTGCAGAGGTGTTTGTTTGTCACACTATGACATCATACTGAGACAAAATCTGACAAACTATACTGAAAGCTTGGTTTTAAAAAGCAGGTTTCGACAAATGGAAAGTTTTTAATTTTGTTCCTCGCAGATTGCTTTAATAGTACAATGACCTCTTATACAGAACTGTGCAAAAGCTTTAGCCAAGTTAGAATTTTAGTTGATATTTAGTTACTTTAGTTAATTTAGTTACTAATATTTAGTAACAAGAAGTCTGACAACAGTCAATGCTCCAAACAGAGATCTGATCTCACTATCAAGTCTGTCTGGGGTTACATGAGGAAACAGACACAACAAAGTCAAAAAGAACTATAGACGCTTGCGTCTTGTAGACATTGATTACGGAGAAACCTACTGTATCATAAGATCAAGGAAATTCTGATTTCTCAACTGATGACCCTTTTAATAGTTTTGAGTTCAAACATCAGAATATCATTCTTAACCTTAAAAGGAAATTGTTTTAATAATCACAAAAAACAGTAGGTTAAAAGAAAATTGAGAAAGGAAATTGCAATGGGATTCACACATTAAGTGTGACCTAAGGGTTCAGAACACTGAGGCCAGTATACCTTTATCACTGCCCTCCTGGGTTCTCCTCTTCTTCTGAGCCTCTTCTGCCTATTAAAAAACAAACATTTCCAGCTGTTTCATGCTCTGAAAGGCCTTGCTGTGCAACTGGCAGGACAAGATTGTCAAGTGAGATTCAGTAGAAATGAACTGATAAACATGTACCTTACTATGCTGAGGTCTGGAATAATGATAGAAGAAGGGGTTAAACTCTTTCAACCATTCATTCTTCAGCTCATACAAGCCATGGCCTGAAACTCCAGGTTTTCTAAAGTTTAACAAAGTGTGCATTTAGAAAATGATATTGTTTACAAACAAATGTTACTGACCTTTTTTAAATAGAAATATTAACATTATTGAGTAGTAGCTAACATTATTGAGTAGTATCACATGAATAGTTCTTTCAAAGATGTAATCAAAATTTATTTTGTTTCAATGCAAGAAACAAAGTCATACAGGTTTGGAAACACATAAGGGTGATTTTTGTTTTAGTTAAATTAATAATAATTGCACTCACTTGAAGGTGGCAACCTTAGATATGACTGCTTCAAGCCACGTTCCATGGCTTTCCTGTGATTGCAACAAAACAAGAAAGACATAAGACTGCAAATCACATTTACACCCGAATGTCATATTAAGGGCAGGGTTCAGAGCAATACTGCAGGGTTTAGAGCAATGCTGCTCAATAGTGGTAACGTAGATCAATTTTGAGCTTGTGGCTAAGGTACAATGCTATTGTCCCCGGCTGATTGTTTGATAGCCCTGGCCTGAAACCCCAAAAGTTGTTAGCTTAGTAGATAAATTAAACAGATACATGTAACATTCTTACATTTTCAGGCAAATTTTTGACCAGGCTGCTATGAGCCATGGGTTCAATACACAGTAGATGAATGACCTCCCTCATATTCACGTCCTCTTTAGTCACATCACTGATTCCAGGTACATACCGCTCACCTGCATATTTAAAATAGCATTGTACATTTAAAGTAACATAACTGCTAAACTATGACTCTCACCCATCAAAAGGGGAATACAATTCAAAAAGGATAAACTATTATGTTCTGTATGAATGTTGTTTTCTTGAGGTCAAAGTGACAACTTGCCTACAATGATGATTAACAGGTAAAGCATCTCCTCTGTTAACCTATTCCACTGTTTCAGCACTTCCTGTGGGGTGAGAAAGCACAGAAACTATTTCCACAAAGTAGTTTTCTATATCATGAAACTTCTAACAAAGCAGCAGACTACATTTAATTGGTTTACTGCAATATTGTTTGCAATATAGTCTAACTTTGAAATAATAATAAATATAAAAGTTATTTTTCATTTTACCATTCTATTTCTTAACACTGTTATTGACTCACTTGATCTTTACTGGAGCAGTTACCATTGAAAATATCAAAAAGTTCAAATCTCAAAAGAATGAGCATAAGAAAGTGGTTTGGGTCCATTTTGGAAGCAGCAATCTGTGGGTGATCAGAAAATGTCATTAATCTCAATGAATTAATTTTACTTTTTTTTTTTAGATTTTTGGTCCATACCTGCAGCATGACAACATCCTTATCAAACATTTCATCCCTGCACTTAACATCCTGATAGTAAAACACCTAAGAACAGAAGCAACAAACACATTTAATTATTTTTTCTACCACTCTGATATACAACACAAATTTTCAAATAATTACTTGTATTGCTTATAAATTGAAGACCTTTTCACACCAAATGTACCAGTATGACAAACAAACTTTGGACATCATTTCTGAGAGCTCACATGCAACCAAATTCTCAATTTTTTTTAATAAAACTTTTCTGTAAACATTTTTATAAATTAAAGTCAATAAGTGCCATTTCTGCACCACCTGCAACACCAAATGGAACAGCAAAAAGGTTTTTCCCAACTTACAACTGTTGACAAACAGGTAATCCTGCCCCTAACCCACACAACAATGGTGGAGAAAAGCCAATGTTTAAACTCTCTGTAGGATCAACCTATAAATGACTTATGTATTGCTGCACATTAAACTGAGATAGGACTGAGAAACTGAGAAATATTTTCAAGTAAAAAAAGAAAGTAAAAACAAATGAAACACTGATTCTTTAAGAGTAAAGACCAATATGTGTGGGTTTTGTGTGCTGTATGAGAAACGCTCTGCTCTCACCTGGCTGACGAGTGACAAGCCATTTCTGCGCCACATGTCGGCACACACCTGAGCTGCCAGAACCATACAGCGCAGGGGCTGCTCTGCCAGCTCAGTGAAATTCAGTTGGGCCTGAAACACAAACACGCAGCTACAAGCCTTAGTTCTGGAACTTAATATATTACACATTGATTTTATTTATTGAAAATGCACTCACAGGATCCACAAAGTCAGGGAGGTACTGGACTGCTCCAGTTTGACACAACAGCACATATAATCCTGAAATCAGATATAGACTGGGATAAAAACACTCACTTAGAGAACTTTAGTGAAGTTTAAAGAACAGTTCACTCAATAGTAACATAGCACTAATATTAAATGTCAAAATACTGTCATTTCAAAACTCATACTGACCTCCTTGACAAATACAAAACAAACAAACAAAATCTCCATTGAAGTCACCATGAAAAACTGACTTTTTGTATAGAATATTTTTTTTTTATAGAATATTGAAATGTGTCCTCATAACCTTTACATTTGCATTTACGCATTTGGCAGGATTTCTATACCGAACAACTTAGTTTATTCAAACTATATATGAGATAAGTATGGGTGTTCCCTGGAAATCGAACCCACAACTTTACCTGCTGCTAACGCAATGCTCTACCACATTACATCTTTGTGCTAGGAACAGACTCAAATTGCTTAAAAACACATGAGACATCAATGATGTCAAACCTGCACTCCAACATGCCAAATTTGAATGTACAGACTTCTGTTATGTTTCTTTTATGAATGAGACAGTGAAACAGACATGATTTTAAAACAACTGACTGTAAACCAATTGAATTGATTGTAAATCGCACCGATCTGGCTCGCTGACACAGCAATTAACTATTTACTGTCATAAAAGATGATCAGTTAATAGTTCATTCTGTTCCTCACACAAAGTTGTAAGTCCTCAAAAGACTATCATTTTCATTTTGTAGCCTTACAGAACCAGTCCTCATTCACTTTCATTACATACGGAAACAGCTGCCAGGAATCTTCAAACAATTCCACAGAAGAAAGAGTATTTATTTTTGGGTGACAGTTCAGGTTTTATAGTCATCCACTGCCATTACAGGGTGCATTATTTGGCTCTAAAGAACAAATAAAGCCTTAGGGGATTGAACGACACAAGCATGAGAAAATAATAACTACATTTTCATTTTTTGGGGTGAACTAATGTATCCCTTCAGGCTGCACCTGCACATAGTTAAGACTTTTTGACGTGGCTGCAGTATGTCAACAATTTACTAACCCGCCAAGAGTCTGGAGATGGGCAAGTGGATGGAGACAGGCTCCTGAGAGACTTTGTATGGCCGTGCATGAAGGATTTGCTTGCACATGTAGCTGTCTGTTGGCTCACTATGGAAGGGCTGATTGGTGCAGGACATTAAAACTCTGTAGCACTCCTGAAAGGTCAACAGCAGAACCCTCTCCTGTGGATAAATTACACGTTTACACATCAAATTTATTCATTAACCGGTAGTTCAACAAAATGTGTAAGCAAGTCAACAAAGCAACAGGTAATGGCCTTAGTGCACTATAAATGAATATTTTTGATGGATGGCATGAAGCATTTTCCAGTTACATACTGAAAATTTGCATACTGAAATGCAAACTGCATCACAGTGTAACCGTAATCATCTTCATATTGGTATAAGTACCTATTACAGCCAATTATATTTGTAATATTGTGAAGTGATAAAGTGAAAGCGGAGTGTTTTGCATTCAATATGCATGTTATATGCAAACAGCACTGATGATACAGACAACTGACATGATTTACATCATTCAAAGTGTTCATAATACAAGTGGTCACTCACATCAGAAGAGCACCAGTCCTGAAACATAGTGAGAATTTGGCGTAGCTGCATCTGAAGCGCAAGCCCTGCCTCCCATTCTGGCTCCACCTCAACATGTTGACCAAACTGCCTCTTCACGTCCTCCATCCCCTGACATTAAAAAAGACCCAAACCCAACTGTTGTTTAGGTCTGACAAAAGTGTATGTAAACACATCCAGGACAACGCTGAAATACATTATGAAGAAAATAATTTCAAAGGAAACATTACCTGCATACAACAAAGGAAACCAAGAAAGACACGGAAGCCTTCAAGGAACTTCACCCTCAGTTCCTCAGTCCACACTGAGGGTTTACTAATAAGAATATACCTAAGCATCATCAAAATAAATCTGAATTAAGCCAACTTGTTTTGATCCTCAAGGTAACTACTTTACATCACTTCAAAAAAAAAAAAACTTATCTTTGATGGCTCTTTTCTTTCAAGGAACACAAAAGGAGAAATGTACTGACCATCAGGCTTCCATTTAAGTAAAGTGATTTTACATTGATTTACAAATAATATGTCAAACATATGTAATAATACTTAGCACATATACTTAGTAATAGCACATATACTTTACGACTCTGGTCAGTCAGTTGTCATACAAATCTATTATACAGCATTAGTGGAGAAATCATATAGACTACTTTTATCCAACATTTATGCTGCTTCTTTTCATTCTGAAGTCCCAATCACTTTCACTATTTGGAAGAAGAGTGACCAGTACACATTCTCCAACATTTCAGCTTGTGTTCCACTAAAGGCAAAACAAGTCATATAGGTCTGACACCACACAATGGGTTTATGATAACATAATTATTATATTAATCTTTAATTCTTAGAGACTGTGGCGTTTACCTAAGGTCATGGAAGATAACTTGAACCCGGAATAACTTCTCGGAGTAGTAGCCCTGAAAATGGAAGCGATGGTTGCTGTCTAGGTGTTCCCTCATCATCTCCATTATTGTGTCTATGATCACCTTTATAACACTGCCCTCCTCTATTAACTGCCTGGCCTGAGAATAAGAGAACATTACATGAAGACAGGCATGTCCAGCTACTCAAGCTTGATTTTAAGCCATTTACAGTCGTGAAAAAATTAGGACACCCTATGAAAGCCTGTGTATTTTTGTAACATTTTTGCAACATTTTGGATATGTGGATATTTAGTCTCAATTTTAACAATACAGAGAGATTAAAGTAATATATCTAAGCAATTAAAACTGAGGAGGGGATTTTCTGTAAAATTTAATTCCACAAAATGCAAATTCTAACTGAGGCAAAAGTTAGGACACCCTCACATGTGTATTCCCTCTTAAAATGGCTCAAATCACACACAGGTGCATCACACCAGGTGCACATAATTAGTAGATCGTTACTCAGCATTTTGAATGAGACTTGCCCTATCTAAACCTCAAACAGTTAGTTTGGTCTGCTCCTGACTGTTGAAGTAAGAGTGAGCACCATGGTGAGAGCAAAGGAGCTGTCAGAGGCCTTCAGAAAAAAAAAAAAAAAAAAAATTTTTTTTTTTTTTTTTTTTTAAAATAAAAAAATTTTTTTTTTTTTTTTTTTTTCCCTTTTCATATTTATAATTTTTTTTTGGGGGGGGGTTTTAAAAAAAAACAACAAAAAGGGGGGGGCTTGGTGGCCCCAAAAAATTGCCCCCAAGAGAACCACAAGATGCTAAAAGAGGTCTCCAAAAACCCTAAAATGTCATCTCGGGACCTACAGCAGGCTCTGGCTACTGTTGATGTAAAAGTGCATGCCTCTACAATCAGAAAGAGACTGCACAACTTTAACTTGCATGGGAGGTGTGCAAGGAGGAAACCTTTGCCATCTGAGAGAAACATCAAAGCCATACTTACATTTGCAAGAGAGAATGTTGACAAAGACCAGGACTTCTGGAATAATGTTCTTTGGACAGATGAGTCCAAAATTATATTATTAGGACACCAGAGCAGAGGACATGTTTGGCGTAAACCAAAGACAGCATTCCAGGAAAAGGACCTCATACCAACTGTGAAGCATGGAGGTAGAAGTGCCATGGTTTGGGGCTGCTTTGCTGCAGCAGGACCTGGTCAGCTTATCATCATAGAATCCACCATGAATTCTACTGTGTATCAGAAGGTGCTTGAACATGCGAGACCATCTGTTAGAAAATTAAAGCTGAAGCGGAACTGGACCATGCAACATGACAATGACCCAAAACATACTAGTAAATCAACCAAAGACTGGCTGAAAAGGCAGAAATGGAGTGTCTTGGAATGGTCGAGTCAAAGTCGAGATCTGAATCCCATTGAGATGCTGTGGGGTGACTTGAAAAGGGCTGTACATGTAAGAAACCCCTCAAACATCTCACAGATGAAAAAAGTCTGCATTGAGGAGTGGGGTAAAATTTCCTCAGACCGATGTCAGAGACTGGTAGATGGCTACAAGAAGCGTCTCACTGCAGTTATTTCAGCCAAAGGAGGTAACACTAGCTATTAGGGGCTAGGGTGTCCTATCTTTTTCCTCAGTTAAAATAAAATTCCTCAGTTAACATTTTTGTAGAATTACATTTACAGAAGATCTTGAAAAGACTTTTCTTCTGTTTTGATTTAGTTATATTACTTTAATCTCTCTGTATTGTTAAAATTGAGACTAAATAACCATATATTAAAAAATGTTACAAAATACACAAGCTTTCACAGGGTGTCCTAATTTTTTCACATGACTGTATAATGCGATATATAATGCACTATTGTGTGCATAACTATCTTTCAAGGCAAGAGAACCATTTACATTTGCATGCAGAGGCTGCTTCTGGCCAATACAAAGATCCATAACTATCTGTTACGTAACTATTCAAAATGCAAATCTGTAAAAAGGAACGTGTTTCTACAAGCAGGCTCACCCTCTTGCTCTCCTCTTGTATATCTATAACAAATCTATTATAACATATTAAACATTTAAAAGTACTGGTACATGAGTACAGCATCTTACTAATACCAGTAACTGTTACCCAGAATCTGTCAGGCTATAATAACTGTTATAATTTCATACCAGAGTGGGAACAGTGAAGATCTGCACAGATAAGGCTATGATTGAGTTATTCCTTTGGTGGTCATCACTGATGAAGTCCTCCTGAAGCTGTTTATAGTGCTAAAATTTGATTTATACAACACATGTTAGACCTCATCACAGCTGTTCTATGTGGTGGATGAACACACTAAAATCATGTAAACCACAAATTATATGCTCTTGCATTTACCTCTGTGAATTTCATGGCAAACTGCCTCTTGTATTCTGTGTCCATTAGTAAGCTGCTAAAAATTAACTCATGGATGACCTTGCGAGCTCCTGAAGAGAGTAAACACAAAACCTGGTTTAGACGTGGTATTCAGATCTCAGAAAGTTTAAAGTGTCCTGTGACAAAGTGAGAGGCCTCGCTAATGACCTTTATAAAGTTTGGCATCGTGTAGCATGAGTCGACTGATTAGACAGAGCTTGTCGTTGTCAACACCTGGCTCCAAAGCCACCTGACAAAACACCTGCCTGAATCCAACTGCAGAACAGCATAGACAAAACATAAAAACATAATTCACAAAAAACATCTGACAATTGACAGCTGGTCTTGTGTGATCTATCCATCCATCCATCCATCTAATCAACTGTTATTTGTACTTTTGTGACATTTAGCCACTTTAGACCTAGCCATAAATGCTCTACCAGTGTAGCCGATAATCTTCTGGAACCATAAGCCAAGTCTGAGGGCAAAGGTCTGATGAGCCATCACAGCAGTGTGAAGGATCTCCACCCCCAAAGGCTGCTGGCTAATGTGCTCAGAGTTAAGCTACAAAGGAAACAGAGATGGATTAATGGACATTCACTTCTAATGGGAAACTCTTTATATTCCATAAAATGTATAACGTTTACCCTGATATATTCCTTAGCCTGTTGGCAGGTTCTGAGAGTACCTCTCTTCACTGCTTTTCGTCCCTGGAATTATAGCAACAGTCTGAATGAACATCTATTTGTGCAACAGAAAACACACTCTTTTTGATTTGCACTTCATGTCTTTAAACAGACTAACTAACCCTAGGTCCCAAGATGTTTGATGTTTAGAATACTACACCTCTTTGCCTATGACAGCAGTGTATATTTCAGCCTCATTCTGGCTGAAGTCAATAGCTCGCTGAAGTGTGTAGGTGACATGCTCATATGGGTGATGTTCATCACTGTAGAGCACGCAAACGTAGGTGTCTTCCTTGACTCTAAACAATAACACAGTATTTCTTTAATACAAAATATATGCAAAATATAGATGAGTGATTGCAGAGGTAGGGCTAGTTGTCACACTTTACTCCATCAAGGTTTATTTCTGAAAGGTTTATTTCTGCAAAGGCACAAACCTTAAAGTTAAGACCACAAAAAACAGACACTGGAGTATCTGTGCTTTATGATCTACATAAAACACTTTAGACAGCATCTACAAGTTTTAACCTAGAATCCCTTTTATTTAAAAATGATGGTGATGTTTCATGGCAACTAGCAGAGCCCTATTACAGCTAGTGGAAATTACAGCTATCGAGATCAGTATTATCCGTATTGGCTTTATTTACTTTGGCTTCAGCTCCTCTGGTAGCTCATCATTCTCCTTCCAAACCAGCATGTTAGTAGTGTATTGCAGCAGCACCTGGAACAGCATCTGAGCACGTTCCTGGAGACCTGAATCTAACACAAACTCATCCTGTAACACACGTAATGAGAACAGCAGCTTGTTGACATCTGTATCAATCACAGAATGAGACTACGGATGTATCGCAATGTAGCACTATCAAAACTGACTGAACTTTTGCCATCATTTTTTATACTTAATTGCACTGCCATCCTGCACTGTTTATGCTAAAAAACAAGAATGATACTTTAAATCATTTGGCTTGTTTAGTGGTGGTGGGCTATTACTTTTCTGAGTGGTAGGACTTTTCACATGGCAGATATTAAAAAGTCCCACAGACCCACACTGGAGGACCAGAGCCGTAACCAGGGACCAGAATATTTTAATATAGTATTAGTCATAATAACATTAATAACATGGACACAGATACTAATATAGAATCTTGAACTTGAGCTCTTTTAGACTAAGCCAGTAAGCAACCAGCCTGAAAACCCTGGAAACAACACAAGAAGAAATATAACATCTTAGCAACCATAATACAATGCTCTGGCCCCTAGCCAGAACACTGTAGCACAGTTGCAAGGATTTCTGAACAATCAGCTACAAAAAGAGCTCATTTAAGTTAGCTGTGATGACGTATATCACAAAACATGACAAGAGCCCTTTCAGCAGTATAATTATGTTTGCTGTTTTGGTTTAATGGTGAACTGTCATGTTCATTATTTGCAGGTTTAGATCTCACAGTAATGAAAGCCTAAGGCTCTCAAACACAGAGCAGCACCTGCTGATTTCTGACAGAGGTAAAGAGGTGCTGAGTGGCCATGAGCACATGTAGATGTGGAACCTGATCTCATCACAGTGGATCTATTGAGTTATCTGCACACTGAACCAGGCAATCTGCTTTCCAGATGCAGACTTTCTTCCAAGGAAACGTTATAATCGGCACGGAGGCTAAAAATCTATCAGGATTATATCCACATCATGATTGTTTCCAAATAGCTTTGACTTTAATTTGTATCATTTGACAGTATCATTTAATGCTACATCTTATCAATAAGCAGATTTGTACATCTGCTATAAAAAAACAGAGTGGAACTTGCATATGCAAAATTTGCCAACACAATGCTAGGATGATGTTGGTGGTTGACAGGGTGTTGTATTGTTGTTGTTAGGGTGTTTGTGGATGTTTACTAATTATGAGCTTAAAAAAAATGAACCCTTTAATTGCTGTACAATATATCTGTAGCACAAACGTACAGAATAAAATATGCTGTGTAAATTTAAACTTACAGTTAGGGGTTCGTTCACATCACTAACCTTTAATATAAGTCTTAGTAAGCGCCACTAATTACTGGTAGGTAAAATCCACCTTTTTAGCAGTCTGTCAACAATTGTTACTTTCACTTTGTACCCCAAACCCTTTTACTAAAGTCTTTCTCTTTCCTACAACTGCTCTAAACCCTGCTTTTTTTCCCCAGTGGGTTTTTCCCCATAGACCTCTTGTGTGTCACTTTCCCACACATGCTGTTTTCCCAGGCATGAGGAAAGGCTGAAGTACATTCTGTCCCATACAGCCCACTATGTCCTCTGACATCAGAACAGGAAGCTAGTTCAACAACAGCGTTCATGGAAAATATACAACAGTCTTAACATTGAAGACCTTCTGGACAATGAATCGCACCGTTTCCATGGTGACAGAGGAGCCAGGATCGTGTTGGGAGCAGCATGGTCCGGTCTTCCAAGCCTCCACGTCTCCACAGTCACAGAAACCTCCTCCTGCTGAGGAATGCATCTGTTGTGGCAGTTTGACAACAGTTAAGGTAATAATACTGTTTAATGAAGGTCACTGACGTTTTGTAAAGTTTCGTAAAAAACACCTTTTAAAAAAAAGCAACCCTACTTTTGCATCTCTACTTTTAAAGGGAACAGGGCTCAAAGACAACAAATGTATTTAATGAAATAAACAAGCTGGCATTTCGTTGTTTAACTTGCCATTTACATGCATCATAACATTCAGGGGCGTACCTTGTAGCGATGACTTTTGTGCACACTTTTCTGGAAGCATTCCATGCAGAGTACACAAGTGGGATCTATTGCACAGTCCCTGCAAGTGCACATCAACACCATGATAGACATAACAAGCAATTTCAGACTATGTCTGCATGTCATTCACACACATCAATCTTGTAACATGTAATTATCAACTTTCTTCTGCAGATAAACTTGGAATTTTTGTAGCTACATCTAAAATTGTTCTTTATCAACTTAGTTACAAATCTATAAATCTCTAATCCTACACAAATCTAACAAATATTAAACATTAAACAAACTATTCTATCCAAAAATGTCAGAATTTTTTTTTTGATAAAACTTTTTTTGTCTACAGGAGTCCTCTCTGTGACAACATTTCCTTTTAAGGTTTTCTTGCCACACAACAAAATGGTTTCCTGCATGTTAGTTAAACCACACTGACCTTGATTTGGCAGATAAAGGTTTTTAAATATTAAACAAAAGTGAAAGTGGCATATTTGTCAGATATGGTAACCCATACCCGAAATGTGACCTCTGTATTTAACCCATCACTGGTGAGGAGTGAACACACACTACAAGTCATGAACACACACTACAAGTCATGAACACACACTACAAGTCATGAACACACACTACAAGTCATGAACACACACTACAAGTCATGAACACACACTACAAGTCATGAACACACACTACAAGTCATGAACACACACTACAAGTCATGAACACACACTACAAGTCATGAACACACACTACAAGTCATGAACACACACTACAAGTCATGAACACACACTACAAGTCATGAACACACACTACAAGTCATGAACACACACTACAAGTCATGAACACACACTACAAGTCATGAACACACACTACAAGTCATGAACACACACTACAAGTCATGAACACACACTACAAGTCATGAACACACACTACAAGTCATGAACACACACTACAAGTCATGAACACACACACACACAGGGAGCAATCAGGGGTTAGGCGCCTTGCTCAAGGACACTTCAGTTGCTACTTGCCAGCGCTGGAATCAAACCAGCAACCTTCTTATTACAAGCCAGACTCACTAACCAGTAGGCCACAACTGCCCAAAAGTTCTTTACTATACTGGCTGTTTAGAAACATCACTTTCTTTAAGAACTTTAGCCTAACAAGAAGTTAATTTACCCTAAAAATTGTACCTTTCCCATAAAGTAGCAATTTTAATTAAGAAAAATTCAAAACATATTAACTGTAGAATATTTATATTACAGGCTCATCTGACACAGAAACAGATGCATTTCTTAGTGGTCATTTACGGAAGGGACAAGCAGACACAGTGCAAGAGGAACTAACAGAACGCAGGGGCCTCAAGGTACATTAAAAGTCAGACTATTTTAACCTTTTATCTTGATGCATGTCTTCATGCAAAGCTTGTGGCAAATGCTCAAAGCATCACAAGATGTAAAACGAGGACCAAAAGACGCCCTTCTTAATGTGCACGGATGAAGTGGATGTGTATCATTTCCAAGAGGGTTTCACTATGCAAACTGCCCAGCAGCTTTAAGCACAGCAGCACCACAAAAAGTATAAACTAAAAAACTAACACACAAAACTAGGTATGCTAGTCTGACCCATCCCTACTACCCTCTAACCTGCAGGAGTAGACAGTCTCGCCCTCTTTAAAGACACGCCCACATTGTTGAGATGATGAACCGCTGTCACATTGCTGTAGCTTCTCCAGGCCAATATGTGGGTCCTCCCCAAAAAGAAAGCACTCCAGGGGATAAAGGAGATTTTTCTCCACGTTCTGTTCCTCCTCCTGTTGCTGTTGTTCTGCCTCCAGGTAGTACATAAGGGGTACCTGCTCGCACAAATAGCTGAGTATTGCAGCCCCTCTGTTCGAAGCCTCTCGCCATTTCTGGTGATAAAAGAGCAATAAATAAATGGCAAATTCTATTTAAAAGTGAGTATCACCAAACTCTACACATTCATGTAGACAGGATATTTGAAGGAGGTACTCTGTAAGTGGCCATTAAGAATGCTACACACAAAGACATTTGCCAATGTGACTTCATCTCTGTGAGAACATCTCGCATCTCCGTCTCCATGACTTACCACATACTCGCATGAAATAGCACAATGCACGAGACAAATATTTGTACAGGCTATGCAGCTATTGGGTGCCCTGGGTTTTTGAGAACTGACCAAATAAAGCCTTGCCCTATGCAAATAAACAGTACATGTAAATATGTTCCATGTCCCTAATGCTCAATGATTTCAATCAGAAACATGACAGAATTAAGGGGTGACCTTTTATTCTTATGTGACTGGATTCTACCATAAGTCATTGTAATGTAACCACATTCACAGTAGATTCAATTTCTGTACATATATTTTCTGCCTAATAATACAGGAAAAGTTATCTGGGGTTTTTAGACTCCTGAAAGGCTGTGTCTTCATCATTACATTAGTTCTCACCTCACAATGATGTGAACCCAGTATCAGGACATATACTCATTGTCTTGATACTTGAGTGTCATTCTCTCTCAACTGCTATTTTGAAAATACAAATACATGCATTATATTAGAATGTTAAATCTTTTTAACCTACATAGTCAAACCCTCACAATCTTGCTACTTGATGCTCCTGACATCTTTTTATGGTTACATAATACTACATGTTGCACCAACATGTACCATAAAAATCTACTTCCTTTGATTTTCTTAAATAACAAATAATTAGATCATTAGCATTATAACTACAAAAATAATTAGAAGTCTGCATAAAAAGTCCAAATTACTTTATATTTATATAATATTCTATGTAAGTAGTGTATAAATAAAACTTAAACGTGTTTCTTCTAAAGTCCTTTTCAACCCAATTTACAAAATAAATATTATTATTGGTGACATTCTTGCTATTTATTGTAACATCACAATAACGGACAATAAGACTGCGCCACCTGCAATCACTTGAGAAACAGCGCAGCAGTTTAACAAACCCCTCTTTTATTGGTATACGCGATGTACCAAACACTGTTAAATAAGTAATGATCTAAATCAGATTATACACATATGATGCTAATTCGTTTTTCATTTACTGTCTCAGTTACATGGCTAATAATAAATATCAAATATGTCAACAAAACTCTCTCAGCAACATGTTTACTTTAAAATGTACAATAACACAGACTCTAGATGGGCATTACGTAACACCAGCATATATTTATCAGTGTTAAATCACACTTTATTGCAAAATGCATGACATGCGACCTTGTTTATGTTAAAAGTGATTAAAAATCCAAATGTTTACCGTGCTCAACTGTACACTGCTCAGCGACTCCGCCATGATCCAAATGCCGTAAACCACAACCGGCAACACAACCAGGGCTGCTTTGCGACAATTTAAAAGTGCGCACTGTGGTTGTTCCCTGGCTTACAGTCACAGAAATAAAATACTTTACAATGGTAGATCATGACACAATTTTTTTGTTAAACGCACGCAAATTTTTATTAAGATAACGGGGCTGTGTTAAATTTGACTTTTTCAACATTAAACGTTATGTGTTTACAGAATGAAGAAAACAACACACATTTTTCAGCATTTTACAAAATTTCACATGTATGATAGGGATTCATTTTTTGAATTAATAAATGAACGAATGTACATTTGAGGGTTCAATAAGACAAAAATAATCCTTAATTTTCAGTTCTGCTTAATGGACGTTTACGTTTTCTGACCCCTTTATTAGCGCACCCTGGAGGAGTAAAAATTTCTTATTCTCTTATACGTTCCCATATTTTATGAGAAAACAAAAACACAATGTTCCGACTAAAAGAGAAATCTACGAACGCATATGACTCTCTGAATCTCTCAGAGTGAAACAAATTCAGCCAGATGATAGTACCAAATCTATTTCTGTTTAGTGAGTGAACACACAATATCGAAAGGGCTACAACGTCGTAGTTTTCATGCAGAGAAACTATGCAGGAAATGGCATGCAATGACAATAATAGCCAACAGGTGGCAAGCTAGTCCAACACATAACTATCAAACTAAATAAAATTGCCCTATATAATATATTCACAGTTTATTCAAAACTTCAGCTTTTCTGAAGTTTTGAATAAGTTTTTAATTTTTTTTCACGACATCAGTTTTTTTAGTTTTTGCTAGAATAACACTGTATACAGACCGTGATGTCCATTGCTAATAGTACAGGATTTAAAAAAATATTGCAGCATGCAGGTATTTAAAATACATTTATGGGTATTAAACATATCATACTGAAATTACTTTTCACAAATTTTACAAGCCTAGAAGAATCCAAACCTTTTACAAAGTTTACAAGTCTAGAAAAATGTGAAAACAAGTTTTAGGTTATAAAGTGATTTTTTTTTAAATGTAGCTTAATTTTAGCTTAGTTAACCTCAAGACTAACATTATAATGAAAATAAAAGTAAGTCAGACAGGATATATATGTAAAACACTGAAGTAGACCCCCATTTACTTTATAGTATACAGTGCCTGAAATCAAACCCTTTTTTTAATCATGCTTTTCGATTCTTTTGGTGACATCACTTCCTCTTTATTTATTCCTTCAACTGCATGTACTCAGACACACTCAGCACACATAACAGCATGAATTATATTCTTTTAAGATTAACAGTCACTTTTATGTGGCTTACAGCAGGTAATGTGTATTTATTTATTTATTTTAATCAGCTATTTTGTTAAGTTTGTAATAAAATTTTGTGTAAAGTTTGCATGTGTCTTCATTAACACTTCACCATTTAAATCTGTCATTTGCTTTTCTCTCCACAGCTACTATTTGTGGTAACACTGTTCACCAAAATCCTTCTGATTCAATAAAGGAACAAAATGAGTCTGTTATATTTATATGTACACACAACATACCAAGCTACTATCAAATTCTGTGGTATAAACTGCCTCAGGACAGTCTGGGATTTGAACTGATGGGATTCCTTAATGGTGAAAAGGAAAATGTAGAGACTGATTTCAAGAACAAGATCATTTTAAAGGGAAATGGAAGAAAAAATGGCACTCTGATGATCCAAAACCTTACACTATCTGACAGTGCAGTGTATTTCTGTGCAGCATATTACACAGCGCTCTGAACCTCCTCAATCTAATACAGAAAAGACAGCACAGTTACACTAATGGCTTATCAGCAAAAGATCCAGCCTAAACCCACTAACTGTATTTGTGGGTAAACTTTATTTCCGTGCCAGTAATGAGCAGTAATGTTTACTTACAATCACAATGACTATCCTTCATAAAGGTACATGATTTTACACCAGCATTTTGTTGTTATTAATAGGAAACTTTGACCAAGTTTCTGGATAAACACTGTAATATAGTCAAGAAGCATTACACAGACCAGCATGTGAGACAAAGCTAATTGTCTGTTTGATTCAGGATTATCAAAGTCAATGATTCATTTACAATGCATACAGTACGTAATGTTGTCACATCCTATAACATCAGCTACAGTTTGAGGAGTAATGCATATTTAAAATTTATATTAAAAATCTAATTTTAGTCTCTCTGAGTGAAGATGTGTATTTCATGTTGCTTTCCTCGTTGCTTCTATGACCCATGATGTCATATCCTGTATAACAATTGTTAGACTTTGAATAATTTCAAAGGGACTCAGTCTTTGACGAATCAAAACTCAACATGATTACAGCCGTTATTTCACTGATTCTGTTGCTGCAATGGAGCCAAGGTATCGAAAACACTTTTTAAAAACACTTATTGCCATAGCAGTTAAAATAAAATATAATAATATAATTATTTTTTTCAATATTCTTATTTTAATTTTCAATTTTTGCACAGGCACTATGGGTGCAAGTGATGTTGTACAAGAACCTGAAATTCTTTGGAAGCAAACAGGCAGTTCTGCTACTCTAAACTGCAAACACTACAAGGGCACTTCCCACCAACAGATGTACTGGTACCGACAGCAGCCAGGAGAGACTATGAGACTCATTGTGCTCACTTCCCCTTATGCAGAAGCAGACTTTGGATCAGACTTTGCTAATAATTTAAAAAAATTTGAAGCTCCTAAGAGAAGTTCCACTGAAAGTGGATCTCTCATAGTGAAAGATTTAGATTCGACTGACAGTGCCATATATTTCTGTTCTGTGAGTGAACACAGTATGTCAAAGGCTGGAGAGTACTGTACTAAAACATTCTGCATATTAAAAGACAATGACAGCATTAGCCAACAGGTGGCACTGTTGTTCAGTCAATGTTGTACAATGTTGCATATTAGAACTGTTAAGAGTTAACCAACATATTTAAAATGAGTATTCCTAAACAAATACACAGTAATGTATTTAATGTCAGAGTATGTCCTTTTCAAATGTCCTCATCAAATGTCCTTTTCTCTGTGTTTAAAAATGCAGTGCTGGTGGCTCTGGTTTGATTTGCCTGCAAAATTGACAATTGAATGCATAATTTACATAGTGATAGCCTGAATAGACATACATATTTAAACAGGCAACCATGTGTGTATAGTAGACATTTTGGTAACACTTTACATTAAGGTTCCCTTTGTAAAGCAGCAGCTTTTCTGCAAAAACATTCTGTTTGCACTTGGAGCACGTTTTCTTATCCCTACATTACAGAAGTCATTGTTTTAAAGCAAATGAAAAAAATGCAGATAAATGGCAATACTGTAACTACTGAAAATACTGACCATTGGTATGTATTGTAATTAAACAAGATTAACAGAAAATCAGCAGTGTGAAATAAACACACTACTGAGTGCTAACTATATGCCAGCTATGTTGCGGGGTAAAGTCTGTCTGAAAATAACCCACAAGTATCAGGTTAGCCGAAAACATTTTTTAAAAATGTATTAAGTCAATGTAGGTCAATGTAGATTTATGATACAGATTTTCTGATACGTCTGCATTGTACAAACCTACTGTGATAATCCACCACAGTGAATCCATTTGTGGAATATTCTTTGTAAATAAAATGCGTTACTACAGAATCCATTATGAAATCTCTGGTGTTAAGTAACAAGGATAAAGCTTATGGATACGTATGGGTACTTTCTGTATTTACAGCTGCATTTAATTTTCCTTTCAGTTTAAATGACAGTGACTAAAAACTAACATCAATTACAAACAACACATATTTACAATCATGAAAGTTGCTGCACCTCTCAAATTATTATCCAAACACCATTTTGCAAATTAGGTAGTCTTGTAAAATGGCAATAGAAAGACAATAGAAGTGAGGTAGTTTAATACTCTAGGCTGTATACATTCATGTGAAAAATAAAGTACACCCTGTTTTACACCCTGTGTGGCTTTACATATCAGGACATAATAAAAAATCATCGGGACATAATAAAAAATCAGTCTCCTTAGCAAGACTGAACATTAGGTAAATACAACCTCAGATGAACAAGAACACAAGACATATTACACCATGTCATCGTTTATTTTACAAACATTAGGCCAAAATGGAGAAGCCATGTGTGAAAAACTAAAGGTATGTCCCAAATCACACATTTTTGCAGTACACTCCTCGATTTTGTAGGATAAATAGTGTGAGTAGTGTGTTCACATTAAAAATTTCAACAAGAATAGCATTTGTTCAACCAAAAGACACTTCATGTACTTAACTATCGTAGTTTTGCCTAAGTAGAGGAAGAGAGGAATGCTATCAGACACTGAATATAAAAATTTCACTAATTAAGGCATTGTTACTATGTTTTACAATTGTGGGACTATGTCTAATGTCTATTTTTGACACTGCCTCTTCTGCCTTGTCTCTGAATACCCCGTTTGCTGTTGTTTGACCTTGCCTGTTTTTTACCCGAATAAATGCTGCAAATGGACCCCTGTACGCCTCACTCATCATTACAGTATGGGCATAGCTTGCCTGTGGAGATGTTTACGATCCCATGTAATGTTGGCTGAGGTCACACTTGGGCAAAATTGGTAAAACTGACATCAAAAGTACAATTTACAAATTGATTTTAATACTCGCCCCCTTCAGAGCACTCTCCAAAGCCACACTCCAAGCCACAAATTACAATGCTGTCATAGGCATGTCCAATTGGCTCTGCCGCTGCTTACATATTTGTACAAATGCTTTAATTGAAAGAACTGGCTAGCAGGAATCATTTGTTTGTGATCGCCACTGGACTGGTTGCATATTGTTTTGATTCAGAGTCAGTTGTTCATTATTTTGAATATTCAAGTCTTGTTTTGATTCTCTTGCCCCCTCTTGATTCTCTTTTTTTTTAATAAAGTTTATTTTTGTGATAAGTGTCTTATATTAAAAATCTAATTTTAGTCTCTCTGAGTGAAGATGTGTATTTCATGTTGCTTTCCTCGTTGCTTCTATGACCCATGATGTCATATCCTGTATAACAATTGTTAGACTTTGAATAATTTCAAAGGGACTCAGTCTTTGACGAATCAAAACTCAACATGATTACAGCCGTTATTTCACTGATTCTGTTGCTGCAATGGAGCCAAGGTATCGAAAACACTTTTTAAAAACACTTATTGCCATAGCAGTTAAAATAAAATATAATAATATAATTATTTTTTTCAATATTCTTATTTTAATTTTCAATTTTTGCACAGGCACTATGGGTGCAAGTGATGTTGTACAAGAACCTGAAATTCTTTGGAAGCAAACAGGCAGTTCTGCTACTCTAAACTGCAAACACTATAAGGGTTCTACTTTTTTCCAGATGTACTGGTACCGACAGCAGCCAGGAGAGACTATGAGACTCATTGTGCTCACTTCCCCTTATGCAGAAGCAGACTTTGGATCAGACTTTGTTAATAATTTAAAAAAATTTGGAGCTCCTAAGAGAAGTTCTCCTGAAAGTGGATCTCTCATAGTGAAAGATTTAGATTCGACTGACAGTGCCATATATTTCTGTTCTGTGAGTGAACACAGTATGTCAAAGGCTGGAGAGTACTGTACTAAAACATTCTGCATATTAAAAGACAATGACAGCATTAGCCAACAGGTGGCACTCTTGAACAATCTGTTCCATGGCTGAACAGTCAAAGAAACCCAACACAATTTTTCAAACGAAACACAAAGCTATGAAATTAGGCTCTGAAGACAACATATTTGGCATGCTGACGATTACAACAGAAAATAATTTGACCCTTTCTGACAATTTTTACACTAAAAACAAACAGAAAATATGTTGACAGAAAATGTTGGTCTGTATACTGTAAAACATTTGACCACGGACCTAACACTGCAATTGACTTATTAGAATCATGTATTTCAGGGAGCTGCATAACATATTTCATTGAAAATATTACATACTGTACAGTTTAAAATTTTCAAAACACTGCAGTTTTCCTCAGAGTTTCCTTATATGTTTTGTTGAGCTTAAGTGCAAACACGGCATACAAAATTGTTTAAAGTAATTGATAAAGAAAACATATATAAAACATATATTATAACTGTTAGTGACTTCACCCCCAGATGGGAGGTGGTTGCATTTCCTGCCAACATTTACCAACATCTGATTTAATATATGTTTCTTTGTATCTAATCAAAGCAAATGTTTATATCTTCCATTGATCTACCATCTACGTATTATGCATTTATATCCATTATTAGAGCATTAGTAAATTTATTTTATGCCAGGTCAAATATAATTATATAAAACATTTTACTATGATCATATAGAGTGTGTTGGAATTCAAGGAATTAAATAAAAAAACATCCATCATAAATGAACTGCGTTGTGTGATCCAGTACATTACATTATGTGCTATATGGTTCAATGATCCAACCCAAGCAAAAAGATGAATCAGGTCATTTTTATTAAACCTAAACAATACCTAAAATGAACTTCCAAACAGTGATGTACTGTATGTATTCATGTTGCTTTGGTAGTCTTTTGATGTCACATCCTGTAAAACAGCAGCAGTTTTAATCATCTCACAAGACTGCAGCTCAGTCTACACTCTAGGACTCAATATGATCAGAACCATAATACCATTAATTGTACTGCTGGGTTGGTGGCAAGGTATCTAAATATCTTTATAAATAGCCATAATTTACTCTTCAAGTTCTTGTTACAATACTCCTGTACTCTATTTTTTTGCACAGGTATTGCAAATGGGAGTGATGTTTTACAAAGTCCTAGTATTATTTTTAAACTAATGGGGAGTTCTGTTCAAATGAACTGCACGCAGGACAAGGGCTCAACCTACAGACTGATGTATTGGTACAGACAACGTCAAGGACAAAGTATGAGACTCATAGCATTTACAACAACTTACACCAATCCAGAATATGAGGACTCTGAGACAAAAAAGTATTTGGCCAATAAAACTGACCCTGAGAGTGGATCTCTGACTGTGAAGAATTTGGAGCCAGATGATAATGGCATGTATTTCTGTTCAGTTAGTGAGCACACAGCATATCAAACTCTGGGTAGAGTCTACAAAAAAACAACACTTAAAAAAAAAGAAAAACATTGATCAACAGGGGGCAATGTGGCTCAGCATATTTAAACCTTTGTCTGTTAAATTTGTGTTAGTCATTGTGTGTATGTTTATTTTTATTGTGCCTTTTTAATAAGGTTTTACCTGTTGTCACTGTATTTAACAGCTCAACATGTTTCATAATTAAGCCTGAAAATAGTTTTAGGTTTTAATGTGTTGTGATGTTTATTGTCTTATGCTTTAGATCGAACAGTAAATTGTAAGATACATTTTATACAAACATTAGTTGATTACATTTTTTATAGGTTTTACTGTTTAAATAAATATGTGAATACAGTGGACATAGTTTCAGTTTAAATCTGCAGTTGTTAAAAATAAGCAGCTGTGTCTTTTCCCCAACAGCCAAACAATGCAACTTGTGATAAATGTCACTAAACAGAGTACATTATTGAACTGAGTAAGAAAGAGATGCCAACAAAGATATTTCAAATAAATTACCAATAAACAGCTAATTTCAGCTAATGACATGAAGGCAGTATTACCTCACTATAATCTTAATATAAAAATTCTGAAGTACATTCAAATGCACAAAATGAATTTGTTGTATAAGTATAAAGACATTACTTCTTTAATTTATATTTATACATTTATTTTTTATCCTACATACATATGGTTAGCTGCACTTTAGTATTTACATTAAGCTTTTGATAGCTTCTTTGACCCTGTGGGAACAGACTTGTGACTCATTTTTTGGTCACAGCCCACCAGTGTTTACTGCATTAGTTGACATCACTTCCTCCTGTTTGTGCCTTTTATTCATGGCAGAAACTCATAGTACATAGAGTCAACACGATGAAATCCCTTCTTAGCATTTCTGTATTTCTGTTGCGGTTAACAGGTAAAGGTTAAATATGTTCCCATATTATACAGATTATTTTAATTTAAACAATAAAATGCACATCTGTTTTTCTCCACAGCTGTCTGTCTAGGTAAAACTGTTCTCCAGAGTCCCGGTGACCTCATAAGAAAACAAAATGAATCTGCTGTTATCACATGTGAACACAATATACAGAGCTATAACCAAATGTTGTGGTATAAACAAAGTCAGGATACTCTGGGCTTTAAATTCATAGGATACCTTAATTATGATAAGGATAATATAGAGCCTGAATTTGATAAGAAGATCAGATTAAGTGGAGATGCAAAGAAAAATGGATCTCTGACTATTAACAACTTCACACTGACAGACAGTGCAGTGTATTTCTGTGCAGCCTATTACACAGTGCCTACAATCACTTCTGTTTAGTACAAAAACATCTATTTTAAAAGGCTTGTTTTGGTAAAACATATTTACCACCTTCTCAACACCTGTGGGTTTGATTCAGTGCCAATAAAGAACACAATAGGGCTTATAAACCAGTAATTAAATACTGAAAATGTTTTGTGCATTTCATGTTACTTATTGCTATAACATCCGGATATAAAACCTAATTTAAATGTAAACCTAATGTCAAATATTTTTAGGTAATAAAGTGCAACAATGTTATACAGCAGTACAGCAATTATACTGTCATTTAATCAGATTAATAATCACTGTTATAATAAATGAGAAGTTTATATGCCATTTAGATTTAAACTGAGAATGGATAACATGGGTTATGGATAACATGAGTTAATGTTTAAGAAACATTAGGTAATATTAATAATTGTCTGAAATGTCTGTATGTACATTTATAGACATGTTCATTTTTGTATACTGTAAAATATATTTTTAATATATTAGCCTTTTTATGGCATATGATGGAATTATATTTATGGAAGGATATATAATTTAACAATTTTATATATTATATAATTAATCTATTTAAATGTTGATATCACAATTCTGAAAATAAGAGTATAAAAACATTTTGTGGTGCTTTTGTGGTAATATTTAAGTCTGTTTTTGGTGGTTGTATTGATTGAATTTAAAGTACTTTGAAAACAATGTCTCATCAATTTTTGCCCAACCCTGCTAAATGAAGACTGACACCATTGCTCCCATGATGATGATGTCATATCCTGCAATAACAGCTAGAAGTGAAATGATCACACAAGAATTAAGCCAGCTTGTCTCAATGATGAGGAACATTTCTCTTTATCCTGTCTCTGCATTCAGGCCAAGGTAATTTTAAACTTTTAAATTAAAATGTTCATGATAGGAACAACAGAAATGGTTACAGAAATATATGATTTTTTCACTTTGTTGCAGCTGCCAGTTTTACAAATTGTTATTGTTGTGAAGGGGACTTCTGCTCAAAGGAACTGCATGTACAAGAAAGATTTTACATTTAATCAGATTGATACAGTATTGGTATCAACAATGACAAGGACAGTCAATGACTTATAGTGTTCACAACCACTTTTACCAATGCAGACTGTGCAGATCATAAAACAAAGAAATTTTCAGCCATTAGAACTGTTGCAGAGAGTGGATCTCTGACTTTTAACAATGTGGAGCTAGATGATAGTGCCATATATTTCTGCTCAGTGAGTCAGTCCACAGTGTAGTGAACTGTGGAGAAAGTTTTACTACACCAGCTGCCTTAAATAAAAAACAGTGATCTACAGGTGGCAACATGTGACCAGTTGCCACCTGTTGACCAGTGACCATAATGCCTATTGTAATATTGTATAAAGTATATAACTGCTTACTTTGTTACACAAACTCATTATGGTATATATGTATTTCCTCTCATTACAGCTGCATGTTTCTCAAAATGAAACAGCTGTGATTTTGTACTCAAAGTAGTACCAAGCTATACCAATACACGGACGGGAACCAGGGTCCTCAAGCCTTTGTTTAATAATGTAAATGTGCTCCTCATGCTATGCTATATTATGCTATATTACTTATAAAAATAATATAAAATAACAGTATGCATCTATATCATTGCCACTAACAATATTAACAAAAATATAAAATAAAATATTTTTAACAGAGATTTAATGTTAGTGATAATGATGTTTTGGTGGAAGAAATAGGAAGAGGTGAAGCAGTAGGCAGTTCTTTTTTGAACGTGTGCCACATAGCCTTTGAAAGGTGCCCGCAAACTAAATAATCTTCTTGTCTTCAGGTAGCCAATCTCTCTGTTCATGTTAGTCAGGTTAAGAGTGAGGGAGAAAGAAGATATTAGCACTAGAAAGCAGTTGGAGAGACAGCAGAAAAATCAGGAGTTCAAAGAAGTTTAAGAAGTGCATACCACCCTGTCCATGCTACATTACGGTGGGTGACAGTACAGTATGCACACAGTATGCATGTATTTATTTTGTTTGTGAGCGGAGAATGCTAGATCAGGCTTTTGGAGCCATTATTTTATAGTACCCAAGGATGTGGGGCTGCTCAAACAGATCGGGTGCCAAATTCAGCCTGAGGACTATTTTGTCATGATAGATCCAGAGGATGTTTATTTTCACATCAAGGTATTTCCAGAACAAGTTTCTCAGGTTTGCTTTCGGGGGTTAAGCTTATCAGCACCAAGTGCTTCCTTCCAGCCTAACCCTGTTGCCACGCACCTTCACAAAATGTGGCTCTAGTAAAAAGTATAAAACACTAACCCAAAACCTAATGTCAACAGCCTCACAGTAATAATCCGTAATATACAGCAATCCTACAGCTCAGCATTACTTGCGGCAAAAGTTATCTGCTGCTTTGGGGATGGGCCAACGTTTCTACCCACCTAACTTATGGGTAAATGGTAACATAACAGTTGATACCTGTTGATCTGTTCTGCACTAGGACCATTGCAGGACAGAAATAGCTGTTCAACTTGTCAGTGGACTCAACCCTGACATCACTTCCTTTTCCACCTTAATTTAACTCACAACAGAGTCACCTACAGTACCACATAAAGTCTTCCATGGCAAAACATGACTAACATTCTTTAAAGTGTTCCTGTTTTGATATGCCTCACAGGTAATCTAACATAATATTATTAATTTATTTAAAACTTTGTTTTTATTGAACTGAGTTACAAGTTTAAAACTTTATTTTTGTTGTGTGTTTAATTTTTTTATTATAGTTGCCTGTCTTGTAAAAAAAGTTTAACTACAGGAGACCTCATATAGAAGAAAAATTAATCAGCTATGATCTTATGTACTCACAATATACATAACTATGACCATATTCTTTGGTACATACAAAGCCAGAACCCCATGGGCTTTAAGTTGATGGGATACCTTGTATATGAAGCTCATAACTTTTTAAAACAAGATCAAACTGAAGGGGGATAGAAGAAATAATGATTATTAACTTTCTCACACTGAACGACAATGCATTATTGTTTTGTGCAGAATTCCACACAGTACAAAGGATCACCACAGGCCATTACAAAAGCTTATCAGTGACAATAAACTCACTGTGTTTTTGTGATAACTAGGCAGCTAAAGCATCACACCACAACCACAATATTCTAACTATAAAGAATGAGCATTTGTGACCCGTGTTAGCAAAATGAGTCAGAATAATTTGAAGTTTTCACAAAAAATAATTAATTAAGCCCTTGTCTAGTGATCTCAATACTCAATATAAGTTGCACATCTAAAACCATCTTTATTTGTACATTGAGAGGTGAATCTTCCTAAATCTTTCCTTTGTTTGAATAAAAACAACTGGTATTTCAGACAGGTGTAGCTCATTCATTTTTTTTGTCAGATTCGAACAAATCATATTTTATTTATATACCTATTTTAACGGAGAATGTGAAAATGACAAGATCTCATTTTTAAAAATTTGCTCATTGTTTACTAATTTTGCCAGCACAGGTCACTTTTTTTTAATCCACAATACTGTATGTTTCATATTGTAATATTTCATATGAGTGTTTACAAATTATTATATCAGACTATCAGACAAAGTTTATTGTAAGGCACAGTTATAATTAGTTCATATAATAATAACGATTATTGTTCCTTTGTGTTTAAGCATTGATAATTAATAAACATGAGGACTTTTTCTATTTCCCCTACACTTTTTCAGCTATTTCTTCTTAATTTTACCTAAATTTAACCTCTAAATCTAGCTCAAAATGAGTATTAAATGAGTAATTTATTGTGAAAGGTAGTTTTACAGGATAAGTATGCAAAAAATAACAGGAACTGAATCACAGGAAATTGAATGCGGTGCTAAAGCAGGTAGGAGGTGCTTTAGTTCCAGTGAAAAATACTATGGGGCGGTGGTGTTGCTAGGCTCAAAGATATGTGTGATAATCTCAGGCTGAATATTTTTCTACTTTAAATCAGCATGTTCACGATTCTCCTCATCTCATTACTGTGGCTCACAGGTAAAGGCTTTATTTTAAAGAAGAAAAAGTAATTCACAGATTTTCATCATTTTGCTCTCTTTGTGTCTTTCCCACAGGTTCTGATACCAGCGGCAGTGTTCAACAGAACCCCTTAGATCTAATTAAAACTGAGGGAGACACTGCAGAGCTTGTGTGCACACACAACACAGCATCCTACACTATGATCTTCTGGTACAAACAAACACCTGACCATGGACTGACATTACTGGGATATACATGGAATAAAAATCATTTTCCAGAGGATGATTTCCAAAAGGCTAAAAAAGTTACTTTGCAGGGTGATGGAAACAAGAAAGGCTCCTTAATCATCAATGATCTTTTAAGTAAAGACAGTGCATTGTATTACTGTGCAGCTAGTTTCCACAGTGTGATGTGCAGTCATAACCACAATACAAAAAGCTCTGTAAGCACCACAGTTGCAGAATTGACCACAGCTGTCTGTTGCACCTGCTATGTGCATTAGTTTTAACATTTGATGTTGCTGAATTAACATGCCCACAGTGCTCATGTTTTTAAAAATGCTCTTTACTGAATATACACCAGAACTCAGCAGGGGTAAACACATCTTACAGAATTCATACAGTTCATATATATCACAATACTGAGGGCTCAGTTTTTACACTGAATGCCACTTTTCTTTAGCAATCCAGAATGCAGAAGAATAGAATAAAAGCTTTTTCATATTCATATATTCATGTACTGTCACACCATTCCAGAACTTTTGGACAACGAAAATGATTTGTGACCCCAAACAACAAAGCAAAAATTAAATTTAGCATGGCTTTGTGACATATTCATACTAAACACATATAGTGATGGTAGCTGTATTGTATGCAGATGGTTTTATATCTTAATTGTCTACAATCATAAATAAGACAAAAAACACAAATAGAATATGAAAATATTTAATAATGAAATATATGAATTCTTGTCAGCATTTAAACAAATAACATTACTCTCATACTGTATATAATTTATGAAAATATCAATTTACTCAAAAAATCAAAACAAAGGACAAAGTTTTCCAGGTATCATTTTTTGGTGTGAACTGAACTAATAAAAGATGACAAAAGAACACATTTTTCTATAACTCTTTTATGATTGCTCTTAACTATGAAAGAACAATCACTAAGTAATCAATTTCCTTCACAAAAAACTCCTGATGTATTGTAGCAGTAACACCTCTTCTGTGTGACAACAGATATGAGCTGTGATGTCACAGGTTGTGATGTTACATCAGAAAGAAATATTAAGGTTACAAGCTGCCATCATTTGGAAATCAAGGGCCAACATGAACCCAATTTTTGTTTACCTAATAGTATCACTTCAGTGGACCTCAGGTATTTTAAAATTCCACAAAATGTGAGGCAATGAATTAAATGATCTGTGAAATTATATTGTCATTGGATTAACTGTTGATAAACCTAAAATTCAATGTATTTCTTTTAGTGTATACTTCTTATTTTTATTTTTATTTTTTTGGCAGGTTTTGCAGGTGTAAATGATATTACACAGTCTCCAACCATCATGTTACCTCTTCAGCAAAATGCTACACTTACCTGCAGTCACACAAAAGGTGCTGCTTACAACAGAATGTACTGGTTCCGACAGCACCATGGAGAAATGATGCAACTTATAGTGTATACAACCACTTTTGGCACAACAGAATTTGGAAAACTCAAAAGCGACACAAAATATTCAGTGGTTTATAAGGATCCTGCAAAGGGATCTCTAACTGTGAAGAATCTGGAGTCTGAGGACAGTGCGCTGTATCTGTGTGCTGTGAGTGAACACAGTGCAGCAGAACCATTTAACAGATGTACAAAAACACTTCTTGAGAAGCGATTATAATCATCACACCGACAGGTGGCACTCTTGTTCAATATCAACACAAATTCTAACAATATTTTTCTTACTGCATAACATTCATATCAACATATAGCAAAAATCCATATTTTAAACTTGTTAGTGTTATAACATTCTGATATACACCTCCTTTAATGTTCCAAAGTCTGAAGAAACTCTTCTGTGTTTGAGGGAAAAAATTAGTCAATTATGAGAGATAAATTTTTTGTGAACTATTTCTTTTAAACCACCTGCTTCAGGACAAGGCAGAGGTTTGATACAAAAACAGCAGGGGTGTGATTGCACCTGCTTTGCACCACACCAGATCCTCTTTAGGGGAAACTGCTCTTGGAATCTGTATCTGAATCAGGGAGCAGACATCCTGTCGAGGCAGGGGTTGAGGCCTGGGGAATGGAGGCTCCATCCCGATGTGGTGCAGCTGATATGGAGGGAGTCTGGCCAGGCGGAAGTGGATCTGCTTATGATGACACAATGTCCACTCTGCTTTTCCCTCACACATGCAGCTCTGCCATGATGCAGATGTGGTCAAGGCTGCGCCTGTATGCTTTTCTCCCGATCGCTCTGCGCCCATGAGTTCTGACAGGCTAGACAGGCACTTGTAAGTATGGTGTAGTTATTTCATTACCATGGCATCTCTGTTTGTGACAGCGCAAGTTCCCTTGAAAGGGAATGTCTCAGTTACAGCTGTAACCATTGTTCCCCTAAGAAAGGAATAAGTCTGTCTGTCACTTTGCCATACTTCCTGAATACCTGTGATCACATACTTCGACCTATGAGAAGTTGACACTGTTTGTTCCATATGTGCTTTAAAGCTTCCTGGTCCTGACTTCACCCCATCTGTTAGGTTCAGTCTCGCCATTGGCTGGATTCAACTCATGCTTCAGGATGTAATCACACAGAGGCGTTCCCATAGCGTCATTATCTGTGATGCAGCGCCTCGTTCCCTTCTCAGAAAGACATGGTGACAGTCATAATCAAGGCATTTTCTTTTGGCACTGCCTTTTTGTGCAGTCATAACCCAGTTCAGTTATCAGGATAAACATGAGTAAATTAATGATTGGAAAGACTGTCACTATATTTTTTTCTCTGTTTTGGTCACAGGGTAAAATTATTTTTAATTATAATTATTTTTAATTCATCTTAATTTAAAAGACAGCACTTACAGTACAGTTCATTTTAAGTACAGATTGTTTTACAGACTCTTTCATCATTTCTTTTGTTTTCTCAAGGTATTACACAGAGTGACAAAGTTAACCAGATGCCTCAGCACATAATAATGGATCTTAAGGAGTCAGCAGAACTAAAGTGTTCTCATAGCATCTCAGGCTATAATCGCATCCTGTGGTATAAACAAGCCCCTGACCATCAGCTTGTGCTCCTGGGATATCTTATAGGTTCACAGCCTCAGTATGAGTCAGAAATCAAAAACAAGTATGACATAAAGGGTGATGGAAACAGTCACAGCTCAATAACTATTACAAACCTGCAATCCAGCGATACTGCCACATATTTCTGTGCAGCATTTACACAGTGTTTAACAAACCCTCTCTGCTGAGCAAAAACTCACACAGGGCTTATCAAATCCATCACACCTGCAGGTTTTAAAAAATTACAAAAAATAACAATGCATTAGCATTTTATTGATTGAATTATTAAAGCTGCAATTTGTGACTCCAATCTCTGTTTGAAACATAAAATTGCAGGTTACTTTATGTACTTTTTTTACACTTTTTGACAAGTGAACACTGCTAACAGCCCTGAAGCTGGTAGACGTTGATATGCATGAAGTTGGAGTCACAGTGTCACATAAAACAAGAAATGTATTAAATAATCTTAGTTAGCCTTTCTCAATGGTCAGTCTAACATCATCTAATAAGTGTTATTATAACAAGTCTGCAAAGCCACATGCAATGCCGATGCCATAAAGACCTTGAATATACCTTGACCCTATATATTCAATATGAATATGTACACATAATGAACCCTTAACATATGACTTCCTGCATCGCTTTTTTTAGCTGTGGATCTGTCAATCACATTGTGGTCATTTGTGGTGGGTAACGGTGAAGGTTTGCCACATATCGTATCTCTGCTAAACACAGTCAACATGATCAGAACCCAAATCAGCATCACTCTTCTCATCTGTCTCACAGGTGAATAAATAAATACATATATACATATATACTGATAAAATGTATAGCTTGAATGAAATGTAAGTTACTTTACATAAAATAGCAAATGCATAAATATGAACCAAGACTGTTTTGTGTGTAGCATGATACAGTGGATATATGATTCATTTTAATATTATTGAATTAACATGATTGCCTATAGTTACACACAGTTTTACTGTTTTATTCATTTATTTATTTTTACAGATATTTCAATTAGTCAAGACGTTCATCAGACTGAAACAGATGTGATTACAACTCTGGGACAGTCTGAAGAGCTGCATTGTTCACACAGCTCGTCTTATAATGTCATGCTCTGGTACAAACAAACACCCATTGAAGGGTTGGAGCTGATCGGATATCTTGTAGGTCCTACTAAAGATGTTTTAGAGAAGTTCAAAAGTAAAACAAATCTAGAAGGCAATGCAAATAAAAACAGTGTTTTAAAACTGGACAAACTTTCGTCTAATGACAGTGCAGTTTACTATTGCAGTAACACTATTGTGCTGCTAGTATACAAAATGATGTGGTTTACCTTTCTTCTCATTAAAAACCCATGACTGCATTTCTTCACTTAATGTGCAAGCACATCAACTCCTCTGTGACCCAAATGGGGCAGTAGCTTAACATATATCAATTCAAATCATATTTTATTTTAAAAAGACATTTTTTTATAATACTGTTTGCTGTTTAATTAATTTCTAATAAAAAAAGATCCTACATGTTGTAGTTTGATATGTAAACAACAGGGGGTGGTGTTGTAACTGTGTGCACTGTTGATTTTTCCCCAGTATGACCTCCTCTGAAAATATGAAAACATTCCTTATATATTGTCTCATTCTTTTGGCATTGTCATAACAGTACACATTACTCAGTTGACATTAATCTTTTATGATTAATCTAATTCTTGCAACTTCTGGTTGTTCTCTGCTCTGGATTCAGGGTAAGAGCTGTTTTTGTTTTTTTGGTTTGATATTACACCCCAAAGGGTGTTTTGGGAGCAGAAGCACTCAGTGGGTCATCTGTCCCATTCTTTTTCCTTTCAAACCATCTCCTTCTCTGATTCAGGATAGCGGGCAGGGGGAGAGGATGATACTTTTCTTAGAATTTTTGGAAACTGCCCAGTCTATCCCCATGGCTCCCCATGACAGTAGAAATAAGATACAGAATTCAGCTCGCCTTGTGTTCCACACTTCAATGGCATTCTGCAGACTGTGGTGATAGGAAAGCAGCAGCAGGTGTAGGCCAAATAGTTTGAAACTCTGTTGATAAAGGGGACTATATAATGTGTTCCCCCTCTCAGGCTTTTGGAACTGTTATTTTACAATACCCAAGGACAGGGGGCTGTATCCGATTTTAGATCTACGTCATTTGAATCTGTCTCTGAGGAGATTTCGGCCAAATTCAGCCCGAGAACTGCTGTCATGATAGATCCATAGGATGCACATTTTCACATCAAGGTATTGCCAGAACACATAAAGTTTCTTAGTTTTTTCTCAGCTTAGCAATACCAAGTGCTTCCTTCCAGCCTAACCCTGTTGCCATGCACCTTCACAAAATGTGTGGATGCAGCTCTGGCTCCTTTGACACCCCAGGGCATCCATTACTACATAGGGATATTTTATACGGCATCGAGATGTTGTGTTAGCTTAAATGTTGTTAAATGTTGCCTTTCTGCAGGGTTAGCTCCTGATATGCTCAAAGTTTATGTGGCAGCTGTTTCTGCTAGCCATTAATCTGTTGATGGAGCCTCTATTGGATATATCCTTTGGTGTCCCATTGTTTTTTGCGTGGTGTCAGATGTCTGAGGCCTTTCTGACACAGGTCCCTTCTTGGAACCTTTCTTTAGACTAAAGGGGCATATCAGGGGCTCCATTTGAACCCCTAGAGTCAGCCTTAGATAAGTTTCTGACCCTCAAGGTGACTGTATTATTAGTTTTAACATTGTTTAAGAGGGTATGAGATCTACAGGCTCTTTTGGTTGACACTGTCTGCTTGGATTTTGCACCTTAGACCAGATTATATCCGCAGGGTGCTGGTTACTACCGGTCACCCGGTGGTGCTTCAGGCCTTATGTCTATGCATGAGTCGCCAGAACAGGAAAGGCTTTACTTATTGTGTCCAATTAGAGCTTTGACGATGTATGACCTCTCAGCTCTTAGTCTGTTTTGGTGGTTGCAACTGAGGTAATGCAGTCACCAAACAGTACTTTGGACAAATGAGTACAGCTTTTATTACAGGTGATTTTTAAAAATATTTTAAATTTAATATTCATTAATTCTGTAAAATTCTGTAAAAAAAGTTTACATTCTGTAAAAAAATGCATTTTGTTATTTTCATTAAAATATTTTTTTAGTGCCCTTTTTGATCCTTCTGCTCTTGCTCCCGAGGAGGTCTGTGTCAGGGTCCTGGTTTCTTGTCTTGAGTTTTTCCTAGATTCTCTTGCCAGGATCCTGACAGCCCCTTTGTTTTGTGTTAGAGCATGTTGTTTGGATCCTGACTCAGTCCTAGTCTTGGTCCTTGTTTCTTGGAGTCAGGATCTAGATGTATGCTCTGTGTCTTTGTGATCTGTGGAAGCACATGGTCATTGTTTATTTACTTTGTGCCATGTGCTCTCCGGTCTTGTGTCTTGTCTCTTGTTTCCTCATTGTCATCCCCATCATTAGTTCATTCCCCTCACTTGCCTTCCCTCATTACCTGCCTTGTTTGCTTTCCTATTTAGTGCCCTTGTGTTTGCTGTCTTGTGATGGTGTAGTGTTTCCTGTTTCTTGTTATCTGAGATGTCAAGAAGTCTGTATTGTGTCTTGATTTTTGAGCTCAGCATATATATAAATCTAGTTTGTTTTGGTTCATGTTCTGCCCCCTCATGGGTGTTTTTGTTGTTTAAGTAAAGTGCATTTTTAAGCTGTTCTGCAACTGGGTTCTTCCTTCCTGCATTCCTGACAGCCTGTGCATGCCACTGAATATGAATACCTGGAATATGATTTTAAAGATCAAATTGCCTGGAGATAGAAGTAATGGAAACCTGACTATCACAAGCATCACACTCAAAGACAGTGCAGTTTATTTCTGTGCAGCTTTATACACTGTGCTTAGAATCACCACTGTCTAGTACAGAGAACCTCATTTGTTACACATACCTCATGAGTAACTGTAAATTCACACCCATTCTGCACCTGCGTCTGTAGGGTTTATTTCAGTAGCAATAACAAACCCAAATGGTTCATCATTAAGCAATTTTTGCGTACATTTCAAAGTTACTGCAATTGACACATTTAATTGTTTTTGTTTTCTTTTTTCTGTCATCTCACAGGGTTTGCAGGAGGCAGTGTCACTTCCCCAAGGGGGTGCGTGATCCACAAAGTCAGAGGAAGCACTCGAGGGACTATCTTTGATTCCTTTACTGCTCTTGAGGAAGTGCCTCCTTCCAGTATGATTCAGCCCTCCTCATTGTATATTTGGAGTTTAGGTTTCGGACGAGACCGCAGTTCTGAGTGTCTTAACTCTAAACCCTTGGGTAGGAAGTCTGGAAGCTCTCCTGGCCGTAAGAGTGCCTCGGGGACAGAGTCCCCTGGTGCTGCACCAGGCAGTCGTGCTGAGTATTTGGGGGACCTGGTTCCTGCCCTCTTGGCAATCTATATAGATTTGTTTTTAAATTGAGCTCAGCAGTTTTGTAAGTCTAGCTCCCACGGATTGGCAGAGTGGCACCCTCCCTCTGTGGTGGAGAGGGGCAATGCAGGGTCTTCAGCCTTTCCACCTTCTGGCTGGCAAAGGAAACAATGTGTTGGACGGTGGCAGCTTGCGATCAGCTGGCTCCTGTCTGACTGTTGTCTTACGGGTAGTTGTTGGAGTTTTACCCCAACTATAGGGTGTCCTCCACCCCCACGAGAGCTTCGCCTTCCTGAGATGTGGGTTGAGTATAGAGGGGGTCCTCACATTAGGAGTTCTCTCCCACTCCAAAAGAGCTCCAAAGAGGGCCAGTAGCTATGGGCAGTTGTGCCTAACCAATGGCATCTGACACTGCTGACTGTGGAGGGTCCTCTGCTCCCCCTAATATGCTCAGTAAGGTGAAAGGATGTTAGTTCTGGGTGTTTGTGGTCGGTCGTTCACAAGCTCACCTCTGAACTTCTGGGTTGCGTGCAGAGTAATACCCATATTAGTGATAGAACAGGTTGCAGGAAGAGTAGAACTGCACATCAGGCACTGCCGTGGGCCAATTACATTAGCGTGATTAGACATGAGATTCAGATACTGATCACACTACAGGCGTTCCCTATTGTGTCAAACCTGATGCAGTGTCTCGTTCCCTTCTCAGGAAACCGACGTTACATATGTAACTGAGAGACATTTTCCCAAAAATCTCATTTTTGAAAATTTGCTCACTGTGACTTATTTTGCTAGCACAGGTCACATTTTTTATAATCCACAACAATACTGAATGTTTTATATTGTAATATTTCATATGAGTGTTTACAAATATAAGTTTAAGATGTATTATATCAGACTATCAGACAAAGTTTATTGTAAGGCACAGTTATAATTGTATCATATAATAATAATAATAATAATAATAATAATGGTCATTTTTTTCCTTTAAGCATTGAAAATTAACAAACATGAATTAAAAACAAACTTTTTGTATTTCAGCTGTTACTTAATTTTACCTAAATTTGTCCTCCAAAACTAGCTCAAAATTTGAGTAAATGTATCCTGTTAAAGTACAATTCACAAAAAGTATGCAAGAAATAACAGTATGCAAAAAACAGGACTTGAATCACAGGAAATTGAATGCGGTGCTAAAGCAGGTAGGAGGTGCTTTAGTTCCAGTGAAAAATACTATGGGGCGGTGGTGTTGCTAGGCTCACAGATATGTGTGATAATCTCAGGCTGAATATTTTTCTACTTTAAATCAGCATGTTCACGATTCTCCTCATCTCATTACTGTGGCTCACAGGTAAAGGCTTTATTTTAAAGAAGAAAAAGTAATTCACAGATTTTCATCATTTTGCTCTCTTTGTGTCTTTCCCACAGGTTCTGATACCAGCGGCAGTGTTCAACAGAACCCCTCAGATCTAATTAAAACTGAGGGAGACACTGCAGAGCTTGTGTGCACACACAACACAGCATCCTACACTATGATCTTCTGGTACAAACAAACACCTGACCATGGACTGACATTACTGGGATATACATGGAATAAAAATCATTTTCCAGAGGATGATTTCCAAAAGGCTAAAAAAGTTACTTTGCAGGGTGATGGAACCAAGAAAGGCTCCTTAATCATCAATGATCTTTTAAGTAAAGACAGTGCATTGTATTACTGTGCAGCTAGTTTCCACAGTGTGATGTGCAGTCATAACCACAATACAAAAAGCTCTGTAAGCACCACAGTTGCAGAATTGACCACAGCTGTCTGTTGCACCTGCTATGTGCATTAGTTTTAACATTTGATGTTGCTGAATTAACATGCCCACAGTGCTCATGTTTTTAAAAATGCTCTTTACTGAATATACACCAGAACTCAGCAGGGGTAAACACATCTTACAGAATTCATACAGTTCATATATATCACAATACTGAGGGCTCAGTTTTTACACTGAATGCCACTTTTCTTTAGCAATCCAAAAATGCAGAAGAATAGAATAAAAGCTTTTTCATATTCATATATTCATGTACTGTCACACCATTCCAGAATCTTTGGACAACGAAAATGATTTGTGACCCCAAACAACAAAGAAAAAATGAAATTTAGCATGGCTTTGTGACATATTCATACTAAACACATATAGTGATGGTAGCTGTATTGTATGCAGTTGGTTTTATATCTTAATTGTCTACAATCATAAATAAGACAAAAAACACAAATAGAATATGAAAATATTTAATAATGAAATATATGAATTCTTGTCAGCATTTAAACAAATAACATTACTCTCATACTGTATATAATTTATGAAAATATCAATTTACTCAAAAAATCAAAACAAAGGACAAAGTTTTCCAGGTATCATTTTTTGGTGTGAACTGAACTAATAAAAGATGACAAAAGAACACATTTTTCTATAACTCTTTTATGATTGCTCTTAACTATGAAAGAACAATCACTAAGTAATCAATTTCCTTCACAAAAAACTCCTGATGTATTGTAGCAGTAACACCTCTTCTGTGTGACAACAGATATGAGCTGTGATGTCACAGGTTGTGATGTTACATCAGAAAGAAATATTAAGGTTACAAGCTGCCATCATTTGGAAATCAAGGGCCAACATGAACCCAATTTTTGTTTACCTAATAGTATCACTTCAGTGGACCTCAGGTATTTTAAAATTCCACAAAATGTGAGGCAATGAATTAAATGATCTGTGAAATTATATTGTCATTGGATTAACTGTTGATAAACCTAAAATTCAATGTATTTCTTTTAGTGTATACTTCTTATTTTTATTTTTATTTTTTTGGCAGGTTTTGCAGGTGTAAATGATATTACACAGTCTCCAACCATCATGTTACCTCTTCAGCAAAATGCTACACTTACCTGCAGTCACACAAAAGGTGCTGCTTACAACAGAATGTACTGGTTCCGACAGCACCATGGAGAAATGATGCAACTTATAGTGTATACAACCACTTTTGGCACAACAGAATTTGGAAAACTCAAAAGCGACACAAAATATTCAGTGGTTTATAAGGATCCTGCAAATGGATCTCTAACTGTGAAGAATCTGGAGTCTGAGGACAGTGCGCTGTATCTGTGTGCTGTGAGTGAACACAGTGCAGCAGAACCATTTAACAGATGTACAAAAACACTTCTTGAGAAGCGATTATAATCATCACACCGACAGGTGGCACTCTTGTTCAATATCAACACAAATTCTAACAATATTTTTCTTACTGCATGTTTATAACATTCATATCAACATATAGCAAAAATCCATATTTTAAACTTGTTAGTGTTATAACATTCTGATATACACCTCCTTTAATGTTCCAAAGTCTGAAGAAACTCTTCTGTGTTTGAGGGAAAAAATTAGTCAATTATGAGAGATAAATTTTTTGTGAACTATTTCTTTTAAACCACCTGCTTCAGGACAAGGCAGAGGTTTGATACAAAAACAGCAGGGGTGTGATTGCACCTGCTTTGCGCCACACCAGATCCTCTTTAGGGGAAACTGCTCTTGGAATCTGTATCTGAATCGGGGAGCAGACATCCTGTCGAGGCAGGGGTTGAGGCCTGGGGATGTGGTGCAGCTGATATGGAGGGAGTTTGGCCAGGCGGAAGTGGATCTGCTTAAGACGACACAATGTCCACTCTGCTTTTCCCTCACACATGCAGCTCTGCCATGGTGCAGATGTGGTCAAGGCTGCGCCTGTATGCTTTTCTCCCGATCACTCTGCGCCCATGAGTTCTGAAAAGAGTTCGCTGGGATGGGCCCTGACATAGCTGCTTACCACACGCCTTTGGGTGTGTTCTGCTAGCAATGCTTTTTCTCCGAGGTACTGTAAGGTTGAGGCCTTTAACATACATGACAATACATACCTGGGATTTGGCTGTGGTGTTAGAGCCTCTCTATGGCACCTTTCAACCCTCTCCTATGGTGATTAGAGCTCATTCGAGTATGGTCCAAATCTGTAAGATATTATGAGTTGGACCTTGGTGTGGCACCAGATTCTCAGGTGCTCTTGGCTAAGTTGTGCTCACCATGATACACACTAGACAGGCACTTGTAAATATGGTGTGGTTATTTCGTTACCATGGCATCTCTGTTTGTGACAGCGCAAGTTCCCTTGAAAGGGAATGTCTCAGTTATAGCTGTAACCATTGTTCCCTGAGAAAGGAATAAGGCGCTCTGTCACTTTGCCATACTTCCTGAATACCTGTGATCACATACTTCGACCTATGAGAAGTTGACACTGTTTGTTCCATATGTGCTTTTAAGCTTCCTGGTCCTGACTTCACCCCATCTGTTAGGTTCAGTCTCGCCATTGGCTGGATTCAACTCATGCTTCAGGATGTAATCACACAGAGGCGTTCCCATAGCATCATTATCTGTGATGCAGCGCCTCGTTCCCTTCTCAGAAAGACATGGTGACAGTCATAACCAAGGCATTTTCTTTTGGCACTGCCCTTTTGTGCAGTCATAACCCAGTCCAGTTATCAGGATAAACATGAGTAAATTAATGATTGGAAAGACTGTCACTATATTTTTTTCTCTGTTTTGGTCACAGGGTAAAATTATTTTTAATTATAATTATTTTTAATTCATCTTAATTTAAAAGACAGCACTTACAGTACAGTTCATTTTAAGTACAGATTGTTTTACAGACTCTTTCATTTCTTTTGTTTTCTCAAGGTATTACACAGAGTGACAAAGTTAACCAGATGCCTCAGGACATAATAATGGATCTTAAGGAGTCAGCAGAACTAAAGTGTTCTCATAGCATCTCAGGCTATAATCGCATCCTGTGGTATAAACAAGCCCCTGACCATCAGCTTGTGCTCCTGGGATATCTTATAGTTTCACAGCCTCAGTATGAGTCAGAAATCAAAAACAAGTATGACATAAAGGGTGATGGAAACAGTCACAGCTCAATAACTATTACAAACCTGCAATCCAGCGATACTGCCACATATTTCTGTGCAGCATTTACACAGTGTTTAACAAACCCTCTCTGCTGAGCAAAAACTCACACAGGGCTTATCAAATCCATCACACCTGCAGGTTTTAAAAAATTACAAAAAATAACAATGCATTAGCATTTTATTGATTGAATTATTAAAGCTGCAATTTGTGACTCCAATCTCTGTTTGAAACATAAAATTGCAGGTTACTTTATGTACTTTTTTTACACTTTTTGACAAGTGAACACTGCTAACAGCCCTGAAGCTGGTAGACGTTGATATGCATGAAGTTGGAGTCACAGTGTCACATAAAACAAGAAATGTATTAAATAATCTTAGTTAGCCTTTCTCAATGGTCAGTCTAACATCATCTAACAAGTGTTATTATAACAAGTCTGCAAAGCCACATGCAATGCCGATGCCATAAAGACCTTGAATATACCTTGACCCTATATATTCAATATGAATATGTACACATAATGAACCCTTAACAAATGACTTCCTGCATCACTTTTTTCAGCTGTGGATCTGTCAATCACATTGTGGTCATTTGTGGTGGGTAACGGTGAAGGTTTGCCACATATCGTATCTCTGCCAAACACAGTCAACATGATCAGAACCCAAATCAGCATCACTCTTCTCATCTGTCTCACAGGTGAATAAATAAATACATATATACATATATACTGATAAAATGTATAGCTTGAATGAAATGTAAGTTACTTTACATAAAATAGCAAATGCATAAATATGAACCAAGACTGTTTTGTGTGTAGCATGATACAGTGGATATATGATTCATTTTAATATTATTGAATTAACATGATTGCCTATAGTTACACACAGTTTTACTGTTTTATTCATTTATTTATTTTTACAGGTATTTCAATTAGTCAAGACGTTCATCAGACTGAAACAGATGTGATTACAACTCTGGGACAGTCTGAAGAGCTGCATTGTTCACACAGCTCGTCTTATAATGTCATGCTCTGGTACAAACAAACACCCATTGAAGGGTTGGAGCTGATCGAATATCTTGTAGGTCCTACTAAAGATGTTTTAGAGAAGTTTAAAAGTAAAACAAATCTAGAAGGCAATGCAAATAAAAACAGTGTTTTAAAACTGGACAAACTTTCGTCTAATGACAGTGCAGTTTACTATTGCAGTAAAACTATTGTGCTGCTAGTATACAAAATGATGTGGTTTACCTTTCTTCTCATTAAAAACCCATGACTGCATTTCTTCACTTAATGTGCAAGCACATCAACTCCTCTGTGACCCAAATGGGGCAGTAGCTTAACATATATCAATTCAAATCATATTTTATTTTAAAAAGACATTTTTTTATAATACTGTTTGCTGTTTAATTAATTTCTAATAAAAAAAGATCCTACATGTTGTAGTTTGATATGTAAACAACAGGGGGTGGTGTTGTAACTGTGTGCACTGTTGATTTTTCCCCAGTATGACCTCCTCTGAAAATATGAAAACATTCCTTATATATTGTCTCATTCTTTTGGCATTGTCATAACAGTACACATTACTCAGTTGACATTAATCTTTTATGATTAATCTAATTCTTGCAACTTCTGGTTGTTCTCTGCTCTGGATTCAGGGTAAGAGCTGTTTTTGTTTTTTTGGTTTGATATTACACCCCAAAGGGTGTTTTGGGAGCAGAAGCACTCAGTGGGTCATCTGTCCCATTCTTTTTCCTTTCAAACCATCTCCTTCTCTGATTCAGGATAGCGGGCAGGGGGAGAGGATGATACTTTTCTTAGAATTTTTGGAAACTGCCCAGTCTATCCCCATGGCTCCCCATGACAGTAGAAATAAGATACAGAATTCAGCTCGCCTTGTGTTCCACACTTCAATGGCATTCTGCAGACTGTGGTGATAGGAAAGCAGCAGCAGGTGTAGGCCAAATAGTTTGAAACTCTGTTGATAAAGGGGACTATATAATGTGTTCCCCCTCTCAGGCTTTTGGAACTGTTATTTTACAATACCCAAGGACAGGGGGCTGTATCCGATTTTAGATCTACGTCATTTGAATCTGTCTCTGAGGAGATTTCGGCCAAATTCAGCCCGAGAACTGCTGTCATGATAGATCCATAGGATGCACATTTTCACATCAAGGTATTGCCAGAACACATAAAGTTTCTTAGTTTTTTCTCAGCTTAGCAATACCAAGTGCTTCCTTCCAGCCTAACCCTGTTGCCACGCAATAGGAAGTTGTCCCTTCTTGGAACCTTTCTTTAGACTAAAGGGGCATATCAGGGGCTCCATTTGAACCCCTAGAGTCAGCCTTAGATAAGTTTCTGACCCTCAAGGTGACTGTATTATTAGTTTTAACATTGTTTAAGAGGGTATGAGATCTACAGGCTCTTTTGGTTGACACTGTCTGCTTGGATTTTGCACCTTAGACTAGATTATATCCCCAGGGTGCTGGTTACTACCGGTCACCCGGTGGTGCTTCAGGCGTTATGTCTATGCATGAGTCGCCAGAACAGGAAAGGCTTTACTTATTGTGTCCAATTAGAGCTTTGACGATGTATGACCTCTCAGCTCTTAGTCTGTTTTGGTGGTTGCAACTGAGGTAATGCAGTCACCAAACAGTACTTTGGACAAATGAGTACAGCTTTTATTACAGGTGATTTTTAAAAATATTTTAAATTTAATATTAATTAATTCTGTAAAATTCTGTAAAAAAAGTTTACATTCTGTAAAAAAATGCATTTTGTTATGTTCATTAAAATATTTTTTTAGTGCCCTTTTTGATCCTTCTGCTCTTGCTCCCGAGGAGGTCTGTGTCAGGGTCCTGGTTTCTTGTCTTGAGTTTTTCCTAGATTCTCTTGCCAGGATCCTGACAGCCCCTTTGTTTTGTGTTAGAGCATGTTGTTTGGATCCTGACTCAGTCCTAGTCTTGGTCCTTGTTTCTTGGAGTCAGGATCTAGATGTATGCTCTGTGTCTTTGTGATCTGTGGAAGCACATGGTCATTGTTTATTTACTTTGTGCCATGTGCTCTCCGGTCTTGTGTCTTGTCTCTTGTTTCCTCATTGTCATCCCCATCATTAGTTCATTCCCCTCACTTGCCTTCCCTCATTACCTGCCTTGTTTGCTTTCCTATTTAGTGCCCTTGTGTTTGCTGTCTTGTGATGGTGTAGTGTTTCCTGTTTCTTGTTATCTGAGATGTCAAGAAGTCTGTATTGTGTCTTGATTTTTGAGCTCAGCATATATATAAATCTAGTTTGTTTTGGTTTATGTTCTGCCCCCTCATGGGTGTTTTTGTTGTTTAAGTAAAGTGCATTTTTAAGCTGTTCTGCAACTGGGTTCTTCCTTCCTGCATTCCTGACAGCCTGTGCATGCCACTGAATATGAATACCTGGAATATGATTTTAAAGATCAAATTGCCTGGAGATAGAAGTAATGGAAACCTGACTATCACAAGCATCACACTCAAAGACAGTGCAGTTTATTTCTGTGCAGCTTTATACACTGTGCTTAGAATCACCACTGTCTAGTACAGAGAACCTCATTTGTTACACATACCTCATGAGTAACTGTAAATTCACACCCATTCTGCACCTGCGTCTGTAGGGTTTATTTCAGTAGCAATAACAAACCCAAATGGTTCATCATTAAGCAATTTTTGCGTACATTTCAAAGTTACTGCAATTGACACATTTAATTGTTTTTGTTTTCTTTTTTCTGTCATCTCACAGGGTTTGCAGGAGGCAGTGTCACTTCCCCAAGGGGGTGCGTGATCCACAAAGTCAGAGGAAGCACTCGAGGGACTATCTTTGATTCCTTTACTGCTCTTGAGGAAGTGCCTCCTTCCAGTATGATTCAGCCCTCCTCATTGTATATTTGGAGTTTAGGTTTCGGACGAGACCGCAGTTCTGAGTGTCTTAACTCTAAACCCTTGGGTAGGAAGTCTGGAAGCTCTCCTGGCCGTAAGAGTGCCTCGGGGACAGAGTCCCCTGGTGCTGTACCAGGCAGTCGTGCTGAGTATTTGGGGGACCTGGTTCCTGCCCTCTTGGCAATCTATATGGATTTGTTTTTAAATTGAGCTCAGCAGTTTTGTAAGTCTAGCTCCCACGGATTGGCAGAGTGGCACCCTCCCTCTGTGGTGGAGAGGGGCAATGCAGGGTCTTCAGCCTTTCCACCTTCTGGCTGGCAAAGGAAACAATGTGTTGGACGGTGGCAGCTTGCGATCAGCTGGCTCCTGTCTGACTGTTGTCTTACGGGTAGTTGTTGGAGTTTTACCCCAACTATAGGGTGTCCTCCACCCCCACGAGAGCTTCGCCTTCCTGAGATGTGGGTTGAGTATAGAGGGGGTCCTCACATTAGGAGTTCTCTCCCACTCCAAAAGAGCTCCAAAGAGGGCCAGTAGCTATGGGCAGTTGTGCCTAATTTACCAATGGCATCTGACACTGCTGACTGTGGAGGGTCCTCTGCTCCCCCTAATATGCTCAGTAAGGTGAAAGGATGTTAGTTCTGGGTGTTTGTGGTCGGTCGTTCACAAGCTCACCTCTGAACTTCTGGGTTGCGTGCAGAGTAATACCCATATTAGTGATAGAGCAGGTTGCAGGAAGAGTAGAACTGCACATCAGGCACTGCCGTGGGCCAATTACATTAGCGTGATTAGACATGAGATTCAGATACTGATCACACTACAGGCGTTCCCTATTGTGTCAAACCTGATGCAGTGTCTCGTTCCCTTCTCAGGAAACCGACGTTACATATGTAACTGAGAGACATTTTCCCAAAAATCTCATTTTTGAAAATTTGCTCACTGTGACTTATTTTGCTAGCACAGGTCACATTTTTTATAATCCACAACAATACTGAATGTTTTATATTGTAATATTTCATATGAGTGTTTACAAATATAAGTTTAAGATGTATTATATCAGACTATCAGACAAAGTTTATTGTAAGGCACAGTTATAATTGTATCATATAATAATAATAATAATAATAATAATAATGGTCATTTTTTTCCTTTAAGCATTGAAAATTAACAAACATGAATTAAAAACAAACTTTTTGTATTTCAGCTGTTACTTAATTTTACCTAAATTTGTCCTCCAAAACTAGCTCAAAATTTGAGTAAATGTATCCTGTTAAAGTACAATTCACAAAAAGTATGCAAGAAATAACAGTATGCAAAAAAACAGGACTTGAATCACAGGAAATTGAATGCGGTGCTAAAGCAGGTAGGAGGTGCTTTAGTTCCAGTGAAAAATACTATGGGGCGGTGGTGTTGCTAGGCTCACAGATATGTGTGATAATCTCAGGCTGAATATTTTTCTACTTTAAATCAGCATGTTCACGATTCTCCTCATCTCATTACTGTGGCTCACAGGTAAAGGCTTTATTTTAAAGAAGAAAAAGTAATTCACAGATTTTCATCATTTTGCTCTCTTTGTGTCTTTCTCACAGGTTCTGATACCAGCGGCAGTGTTCAACAGAACCCCTCAGATCTAATTAAAACTGAGGGAGACACTGCAGAGCTTGTGTGCACACACAACACAGCATCCTACACTATGATCTTCTGGTACAAACAAACACCTGACCATGGACTGACATTACTGGGATATACATGGAATAAAAATCATTTTCCAGAGGATGATTTCCAAAAGGCTAAAAAAGTTACTTTGCAGGGTGATGGAACCAAGAAAGGCTCCTTAATCATCAATGATCTTTTAAGTAAAGACAGTGCATTGTATTACTGTGCAGCTAGTTTCCACAGTGTGATGTGCAGTCATAACCACAATACAAAAAGCTCTGTAAGCACCACAGTTGCAGAATTGACCACAGCTGTCTGTTGCACCTGCTATGTGCATTAGTTTTAACATTTGATGTTGCTGAATTAACATGCCCACAGTGCTCATGTTTTTAAAAATGCTCTTTACTGAATATACACCAGAACTCAGCAGGGGTAAACACATCTTACAGAATTCATACAGTTCATATATATCACAATACTGAGGGCTCAGTTTTTACACTGAATGCCACTTTTCTTTAGCAATCCAAAAATGCAGAAGAATAGAATAAAAGCTTTTTCATATTCATATATTCATGTACTGTCACACCATTCCAGAATCTTTGGACAACGAAAATGATTTGTGACCCCAAACAACAAAGAAAAAATGAAATTTAGCATGGCTTTGTGACATATTCATACTAAACACATATAGTGATGGTAGCTGTATTGTATGCAGTTGGTTTTATATCTTAATTGTCTACAATCATAAATAAGACAAAAAACACAAATAGAATATGAAAATATTTAATAATGAAATATATGAATTCTTGTCAGCATTTAAACAAATAACATTACTCTCATACTGTATATAATTTATGAAAATATTAATTTACTCAAAAAATCAAAACAAAGGACAAAGTTTTCCAGGTATCATTTTTTGGTGTGAACTGAACTAATAAAAGATGACAAAAGAACACATTTTTCTATAACTCTTTTATGATTGCTCTTAACTATGAAAGAACAATCACTAAGTAATCAATTTCCTTCACAAAAAACTCCTGATGTATTGTAGCAGTAACACCTCTTCTGTGTGACAACAGATATGAGCTGTGATGTCACAGGTTGTGATGTTACATCAGAAAGAAATATTAAGGTTACAAGCTGCCATCATTTGGAAATCAAGGGCCAACATGAACCCAATTTTTGTTTACTTAATAGTATCACTTCAGTGGACCTCAGGTATTTTAAAATTCCACAAAATGTGAGGCAATGAATTAAATGACCTGTGAAATTATATTGTCATTGGATTAACTGTTGATAAACCTAAAATTCAATGTATTTCTTTTAGTGTATACTTCTTATTTTTATTTTTATTTTTTTGGCAGGTTTTGCAGGTGTAAATGATATTACACAGTCTCCAACCATCATGTTACCTCTTCAGCAAAATGCTACACTTACCTGCAGTCACACAAAAGGTGCTGCTTACGACAGAATGTACTGGTTCCGACAGCACCATGGAGAAATGATGCAACTTATAGTGTATACAACCACTTTTGGCACAACAGAATTTGGAAAACTCAAAAGCGACACAAAATATTCAGTGGTTTATAAGGATCCTGCAAAGGGATCTCTAACTGTGAAGAATCTGGAGTCTGAGGACAGTGCGCTGTATCTGTGTGCTGTGAGTGAACACAGTGCAGCAGAACCATTTAACAGATGTACAAAAACACTTCTTGAGAAGCGATTATAATCATCACACCGACAGGTGGCACTCTTGTTCAATATCAACACAAATTCTAACAATATTTTTCTTACTGCATAACATTCATATCAACATATAGCAAAAATCCATATTTTAAACTTGTTAGTGTTATAACATTCTGATATACACCTCCTTTAATGTTCCAAAGTCTGAAGAAACTCTTCTGTGTTTGAGGGAAAAAATTAGTCAATTATGAGATATAAATTTTTTGTGAACTATTTCTTTTAAACCACCTGCTTCAGGACAAGGCAGAGGTTTGATACAAAAACAGCAGGGGTGTGATTGCACCTGCTTTGCGCCACACGCTCTGTGCCCATGAGTTCTGAAAAGAGTTCGCTGGGATGGGCCCTGACATAGCTGCTTACCACACGCTTTTGGGTGTGTTCTGCTAGCAATGCTTTTTCTCCGAGGTACTGTAAGGTTGAGGCCTTTAACATACATGACAATATATACCTGGGATTTGGCTGTGGTGTTAGAGCCTCTCTATGGCACCTTTCAACCCTCTCCTATGGTGATTAGAGCTCATTCGAGTATGGTCCTCTCCGCTCAAATCTGTAAGATATTATGAGTTGGACCTTGGTATGGCACCAGATTTTCAGGTGCTCTTGGCTAAGTTGTGCTCACCATGATACACACTAGACAGGCACTTGTAAGTATGGTGTGGTTATTTCGTTACCATGGCATCTCTGTTTGTGACAGCGCAAGTTCCCTTGAAAGGGAATGTCTCAGTTACAGCTGTAACCATTGTTCCCTGAGAAAGGAATAAGGTGCTCTGTCACTTTGCCATTCTTCCTGAATACCTGTGATCACATGCTTCGGCCTATGAGAAGTTGACACTGTTTGTTCCATATGTGCTTTTAAGCTTCCTGGTCCTGACTTCACCCCATCTGTTAGGTTCAGTCTCTCCATTGGCTGGATTCAACTCATGCTTCAGGATGTAATCACACAGAGGCGTTCCCATAGCATCATTATCTGTGATGCAGCGCCTCGTTCCCTTCTCAGAAAGACATGGTTACAGTCATAACCAAGGCATTTTCTTTTGGCACTGCCTTTTTGTGCAGTCATAACCCAGTTCAGTTATCAGGATAAACATGAGTAAATTAATGATTGGAAAATTTTTTTCTCTGTTTTGGTCACAGGGTAAAATTATTTTTAATTATAATTATTTTTAATTCATCTTAATTTAAAAGACAGCACTTACATTACAGTTCATTTTAAGTACAGATTGTTTTACAGACTCTTTCATCATTTCTTTTGTTTTCTCAAGGTATTACACAGAGTGACAAAGTTAACCAGATGCCTCAGCACATAATAATGGATCTTAAGGAGTCAGCAGAACTAAAGTGTTCTCATAGCATCTCAGGCTATAATCGCATCCTGTGGTATAAACAAGCCCCTGACCATCAGCTTGTGCTCCTGGGATATCTTATAGGTTCACAGCCTCAGTATGAGTCAGAAATCAAAAACAAGTATGACATAAAGGGTGATGGAAACAGTCACAGCTCAATAACTATTACAAACCTGCAATCCAGCGATACTGCCACATATTTCTGTGCAGCATTTACACAGTGTTTAACAAACCCTCTCTGCTGAGCAAAAACTCACACAGGGCTTATCAAATCCATCACACCTGCAGGTTTTAAAAAATTACAAAAAATAGCAATGCATTAGCATTTTATTGATTGAATTATTAAAGCTGCAATTTGTGACTCCAATCTCTGTTTGAAACATAAAATTGCAGGTTACTTTATGTACTTTTTTACACTTTTTGACAAGTGAACACTGCTAACAGCCCTGAAGCTGGTAGACGTTGATATGCATGAAGTTGGAGTCACAGTGTCACATAAAACAAGAAATGTATTAAATAATCTTAGTTAGCCTTTCTCAATGGTCAGTCTAACATCATCTAACAAGTGTTATTATAACAAGTCTGCAAAGCCACATGCAATGCCAATGCCATAAAGACCTTGAATATACCTTGACCCTATATATTCAATATGAATATGTACACATAATGAACCCTTAACAAATGACTTCCTGCATCACTTTTTTCAGCTGTGGATCTGTCAATCACATTGTGGTAATTTGTGGTGGGTAACGGTGAAGGTTTGCCACATATCGTATCTCTGCTAAACACAGTCAACATGATCAGAACCCAAATCAGCATCACTCTTCTCATCTGTCTCGCAGGTGAATAAATAAATAAATACATATATACATATACACATATATACTGATAAAATGTATAGCTTGAATGAAATGTAAGTTACTTTAAATAAAATAGCAAATGCATAAATATGAACCAAGACTGTTTTGTGTGTAGCATGATAGAGTGGATATATGATTCATTTTAGTATTATTGAATTAACATGATTGCCTATAGTTACACACAGTTTTACTGTTTTATTCATTTATTTATTTTTACAGATATTTCAATTAGTCAAGACGTTCATCAGACTGAAACAGATGTGATTACAACTCTGGGACAGTCTGAAGAGCTGCATTGTTCACACAGCTCGTCTTATAATGTCATGCTCTGGTACAAACAAACACCCATTGAAGGGTTGGAGCTGATCAAATATCTTGTAGGTCCTACTAAAGATGTTTTAGAGAAGTTCAAAAGTAAAACAAATCTAGAAGGCAATGCAAATAAAAACAGTGTTTTAAAACTGGACAAACTTTCGTCTAATGACAGTGCAGTTTACTATTGCAGTATACTAGCAGCACTATTGTGGATCCAAAAGGAAACAAGGATTCTTTGACCACAAAACAATTGCATAGCAAATTACTAGATTTTATGACAATTCACAATAATTAGTGATTAATGAATTTATTTGTTATGTGATTTTAGGTTCCACTCTCAACAACAAAGTCCTTCAGAAACCTTATGAGATGATACTGATTCTTAAGAAGTCTGCAGAGTTTCATTGTTCACATATATCCCATACTATGATCCTATACTGTGGTATACACAGGACAGACAGCTTTTGTGTTTTGTTGAGATATCTTATTGGTTCCCTGTCTCAGTTTGAGACCAAAGTAAAAAGACAAAAATAAATTAAAAACAAGGTGATAGAAATGAAATAATAACAACACAACAACCATAAAAAAACCCTTCAGTTAAATCACTCATATTTCATATACAGCCACATATTTCTGCACATATTTTGTCTCCAAAACCCTTCTGCTAACCGTAATTGCACAGAATCCTTATCAGCTCACACCTGCATTAATGTTTTTTGACTTGATTCTGATTATATGCAAATTATCATCCACATCTGCTAACATAAACACTGGTCTGATGTCACTTCCTGCACCTCTCACCTCACACTCATGGCTTGTTTAACATGATCAAGTTTTGGCTGCAGTTATTGTCACAGTGTTCTGGCAAACAGGTAATTCCTTGGCTACTTGCAGCAAAAATATTATAGCACAGTAATAAAAATTTACACAAAAACCCACTGAGATCTCAGCTGTTACACATAGCATTTGATCACTTTACTTTAAGTGTCTTTAAGTACATGTATTTATTGCACATGCATGCTGTTCTGGGTACATTTAGGGTTGGGGATAAGTTCAAGAGGTTTTTAATACATATAATTTAATAACATGTTTTGTATGGACACCTTAGTTGTTGTGTAAATACATAGTTTAACACCTAAAATAAAGCGGGATCTAAAAATTCTTACACATCTGCAAAAGACCATCTATTCATTGTATTCCAACAGCTCTACTTTTATGTATGTTAACACAACTTAGTTTCCTGTCAGTTGGGGGCAGTGTGTCTACACACATCCTTGTTATCATTTTGATATGCTGGCATAGTGTGTGACTGTGAACTATAGAGGAATTCATATTAAACCTCTCTGTTCTGAAGAACTCGCTATAGATTCAGAATGCTCCTGAAGCTCTTTATATTAACAACTTTAGTGTCAGTAGTCTCAGGTAAGGTTGAAAGGTTGTGAACTTTTCATATTATAACAAGAATAACTTTATAAATATTATTTTAAGTTTTGTGGTTCAATGTAATTTCACAGGTGATCAAAAAGTGGATTTGACTGTTCACCAGACACCTCAGGATCTGATATTACTATATGGAGAATCCCCTGAGATTAAGTGTTCTCACAACATCCCAAACTATGACCGCCTGTTGTGGTACAAACAATCACAAAACAAAGAATTAACATTCATGGGAAATCTTATCGGTGACTCTGGATACCCAGAGCAAGCATTCCGGAACACGATTCAAATACATGGAGATGCAAATAAGTTTCATGGCTCTTTAACTATAATTAACGTCACATTGGAACTTAGTGCCATTTATTTCTGTGCAGCTTATTACACAGTAACAGCAATCATCCCCCTCTCATACAAAAACCAACTAGGTACACCTGTGATAAACCACTAGAAGTTGTAATGTTGTGTTCCAAACCTAGTGAGCTGCTATCTAAGGCAAGTTCCTAAATCAAACAGGATCTTTGACACATTCTCACTCCCGACGCATCAGATATTAACGTTTGGTAAGGCTTTCCTCTGCGTCACTTTTTAACACGCAGGGTACCGCTTTTGGCATCGGTTGATTACCTTGTGCGTCACATCAAGACGCATTTACCTCTTTGCGTTTGTAAAATAAATAAATAGAAAATGTGAAGAACAAAGCAAAACTTAAGGTTTAATCACTGAAATGACCCCCTCGCTGTAATCATTTTAATGTCATTTCACAGCTGAAGCTGACATAACACTTCTTCTGGTGGTGATTCTTGAGTTTGTATGACAGACAGAAACAATAATCGTATATGAATCTGCTCCTCACACAAATCAATCGATTGGCCTCAGAAGGCTTGGAATTTGTATTTTTAATTTGATGTAATAAATGTAATAAATTAATGTAATAAATTGTGACTGTTGGTGTATCTGCCTGCTATAGCTTGTGTTTTATAATATGTAATAAACTAGTGGTGAAACACTGAAACAGTTAAAGCAAATGTCCCGCATTGTGTCAAGGCTTATAAACAACTTGACATGGTGACACCCAGTGCACTTGTTAATCTGTATCAACCTTGACAACAATTCAGACAAGCGTTGAGGAATTATAATCTGCATATCATTTGTGTCAAACAAGAACGAGTGTGGCGAATAGTGTTCTCGATTTTTGCTTTGCTGTTAAAATATAACCACTCGAACCGGCGATCAGTCTGGCGTTGAAGTCAGGTGTTCTAACAAGGAGGCTAAAGGCCACGATGACCTCTAAGCATCTGTCTCTAAAGCATCTCTTGAGATTGGGGTGTAAATCCTTACAAAAGGATTTCTTTTTCTTACATATAATTTCTCCAGCCTTCGAAAAAAACATCTCATGGAAACCCACGAGGTGAAGGCGCATTAACTTTTATCCTTTGTGGGAGTTAGTTACATGTGCTACCAACAAGAGTAAGAGCTTCATTAGAGTTACCTTTCCTCATGAGTTTGAGTCTCCTGAATGAATGCTTCTCCCAGCTGAAGAATTTATATTCTCAGACATTAAAGAGATCTCTAACCTCACTTTTGCAAAGAAACTTTGCTGCCCATTTGGCGCCTGTATAAACATTTTCCATTTTACCACAGTAGCAGTTTGAAAGAGGAACAATTCTACCACGTTGTGTTAATCCACCAGAGGTCCTCACACATAATTATAGCTTCTGAGTTTCCTTAACCCACTCAAGAAACAAAACATGTTGGGTTTGCTGCTTTTTCTCTTACTGCTTCCATTAGGTAAACTAACTTAACTTACTGTTTAATTTAATAATTATGTCACTTTTATTTATATTTCTAACACTTTTATACATGTTAGTTAGTAAAAAATGTGATTAGTTCACCCAATATTCTGTTGCCATTTATTCACACTCATGTCTTTCCAAACCTGCATGACTTTCTTTCTACTATGAAACAAAATACTTTTGAATATCGATACTACTATAGTTTCTGTACAATAAAAGTGAACTGAGACTGTTAATCTGTAACATTCTGCCTAACATCTCCTTTTATATTCCATAGAAGAAATAAAGACGTTTGGGTTTAGAACAGCATGAGTAAATGACCTAAAGTTTAGATTTGGATAGATGTAATATTTTTTAAGCTATTCAGTACAGATGCCTCTTCCTTTTTAAATTTGTTGCTTATTTTTTGCCTTATTTTACAGATTTGGGATTAAAGCAATCCTCTGATCTTTTTGCAAGAAAAGATCTCAATGTGACCCTAAATTGTTCCCAGATTGGCACATCACACAACAGCATGTATTGGTTCAGACAAAAACCTGGGGGGTCATTGGAGCTTATAGTATACTTCTATGTTAAATCAGAAATGTGGGAGAATGACTTTGACCAGAGAGCATCAGCTGTGAGGAATGGGGCATCTCTGGATCTGACCATTTTTAAAGTACAGAGCTCTGACAATGCTGTGTACTACTGTGCAAAGCAGGATGCACACCAATGTAGCCCAGCCTGCAACCTCAACAAAAACATGCAGTCCCCCCACCAGTTAGGGCCCCCTGCAAAAGATCTTAAATGAACTTACACCTGCTTATCTTTTGTTGCTAAATGACATTTAGTATGAGTAGGTATTTATTTATAAGTCTGGAGGTACTTTTGGAGTTGGAGGTACTGTATAGGTAAACTTTACTTTACTTTAATTTACACCAAAAGAAATTAGCATACTTTTTGACCAAAGTCTTGTGTACACTTGAGATGAAGACTTTAGTCATATCAGTGAGAACTGTTTTATGTTACATAATGGTGCTCCATATTGCGATCACTAGGCCAGCTTGACACTGCTCACTTTATTTGGTAACCTACCTATTAGTAGACACTTTCAACTGCAGAAAAATATCATAAATAACATATACTGTTGCAAAAATAATATTTTAACAATGGAACTGGTAATAAAAAAATAGTAGTAGTGATATAATATCCGTTTGCTGTCTGTATTCATAGTGGTCTCCATAGAACTTTAGCATGCTGAAAGTTTAGTGTGATCGCGACATAATACTACATACATACTACTATTTTATAGTACTGAGTATAAATACTGTGAAGTATTAATTATGCAGTTTTTATTGTAACCAGCAGGGGTCTCCTTTGTGCCAAAATAAAATAAATGAAAAGAAAAGTGGATTGGAAGATTTACTATACTGATCATTTATTTACAATGTATTCTACACACTCTTTACTCTCTGTTCATCCTTGTCATCCGTCCAGCACTGAAGCAATATGACATTCATAGTGCGTTTGATTTTTTTAACAGCAATGATAATTTGGGTCTCAGGTAAAATGTCTTGCCATTTGGGACAGTTTTACAACTAGTTTATGGTTCCATACTAACTACATATATTTCCCCTCTGTTTTAAACAGGAAAATCGCTAAGTGACCAAGTTCATCAGACTCCAACACATCTGTTAACAAAAGAAGAGAAAATAGTTAAGCTCCACTGCTTTCATAACATTGAAGACTACATCATGATATTATGGTATCAGCAACTGATGGGTGATACTGCTCTAAATCTCATTGGACATGTGTATTATAAGAAACCAACTATTGAGAATCAATTCAAAGATCAGTTCAGTGTTACAGGAGATGGTGCAAATGCCTCTACTCTTCATTACACATTAGAACAGAAACCTGTTGGGAGTACAGCAATGTATTACTGTGCTGCTAGTAGAGCACAGTGTGAAGACCCTTTAATCTTCCCTACAAAAACCTTTACAGCAAAATTAAACAATAGCAGCAACATGCCTTACAACATGACTTGAATCATTGCAACTGCTTACTGCACCCATAGCAAACTATAATCATGTCAATATATAATCATCATGTTGATACTGTAAATATTCTGTATTCTAGAGAGAATTCCCTTTTAGAGAGAATTCATAATTACACATAAGATTGTGTTTATTCTTGGCTTTACTGAAATATAACCACATTGAAATAGTTGACAGAAGCAATCAGTTAGACAAGCAGTACAGATCTATAAATAAAGAGATCAGAACAGACTTTGAAAACAATGAGATTTCATTCATTTTATGATGCTTTATTCTACACACCATCTTACAATCTACACCAGCCACTGCTGTCCACCCATGTCCTTCCTTCAGCACTGAACATCAACATGACATTTATATTGTGCTTGACTTCTTCTTGTTCTGTCATTCTGGGTCACAGGTTGACACCGCAGCACAGTGTAATATTTTGTTCATCATCCCTACAATATTATGTTATAACCACATCACCAAAACACAAAGCTATTACACAAAATTTTAATAATCTAAAACAGCAAACATTCAGTTTTCTTTATCCACACCTGCTTCTGTGGTATAAATATATGACTGATAAAGGTTAAACAATTATGCACTAGCATCACCAAACGGAAGTGCAAAAAAAAAGAAAAAGGCAATTTCAAATCAATTTCAAATGTTCAGGTATCACAAACAAAACAGACAGTCAACTTAACATTTAACATCAAAAAAATCTCTTAAATCACTTTGAGTCATATTGAATTCAAATGGGGTTCTGTGAAGGATTTCCAGCGGAGTTAAACAAAACAGTTAAACAGAACATTTGTCTGTTTTGATTCCTGTTTAAGTCATTTCCGTTGGCACTTGGTGAGGTTTGTCCTACCCATTTCAAGATGAGATCACTTCCTGTTTCTAAGTTTGCTACATTACCAAGATTTTAATTCTTTTCTCACCAGAAGAATCACTCAACATGATTAGCTTCATCTTCACATCCATTTTCTTTCACAGCTGTTTTATAGGTGGTTTATAGGTTATCAACATATATCAACATTAATATTAATATACTGAAACGCATTCTTATTTGTGCCTAACAGTATTTGGTTGAATTCCCAGGTTATCTGATTTGTAAGGATGTACATCAGTCCCCCTCAGATGTGTTGTGTCATCCAAAGGACTCTGTAGAGTTGACCTGCCAACATCAAATCACAAACTATGACACAATACTCTGGTACCAAAGGTTATATGGAAGTTCTAGCCTGCAACTAATTGGTTATGCTCAATACACCAACATAAAAAAATTGGAGAAATCATATGAGGATAATTTCAGTTTAACTGGAGATGGGAAAAAGGAAGTGACTTTAAAGATTCTCCAGGCAAGACAACAGCAGGACGGTGCTGAATATTTCTGTGCAGCTTCTTATGCACAATGTCACAAATGTTCACTCTACTTTGACAAAAAGTGTACTGTAGCACACCTGCATGAAACCACATTATCAGCTCACATCAATCAGTCTCAGAATAGGTAACATATGTATTTAACAAAAACTTATTGAGAGAAATCAGATGAAACACATTGTACTGGTCAAATAAAATATGGCAGTACAGATCTCATTGGTTTGCATATCATATATGTATGCATATTTATATGTTATTTATTAATATTATGTTCAGTTGAAGAAAGAAAGTTATACATCTACTGTAGTATGGCATGATTATGAACAAATGAGTTGAGCTATTCCTTTAATAGTTTGGCTGTATGATAGCCCATGATCGTCCATGCTTTACACTTAGCAGTAAAGAATGGTCTCAGTAGTCTGTCAGAAGAGCTGCAGGTTTTCATTTCTGCATGTGGGGGCGCACTTTCACAACATTTACGTAATTCTGTGGCAACATGCATTCTCAATTTATTGCTGCACTAATGTTCTCACATTTGGATAGAGTTTAAAGCTTCTATCCAAACACTAGTGGACAACATGGGAGCTGTGATCATACTTATTTGTACAATAATCAATCTGTTAGGTATACTCCACCAGCTTTTAAATCTGCTAAATAAGTCAGCATTTTCTCATTTGATGTTAATATTTCTCTTTTTACAGGCTTTTCTTATAGTTACGTTAACCAGTTTCCACCTGATGTGATCAAGAAACCTGGAGAACCTGCAAGAATTCAGTGTTTACACAATGTGACCAGTTACAATCAAATCAACTGGTACAGACAAAACCAGAATGGAGAGTTCACATTCATGGGATATTTACTCGAAAAATCACCAAACAGTGAAAAAGATTTCACTGATAAAATAGAAATATCTGGGGATGGAAATAAAAATGGATCTTTGATAATCAAAAATCTTTCCTCTAATGACATTGCAGTATATTTTTGTGCTGCATATTACACAGTGTTTTAGATTCCTGCAGTTCAATACAAAAACTTCTTGTCAATTCTGTTTAAAAGATCAAATAAAAAGGTTTTATGTCTTCATTTACACCTGCTCATGTGGTATTTATACTGACAGTTTTTATGAATCCAGTAAGCAGATGGTTTAAAAAGGAAGTGTTTCTGAAACTCTGGGGAGCATGTATGACATTGTCCAATGATCTCCAGATCCAACGCCCCAACCAGCTCCTAGACTTCCATACCAGTTTACATTCCTGGTAACCCGATTGTCTCAGCACTGTTATCTCATCTGTTATCTCTATGAATTTTACATTTCCATACTCATTGCCTGTTTCAACTGTGTTCAATAAACGCATCTATTGGGCTTAACAATAACATTTGTCTCTGAGTCTACGTCCCGTTACAGAAGACCAGACCGCCATGAACCCAGCAGGTAGTGATCCCTTCCATGAGCTGGTTGAAACCATATGCTGTGCTCTCAATTCCCTAACAACTTCCATGCGACACCAGCACCGGCTTCACTTCCTGTCACTTCTTCTCCCTGACCGATCTACCAGTCCCATGGTGCAACCGCAACGTTTTCCCACTGAAAACGAGGCCCTCTTCTTTACTCAATTTAACTTTTCGATCTCTTATTGTCCAGGGACCCTCTCAAGACTCCTGATAACCCAGAACCCATTCTACCCCCCAATCTGATTGTCAGTCCCATCCAATGGTTCCTGGATGATGACATCGCAGCCGCCTGTGTCTCTGACCCTGCTCTGCTGAGCTGCCCCCCTAACCACATGTACGTCCCACCCAGCCAAAGAACCCCTCTGGTACACTCACACACGCACACCTCACTGGGCACTGGTCATCCCGGGACCAACGCAACCCTCTCGCTTCTAAACAACTTCTTCTAGTGGCTCTCCATGGCTAACAACATCAGAAGGTAGGTGAGAGGTTGTTGAGAGTGTGCGATGTCCAAGACACCACATCAGCTACCCACCAGTAAGTTCCTTCCTCTTCACACTCCTTGGTCACACCCAATTTTGTCACAGACTTACCTGTCTTACCAGACGGTAACTTCCATCAAATCAACCCGGTCACCTACAAGCTCAAACTTCCTCCTCAGTATCGCATTGAATCTACATTTCACGTATTACTCCTTAAACCCTATCACTTCTCCCTCCACAGAGCCTGGTTCCAAAGACAACAGCCCCCCCCCCCCGCCCCTCTGCAGCTGGTGGTAGAAGATGGGACAATTAACTCCGTCAAAGAAATCCTAAGGTCCCGGCGTCATGGTGGGGGGTTGGAATACCTAGTCGACTGGGAGGGATATAGACCGGAAAAAAGGTCTTGGGTCCCCAGGAATGACATACTCGACCCGAACCTCTTGACAGAGTTCCACACCACTCATCCCCAACTCTGGCTCCCAGAAGTCGAGGACGCCTCCTGCAACATTGAGGTATTCGGCCCTGAGGAGCGGTCCGTGGAGGGGGGTGGGGGGGGTGGGGGTGGTGGTTGGTTCTGTCACGGACACACCAGGCTCCACTCCCATTCAGAGATCTCACTCACCTGCGTTCTGATCACTCACACTTGATCCTCATCACTACTATGTAAGTACACGCTTCCCTCTCTCCCTCTCTCTTACTGGGGTCTTTTTCTCATGAGAAAATTTAATGTGGTAGTTAATCCAAAAATGACAATTTTGCCACCATTCATATTGAGTCATATATTGAGCATGAAGACACAGTGTCTCAGATCTCCTCAGCCCAGCACAAAAACACATTTTATCTCTATCTTAATATCTAATATCATGCTACAAACCACTAAACCGTTTATGTAACATACTGTGACAGATAACACAACCTGCTTCTCTGTCTTTTCTTGTTAGCATAAAACATTTTACATATATATATATATATATATATATATATATATATAATTTATACTTTATTTATTAATATTTGTTTATCTTCAAAAGAACTAAAGTTATACATCTACTGTAGTATGGCATGATTATGAACAAATGAGTTGAGCTATTCCTTTAATAGTTTGGCTGTATGATAGCCCATGATCGTCCATGCTTTACACTTAGCAGTAAAGAATGGTCTCAGTAGTCTGTCAGAAGAGCTGCAGGTTTTCATTTCTGCATGTGGGGGCGCACTTTCACAACATTTACGTATTTCTGTGGTGACATGCTTTAACAATTTATTGCTGCACTAATGTTCTCACATTTGGATAGAGTTTAAAGCTTCTATCCAAACACTAGTGGACAACATGGGAGCTGTGATCATACTTATTTGTACAATAATCAATCTGTTAGGTATACTCCACCAGCTTTTAAATCTGCTAAATAAGTCAGCATTTTCTCATTTGATGTTAATATTTCTCTTTTTACAGGCTTTTCTTATAGTTACGTTAACCAGTTTCCACCTGATGTGATCAAGAAACCTGGAGAACCTGCAAGAATTCAGTGTTTACACAATGTGACCAGTTACAATCAAATCAACTGGTACAGACAAAACCAGAATGGAGAGTTCACATTCATGGGATATTTACTCTTAGAAACACCAAATAAAGAATCTGACTTCACAGATAAAATAGAAATATCTGGGAATGGAAATAAAAATGGATCTTTGATAATCAAAAATCTTTCCTCTAATGACATTGCAGTATATTTTTGTGCTGCATATTACACAGTGTTTTAGATTCCTGCAGTTCAATACAAAAACTTCTCGTCAATTCTGTTTAAAAGATCAAATAAAAAGGTTTTATGTCTTCATTTACACCTGCTCATGTGGTATTTATACTGACAGTTTTTATGAATCCAGTAAGCAGATGGTTTAAAAAGGAAGTGTTTCTGAAACTCTGGGGAGCATGTATGACATTGTCCAATGATCTCCAGATCCAACGCCCCAACCAGCTCCTAGACTTCCATCCCAGTTTACATTCCTGGTAACCCGATTGTCTCAGCACTGTTATCTCATCTGTTATCTCTATGAATTTTACATTTCCATACTCATTGCCTGTTTCAACTGTGTTCGATAAACGCATCTATTGGGCTTAACAATAACATTTGTCTCTGAGTCTACGTCCCGTTACAGAAGACCAGACCGCCATGAACCCAGTAGGTAGTGATCCCTTCCATGAGCTGGTTGAAACCCTATGCTGTGCTCTCAATTCCCTAACAACTTCCAGGTGACACCAGCACCGGCTTCACCTCCTGTCACTTGTTCTCCCTGACCGATCTACCAGTCCCATGGTGTAACCGCAACGTTTTCTCACCAAAAACGAGGCCCTCTTCTTTACTCGATTTAACTTTTCGATCTCTTATTGTCCAGGGACCCTTTCAAGACTCCATTCTCCAGAGGAGACTCCTGATAACCCAGAACCCATTCTACCCCCCAATCTGATTGTCAGTCCCATCCAATGGTTCCTGGATGATGACATTGCAGCCGCCTGTGTCTCTGACCCTGCTCTGCTGAGCTGCCCCCCTAACCACATCTACGTCCCACCCAGCCAAAGAACCCCTCTGGTACACTCACACACGCACACCTCACTGGGCACTGGTCATCCCGGGACCAACGCAACCCTCTCGCTTCTAAACAACTGCTTCTAGTGGCTCTCCATGGCTAACAACATCAGAAGGTAGGTGAGAGGATGTTGGGAGTGTGCGATGTCCAAGACACCACATCAGCTACCCGCCAGTAAGTTCCTTCCTCTTCACACTCCTTGGTCACACCCAATTTTGTCACAGACTTACCTGTCTTACCAGACGGTAACTTCCATCAAATCAACCCGGTCACCTACAAGCTCAAACTTCCTCCTCAGTATCGCATTGAATCTACATTTCACGTATTACTCCTTAATTGGTGGTTGGTTCTGTCACGGACACAACAGGGTCCACTCCCATTCAGAGATCTCACTCACCTGCGTTCTGATCACTCACACTTGATCCTCATCACTACTATGTAAGTACACGCTTCCCTCTCTCTTACTGGGGTCTTTTTCTCATGAGAAAATTTAATGTGGTAGTTAATCCAAAAATGACAATTTTGTCACCATTCATATTGAATCATATTGTTTCAAACCTGTATGCCTTTTTAATAATGATACAGCTTTCATTTGTAAGTGAACAATCCCTTTTATCTAAATTCTAAATTTGCTATAATATATAATAGTTATAACTAATAAGCCAGACACTGATTACTGTAAACAGTTTCAATTATTTATTCAAAAAAGAAAGAAATGGTACAAACAACAACAGTTTAACCAGCATAACATGACCCCCTCACCTCTAAACATCTTAAGAGGCCATTTCACACTGTCGAGAAAATAACTAATAAATAAATAGTGTTTTTTTCTTTTTTCTTTTGGGTGGAGCTACTGTAAAGACATTCTTCCCTTTGCGACTATGTCTGGGTTCATGTAAGCAGGTGTTGTGTGTCGTCCTCAGTTGTCTGGGTTCTGAATGTCACCATGCCGATACTGTTGCTTATATTATTTGCTATATTTCTGGGTAAGATTTTTTAATTATAAGATTTAAATGTCTTGAAAATGACCATGTGTCATTCAGCGTGTCTGTCTATTCTGATTTAGGTCTTGTACAAGATCATAAAGTTGACCAGTCTCCCCCAGACGTGATCAGAAATCCTCTGTTGTGTCCTCTGGTACAACAATCTGAAGGCAGAAGGTTCATCCGTTTTGGTTATATCAATCTTAATTTCCCGTATCCTGAGTTTAAAGAAAAAAATCAATCTTTCTGGAAATGGGAGAAATAATGCAACGCTTACAATCAACAGTCTGACCTCAGTCGACAGTGGAGTGTATTACTGTGCAGCATGAAGACACGGTGTCTCAGATCTCACACATTTTGACTGATTATAAAATACTGCCCTTATTAGTCTTACTAGAAATTTTGTCAGACTATTAAACACCCGTTTGGTGTATGCTCACTGACAGCACATGTTCGTGTAATCACTATTTTGACCTATTTTGACTTTGACTTTTATTCATCAAAAAAGTAAGTTGCCATTATGGGTCTCCGGTATAACATCACTCCTTATATTTTTATGTGCCTTTTTTAATCTTCTAACATTGAATGTATTTCCTTGTATTTTTAACAGGACAATCACCAAGTGACAAATTCACCGAATGCAAAGGATGTGACAATTAAATCTGAAGAACCTGTAACACTCAGCTGTTCTCACACCATTCCAAACTATTACATGACAATCAAAATCCATCCATTAAAAGTCATTACAATAATCAGTTCACCGTTAAAGGAGATGGTGAAGATAATTCCAAATAGCATTGTAATGACTAGCACTGGGTAGCATTATCCCCCCTTACAAAAACCTTCTGTTATGACCATATTTCCACCAAAATTATATTCACAAAAAGTTTTGTCTGTCAAACAAGCTTTGACAGACAAATTGTACTGCTCTGTGAAAAACTTTGGTGTAATGAAAGTTGGTGCAATTACTATCAGGGCCAGTAGGAGTCTCCTCTGAACTTCATTTAAATAAAGCGACACATACAAAGAGGACAGGATGCATGACAGAGCACAGAGAGTTTTTTTTTTTATTTTACCAGTTTATTCTAAACATCTTCTGTAGAGCTGCACTGCTGTTCATAAATGTCTGTTCTACAGCCCTGGACATCAACATGACATTTATATTGTGTTTGATTTATTTAACAGCACTGCCATTCTGGGTATCAGGTATAAAATGCCTTTACACATTTATATATGGCTCTTTATTCTTTTAAATTCATTTCAACATTTTAATTCTCTTTCAAACAGGAGAATCACTGAGTGACAAAGTTATCCAAACTCCAAATGACATGATGGGAAAATCTGAAGAATCTGTTACACTCAGTTGTTCTCACACCATTCCAAACTATTACATGATATTATGGTATGAGCAGCTGAAGGGTGATACTGCTCTGAAACTCATTGGATATGTGCAAAACAAAGCTGCATCTATTGAAAGTGATTACAAAAACCAGTTCAACATCAGAGGAGATGGTGCGAAATCCTCCACTCTTGATTTCAAGCTGAATACATCTGCAAGCTCTGTCGTGTATTACTGTGCTGCAAGCAAAGCACAGTGTTAGACATTGTTTAATCTTCACTACAAAAACTTTCTCATATGACCACATTTCAGCAAAACCAAAGTTATATGCCACACCCATTTTTATTCAATGTTAATGTCTAATCCAAACATATTTGCTTATATCAATTTGATTTAAGCAATTGGTCAAGGTGATGACAATTTAGTTTTGTGCAAAAATGTGATCTGTTTTTACTGGCAGTTTGTTGTTCTGTTTAAAAATAGTTAAATCCATTGTAGGATTCTGTTTATTTTTGCCTTAGAAATGAATGGGTAACTTTGTTAACTGCGATTTGTTTTCTTTAGTTTTTCCCATACTAAACCACACCCCCAGTACATGATGCAGTGACACAGGGGTCATGCCTGACCATTTTGGCACTCCAAGTGACATCCAGGCATTGATGACTGCACATTTTGCACAGTGGACTAAATGCAGCATATTAATCAGAATGAATTGGAATTTATGTAATATATGTAATTGAATTTGGCTAAAGCAGCGCTCAACAAAAGTAAAAGATTTTGTGGACGTTATCAAGTACAACACTGTACATTATATACTGCAGTCATCTGCTTTACGCTGTTTGAGTAACAATAGCTCAAGGCATTTAGATTGATTGTTCCAGCACTGAATGCCAATATGAGAGTTGCCACTATAATTACTGCTATACTAATTAATCTCTCAGGTAAGGTTTCAAATGTGTAAATAAAATAATTAAAACAATCTCTAAACTCATTTTCTTCTTTATTTCTGATCTGAGTATGACTTCTTTTTACAGGCTTTTCTTACAGTTACAGAGTTAACCAGTTTCCACCTGATGTGATTAAGAGTCCAGGAGAACTTGCAAGAATTCAGTGTTTACACAATGTGACCAATTACAATCAAATCAACTGGTACAGACAAAACCAGAATGGAGAGTTCACATTCATGGGATATTTACGCTTAGACTCACCAAACAAAGAATCTGACTTCACAGACAAAATAGAAATGGCTGGGAATGGAAATAAAAATGGATCTTTAAAAATCAAAAATCTTTCCTCTAATGACATTGCAGTATATTTTTGTGCTGCATATTACACAGTGTTTTAGATTCCTGCAGTTCAATACAAAAACTTCTTGTCAATTCTGTTTAAAAGATCAAATAAAAAGGTTTTATGTCTTCATTTACACCTGCTCATGTGGTATTTACACTGACAGTTTTTATGAATCCAGTAAGCAAATGGTTTAAAAAGGAGGGGTTTTGAAACCCCTAAGCATAAGTTTTAAACTTTGGCAGGTAACTCTTCCCACACAGTTTGCACTATAGCCACAAATAACACTTTAAATGATGTGGCTTGTTGATTTGTCTAAATTTGTGTAACCTTTGCAACCATCCTAGAAACAACACAGCAACATCCAGGCATAGTTCTTTAGCATTATTCGGAAGCACCACTCGCATTAACATTTATACATTGTCCATCAGTATGTGTATTCCCTAGGCATGGTGTTCCCTGGGAATACAATGCTCTACCAGCTGAGCTACATGAGGTTATATTGTCTATAGAAAATGTTAAAAATGTAGTTGCAAATGCCATCCTTAATAATTTTACTGATTGGATTAAATACCAAAGGGTGTAATATGTGTGGTGATCACGTATGTTGTTCCATTTACCTATTTAACTCTCTCTCTCTCTCTCTCTCTCTCTCTCTCTCTCTCTCTCTCTCTCTCTCTCTCTCTCTCTCTCTGTCTCTCTCTCTCTCTCTCTCTCTCTCTCTCTCTCTCTCTATATATATATATATATATATATATATATATATATATATCTACACCCCACACATCCTATAGGAAGAGGCTGTTACACAGGGGGGTAATCTTTCATATCTCAGGTCACTTCAGAGTTCTCATTTATTCTTCAAATTCCTTATAGAAAAAATATAAAACAGGTGCAAATGATAAAATTGATATACAGTAAGAATACAGAACTATATAATAGCATACATGCTCCTCACACCTGAGGAGCATGTAGGGCATTGTTAGGGTCTCCTTTGAACCTTTAGAGACGACACACAAGATTACTGGGATCTTTTTCTTATGAGAAAATTTAATGTGGTAGTAAATTCAAAAATGACAATTTTGTCACCATTCGTATTGAATCATATTGTTTCAATCCTGTATGCCTTTATAAAAATGACACAACTTTCATTTGTGGGTAAAAAAAATCCCTTTTATCTAAATTCTACCTTTGCTTTAATATATAATAGTTATAACTAATAAGCCAGACACAGATTACTGTAAACAGTTTCAACTGTATTTATTCAAAAAATAAAGTTAACCAGCATAACATGGCCCCCTCACCTCTGAACATCTTAAAGAGGACTTTTCACACTGTGCAGAAAATAACTAATAAATAAATAGTGTTTTTTTCTTTTTTCTTTTGGGTGGAGCTACTGTAAAGACATTCTTCCCTTTACGACTATGTCTGGGTTCATGTAAGCAGGTGTTGTGTGTCGTCCTCAGTTGTCTGGGTTCTGAATGTCACCATGCCGATACTGTTGCTTATATTATTTGCTATATTTCTGGGTAAGATTTTTTAATTATAAGATTTAAATGTCTTGAAAATGACCATGTGTCATTCAGCGTGTCTGTCTATTCTGATTTAGGTCTTGTACAAGATCATAAAGTTGACCAGTCTCCCCCAGACGTGATCAGAAACCTCACAGACTCTGCTGTTCTCAATTGCTATCATTCAATCAAAGACTTTGAAGTCATCCTCTGGTACAAACAATATGAAAGCAGAAGGTTCATCACTCTCGGTTATATCAATCTTAATTTCCCATATCCCGAAGAAGAGCTTAAAGAAAAAATTAATCTTTCTGGAAATGGGAGAAATAATGCAACGCTTACAATCAACAGTCTGACCTCAGTCGACAGTGGAGTGTATTACTGTGCAGCACGGAGACACAGTGTCTCAGATCTCCTCAGCCCAGCACAAAAACACATTTTTATCTCTATCTTAATGTCTATAGTGTTCACCTGCTACAAACCACTAAACCGTTTATGTAACATACTGTAACAGATAACACAACCTGCTTCTCTGTCTTTTCTTCTTAGCATAAAATATTTACACAACGCCTCCTTCACATTTTGACTGATTATAAAATACTGCCCTTATTAGTCTTCCTAGAAATTTTGTCAGACTATTAAACACCCGTTTGGTGTATGCTCACTGACAGCACATGTTGGTGCAATCACTATTTGACCAACAGGGGACTCCATTCAACCTAAAGTATATAAAGACCTTTATCAAAAAAGTAAGATTACACATGTCTAAAAAAGGGATTATCAGCATCAACATGACATTTAAAGTGTGCCTGATTTATTTCACAGCATTGCCATTATGGGTCTCCGGTATAACATCACTCCTTATATTTTTATGTGCCTTTTTTAATCTTCTAACATTGAATGTACTTTCCTTGTATTTTTAACAGGACAATCACCAAGTGACAAATTCACCGAATGCAAAGGATGTGACAATTAAATCTGAAGAACCTGTAACACTCAGCTGTTCTCACACCATTCCAAACTATTACATGACAATCAAAATCCATCCATTAAAAGTCATTACAATAATTAGTTCACCGTTAAAGGAGATGGTGAAGATAATTCTGAATAGCATTGTAATGATAGCATTGGATAGCATTATTCCCCCTTACTAAAACCTTCTGTTATGAATATATGAATATACCAAACTTATATTAAAGGGCATAATTTTGCTATTATTACTAATCTCTGATTATTATAACAATGGCCACAGTCAACGTGTTGCAATTAAGGTATAATAAAACAATAACATATACACAATTATTTAACCCGATTATTCTCAGCCTAGATACAAGTTGCTGCTGTTTCCAGACAAAATGTAATAACATCTGCAATAACATGCAATAACATTGATTTTGTCACTAGTAAGCTAGTTACATGACAAACTATCTAACATGACTAGTTAAATAGTTATCTCTATTTCTTGGCTACGTGCTGAAATATTACTTATTTTGCATTTATTTTATGTTACAGATTATATCTGATAATTGATGCTGTAAAAAGTGATTTAATTGTTAATCAGACATTGAAATATTATTCAAACTGTTATAAGTAATGAATTTAATTATATGTGATGCATATATGTGTGTGATGAACCGGGACAATCTGTCAAAATTCAGTGTTTACACAGTGTGCAAAATTATGATCAAATCAACTGTTACAGACTAAACGAAAATAGAGAGTTTACATTCATGGGATATTTACTCAAAATATCACCAGTCAGTGAAAAAAATTTCACAGATGAAATCAAGCTTTGACAGACAAATTGTACTGCTCTGTGAAAAACTTTGGTGTAATGAAAGTTGGTGCAATTACTATCAGGGCCAGTAGGAGTCTCCTCTGAACTTCATTTAAATAAAGCGACACATACAAAGAGGACAGGATGCATGACATAGAGCACAGAGAGTTTTTTTTTTTTTTTTACTGGTTTATTCTAAACATCTTCTGTAGAGCTGCACTGCTGTTCATAAATGTCTGTTCTACAGCCCTGGACATCAACATGACATTTATATTGTGTTTGATTTATTTAACAGCACTGCCATTCTGGGTATCAGGTATAAAATGCCTTTACACATTTATATATGGCTCTTTATTCTTTTAAATTCATTTCAACATTTTAATTCTCTTTCAAACAGGAGAATCACTGAGTGACAAAGTTATCCAAACTCCAAATGACATGATGGGAAAATCTGAAGAATCTGTTACACTCAGTTGTTCTCACACCATTCCAAACTATTACATGATATTATGGTATGAGCAGCTGAAGGGTGATACTGCTCTGAAACTCATTGGATATGTGTATTACAAAGATCCATCTATTGAAAGTGATTACAAAAACCAGTTCAACATCAGAGGAGATGGTGCGAAATCCTCCACTCTTGATTTCAAGCTGAATACATCTGCAAGCTCTGTCGTGTATTACTGTGCTGCAAGCAAAGCACAGTGTTAGACATTGTTTAATCTTCACTACAAAAACTTTCTCATATGACCACATTTCAGCAAAACCAAAGTTATATGCCACACCCATTTTTATTCAATGTTAATGTCTAATCCAAACATATTTGCTTATATCAATTTAATTTAAGCAATTGGTCAAGGTGATGACAATTTAGTTTTGTGCAAAAATTTGATCTGTTTTTACTGGCAGTTTGTTGTTCTGTTTAAAAATAGTTAAATCCATTGTAGGATTCTGTTTATTTTTGCCTTAGAAATGAATGGGTAACTTTGTTAACTGCGATTTGTTTTCTTTAGTTTTTCCCATACTAAACCACACCCCCAGTACATGATGCAGTGACACAGGGGTCATGCCTGACCATTTTGGCACTCCAAGTGACATCCAGGCATTGATGACTGCACATTTTGCACAGTGGACTAAATGCAGCATATTAATCAGAATGAATTGGAATTTATGTAATATATGTAATTGAATTTGGCTAAAGCAGCGCTCAACAAAAGTAAAAGATTTTGTGGACGTTATCAAGTACAACACTGTACATTATATACTGCAGTCATCTGCTTTACGCTGTCTGAGTAACAATAGCTCAAGGCATTTAGATTGATTGTTCCAGCACTGAATGCCAATATGAGAGTTGCCACTATAATTACTGCTATACTAATTAATCTCTCAGGTAAGGTTTCAAATGTGTAAATAAAATAATTAAAACAATCTCTAAACTCATTTTCTTCTTTATTTCTGATCTGAGTATGACTTCTTTTTACAGGCTTTTCTTACAGTTACAGAGTTAACCAGTTTCCACCTGATGTGATTAAGAGTCCAGGAGAACTTGCAAGAATTCAGTGTTTACACAATGTGACCAATTACAATCAAATCAACTGGTACAGACAAAACCAGAATGGAGAGTTCACATTCATGGGATATTTACGCTTAGACTCACCAAACAAAGAATCTGACTTCACAGACAAAATAGAAATGGCTGGGAATGGAAACAGCAATGAAAATGGAACAGATCTTTGACCATCACAAATCTGTCATCTAAAGATAATGCAGTTTATTTTTGTGCTGCATCTTACACACAGTGTGTCTGATTCCTGCATTTCATTACACAAACTTTTGTGTTTAATCAACAAAACAAATGAATTATGTTGCTATGGGTTTAACAGTTAAAGCCTTCACTCACACCTGCTCCTGTGGTATTTATCTGTATCTATGCCAGTTATGAAAAAACAAACCACCAGTTCTAAGACAGGTCCTTGCTTTACATACTGTAACAACAACATCAAATGATTCCAAAGATCCAAAGATATTTTCCAATAATATAATTCTGTGTTGATAATTATGTACTGCACAATGCTTATATTCTTTATGTGTGCTTAAGCATTTAAATATAAATAAGTAAACTTTATTTCTTAGTTTTAGAAATAAAATGACTTAACCAAAAGACTGTAGACTGCAGGACACAGCAGATGTTTACCTTGACAGGCAGTTAACACAAAGTGATGCCTTATTTTAGCAGGTGGGGCTATACCGCAACACATTCACACAAGAAAGGGGAGGGGCTTATGAAATTCAGATTAATTTGCAAGTTAGACAGATAAAGTTAGATAGATAAAACAGCATCTGTCGGCTTTGATTCCTTCTGAAGTTTTTTGAATGGTCCCAAGAACTTGATTCTAATACTGTAACAAAATCAACTTGATAATGGTTAGAAATCCAGTCATATTCTTCTATTTGTTCTGGTGGCATTTTAGTAAGTGACTAATTGCTACATTTTGGACATAACCTCTCTCTGTTTAGTTAATTCTTATTTTTTTACTTATTATTTCCTCATTTCTCACTGCAGTAAAAAGGGGATTTTTGTGTCATTTGTACATCAGGTCAGTCGTTCAGTAGCAGTGTTGATCAGTCTCCTGCTGCAGCCATAGGGATGCCTGGACAGACCACCAGTCTTCTCTGCTCTCACAGTGTCTCCAGCTACAACACTATACTGTGGTATTACCAGCATAATGAAATCATGCACTTTATTGGATATTCCGTTCATGACACCCATAACTTGGAGAATACAGCAGATAAAAAATATCAGCTGAGGGGAGATGGCAAAAGTTCTGTGACTCTGACAGTCTTATCGCTTAAACTAAATGATAGTGCAGTGTATTTCTGTGCAGCAAGTACACACAGTGCTGTAGGTCCCAATGCAGGCCCCACAAAAAGCTCTTTATCTTCTGTTGCACCTTTCTCAAACTTTGAAGGACGGATCCCAGTTGGATCCCTTGAATATGGCTCCATTGACTCCATTCATGCAGTCTGATGAAATATAACTTGATCAAGTGAGGAAACGGTCCCTACTACAATGTGAACTGATAAATGATAAATGTATCTAGGTGAACTGGTTGGTGTGTCTGAAATAGTTATTATAGGTTTGTCTGTAGTTATTATTTGGTCAGACCAAAGTTTTACCCTACCATTTGGGATATTACCTATAACAATAGGTGATATGTGGTTTACATTTAAAGGGAAACTTAATTTACATTACCACTTTATCATTGAGATCTAAGACGCCCTTATTATTTTTTCTTACAAAAGCTTTTGTAATTTTAATTTAATTGTTTATTTTTTACATTGCTATATCAGTTTATTTTTATCATCAATTTATTTTAACTTTAGTTTTAGTTTCAGTTCCATTTCAAGGGAACTCGACACTGCGTCTGGCTTGGCGCCATAGCGCCGGTGTCTGAATCTTGTCTAATCACACTAATGAAATTGACCCACGGCAGTGCCTGATGCGCGTCAGGTGCACACGTGAGTATAATAGGGCAAGTGTAGAGCATGTCATCAGCTTTTTTTGTCTTCAGGAGCCGTTTGTCTGTTGATCTCGTGTCGAAGTGCTAATAGACCTAGCTGCGAATAACTTCAGAAAATGCTTGCCACCGTGTCAGTGATTTCTAACACCTGAGGATAAGTAAATTCTGTGTTGTTTGCCGGGTTGAAGAACAGTAGCTCTCAGCTCTCGAGGGAGCTGTGAGCGCATATTGCGAAGGCTTCTCGCTGGAGAAGTTTTCACTCTTGTCTGGCTGTCTGTCCAGGTGAGCCTGTGCTGACGCCTCGCAGATCAGCTCTCGCTGTTGCTAAGGTTAGGTGGAGGCTCTTTCGCGGGGTCCGCAGGAGGCATTCTCGCTTCCCCGCTGAAGGGGTGCGTGGTCCGCCGAGTCAGGGAAGCTTTCGTCGATGAGAGCTGATCTGTCAAATATCATCCTGCTGCCAGCTAGCAAACAATGCAGGATGTGGCTGGGGAGCAAGATCGTGGGTGAGCTTCCCCAGCCTGCCTGCTTCGTATGTGTGGAGCGGTGAACCGTTTATGTTTTGCTGGTGCAAGAAGCCGGCTATTGCTCGTGACCGGCTTCACGAGCGGCTGAACTGTGAAGCTCCCGTGAGCCTGCCCTTTCTCCTTCATCTCACACTGGGGCAGAGAGATTTTGGAGCTGTATTTCTCTGTTCCTGGGTAATTTGCACAAGTGCGCAAGAAATGCAAGAGCATGAGCATATGGGATGCCTCGCACTCATGAAACATTAACGGGTAATTTCTTCCCTGATCCCCACAGATCACGGAAAGACCATGTGTTTCGGTTCTCAGGGTTGGTTTAGATTTGGGCCCAACCACCCCTGGCGAATCTCTTTTCGATTCCTTTACTCCCCTCGAGGCAGTGCTTACTGTCAATGTTTCAGCCCTCAGGGCGGGGTCCCCTGGTGCTATTTCAGCCCTACTGCTGAGCTCTCAGGGGTTCTGCCCTCTTGGGCGTTTAATATGGGGATTTTTTGTCAAAAATGGTTGGCAGAGTGGCAACCCTCCCTCTGTGGTGGAGAGTTCCCAGCTAGCAAAGGAAATAGTTTGTTAGACAGTGGCAGCTAGCGATCAGCTGGCTCCTTTCTGACTGCTATCTTCCGGGTGGTGTGCAGTTGCACCTCCACTACAGGAGGTCCTCCACCCCCACGAGAGCTTTGCCTTCCTGAGGCACGGGTGAGCATAGAGCAGGCTTGTTGATATGTCCCTCACCGCTCCCCCCAGAGCCCCATCAGGGTCAGTTACTGCAGGCGGTTTCCCGCTGTTCTGGCCCAGGGTGAGTTAATGCTTGGGTGGCTGAAGCCCCCGGCTGCCCTCGAGCATTGGTCCTCGGGGTCTGAGTGTTTCGGTACCCTCATTATAGAGGGTCTTCCGCTCCTGTGGTGCCAGCACGACGGCCTGTCCTGCTGCCTCCGGCTGGTGTCTGAGTCCCATGGGTAGCCTTGCACCCTGCACATAGGAGGCTGGCGTTCATGTCCCAAATGTCTCCCTATGCTTACTTCAGCAGGGTGCTGATTGAGGTGCACTTGCTTGCACAAATTAGGACCTTCTGTCCTGCAGGACAGGAAGGCCTGGCCCTTATTAGAGCTCGGTCAAGGACTCTGTTCTGAGCGTAGAAGCCAACTCTTCTGCTAACTTCCCTTGGATATCGTCCTCGGGATTGAGTGTCAGTTGTGCACTAGCCGACCCTCTCAAAGGCATAGGCCATTGAGCCGTTATTGCCAAGCCTTTACGCGGCTGACCCATTAGTGCATTGGAATACAAAAGACTGACACAAAAGACCACGGTTCAAGTCCCACTCCCAACTCTCTGAGAGCCCAGTATGGTTACTACAGGGCCTTGTGTTTGGGCATTGTCCCTGAGAGTGGTATTTTTGTCACCCCAGTGCATGAGTAGGGTTGAGTAAATGCCTATGGTGATTTGTGCATCAACACAGACCATGTGACAGTTGCTCCCCTTGGCATGGCATAGTTGGTATTGCGTTCCCCATAGCGTCAAGCCAGACGCAATGTCGAGTTCCCTCGAAAGGGAACGAGACACTGCGTCTCATTGCCATGCCTACAGGCGCCTGTCTATGTCTCCTTCAGACAAAGTTGATGTCATGCTCTACAGGTGCCCTACTATACTTGCGAGCGCACCTGATGCACATCAGGCACTGCCGTGGGCCAATTGCATTAACGTGATTAGACATGAGATTCAGACACCGGTCACACCCATGCCGTTCCCCATAGCGTCAAGCCAGACGCACTGTCAAGTTCCCTCGAATGGGCAACTAAAACAACCTTGGTCTGAAATGCATGCTCATGATCACTTGTAACTGTGTATATTCCTATGTTTAAGGATGTACATGTTACTTTTGTCAAAATACAAATTGCCAGATACATTGAGATATGTTGTTTACATAATGTCGTACAAACCCAATTTCCAGAAAAGTTGGGACATTTTTAAAGATCAAGAATCTATGATTTTATTGATTCAGTGACAACGGTTTTCCACAGCACTCCTGAGTCCAGGTGGCTATATTTATCACAGCAGAATGATTGCTTCTCTTGCAGCACACATTTTAACAGAAGCTTCCTGCCTTGCCCTACAGTGACTGAGAGTTCTCTGGATTCCCTGAGTCTTCACAACATTATGTATGGTAGATGGTGAAAGACCCAAATTCTTTGCAATCTTGCACTGTGAAACTGGCTGACAATTCTCTGTACGCAAAGACCAAATTTTTGAGATCCTCACCTGTTACTAATTCACCTGCTAATTGTGGACTGTTGCAAAACAGGTTAACTTGGATATTCTGTAATCTTTTCACTTTTAGTTTGTCTCTGTCTCAACTTTTGATGGATGCAACAAAGTGTGTTATAGCCACCAAAATCAAAATTTGTTTATATTTACAAAATACAATTAAGTTGGTCAGTGAAAACATTGGAAATGTTTAAATAAAGGAAAAAGGGAATTAACAAAGCACAAATTCTTGATTTTATAGCATTTTACAAAATGTCCCAACTTTTCTAGAAATGGCATTTGTAATTACTTCATCTACCAGCAGAAGCAAAACTGCTAAAGCTAACCAGCCAAACTCTGAACCCCTGGGTCCACCCATGTCAGCGTGATGTCACTTCCTCAGCCTAATGCTGCAACATTACCTTTAGCAGTGTTCATCTAGCACCAGTATGACCCAACATGACCAGACTCATCTTCACAGTCATTTTCCTCTTGACCTGGTTTACTGGTAATTTTCTTTTTTGTAAAACAGGTTTATATTGCATAACAGTTATAAATTTGTAGATTATATTAAGGCTACAATAGATTAAAAAGCATTATTATTTGTGACAAACTGTATATATTTTGTTGAATTCCCAGGTTATCTGATTTGTAAGGATGTACATCAGTCCCCCTCAGATGTGTTGTGTCATCCAAAGGACTCTGTAGAGTTGACCTGCAAACATCAAATCACAAACTATGACACAATACTCTGGTACCAAAGGTTATATGGAAGTTCTAGCCTGCAACTAATTGGTTATGCTCGATACACCAACATAAAAAAATTGGAGAAATCATATGAGGATAATTTTAGTTTAACTGGAGATGGGAAAAAGGAAGTGACTTTAAAGATTCTCCAGGCTAGACAGGAGCAGGACGGTGCTGAATATTTCTGTGCAGCTTCATATGCACAATGTCACAAATATTCTCTTTTCTTTTACAAAAACGTTTTGTATATAATCTTTGGTGCACCTGTGTAAAACCACACCAGAAAACACTATCTAAAAATATCATAAGCAACATGGTAGTAAAAACATAAAAATAATGGAACAGAAAAATAACTTTCTCAGAATGATGGTATGTGATGTTATTTCCTGTCTACAGGAGATGAGCTCAGGTCACCTCAGATGTTAACTGATGTTAAAAGCAAACCACCATGATGTCTTGCCTCTCCACCCAACTTCTAACCGTGCTCATGCTAACAGGTTCAGTATTTATTTATTCATTTATTAATTTTCAACCAAATTCAAAATTCTGAATGACCCAATTCAATAAAATAAACAGTCAAGTTAACTGAAATGCAATTTTTCCTTTGTTAATGTTTGCTCTGTATTCTATCTCACATTCTTCCCTTGCAAAGCCCTTGCTGCATGCAAAGACGTCCATCAGTCCCCGACATCAGTGTTGTGTCATCCTGATAGTGTGGTGGAGCTGATGTGTAACCATTCCATCAAGAGCTATGACACTATATTATGGTACCAGCGCTCCAGTGGGCACACAGGGCTGAAACTTTTAGGTTATATGTACTATAAAAAACCAACAATTGAGCAGCCGAATACACATCACATTAATGTATCAGGGGATGGTGAAAACGCTGTGTCGCTTCATGTTCCATGTTTGAAAGCAACCAAAGAAACCATCATGTACTATTGTGCTGCTAGTATCACACAGTGCTTCAATACTTTCATCTTCATTACAATTACTTCCATGTATATTAGGCAAGCCTCAGACACCTGCATAGACCAATACTGCTATTTAATAATCACTACATACCATTTATAATCATGTTTATTACAGCTGCTGTGTCAGAATTGTTGGTTTATTGTTTTGTCGAGAGGTTTATATAAAATATAAACCATGCTAAATAATAAGATAAACAATGATCAATGGCAGCATTTTTTAAATATCAAAACATTTAAACAATTTCAGTTTTGTGCACTGTAAAAAATCTTTTAATAGTAGTGTAATTTTAATTAATATAATTTTGTGGGATGCTGATGGTTGAAGCTGTACCTATACGGCACTATTGCAGTTATTCATTATGCAGATGCAGTTTTCCTCACCAGTAATGAAAGTTTTGAGCACATATTTTTTGAAAATGACATTTTATGTCATGTTATGACGTTTATATGAGTTGATAATTTATATCAGTTTTAATTAGTGAGACATCCAAAATATGTTATGTTCCTTGAGGGGTCCTCCAGGAACAGGGTTAGTAACCACAAACTTGATGGTGCATCATCCATCACTTTGATAACTCAGTAAGACTTTGAGGTTTAAAATAGTACATTCAGAGTCTCCTCTCTTTAATACACGCTCATATCTGATCTCAAATCTTTGCCATTCATTCTCAAACAAGAGATCAACATGGAGGGGACCTCTTATTTCACCCATCACTGCAACTATTTTCATAGATAATACTACAACAAGCATGATCATTTACATTATTTTATTTTTAACTTGGAAAAAAAAATGTTTTCTCACAGTTACTTGCAATATATGCTAAAAGTGTAGCTTGTCTTCACAGGTATTGTGTTGTCTAAAAAGGTTGATCAGTCTCCTTCTGAGATTCTATGGAGTCCTGGAAGTTCAGATGAAATTATCTGCAAATAACAAATCAAATAACTGACTATAACACTTTACAGTGGTACCAGTGTTCACAGAAAGACACTGAACTGAAACTCATTGGTTATATGAACTATTACTTGGTTATATGAACTATATGAACTGTTGAAGAAACTTTTAGGGATCATTTAATGTGAGCGGTCATGGTAAAACACACTCTACCCTGCATCTAATCCAGCTGAGAATATCTGAAGACAGTGCTGTGTACTATTGTGCTTCTTATTACCACAGTGGTGCTTCCTCCCCTTCCATTAAACAAAAAACCCTCTATTAACAACTCTATAACAGTTATACACAGCTGCATAAAACCAATCTTTCAAAGCATTGTGCAATGTAGTACATTATATTATTTATTTTTTATGACAACTTCTTTATATGCTCTATATTTCTCCAGGTCAGGTACTGTGTTTAACTTGTTATGAAGATATTGCATAAAGGGGTCATGAGTTTTAATTGAACAGTACACTCTATTTCAAAAAAACATGAGGTCCCCCAGGGGGCAGTAGAAGTGCTAACAAACAAAAGTAAGATTGCAAAATCTAGCTCCACCCTCTTGTTCAATAAAGACAGATGACTCGCTCACCCAATAGTTTCCATGTAAACCAGGATTCAACATGAGTGGATTTCTAGTCAAATGTTTTCTTCTGCAGTGGTTAATTGGTAAGGCATGTGATATTACTTGCATATACATTACCTACAGCTTAAATAGAGTCTAACTGTCTTTCTATTGACCTTGCAGGTCTGTCTGTATCTTTAAATGTTACACAAACCCCTGTTGACCTTTTATTAGTCACTGGAGCAACCATGAACATCACCTGCAGTCACCATGACAAAACCTATGACAAAATCTATTGGTACCAGCAGCCTAATGGAAGAAGTCTTGAGTTCATTGGCTTGCTTTCCTTCCTAAAGCCCACGGTTGACAAAAAGGGTTTTAATATAATAGGAGATGCAGAAAAAGAGGGCAACCTTCTGATCTTCTCCGCCAAAGCTGAACACAGTGCTATATATTTCTGTGCTGTGAGTACAACACAGTGCTGCATGTCTATGTGAGCCTGTGCTCAAAAACCCCTCCCCAATCACATGACGCATCTGCACCTGGGTTGGCAACCCAGTCAAATGAGGTGAACAACACCTCTTCCTCCATTTAGAGAGACAACCAAAACACAATTTACGTGTACTTAGTATGTTGGTTCAACATTAACCAACATGCTCAGAGTGACCCTTTTACTTGTAATCACCACTTTCTGGTTAACAGGTAGGTATGCCCAGTGAAAAGCAATCCAAGTTCTTTAGTTTAGAAGCATTGATGTGACCTTCTCATCCTTCTTGTAGTTTGTGTGGTCTCTTCTCCAATAATACAGCAGTTACCTGAGCATCTTCTACTGGCAGTGGAGAAGAAAGAGGCGAAACTTTCCTGTCGTCATGGTGACAACAACTATCCATACCTCTACTGGTATCAGCAGAAGACCGGTGGTGGTTCTTTAGATCTTATTGGATGGCTCCAGTATGACAAACCTACACATGAAAAGAACTTTGAAAGGTTTAAAATCTCTGGACATGCTACACAAGATGCATTTCTACTTATATCCAACATATCTACTGAAGACAGTGCAGTGTATTTCTGTGCAGCTAGTTTGCACAGCCATACACTTCCCCATAGCCCTTGACAAGAACTATTCAATGAACACCTGTTCAAAAAAAAAAGAATGAATGAACAAATAAAAAAGCCCAGGCTGCTGTTTGCATCTCCTTACCTAAACTGTCAACAAAGGTAATGCAATTTTCCTTGCATTTTAGGAATCACCAAAGACCAGTTTCATCTAAAAACCTCCTTTACTTTTCTACTGAAGAACAAATATCACATCTTGGATGTCCTAAGCATGAGTACATTAACAGCAAATTTTCATTTTTGGGTGAACTGTCCCTTTAAGGAAACTTGAAGCCTTCATAACTTCAAATGAGGATGTGCCCCAATATTGTGAGAACAGATCCCACTTCAGTGGACACCTCCACAAAGGGCTGTGTGACATCGAAAACATCATAAGTTGCAAAAACCAAGAGCTATTGGGTCAACAGAAGGGTTCACCTGTCCTGCTAAAATATGCACAACATCTGGTGCAGCAAAGGGTTCTGTCAATATCTGTATATGAGAGATCACAATAAAATCTAAACATTCTGACTTAACATGTTCATAAATTTGCTTATTTGATTTGAACAGTGACCTAGTAAAATAACAGAAACATATTATGTTACATCATAACTTTTTGTAGCACCATTTTAATTGTCCATGTGAACCTGTGCTTACATGTAAGCACCCCCCATCACATGACACATGTGTGCCTTGGTTGGCAACCCAAAATAAATAAGGTGAACAGCAGACTCTGCTTCCCCATAGTTTTCAGATAAGTGGCTGCTGTAAACTGACTGCAGAAGAAACAAACATATCCATTTACAGAGAAACCATTTACAATTGAATTTTGTCCTCAGCTTTTAGTTGTAATTTTGTCTATTGAACATTAAAAAGCATGATCAGGGAGATCATTTTAACAATAATCACTACATTCTGGTTAACAGGTAAGTAGTTTTCACCAGTACAAAACATATTAGTTTTTCAGTTTGTATCGTTGATGTGCACTTCTCCTGACCTTCTTGTAGTTTGTGTGGTCTCTTCTCCCATCATACAGCATTCTCCTAAACATCTTCTACGGACAGTGGAGGAGAAAGGGGCAAACTTTTCATGTCGCCATGGTGACAGCAACTATCAGTTCTTATACTGGTATCAGCAGAAGACCAGTGGTGGTTCTTTAGATCTTATTGGATGGCTCCAGTATGACAAACCTACACATGAAAAGAACTTTGAAAGGTTTAAAATCTCTGGACATGCTACACAAGATGCATTTCTACTTATATCCAACATATCTACTGAAGACAGTGCAGTGTATTTCTGTGCAGCTAGTTTGCACAGCCATACACCTTTTCAAAAAAAAAAAAAAAAAAAAAAAAAAAAAAAAAAAAAAAAAAAAAAAAAAAAAAAAAAAAAAAAAAAGGGGGGGGGGGTTTTTTTTTTTTTTTTTTTAATTAAATAAAAAAAAAAATAGTTGTTTGTTTTAATGGGGGGGGGGTAGAAAAAAAATAATTTTTTTGGTTTTTTTTTTTTTTTTTAAGAAAAAAAAGAAAAAAAAAAGAGAGATATTTTTTAATAAAAAAAAAAAAAAAAAAAAAAAAAAACCCCCACCCCGGGGATTGGGGTGTTTTTGTGGGGGGGGGGGTTGTTGGGTGGGCGTTTTGATTAAAAAAAAAAAAAGGGGGGGGTTTTTTTTAAAAAAAAAAAAAAAAAAAAAAAAAAAAGAGGCCTTTTATTGGGTTTTTTAAAAAAAAAAAAAAAAAATTTTTAATATAAATTAATAAAATTAAAAAAAAAAAAAATTTTTTTTAAAAAAAAAAAAAAAAAAAACTAAAAAAAAAAAAAAAAAAAAAAAAAAAAAAAAAAAATTTTTTTTTTTTTTTTTTTTATTGTTTTATAAAAACAAAAAAAACCAAACCAAAGGATATATAAGATATATAAGACATATGTTGACAAAATACATCAATCCCCATCCCCACGTTTAGTGATATTTATATGGTCCATGCGGTCAAGAGGCACATGCAAATAAGTCCCTGAGATTTGTGCAGAAGGTCCTTAACAATCTGGAACATCCAGATGAAGGTACCTTGAAGTAAAGTTTGCTCTACTGTGCTTAACCTTGTTGCAGATGTGGGTTATTGCCTTTCTGGATTCAAGACTCAGAAAGTAGAGGTGTTACTGTTTCCAGGGATGCAAGACTCAACAACCATGGTAATATGTTATGCATCCTAACACAAAGGCCCGGGACTTAGAACTTGGGTCAATCTGGTACAGTCACTCAAAAGGGAGACTCAGAATTTGATTCTGAGAATTTGATTTGATTTGATACTGGAATCAAAGAAAAACATTATACAGTGATAGTTCAACAAGTGAAAGCTATTTTTAACACAAGAACGACAAACACAAAGACTATACCCTGTATACACCAGATTATGAACAACTGAATTAGAATTAGAACAACTGAATTAGTAACTAATGAAAACATACTGACAACAGGAAGTAACCACAGAATGTGAAACAAGACACAAGGTACTAAATAAAAACTACGCCGTGATCAGTATCAAAATAAGAGTCCTTTGTATTCAACAGAACAAAAGGAGAGTGAAAGTGTGACATTAAAACAATAAGCACCAACCAGTCAGAGCAATTTTAAACTTAAGAAGGCTGAATGGTCCTCCAAAACACGTCTGTATTATGTTTACTCGTATTATGTTTAATCTGTTGTGTCACTTTCTGTTCTAGTTTCTAGTCCTGTCTTTGTTGCCCCACTCTAATTGTGCTTGCATGTGTCTTGATTCCCCTGTTTCTTGTGTTTGTTGTTCAGTGTTACATGTTTCTGGCTTCCCTGTTGTTTTTGTTCTTGGATTTTAACTGGTCTAGAATTGCACTTGGATCCTGCTTATTTGCATATTTCAAACATAAACATTTGCATATATAAACGTTAATATTGCTTGGCTGCTGAGATCTTATTTTAGTTTTCACTTTTATGTGGCACGTTTCTCAAGCTTTAGAAATGTCACAGTACATATGTGAGAATGTGAAAAAACACTATCTGACACTAAGCCATTAAAGACATCATGTAATGCTCAGACCTCTGAAGGTGGGGCTTAATCATCATTCTGCTACAGATATGAACATGCCACTGAGGGCCTTTTCTTGCTATTTTGAATGTAAGCCTTGTGAGTGTGAGAGACTGTCTTCCCTTATAGCTCAGAGTATTAATTTAAATATTTCAAGTAGGAATTATGTTGCTTGCTACAAAGCTTTTCGTTTTCTACATAGTGCTCTTCTGGTCCGAAGGTAACATAGGATTTGTAAAATTAATCATAATGAAGAGACTGTCAGGTGCTATTAATCATAACGAAAAGATCTTTACAAAATAGTTCCAAAAATAATGTGTAACTTGATTTAAGGATATAAAGAACCATTATGTGTTTCTTTCTCACATCTCTTTAGCTATTACTCTTTGCTATTACTCGTTCATTTCTCAACCTGCTGTCATGATCGCAAGTCTGGAGGACAATGTGACCATCAGCTGCATCAACACCAACACCACTGAATTTTATTTTTACTACATTTACTGGTACCAACAAACAATGCAACAGACATCCCTGAAACTCCTTGGGCATCTTTACTTGACAACAATTAATCCTGAAAATGATAATGATCATTTTCGTATTTATGGAGACTCACGAACCCACAGCATACTGCAGATCTCCAATATTAGTTCAGAAGACACTGCTGTGTATTTCTGTGTGTTCAGACGCACAATGCAGCAAGACTTGTATGTGTACAGTATAAACACATCTTTACAAAGTGCTCATAACAGTAGATTTTAGATTAGATGCATGGTTGAAACATCTACCAATCATCAGCAGTAATGTAGCTAAAAACTTGTCCCTGTTTTATTTCTTGTTAAAGAAGGCATATTTATAATTTAGGATATTTGGTAAAATGTATCTAGTTTAAGAACATTAAAAGATTGATGAGCAATTGTCATGAGTCTGTTCCTGTTTGTTGTCATTTTTATTTTGTACTTTTCCATGTAAATCCATGTTCCTGGATTTACTCTGTTTCTGTTTCTTTTCAATTACTGAAGTTTTTTGGTTGCACCTGGATCCTGCCTTGTTTTCTTATTTATACTGTTACATGACAGCATATTCAGGCACAGTATATTGTCTTTAAACATTGAGCACTTTAAACATAAGTCTTTAAACATCGAGCACCCACTTCTTGGAAACTCAACCAGATCATTTCCTGGTTTCGGCAGTGCTGGGCTATGCAAACTTAACACCCCCTCCTTCATCATGACACATCCTCACCTGGCATGGCAGTTCAGATGTCATATGAGGTGCACAGGATCTGCCTCCCCGTTATTATATAGATAAGTGACATCTGCAACTTGGTATAACCGCAAAAAAACAAACAGCAATTCAGAGGCAACCAATGCACTGAATTTAATTTTATTCTCATCTTGTATTTATTTGTTTAAAAAAGCATGAACACAGTGATTACTGTAAGCCTAATCACTCATCTGAGGTTAACAGGTAAGTGGCTCCAGTGCAAAGCAATTCAAGTTATGGGGGTTATTTAGAGCTTATTGGAAGGTTTACATATGAGGACTTTCTTCTGAGGAAAAATTAAATCACAGTTTAATACCTCAGGACATGCTACAGGTGGTGCATCCATGTGAGTTTCCAGTGTGGTTGCTAATATGCACTTATTTCTGGAGCATTTTACAGGTTTCAACTCATTTAGCACCGTCTATGCTAAACCAATTTTTAACACAGTACTGTGGATGATTGTGAGCAAGAACCCTCATACTGACATGTAGACAAACTTTTAGTTACATCTCTGATCGTAGGTGGGATTTCTCAGTCTTACAGGGTAGGGCCTAAATTTCCTTTGTCAAATCACAAATGAGAACAAGCCACAAGCTTTTGAATTGTCCTGTTTTCTTTAGGTTTTATTGTCATTAGCTTAAATTCTCTTTATCTGTGTCTTTCATAATAGCTCAACTGAAGGTCTGATACTACAACCTCTTAGTCTACATATGAGCCACTCAAAACCAAACAACTGCTTCAGGCAAAAAATGAACCTGTTCATTTTGATTTTTCCCTTCTTCTGGTTCACAGGTAACATCAGGTCTGCAACTCAGGATCTGTTTTCTTTCTTTCTGTCTGTTTCTTAAAACGTTTCTTAAAACATTTTCTGGAAAAAATAAATATTTTTGCAAATTTAAATTTAATTCATTAACATGCTCTCCTTACCTCCTTCCCTAAGACATAGCTCTTGGTGGATCCATCACCCAACCTGCTTTGATGACTGCAGATTTCAATCAAAGTCTGAACATCAGATGCTCCCACACTTTCAGCAACTATTACTATCTTTACTGGTATCAACAAACAACACAAGAAAATTCCCTGAAACTTCTTGGGCATCTTTACACAACAACATTTAATCCTGAAAAAGGATTTGATCGCTTTCATATTTATGGAGATTCACGAACTGAAGGCACGTTGCAGATCTCCAAGATTATTGCAGAGGACGCTGCTGTGTATTTCTGTGCTGTGAGTGACACAGTGCAGCAGGGCCCTTCTGTGTACAACATAAACAGCTCCATTACAAAGAGGCTCATCATGTAAGCTCCAAATGTGCATTCCAAACAGAATTCAATATTTGGGCTTAAGCTGACTCCATAAACATTTTTGTCAACTGATTTGTTTTATAAATAGCTAATAACAACTTTGAGTGTAAAATTATCATTTTAATTTACATTTATTTATGAGAGGGCATTTAACATTTTGCCCTAAAAGCCAACAAGCCCAGACTAGAAAGCTGCATTTACAGGTAGGAATAGTTCTGACAGGTAAACAATTTGAGAGGAAAGGTTTTTTTTTAAACATTGAGAATAGTTAAGCATTGAAAATTTAGGGATTAGTCAGGTATGTGTGTTTTCAACAAGGACGTGCGTTTTCAGTTATTTGAAAACAATTAAAAACAATTACAATAAACAATATTCACTGAATTAATCACTCAGTTTCTATGAAACCACTTCAAGGATTTTGTTACATCTTCTCTAAAAAAACAAAATAAATATGTTCTTTAGATGATCTTAAAGGTTTAAAGAATAAATGTATAATACTGTTTTAAACTGTTTCTCAGACCCTACAGCCACTAGCCTAAAAATAATAATCCTTAATTTATAATAATCTTATTATTATTAATTTATAATAATACTAATCCATAATTTATTAGTTGTGTAGTTGTGTTTTAATCTAGGCTTTTAAAGCTTTTATGTCTTTGATATTGGAAATGTGCCTGTGTCATTTACCCATGTGTCATTTATATTAAGTAGGCAGTCATCTGATAGCATCAATACTATTAAGTTACAATACCACATTACATGTCTGTCAAACTGCACAGTGATCCAGAAGCACTTTGGGGTGTAGCAGATGAAAGGGGGAGGTGTAATTCAAGTGAACAACACTTAGTAACGTGCTGCAGTGTCTCGTCATTGCTAGATTCTAAATGTTACTCTCTTAAAACCTTCATTATAAAAGGATGTGTTGCGTATCTTATGGACTAGCATTATTCTCCATATTATTTGCACGTATGACATTCTGGAATTATGATATATTATTATATAATTATTATAGTTATTATTATAAATTGTACAACTCTAAATACGACTCTATCTAACCCTTTACATTATTCTGACAGGACTGTCAGACTGTGTTTTGTTTGAGCAGACTCCATCCCTGTTGAGAAACCTGAACGAGCAGGCCGTGATCTCCTGCAGTCACAATGACAAAAACCTGGATGTCATGTTATGGTATCGACAACTCTATAGGAGCACGTCTTTGACTCTCATTGGCTATGGCTATGAAAACACTGATCCAAACTATGAATCCGAATTCCAAGATAAAAATAAATTCAAAATGACCAGAAAGGACACTGTCACAGGACACCTGGAAATCCTAAAGCTTGATTTCTCAGACTCTGGTGTCTATTACTGTGCTGCTAAAGAACACAGTGTTACGGTCTCAGTTACTCACTTGACAAAAACCTAAGCATTAAAACAGGAAATACACACAAATGCAACACATTTGTAGAATTCGGTTTTAAAATAATAGTGCATTAAGATCTTAATTTTATTAATATATCATTTTCAAAAAAACAAACAAGCAAAAAAAAAACAGGATTTGAAAGGATAATTTTCCTTACATTTTTAAAAAGTTATAAGAATGAGATTTTTTGGATTAATGTAATGAAACTGGTGGGGAAAATCATGTCAATGCAAAGATAATATTTTAAAGATACCAAAAACATTTTCTTTGAAAAAATATTTATTATTTTCTTTTATTTCTTAGTGAGTTTTCTAAACTTTCTAAACTTTTACCTTTTCCCAAACTGTGATGGAACAAAGGGGCGTGGCTTGCAAATTAAACAACTATTTTGTCAAGCAGCTTATTATGAATGCATATAATCTGATCAGTGTAGAGCTCACATAAAAAACTCTAAATGGCCAATTTTCTGTACTTGTTGACATCTTTACTTTGTCTTAAAGGTATTTTATTTTAATCTTTACTTTATATGGTTCATTTGCATGTTTGTATGTTTCATCTGTTTTCTATAGGATGATAAATCAGCTTTTTTATTTCCAGCAGATTTCAGTGATGGTGTGTTGATCTCTCAGTGGCCAAAGTATATCTCCAGTGTTCCAGGCTCTTCTGTGGAAATGCACTGTTATCAGAATGATACAGACTATGATTATAAATACTGGTACAGACAAATTAAAGGAGAGGGCCTGGTGCTTATTGTGAGCATCATTGGAACAGCTACCCCTTATGAGAAGGGTTTTGACACCGGCTTTAAAGCATCAAGTCCAGAGACAAAGAAATGGTCTCTAAAGGTAGATGTTAAGGAGGGGAGTGATGCCGTCTATCTGTGTGCTGCTAGACTCCACAGTAACTGAATGGCAATAAACTATATGACAAAATCTTTTGTGAGAGCAAACCATATATAGCACCTGCCTCAACCACAAACAGATGAACTCATGTTTTTAAAGGCAAGTCGTTACAAAATGTACATCATGTTCTTCTAACAGCAACAGTAACAGTAAACACTGTTGTAAACACTAAAACTCGACTTTCTGAACCCAGTAAATGGCTAATCAGGAGAGTCAGAACAATTTCTGGTGAGCTGTATGTTATTTGGGCTGGTTGCTTAAAATGTTTTATGGAGATCACTATGTATCTTTACGTATTACACACTTGTGTTTATTTTATTGTTACACGTTACATGCACTTACCACAGTAATGTATAGTAACAGTAAATTATGCATAATTACATGCAACTAACCGTAAGCCAAACTTTAAACCCTAACCCAACCTAATCCAAATCATGTAGTAAGCACATGTTGTTATTACTCAGTACTTAAACATATAATAACACTGTAACAATGACACCCTAAAACAAAGTCTAATCCTTTTGTGTTCTATTTTCAGTATCCTGTTCGAAGGTCGAAGGTCTCTTTGACATACAGTCAGCAGGGGGAGATGTAACTGTTTATTTGAATTGTGTTGGATTTCTGTCTTACATTTGTTTCTTTCATCCACTCTTTTGTCAAATGATTTGGGCTGTGTTCATCAACAGATTAGTCATTTTAGCCTTACATTAGAAGAATGTTTAAAGCTGCATTAGGATTGTGCATTTTTTTCATTTTTTATATGGGTATGCAGTTCTGTGTTAAATAAGCAGTTTATAGTTATTACTATATATTGGTTTTGATATTACTGTTTTTGTTTCTTTGAAATGTAACATCTCACAAAGTTGTGAATTTCTTTCACAGGAATGGCAAGATGTGTGCATATTCAGCAAACGTTGGATTTATTTGCTGAAAAGAATAACAAGGCAGAGATAAAGTGTAATCATAATGACAGTAGCATGCTTAATATGTTATGGTATCAACAAAAGAATACAGCCATGAACCTAATTGTGTACAGCTATGGTACAGCAGATCCAAATTACGAAGAGACATTTAAAGATCGTTTCAAAATTAAAAGACAAGACACACTGAATGGAGTACTAATAATCTCTGAGCTCAGTTTGTCAGACTCTGCTGTCTATTTCTGTGCTGTCAGTATGCACAGTGCTGTAATTTTCATTACTTCTCTGACTTAAAACAAAAAAACTAAAGCTCACAGAAATACACAAAGGTTACCCAGCAACATCTGTGTGATTTATTATTAAAATGACAGCTGGTTTTCTAATCTGATAAAGACCCTGTAGCAAGCTCAATGTCTGCTTTACCATCTTGGATGATTTTGTTTTCTTGGCACAAATGCATTATGCCTTTTCCATGAAGGATATGAGGATGTATACATATTTTAACATTTGACCAATGAAGATGTTGGTACACTTTCTCATGCAGTGTCTTTGTTACATGCTACATGTCTGTACTGTAGTAATAATATAGTGAATAATATAGTAATTTGTGCATAATTACATACAACTAGCCTTCAATTAACCCTATTCCTAACCCAATAGTAAGTCCATGTTGTTAATTAATATTACTCAGTAATTAGTAATGTATAATTACACTGCAACAACATGCTTCTTACTTCTTGGAAGAGCCTTGGCATAATTTATATATATGGATATGTTGCCTTAAATTACTCCCTACATAGTCAGCTTTCTTGATTTTGAAACAGAGCCTTTGTGTCATTCTTTTCCACCAATAACATAACAAATGGGTGTGTCTTAAGAAAGAACTGCTAGATTGTGTAAATAAGCATCAGAAAACAGTTCACAAAACAGTCTTTCGAAATGGCCACATTTTATCTCCTGTTCACATTGCTTTGTCTTAAAGGTATAAAAAATAAATAGGGCAATGATTTTTAAGGGTTTTCAAAGGGATATTTCTGATGGTCAATATAATCTGATTTTTTTCTCATCTATTATTGTATTTCCAGCAGATTTCAGTGATGGTGTGTTAATCACACAATGGCCGAAATACATCTCCAGTCTTCCAGGCTCCTCAGTGGACATGCACTGTTATCAGAATGACACAGACTATAACTATAAATATTGGTACAGGCAAAAAAAAGGTGAAGGGCCAGTGCTGATTGCAAGCTACAATTTTAATGCTCCTTCTTATGAGAAGGATTTTAACAAAAGCTTTACAGTGTCTGGGACAGAAAAAAAGACATGGACCTTGACAGTGGATGTTAAGGAGGGGAGTGATGCTGTATATCTGTGTGCTGCTAGTTTACACAGTAAATAAATAGCAATAGATAGTATGTCAAAAACATCAGTACTCACACCTGCCTTAACCACACATAAATTAATGCTGATTTTTTTTATGTTGCCAATATTACAATAAGTGCATTCAATTTAATTTTGTAATATCAAATACTGCATGTTCTTTTACACTACATGTTTTAGCAACCTACAAGAAAATAATGAGCATATTTTTATTACAACCCAGTTGCAGCTTCAATCATCCAAATGTATCATGGGTGATTTACTCTAGTTAACCTTCAGGTAGCTGCAGTAAGCAGTAGAAGTGACTCTTCTAGTAGAAGTGAGATCTTCGTCTTCAACGTGTAGCTTTATCTCCAGAATGCACCGCAAACATTTAAAGCCATTTGTTTAAATGCTTGATTCTGTTTCTGATTCAGTTGTGTTCATTTAACTGGTGATGTGTGACTTATTTTGAGACAATGTAAGAAAAAACACAAATTAGTGTTGTATGACAGCAGAGATCATCTGGCCACTGAATGTGTGGAAAGGTGCTTTAAATCATTTACAATAGAACCACCTTGATCAATTTAAACTTGCACTAGTACTGTTTGATATATATTTAAATGTTATTCCGTTTGCTTATTAACACTGTGATCATTATGAAAGCATTGCAAAACATCTCAGCATTCTAAAACTTCTCATTGTATTATTTGAAATATGTTATCAAAATAGTTTTGAGATATTTTGAGGTATTTACCCATTTATTTAGTAGCTGCATTTGCATGGCCACAAATAGCTCTCTGAATGTATTACAAAGATGGCCACCAGGTGAACTGACTTGCCTTAAAAAGGACTTTAATAATAAATAAAAGCCTCAAACTCAGTGGATGTAAACACAAATGTGTAATTTTTGTGTAATATGCCACCTTCAACGCTGGGGCTTTTTACAGTTTAATCTGGCAAAGGATTGACACACGATACGTAAAACCTTCAGTAATTATTTTTTTGTTGTTACATGCAATTTAGGTCCTGGTTTATCAGAGACATATTACATATAGCAATACAATAACAATATCAATAATAAATCTGCTTAAAAAATCATAAGTAGGGTGGCATTTTTTAAAATTATAATCACAAAGTTAAACATTTGAAAATATGTAGAAAATGTAAGCTCAAATTCAAGTCAGCCTCACAGGACCACAGTGCTACACATTTAACATGAACTTACACATATCAAAGTAGTCCAACTATACACACATATACATACTTTTAAACTAAGCATATATTAGCCTAAGCCGTTTTTGCTAAAGGCAAAAAAAAAACGATCAATTTAAGTATACATTTTCCTTCCAAAACACAAATATGGAGACAGTGCAAAACAACAAACAGCATAGATGTAAACATTTTTATCTTAGTTTGTGTAACAGAAAGTTTGTGCAGCAGACAAGGAAGTTACAATGTCTGGTGTAGTGTGAGTGTAAACTGTTTCTTGCTGAGCTTGTGTGACAGCAAGGTAGTTAAAGTATCCAATGCTGTAAGTTAAAGTGCCCAATGCTTATTGAAGCTTTCAACACTTGTTTAAGTGTCCAATGCTTCAGGTTAAGAGTGTTCAGCCCACAAAGAGTGTATTGCATGCACAGTATTGCCCATGAAATTGTTAAGTATTTGAAATTGAGTATTGCAAATGGGTTTTAAGTACAGTACAGTAAAAAAAGAAACTTATGTAGAAATTGTATGAAGTCCAGTTGTGTGTGCAGTATGCAGTATTGTGTGCAGTATGCTTTAGAAAGTTAGCGATTGGACTATGGGTAGTGTGGGGGCGTGGCATCTGAGACTGAGACTGTTTCTAAGCTCTCTCTCTCTCATCACATTGGTTTGGCTTTGCACATGGACAGACTACAGTCTTTCTAGACCCTAATTAGCAATGTTTAGAGCTGCATATGGAGTGTGCTTATTGTTTTGTTTGTATATAGGTATTACGTTCTTTGAAACAGTAACTTGATACGCTGCACATTTTTCTAAGCATTATTATATATTTGTTATATATTTGCTTTGCTTTTTCTACAGGGAAAGTGAGTTGTGTGTATGTTCAGCAGAAACCACAGTTATTTGCTAACAAGGATAAGACAGCAGAGATAACATGTACCCATAATGACAGCAGTATGCCATATATGTTATGGTATCAGCAGAAGGATACAACTATGGTCCTAATTGTGTACAGTTATGGTGCAAAGAGTGAGCCCAGCTATGAGGAAGGATTTACCAAGCAGTTTAAATTGGAGAGACAGGACACATTGAAAGCAGCTCTGACAATCTCTGATCTCAGTCTGTCAGACTCTGCTGTCTACTTCTGTGCTGTCAGTAAGCACAGTGCTGCAGCTTTTTTACTTGCCTGACTAAAAACCAAAACACTAAACTGACAGGAAATACACAGAAATTAAACCCACCATCTGTGGTATTCAGTGTTAAAATGACATCTGGGTTTCTAATGTGTTAAAGGCATTATTGCAAGGCTCAGTTTCTACATTAAACCTGTAATCAGCAGATATAAACTAGACAAAATCTTAAGGTAGGGATGCTTTTGTTATTTTGCTTTATAAAACATATTGTTTTTGTATCCTTTACACTGTGTGTATCCTTTACAGATAAGACAATAAGACAATCCCAGAATGCACTGCATCAAGATCAGGAAAAAAGTTTATCAGAAAATATTAGCTTCGCATGCTAATGTTTAAGTCTAACGGAACCAATAGCGAATCAAGTCTCTTGATCACATCATAAGAAGCACTATTTGTATTGCAAGATCTGTTGCTAGTGAAGCATCTTACTGGGGTTTGATAAGACCAACCCTAGTGCCATTCTTCTCCACCAATGCAACAAAAGGGGAGTTTCTTTAAGCAATATCCGCTACTTACTTTTCATTGAGCATCTGAGCATCAGAGAACAGTTCACAAAATAACTCCTAATGGCCTCTTTTCTCCTTTTATTGATCTCACTTTGTTTTACAGGTATTTACATTAAGAATAGGATCACATGGTTTTTCAATATTCAAATACAAATCTTGAAATACAAAAATCAAATTGTGGATGATGTCATCTGATTTTGCTCCTTTATCATTGTATTTCAGATTTCAGTGATGGTGTGTTGATCACTCAGTGGCCGAAGTACATCTCCAGTCTTCCAGGCTACTCAGTGCAAATGCACTGTTATCAGAATGACACAGACTATGACTATAAATATTGGTACAGGCAAAAAAATAGTGACGGGCCAGTGCTGATTGCAAGCTACATTGTTAATGCTCCTTCTTATGAGAAGGATTTTAACAAAAGCTTTACAGTGTCTGGGACAGAAACAAAGACATGGACCCTGACAGTGGATGTTAAGGAGGGGAGTGATGCTGTATATCTGTGTGCTGCTAGTTTACACAGTGAATAAATGGCAATAAACAGCATGACAAAAAACTCACACCTGCCATAACCACAAATAAATTAACCAATATTTTTATGAAACTGTACCCTGTACCCTGAGAACTTTATAGAAATGCATGGAACACATTTATGTATAATCAACTACTTTGTGGCATTCAAATATATTAGATATTATATATATATATATATATATATATATATATATATATATATATATATATATATATATATATATATATATTTCTATCTCAGAAATTATATTCCTTATTTTTTGGCAGATCAATTCTGATTTTTGGCATCAACACATTTATCCTAGTCTCATATATGGGGAACTGCAAGAAGAGAACTGCAAGATTTTTTTTTCACTACTTTTTAAAACTTTTTTGTAAACTGTTTTGTAAACAGTTTATCTATGGTATCAAAAATTTTATTCAAAATTTTTCATTTTAGAATAAAAAGTATATCAAACATTGTTTATTACTCACAGAGTCTCAAAATCATCTAACCTGAATTTAAAGGGAAACCATCATTTGAAAGTGACATATTTGTCAGATATGGTAACCCACACCCAAAATGTGACCTCTGCATTTAACCCATCACTAGTGAGGAGTGAACACTTTAGTTGCTACCTGCCAATGCTGGAATTGAACCAGCAACCTTCTGATTACAAACCCGACCCACTTACCAGTAGGCCACAACTGCCACAATTTGGGTGATGGTTGTAGCAAGAATTTAACAATATTCAATGGCCATGAAAAGTGTTCAAAGCCCAATTTGTGTGCCAGAATAAATGAAAGAAAAACACGAAAATGTAGATATGCAGCTTAAGTGCTAGGCCTGTATTACGAACATGTGGGTGGGCCAACAGGTGGAGATATAGCTCTGGTATCATAACACTGGCAATGACTGTTACAGTACAGGATATTGCAATCTTTATTGCGCCCTCTCTCATTGAGTTTTCTCTCTTTCTAAAACATTTCTTAGTTAAGTGTTTTGTTAAGACTTGTTTGTTTTGTGTCTCTGTCTGAGAACATAGTATGATAATTAATAATTGATAATTAGCAATTAAAAAAGCATTCTAAAAAGAATCTGTCAAAATTTATATAAAAATAATGTATTTAGATTAACAATGTATTTTTGTTTTTATTATCATACTTAAAAATATGACGATAACTATACTCAGCCCATGAGCAGTGCCATACATCTTCTATGTTCTCAGACAGAGACTGTCTTAACAAAACACTTAACTAAGAAATGTTTTAGAAAGAGAGAAAACTCAATGAGAGAGGGAGCAATAAAGATTGCAATATCCTGTACTGTAACAGTCATTGCCAGTGTTATGATACCAGAGCTACATCTCCAGCTGTTGGCCCACCCACATGTTCTTATTACAGGCCTAGCACTTAAGCTGCATATCTACATTTTCGCCAATTTTGGCACAAAAATTGGGCTCTGAACACTTCTCTTGGGTACTGAATATTGTTAAATTTTTGCTACAAACATCATCCATACGTCCTAATTCAGGTCAATCAAATTGTACATCATCAAATGTACACTCAAAATCAGAGTGCATTGTGGGTATAAATGATTGAACAAATGTAGGAAATGAAGCTGTTCACTCAGAATTTGGCCACTACAAATGAAAGACACCCAATATAGTACCTTTTAACCTTTAAAGCTTTTAATCTGACTTCTTTCGCAGGTAATTCTTTCGAGAGTGGAGGCAAAAGAGAAACCATGTTTATGCAACATGGAATTTTAGAACACAGCTTCTTGGAGTTGAAATTCCCTACTTCAAACCTCAAAACAATGTCAGTCTAATGTGATGTTATCTCCAGCTGGTTAGCTAGTAGCTAATTAATGCAGAAACAGTTATGTTATGTGTAACTACATATCTGTCCTAATTACATGTTTATACATATTCACATGTAATGACAAGACTTAAAAGTTTATTCAAAAGTTGGCTGGTGTCATCATGTACATCATTATATTGTATTCCTCTGGGGTCAGGGCTGATTTATCTGGCCTAACTGCACATGTCATAAATTCAACTGACTGTTGGTTATTCTCGAGAATAGAATAAACTCTGGTAGCACATGATTATTCATTATGTTCTCTCTCTGCAGAATGCAGAGAGCAAAACTACCCTCTGAGAAAACTCAGAGGAAAAGTATTTATATTTGTTTTATATCATGATTTTTATTTGTACTGTGCTGTGCTTTTCGCTTTTGATGCCCCTAATGTCAGATATGTAATGTCAGAAACAAGCGTCATTTGGATAACATAGCCCCTCCTCTGAGACTGTGAATTTATTTTCACTAACTTAGTTTTGGCACATCCTTGAGAAACATTTGAGACATTATGATAAGCAACAGAGACATGGGAATGTTCACAATATATCTACTCAAATGGCTTCTTTTTGTAAACCAATGTAGGTGCCATTCCTGCAGCCTGAACATTTAGACTCAAATTTCTATTCACTTTTCACTTGAGACTAACAGCCTGGCTTTCTCCATGAACATAGCTGTAGAAGCTGGCATGGTGTTAAAAAAGATGTATGTTTATTTAGCATGATTTAAGCTCTTAAATACTTTCGATGAAGTGTCTTAACTGTTTATTTGTTCTTGTTTCTGCAGGTCAGACATCAGCTCATATTGTGCTTCAGTCAACACCATTTATGATAGCACTATCAGGGGATAGTGTGACTTTCAGCTGTAGTATTGCAACAGGGCAGAGCATGAGTAGCTACACTATGTTGTGGTACAGACAAACCCATTATGGAAAACCCATACAATTTATTATAAAAGAGTATGAGGAACCAATACAGAATTTTAAAGTTATTCTAGATACAAACAGCAACTTGTTCAGTCTGCTGGTCTCCAGCCTTTCTATGGAGGACAGTGCCACTTATTTCTGTGCTGCAAGGCACAGTGAAGCCAAAACTGCATACCGTATAACAAGAAGCCTGATAAAATTGACACCTGGTCTGAGGAAATGTTTGAATGATATCAGTGTGGAAGCTTTTGTGGTACTAACAGTTTTGATAAGACACACACAGTTGTTCTGAAATTTGGGTCAAATAGATAAAAAAATAAACTTTGGGGACAAGAGCTGTGTCCAAATTCCCATATGTTTTGAGTTGGAATTTTTATAAATAGTTTATATTATTGAATTTTATAAACATCCTATTTTAAGGGATTTTAAGAATAAACATGACGTTTATGTTTATGACTGGTTATGTAAAATTTACTTAGAGCCACCTTTTATTGGTAATAGTCCACCCTCTCCTTTTTTCTGTATTCCCCATAAATCAGAAATTCTTAAATCGACTTGTTCCAGCTTTCTGTCCATTTTTCCCAACAGAACAGATGCTGTCCCCACAACTTGTGACATTTTAACCCACAAATGTGCATTCTCAAAGATGTTACTTTCTTCCAGACTCTATCAATGCATTTACACATTTGGTAGACACTTTTGTCCAAAGCAACTTACAGACCTTCAGAGTTTAGCTCCAGTCCTAATTAAGCACATCCAAACCAGGTAATCAAGTTTTAGGGAACTGCTAGACACATCCAGGTAGGTGTGATGGAGTAGGCTGAAGCTAAATTCTGCAGGTCTGGGACCTTTAGCATTAATTAATATCATTAGCACAATATAAACACAACAGAAGGCAAAAGAAAGTATCCACAATGAAAGCAAATCAAATGTCTGACAAATCCAAATGTCTGACAAATCCAATGGAGTCATTTTTCAACAGCCAAAACAAGACGTATATGCTAATAACAATTCAGCTGTGTTGTTAAAATATGAACATGATAATGACAACCACTACATTTCTTTTCATTCTCAGATTTCACACAAAAGCATTTGTATGATGTCATTTCCTGTGCTGTTTTATTACAGTCAACACTGAATCAATCTAGCAGTCAATCTAGCAGCGGCAAAAGACAGTAATGACTAACCTCATGGAACTGCTCTGTTTGGGGGTTATTTTGCTATTATTTTTTAGTAAGTTTATCCCAACTAAATATTGTTATCTAAACATTTTGGATTTTTATTATATTATCTTTTAGAAATATGCTTTAATATTAAATGAATTGAATATTTTTTTAATTCTCTCAACAGAGTCATTAACAGCAATAACCATCATTCAGAAGCCTCCTCTGCTTAGCGTAATGCAGGGTAAAGAGGTGACTTTAGAATGTGACCATGATGATAGCAGCTATTATTACATGTACTGGTATATACAGAAGGGCTCAGGTGAACTGTCCTTTGTAGCTTTTTCTCCAGGAAAAGATAGAGTGGAAACAATTTTCCCATTTAATAACACAAGATACTCAATGACACGATCTGAAATTAAAGAATCTTCACTGAAGATTGATGGTTTGGTAAAGACGGACTCAGGTGTGTATTTCTGCGCCTCAAGTATTGCACAGCACTATAACTCAGCCAGGCAGCTGAACAATAACCTCAACCACAACGATCAAGTATAGGACTAGAGACACTTCTAGATTTGAAAACATCAAAGGCTGAGCCTGAATCATCAGAGATGGGGGAATTTATTATTACATCAATATATGTATATAAATGTGTGATGAATCTGTGTAAGTAGTGAGGATGATGGTGGGGGTGGGGTGTGTTTAGGATCATTGTCTTTAGTTTTCCACTAAACTTCTCTGCAATTCTAGACCAAAAACATTTGGGGCTGCATTTAATTAATTCAAGTCTTGATTATCCATAGCAACATCCTTGATTACAACTATGTAGTCTGTCTGTGTTCTGTTCTCTTTGTGGGAAGTTATTTTCCTTGTGTTCTGTTTAGGAACAAGACTTGTTGCTCGCTTGCCATTGATTGATTGATGCAGATAACCGGCAATACCTGAATTATTGTATCTTATTAGTTCTTATTAGATGCAGAATGTCATGACTGGCAAATCAGAATTTAGTATTCCAGAGTGCCATGTAATAAACATTTGTAAAGGTCTTCATTCATCAGTAATAACTCATACACAGATGTCTATTAATGCTTTATAATCCATTTGTAAATGAGTTATTACTTATTAATAAACAAAAAGCCTAATAAACAAAGATTTTACAAAGAGAACCTTAATGTAAAATGTTATCGTGATTACAACTATTGCCTGTTTACTAACCTTGAGTTTGCCTTGCCCTAAACTGATTTGTTTGCTTGTTTTGTAAGTAATCGTTTATAATATCTGAGAATTGTGGAGTCTGATGCCTTCTTTCCTCCTTCCACCAGCTTCTGTTTGTTTTTATTTCTTTTTTGTATGTGAATTAAGTTTAAGGGGAAAATGGTCAGCTTTTTCATCTGTTATTTTGGTCTTGTTGACTCCTGAAGTCACAACAGTATATCTTGTTTGTAGCACTATTTGTCATTATAATTAAAACCAATATATTTTTCAATATTGTGACATTTACCCCTAGACAGGAAGTAACATTAAGCAAAGTATAATAAAGCAGTTATTGTGATATCCTGCATTTAACACATGCTATTAATAATTAATTTAAGATTATAATTTAAATTGACATATCCATGACTGAAATGTTAAAGAGATAGTTCACCAAGATAGTGGATAGTTGTTTTAATCCCATATGACTCTCTTGCTTCTGTAGAACACAAACAGAATGTTTATGAAGTATTAGCTCATTACATTTTTTTCCAAAAAAAGTGAATGATTACTCCTGACTTGCCTTGTGTACAAAAAGTTATATAGGTCTGTAACATGGATGACTAAATAATGGCAAAAATAATGCTCTATAATGATCATAGTAATACGGTCATTACCATTCTCAGTTTGATATGGTTTAATGAACAGTTTCTAAATTAAAGATCATATGCTGACCTCTGCAGGATAATATGAGTAACGTGTATTTTATGCTATATTTTACAGCAGCAGAGGGCATGACATGATTGTCTCATCTGATATGTTTAATTTTCATGTTTGTCCATACTGATATGATTACATAAAAAACAATAATGTGGTTATAATGCTGGCTGCTGTGTTACCCTATCTTTCTGTGGCACCTTTCTAATTTATTTGAGCTTTCTATTAGAAAATAATCTACTGGTGCTTTAAACAGCCAGTAACCAATAGATGTATCTGAAAAGCCTATAACCATCAAGAATAAAAAAGCATATAGCCGATAATAAAACACACAGCCCTATTAAGCTAAAAATGCTTTAAGATCTGAAAATGGACATACCAATATTTTTGCCATATTAAGTGTTTTACCAGATTACATGGACATTTAAGAATGCTGTCACTTACTATAAGAAGAAAATGTTATTTTAATTATAATTGAAAATCTGTAATGGTTGAAAATTTGATGTGGGTGATCATTATGATGCTGAATTGTGTAGGAAAGAAAAAAAAAAAAAAAAAAAAAAAAAAAAAAAAAAAAAAAAAAACCCCACCCCCACCCAAAAAAAAAAACCAAAAAAAAAAAAAAACAAAAAAAAAAACCCCACCCCCCCCCCCACAAAAAAAAAAAAAAAAATTTATAAATTAAAAAAAAAAAAAAAAAATTTTTTTTTTTTTTTTTTTTTTTTTTTTTTTTTTTTTTTTTTTTTTTTTTTTTTTTTTTTTTTTTTTTTTTTTTTTTTTTTTTTTTTTATTTTTTTTTTTTTTTTTTTTTTTTTTTCCCCACATTTTATTAACAAAAAAAAAAAAAAAAAAAAAACAAAAAACCCCCCAAAAAAAACAAACAACAAAAAAAAAAAAAAAAAAAAAAAAAAAAAAAAAAAAAAAAAAACAAAACAAAACCCCAAAACAAAAAAAAAAAAAAAAAAACAAACCAAAACAACACCAAAAAAACAAAAAAAAAAACAATTATAAAAACAAAAAAACCCCCCCCCCCCCCCCCCCCCCCACACCCCACCCCACCCAAAAAAAAAACACCCCCCCAACCCCTTTACCCCCCCAAAAAAAAAAAAAAGGCACAAAAAAAAAAACCCCCCTCCCCCCCAACACCCCCCCTACAAACCCCAAGTAAAAAATTCCCCCCCCCCCCCCCCAACAAAAAAAAACCCGAGGAAATAACCCACCCGCCCCCCGGGTTGGAGGGCCGCTTCCGCCCCTTGGAAAAACCCCCAAAAAAAAAAGGAAAAAAAAAACAAGAGTTCCCGCACCCCCCCCCCCCTTCTATAATCCCCCCCGGGGAATTTTTAACAACACAAAAAAAAAAAAAAAAAAAAGGGAGCAAAAAAACAACCCCCCCCCCCAAAACCCACCACCCCACAAACACAAAAAAAAAAAAAAAACCCAAACAAAAAAAAAAAACGCCCCCAAAAAAAAAAAACACACAAAGCCGAGGGAAAGGGGGGGGGCGGGGAAAAGGCCCACAAAAAAAAAAAAAATTAAAAAACGCAGAGAAAAAAAAAAAAAAAAAAAAAAAAAAAAAAAAAAAAAAAAAAAAAAAAAACAAAAAAAAGAACACCCCAAAAAAAAAAAAAAACAAAACACAACAAAAAACAAAAACCCCCCCACCCCCACAACCAAAAAAAAAAAAAAACAACCACAACCCACCCCCACCACCGAGGCCACAGCAAAAAAAAAAAAAAACAAACCACAAAAAACCAAAGCTGAAATGTTGTGGAAATAAACTTCATGTACTGTGCTCATCACAGCATGACACATTTTGGCTAAAATGCCATGTTTGTCATGATACTTGCGGGTAATTTGTTTAATAAATTAAATAACTTATATAACTATATAACTTATATTAATCTTATATATTAACTTATATATAACTTAAATCTGTGACCCTGACCTTCAGGACAGTCACCATTACATCACTCTCCTACCTCAACTCAGTCCTTCAGATATATGTCCCCTCCTGTCGACTTACACTCTGTAAACAAGCAACATCTGATTGTTCCCTCACAATGAGGTACCAGATCACACTCTAAGTGATCAGTCTCCACTCAATCTGCAGAGACCATCACAACCTTCAAGAAACAACTTAAAGCACACCTGTTTTGCAGACACCTAATCCCTAATGCTCTGATGTCTAATTTAACAACTTCTACTGTTCATCTTGTCCCTAGCATCAAAAGTATTTACCTACTTGTACCTATTTGTAAATGTAGCTTAGTTGACTAGGCTTGTTGGTGGTTAAGGAAAAATGTTTAAAGCTCTTTCTCTTTGTAAGTCGCTTTGGATTAAAGCATCTGCCAAATGAATAAATGTAAATGTAGTTTAGAAACTAGAAACTTGTTTCCTCTGTTTTGCTAGCAAACTACTCCTTTTAAACAGAGCATGTGGCATCTGTTTTTACTCTCCTTGAAATACTATAGCCTTAATCTTAAACAACCATATATTCTCTTATGTTCTATGATAACATGAATTCTAAGTATTACAATTAATTAAAGTAAACCAAAAAAAGCACCTTTTATATGTCATAATTTAAACAAACAAACAAAGAAATGATAACACTGGAGTATAGGGACCAATTCACACTTTGAACAAGTTGCCTATTAGCTTGCATATTGGCTGTTTATTAGTACTTATGAAGCACATATTAATGGCTTATATTTGGATAATAACTGTAAATAATGTAAAATGACTAATATCACTCCATTTAATTCATTTATTATATCAGTTTTACATATATAGCTGGCCCCATTACAACTTCTTACTGTACATTACTGTTTATTATAAATTTGTCCCAGGTGAAGATACAGTAGCTGTATCCTCTCTTCACGTTGATGATTGTTACGTGAGGATGTGGGAGGGGTTGACAAACTGTCATTGAGACATTTTTAGGAGCTTATCTGCACCTGCCCAAATTCTCAGTAATCACAGAAATAGCAACATACTTTACAAAGATAAACATTAAAAAGAACATGTGCAAGAGAATGATGAAAAATAAAGATAGAGGGGGAGATGGAGTGGGGGGAGAGAGAGAAAGAGAATTTGTTTTTGTATAATGTTTTAACACCGTGGGGACAGGGGGCCACGGTGATACAATCCCATAGAACTGCTGTACAAAAACCTTCTTTCATGTACAGTGACTCAGACTGTGACTGAGAATACAAAAACTGCAAGAATTTGACATGGATTTCAACAATAAAATATAACAGATCTCATGGACCGGTGTATTATTACTATTTTATCCAATTACCATAAATTTGAATGAATCTGAGTGTGCTTTATTGGCAGTAAATGCCTAAGCTGGATTTACCAATTTTGTCATTTGTCTGTGGACAATCTACCAATATTCTACATATTTCAATTTATATGAATACACTGAAGACCCTCCTTCAAAAGAAGAATTCTGGAATAATTGCACCTTTATATAATCATGGACAAATGAGGATTTCTAATGCAAATTTTGCAGCACTTACTGCCAATGTGCCTCTGGCTCACAAGCACACTTTGGAAATGGAACTAAACTGACAGTTTTAGGTAAGTTTATTTGATTTAGTAGTTTAAATATCAATGACCGCTGTTCAATTGAGTTTTGGTGTCTGGCTGATTCTGTTTATGATGACTAAATGATAGCGAGATTACATGCAACCTACCCCTAAAAGTAACTTTATAAAAGTAACTATAACTGTAGACATGTAGACTGTCTGGAAAACTTGTGCATACTGTCTCACTGTGCCAATGCTTATCAAGCATACTTTGGAGCTGGAACAAAATTAACAGTCCTAGGTAAGAAACTTGTGTACTTGTTATTTTAATCTAGGCTAAAAATGGGAAATTGTTTAGGAGAGTAACAAAAATGTTTGTTCAGGTGATTATTGGTTGTCAATTAGGATTAGACTGTCAAAACACAGCAGCAAAAACATTAATTAGCATTTATACAGCAAACATCAGAACCAGTTTCACAACAGTGTACTGTTTGAGACCCTTTTTGCCATGACAATCGAATGCTGTGCTAATTATCAAGCCCATTTTGGTGGCGGCACTAAATTAACAGTTCTTGGTAAGTAAAACCTCAGCTTCACATGTGAAACATTTTAAAATCTTCTGTACATGTACATTTTGAATTGATAGTTTAAAGTAGCATGTTTAGTAATAAACAAGATGTCATGAAAGAGAGAGAACCCAAACATAGAAGAGCATCAAAAAAGAGCATAAAGTAAATGTAATGACCACATAGTCCAAGTAATTTCAGTGAGTCTGTATGCTGTGCTTTTGGGGACAGCCAGGCTTACTTTGGCAATGGGACAAGGTTGACTGTTTTAGGTAAGAGTATTTTTTGTAAAAATGAAAAAAATGCTTTTGCTGCATAAAAATAGCCATGGGGATAACGCTTGTCAAAGCTGTTGCAAGTTTTTGTAAATTAGAGGTTTATGATAGTGCTTTGATACTCTGTGCTCAAACACGCCAGCATATTTTGGAAACGGCACCAAACTCACTGTTTTAGGTAAGAAAAAATAATGATTATGATAATAAATCTCACATGTGTAGAACTATCTGGTATAACATAAACATTTGTGCTTAGTGCTTGCTTAAGTGATGCAACTTTTGTGTGATGCAAGTTTTCCTTGATATTTGATTATAGTCAAGAGTGGTTTGGATTTAATTCTAGTACATAATCTTTAGTTGAGTTTTTTGTAGCCACTTAACATCAGTGTAATCAGTTCAGTGCTGCATACTTTGGCAGTGGGACTAAACTTACAGTGACAGGTAAGAAGTTGTTTTGACCTTATTGGATTTCTGTGTAATATTTGGCATTGAAGTGCTTGGAACATTGCTTCAACAGCAGCCACCAGAGTTTAGATCTGATACATAACTAGATTGTTTTATTAGGGCACATGTGCACTGTGTCAAATACAGCTAAGGCTTATTTCGGCGAAGGAACTAAGTTAACTGTTCTTGGTAAGAAACTCACTTTATACTGTTTAAATGATATTGGTTTTTCAAATCTGACTTCAACCTTATCGAAAATAAAACCTAAAAAAGGTTTTACTATCTTGTGAAGTAAATGATATATAGATGATATTGAGAGTAGAGGAGGTTTTCTCTGTAGCCTAGAATCAGTGTGAACAACTACAACCCTGCATATTTTGGCAATGGCACAAAACTCACAGTCCTAGGTAAGAAATATTTTGACTTAATTTTGCATTAAGTAAAATAATTCAAATAAGTGTCTCTAATGTCATCTAAAATAATGCTACCATTTGAGAAATGGCATAAGTCAAATATCTAAACAGATAGGGACAGCTAAGCAGTGTTTCTAAAGTCTCAGCATTAAGACAAACATTAAAACTTGAGCTCTCAAAGCTGGAGTAATTTTATTAGTGCACATATGTGCTGTGACTCTGGTGGAAGTGGTCGAGCTTTCTTCGGCAATGGAACAAAATTAACAGTCCTTGGTAAGACCCATAACACTGAAACGAGTTACTAAACGAGGCAATGTTTTGAAAGATTTTTTCTTGTAAATATTTTACAAAATACTGTGAACTGTATACCATGTAGCTCAACAAACAAAGATGGCTTGATCTTTACTTGGTGTAAAACACCAAGGTTAGACAACATTTGATTGCAAATTGTTATATAATTTGTGAATTGTTGGTGTAGATCAATTTCTAAACAGCAATATGTTAGAATGATTTGGAGGTTTTATATGTAGCATAGAATCAGTGTGATCAATATGACCCTGCATACTTTGGCAATGGCACCAAACTCACAGTTCTAGGTGAGTAATTTGAGCATTCTGTGACATTTAAGAAATTAGTAGGATATTTAAGTAATTGACAATGTTTTGGTGGATTGAAGTTAAAGCATTTGTTTTATGTTGACGCCACTGCGTAAATGGTCCTAAAAACAATACTGTTTGTGTGCCAAGATTGATTGGATACAGTCAAGTGGTTTTCAGGTAAAAACAGACTCTAGGGGCTTTTAGCTTCTTGAGTAAATTTGTTAGTCCACATGTGCACTGTGACTCTGGTAGTTATCAAGCTTACTTCGGCAATGGAACAAAATTAACTGTTCTAGGTAAGAGAAAACAAATTGTTTATGCTCTAATATTGATTGGCATTCTTGGGGCATCTCGGGGCATATACATAATAGGGTAATCTGGTTCAGTTTATACCACTAATTGTGTTGAATGTAAATAAGAATATGCATATTGCTAAAGTACAGGTTTCTTATTTGTATTGTATTCTTATTTTTGTATGTTTCATGATGCTGAATACTACTCAGTCTTGAAGTAATTATGTCGTTTTAAAAATAAAGTTGGGATACATCTAAGCATGATCTTGCTGTAGCTCAGGTTTTATCTGTAGCTTATAATCAATGTGACTACGGGCAATCGTGCATACTTTGGCAATGGTACTAAACTTACAGTTTTAGGTAAGTAAAGTCAATATTCTGTAAAGTTCTGATGTATATAAGCTAAAATTAGAGTATAGTAATAAGTCATTTTTCTTAATGTATATAGACATAGTCAAGCAATGTTTTCAGAGCATTCCAGTAAGATTCTAGGGGCTTTAGCAATTAGCTTCTTAAGTAAATTTGTTAGTGCACGTGCACTGTGACACTGGTACTTCTCAAGCTTACTTCGGCAATGGCACCAAGTTAACCGTTCTCGGTAAGAAACATCAAACTGTACATTAATGATCCCAGATTGTATAAATGGCAAGATCTGTGTGATTCTGACTATAGCTGAGGTTATAACTGTAACACTGAATCAGTGTGAACACTGCCAGTGTTGCATACTTTGGCAATGGCACTAAACTTACAGTTCTAGGTGGGTAAAGTGAGTATTCTGTTTGTTATAAAGCCTATCATTTTGTTTTGCAATGTCTCTGTAATTGTCAGGTCTAAAAATGTGTTATTTGCTGACTTCACTATGCAGACAGCCTGTAAAATATATTGTATGCTATATAACAGTGTTAAATGGTAGATTACTAGTCATCAAGCAAAGTTTGGATGAATGTTGTGAAAAAATGTTCAAGGAGCATTTAAGTAACTTAGTAAGGGCTTTGGTTTAAAACATCAGAAGTAAGTTTGTTTAAATATATGTGTGCAAACATATGCTGTGATACTGGTTTTGCCCAAGCACACTTTGGTAATGGAACAAAGTTAACTGTACTTGGTAAGAAGCATTAAATTGTTCATGCTATTTCATTGGTCGGTATCCTAAAATTAACAATGCAACTCAATTAATGTTAGTGTCAAATGATAGCAATTAACTGAATTGATATTGCTAAAATATCTCAAATGAATTAGATGATAGACTGTATATGTCTTCAGTAAACTTTAGGGAGTTATGATTTTAAACATTAGGTTAGTTAAAGTGGGATAAGTTTACATGATTTTAGCTGAGGTTTATCTGTAGCATAGGAACAGTGTGAACTCTGGTTATCCAGCATACTTTGGCAATGGCACTAAACTGACAGTTTTAGGTAAGTAATTTGAGTATTGCTTGTGATATTCAAGTTAGTAGGATGCTATTAAAATTAGGGTGTTCAAAGCAATAATAGTTTACTATGTTTATAAAACAATGGTACATTCTTGTAGTGGAATTAGTGAAAATGGTGATGGTGTTAGACTTTATCTGAAGGTTTCACTGTAGCTTAGAATCAGTGTGAACAATGTCAGCCCTGCACACTTTGGCAATGGCACAAAACTTACAGTATTAGGTGAGAGTATTTGTCTTTCTTTGCTTGTGTTTTGTTAGTTTCTCAGTGTATGTGTAAGAATGCTCTGTGAATTTATAGAAAATGCTTTACATAAGCATATGTAAAGCAATGTAAACAATACATTTGCTTAATCCAAACAGACCTATGTTTAAGTGAATGAAGTATGTCAATGAATTCATGAATTTATTAGAAATATTAGCCTAAGAGTAGAAATTGGGAAAGCTGCTACAGTTGAACTTGTAAGAAAGACTACACTCTGTGCTATGGCAGCAAAGCTGAGTTTGGTTCAGGTACCAGACTCACAGTTGTAGGTAAGGATATTTCTGTAATGTTTAAAATAATGATATCATCAAATGATATGTCATATGAATGTTTGTGTTAAGCTGTGTTTAAAATATGTATTTTGGGCATCATGTTTATGCTTTTGTGGAAAGTAATCATGTTAAAGTGGTAGGGAGTGTTTTAATGTAGCCGTTGAGTAGTGTGAATAACAGACCTGCATACTTTGGTCAGGGGACCAAACTCACTGTTTTAGGTAAGAATCTGAATACATGTTTTTATTTTAGGTTTAGTCACTCAGCTGCTTTGCATTGGTTTGTCAGAGAGTCTAGCACTAATTATTGAAAATATAGGTCAAGTATAGTACAAAACACTATTTTTAATGTATGTGTAAAACTTTATAGGCACCTAGTTGTTCTTTGGCAACTTTTGTTGTTCTCTTTGCACTTTATGAATTATATTAATTTTGTAATACTGGTACTTTAAGAAGGCTTGTTTAGAGAAGTTGGATACAAATGGTATAATTGTAAGCTGGCAAGTACAGATAAATGTATTTCTTGTAAGGTTGTCAGTGGTTTTCCTGTTTAAAAAAGCAGTTGAGCACATAAACTGCAGAAATGCAACCAAATAATCCACTAGACTCCATGCAGTGACACACTGAAAAATTAACCACAAAGACTTATTACTTCATATCAAAGACTTCATATCAAACTCATATCATACATAAGAGGCATGTAGGTATCAACAAAAGAGCTAAAATAGACAAAACGTGGTATTTACATAACTCAATAAATTAATTTGATTTTTTTAAGAGAAGACAGCTTGTATGAAATAGTTTGTTTGTTAGTCATTGTTCATTGTGCTCCTGCACATATTTTGTGCATACACAGTACAGACTAGTATGCATATACACAGACAATGTTTTCACTGGGTTTACATATTGCCAAAAGAGGCTATATAAAATTTAAATTAATGTAAAAAACAACAGAGTGTAGAAACAATATAAAGACATTTAGTGAAATGTTTAAAATAAATAAATATGATGTATGTAAAAATAAATATGACCTCTGTATTCTTTATTTTTTTTGTTTCATCAAACTGAAATGTCAGAAATTATGGTCTGCAGTGTTGTTACAAATGTTCTTTCACATTTTTTATAGATGATACACCAGTCACTGAACCAAATGTAACAATTTTAAGACCCTCAGAAAAGGAGAGCTGTAAGAAGGCTGTGACTCTTGTGTGCCTGCTCCAGGACTTCTATCCAGACCATGTGAAAATAAAATGGATAATTGGAACCAAAGAAGTTACTGAAGGAGTGGCAACAGACCATTATGCAAAACAATTGCCAAATAAAATGTTTAGCATGTCCAGCAGGCTCAAAGTAAAGAAAAATGTCTGGAGGAATGCACAAAAAAAATTCACCTGCGAAGTGACATTCTACAACGGTTCACACGATCTTACAGTACAACAGGCAACGTATGGAATTGCGGGTATGTATAAGACACAAAGTAAGATAAATGCATAAAATGACAATACAATGTCTACATTATGCATAATTTATCACTTTCTTCTTATTATTAGTATTATTTTGTATTGTATGTTTTTAAACAAATGTTCTTTTCTTCTATACATCAGGTGGGTTTGACCGAGGTGAGAATTTACTCTTGTCCTTGTGTAAAGATTTGTAAATATATGGGATCAGGGTTTGGAATTAGTGTAATATGTACAACATATTAAACAAGATAGCACGTTATATTGTGATTATTCTGTCAAATTTTAGATGGGCACTTGAAACAAACACGGACTATATCGCTGGCATACGGTGTGTTTATTGCTAAAAGTGGACTTTATGGCCTTATCATCTTGGCGTTTGTATGGAGAAAGGTAAAACTGGTTAACTTAAATATAAACAGAATTGTGAACAAATATTTTGTTTGTATGAAACATCATGATGAAATTTTATTCTTTGTAATATGTCAAAGTTCATGTGCTTTCTGTTACATAGGGTTCAGCAAGCAAATAACTGAACAGATGACTGAAGGAGTTACCAAGAAAACTGCCATCCTGCTGCACTTGGAAAGATGTTACATTTCCTGTATCATGTTTATTCCCTCTCTCGTCATGCTTTTTGAATATTTAACTGAATGAAAATTTAGAAAATTTTTAGAAAATTTTAGAAAAATAGAACAGCTTAAAACAACAAGTCTTTGTTATAATTGTTTTACTGTGTCATAATTGTTTTATTTTTTGCTGTTTACTAACAAATAATCTCAGAATGCCATACTAATGCGATATAGTTCGTTTTTCCTCTTTACTATTACCTTTTACAATTGATTCTTATAGTATCTCAGTTGTCTGAATTTGTTTCATATATAAATAAAATAGTATCACTGTTAAGAATATCCAGTGACACTCTCAGTTCTTTTTAGGAGCATAGCTCAACAACTAGACCATTATATAGAGCAAGAATGATTTGTAGTGTTGGTTCTTCCTCAGATATTAATGTGCAGGTGATATTTTTATATTCATGCAATATTTTACATGCCAGATGCTCAAACACATTACTTCAGTTTGTTCACTGTCAGTTTCATCTGGCTATATAGATCTCATAAACACTTCAACCAACTAATGATATACTAACAATTATGTGACGTTATTGGTGTGTATCTAGTCAAGCAATATTCAGTCAGTGGTCTTGATGCTCTCTGGGGGGCCCCCTAGTGAAGGTGCTGATAATAGGTGATAATAGGTGCTGATAATAACTTTATCTTTCTTTTGAAGTGTTTGTCATCTATAAAGGGAATCTATAAATGTTAACATGTAAATCCTTTTCCTTAATAAAGCATCATAGCATGCAGATATCACAAGCAAGCAAAATATCACAAAGAACTGTTAGATTAAAAATTAAAAACTGTGTTAGATTAAAAGTTTAAACATTTTCAAAACTAAAGTATAAAGCATACAAAGATAAAACATACACTAAAACATGTTTAGTGGAACATTTTCGTAGTTTCATTCAAGACAAGTGAATGTGAAGAACAAGTGAAGAGAAGTGAATGTGAATTTGCAAAGAATGATGATATGCTAATCTAATTCCCAGATATTGTTTGCCACTTAATTGCAGATGCCACTTAAACATATTTGCTAATAATAATTACTACTAATAATTAATAATTACCAATTGCTTTAAACAATTGTTTAAAAAGACAGTAATACACAGTAGACAAACTTATTGCGGTCTTCTATTCCTGCTATTCACAAGAGGCCTCTCAACAGCTGGGAGGCCACGATGACTTTTATGGTCTCAGACTCAATAGGGGCCCCAAAACAGTGTACTATTGCCCATTATTAGCTGTTAGTTGTTGAGGTTTAGGTAATGAGGTAAATCATTGTGTACTAGCTACGCTAAACTAGAATTTGGAGAAGGGACCAAACTGACTGTTCTGGGTAAGTCTGAATTAAATTTTTAAACTCCACATTTTCCAAATGGTTTATTAGACATGCTTCAAAAAAGTCAATTATTTTATTGTTTTAAAATTAAGTAAGATGGGTCATAATGTACAATGACACCTAAATAAAAGCAGACGGACTGCGAGATTCTTACAAAGTTACTTTTATATCGAAAACTTTTTAGCTTTTTTTTTAATTTGAAAATATAAATTGTATTTCCTAATATTTTAACCAATGCATTGAAATTACATTTAAAGTATAATTTAAGTGCTTTTCTAATTGTGTTTGAAAATGTACAAACACTCAAAAGTCTTAATTCCCTTTCAAGCAAGAAACATCTCTAATCCCAAAGTCCGGGTCCTACCACCCTCTCCACAAGAGATCTGTGCCCCGAAAAAGGAAGCTAAAACTTTGGTGTGTGTAGCCACTGATTTTTATCCTGATCATGTCAGTGTGACTTGGCAAGTAAATGGCAATGACAGAAAGGACTTTGTGTCAACCGACCCCATAGCCCAACAAAATAAAAGTACATTACTTTATCATATCACCAGCAGAATGAAAGTTAATAACACAGACTGGAAGAACCCCCAAAATCTCTTTACTTGTATTGTCCGCTTCTACAATGGAAAATACCTGGATGTCAGACATTCCATAAGAGGTCAAAAAGGTTTGTGATGGGCCAGCTTTTAGTTTGTACTGCTTGAATGTGTATCTGTTTATAAATTATATGTAAATTAGACATAAACATCTTATTTAAAATGTCTATTTTCTTTCTTTCCTCCAGATCGAGGTAAGCATCACATCATTTTGTCAATGATATGTCTAGTAAAATGATAATCATGAAACATCCAAATACTGCACCAGAAGATATTATTGAAGCAACTGTATAGTTGTATAGTAATCACTGAATTTCACTGTTTTGAGGTGTGACCTTTATCACATTTAGTGTTTGTGATTTTAGTCAACTTGAAGGAATTGAAAACCATTGGCTTTGGTTATGTCCTGTTTCTTGCCAAGAGTACACTGTATGCTCTAATCGTGGCTGGTCTAGTGTGGAAACTCAAGGTATAGTGTGGAAACTAAGGTCTACAATAATCATTACCATCTCAGACACCATCTGTGCTGTTCATAAAATAATATGCTCTAAAATGTACAGTTTAATATATATATAAATATATGCTTTTTATTGCTAAGAAATATCAAGCTAAAACTCCAGTGACATTTATACATTTTACGTGTATACAAATACAATTTTAGGCCGCTGTGTATGCTACCCAACAATATCCAACAATGATATTCTATTGTTCCCAACAGTTTTCAAAACAGAAGAAACAATTACTGGAGGACTGAGTTTTCTTCTTCATTGTTTACTTTATTATTAAGCCAGAATTGTCTTTCTGCTTGATTTGTGAGATATTTGCCATATTTTACTAGATTCATGCTTGTTATATTTGTGTAACAGTACTTTCTTTCGGTTACATTCTTAACCTTTTTTATTTAAAAATGAATAAAAGAAATGAATAAAATCTCCATATTCTGAATACCTTCTTATTTTTATGTGATCTGTAAGGATGAAACTATAATCAGACAAAAAGGAATCCAATCACAAGAAGCATGTTTAGGATAGAATGTAATAAAAACAACCACCTTATTTTTCCGGCATTTACTTTTTTCATTTGGCTTTCAATTTACAAGAAATCTTTGCAGCATTTGGAATATGTGGGTGTATTCTCAGTTATGTAAGACTTTTCCACTTAAACGTAAAAGAAACTGTTGTTTTTAAATTCCAGGTACAAGGCACAAAATTAGAGAGACTGTATTTATACTTGCTAACACCAACTGAAGACTAATATATGGAATAAGCAATTTGAGTATCCTATATATATATATGTATTCATTCATTCATACATTTCTAAAAGATAAACACGTCTCTTTTAAAACAGGAGAAAATAAAGCAAGCAAAGGAATCTACAGAAAAATAACTTTGACATTTTAATGTAACTGTGAATAAAATCCAACAGAACATAGTTATTCTAGTCTGAGTAATTACTGAAGCTGACTACTGAAGCTAAAAGCAGGATGTGGTTTCAGCATGTAGGTGTTGTAAAGGATGTGGGCAGAGTGCTTTCAGCATGTTTGTGTTCAAGCTTGCACCATACACATACACACACACACACACCTGCAGCACTCAAGCCTCAAAGCTCATCACAAACTGCATAGAGTGAAAGAGTTGCTGTGTGGAAACTGGTGCACATTCATTTGTGGAGCATGTCTGCAGGTTTTTGTATCAACAGTGCACCGCACACCCCCACATCTGTGTTGTTTTTCTGGAACATCATAAACATCGTCTGCTCTGTCTGAGTCATTTATGATAAAGTTTTAAGCATTTAAACTGATGTTAATCTAGAAAATAAATGTGGAGAATTTGCTAAGATTTTTTCAATGTGCTTTTGTCTGGGGTCAAATTAAACCCCAACCATACTGTTATAATTATCAAAAGTCTCATAATTAACAAAATAATAATGTATAATTGTCTTCAGAGAACGCCACACTTACTTTGTGACACAACAGATGGTTAATGCTACAATATGTCAGCTGGGTTATGATTAATTCATTGGGGTCTCTCAGACCCAAATAAAAAGACAGTAAGGTTGGGGGTTTAACCTAAAGACTCTCTGTGAAAGCACTTTGGCAGTAACAGATATTACTTCAGACTGTATGATCATAAGACTTTACTATTAACAACTTTACTATTATCTCCTTTTGTGAGTCCCTGAGAGTTTTTGTACAGCATTCAGACAAGTCTTTTATACTGTGGGGACTGGCGGCACAGTACCAAACAACAGAACCAATCTGGGTCACATGCTTGGACTCTAGCACTATTTGAAGAAGTCCTGGCCTGCTGGATGTGAAATCTCCCACATTTACTGGATCCACCATGTTTATACCCAGAGAACTGAACACCAGCTTCAGCCCATCTGTTGGGGTCCAACGGTACCAGTACAGGTTTGGGTTATCGGTGCCTGTTATGGAGCAGGTGACTTTCAGTGGTGCATCTGGTAGAGTAAGTAGTGCCTTTGGGTTTTGGATGACTTGGATACCTGATGGGGATAAAAGAATATGTGTCCAATGTATAAGAGTCAGGATACATTTTTGTAAAATTGGGTTTATCCGAATTGAGGCTTACATATAGCAAAAGGCCAGTGTAGTGATACAAACAAGAAACCCAAATACAAATGCATCATGAATAAATGAGCATGGAAGATATCTGAAAGCTTAAATAAGCGTCTGTAGAATGTGCCCCTAGAGGTGGGGTTGGATGGTGCAGCCTATATTTTAAGATGGGTGGGCCCGCAGGGGTAACTACAAGGTTGAAGGTTCAGATTCCAAATGAGATGACATGTGAACTAACAAGTGCCCTTGAGTAAGACTTAATTCAGGTTTACTAAAAGAAAATGGTCCCAGTAATATGCCTCTCATACATCGCTGTGCATAAAAGCACCAGCTAAATAACAAAGTAGTAATTAGTAATGTAAGATATTACATTCTGTTTGCTGAAAATCATTAAGTTAAATGGAAAAAACAGCTAAGATAAAATTGAATAAAGCAAGACTGGCAGTCTCACCATGAGCTTTGACAACTAGCACCCTTATGTGAAAATTACCTTCTTTATTAGTTACTCTGTACTTTTCTACATTTGATAAAGTAAGGTATAATGTACAGTCTAAAATCAGGAGTTAATTTTTAACTGTCTGCCTGCATAGAGTCATAAGTGTGTTTCACCCTTCATTCAGTGTTAAGTTAGGGCCAGTGATGAACAATAATTGGTGAAATCAATTGCACATCAATTGTCCTAAAATTCAATTTCCTACATTTAAATCCTTCCCACTGCTTTATTTTTGTTGAGGAACTATAGTGGGGAAAACAGTCAGGAATTACAAAAATATTTCATTTGATCCCATAGTTAGTAATCTAAAACATTCATAGGTAGAGCATTTTTAGAAAATTTAAAAGCAGAAAAGTTTTAAGACAGTCTTTAGGAGAGAGCAGAAAACGATGAGAGTTTGATTTAGGGATTAAAATAACATCAGGTTAAATTACACAAGACTAGTCTACATCCAGGAAGTGTTCAAACATCTGATAAACTCTTTCTGTCTGCAAAATATCTGACGGAAGACCACAGAATGTTCTCAGCAGAACATTCAGAGTCCTATAGCATGAAGACAGTAAATAAATGTTCTACCTATATCCAAAAGCATGCAAGTATATATATGTAAATAATCATAATTAATTGATTAATCTCTCAAAACATGAAGTTAAGATCTACTTAGGTGAGAACACAATGACTGGATGAGTTTCAAAATGAAAATGCTATATGATTTTGTCTGGTTTCAAAGAAAACTTATTATAAAATTTGCAGCACCTGTTTTCAGTACGTTAAAGTTTCCATGACGTCACAAATACATCATGGTGACTCTGTTTCCTGTAAAGTGCTTAAGATCAAGACCTCAAAACATTAGTCTTGATTTTAGTGCCATCTGCTGGATTCTGTCACATCGTTTTGGCTCCTGTTGCTGATGAGAATCTTGAAATCATGAGAATCCATGAAGTTGAGGATCTCTTGCCATGAAAATAAAGATAGATAAACGATCTATAAATCATTTTAGACATGACCCAGTATTGAGAAAGTGATTAGCTAAACATAATTACTTAAAGATGCAATACAGATCTCTACATAAAATTTTTGGTGTTATTTTCAAAACGTGGATGACAGGGTTAAATTCTAGGCACCTTACACGCGCCAATACACACAGCTAAATACGCAATGTAGTATGCGGATGTGACATACTATAACCACGCAAATGACGTCGGCTACTGACAATTCCAGCGAAATCGAAAAAAGTTGCGTTTTAAGCTTGTGAACAAAACTGCACATTTTATTTTAGGTTTTTGTACAGCAGCCCAGTAAGTCTGAGTCACTGTGCTTACTCACTGCACAGAAATACACACCACTGTCTTCAGGCTGCACCTTGTTCACAGTGAAATATCCACTTTCAACAACCGTTTTGTTGGCTGAGTATTTTTCTTTAGGAAAGTCACCAAAGTCTGGTTCTTTTTTGGCAGTCGTTGTAAATGCAATAAGTTTCATTGGCTGTTGCTGTTGCTGCCTGAACCAGTACATTTGGAAATAGTCTGCTCCCTTTGTTTGACTGCAGTTCATATTTGCAGATTCACCAAGAGGAACCCATAGTATGCTTGGCTTCTGCACAACATCACTGGCTCCTGCAAAAGAATTACAGAGAATCAAGCCAATGATGCTTGTAGAACAGAACTTGATTATCCTGCTTGAAGTATGTTGCAGAATTGTCAGTTTAATGAATATTTGCATAATCATGTTGATTCTCTAGACTAGACAAGAAATGCCATACTGGAAATGCCTATAGAGAAAAAAATATTTTAATAGGGAGGCACAGGATGTGACATCACTTTGACATCACTGGGTTCCATTATAGTGTTAATATTCAACTGTATGAGATTTATAATATTTATGTATATCTACAACAAAAATAATATATTTTACATTGTATATGTATAACATTGTTTGCTTGTACAAGAATATAACATTGTGGTTTGATATATTGTGCAAGGACTCTGTCTTCACATAATCTTTTTTATATTTGATGAGGTGGACATTCTGTTTTGTACCAAACACAAATTTTGTAGTGAATAGAAAACTTCTAAAACACAGAATTAGATAGCTAGCTGTACCAGACTGTATTGAGATAATGCTTACATGATAACAGATCATTGTGACTTGTGCTCGTTACTGAAACACTTTCAATTTGTTTTTCTTTGTTTCTGATATGACATATAATACAATGGAAATGGAGACTGGTCAAAATGTTTAAAAAGGACATGAGCTCCCCCAAAAGGATTTATTTGGAATTTCATTTGAACATTACATTACAATGATATTTGAAGTGTTCCTAGAAGTTAGTGGCTTTAAAACAGCACATTACCATGCAAATCCTACAGTCTCTGTGGTATGCAGTATTTGTGTGTGTGATGAAGAAGGGGTAACATTGAGACTTGACTCTACAATGTAGTATGAAATGTAAAATTTTAATTGATTCACATTCATTTTTAAGTTTGCATTTATTGATTCATAGCAGCCATATCATTATATTATATAATTACATCATTGCAGTATAGTTCATTACAGTCAAATTTACAAAAAATCATTATTTTTAAGTTTAGGACATCTAAATTAAATAAACTATGACGATTGCCTATCTACAGCAGATACATTCTTATATGCATAAGACAGGCTACTTAAGATTACAGGCTACAGATTACTTAAAGAAAATAAAACCAGTACAGCAGTACAGTAAGTGTGACCTTCACTGTCAAACATGATCACATCTGTCAACTAAAGTGACTTTTTGTTTATTTTAGGTTTTTGTACAGCAGCCCAGTAAGTCTGAGTCACTGTGCTTACTCACTGCACAGAAATACACACCACTGTCTTCAGGCTGCACCTTGTTCACAGTGAAATATCCACTTTCAACAACCGTTTTGTTGGCTGAGTATTTCTCTTTGGAAAATTCACCAAAATCTGGCTTGCCGTTGGTGATTATAAATACAATAAGTTTCATTGGCTCTTGCTGCCGCTGCCAGAACCAGTACATGTAGTTATAGCTTACATCCTTTGTATGCCTGCAGTTCATATTTGCAGATTGGCCCTTTGAAACCCATAGTATTGGCTGCTGTATAACATCACTGGTTCCTGCCAAGAAATGTCAAAAACAAAAAAAATGATGTTTAGATAAATTTTAAAAAGTGGAATAAGAATTTGATGACTTCTTACCTAAAGTAGTTGCCAGAAATATCAGTTCAACGAGCAGAATAAACATATTGATCTCTGTACCAAAATGCCATTAACATAGTCATTTATGAAAGCAAAGGATTTTCATCTCTGAGCAGGCACAGGAAATGACATCACAATGACACCTCTTTTTATTTCTTTTTATTGCAATTTATGAGCATTGTCTTTTGACAGTAAGCAAATTATAAGCAGATTCTATTGGTAACATCTCACTTGCATTATTGAAGTTCAGATGTGTTTTAAATGTTGGCACAAAATCAAACCCAGCGCTCATGTGCAGGTGACTAGAAGCTGATATTTGTCTAACCAATTAAAAGTCTTTGTGCATTCAGCTACACAGAAATACAACAACGCCAAGCCATGTGCATTAAAATCATGCAACCATGTAAGGTCAAATCAATCCATCTGCACAGAATCTGCCTCACATTTGACAAGATTTTAGGTGTCTTTGCTACCTTAAACAGAACTTATGCAAAAAGGAGATCATGATATGACATAGATTTTTGCTCAAAAACAATACTTTTACATTTATTCATTTACCAGATGACTTGAGCAATTTTTCATTTTTCATAATTTGAGCCAACAACACCCACAGGTCATTTTTTGTCTTTGACAGTATGCTACAAAGTTCTTAATTATTGTTAAAAACAGAGCATGAGCACCTCCTGTTGGTTTTATTCAAAATTACAGGTGTTCTGCAGTGTGTACAGTTTTGTTTTCTTTTTAATGTAATGCTGTTTGATTTATTACTTTACAACACTGCTAAAACAGTGAAATTTTAAACAAATTTTAAAAAAGTAGCCAAATAGCATAATGATTATTTCTGAAATAACAACTCTGCCAGCCACTGAATTAAACATGCCAAGTAGTGAGGTCATGTGAGAACAGAGCAGCATACTACTGTCTGAAATGCTTCTTGTCAAAGGAAATGACTCAGTATGAACAACTAAGAATTGACGTTATATTGCTAAATATGATAAACCTAATTTGTCACTAGAGGCTACTAAAAAGAATTAGCTCCATTTAAAAAAAAATCTGTTTCAGGTTTTCAGAAAGGATCTCCCAGGCCCTTTCATCTTTATACCCATGCTTTTTTAATTTACTGTATAATGTGTTTTTACTGCAGATTAATTTCTGCCTGAAGGCCTTTGAAATACAATATTTTTCATGCCATGTTATAACATTTTTCTGTTGACCTCTGACCTCTGAGTGGTATATCTAGTTTCCTTTTTTTGACCAGTCTCACAATTAACAATCACTGAAGTAATTGTCTTTATACTTTTCATGAAATCTATAAAGCTGCACATTACTCTATACAAAAGCTGATAGTTTCAAACGGTTCTCATTATTGGTCTTAAGAAATGTGGCTATATTTTACAGGTCTACTTAATTGAGCTGTAAAAACTCTGTGGCTTCTTGCGAATGCATTTCATTTTTCCACAGTGAAAAGCGTGTTTGTTCTAATTTTTGTTTTTTAATGGGTTCAACTAACGAGAAATTCCCTCTGTTCTTGTAATCCCATAATTACTTCAGCTTGTTATAGACAACATGCAACAAGAAAGTAATTCCAAAGTTCATATGATGTCCACAATGTTGTGTCCCAGACATTCTCTTTAGATGTTTCCAATCTTGTTTCAAGACAGAAAAGACAAAATGAGGAAGATAAAGATTAGAGCCATGTGTAGTACTTCGTTTTTCGTTAAATTGAAAAAACAATTGCAGAAATGCTTTTAATCTTTTATTTTAAATGGACAATCAAATTCACATTCATGTTTAAGAAATTAAAGACCAGTGTGAAGCATGTTCCGAACACAACAGGGATTTTACAGCTGTCAGTGTCAAATAGAATATTTTCGCTATTGTTGCCCACACTAAACTCATTATAGCTTGGATTACATTGATCACTATCAAAATTATGCCTGTTTTACGTTCAAAACATTTGTTAAATATTGTCTCAGCCAAGTATTTGGGTAGCATGTTTTGTTAACTTTGGCATGCAGCCTATACCATAGATGTCTGGCAGGAGTATACAACTCAGAGAGTTGTTAGATTTCACAGTGTGATAAAAACTTACAAAGGTAATATAGGTTTAATCTGTGAGGTGAGCCAAGCTCCAGGGAGTCAAATTTACAGATGAACGTCTACAAGGGATATATAGGTCATAGGTTTCTTTTTTACCCAGTTGTCTGAAATATTCTGTGCAGGCTACAGGATCTCAACCATCTTCCCTGATATCTTTTATACATAAATATTTGGTGTATCATTAACATTAAGGCTGAGTTGTGATGTCAGAGCAACACGATCAGGTAAATGTGTTAAAGGTCATCTTGTTATGAAGAGGAATGCCCTCTGCCCCTCTAAACTCAGCCGCAATGTCATCAAAAGTGCGTCCCTTGGTTTCGGGAAGACGAAACATGGTGAAGGTGAAGGCAAGCAAGGCCATACACATGAAGAGAAGGTAAACATAGGCCCCACACATTTTCTGCAAACATAAATGAAGTCATATTGTTATAATAAATGTAAAGCATTATTTTAATAAATCACATTTAGACAGTAGACAGTAGACATTTATTTGCATATTGATTTTCTTAAAAATATATAAAAAAAATTGTTAACACTTTATAATAAGGTCTCATTCATTCATAAATTTTAATGCCATGTAAATTAGATCTAGTATTAGTATTTATGTTCTCAAAAAAAGAGACACACATACCAAGAGAGGTGGAAAGAACAGTGCCAATAAAAACTTTCCTCCCCAATTCAGCATGCTGGTGAAGGCCATTGCGATGGGACGAGCCGACTGGTCAAAAAGCTCAGCAGCAATAAACCAAGAAATTGGTCCAGGGCCCACCTCATAAGCTGATATCAGGAAGAAAACCACCAGCACCTGAACATTACGGATGCCTGGAACTATGGTCTGAAAGCAGAGAAAAGTAGCAGAGAAGAAATGTTGTAGTAACTTTTCTAGAGTTTAACACCAAAACGTTGGACAGGAACCTCAACCTCACCAGTATAGAATATGTGATGGTCATTAGCAGGTTGCAGAGAGCTAATGACAGAAATCCAGCAAGCAGCAACTTTCTGCGTCCTGCTCTCTCCACCAGGAAAAACTTTGAAGGAATAAGAAAATAAAAACATTATCTTAGATATATACTATTAAGAAAATCAAACATTCTATAATAAATATTTTCTCACAGTCATGTGACTGAACATGTAATTTTAATGTGAAAATAAAAAGGGTTTCAATGCTAAAGAGTCTTTGAATAATATAAATACTCACTGCTACTATGGTGAATGCCACATTAACAGCCCCCACCCCTAGTGTCAGATATTTGGCTTCATCAAAATTGGACTGGGCAAACATTTTAGTTGAATAATTTATGATCTGAAGGAATTGAAAGAAACAGAAAAGAGTTTTTACAAAGCAGTTCTGTGGAAGAATCTTGGAATTACTTCCAGCACTACAACATACTGTAGTGGCAAGAGAAAACCAAAGAAAACTGACATTTGAACTTAAAAGTATCTAGATGTCATGATAATGATATAAGAATAGTAATAAGGCCAAATAGCAATCATATCTCATCAGAGACCAAGCACATTCATCTTGTTCTAATTTGAGACCAGATTCTTGATGAAAGAAACTCTGGCTGAGTTGACTCTGATATTAACTGCAGTATGCAATATATCCTCACTGAGACATGGGAAAAATCAATGTAAAGAACTTCTTTTGAATAAATTGGTTAAACATGGCCAGAGCTGCTCTATTTTAGCAAAGCATTGTATCATTTAAGGACAGGTGGTCTTAGGAGTACTGAGCGATAATATTACTTTGAATACGTAACACAATTAATGTGGTGTAAATAAAGGTACTAAAAGGTTACTAAATAGTAAAAATATGTGACATGTTTTGTCTCATGTCTAAAGAATCCAGCTTTTTTTTTAAAGAAAGATTGTACCTACAAGATCCAAAATTAAATGTTAATTGAAGCAAAATACTTCTGTTATCCAAACAAATGCTTTGGAACACAAACCGCATTAAAACCGGATAACTGGCTGCCCAGGTTTATGATAAGCACAAGTATTATCGGCTGTCTGTATCGACGCTTCTTGAGGAATTCTCTGACAGTCACTCCTGTTTCACTGTGAGCTGCTTCTTCTCTCATCTCCTCCATTTCTTTCATCACCATCTCTGGATTTCCCCTTAGTCTTCTCAGTGCTTAGAGAAAAAAAAGATGCTGGATTAAATGTATGACCATACAAAGTTCAACAAGGCATTGCATTTTGCTTTTCTAAGTGAGTACCAACATTTTGCCACAGCTGTCACATATATATAAGGTCATTTAACTCACCAGCCTCTGCTTCCTTTTCTTTGCCTTGGTTGATGAAGAGGTAGCGGGGACTTTCCGGGCAGAAAGGAAGGCTCATATACTGGAGTGTTGCAGGTATAAGGGACAGGGACAACATGAAGGCCCAGTTTCCTTCTGTGCCCAATACTGTTTCCAAGCCCACCACCTGACGTATACACAAAACAAATACTTTTAACATCTGGCTTGTATTGATGAGATCCAGGCCTGACTTAATTACAAGCTGGTGTGGTCTTACCATGCCCAGCAGAATGCCTGAAGCGAAGAAGACCTGATTCAGAGTGGCGAATGCACCACGGAGGTTTGTGGGGGACACGCCCTGGATGTACAGTGGGTTCAGGCTCATCACCAGACCGCAGAACAAGCCAAAGATCAGCCGACCCACAATAAGCACTTCAAATGATGCTGTGGCTTTGCTCATGAACATTAGAGAGGCACCCACCACAGATAAGGCATTCACTATGAGAATGGCATTACGCCTGTGTGATGCAATGAAATTAATTGTTAGAATTATTTTAAAATAGTCACATACTGTACCACTGTGAGTTGGTCATTTACAGGAAATGGGCCAAATGTGTCTCTGTTAACAGGAAAACTATTGACCTTAGTCACATTTGCTAGATGCATCTTTGTTTAGTGTAAAATTAAAATAATATCATTTTAAAGCTACAATCCTTAACATTATTGGTTAAAAACAAACAAAATCAGTTCCCTTTCGAGGGAACTTGACACTGCGTCAGCTTGACCCATAGCGTCAAGCTGATGCAGAGTCTTGTTCCCTATCTCAGGGAACCTGGTTACATACGTAATCTGAGACTTTATTGAGTAAGTACATAGCATTAAGTTTTTAACAATAATTTATCATTTGAGTTGCCGGGAATGATTTTAAAGGAAATGTCAGTGTGACTTTTGGTTACATCACGTCTGTAAAAAGAGAAAAAGATCAGGCTATTAAATCGCGTGTGTGGGTGCTGGAATGGTGGAGCATTTGTAGCTTGTTTATACAGCAGTTGTTTAGAATTTAAACTTGTCATCCACGTGAAAAAAATAACTGTAAGAAACTTGCAATTTTGTGTTTCCAACAGAGATGGTGATAGAGGCAAAAGTTACAAATTACAGCTTTAAATATCTGCTAAAATATTAGCTAAAAGCCAAAGTAAGCTTTTACTGAAATGAAATAATATTGCTTTCACTGTCAAATATGACTTTTATGAGAAAATGCAGAATTTTTACTTTTAGTTCAACCCTTTTATGATGTACTATTTCTTTCTCCTACAGTTTTCTGAATATTTTATTGTAGTTACACTTAAATAGGCCTTGTCAAGTTACATATTTAAATTCTGTTATGGGACCAAAATTATTATTATTTTTTATAAAAAATAAAATATTATATGTGATGATAATTCCAATGATGTTTAGTTTTTTTTTGCATTTTAAACCATTCTGAAAGCATCACCACACTGATAGATTCTTACAAAGTTTACTAAAACCCCCATTTGTTAGGCCTTTATTCGGGGATGCATCCCCATTACAGTGTTCTCCTATTTTTGGCAGTTACAGCCTTGATACTTTAAGGTAAGGTAGGAAAAGATGATTTCTTAAAGATTTACCAGCAGTGACCTCAAAAATCTTGACATTTCCATTACAAATGGCATAATCTCTGAGAATGGACCAGGCACTTGTAAAGCAGTCAGTTAAATTTTCTCACCTCCCAAAAGTGTCTGCAAGACCTTTGACCCCCAGTGAACCAAGCAGTGCTCCAAAGTCCTTCATACTAACAGAGAGGGACCACAGGAAAGTAAGACTGTGGTCTGGTATTGATTGATTGTGCCTGGATCTCCATGTCGTGTTGAAAAACTCCTCAATCACCTCAATAAAGAAATACATAAAGGATTTTAACCATATACTAGGCCTTTCCCATATGACATTTTTCATTTCAGACATTTTATGATGATAGATACTATGTACAGTTTAATAATCTTTCTTTTGCTTACAGACTAAACTAACTAAATGCACTAAATATAGACTGTTTAATGAACGTCTAAAGAACCTGTCATTTTAATATTTTTCTCTGAAAGCACATTTCACTTGGTTGAAAGACATGACTAATATTTAGAGAACAGTCCCAATGTTTTCGTAATGAAAGGGCAACCAGAGAGAACTGCACTATACCCACACACAGGCGATAAATCAACACAAACCAGACATCATAGCTACCTGTGTGCAAATATGAAGTGTTCCAAAACCTAATACTGGCCGAACAGAAATATTCTGTAACTTTGTTACATTTATTTAGCATCTTATGAGTGTCCTGAGAAGTTTGTATGTAAACTGAGAAGCCATGCTAACCAGTGGCTGGACCCCAGAGTCAACTCACCCGGGCTGGGGCATTGATGTTGCCTGTGTGATATCCTATCTGGAGGGAGCCGAGCACTGCTGCCACGATGGAGATCAAGAGCGTAACAGTCAGCTGATTCTGGATGTAAATATGGGTGGCAGTAAATCACCTCTACAGTGCAAAAACATTGAGATTTGGCAATCCTTGCATCACCAGTGACATGCTTAATAATATATGCCAAGTACTTTAGAGACTTTAGTCGGGGTAGGTGCCATATTTATTTCTTTAAAAATTAAAATAATGGTAAGATATACAGTACATTCAATTGTCTGTACTGTCACACATAATATTCATACCCAGGTTTTCCACAGTTTTTTACATGATTAATTTTGCTTGGAAGAATGCTTTCTAAATGTTTTATCAACTGAATGACTGACACCTATTAATATTTCCTCACAGCCTTATTTTCATTTATAATAAAATTAAAATTTTATAATAATTTTTAAATAATTACATTTTATAATAAAAAAGACATTTTACATTTAAATTCAAATTACAAATGGACCTACAGATATACACTTACCTCCTTAATAGCCATTGGTCTTAGATGATTCTCACCCATTGGGTTGCTAAGTTGTTAAAGTGGTTGGTCAGTATGCTAAAACACATACAGACTTTACCAAATGACATTTCCAGATTTGTCCATATCCGTCATGTGACAATTAAATAAAGATAATCATGCCAAATGTTCACATGTACAGTTACATACAGATGAGAATCAATTAATTTCTGTCTTCTATTAATTTTAATAAAATATTTGTCACAATAACAACAAGTTCTCAATAAATCTCTTTTTAAAAAGAAAACAACACATCCCTTACCCGTGGGTGACAGTCAGGAGCAGTTACGGCTGCCAGCAGCTCTGCTCAGAAATGGCAGAAGTGTTTAAAAAATGTCCTCAGTGTTACCTGGCACCTCTTGTGTATGTCTTGACTTCATCCATGAAATTGCACCTCACTGTTCATTAGTACCATTGAAAACAGGTTCTGAAGGCAGGAGTCCATCTACCCCAAGCCCCCTCTGCACCCACACATTCCCACGGCTTCTCTCTTTCCACTCCCTTCCAGCCACGGTGAGCCGCCCCTCACACCCCTGCACCTACCAGGACTCATACAAATGTCCCTGGGACCCCTGAGTACTGTGATAAAGTCACACCGGCCTGGTGAATTTGAGCTGGGTCTGTTGGAATGGCAGCGATGAGCCCTCAGAGCTCCAGGAAGATCAGCACCAGTATAAGGGATATTTTCCGTAGAACACACTTCATGTACAGTTTTATATATTTTTTTATCAGTCATTAAAACTTATGTAAATTTAATTGTGTTTTTCTTTTCTGTTTTTGAATGATAAAAAATGCATACAATTAAAAACGCCAACATAGCTGTCAGTTACCTTACCAGTTAGTCATTTGTTTTGCTAATTTTAATGTTTAATTTCTTGGTCAGCCAATAAATTCTTGTCAAAGAAACTTTGACATTTTTCTTTCATTGATTTTTTTTGCAACTTGTTCATGTAAAATAAATTACATTCAGTACTTTATTTTTGAGGTTTGTGTTAGCATTAAGTGTTGACTTTGTGCCTTTATAATAATCACAACAAACATCAAGTAAAATGATAAGCTCCTTACATCACCGCAAACAAACATCTACAGTAAAACACATTGCAAAAACAACAACATAAACAGAGTGAGAAAACAGTGAATGAATAATCCTATAACAGTAACCACATAATGTATGCTGCTGGTATGGTATTGCTCAGACTCTGTTAGGCTAGTTAGGAGAACATCTGGTAGAATATTATTGGTCTAACATGTGTTTATGTAGATTTAAAGTAATTTACAATTCTTAGCATCTTTGATTCACTAAGCCCCTTATACCTCTTATATTGATATATATATATATATCAAATTTTGCATGATTTAAAAATCTTACCAAAAAAAGTAAATTTGTGACAGTGGCCAGATTAACTCACAAATTTTGTGGATGTCAGATATTTTGTATTGGGAAGGTAAGTCCATATTGCTTATTCCAAAGGGTATCCTTTTTCTTTAGCATGATTCATGAGGAGAATTGTTTGATTAGTGCATATGTATTATTGTGTGTGAGCACATGACTGTGAGATGGTCTTGGTCTCATGCATTTCACATGAACATGCCACAATTCACAACCTTTAGGGCTTTATTGACAACCAAAAAGAAAGTCAGCTGAACTTTTCTTTACAGTCTCTGTGTGGTTCAGTTTATGCAAGTGCAATTGCTGGCTGTATTTTCAATGTATGCAACTATTCTTCGCAAACCTGCATGCAAATCTGTTTTCTTTCCATGATGACATAAATCTGATGTAAGTTTATCTATTTTAAAATACATTAGGCAAAGCATACTAAGTATACTATATTTTCACAACTACAAATGTGCCAATATGCTGACTTCCTGAAAAGTACAAAAACTGTGACTCTGGTGCTTTCAACATTCGTTGGTTGTTTTAATGGTCTGACATGTCAACTTCTGTCTCAACCAATGGGGTTGGTGTTGAGCTGGGCTTACCTTTGTGTTGAAACTGGGGGCAATAGTTTATCTGGCTAGTGTCTGCCTGCTGAGTAAAAGCCATAAATACAGTTTTATTTAAAGGTAGACATGTATTTTGTAAAAAAGGAAAATGTTGTAAGTAACATATAAATCAAAAATATTTCATTACACTAAAATATAACATAACTACTGTAACTAACTTTTACTGTAACTTAACTAACTTTTTTTTACCGGTGTCTAAAATTAAAGAGATGACAATTTGCTGTTCCATGTTTGTCATTTAGCTCGACATTGTTTTGATGTAGTGACACTAGGGGTTCACTCTCAGGAGTCCCAATCACCTCTGATCTCTGATCAAAAGACCAGTGAAAAATTTGCATGTCAGTCTCTTTCCCGGATCTCTGGGTTAATGAGGGAGCTGGTACCTCTCAGACTTCTTCAGAGCCGTCAGCTGATGAAGTGAATTGTCCTGAGGACGCTGCCTCGTCTTGTCCTGTGAACATCCCCTGGGCACTTCAGCAAGTTTCTGAGCCACAGATAACAAAAGAGTGAATTTGTTCTAAAGAGCAAAACAGTGTGTTGGCATCTTTGAAAAGATGAGTTTCCACCCCCATGCTTCTGGATGTGGCAACTTCATCACCCTTTCAGATGGCACATGGTGCTCAAACGGCACTCATGGATGGGACATGCCCTCACTGCCAGAGCATGTCCATCAGAACATTGCAGTCATGGAGCACCTGCTTCATACAGAGGCAAGAATCTACTCTGGATGTGTCCCCCCTCAGCACATTAACTACAGATCAGGTACAGAGAAGGTACAGATCAGCAAGTGATAAGGGCGAAGTGCATGATGAGCTCACAAAATCATAGAGTGCCCCCAGTTCCTGATTCCAGGGAGCTCACACAGTTTCCAGGCTTGTCCTCCCTGACTACCCTCAATGGCAAGGCAGCAAAGGGGTATTTCAAGATTCTCCAGCTGTGCGTGCATCACATTGCCATCTGGCAGAATCTGCCAAGGCTTCCGTCCAAGGCCTGTAAGTGGCGAGGCAAGGGCTCACAGCACAGCATGACAAGCAGCCTCAGCCCTGCACACTATGATGATCATGCACTTCTATCAGGCCATCAAAGTTCTAAAGGACCTCCTCAAGGGTAAGACCGACCTGCAGAAAAAGCAAGAGCTGAGCCTCAGTATAAGGGCCACAAAGGTCATGGCATGAGCCTGGGTCAGACAATGTCCACACTTGGGGTCCAGGAGTGGCATCTGTGGCTCAGTCTTGTGGAGATGCGTGAAGATAGTGTGCTTTCTCAATGCATCCCAAGGGAGTCTATTTGGAGACACTGTCAAGCACTTCGCACAGCAATTCTGGAGCAGTGAAGAGGTGACTGAAGCCATAAAGCACATCTTGCCTTGTCAAGACCTGCCATCCTATAGGATAATGAGGCCTCATGCTTAGCCTGCCCCTCATAAGCAGTTTCTTTTCTCCCTGAGTCTCACCAGCGCTTAGGTTATATGTGGCCCTTGTGTTCTCAATGGCCCAGTAATGTAGGACGCATTCCATGTGTCAATCCTTCCTTGAGTTCCTATGGTTTGAGACGAGCGTATCAGTACAAGGTCCTCCCCTTTGGTCAGGCCAACTCACCTCACCAGAGCAAGGGCTCGGTTGGTGCTGACTTGCCTCAACCCGGGTCCAGGTTGTTATAGAGTGTTTGTGCACACATACTGCTGACACACATTTATGTTTAAACAACACATAAAAAAGGATTTTTCACAATTTATAAGCTGCTGTGTCTTTTAAGATTCAAATAAATTTATACCAACTATTTACAACATTATAATCTGTGATGCACAGGTTACACAAACCAGGAACGCAAGCATACTGTCACATCAAACGCATACGAAAACATAAAATAACTCAGTGCAACTTGTGACATATTCCAACTGGTTTGGTGAAAATACAAATAATGGATTATATTTTTTTATGAAAGTCTTGAGCCATGCTTCTTTTCTTTGTGCAAGAGAATAGGCAATCATTACACAATCATTTATCTATTATGTTATCTATTTCTTTTGTAAATAGCGCTGCTGTTATAGTAATTACGCATTATTACCAGGCCCGACACTAAATTAACAACAAATTTTCCTCTGTCAGCTGTTTAAAATGTTTAAAAAATGTAAAATGTTTAATTTTTTTAAATGTTTCCCTTTTTATTGCATTTGATGTCATGATGTCACTCAATGAGTCATTTTTTCTGCAGCTGCATTTTACATTTAGTCACATGCCATTTAAGTTTAATAGCAGCATCCAGGTTACATACTTTTACGTGTGCATGCATTGACTTAGCAACTGCCATTGAGATGAACAGGATAACTCTCTCTGAATATAATATTATATACCTCCTTAGTACAAACAATGGCAGATGGGGGACTAAAATGTACAGTTTAACTTCAGTTTATTAATGTCAAATTTTCTCATGGTGTTGCATAATATTAGGGCTGTTAGTCATAATAAACTCAACCAATAAGATTGCATTTAAACTTGTCCAGGCCTGTTTCAATCACATCCAAAGCAATTTTGAGTTTAAAATGATTCCCAATGGAAACAAAAGCCACATATTTCAGACACTGATGCTCCTTGTTGTGACATAAACAAACATTAAAAATGTAACTATAAACATATTTAAAACATAACAGCTTACATGTGATTTTCTTAGTAATTGGATATAAACTAAATTCCTGCAATGTGTAGTAATAATTCTTGAACTAAAAGTTGGCCTAAAAAAGACAGAACCTTGTGTGAAAAAATGTAATAAAAGAAAATAAAACAAAATTTTAGGTGAACGTGGTCAGCTTGAGCTCACCAAATTCACCTATTTATTAAGACTTCAGATTTACTGTCCCCTTCATATACAGAGAGCAAATGAAGCCAATTGGGAGATGCAGCCAATTCAGAAGAATAAAAGGGGAGGTCAAACACAGTTGGATAATGAATAGAGGTGAAGAAGCATTCCTGTGTACAGACCACATCACAAGTAGGCAGAAACAGTGTAACAATAAAAGAGGGTTAAAATACTATAAAGTTAAATTGCCCTCTATATGCCCTCAGGGACACTGATTTCCAGGTAAACCATGCCGCACATCCACAGCCTATCTCACAGAAGCATGTGACTCACCACTTTGGCAATAACAACGTCGTCTATGTGCTCTTATATTTCATTGTGTTTAAATTACTTGGAAAAAAATTAAATTAAACTGACTGATTTCATTTAAAGGTTTTTAAGAAAGTGGATATTGTGGCATAGTTACTTTTATGCTGCTGTTAGGGGTCTACAATAAAATGTTTCTAATGTTTTTTTCAGTTGTCCCCCAACAGGGGGCCCACGTTCACACAAAATGACTTGCTTTTTGTACTGCCACAGAACTACAGTAAAGCAGCTTTTATTCAATTTTAATAGACCATAACTTACAATACATTAATTCTGGGTTTACAATAATCAACATTTTGTCTTTAATTCACAATTTCTGGTACTCTGTTGCATTTAGAAATGAGGTTTGTCTAAGGTTAATGATTTGAGGAGAGAGTGTATCTTAGACGCCTGGCCTAATCCCCTATATATATTTTACTACTAAAATTAGCAATAAGAAATTCATATACTTTCCAAACTGGCAGTGCTGTTGAAACTGTTGATCCATAGCAGTAAATGCGGAGTTTAGAGTCAGTCAGAATACAGTCTGTTGCAGTCCAAAATATAATAAAATACAGATGTTTCAAAACTGATTGCCAAAAAGTATGAGACCCTAGAGGTGTTTAGTAGTGTTTTGTGTCAAAAATACAAAAGTAATCTCTCCAGCCCAAACAGATAATTCCAAACATATCTACATAACATAACATATTACACATCAACATATAGGCCAAGATTATGCCTGAATTAGCATACTATCATACTAATTATAATATATCATCAAGTATTTTTTTCTGTATTTACAGTAAATCAAACAACATAATCTGGATGGAGTTATAGATCATAATGTTTACCTTTTCTGTATGTATAGAAAGTAAACCTACTACATTTGCCAAAAGGTATACAATAACAGCATGATGTTTTGGCTGTTGTATCCCACAATGCAATGTACTTTTCTTTCCATTTCCAGTGTAACTTGTTTGTTTGTCCTTTGTTTGTTTGTTTAGTTATTGTTCAAAACGTATAATATTAAGAGTATACTTCACAGTTTTCAATAAGTTTTATTCCATTGTGAACAGCTCAAGACGAGGGGTAAAAAAGGGACAGACACCTGCCCCGATTAGCCCAGCTGTGTTCTCAATCACACATGCCTGTCTGAGATGTGACCTTTGACCTTAGCCTAGGCCTCCTGGCAGGTGACCCCTGGCCCTAAGAAGCATGGCCTGTTAGGCAGGTGCTGCTCCAGACAGACGCAGGGTGTAAGACACAAATGGCTCATGCTGAAAGACCTAACATGCCCCTTTCCAATTTCACATGGTATTGCTTGAACTATTTAGTGCATTATTGTCTAAATGACTGCCCTCCATGAGTTCTAATGTGCTTTGTAATGGATTACAGAGTTTTGCACATGTGCAGAAATGCTTATGTAAGATCTTTATTTCACACTAAGACTAAAACTAGTGAATCATACTTTTTGGACTGAATCTTACTAAATAATGCATACAATACAACCAACCTGCCATGATCTTTTCCTTTTCATCAAATCTGGAAGTAACTTTCCTTTTCCAAATCAGTAAGGACACCTGCCTTCAAAGATTAGTCATGTTAATGGATTAAAATAATTAATTTGTTAATTCAGTTCAACAAAAGCAATGGTAACTAAAAAGTTTACAGTATTATATATTGCAGAAAAATTACATATTGACTTAGTTGTACTGTAATGACTTTCAACCGTCAATTACTTAAGCACAACCATAATAATTGATTTAACGTGATAAATGTATTAAGTGCATTTTTACAGTATGACTGACTGATACACTTGGACACTTGACATTTTTACATAATCAGGCATTTTATTTAATTATTTATTTTCTTTTGAATTTTTTTTTGGAACAATGGAAATCCATTATCCTCCTCCTCAGGGCGCACACACACTCTCCTGTACACATCCCTAAGCAGCTGCGTCATTATAAATTCTTTTGAACTTCACACTGGAAGTCAAATGCCACATGTGTCAGTGTTAGACACATGTATCGCAGCTGCCTTAAAATCCTTATTTCATCTCTCCACCCCCGCCAAAATCCTTGACCCCACCTCTGACACCTTGGAACTTATCTCTGTGCTTCTGCTTCTAACAGAAGATCAAACTTAAAACATCAATGCTTTGCTACATCTCAAAAACCATCTCATATCCTCTGGATCTGGACTGTTGTCCTCCTCCGATCACCATCGCTATACATCTGATCAGTCATGCATCTGAGAAATAGGGGTTGCCTCTTTTAAAGAAGTTCTTGCTTTCATTGCCGTTCCAAATATTCCAAACATGTGGCCCTGCCTTTACTGCTGTCGAAAAGGCCATGTTGGAATGGAGTTAGTTTAGGCCAATTCCAGGCTTAATCGCTTCTCTTTTGAGGCACCTTCTGTCTATCTGAGATATTAACTGTAATCTGTGCCTCTATCCAGATTGTCGCTTTTATTTGATTGGCTGTGATTACAGCCGTTCCAGCTTGGTGGAACAATTTGAAACACTTAAAACATGATGAGGTCTTAGCAAAGGTCTGGAAGCACTTCAGGGGGCGCACAGACCTGAGTTTCAGGTGGGCGTGAAGGAGAAAATGGACGGCAGCTGTTAATAAGGGTGTGTTTACTTGTCCAAAGTTGTATCCAAAACACAGTTGTCTCAAGACTACTGTTGCTGACATATGATTTTTTAAATGACTACTAGATGTAAATGATTACATTACACTCGCTGCTAGATGTTTTTATTCTAGACGTTTATTGATTATCATGATAGTAAGAAGTGAATATATCGAAAAAGTTGCTATGACAGATAAAATGGTCATTATAAGGGTCAGATGTTTTCTGTTGACCTTTGACCTCAGATAACTTAACGGGTAAAATGTTCTGAAAAAACAAGGCTCACAAATGACTTTTTATTAGGACTGTCAGTCAATTCAAACAGTAATCCTACTAGATTAAGCTTTAGTAGGCCTGTGTGTAATTATTAGATCAGAAATTTGTGTAGATGATTCTTGAATCATAAATGCATGCAGCAGTTCTCTTTACTCGTCCAACACACACGGACACCCCAAAGGATTATAGATATTTTTAAATGGCATTAAGATTATCAAAAAATGCATACATTGAAATTTGCAATAAATCAGTGATTAAACATATTACATTTGCTCATCTTTATAGATGCAAAGATGCTCTTCAATGCTAGTAGCTAGTAATACTACTATTAATATTTCTTTTAATATTTTTCTTTGACAGTGTTGCACTAATGAGTGTTGTTTCATTTGTTGCTTTAAAGAATTGTTTTGCCACACAAAGAATACAAATGGTTTTATTTGTTAAATGTCCTGCCTGTGTTTGATTAATAAAAAATGATAAGAGACTAAAAGATAAAGGATAAATAGATGCTACATTTAATAAATTTGCTGGTGTTTTAAAGGAAAATAATGTTATTAAAATATTTAATTGCATACATTACATTATTTAATTTGAGTGCCTTATTTTTAATGTATTATCCTAACTGAGATTGTACGTTGTCAATGTTATGAATGTTATTCATTATCTGCAAGCTATTATTTTCTTCTACATCTTTGGGCAAAATGCACAGTACATTATCAAATAAACAAAACAACATGACACAGTCAGACATTATTTTTAAATGTGTATTGTCACTGGCTGTCATTTTTACATTGTGAACGCACTTCATAAACACCAATGTTATGATGGCAACAACAGCCTTACTTACAAACTTTACGCTAAAATATTTTCTAATTGATGCTGACATTGCTTTTAGAGTTTGCTAAACACTCTATTAAAACTTGGAGAAAAGAACAAAAGCACATATGATAAATATTAACAACTTGACAACGCGACCAAATATAAAGAGCAACAAACCACATCTTTCCTAAATTAGAAAGATAATGTAATCAAAGTTAAGAGTAAATATAGTCATGTCTACTTTTTCTGGTTTACTTGCAGGTCGTTGGTAGTTTAGTTTTTTTTAGATTGTTGAAAAAGTCATGTTATATCCTTCTTTTTCCTTTATTTGTCCGTGCAGCACAACTACACATTTGATTACCTTAGCTGAGGAAAAAAGCGAACTAAAACATTTCAGCTAACATAAATCAAACAAAACATAAACCTAGTGATTTGAAAAGTGTGAAAGTGTGCGAAACATATATATTTTTACTACAAAAATTGTATTCGTTTGTTGCAAGACCTAAACTTTACCATTTATAAATCTGAAAAGTCATACCCTTACAAAGTACCCTGGTGGTACTATGGCACAGTGATGGTGTACAATGAGATGCCAATACCATGTTACTAAACAACTCATGTCATAAAGTTCAGGCTTTGATAAAATAAAAATAAAAAAAAACAACTCACAGCTGTTGGCACCACACAATGTACTCACTAAATAATCCATGTTATGAACTTAGCACAGTGTTTGTGACATTTTCAAAATTAATTTTGCGTGAGTGTTTTTGACCTCTGACTTCTGAATAAACCATGTGGAACTTACTACTAATTCTCAGGCAATGGTTAGGTGAACATTACCAGTGTCCTGAGTTGCAGGTCTGAGAGACCTTAGCTAATGTTTGTTGACAGAAATGATTTCGCTCACTTTCTTGTTCACTATTAATGCTCCATTTGTTCTGTTGCCAAGGGCAAACAGAAGGGCAAACAATCTGGTTGAGTGGACATTTACAAAAACAACTGCAAACTGAGGCATTTTTAAACAAGTGACAAAATGGACTGTTCAGTTTGAACAGAATTTTTCAATTTAGAATTTTTTAATTGGTCATTTAAAAATATCTCATCAAACACAACTATATAATACTGACTGAATTAGTGGTGAGTGTGGATGTGGATGATAACAGGTAGTCATTCACACTTAAAGTCTCTGACCTTTACATTTTTGTCATATTAATAACATGTTTACAACACAAACAAGGACAGTAAAATGTTTAACAATGGGAGGAGAAAGTGCAAATATTTTGGCTCCTTGTTATCATTTTCATTTTTTGTTTTTTCTTGAGGAACCTCTTAATTATTTCTCAGAATCCTTCGTTGTACTTTTCCAGCAATGAAGAGATGCCTTCCCACAGTGCTTTGTGCTATTGCCTCATCTTCTGGAAGCTTCTGTCATTAAACCAGACGACCTACTGGAGAACAGACAGATTTGATGAGATGATTGGTAAAGTATTATGGCTAAGCTAGTTGGCCTACAGATGTACCAACACACACAGCAATAGCGTGACAAGACTGCAGGATTCTCAAGGTTATCAGCAACACGCGTGTACACATACATGTGCACACAAACATGCATCCTAGATCTTGTCTCATAGTAGATCATACACACATGACAAATAGGAGGAAAGATATGGGACAAACAGCATGTTGGTCTTAGCGTTGCGGATGTGTGGGAAAAGGACTTTGCTGAAAGTTTCTCCAGATGTATGAAACACGAAGCACATTCAGGATGATATGTTCAATGTCAGCTCCCAAGATGCACTGGATTAATTCAAAATATGTTGCGTATGTGTGTGTGAGAGAGCATGTTAATGTAGATTTTGAGGCTGACAGTGTGTTTGTTCTCTCTTTCTAAAGTCATGTGGGAAGCAGACCCTTCCCCTACGGGGGATGTATAATTCTTCTTCTTCTACCTCCTTGTCCATTTGTACCCCTGATCCATTTTGCCTTTGAGGTTGGGCCATTTGACATTATTGCACAAATCATTGGTGCTTTATGCAAATCGCTGCTGTATGGAATAAAGGGTCGTTTTCACAACATAACAACAATATATGGTGCATAAGACATTTTCGTTCATGCCACACTAAGATGTGACAGACTGATGTGCCATGTAATTGGAAAATGATGGGATGGGTACAGAGACGTTCGGTGTCCACAGGTTGGGCTGTAAGACCCATTTTGAGGCAATCAATCAGGAGTGGCTGAGGAACTGGGGAGATGGGTAAAGCAGACAGATTGCTTACAGATGGCTGTTGTGGAAGGGAGTTGGAAAGTTTCAGGGAAGAGCCCCCTCCTTTACCCCATGGGGGAAGGGCCTGACAGGCACAGGGGTTCTTGGGCCCTGGAGAGTCCATTAGATGTGTGTGTGTGTGTGTATGCGTGTGTGGGGTCAATGGCAGGCATTTGGGGGTGGGGACACAGGTGGACATTCAGTCCAAAGGTCCTGTTTTATCAGACATGCTGAATTAACTGCTCACATAAACTTGTGTAAGGGAGTAACAAAATGTAGCTACTCTAACTAAATTAACTGCATTTTTTAATAGCAGTTTCAGCTGCAGACTTTTTCCAGCAAGTAGCAGCATATACATACAGTGGAGTATGCTTTTAAGATCAAGCATGGCCTATTCTCATATTATGTGGTGAAAAATCTGATTTATTCTTAGTGATGTATGTAATAATGTACGTTAAATGCTGTCATTCTTATTTAGATTTTTAATTCATTCAAAAAGCACTTGTTTATTTTACAATAAATATGACAGGCTAAATTACTGTATATCATTGAATAATTATATATTTAAAAATGTTTCCATATAGCTGCACCAACACTGGCTGAAACATACACACAATATACTGTGAATTTGTCTCAAAAGGCGACCAACATATAGTAATATAGTCATGCAGTCACTATCAACTTTACAGAGAAGGTTCTGGTGCAAATTTGAGTTTGTCTTGTTAGTCCGCTAGAATTCTCTTAGCTCTCAGTGTCTGTGTACTCATTCTCCTCAAAAGCCCAATTCCCTTCGGTAATTAACAGGCACCAGAAAAAGGGTCCACTTTGGCCTCTACTCTTTCAGAGGGGTAAAGTGATGAAATGGCTGTGCCATTAAGAACACAAAGCCTCTCCCTGCTCACCCCCGTCCCCCTCATCTGATAAAGGCAGAGGAAACCAGATCCAGTGTGTCTGAGAGCAGACTTACCTGACTGAAGATCTCTGATTAGGTGGTACATTGGAGACCTGGAATGGTAAGCTAGTGCCCGGTGGCAGAGGAGGTGTGCAATGAGGTATCATTGATGCTGATTCAACAGACATACACTTGATTTTGCAAGGCATCTACAACAAGGGGCACTACTACTATTGTTTCCCATATAAATAGTTTATTATTTTCTTATATATCCAATATGTGGTTTTACTTTGGGACCCAGATTTTACATTGGAAATCAAGTGGCCATTCAACACATTAACATTTTTAAATGTACAAAATGTTTTTAAAATCAAGCATTGAAATGTATTTACATGACCATGAACTACAGAAATAAGAAGCAAGAATATGACACAGGCTGAACAGCAAAATTGAGGTTTTGAAATATCTTGTGAATTTTGATGGTTTCATGCCTTTGGCATCCAATTAATGACTGCACCAAACAAGCTGTGGCCAGCACAAACTATGTTTATCCTCTTTACAAGTAAACTTGTATTTAATGTGTCTGGCTCATATTTTTGTTTACCTTGCATAATTTGGTTTAAAAGGATGAGGGCATGCCACACAACCTAGATTCTAACAACTGACATGAATTTGCAGCAAAGCCAAACAATATGAGAAACATTTTCTTCACAATTTTAAAAAGTTTTATTTATTTAAAGTCTATTTAGTTTTTTATTGTTAATGATACAAAGTTAAATGGTGATATATATATTTAAATATTAATATTTATATATTAATAAAATAATATATTTTTTATTATTTGCAATGTTTTTTTCTTCCAGAAAAAACTTCCTTTTTGTGACCCAAAAACACCCACCAAATGAGAGCCATTGATATAACAGCTGTACAGCTTCCTATGCATACATTTTGTTTTGGTCACAGTATATCACAGTATGTCACTACAGATGCATCTAACCAGGTAAAAAACTTCCAAAAAATCTGGACCATGTAAAACAGGAAATGAAAAGTAAATGAAATAAAATGTGAATATACCACCAGATTTCTGCTTGAATATAAAAGGCTTTAGAAAAGAGAGGGCAATTTACTCCTAGGCAGTGCCAAATTTCCCAACTAAGTCATCAGAGCAAGTAGCTTGCTTCAATTTTTACATATTCCATAAAAAACATCACCATGATGTCATCTATAATTATCACAAATGACCGAGATGCAACAAATCAGTGTGTCTGCAACATTTTCCCAGCCAGGTGCTTAAAGCTGCTTTTTCACAAGCCTAATGGCATGCTCACACAAAGCTGCTTTCTTAGACAAGAAATAAGAGTCGAACTCGGGACAAATTGCATGCCTGTTTCAGTATTAAAACAAACAAAACAGGCAAATGTTTTTCACCTCACTAAATCTTCTTAAATGTATTTTTCTATTTATTTTGTTTATTTTTAACATGTAATAGCCAAAACCAATTCAGTGAAATCTTAAATGCTAAATGTTGAATTAATAAAAGGAATAACCAAAACAAGTGTTAAAATACACCAGCAGAATCTATCTAAATGTGCAGAGCAGGTGGGTCTCATACAGTGATATTACTCCTTAAAAAATATGCCTGGAAAGATGGCCCACCCCTGTTTTAAGAGACTTTTTAATTTCCAGTAAAGACATAAAAGCTAAGCAGGGCATTAGAGGGTAATAATTAGAGAATTTGGTTCAGTGTTTCTTACATACAGTGAAAAGAATGCCTGTCCAATAGATGGCTTCATTAGACTATTTCACACTTGCGAGTTTGTGCATCTGGGATTGGCTGTCACAGGACTGCCAAGTGTAAAAATGGCCAAATGGCTAAGTGTAAAAAACAAGAATTGGTAACTCTACAATGCAAATGCAAAGCACAGGAAAAAGTAGGTCAATGCAATCTGGACAGTTCTTGAGGCAAATTTAGTGATTTGTAGAGGCAGTACCTTTGTTTAAAGTTAACACTGAGAAGGGGGTTGCCATTTAAGAGTGAAACTATTCCTAGCCTTTGTTTTATCAGTGGAACAATTTTCAAATTCACTTTTCAAGGTCCTAACACTCAATTAATAGTGGCAGCTTTCTCTCTGCTGGTAAGTGCCTGTGTGTATCAAATATCCCATGAATCAAAATTAGAGTTCTTTGGCTTTTAGTCCATATATGTTACCTTTTAAGTCATACATATGCGTGGGTACTTATAAAAGTTGACAAATTAACTTCAATAGATATTTAACCTGTGAAAATGAAAATGACATGAAAATGACATACCCACACTAAAATGTTTTGAAAAAGTTATAGATGTTGAAATACAGTAGAACCGAAATGTTATGCACATTTTTTGTTTCATAAAAATATATTTTATATATCTCGGAGCAACCCAGAAAAAAGTGGTCTCAAAGTCTTTTTTTATTATTTGGGGATGATATCACAAAAAAGGGTTTCCTGTAAGCTTTTTCTCTAGCATGGTACATTTCCAAAAACAGCCACTGTGATGCTCTAACATCATTTTTTTTATTTCCAGATTACAAGAATAAAAACCCCAGATAGTTATTTACAATGTAGATACCAAGTTCTTTCAATACAAAAGTATTCACAATCGTTAAATTATCACAGAAATCATCCCTGATGGTCGGCAATGTGTCTCTATTACTGAGCATCAGTGTAAATGGCTTCAGTAATCATTCAAACAGCAATCTGCAACAATATCAACAATCTGCTTTTGTCTTCATGATGTATATAACTTAGAATTTAGATAAATTTAGATAAATACCTACATTTGTAATGTTTTACTAATAGCGAATGTGAATGATCATGACAGAAAGACAGTACTGCAGGCTGCATTATAGCTAAGCTAACAGGTGCACAAACTCGCTGCAAAACAACATATAGTGAAGGCTGAACTTATCACTTGTGAAATATGAATTGTGTGCATGGGCTTATTATATATATATATATATATGATATCATATATCATATGATTTCATACAACACACAGCTACTGTTCTTTCAAAGTTCTCTGAATGTTACTATTACAATTAAATGTTATTCCTAGGTTGTTACTGGAACACATAAAAAGGTTACAGAACTAAAAAAAAATGCTTAAATAATGCTCTTATAACCATGCAATAATGTTAAAACAATGTTTAAAAATGTTGAATGAATATTCCTGGAATATTCAAAGGGCACATTTCCAGGCAACTATAGGCATCTATAGGAACATTATGTTGTTAATATATTGCTTTTACAGTCTTTTGAAAACTACTGTAGCAAGGTCTTTTTCTGCTCTGAAAAACTCAATATTATGATTGTTACTGTTAGCAGATTAACAGCAAATTCTGCATTGTAATAAAAACTCTTGGAAAAGGGTATTTTATAGGTCCTAGCATCATAGAGCAAAATGAGTTTGAACTCCATCACCCTGTTAAAAATCACCCAAACCATTTTAGTTTGAAACATGATATGAATAAATGCTATGGTATTGTATCTGGTATTGTAACTATTACAAAGTTAATGTGCTTTAACTGGCACAATAATATATGAACTGCTTTAGTTTCTGCATATAAGGAATATGGATCCAGTGTGATGCCACAAAATCACTTTATTGGTGCATGCATTTGAAACCATTTGTCTTACAATTTGTCATTCATTTTTAAACAGCTATAGCCAAATCAAAAAAAATATCCACCGGCTCTCAGCGTGCCTTAGACATTTTGGCAGTGTGTAGTCCCAAATCCTGACTACATTAGACTCATCAATTTTAATTCCAGCACACTTAAGAGACAAGACATAAAACTGTCTTTTAGGAGAAGCTTGGCACAATTCATCAGCCTTAGAATGTGTATAAAAGAGAGGGTGTCGAAAAGCAAACTCGTTGGCTCTGGGCAGGAGAAGCCCCCTCAGCTCTCCAAACGAACCAGCTGTTTATCTTGGCAGTGCTAGTCACGGTCCACTGGGCCTGACGTTTCGCCCGCTCTCGGCCACTGTTTTTAGGTTGAAGTGGGCAGCGCCAGGGTAAACATATGAGCTCAGCCCGCACTGGGCCCTCAGTGGGTCTCTGCTAGGCTACCAGAGCCCATAAGCCAGGGTAAACAGCAGCTATGCAACTAATAACAAGGGAATCCCACTGGTAGAAGAACTAGTTGGCGAGAAACAAAGGACAGTGCTAGTGGTCTAGCAAGCCTGTCATCAAACGCTAAACACCTAACTACGAGCAAAACATTATGGCTGGGAAAAACAGACTAAAGTCAGATGGTGAGTGCAGAGGAGCAAGGGAACGACTTGTCATCGTGCTATGAGACAGAGCGTCTTTACTTTCTGCTCTGTGTCTCTGTCTTTCAGACAGTAAAGAAAACATAAGTGAGACAGTCTCCGTCTCTGTGCTGTTACGGTTGCCATCATTTCAAATAAACAGTCACGGTTCTAAATAAGTGCATTTTTTCTGTGGTGCTAAAGAAAATATCACTGAAGACTACCACTAATCAAATGTGAGGAAAGTTGTGCCACGAAGTCTTACTCAAACCGGCTAGAAAGCTGCGCATGACTTCTGACTGTCTACACGCAGGAGACCAATGAAATAAACCTCACACTGTAATTTAGCAAAGAGAAACAGGTGGGTCTGGACACATTGAATTACAGCTTCTAGATAAATAATTTCTCCCCCTAAATTCCACTTTAGAGAACCACAAACCAGAGGAGGGCGATCCACAGAAACACAGCAGGATTAATATCAAAAACACACTTTCCTACTCATAACCTGGTAATATACAACAAGCACATGACAGCGCTATATTTTTGCAATATATTCGCAATAAAACGGTAAAGAGAAAGGGTCGTGACTGCTGGTGGTTATTTTGGAAATCATATTCTATTACTGGATTTATGAGGTTGGAAACATTTTACAGACCGACTAATGCACTTGTCATTGCTTATCAGTGAACCAGAACAAATGATGTGTGCAAGGAGAAGCAAATAACTCCTAAAGCTGGTAGTTTTGTCCAACAAAAACTATTAGACGGGATGTATTCTTGTAACAAGTAACATAAGTAGCAAAGTCTTTTAGTCTGTGATGGAGTGGCACAGTTTCAGTATGTGAGCATATGATGATAGCAGTGTTTTATCTAAAGAATCAGGTGAATTCCGAGCTGCCATGTGCTGAGCTTGGCCATTTAAGGATAAAATGACTCCCAAATATCAATGTAGCATACTTTTGTTAGCTCCTACTGATAAATGCTGAACATCTTTCTAACATTCTGATCAAAACTATTTCCATAGTATATCTGTAAACTGGTTTATGGAATTCTGATGAAAGTTTTTTGGGGAGCATATATTTTTGTACAGTATAATGAACCAATTTTCCCTGGATGCTGCCTTTCACGTCACAGTAATAATCACTAGAAGGGACATAAATCTAACCTGTGTGCATTTATGGTTCATGGTGCCATCATCCGATCAGCGATATCAGCATGTCAGGACATTTTTCTGCATAATGGAAGTTCCTGGAGCTTTAGAGTGATCAGTCACATGACATTTACGTGTCAGGGGATTGGCTTAACAAATCAGTATTAGGAATTAGGAACAAAAGCAAAGATGCCGAATAACAGATTGTATACGTTCTCTGGGGGTCATGCGCCAAAAAAGCAACTGACATTGAGATGAAAAGGGATGCAAACGGATGGCTTTCTCCAGATGAACACAGCAGGCATGATGAAGTTGACCCTGCTTATGTCTTCACTACCTCACTGAGATGATAGCTTGACAGGCTCTAGAGAATTTTCCACCAAATTGCTCTCGGCCATGATGTCACCTGCTGTTTATCTACCGTCTTTTCTCTTGCCTGATTTTTTTCTGAGAATAGCTCACCTCCGACTCAATTACATACAGCACCCTGTCGACCGTGAAAACCTATGATTAAAGTAATCATCTATTGAATCTAGCTTGCAAAGAATACGTGCACGCACACACACAGACACGCTGTGGGTGGCCGTAAAGATGCATCATTCATGTTGTGGTTTGAGCCATCTCCATTGTAAAAGGGACTATTCTACACTGCATGCACTCTATTCATTTTGTTAATATATTATATAACTGCTCTCTGCAGCTGCTAAGGCAAATGTTAGTGCGAAAGCAATTAGTCAGGCCTTACTGAACAAACTGGTCCCTTGCCTTGCACCCTGACTGCTGCTGCTTGTTGTACTACCTGCAAAAAAGCACATATAAGATACATACATTAACAATGGATCACACCATGAGGGAGGCATCTGAGTAACATGTTTTTCCAGACAAGTTCCTCTCCTATCAGTGCTTCAACCACTGATGTTTTCCAGCAGTAAGCCACTTCTGACTCTTACAAAGATGTCACTGGTCCAATATTTGACTCATGTTATACAGTCACTTCTGAGAAGCCAAAAAAGGACTGTAAAGTATCTTTCCAGTTGTTTTCCCTCAGCTTTATTAACCCTCTGTCTGGGGTCTCAGAGACTCTTTAAAAAGCTTGAAAACATACTTAAAGACCACATGAAATCACAGCACAGTTGTTCTTGTGTTGACATATTTATATTTAAAACAGGAAAACTGGGTGTGACATATGCTTCATCTACGTCACAGCCATGAGTCAGAAGAAAGCCAGAAGAAAATTTTATTTCTCAGAGGTTGCTCTTTCATAGCTCTGAAGATTGGATGCAGTTCTCAGTTGTTTTATCTATGTATTCATTTTATCTCAGATGTTTCTCCTAAAATTGCTTTGGATTAATAAAAATAGAAACAAATGAGACAATTGTAAACATACAATAAAGAGTATAGAACTGTAGAATTAATGTAGATTGTGGCTAAAATAATCTGGATTTGGGTAAATTTGATGAGTAGTTTCAAACTGAAATTGTCATAATATTCTTAATATTATGTCGAAATATGTCTTAATATTCACTTTTGATTGCAGACTTGGCAAATCTGAGCTCAGCTTGTGACTGAAATATTTCCTAAAACTCCAATGGTGATATTTGTGAGATTTTGAGTCTTTTCTTAGGACAAATATATGAGACACAGGATACTTGGGCAAAAGTCTTAATTTAATCCCATTGTTGTCAAGTCCCTGAGATATTAAAAAGATCTCATCTGTGATTTGTTAGTGCTAGTAGTGCTTAAATTTGTTTGCTAGTACTACAAGTTCTTTTGTCAACTTTTAAAAGTGAACAGGCATATAGATGGCCAATTTCAAGTTATTCTTAATCTTTTGTTAGGGTTAGACTGACAGACGTTTGAGCTGAATGATCGAAAAACTATATTGAAAAGTGCATGTGGAAAGTGCATAATTACACTGTGATTAAGAATAAAGGGTAAGCTTTAATAATATCTGTTTACAGAACATATTAAAACTTACTGTTGCAACATGTGCATCATTCTTTGGAGTTCTAGTCTTGAACTCCAAACATAAAGGCAGTGGTCAGTTCCCATGTTGGGTTATTGTTTTAAATTGTTACTGTTTCAGCTGCTTCTAAATGGCTTTTCTAAAATTGTTAGGTGTCATCAGTTCTAAACTTAAAACCTGGAAAAGAACAGATTTTCAATGTATTCCTGTAAACACATTTTAAATTTTCTTGCAACTAAAATACTATTGCTTATATCACCCACTTCTCCACCATATCAAACCGGTAGGAAGCTCATAGGAACACTGAGTATATTGTGTATTCACTAAAACAGGAAGCGCCTGGGGAAATTAAGTAACTTCCCTAACAATGTTACACTAGACTAAATTCTACAACCTCACAAAATGTGGTTCTACCACAGCAAAACACAGCCTCTTCAGTTCTGACTCATGCACTATATCAAAACTGTATCAGATTTCTGTCATTATATCATAAATACAGACAGCAAAACTGCACACCCTCTTTATTGACTCCTAGGCAGCCTTTGAGCTCCTGAAGGGAGATAGCCTTGTCCTTGTTGAGGTCGCAGTAGTCTGTGAACTTGCGGGCACAACGTTTGGGTTTAGCTTTCTTCTTGACATAGCGCTTAAAGGGCTTCATCTCTTTCTTGTTGATGTCGTGACTGCCATTGTTATCCAGCTGGGCAAAGTACCAATGAACCACCCGTTCCTCCAGTGTATGGCTTGGGTCAGGCTCAACAAACCTGGAAGAGAAACATTCGTAGTCATTTACGGGTATATTATACATAGATAAACTTGCCTTAGCAAGCTCAACTAATTCAATCAGGGGAAAAAATACATTGAAAATATTTTCAAAATGAATAGAATTTTGTATTCAGTGAAATCCAGAGAGCTTTTCAACTGTTTAGACTAGTCTTACAAGTTAGAGCCATAACTTTTTAAAGTTAGTTACATGAAAAGGTAGATTTACTAAATTTGACAAGACTGATTAGCCCTAACTGCTGTTTAGTGGCTATGCAACTGGCCAGTATTTTAATAGCTGCCATTTCTGAATCTACTGTATGTTCAATGACATAAGACATGTTAAGTTGAATGACATGTTAAGTTGACTTTTACCTCCCACCACCAGAGGGGGTTGGTGAGTTGATAGCTTGCACCATGTCAGTAGTAAGGGCATCCAACAAACTGGTTATGAATTCCACTTTCTTTCCCTCTGGACACCCTGAAACATTTAAACAAAGAAATGTATGCATAATCTATGAAAACATACAGCAAAGAGTTCAGAGGATTTATCGAAACCAATCTTTTCATTTGGATTTTCTCTACATTGTGACATCACAGATGAATACGTTAGCACATAATCACCTCACAGCATAACATTAACATCTATTTTCAGACAACTTTTTGACCCACCCACTGGTGTATATATGATTAACAGATGAGGAGACTGTAGGACGAGGACAACCATTACTACACATTAGGAATAAAGCTGCCCCACTTTTTGCCTTGCAAGAATACAAATGTTAAGAAAAAGTGGTATCCACTTTTGTATCCCTCCCCGTATCTAATTGAGATCGCCAGATCCCCACAACCAGCCTGATTTATTTAAAATGCTTTTCATGCAAAGTATGATGGTGTACTTTGCAGTTAAAATTATGTTAAATAAAGTTGTATAAGTTTATAACTTTATCTGACTGTCTGACAGTAACCTACTTTTACTGCTCTGCTCATCGCCTGATGTAACAGGTATGGCTTGGGATGCAACATATGCTATTTGGACTATTTTCACTGTAGTCTGCAGTAGTTATTATATTTAAATGAGCACACACTACACTGAAGTATTTCAAATAATACTGATTCAGGATCAGTCTCTGGATCAGACATATACTGTTTTCATATACTGTATATTGCTAAAATATGCCTGAGTTTTGTTAACATGACCCATTTAAGTTACCGCATTATAGTTGTTTGTTACCATAACCTCAAAATGTTGGTAGTCCAAACAAGCTAATCAAAGTAATATTTAAAGCATAAACTATCAGCCTTGGTAGTTAGAAATGCTTTGGTGTATGTGTGAAGTATGAGAGGTGATGAAGGTGCTTTCACAGAGTACCATAGCCCTGTTAACTTTTACGACACACTGAGGAACACCTTGGGTAGCACTTTTTTAACTGTCCCAGATGCTGAAATGCCATACTCGACTCAAACGAATGTTCCTGCCTTAATTGTGTCTCTTAAAGGGCAACTTAAAACAGCAGAATGTAATCAAGTAATCTTAGTTTACACTTTCACTTCACGTTTGGCTCAGTTCTCTACAACACCCCACGATCCCCCACTCTTTCTTGTTTTTACCTCAGTCTCTCCCATTTTGCTGGCAGGGCAGTATGGGAGGTGGGGTGTTGTGGCTCACCAGGTGACTCTAATTAGTATCTGTAAGGTCTGGACAAGTGTGATGACGTGCCGGCTCAGTGCCTTTTAGCCCAAGTGTTAAATTAGAACATATGGATTCTGATTTATCCTGTCAAACTTTCCTTACCGTACTTGGTAAATGTTACAAAATACAGCTTGTCTTTGGGAAACTCACTCATCTAAATCAGTCTTGAGTTAGTTTGGTAGTACTTTCATGATAATTTTGCAGGTATAAAGTAGAAACTGGCCTGTGGAAACAGTTATTGTGCATCTATCCAAAAATTCCTTCTTTTTCCCATTTCCATGTTTTAAGGATGAAGCCAAGGTTATTTGTTCCGGTGCCAGGTAGCGATCAAGTAGAGTACATAAAAATAATTTCACTGAACTCCCCCCGGGCATTGACAGCACCTCTCTGCCCCCCACTGCTGTCCTCCCCAGTGGTCCACACCGTCGTAAACTACACTGCACATCTGTTGCACAGTCAGGAGTCGTGTTTTACTCTGTAAACTTACCAGATGGGGAATTAAAAGGAGTTGCAATGTAATTCTGAATGCAAAGAAAAGAAGCAAGAAACAAAAAGCAGCAAAAGGGTTTGTAAACCTTGTGAAAGCCTGATATTTCAACGGAAAACCACCTTTAAATGCTAACATGTGGTACTGTATATTCTTGTGTTTGTTCTTGTAACCATTTGTCAAACATTGTTAGCAAGCACACAAAGAAACCAAAAAACTCAGACTGTTGTTTTTGTAAGCATAATCAAGGCAAACTAAAACATAACAAAATATTATGTGCAGAGAAACATATTAGCAATATCAATCATTGTTTTATTTTATTTATACAATATTTATTCAGGGCTTTTGGGCGCTTTTCAATGCTGGCTCTTAGGTAACTTCTTGTTAGTGTTGCATGCAAGGCATTATTATTGCACTTTAATTGTAAAATTTGGTATACAGAAATACAGTGAACGAGTTCTGATCGACCGCTCTGCTCACCTGTCAGATCTCTGTCTCTGAAGGGATCCTCCATCTCTGACACTCGGGAACGAGCTGCACTGTCACATTCTGGTTTCTTATACCTGCAAGAAAAGAGACAAGCAAAATATTAAACTTAAGGTGACAACTAGCAAACAACTAGTAAAACACTCTAGTCGCCACACATTTTCTTCAGAGCAGTCCTGTCTCAGTTTATACTTAGCTATCCAAATAAAAGGTAGAAACTATATATTGTCATATCAGCCCCTACACAACAATCTGATATGCTAAGACTGAAACAGACCAAAAACAAACTAGTCCGGCACTATTGTTTGTGGATGGTTTGTTCTTATTTGCTAAGTTTGGTTTGTCCTAACTGTATGAAATGGATAGAAAGAGAAATGATTTGTGAATCAGTTTGTTAAGGTCAAGCTGCACTCACTTCTGCAGTGGTTTTGTACTTTAAAGGGCTGGAAATGTTTCACTATTTGATCCAATTTTGATCGCAGTTTTTTATTACACAACAGTCCAAAAAGATAAACACAAGAATGCATGAGATTGCAGCCTCACACTAAAAGAACATGAAATCTAGGATTTAATGGTTGTATTCAGTATTGGGGAAAGAAAAGGTGGGCTCAGTGCCTGAATCCAAACTTGTTACAGCAAAAAACATGGCAGGAACTAGTTGGCTAAGCCATCTCAACATTTCCAGGGCAAAATTGGCAAAGGACAGTGATTTACACATACAAAGCACATCTCTTGAAGAGGAAAATAAATCAGGGCTCGTAACGGGAAAAACCGCGTCAGGACATGTCACACTTTCAATTTAAAGTCATTTCTAAACAAAACTCGGCACCGACAGTTTTGCTCATGGAAAAATAAAGACTTTGAGGTTTGGAGAGAAAGCTGATTGTCATAACACATTCCACAACTAAACAAATCAGTCACAATGGATTGTATTTCTGATAATTTCCATAGTTTTAGCATTTAGAGATGTTTAGGACACGCAAGTTCATCCATAACCATGTTGTATATATAATCTGGTTACAGGACAAATAATAATGTAGTGACTCAATTTCAAGCATTGATAGAATTACAAAAGCTGGTGATAAGAACAGATTTGCTTAGTCTTACCTAGCAGAGGTTCCAGGTATGGGCCTCCCAGTGTCCACCAGCACACACCAGCAGTAACCAGTGGACTGGTGGCACTGGACAGGTTTGTAGAGGCCCAGTGTGCCACAATCAGGGATGAAGATGGCCTCCCGTGGATTCTGCCGAGCCTCGTCCAGAGCGCTCTGCCTCTCCTGGTCACAAGAAGGAATCTTCTCTAAAACCACAAGGAACACACTCAATACAGAGAAACATCTCATGAAGGTAGCACACTGTAATTATTGAGGTAACAAACTTAAAAAACGTTTTTTGGTACTTCCATAAAGAAATTTTAGAAACAAAGTTTACATATATAGCATTCCTGTGAGGTAGCACTAAGTGCGCTTATACGTCATTAATGTGACAGTAAGCTCACATTTCAGATGCGCTTAAGGCATTTATCATAATAATTTTGTCAATAATCTTGAATGGACCAATTGTTTCGCTTTATAAGACCTTAATATATTACCAAGAGCAGTGGAGATTTTGTGTTGTCTATATCTGATATTTTGCCATTCAAAGCAGTGGCAGCCATGAACTTGCATTATATGAATCACCAAAGACACAGTTTCAGCTGATAAGCTTCTTTACTGTTTTACTGAAGAATAAAGACACCAACATCTTTGATGGACTGAGGGTGAGTAAATTAACAGCAAATTTTAATTTTTGAACGAAACAGATAAATAAAAAATAAAAAATTAATTAAGATAAATAATAATTGTCATCATTTACTACTAATGTAAAAGAAACTATTTTGATGTAAGTCTCAGTGTTTTTGTGTCCATACCATGGAATTGGTGCCACTGCTGTTTGGTTATTAATGTACTTCCTTACTCACCCTTCCTTAGACTAAAGTGATGAAAGAATTTTCATTTTTGAGTGAACTGTCCCTTTAAGTCCAGAGGAAAATGTTATACGTCTTTATCTCAGGAGAAATATCTGAGACACAGGAGACTTGGCCAAAAGTTTCCATTTGCTCTCCATTTTATTTCATTGCTGTCTAAAAAAAATTGAGATATTAAAGAGATCTTATCTGAGATTTGTCTTTCCTATGTGAGGTGGCGTTACAGAGCTATTCCTTTGGTTGCCATCCAAAACTAGCCAAGTAACCAGCTAGAGGAAAAAACATTTGACATTTTATGCAATTGGCAGACATTTTACCCAAAGTGACTTACAGCGCATTCAAGTTGTACATTTTATGTGTGTGCATTTCCTGGGATTCAAACCTTATGACCTTTTCGTTGCTGACCTCGCCAATTGAGCTACATGAAAGCTGAATGTTTTGCAGGGTCTTTATGCAAGAACACTTGACCAAGGTCATTTACAGCTAAAACTGCATTATGACGGCCCAAGCTGCCAAAAGATTTGACAAAAAAGAGTGTGTGTTGTTAAAACTACAGTAAACGAGGAGTCTTTACCCCTTCAGTGAAGAGTCCCTGATCCTATGATTTTTGTATTTATTAATACAAAGGACACTTGAGAAATGTTCTTTTAAATGTTTTAACACCTTGTCTCATAAATCTCTATTTATGTTGAAATCCATTTAGCACATTGCTCACTTGTAGTGAGCCGGGCCAAGTATAACAGCACCACATGTTGAGGCTAATCCAGTTAGTAGGGTGCTGAATAGCATTTTAGCACTCTTGATTCATGTTCTTTTTAATCAGAAGTTTTCTGAACATCACTCTGCAACAACAGCTGTATCTCCACTGTATCCCTCAGCAGCCCTTAATGCCTGCTTCTTTGTACACTTTGTGTATTGTAAAATTTTCATCTTATATATAAATATATATGTATCATAAATGTAATAATCTGTCTGCATTTTACATTTACATTGGTTAGAGTGGTTTGCTAAGGATGGTTGCTAAGGATGCTGCGTTGTAATACATTGTTGTGTGAAGCGGTCATAGGTGTGTTTTACTGTGAATAAAGCACAGTTGTTAATCAGAATCATGGACTGGAACTAAATAAATAGAACTTTTATAAATATGGAACTTTTATAAATATATACACACACACACACACACACACACACACACACACACACACACACACACACATATATATATAGTGGTGGACTGCCCACCACTCTCACCACACACTCCCACCTCATATCACCAACGGCTGCTATCAACAGTTGTCATCCAAGATGAATAAATGACTGCCAGTTTGTAGCTACAAATCACTGCATGACCTATTAAGAACTGAAATAAACAAGGAACAGTGCAGACAGAGAACAGAATTGGGAAATGTTGCATGCTGAGTTCAAATGTCTAATGCCTGCATGAACACCACAGCTCAATGTGATTGTGCATCACTAGGGCACTCCGACCCCAGTTCTTTACTTATACTTTTGACAACTCCCAAATGAATTTCTACTAAAGAATTAAATTCCCAGCCAAGAGAGGTGGGACTATGAGGTAGGAGAAGCTCTGCCCAGTCAAAGGGTTCGTCTGAACCTCCAAATGAAAAGCATGAGCTATAACCTTGCTCAGTGTAACCAAATCCTGCTGTTTTTGCTTTTGTCTCCATTACAAACAGTTCTGGTAAGAGGACTGACAGCGTTGGCGTGATCGGGAACAAGGCCCAGAGTGTTTTAAGTGGGACCTGACTGCAAAGACAGCAGGAGTGGGGGTGAAGGGAGTAAGCTATAGGAGTATTAATATGTCCTCTTTTCCACAAAGGGCTCATGATCTGCACTCAAGTATTCACGACAGAATCCATGACTCCTGCGCTTCCTGCCAAGGTTGCTTCATATCTAAATTATTTAACACTGTTTATTGTAGTGATGGCATACTGGCGCCAAGCAGCTGGGATTCCCAAAAATGTTTTCTCTCCCTCTCCCTAATACTATAAAACAGAAATAATAAGGATGGAAAGTGAAAGTGATCCCATTTAATCCTAATCCTTTTTAATGTATTCATTTTGTGTGCATTAAAGTGCACAAGTCACAGAAGTACTGTTTAAACAAACAGATGTAATTGGGAGTACAGCTGAGGTGAGAGCTCATTGTTACCCATAATGCTTTGCTGTGGTTCTCTCTCAGTGTTTACAGGCTGGTATTGATTAGTTTATCCGCGGCATGATGTAGGTAAACTTTGTTGATTTCCTTGCTATCACAGTTAAAAATCAGAGTGTCATGCTTTCATCACGCCAAGATCTGGCCAAACAAAATAGCTTGAAACTCTGAAGTGCTCAGACTTATCAACCTCCTGTAAACACAACGTTTTGCTCTCTTCTACTTTCTTTCGTTCAGTTATTGCTTCTTTTTTCTCCTCCTCTCTCTCACTTTCTCTTTCCATCTCTCCCTCTGTCTTCTTGTGCCATCCCTCCAATTGTTTTCAGCTGTTGGGTAATCACTTCGGTCTTGGATCTATGCATTTTGTGCACGAAGTAACAGAAGAGCACACGGAAAGCCAGAAGAGGGATGTGATTTTGATGTTCTCTTCAAGAATTCATAAACTATAAGACTCATGTCAATTCTCATTCTTACTAGCATACTAGTTGGTTTAATTCTAACAACCAGGAAAATCTAAATCTGATGAGGTTAAAGTAATGTTGTGATTTAGGGTTAGTTGCTTATAGTTTGTTCACCCCCATGCCATCCTAGGTGTATATGACTTTCTTTCTTCACCTGAACAAAGTCGGAGTCTTTGAGCTTATTAAGCAATCAATACATCATGTTGTAAAACAGATCAGCGTGTCAAATTCAAACATGGCAGCACATCGGTAACATTAAATCTGATTAGTTTTTGCATGTCATGTGACTACTTGTCATATGTGCCGTGACAACAACATTGCCAAAACACTGGGGTTTGATGCTATCAACATGCTGCCACATATGATGGTATGAGGGTGAGAACTATTCCTTTAAGCTTCACATTAATAATAATAATTTAGCAATAATATTTAAAAGCTGCAATCAATAACTTGTGCCTCTCACATGTTATTTATATCACATGTTACTTTACATGCATACTTTACATACATACTTTATGTATGTTTATAATAATAATACATTATTATTATAAACTTACTGTTGTGAATGGGAGTAAGGTAATAAGACTGTTTTATACACAGATTTGTTCTGTTACTTGCTCAAACTGATTTTTGTTCTTTTTTATTGAACAGGTGTTCACAGGTGCCAGTATTCCCCAAGATTAGATTTGCAGTCACCCTGGAACACCAAGCACCAAGTTTCCACTATCCCCTGTAAATCTGGAAGGAAATAAAGTGTTGCTATGCTAATTGTGGTTGTTCAGTTTCATCGAGAATACATGAAATGGACAACCACAAATACCAATGTCACGCACCATTTCACTTTGAATGAGCATGTTCACTGTTACACATTAATTGTGTGAGTTGATGTGTGAAACATCTTACTGATGCGTACCACCCACAATGCACTGGGAGATGAAAACTTGGCTTTCTTTGAGATTTCCTTTAGCAGCAAAAAACAACATCTCATTGTTTCAATTTACCCCAGGCCTCACACATGCTCCTATGGGCACTAACAGCGTAGCCGGATGCCAACTCCATCTTTTCTTTAGCCAAAACACCAGTGTAGTCTCCTTAGTGGTGACCGTGGATATACTGTGAACAGTGTTGGTGTACATCAGATACTAATTAGGCACAAAAAGAAGTTCTAAACTGTTTTAAAAACTTGCCTTATCTAAATAAATACTGTATATCTTGTCTTAAAGTGCCATGTTTACTTTGTCAAACTTCTTGTCACAATTTGTCATTTCTTTCTAACGAATTGTAATGCCTATCAATTATAAGCAACACACAAAACCATATCTTTACAATAACACACAATAAACATATATCGCTGCCCTCAGCCATGAAATATCCACTCTGCTTGTGTTTTAAATATTCAGATACCTCTACCTCCCAACCACACTACCCCTCCTCATGCAAAAATTCTCACAGAGCTCTGTGGAGTTGACTGAGCATGCCCAGAGGGTGCTCAACTCATTTGAAGGAAATTGTAAAGGAGACACAGAAAGCTAAACAAATTACACAGAGGAGAGTTGAGGCAAACAAAGAAAGAGGGGCGCCATAATTCTATCGGTTTTAGGTTTCTCATTCCTGGACATGCTGAATATTAAGTCTAAAACTGGAACAGAACTGTTGTGCAATGAAGTGGGCTCGAAAGCACTGACCTGGACACTGCAGTGGTGATGCTTTTAAATAGTTCTGTGGGACTGTGTGTAGACTATCCAGAGGACTTTCATTTGTCAGCACATGAAAAGTGTCTGTTTGAAAATTGCTGCTTTAAGAGGAAATTGTGCTGTAGGAATTTGCTTTTATTTATGTAATAAATCAAATAAGCCATTTACCATAAAACGCCCTTTAGCTTTGAAGGCTTCTATATGCTAATGTACTTCCTGAAAGCTGACAAAATTAATGTAAACATACTTAAAATTTGCAGTCGTTCTCATCTGAGAAATACATCAAATCATAGGTTGTTTAAGCAAATAACCTGACATATTCACATTAAATAACAAAAGAGCAACATAAATAACCAGAAACAGATATACAGACAGACAGAAAAACAGGCCGACAATCTGACTGATTGATTCTCACCTGGCTTCCTACTGTTCGAACTGTTTTGTTTGTTTTCTTTGTAAACCAGCTGCTTAATCCACAATGTAGGGGCTGTTATCTCTGTGGTTAAAACAAGAGATAATAAAATGACCATTTTACTTTGGCTCTGGAGACATACGTAGCTGTTGGACTAGTGTTATTACAATGTTTGCTCACTGTTCAATATCAAGCTGTAGAGTTTTGCAAAAGGCACAGACTTACCCTCACCTTCTTGGACAACATGTGTCTCCATGGTAGGTGTGGGCTTGGAGCCATCATCTGGATTGAGGGTGAGAAAGAAACGGAAAGAGACTACCATTATTGAGGTTAATACAATCTACTCTCCACAACTGTTGAATGATTGGATTTGCACATAGCCCGGCCAATAGCACAGAAAATAAAGTGGGTGAGAAACAGAGGGATAGAGAGAAAATACAGTTGTGAAAACACAGAGGTAAATGACAGTTTTTACACATTCAATAACACACACACACATACCAGAGTACACACTGTAAATAAACGTTTATACTGTATATACATAGTGTTTAGTCATTAAATTGTACATGTATAATTAAGGGACAGTTATAGAATAATACACTAAAAACAATCAAAGATGCATGACTCAGAAATGTCAAGCTTCCTACTGTACTTACCTACGTATGTTCTATTGCATTCTGGGTGATTTCCCTGTAGCCCTCATCAGGTAATTGTAGCCCTGGCAGCAGAAAGGCCAAAGCTACAAAGCCAGTGCCCAATAAGGTGGCAGTGGAAACCCAGGTCAAAGTATACGTTACATCACTGAGCTCAAATATGACTAATTTAAATCAGTTTACATCAATTTACAGACCTTTACATCTGAGTTCGAGAACGCACTTTCTACATAAAAAAAGAAATCGAGCAACAGTGACTGCCACAGAGTCATTGTCTCAACAGGGCCTTTAAGAAAATCGAAGCCATTAACCAAACCACACAGCTTTGAGCTATATCTCATAATATGTGATTCATAGCGAAAAGTATTTGAAAATCTAAAGTTAGTATTAGTATAATAAGTTAGGTATTTAATGGAATTTTAGGAGGAATTAATTAATTGCTTAAAGCACTGTGAATTATGTAATTTTAACTTTGGAATGTATTTATGTATGTGTTATATGGTGCTGCTAAATATTTATTCCGCTATGGAGATACATGAATGGCAGTTTTACTTATGGAACCCTGCTGTTGAGCTCTATAGGGCTGAGTGCAAGCATAAAGTGGCATAAGACCACCATCCACCTGCTGGTGCTACAAACATCTGTTGTGCACACATTGTGTCTTGAGTGCAGCCCAGTGCAGGAGATCTGAAAAAACAGAACCAAAGCCAAACCGCATACAAACTCCATACTGCAATATCACCTCACATTCCCAGTAACCTTTTTCCACCCCAGTGGTTCAAACCTAAACACCACCCTCGAGGCCTGTAAATGACAATATGGCTTTCCTGAGTTAGAGGCCTCAGAAGTAGATGCCTGCCTTGACTGCTGTTAACATCTATATTAGCTGTTGGAGATTTCACCGCTGTAACAGAGACCAGTGGGGCACTGGTAGAGACCAGCCTTTGAAATGATCTTTACACTGGCTGTTAAACAAAAAAACTGGAGTTGGTTTTCATCCTTTACAGTTTTTGATGTCTAAAGTAAAAGCTTGACACAAAGCCAACTAACATGTCAAGGAGAAGTTGATGTCCAGCTAAAACATTTAATCTTACATAAATAAACAACAGGCAAAAAAGCAAAGTTTTGTGGTTTTGCAGTTTAGCATCCTTAAGTCAAAATCTCTCTCATACACAAACACACACACACATTTCCATGAAACTCAACTCACCTTTTCTGCCAGAACTAGGAGGTCCTGGTGGCTTATCGGTTACTGACCCTTTAAAAAGACAGAGCGAAATGTTTACATAACTTTTGCAACGCAGTGCAGTAACCACTCCACAGTACTTTTTGGAGACCAGGTTGAAATCTGTACAAATATTTTGCTTGTAGGAACACAACATGCAGTCTGGAAATATCAGATACAAGGAACACAAAATGCAACTGTAAAATCATCATTTACACATATGAGATAATTAAATATCAAAAGACCCCAGTGTTTAAACCAGACCAAAATCCCACAGCACCCTGAAATCACAGATGAGAAATGTTTAAATCTAGAAAATATTTATGTCAATCCCCCATATTATTCCTACTGTGACATGATGGGTTGAGTACATTCAAATACAGGAAATATGAAAAATAAATTGAGCAAAAGGAAGATTGGTGCACGCTGATACATTTTTCTGTTGTGGTAGTAAAAATCATCTCATCCACTAATGCTTGTCTGTCAACTGGAGATTCACCATCCTGCAGAGTTCAACAATGTTCCATCTCACATGTTCTGTTTGGAAGTGAGCATGCCCATGCTATTCCCTATAAAAGTTTTACCCTCCACAGTGGGAGCTTTAAAAGTTTACATAATGTAGGCCAAATGTACAGTCATTTGTAGTTTTACACATCTTTCTAAGTCAAAGGAGCCACTGTAATTTTGCGCAATGGGTGGCACTCAAAGCACAGTGTCTGTCGGTCATCCCAACAAAAATGCTTATTTCAAAATGGCTAAAATTAATTTGAAGCAATTAATTTTAAGAACTTCTGTTGGGAATGTGATTATTCTTTTTTCAAAGTTCCCTGTGTAAACTGCTTAATTAGCTTAATGTGTTGAAACTAAGTCTACAGGACGATAGATCTCCAGGATCAAGTATTATTGCATTAAACATACTTTGATATGACATAGATACCATACATCGACAAGAGGGTTGCTAGTTGTTCACAAACAATTCACAATCTCATTGTTTCAAGTACGTGCAAATGCTGAAGATTAAAGGCATGCATGAGTTCAAGATTAGATAGTCAAACCAATTAAATGCTGGAAAGAGACAGAACTGTGAACAAAAGTCTATTTGGAATGAAATTTACTACCTGACAATCCACTTGTCCCAGCATGAGTTCCCATAAATTCACGGAAGTTTCCTGCGAACGTGTGTGAGACATTTCACTTAATTGGTGAATCATGGGCTTAACTCATTTCTGGGACAGGACCGGTCCATCATTTTAACATACATAAAATGTACTGTACAGTATAACACTTAAGATGAATCAAGATAATTCATCTGGGTATGATGTTATGACACAGTAGAACATCACCATTGGCATCTTAAGGTACAGGAAAACTTACACTCCTGCAAGAAACAGTATTAGCACTAAATACAGCCGATTGATTTTTTAAAGAGAAAGTATGTGAACTGCTGCTGCTAGAATTCACAAATCCTGTGAATTCTACAATTCACAGGATTTGTGAATTCTACAAACAAAATGATGAGGGGTTGGTCCCAGCACCCATATACCAAGCAGTGGAAAGCTATGTTTTAAGGCATCCCCCATCATAGGGCCCGGGGAACATTTCCAGTTGCACAGTTGTAAGAGATAATATATGCATACAGATATTTTGGATTTTGCTCACAGTATACATACTGCATACTACAGAAACATGTACAGTAACATATTTTACTCCTAGTACGTGTTGCTATCAAAAATTGTTCTGCTTATTTGAGCAGTCCACACAGCTTTAGACTTAAATCATATTTATTGTCCATGTGTAAAGATTATTTTAGAATAGAAAATGAATTATAGTGGAAAAGGCAAAAATAAAAGTTACAATTTGCAACAGATAAATTAATGATTAGAAGGCCTATAGAGAAAGCTTGTTGAATCAGCGTCAAGGTTAAATAAGCGAGAGATGCCATGTAATCATAAAATGTCAGGACAAAAAATGACTAGATCCAGGTGCTCCAATCATAATGTAATCCAAATCTGGCAGGAGTCTGTCTTGTTATCTCCAACAGAATAATCAGGGCTATTAGAGCAAAGTGTTCCCATTCATTTACGGAGAGAACAGCTCCCTCATTCCAGCCCTTCAGTTAAAACAGTTATTCGAGAGAGAGACAGAGGGAGAGAGAGAGAGGGAGAGAGAGAGAGAGAGAGAGAGAGAGAGAGAGAGAGAGAGAAAGCAAGGCAAAAATGGAGAAGAGGGAAAAGTAATACAGACTCCAAGAGATGACGATAAAAGATTGATTGAGTGTGAATTTGGAAAAAGACAGGAGGAGAGTAAAGCAGACAAAGAGTAAAGAAAAATGGATGAACCTTCCGAGCCTGAGTAAGTCCTTCAGGACACAATCCATCACCTTTCGGCTCCGTGCACAAACACAGTAGAAGTAAACTAAACAGAGCAGTGGCTAGAGTTTAACATTGTGCTGACTCCATCAAAACAAAGAGCACAATGTGAATCAAACAAAGTCTAAAGTTTGAAAGTGATGAACTACAGACACAATTTCTTGAGCAAGGCACCTGAGTACAGCCTGGAGGTTTAGGGGTTCTGCTTTTCAGCACGACCTAAACACAAAGCGATAATCCAAGCAAACAGTCTAGAGATGTTATCAGCATACATACAGTACCTGAACACACTGGTGTTTTGTTCTGGACAGAAGAACCACTGACTGGCTTGCCATCTGTTGTCACGCACCAGCAGTACCCTGTGAGAGTGTGACATTGGACCTGGAGGAGATACAGACAGATAGAGGTGAGAGGAAATTTCTCTAACTGTTCATCTATCTCCTGGATGACCTTCATGAAACGCCCCGGTAGTTGTGCTGAGGGAATACAGCTATTCAGAGTGAAAAATGGCTCTCATAAATGATGAGGCATTAAAGGATGAGTTCACCTAAAAATGAAAATTCTGTCATTATTTACCTATCCCTTATGTGATTTGAAACCTGTTTGAAGTTTGGTCACTGTTTTCCATATGCAGTGAACAAAGGACTGAAGCCTCCAAGCCCAAAAAAAGGAAGCAAAAGCAAAGTGGCATACAAATAATCCATATGCGTTGTGTGCTATATTCCAAGTCTTCTGAAGTTGTAGGATAGTATTTTGTGAGGACCAGAGTGTTACTTACTGAAAATCTTTCATTTACCCTCAGTCAGTGAGTTGAACTCAGCTGAACTCAACTGGATCGATCCAATTAAATATACCATTCAGGCCAGTTTTGGTAAATAATTAACCCAATACACTGATAAGATCCATCTCTTAAAATCTGTTCATGTTTTGGATGCCACAATTTTTTTTCTTGAACTCTCTAGAAAGCACCAAGAAGGGGTTTTCAATGAAAGATTTTCAATAAAAAACGAATTGTGATATTTCATATAGATCTTTTGCATCATCTTTTTAAAAGTTTCAGTCCACAATCATTGTAACAGCAACCATTACAACACTACAAAATCCCTTTTGCATTCAATGGAAGAAAACAAAAGTCATATGGATTTGAAATGATATAAATAAATTATGATAGAAATAATATTTATGGGTAAACTAAGCCTTTTAAAATTTGGACTTTGTGTTTTACCAAAGTAACTCATGAGTGAAACAAAAAGCTGTGAGTCTATAAATGTGATTTTATGTACACTTTCCATTCAAATTCCCTATGCGATCATACTGATGAGAAACCCAGGGAAGTGTAATGCTTTTTGGATTCAGATCAGGTCTTGGGAAGCTCTTGGATGGTTAATTTGTCCACCAAGCGATGCTATGTAGGCTTGCTTTAGGATTTGCTAATGTGAGTAGCAACATATAAAATGCAGTATTCCAGAATTCTGACAGACCTGGGCAAATGTTCCATCATCATTGCATTGTGGTATAAAAATAGATTCCTGTGGCCTCTTAGCCTGCTCCAGAGCCTGACTCCTTTCCACTCGACACTTGGATTGGCCTGCTTCTGTTGGATACAAATACACCTTATTACATATTTTAAGTATGATTATCACTCAGTCTATGAACATGTTTAGTATAGCACTTGTTTAAATCGTAGAGCATGGTGCTAGCAACATCAATGTCAATGCCATGTGTTTGATACCCAGGAAATGTACTGCAACAACATGTATGTTGTTGTAATTGTAAATAAGACATGTTATTAAATAATGTAGGAAACAATTCCCAGGACACCAACATGCACAATTCCTGACTTTTTCCTTTTCACATGACTTTTCCAGTTTTTTTTTTTATGTTTACTGGATGTAGACTATTACACTAGTTCATACTAGTGGAGTAGAATAAAACTAAAAGCATATTTGTGAAATTAAATTTGGCATGCCAACCATGCCTAAGCTTTTAGATCTACTAGAGGATGTAACAACAACAAGTTAGTGGCCTGCCATGTCTGGAAAGACTGCAAATAATCATCTGGAATATACAAATGGGCTGAAGTCAGTGTTCAAGTTCACAACATTCAATCTTATGAACATATAAGGAAACAATCAAACCCAAAATTCAAATTAAAGGGATAGTTCCACCCTTACGTCTTCCATTGTAAATGGAAACAATTTCATTTTATTTTTTGGTGAACTATCTCCTTAAATTAAAATTTGAGTCTAATTATTGTCTTAATTTCCTATTTTGACCTTTCCATTTTTTTCCATATTCAGAAGCCTGACTTTCCATTACACCTTTTTTCACTTATTTTGGTTCACTGAGAAGGTCTTTTGTAAATACAAACTTCATTCTTGGTAAATAACAGCAATTTACCTGAAGTTTCTTTTTACTGCTATTTACCGCAAGTTAAAACATCTAGGGAAACTTTTTGCCCATAAACGAAAATGACAACATTGCACCTTTAACTGACATTTCGAAATGATCCATTGTAATGAATTTATGATGAGAGCTGACCTTGACTTCAGGCCAGTAAGTCTGTCTTTTGGTAAACGGATTGGCATCCCAAGTAGTGTGTGAACATGATCTGCAAAAACTTACATGCATACCAGTGCGCATATGCGTTTCCTTGGAAGTTCTCTCTAATGCTCTGGGGAATATATTCCCCTAGACTGATACACATGCACTGATTTGGAATTAGCCATCTTTAATGTGCCAACAAATGTGGCAAACACCACAAAGTTTTTAGTGTGTGTATGTATGTGTTTAACCTTTGTAGCCCATACCTTTCAATTCCAGCTCTTTGCCCTCTGAAGGAAGTGTAGGTGCTGGGAGGATGGGCGGCTGATCTATCCTCACCCAGCTTTTACCTGCAAAGGAAACATTAACAAAACCACATAAACAAAACAATTGTGGTGTCACAAATGAGAGTTCAGCTCAATAATTCAGTTGTCTTGAGATAAGAACTGTCATAAATTTCTGGTATACTGGCATAAATGTCATCCTGCTTTTCAGAGAAAACTAACACATGGCTTCAGACTTGGAATATAAATATATATCTGCATAAAAAAGATGTGTAAAGATTCTTAAAAATATTAAATATTGTGAAAAAAGAAAGACATGCAGGTTTAGAACAACATATGGTTAATTAAATTAAGTATTGTGGGTAATTAAAGTAATTCATGACCATTTTATTTTGTGGCTGAAATTCACTGACCTCTGCATCGCCCCCGGTGGGCAATGGTGAGAGTGTGGTCCTTGCATTTTGCCCTCTGCAGGTCACAGCTGGTATCGTAACTGTGTCCGTCTGAACCACACACAGGTTTGCCGTGGGTCCTGGAGCAGACAGTGGCACAGTGGTTCTCCCTGTCCCCTATAAGCCACTGCACACATGCATGTACATACGTATATACGTAGGTAAAGACGATTTATATGGGGCAATGAGGGCATGTCAGTATATGTCATAAGGCACTTGACAAAATAAACTGACTCCACCTGTAATGAGAGTGTCATAAATTGAAAAGAGCTACAGAGCTTTAAAACAGCTCAGTGAGTTTCAGTGGTTTTTATAATAGGACAAATCAAGGCGCTTCTGTTGGTGCAATTGCAATACAGATGAATCATATGCCTGAGAATATTGAGGTCAAATACCATACAGACATATTGGAGACTGGAGAACAACAAAGACAGACAAATTAGTAGGAAACGTGAAAGGAATTTATCCATGTCAGGCAGATATGAAAATTCAGGTCCAAAGTCAACATAAAAAGATGTCATTTGTAACCCATTTTTCTTCCATGTGATGAATTTCTATGTAAAACAGGATATTTGGTATGAACAAATGGGGGAGACTGAATTTTAACCACTGAGGATTAATTGGACTGTAAAAAAGTGGAGGATTTTCCATATGAGACAAAGTCAGAGATGAATTTGAGTTGTCAGTCAATTGTGGAGAAATGCTACCAACAGGGGATGAGTTTAAACTTAAGAAGGCTTGGTGATCAGCTACCGAGTCACTTTAGAGGTGGGTTACATTAACAACCATTTTCAGTCATGACACTCATGAGGCACAGGCTGATAGCTAGTAGTCTTATGATCTGCAAGTCAATGCGGATTCAAACAGTATTGCACAGCGCACTATAAGGAGCTTTAAAAATCACCCACCTCCAGCTTCACCTGCCTAGATCTGTTTATGGGATATTGTGCCTGACATTGCAGTTGCATCACTTGCATGCTTACTGCAGTAAGTGTTAGCAGTCGCAAGTCTTTATACTGGCTCTGCAGCAGCATAAGCAGATGTAGTTTTGCCAAGACCAAATACGTCAGGACAATTAACATGCTAAATGTCAAAACTGAAGACGTAAGTTCAAAATTTTCAGAATGACTCCCCGGGATTCTTTTTTTTTTTAATTTGACTGGTTAAACAAAAATAACATCCCAATTGCCATAGAGATGCATATAGCTTTTCAAGTGACAGTGTGCAGTCACAGTGGCATGCAGCAGTTTACTTGCCACGATGGCAGCCAAATATGTGCCAGTGAACTCATTAGGTGTTTACAATATTTTTATAACAATCATTTTAGATGATTAGCTGACCCTGCTGCATTTACAACATAAATTAAAGGGTTAAAGATACTCTAGCAATAGCACTAGCAAAAGGCTTCATAAATACCTCACGAAATGTAGTGTTTAGCCCATATGTGTTTGCTATACATCATACATTAGTTATTACTTTTACTTTTAAACAGTTTGTAGTATTTTATTATACATGTTTAAATTCTTTCTGTGAAACAGATTAGGGAATAAAAATATTGATGCCAAATGTTGCATTCAAAGACTTATCAAACACTTTCATGGGAATGTTTTCTACCCCACATTAGATAGTCAGCTGAAAAAGTCTAACCTTTAAACTGTACTGTACTGTACTGTACTAACAGCAATGGCAGTTAATATATTGTAACTGCCCTTCCTGAACATCCATTTCCAAAATTTCAGAGTGGTACAAATTCCCCAAACTTTGAGAAGTACAGGCAATAGTAGAGGTAGAAAGACAGAAAGAGAACCAGCTCAGCGTTCTTTAGGGGTCACTTTATATGTACCATGTCATTTATATTGGCCTGCCAGCTCAGTACAAAACTAATTTGCTGTGGATTGTGTATAGCTTCTGGCCCATCGTGCAGTGCAGCTAACAGCACAGCAGGTACACTGAACTGAAGAACCACTGCTGGAAAAAGTATTTTAGCCAGGAACACAGGGCACATTTCCATTTTAATCTGACCTATCTGAATAAAAAGAACTGACCATTCCTCATTAAACACATACACACACACAGAAAATAACAAAAAGCTGTTTAAGAATTGAGTCTCTTGAGTGAAGTGAAGTAAGACTGATGCAGTTAATTCATGATGCCTGATGGCTAATCACATTATTACTCCTACAAAACTCCTTTTGGCCCCTTTGCAGTGTCTTTTGCAAGACTACATTTAAACAATAGGACAAATGTATTTTGTTTCTAAATATTTTTGCCACAAATAATTGTGTCATATGGCCAATGACTTTAGATATGTGATTCACCATCCATTAACCATAAGGGAAAAGATGTGCTGTTTTAATGGTGCAGTAAGTGATTTCTGAGAAATGCTGTTGAAAATTGAAATCACCACCCAAAATAATTGGGGGCTGAAATCAAAATAATTTTGTAGATGTCTGTTCTGTGTGTATTGAAAAAATGTTTGCAAAACAAACAAAGTGGTTCGGACCTATCCACACAACACCATAACGCTTCCATAGCCAATCACAAATAGGGGGTGTAGCCGCCGTTAGTCATTGCCTGTGTTGCACAGCATGTTCATTATTTTGAGGGTGGAGCAGTGAAGGGAGGGGTGTATTTGTTTAGGTGTCGATTTCAAATATCAGCAGCGTTTTTCTGAAATCACTTACAACACTTTTAAGAGTATATATATCAATTTTTTTTGACCAAACTATTTATTTCAATTTTGATTTCAAGACTGAAAATGTAACCTATGTACCATGTTGTGTAGTGCATTTACAAGTTTCCCCGTGTGTCGAGCAACTGCGGTGAAATACTCTACTTAATAAAGAGCTTGATATTTCTAGGTAAGAAAACTAAGCTGCCTGGTCTAAGAAGGTCTATATATTCTGCATCAAAAGCAAGCTGTTTTAAAAATTATTCCAGAGAGTAAATAGTAAGTTGTCTTGTTGTCCTTTTTGTTAAAAAAATATGTATAATTACTTATAGTCTACTTAATTACTTACGTAATAAGCATATGTAATTACAATTTAAATATAAGTACAATTTAACGTGTATGTATGCAACAGTTACACTGTATTAAGTTTTTCTTATTTAAGTACATTCACACAACAGAAAAAATTATGTCATTATTACTTGTAGAACACAAAAATAAATGGGCTGTCAAGCACCACAGAGTATACTAAAGCAGCATAAAGCAGCAGTCCATATCATTTGAATATTAACATTCACTTGAAGGAACTACTGAAGGAACATTTTGCAACATTTTGACATTTTGCAAACTAGCTCCTCTTGGTTCTTTGGGGAAAAAACTACATGAGCTTGAGTAAAAGATGACAAAAGTTTTTTGTAAGCTCATTTACCCAATTTTCAATTATCCAGCTTTTGCTGAAAAAATAAATAAACAGTAAGACAAATAAACAGTAAGACAAATTAATCAATAAAATCAAAATGTCCCTACTGTGGCCGTCAGATAAAGGTATCTGAGATCAAATTGAGAATTGTAGAAAGGCAATGACACAGATATCTGTATTAGTCCTCTATCTGTGGGTTATCTCACACGCACAAACATATCCCAGTGATAATAAACTTAAGAACAAGGTTTAAAAGGTTAAGTCCATGCATCACCGATACGGTGCAGAGGACACAATGAATCTCTTTACAAAGAACATATACTAATATGTGACCAAGTCAGTAAAATGTGTGTATACAAGTGCTTGCATCTAAAATATAAGCCTTTATGTAGTGCAACATGAGTCATCAATAGTTTTCCCAGACTTTAACTGTACAGTATGTCTAGACAGAAAGCTCTATAAAAGTTAGTTTTTCCTAGGAAAACTATTGATAACTATTGATGTTGCACTTCACACATGGGAAAAAATGGTAATGTCCCTCCCTCTAAAACCCCTTTACAACCAATTAGATAATCATGCTTTGTGGATGTGAAATAGCATAAGCTATTAAAAATAAAGTATGACACCTTCAAAATGTTCAACTTCCTTTTATCCGAAAATACAAAACAGAAAAAGAAAACCATGCTTGTCAACTGATTTCGTGGCATTTTTAAACAATATAAACAATTCAATATTATACCACAAAGGTTTCTCAACCAGCACACATGCTACTCTTTCCCAGAAATTGTGTAGTTCATAGAGAAAGATGTCCGTTCAGTAGTCAACAATCTATAAACCCAGCTAGCTCTCTTACATTACTGAGCGCATATTTAAATTATTAAAAACGCTTCTTTGGTGTTTAAACAATATGTCAAGCATATTTTTCTAATTAAAAGTGATCCCAAAAAATTTTCTCCTTTTTTAATTTGAGGTTTTTGACAAATGTTTTTCCTTAGCACTCTATTTTAAGAATGAGGATACTCTTAACTTTAGCCTGGACTCACAGTAAAGTGAAGATTTCTGGAAGAGCTACAGATAGAGGAGAAATCTCTTTGCACAGATGGATTTTTATTCTTGGCAGGCATTCTGTGTGTGTGTGTGTATGTGTGTGGTATTCACAGGCAATGCCAGAACTATTCTCTGTAACGTGTGAAGCACTCATTACCTTTAGGAGGAACAACAACAAAAAATAACGGGCAAATGCAGACTTCTGATAGGCTGTTATGGAATTAGCTGGCCAAGTACAGCTGGCGGCCTTCAGAAAGGTTTAAAAAGTGAGAATTCTGTTTCAAATTAGAACTCGGGTTTAAACAGCAGATTTTCATCTTGTGAGGCTGTCTATGTGATGCCCAAAGGTCACATCATAAAAAGAACAAATATGTGCAGAAACTAGATTTTTACATTTTTTTCTGTTTTTGCATATTGACTTAAGTAAAATATTCATTGTGGAAAATATTGCTAAAATATTAAACGTAACTTTTTCAAAATGTTTGAGCTGATCGGAGGGTGAAATATTCATAGCACAGAATGTGAGAACTTGATTGTTGATACCTCAGATAGCATTCTAAAACAGCTTTTAATGATCCAATAACACCTGTCAGATTAATTAAATCCTAACTAACTAATTAAATCCAGACTTACAGGAAATCTGCTTCACTACTTTGTCTTTCTAATGCTACAACTTGGCTGGGGAACAATCGCAATGGTTCTTCTGGTGAATCTCAGTGACTGTTTGACCACCCACAAAAAACAGGGAGGAATTTTACTTACTGACGGAAACACAACTTAGGTGGCCATGGAAGGCCACTATTGGTCTTCTAATGCAGATTAGAACTTCCAAATTCACACAATTTCTTGCTTCTCCTCCATTGATGAATGAGAAAAGGAAAAAGAGAGGACTATATGAGAAACAAACAAAATACCTGAAGAAAGAAAGTATATTTTTATACCTTGTGCATTACAAAAAAATGCACAAGAATTGCTCAGCTTTAAATGACTACTTAGCAACTGTACGTGTCTTAGTGTTTGAAAGAAATAATGCTATGAATTAAGCATTTTCTCAATTTCAGTTCATTAAAATGTTGCACTTTGCAATGTTGTCCAAAATGTCTGGGTTTTGGGGTTAGGTCTTGATCTAGATCTGGGTTACAAGGGTCAGAATCTGGAATGTGAAAATAAATATATAAATTGTAATGAATATTGAGTGGAACAATATCCCCCACTTACAATGACAAAAAGCTCAGGCCTTGCTTTGTGTGGTCTACCATCACAATGCTCTCCATTAACTTCAGCTTGTTGAACAAATGCTTTTGATTATTTTGTAGTAACAAAACAACATGCACAGACTAAATAATGCTAAAGTTGTTTGTCCAGTGTAGTAGCACAATTAGTTCTGTAGAAGTCAACAAAACATTCAGATGAGAGAAGATCCCAGTTGAGGATACCAATATGGAATACCTTTCAGCTGATGAAACCTGGCTATCCGGTGAGGTTAAAGAGACACTACATTTATCGGGGTGTAATTAAAGCCTCTGAGAGGCTGGTAATCTGTGGTATTTTCTCAGAGTAAGCCGTATCATTAAATGCTGATAGCCACTGCTATCTCTTCACAGCAAAATGCCTTAGCACTGACCCAGAACACATTCTCCCAGTCAGAAAACCTTCCTTATCCAAATCCCAGCTGTCCCTCACTGTATATCGAGTACACAGCGCTGCCTCTGGCCCACACAAGGAGAACAGCCCCGGCTCTGTCTCCCAACTTGTTCAGTCTATTTCTCTTTCTCTGTCTATCTCTCTCACCCACACATTTATCTCTCTTTATTCCCACTATCTATCTCTGTTTCATGCTCGCTATATCCCTTATTCTCTGTCACCTCCAATTCTTGTTCATGTCTGCTGTCTGCCTTTACATGTAAGCATTTTGAAGATACTTTTGTCTAAAGTGAATTACAGTAAATTTAAGCTACATTTTAACAGTATTTGTGTTCCCTTGGAATTGAACCCACAACCTTTACGCTGCTAACACAATGCTCTACCAGCTAAGCTACAGGAGCAATAGTATTTACAGAAACAAAAATGTTTTGAAACAAAGAAACTTTAACCATCTATTTAATAATAATGTAAGTATGTGGGAAAATGTGACATACGGACACCATACTCTGAAAAGCAAGCATTTCATTTTATAGCACTTTTTTAAAGTTTACAATTCAATGTGTATGGATAAACAGCACAGGAAAATCAATTTAAGAGTAATTCAAATAGTGCTTGTACTAATCGACTAACTGGTGAAGAACAATTAGCAGTAATGAATCTCTTGTGCACAACCCTAATGTGCACACACACACACACACATACTAGAGGTTTCACCTAGTCAGATAGTTCTGCCACTATTCAGTGCATTTGATTTGTGCTGAAAATCACCAGCCTTTAGTTGTGTTTGTTCTTTATGGCAAGAACAAAAAGGGAATGTCATTGTCCATAAACTTTTGGACAACTCTTGAACTCTTGCAGCTTTGTGTCATTAATTTTAACTGTTAAAACTGTACAATATTGTACTTCAGAACAGATAAATTTATGCAAGCAATATCACAGCAAGAGTGGTGTTGTACTGACTGTCAGCACATCTGTGCCGTAGCTAATCACAAGCACAGGCAAGTAACTAAAAAAATGTCCACAATTTCAAATTGGCCAAAATGCACTCATGCAATTCTCCACCAATAAACAATCTAATATAACTAAAGCATCAAGCTTTGCATGTCACCAAGCAAAAGACAGACTGAGGACTTGTTTGGAACAAGTGAGTGGATTGTCAGCAATTTCCTTTCCTCCAATCATTTGGCTCTAGCTCCACACCGGGTTTTCCATTTTCTGATACCCAGTTACTGTTTACAGAAACCTATAATGATCCTGAAGCAAGGGGAAAGACTGATTCTGGTATCAAAAAACTTCACACCATGTATTCACACCACATCTATTGTATCCTGCTCATATACTCTGGTCTGGAATGTCATGAAGACAGAAAAGTCCAGTGACTTTTACACAAACAGTACAATGCTAAATATCAGGACATGCAGTACTGCTCAGCCAATCAATTTAGAGAAGTAGAACCAGCTGCTGTAGAATTGTGATAACCTTAAAGGTATAGTTCATCCAAAAATCCATTCACCCAAAATTCTGCATTATCAATGTGCCACCATATTTAAATTTACCACTCTGGTCTGTTGGTATGGAAATGTAATGTATCTATTACTTAATAAGCTTAAACTATTATTTGTTTTGTTTCACATATTGTTTCACTTTAGAAGACATTAACCCACTTAAGTCATATGGATTAATTTATGATGGATGGATGAATGGATACACTTCAAAATCTTGAGCACTGTTCAATGCCATTACAAAGCTGGGGAGAACCAGGATATTATTTAATGTAACTCCAAATGTGTTCAGCTGAAGAAAGAAAGTCATATTCACCTAGGATGGTGTGGAGGGTGAGTAAATTATTAAGATAAGTTTCATTTGTGAGTCTACTGCAGCTTACATTCACAGACTTTGTTAAAATACATCCATACTGCAGACATTTTAAAATTTTTTTTAGCTAATCAGCTGTTGACTGTATTTATATCTTGACAGTGTAAGTTTAAACATATATCTGGAGATGCTTTTCATTTGCAAACTTTAATTTGTTTACCAGCATCACCTCAGCTGCCAATACTCTGACTGTTCTGTGATTAACAGTAATTTACAGAAATAAACATTGATTGACTAGTTGATTAATCTGGAGGACCAGTCCGCAAATACTCTAAATACATTTAGGCAATTTACACAAATTCTCTCTCTCTATCTCAGCCACTAAAACCCACACCACCACAACACCTGCAGACTTGGGTGTGATGTGGGCCGCTGCTCCAATAAAAAAAGGAGAGAGGAGGGGTGTAGGGAGCTTGGCTGGGAGAATGCAGTCTTGGCATGAAATTGCCTCACTGTGTTTGTTCTTTACACAACTTTACAAGATTTTGGTGATGTATTTAACCAGGTATTTTGTATGGCCCGCATCCGCAGCCCACTATTCAAGTGCCCACTGAAGTTTCACTCACATTTTGTGTTTGTTTCACATTTGCTGGGCAGCTTCACTATACTACAAAAGATACTTTAATTGAGTGGAAGCTCGGATTTGATCTATATATGGAGCAATGTTTGAAATGAGGTAATGCTTGACACAGACATGGGCCACCTGCCAAAAAACATTTAGGCAGTTGTTAAACTATTCGTTCATGGGGATAGCTATTTCTGAGAAATAAATGCTGATGGAATTCTTAAGTCATATCTTTTAATTGAACTACTGAATGAAAACAGATTAGACTATGCTTTGTCATGTTGGAAAAAGTTCACACTCTATTAAGTCTGTACTTCAAAGGGCAGGAAATATTGGAGTGTTCTAAGCAGGGCTTGTACAGATCATGAGAGTGGACCCAAAAGTATGTTTGAAGGAAAAAAGCTGTAAAACATAAGAACTCATCAAAGACAAAAGCTTTTCACATCTACACTCACAATAGGTCATAAATCTACAAAACAGTCAGTTTGTATTAAAAAAATAAATGACAGGCAGTGATTTTACAGAGAAAGGGGTGTTCTTATTTTATTTTTAGTGTAGTAAAATCATTATAATGTATGACCGCTAGCCAGTTATGATAGTATAAAATAATGGCAGTACGGAATAAACTAAACAGTAAACAAAAACCCAGTAAAATAATAAATCAGTTTTGAGCTGTTTATGGTTGCCAGGCAAAGTAGTTATTTTACCAACAATTTGTACAACGTTCACTAACAGGTTGCATTTTAGAGGTTCAGTTTCGAATGCAGCTCATTTAGTAAGAATTTAAAGACGGAACTATTCCATGGTCAATAGTCTTGAAAGCAGGGTGGCTGATATACATACAGCAATACTATGAAATGAAAGCACTTAAAATAATTTTGTCAATATTTTTATAATGGCCAAATATGACAATATCAATAAAAAAGGTTATCACTATTTTATATATTTGTTAGCAAACTCTAAATACAAGTTCATTTAACTACTGTTAGAGGATATAATGTCAATATGTTGGCTATATTTTGATCTGCACTTCTGTTTATTGCTTCATTCCATGTCACTTGTTATCTTATAAGCAGTTCACAAGAGCGTGGTACAGTGTAATTTTTTTGGCTGAATTGGCAAAAACACTGACAATCATATGAGGTATTTAATTTTTTTTGACTAATGGGTTTTTCAGAGGTGTCTAACTCTGCCAGTTGAAATATTGTATGCCTGTATTTTTATGCTGATAATTTTACAGCCTCTTGAAACTAGGGTTGAAAAACATCTTTTAGGTTACAAAAAAGCATATTCTCCACACGGCAGTCTTGATGTTTCATCATAAATCAAAAAGTTTTCCTTTTTGCATGTACTTTTTCTTGTTGTGCATGTTACTTGGCAAACACACTTTAGTAAGGTGTCATTTTACATATAAAACATACAAAATTTCATTTTCTTCTTAAATTTAGCAGTGGCATGCACAGAGGGAGCCACTGGGCTTAAGCCCCTGCCCATTTTGTGTCATAATGTAAGGGTGTACTCACACTAGGCACTCTGAACAGTGCAAGAGCGTGTTTGGCCGTAAAATAGCAAATATGCTTTTCTTCAAAACACAGAGTTGCATCTTGAATTATGTAAGCACACTCCGACTTGGAACTTTAAGTGCAAGTGTGAGTGCAGGCCAGTGGGAGGGGGGACAATTGTGATTGGGCTCAGTATAAGGCAACAGTGCCTAGTGTGAGTATACCTTAAATGTGCCCCTCTGGTACATTTACCATGACCTCTCTGGTCATGGTAAATAATAATTATTATAATATTAAATAACAGTATGCTTCTATAATACAATATATGATAAATAACTAATAATAAAAAAACATAAACATTACTAACATACAAGTTCAAGGTGTGTGATTTTTTTGGTAAAGCAATAAGTGGAGGTGGAGTGGTAGGCGTAGTTTCTTTTACAGGACTACGCAACAGTATTTTACCTGCAAGTCTTCAAAAAACACAAGCGGCAGGTAATGTACAAATGTACATTAATCTATTAAACATAGTGAATGCAGCAGCATGTGCGTTATTCTTAATTATAATAAACGTATTTCACTCGATTACTGCCACATTTCGGACAATGTCATTCAGTTTATTTTATCCAAGGACGTTCACTGACAGCAGTATTGAGTTTAGCACATCCTGGTGTAATTAGCTTGAGGAAATATATCTTTATAGTGAAATTAAATCTAAGCCAATGTCAAACTCACTAATGTGTAAGTACAAGTAAATAATATTTAGTAATACTAGATGAAAAGTGAAGAAAATGTGAGTATGTGAGTAATGTGAGTAAAACAAGTATTTCAACAATGCTAACATGTTTTAGCATGGTGCTAGCATGATTTAGCATAATGTTACTAAAACAGCATATACTAAAATATGGCTTGTTTGTGATGTTAGGAGGTTGTTAGGGTGCTCTAAATGGTTGTTAAGGTGTGGATAGGAAGTTGCTATAATAAATAATGTCAAAATAGTCAAATAACCCCACCCACATGTCTTTACAATATTCTAATGCCGAGATATGGCATTTTATTAGACATTTTATTTTATTTTTTTAGAGATATTTTATTACATGGTTGCTAAGGTACAGTAAATGGGTGTTAGCGTGTAGCCAGACAGTTAAGAGGGTAAAACTAATAGACAGATGTGTGTCTGAATCAAAAGAGCCAAAGTCTCTATTATGTTCTGGTGCTCAGATATAGCTAATTTATGTTGGTTGTTAGGGTGCTCTAAACTGTTGCTAGGGCATAGCTGGACAGTTTCCATGGTAATAATTAAAGACTACTTGCCAGTCAACAGAGGCCACCCACTTGTCTCTACGATGTTCTAATCCCTCTCACCTTTTTCAATGAACGTCAATGGGGTAGTTGCTAGGGTACTGTAACTGGTTGCTAGGGTGTGACTATGAAATCATCATTTGTGCTGCTTGCTAAGCTGAGTGATATGAGCCCATCCCCAAATCTCTACAGCATTCTGATGCAGAGCTATGACATTACAAAAATCTGCCCAATGATAAGTCTATGAAATTTTTTACCCAGTTTTTCATATGCCGAAAACATTGTACACCTGATATACAGGTGACTTGTTTCATAAATAATTTAAATGTAATATTAATTCTGTAAAAAAGTTTACTTTTTTTTATACATATTATGTTTATTCAAGTCATTTTTTGTTGCCTTTTTTGGTCCTTCCACCCCTGCCCCTGAGAAGGTCTGCGCACGCCACTGACATTTCGTAAAAAAAAAAACATGTACTGGTTACTTTTAACTTGACTTTTAAAATGTTTTATATTTGCATTTACAATACATATTACGTATCTACTTTTTCTGCAATAATTGTTTAGTTACAGGTAGATGCAGTTTTTGACACAAAATCTGTTACCCAATTTAGTACCAGGTACATCAGACTATGGGATATTATTAGTTATTCCATTAAAAGTTGACATCATACTAACACAAGAATCATGTTTATCACACTTCAATAACAGTGAAAGTTCACAATGACCCTCAAACAGGTCATGTTTAACTAAAAGACACAAACAAAATAATGCCTACTGACAAGCTGGTACATTCACTGTGCCTAAATACTTCAATACTTGTTGACAGGACCAAATCCTAAGAAAGTATTAGCTTCTAAGTCTGCAGGATATCAGAACTGGCATGGTAAAAGAGCTTTGAATTACTGTGACTGGAAAAGTGTGCTGAATTAGTGTTAAATGTGGAAAAAGAAACCTGAAATCCTTCTGTCAAGAGATGCTTCTTTATTTTCGTTTTTTTACAGAAACACCCAATTGGCTTTCTGGAAAGAGTCTGATTCATACTGGCCAAAATATATCTTTCAGCCCAGCAGCCATAATTCCTCCTGAAGCGTTTGGTTCTTGAACTGACTACGTACAGAGATAAGCTTTTACAAATGAGGCACAGAAGGGAGTTTAACTCCATCGAAACATTTAACTTTAGATTTTTAATGGCTTTCCTAACAAACCTCTTGTAATGATTAGATAAGGTTGATAAAAATACTCTAATCATATGGGTATGGTTACATTTCAGGCTGTATAACCCTTGCCTAGGTAAGGGCATATTATATCATAACAGATAAAAGCTTGGGTGTTAAAGACAGAGAAAAATGAGTAAGAAGTTGCATAAATTTGGGATACAGGTAAAATCATTACATGGAAAGAACTAATTATGACAAAGATTAATGCTTTCTCATATTTTGACAGCCAAAATCTTGCTTCATAGTAACCATCACAAACTAGTTAATGGAGAACTTTATAATCACTGATAATTATGCAGAAACAGTGTGTAGTTATTTCAATGCACTGTTTTCAATAATTGTTTATTCTCCATAACTAAGAAGAAAGGTGCATAGAATGTAATAGCTGTGTGTGATATTAGGCAAATCTGATTCAACAAGCTTCCACAAAGTATTTACTGCTCATTTTAAACCTAGAAATACCTAGTAATAAACAGCAAATCACATCCATCCCTTATGTGTTCAGTACAGATTAACTGCCTTAAAATATAAAAAATATATTATTAAAAAATATATTTTTAGAAAAATGTTGTATCATGCTGCTAGAATCTTTTAAGGAAAACAATGCTTAAAAAATAAAATGTCTGCCTCTTTTATTATTGAAAATAAAATAAAAAGAACAGAACAGAGCAGAAACAGAAATGGTGTTTTTTGAGGTTTAATGTATAAGAAATTTTTATCCTTACTCACCAGCTTCTCTAAATAGAAGTACGACAATATCTCAGTCACACCCACAAACTTCTTTCTCTCTATCTCTCCATCAATTCCACTCACTTCCACTTTCTATGGTCGATCTCAATGGTCTCAGTGCAGCTTTGAATGGACATTTATTGCAAGGACACTATCTTCACAAGCCATTCTTGTGTCTGAATTGCTCAAATATTTGAGGGCAGAAAAGAATGCTTTTCTAGGGAAGGTTTTCTTACGTTTTGTCAAGTGTTTAGCTACTTGTATTAATTACTTATTTCAATGTCATTATCTTCAATAAGACAAGATGAAGTTGCGGAGCAAAGGAAAAACTCATCACCTCGACACAAATTCTACCACTTATGGGCATGACAGCCTGGCAGATGCTGAGACAAAGGTTTAGGTTTTCATATGAGAGATCGTTTTTAAACACACCGTATAGAACTACTATTCAATATTGTCTGCAAACTGATTCAGTTGCAGAAAGGAATACTCCACACAGTTGTCTTTGTTGAAATCGTATGAAATGCTGCATTGGAAAGGCAATGGTCCTCTTTTCTATGGGCACAGAGGGGTGCACAGGAAGCAAAAGACCTTTATGACAAAAGGTCAATGGGTGTACTCAAGTCTCACTGACAATCCCACAGCACAATGTGCCTCAGCAAGCAAAACCCAACTATTCAGCTGAATCAGTAAAAGATGCTGTGAAATTGACAGTGGGTTATTATGCATTCTAGAATGCCTAGTTAATTGTTCACGAAAACTAATTTGTTTAAACTTAAGTACAGACAAAGGCAAAATCTGAATTGCATGTATGATATTTATGATGCTTAGTAATATACAGAGGTTTATACTTTAAGCTGTACTGTGACAATTAATTAAAGATTCATTAATCTTTCATAAGGTCTAATATATTAATGTAATTACTAAAAACTGAGACTAAATCTAGGTATGACAATCTAAGTATGATAATTAGGATGCAATGCAATATAGGCTACTGGAGTGTAATTTAATATGAAGATTTTCATTCATGATAACAGTGTATGCATGATCTATGAGTTGCATGATGTACGGTATTGCTTAATGCCCCACATTAACATTGGCATATGGTCTGAAATTTAAACTGACTAACACAGGCAGTCTCAGTATCATAACAGATGTACGCACCGACACCTTTAAATGACACAGCTGTATTATCAAAACTAAACTTTCCAAATGCGCAAATGTGCGCAACATCATGCGGCGGAGAGCTGATGTACGCATTGACTTACCCTCGGACCATTCGACTTTTGCGCTGAGGCTGGTGCGAGGCACGTCATCATCAGCAAGGTGAGGGGATATAAAAATACAAAAAGGATCAGATTGTGGGAGTACATTCTGTCTGATCGTGAAGTATTAAAACCATTCACAGCCTAGATTAAAATGTTATAATCGGCAAAAGTCCCAAATTGCAGAAAATTCCAAAAAGTTTGTTCCCAAATATATGTCCTCAGTGTGGTTTTCCTTCATATGTGTGAACTAGCGTTCATATTCACAGTGCCTGAGAGGACTCATACAAGATTACGGTGATAGTCTTTTCACTTCGTTGGACGCACTGTCCTTCCCCAAGCCACAGGTTGAATAGTTAGTTTTAAGCATTGGGACGCGTTTAAAACCTCAGGGGGCGGGATTATTTGGCGAGATGGACATTAAAACGGCCCAATGACAGCTTGCTTTGACGGGGTGGGGGTGCAAAAGTTCGCGGATTAATCGTCAGTAGACTTTGCTTACCGCAAGTGTAATGACGCACGACTCCACGACCCTCTGGATTTGTTTGACATAGCTCTCTTACGCATCATTTTACAACCTGATTCTTTAAAACCTTTATTCATTGGCGTATCAGTTTTGTATTATAATATGTGAAAGACTGGATCATGTAGTATATTATGTATTTTATTACTTTATTTAATTATGAATGGTTTAATAGTTTGATTAAGGCAACACAAGATATGTTAACTTTTCCTTTTTGTTGTTTTAAAGTTTCAGAGTGTTTGTGTGACACATATTTTACAGTTTTGATATGGAAAGCCATTAAATAAACCTGTAGATCCTATATTACATTATAAATATAATGTATATAATAAATTTCAAACAAAATCATTTTTAATAATAGTGGTAAAGTACTTGATAGATCTTAATAATTAGATTAATAGATTGTAGTCAAGACTTTGAGGTGTGCTAATACATCGTCGGTTAGCCATGCTTAATGAAACTATGCAAATGACAGATTTGTGATAAAAGGACAGGATAATACTTATATCTGGATATAAATGATTTTAGCTGCATGTCTGCCCCCAACATTCTTTATCTTTTTATCAGGAGTTCTAATAGAACAAGACATGGCTACACAAAATTACATATACAAGATCAGTCAATATTTCAGTCTGTCCTCCAGTTGAAATAAACTTTAACTATTCTTTCACCAAGTGGTGTAGTATAGTTTTTTGTAGTGAGTATACTGTTATTTGTTTTCTCTCAGCCTAATACTCACCCGTTCCAGAGCGACACCACATAAGCAACACCACACACTAAAGCGTACAGTATACATCTACATGTAAGCATGAGAGCATTCTAAAAGACTGCTTCTTGTTCTTAACATGTCAGTTTATTATAAGCAACACAAGACTTTAACAGTTTAAAAGCCAATGACATTTACAGATGGGAGATTGGACTGATCTACTACTGCTAAGTGTTAATCACCATCGAACTCAGACAGTTAAGAACTACACTTAGTTTTAAATGTTACATAAATATGGTACTTGGAAAACATGGTTTTATCAGCTGACAATTTTCAATGCACATTTTAGAGTGCAAGCGCATGTAACATCTCCTGTTCTGCTGACACATGGGGAGGCGTGTGGATGTCCTAAAGTACTGTAGATAAAGTCACATTGGTCGGTACCTTGGGCACATTCCATAGCCTTGGGTGAAGGATTACTTGCACCCTGCCTGGGGCAAGCTCCAAGTAGAAGGAGGCAACTGACAGGGCTTGCAAATCTCCTACTCTCTTGAGTGAGGTGATCGTTAACAGAAATCTAGAGTAATATATCCGAGAGATGCCAATTCTAGAGGCTCAAAGCGTGCCAGGAAGAGCCCCTCTAGCACCATGGCTAGATCCCAGATGGGGCTCTGACATGGGCTACAGGCCTCATCCTCAAAGTTCCACAGAGAAAATGAGCCACTAAATGGTGTTTCCCCAAAGATGCACCACTACAGGGCACAAAAAGGGCGGCTATCACCGCCACATACACCTTGAGTTTTGATGGGGAAAAAGTGGTTGAGAACCGGTCTTGGAGGAACTTTACCACTTAAGCAACTGGGCAGTTGACTGGGTCCACCTGATTGTCTTTTCAATTTCAGTGAATATTGTTTCCTCGTGGAATGAGCTCTAGCGTTAAGGATGGTCTCTACAGCTTCAGAAGAGAGACCTGCATTCAGGAGCTGACCCCCCTCAATGGTCAGACCCAAAGCTTCCACATATCCAGCCAAGGGTGATGTACAGAGCCTTGTCCCATACAGACAAGGGTGACAGCAAGTCTGTGCGGGAAACATTTGTTGATACAATGCTGCAGCAACAGGATGCCCCGACACAAGACCTTGGGACAGGAACCAAAACTTCCTCCACATTACCAGGGAATGAAGGCACTTGTGCATTACCCTGATCATGTGGAATGGGTTGCCCCTTGGTCCTACACAGATTAAATTTCGGGTGCATATGCAATCAATATGGTTGCAATTTTAAGCCCTGTCCTCCAAAGATGTACATTAGTTAATTTCAAACTTGTGTCAAGAATGACTGCCAAGCAACTATGTTGTTGTTCTTTCGTAGGTGACGTTAGATCCAGGTCACAAACCACACCTGAATGGTCAAAGTCAGTGCTTCGCAACACAGATGGGATAAATTATGAATTACACAAAAGTGTAAAAATTTTGTCTGAAAATGTTGTTACATACCTTTGTGCTTTTTAAGTGGGCATACAGAAATCCTTGACCTTGTGGGTATATGGCATATACCTGTGTATTGCGCCTACAAGACTGCCTACAAGACTACACCACTTTTAAGCCAATTTTAAGGTGAAAAATCTTAAAGCAGATTGCTCCATGTGTTATATTGGTTAAGATTATCAGACAAGCAGAGCTCAGGGCTGTCTTCACTGCTACCAGACATGGTTATGTGAAACATACCTTGATTTGCCATCAGATTTCAAGTCGGATCACTCCCTCAAGGCTCGGCTGTACCAGCTGGCCCCTGCCTGTCCGGGACTGTGTGAAGTTTTTCTGGGGGAGGGGACAAGCAAAGGAGTGTCTAATGGAATGTTAACGAGATCACTTTATGTGTTGTATCTACTTTCCTCCTGCCCTCTCCTTTAACTGTGCCCTCATACAAAACAAAGGCACTTTCTGGTGTGTGAAAAATTGTTGTTGGAGAAACGTTGACCAACACAGACGGCTGTTGTCATTTGGCTGGACTTGAAACAATTGTTTGACAGGGGCCAGAGAGAAAAGAGAGGGTGAACAAGCTGAAAAGGGTTGTGCTGCCCAATTATCACACCGACCCTTTTGACAGATCCTCAATGGCGTTTCACTGTCTGTTTATAGCAAGCAAAGCCGACAGAAAATTAGCAGGTGTCTGTAGACAAGACCAGCCAGTCCAAACCAATGGGCACCCTGCCGACTCAAAACGCAATTATTGCCAGGCTGTGCACATTTTGTGGCTTTAATCAACACATCAGTACAGAAGCGAGGTATTTCTCCCCCCATCCATGTATTATTATGATGTCTAAGATAAGCATGACAGGCCCACTTCATGCTAAGTGTCCTTAATACCTTTGTACTTTAAATTGTGTAGTTCTTACTGCTGTTAAGCCCATTTACAGGTTTTGTAATTAGACATCTGGACCAAGCTTTATTGTGGTTTTTACCAGCTTTCAGAGAAGTGGAGGTTTTGACTCTAGCCCTGGGATTCCTTTAGTTAATGTCTTTGACCACAGTTTCTACTTCAAGATGTTTGTTTTCTTACCAGATGATAAATTATTATGTGCCAAGTCAATATGTGTAATGTTGTTTTACTGGTTTACTTTTTTCAGAAATGATGACATGGCATGGATACACAAGTCTGCTCCTAGAAAATGTGTGCCCAAAAACAAATTCTTACTGTAACAGAGTTCTCAGATATGTTTTATGTGTGTCTTAGATGTGTCTTCTAATAAAAATGGACATAAATGCATGCCAATTGTTGACATACAGTTTTTGGTATCTTAGCAAATCTGTTCAGGGTTTATGGCATTGCTGAGCTCTTTTTTGAAACCCTTTACGAGACAGGTTACTGGGGTCTTTTTATTAGGAGAAAATCTGAGATGCAAGAGACTTAAGTATCTCTCTTTATCTCATTGATGTATAGTAGAAACTATTAAGATATTAAAGGCATGTCATTTGTGATTTTTCTTTCCTATGAATGTATGTGTCTATTCCTATTTGCTCATTTACTATTGTTTAAAATACACTATGCATTGGGGACTCAGAAATAAGACATTACAGATGTGAACAGTGTCCAATAGATCTTTGTCCATATTTCTTACAAGTGCCTTTTTGACCTTATCACAGAAGAATTAGGAAAAGACAGAAAGAATATGGACAGAAAAGGAACTTCAAACAAGAGAATGTGGGGTCAGATGGAAAGCCTTTTGCTTTAAAGTCCCTCATCTGGATTTCATTTGTTAAATTCCATGTCTTTTACATGTACTGGCTGCAATTTTCACAAGCTCCCGTATCTGAAGGAGGCAGGCCTGACTCCAGGCCTGGCCAAAGTGTTCAGATGGTTGCTGGCCTGCTTTAGCCTTTGTACATTACTTTGTACTCCCCTAAAAGGTAACTTTCAACACACACACACTAATATTAATAGATTAACTCATTATTCATTCTGACTTATCATTTAATCACTTTGTCAAATGGATGAAGAGGGATTCATAAAAAGAGAAAGTTCAGAGGAAAGTGTGGTGTGAAAGAACTATTGAGACAGTGGCCAATGAGTGGTGTGTCCAACACCTGCACTGCCTATTCACCCAAGTGTTTACACACTGTCATCCACAATTAATGGCTCTCAGGGGTAGGGCTGCCTGCCCTCTGCTGAGGCCCCAGACCCTTCCTGGGCCCTTATGAGTGCCTAATTGAGCATACCACCCTCCTGATTGAATTAACAGCTTGGTCCCAGGGACCTTCACCCCCCTGAGATTCACTCCCTCTGTGCCAGCTCGATGGAGGAGGGGGGAAGGAGCAAGGGGTCGAGAGCGCAAAGTTGTCAAAATGTCAGCAAAGCATGGCCCTTGCTGTTGGCAAAACCAAGCTAGAAATGTGAACTGGGGGCATTCAGAGGTCCCGGTCTTCACAAGGACAGGCCTTCCCTAAATGCTGGGTCCTAAGGCTGGCTGAGTCTGACCCCACAGTGTGTCATGATGTTTTTTTCTTTGTCAAGGGGTGAATCTTGTGGAAACATGAACAGGTCACATTTCACTCCAAAATTAAAAAAGTGTTGTATTTTGTTTAAGTCATTGTATTAAGTCATATGTTTATCAAATAGAATAGAAGAATCTAATATATCATGTCAAAGCCAGATTATCCGTAAATTAGGGTTCCCAGATGCAAAAAGGCTTTAAAAATATTTAGTGTACTTGTCAACACAGGATGCCACTTCTAAAACCCAAGATTAAAAATTGGATTAAATTAATTACACTTAGTCTTTGATTGCTAGTTGATTGGCTGCACCATTGTGAATAATCAAGCTAACCTTGAGGATTCTGCTAAAACGTGCCATTTATACTATGTCAGGTTTTGTATCCCGCTGTTATTTAGCAGGAATTTAGACATTACATCATGGTTCATGAAAGAGATGTCATTCAATCAGCTAATAGTTTTCATAACTGAAATGCAATCCAGATGAAAATAAAAATCAGGCAAATAACTAGCTGTTGTGTCTTGATTAGAGCATGGAAACTTTTCCATATGCTATGTCTTAACGAACCCCAACCAACTTTAGCGTTCCATAACTACACCAAGCACACACTCGTTGACCTACACCACCTCCCCCAGTACAATTTTGAGGGCATACCAGTGCACTAGTGAACTGTGCAGAGACTACATCTCCCATTCCCCCCATCCTTTTTCAAATGATCCCATAACATTCAATGAAGGTAGCTAGCACACTGTTTGTCACAGGCTTTCTGATAGAGTCCATGAACGGGGACAATTAAACTCAAACTGCTCTTCTGCTGGGTCAAAAGTTTAGTGGGTCACCACCACCAAAGATTCGTCCAGTTATCTAATCCCATTCTCTGAAAAGTCCACTCTGGACAGTCCCTCCAGACCCCAGAAGATTTACAAACACATCCTGAATTTGTTTGCATGAACAATATTGAATTAACAATTATTTCACAAAATTACAGAAATAAGTATGGGTACAGTTCAATAACTCATTATTGATATAAAGTAAACCTGACAAGGCTAAACACTTTATGAACTTAAACTGCATTAATACATATACGCCAATGTAATATATACATAGCCAATGTCCATATATGCCATACATGAAACCTATTAGAAATTGGTGTATTATTTTATATATATATATTTATATATTATATATAAATTTATATATATATATATATTTATTTATTTATTTATATATATATATATATATATATATATATATATATATATATATATATATATATATATATATATATATATATATATTATATTAGATAGATAGATAGATAGATAGATAGATAGATAGATAGATAGATAGATAGATAGATGACATCTGTGAATTGTATTAATTGCTCTCTACATGTGTTCCTCTTATCTCTAGTTAAGAATGTATTGTGCTTCCTCAGAGACAAAAGGCCATGAACAGGATCCATGTTCAAAGAAAGTGTTTGAGGGGAAAATACTGTAAATAATGCTGTACATTATATACACTTTTAGGTCTCTGGTATCTCTTTCTTACTGTGTGTATTTAAAAACTGATGTTCTTAGTAATACTACTAAATGTCTGTTCAATATCAGCAACGTTTAAGTGAAATTTCTTAGTTTTTACTTTACTTAGTACTTTACTTAGTACCTACCTAAAAATGACTGACTTTAACATTCCAACACCACTGAAATAAATTATCATAAAAAAATTCTGATTCTTATTTTTGAATGTCATTGCAATAACTAAAACAAAGGGTTTTGTAAACCTGAGAGTAACATCATCCATTCATTTAATATTACTTTGAGAAAGATTGGCAAAAATGCGATTAAAAGTGAAGTTCTAGCATAATTTGTTTGAAGATGCCACATGGTTTAATATTTATGCTGTTTTTAGCCTACTGGCCTACTGGTTATAATGTTAGACTTGTAACCCAAAGGTCACTGGTTCGATTCCCATTACTGGCAGGAAACAAACATGAGCAAGGCACCTCTGATTGCTGCAGTGCTGCCCACTGCTCTGGGTGTGTGTTCACAATTCACAATGTGTGTTCACAACTCACAACTCACTAGTGCACACACATTGCACTCCAGTTAGTGCAATGTGTGTGCACTAACTGGATGTGTTAAATGCTAAGAACAAATTCCAAGTGTGGGTCATCATACTTGATGCACGTTACTTCACCTTTAAAGACACGAAGCAGTATCGTTTCCATCCGTCTGATCTTTAAACGTATGGCGTCCCCTAGTGTATGCTCATTCTTAGTACAGTAGTGAACAGATTGATGCTGTCAAAACGATGATTTCATTAGGAAAACAGATAGAAATATATTTTTGTTGTTTGTCGAATAGCTGTTTACTTAGTACCTACCTAAAAATGCCTGACTTTTCAACACCACCAAAATAAATGATCATAAAAAAATAATAATACATTTTTTAATAAAACGCATTAACATCAGGACATGATGTTATCACGACAGAGTTTCGATTCAGACAGAATCTGTTTTCGCTTCTAACCGTGAGCGATACAGTCGTGACATGGGGACAAAGGGCTGAATACTCGCGTTATTTTTAAAGAGCAGGACTGTCACACGGAGGCGGAGCGCGGATGCTTGACGGTCGGGGATGCGAGTGGCAAACAGCAGGTGGAGACTGACTGCTCAAAGAAAGAAAACATCACGAAATTTAAAGCACGGTGAATGAGGAAGAGAGGAAATATCAGTGACCCGATCAGCACTGAATGCGTGGGACGTGATAGTGGTAAGATCTTTTCTGTAGACGTGAGAAATGTTATTTTGTTTTATAGTCTTGCGCTGTGTTGTGGGCAAGTGATTTATAGCGCATTAGCGTAACCATGTATTATTGCGCTGGCTGTACTTATGAGAGCACACTGTGTCTGAAATCAAAGCATCTGCCTTAGAAATCATTTTATGCTTTTGTGTTTTAGGTGAGTTTTATTTATGTGTGACGTTTCTTTACTGTACAAACGACATCTATCTTTATGGGGCCTAGAAAACTATGTGATCTTGTCTATCGATCCGTTGTTGATCCGCGATACACAACGTCAGTGTCATTACTATAAGAAAGTGATCAAAATCTGACACATACAAATACCGTAGTATGCTTTAAATGGTGCGATGAATTTACTTTAGGTTGAGGCCTATTCACATTTTCTGTAACATACTGTTTATGTTTATTACGATGGTTAGAACACGCAGGCCTCAGAAGAAAATATTTGACATTAATGAAGGACATTAAACTCATTTATGCATGAGTAACTGCATTATTAAATAGGGTGTGAGATAGATAGATATAGATGCAGAGAAGGGACATATTGAAATTGTTCTACATGCATGCATGGTTTCCTCACTGACTCTAAAAATAGCAAAAGCATATGAGGTTTTTACTGTTGCCCAGCATATATGTGTTATGTTATGTAATTACCCTGAAGCGGGGAAGCGCCATCACATACAGAAACAGAGTATAAAAATATGCATGCATGTGCAAGCTCTGTAGCGTGCATTAACCTTAAATTGCACTCTTAAGCTTTGATCTCCAGGCATAACACAATAATCCCTTTGATTCCACTCTAGAAAATCTGAAACCCTGTTTCAGTCATTGAAACCCTGCAGTATTCATTCTTTCTGTCTCTTCTGTTTACAGCAAGCCATGGTGGACCCACTAGAACCTGACGACCAGAGTAAATTCAGAGGGCCACAGTCTGAAACCCCCACTGTAGCCTCTGAAGCATCTTGCCTACCTGAGCCAGATGATGACAGAGAGACAGATGTCAGTGTGGAGTCCATCCCACAGACAGATCTTAGTACTGAGCCTGTACCGAGCTCTCAGGAGCCACAAAGCCAGCCACAAAGCAGTCAACCAGAGGAGCTAAAACTGCATCTGGACCTTTACAATTTTGATTCGCCAGCTGCAGAAGGCAGCCGGTATGTGCTCACAAGCCCTCATTCACTTGAGGCATGTGCGCGCTGTGGAGTTAAACCTGTGGAACTTCTGCCACGGCCGCTGTCTGATTTTGCCCGTGAAGCTCCAGGCCGCAGCATGCGTGTTGCCACAGGAATGTTTGAAATTTATGAGAGGGGTAGACATGCTAAACTTCGACAGTGCAGAGAGGAGAGAGAGCGGATTATCAGAGAGGAGAAGAGACGGATTCTGCAGGCTGCTCTTAACAATAATGGTAGTGTACAAGCTTTAGACAAGTCACAGGAAACTGTAAATGCTGGCCTGTCTCAGCAGAACAATCACGGCTCAACTAGTTCTAACCCAGCCCCCAAAAAGTCACCTGCTTGCACTGGTGTGCCCAAAAAGCAAACAGCAACCCCTAAAAGCACAACACAAGGATCAGGACAATTTACAAAAGTGTCCACAACTAGCTCTCCTCCTGTCTCAAAAGCTAGTCCAGTTAACTCTGCTATTACTGCTAAAGCAACTTCTTCTACAAAAAAGTTTAAGTCCCTTGAAGTAGAGTCTGAGGCAAAACCTCAAGGAACAAAGCCTTCAGTAATCCAAAGGTCAATTCCATCAGTTCCAGCAGGTCAGGGCCCAAAGAAAATCTCCAGTACTCCCACAAAAGCTGCAAATACTTTCCCCAGATCAATACCTAAACCCTCTTCTTTTCCAAGGATACCAACTTCACTTGCTCCAATAGTGTCAAAATCTGCGATCCAAAGTCCAGCCAATGGCATCACTACCCCATTTGCAAATCACAACGGACACATTATTTCTAAATCAAAGGTTAGATGCAGAAGCCACTCTCTAGAATCTTTGCAAAGGAGACGTGAAACATTTTGCTCCTCTACTGCTTCAACAACTAATACTACAACAACAACATATACCTCCTCAGAATCTGCTTCCTCATCCTATAGCTGGGAAGGGACAAGGGATCACTGGGCTAAGTCATCAAGCCCCCGTGCACGCACTTTAGCTACATTTAACTCCTTAATGGGACGCAGTCTGAGCTTGGGAGACCTTAGTCACTCTCCACAGACAACACAGAAAGTGGAACGCATTGTAAAGGAAGTGAAACGCAGAGGACTTAAGGCTGTTCCTGAACGTGACCGTAAAATTGCTGCATTAATGTTAGCCAGGTACCAAGAGGAGGACATTCTGAGCCAGACGCGTTACGTAGCACACCTTCAATGGGACAGTGAGCGGCGACTAGAAGAGCTGCGACGAGAACGCGAAGACAGAGAGAAACAGAGAGCTGTGCAGCAATGCCAACGTGCATGGCAGTCCCAAATTTCTACCCGGCAGCGTTGGCTCAACCAGCAGGAGCGAGAGGCTGCAGAAGCAAAACTTCGTCAAGTGGTGGAAACTGAGGAACGTTGGCGGGAGCTAGCCGAGCAACAAGAGCGCAGCAGACTGCAGAAACTGCAACAGGCTGCTCGTGAGGAAAAACACAAAAAGGCGCTACAAGAGCAGAACCTTAAAGCTCTGGAAGAGGAGCGAGCTGCCATGCTTGAACAGGAGAAACTGCTCCTCAAGGAAAAACTTACTATTGCTGAGCTGAAGCGACAGGAGCGAGAGCACCAAATTCAAGAAGAGCGTCGAGGACTCAACCGTGCTGAGAAGAGACGCCATGCAGCCCTTATCCAAGAGATTGCACGACGTGAAGCAGATGAGCGCGAAGAAGCTCGGAGAATAGCAGAACAGAAGCTAAGTAGGTCTCTGGAAAACTACGAACAGATACAGGAGCGACGTGGGCAAGAGTTAAAGGAGAAAGCTAAGCGAGAAGAGAAGCAGATTCAGAAAGCACGGCGAGCCGCTGAGCTACGTGAACAACAGCAGAAGGAACAGATAGAGGCGAAAGCTAGAGAAGCCGAAAAACGAGCACAACAAGCAGCACAAGTAGCCGAAGAGCGGGCACGAGAGAAGGCTCAACGTGCAGTGCAGAGCAGACAGGAAAAGGAACGGCTTCAAAGGCTTAACCGTCAACGTGTAGAGGAGGAGGAGAAACAGCGACGGCTAGAATTGCTGCAGTCTATTGAACGAAAACTGGAAAAAAGCGAACAGATTTTCAGAGAGAAGCGTGCAGTGTTGGAAAGTGCCCGGTCGGTGGCACGTGCCTCTTTCCATGTGCGAGATCGTGTTCGTGAAGAGACTAATATGCGCACCTTTGACAAGATGGCCTTGGAGGCTCAGTTAAAAGCAAATTTAGTTGAGAAGTGAGCGCTTCAGATGTGCAACTTTTGCTTTTCCATGCACATCTGTCTAGAAGTAAGCTGTGCTTGAGCCTACATGCTAGCCTAATCACCAAACTACAACAATATTGATGGTCATGCCCTCAAGTGTTGTATCTAAAGATTCATATATTTATTTCTTTATCTGGGATACTGGATCATTTTCATCATGTCATTTAAAGATTTTTGCTGTATTTTTATCATTTAAATGTTAATCTAAGAACTTTCTGCTTATGTGTGGATGGTCGTATGTTGAGGCATGATTGTTTTTGTAACTTGGCAAGCGTGCTGCATTGAGAGCTGTACATAAAAAGTTCATTGTTTACAAGCAAGCTTGGCACTATGGGAACAGTGATGGCTTCTGTCTAAGAGTGGCTTTATTTCTTAGAAGAAATGAAGAAGGAATTATTTTACAAGAGTAAATCGTTTAAGGGAGACTTATGCTGTAGGAATCTAGGCTGCAGTAGGATAAGCCATGACTTGACTCCGTGCAAACCAAACTCTAGTGAAATGCTGACCAGGCATTACAGCTTAGAATAAGGACGTGTCAACAAATGATGTCAGCACAGTGTAACTGCTGATGAAGCACAGGAGTCTTTGGTCAGCCATCAGGTTTCAAAATCACACTGACATCCCCTGCATTCATTCAGGTGTGTTCATTTGCTTGCTCACTACATACTGAATACTGTACAATATACACTGTATACTGTCCACGGTTTTAATAGTAAATGAAACAAGTAATATGCTACATTATTGTCACAATCATCACTTTGAAGGTGTCCAGTGGCACCCAGTTAACATCTTGAAAGTAGATATGGTCATTTTGCATTTTTAATTCAGTTTTGTGTAAAATGATTTTGGCAGTTTGATCAAATGGTTTTGGTGATGAGATCACAATCGAATAGCAATTGACTACATTAAAAGCCAGTTATGAATGCGTCCAGGACCCACTGTGATTGAAATTACATTACACCATGCTGTTTGCATTGTTAATTCTAAGTGTTGTCAAGCTTTTTGAAGTGGACATAGGGGAACATAGGAGTTGGGATACCTGTTGTAAGCAAGTCCCCAGGTTGCTAAAAGTGCCATGTCATCCTAGTACATATCTACAGGACGGGATTGGAGTGGATCTGTGAGAAAAGCATTGCAGTAGGCATTTTTGAAATAACCTCCCAGTAAATTCCTATGAGAGCTTAGGCCAAAGTGATGCCTGTCACAGCAACCATCTGTCACAGATGTTTTAGCAGCAGTCCTAAAATATGAACTTATATGAACTCTAAAATATGAAATTATTTCAAAGATTATTTAAACATTTCTATCCTCAAGAGAGGTCAGCTGTGTTGTCAGCGGTAAAACATTTTAAAGACATAAAGAAATCACTTAAGATTAAGAATATCTGTAAAAACATAAAATAGTTTCTTTGTTTAGTTTAAAAGAAGTTACGGTAAGGTATGGCATGACTGAACTGTTGTATTTGGTTATGTAAGCCCCTCTAATACTGTAGATTAATTAATATCTGTTTCATTTTTATTAATAAATATTCTTATTTATTACAGGGAAAAAAGGGTCTATGAAATAATAATAGACTCATATATGGTTTCTTCTCTTGTGATGCAGGTTTGGGAGAGAAGAAGATGCTGCTGGCAACCGTGGGCTGATTCAGTTAAATAACCCCTCAGAGACTGCAAAAGACATTTCACTTTGATCCCAGGCCCTTATTCCTTATGTGGCAGTGACTCAGCTAAGCATGACGTAATTAGAAGTGCTAATCAACACTGAAGCCATTTTACTTCCAGCATATCCAAAATAACACATCACCCCACGTTTACCAGCCTAAAAAGCCCAAAGAAGCCATTTCATAAAGTTTTCTGTATCACAGGTTAAATTTAAGGGGCTTTTAAAGTGAAAATGAAAAAATGGTGCTGACTAATCAACAATGATGATCGACAATTCCTAATTTATGTGAAGGTTTTATAACGATTATCTAAGTGTCATTAGGACTAACATAAGAAGCTTACTCTAAACAGTCATGCATGAATCAAAACAAGGCGTAAACAGTTGACAAAGTAAACTACAGGTTTATAATATTTTGATTTGTTAAAAAGTAGAGATTAAAATAACATGTAAAGCTCTTATGCAGTATTTTTGCAAATTGATTTCAGCTGTAAAAGTTGCGAGCTATGTCATCAAGATGATCGTAGCATTCTAAGTATGAGTGTAAAAATTTATCTAAGTTTTACATTTTTGGCTTTGCCCAACTGTTTCTTAATTATCATTACATATGATAACATGTAACCCGTACTGGCAAAATGAGTCACAAATTTTCAAAAAGAGATTTTGTTATTTTCACATTCTCAGTTAAAAAAAACATAAAAATGATGTATGATTTGTTGAAATCGGACAAAAAAAATGAATGAGCTACATCTGTCTTAACAGCTGTGAACAGAGCAGAGAATAATGGCAATTTTTCATGGATTATTAAAACAAAGGAAATACTTAGAAAGGTACAGGAAACATACAAATAAAGATAATTTTATATATTTAACTGCTATTTAGAGCATTGGGGTCAGACTTAATGAACCAAAATTGACATATACCTTGTAATTTGTGCACATTCCTAATTTTGCCAGCTTGTGTCACGTATTATGTTTTACTGTGAGTGAAAGGTGCTTCATATTCCATTCAATACCCTACTGCAAAAAATAAAGCAGTTTGTTAAAAAAGGACATGCAGGGTGATATTTTGCTTGAGACCCAAGATGGCATACTGTATTTAAAAATAATTTATAAATTTAAAATTTTGTTTTATAGGTTGGGTTTACTTCTATTTTTTAACGTCTTTTTTAATGTAAATGGTTAATAGACTAGTATTATAATGTAACAATACACTAGATACCCCTTTCTTTCAAATAGGATTGAAACCAGGATGACAAAATTCTTTTGTAGGGTGGCCTGTCGGTTGATCTGCCAGAATATTCTTAGTCGTCAGACTGAACGGGCTCTTGTCGGGTGATGTTCTTATGGGCTCTCTGTCTCAAACAGGTGTCTGATGTCAGACGCCGGGCGGTTTCTCTCAGTTCCTCAAGACCGTGAACTTCCCCGTGTGAGGAGGCAAACGATTGAGAGTGCTTTACTGCACATAGGGAAAAGAGCATATGATAGGGTTGTAAAGTGAGTTCATTTAGCTTAAGCAATTCAATTTATCTTTGAATTTAGAGTCAATTGGGGTGCTGCACCAGGTAATGGTTTCCCCGAATACTTTAAAACCTTTGAATGTGTCAGCTCAATATGAAGTTGCTATTAAACAGATTCCCAAAAGTACTGAATGCCATAATTTTATAATGTGTGGAGTGTGTATATCCGTGTAACACTTACACCAGTGCTGCCTGGAAGCCCTTCTCTGTATACGGCAGCTTTTGATACGACGAGCAGCTGCTTTATGCAGATACACAGCATTCTTCATGATAGCTGGTAACTTGGCCTCAATCTCTGCAGCACAGATACATTCCTCAAAGAATTCTGGGAGTACAAAGCACAACTTTATGTTCATGTAAAGGAGTTTTAAAGTAACTTTATAATTAACAAAGCAGAAACATTCACAAATGTAAAATATAAAACTACTAAGTCAAACTTTGCGTAATCTTGACCCTTTAATGACTGGCCTGTAGTATTTAATTTACATTAAATGCATAAGAGGGATGATGTGAACTAATACTGTGTATTGTATTACTATGTACCATACATAAACATATTATAAATTCAGATTTACCCACAGCATACATTGTAAGAAGTATGGTATTAGCCATTCCTCAAAGGACCTGCTTTTGCAAACATCTCTACTGCTTAGTATTTATATTCAAGCTATTGTAAGGCATGAATAAAAAAAGAGTTTATAAAAAAGAGTTATAATATAAAAATTATTGGAAAATATAAAAATAACATCAAAGATGAGTTTTAAAAGACAAAATTATTGGGGGACTTTGCTGAAATTAATTTTAGAATAAATCTCTGCATATTTTTTTCTTTCTTTAATTTTAAATTCCTAAGAATATATTCCACATATTAAGGGCTCATATGATGTATTTATTGAGTGAACTCACTGCGGAGATGGCTGACATCCCCTCTCATTCTTTCATCTCTCTCGCGGGTACGTTCTATTGCATTCAGACCCAGTTCTAGATCTTGCAAGGCCTCCTCGGCAAATTTCAGCCTTTGCTCCAGTTCCACACGAGACTCCATCTCAGCCTGACAACACACAAAAGAACAAACACACTCCAACAATATATTGTATAATGTACATTATGAGAGTCTGAGATATGTAAGAGAGATACACTGTAGACATGCAAGGTGTGTAGGTGGAGGAAGACATGGGCATTTATAGAATTTAAATTGATTTTTGAATCACTGCAAGGTAACATAATGATGAAAGATATGCCTATCTAAAGATGGAGAACAGCTGATGTGAGAGACATGTAACCTGATAATATGCAGTATGCAGAAGTCGTACACTCAGAAAATCTGTTTGCTGTTATTTATTCTGTGGAACACAAAATAATTTCCGTAGACTCTTTACTTTGCTCTTTTCCATAAACTGAGAAGTCATACTGACCATGCTTTTCAAGCTCCAAAAAAACCAAACTAACACTATAGAATAGCATAAAAATATGTTATACACTCATGCAATAGTTGTATGATATACTAGCTAAGTACAGCATTATTCAATGACAAGTTTAGCTTGGCTGCAGCTTCTAGGACACATGCAAAAACCATTTGGCATAATTTAAACCTGGATTGGTACATCATTGCACCATTTTTGGAATCAGAGCTCAGACACAAATGAGATTTTAGAGTTTGGCAGTCAGGATGATTTCAGTAAATAATGACTTAAATCTTTAATTTCAAGTCTGTTTCTGTGCATCCACACACAAAGTTATGGCTTCATAACACATGGATCATGTATATGTTTTTTCTTTACAGGTGTGGTTAATATGGATTGGCATGGATATAAAAGAGCATGGATATTCTTAAAAATATTTCTTTTTGTCAGCATAAAGGATTGGAGTGACATGAACTTCAGTAAATGCAGAATCTGGTTACACTTTATTTTAAGGTGTCCTTGTTACGGTGTAATTATACATCTAAAGGGAAAGTTCATAACCAAAATTTTCCATCATTTACTCACACATCATTCCAAACCTATATGATTTTTTCCTTCTGTGGAAGTAAAAAAAAAATTTCTTTTGATGTTTAATTTGTGGGTGAACTTTTCCTACGTACTGAGTAATATAAATTAACAAAATGTACTTACTAGAGTGTTAGGGTTTAGGGTTAGTTGCATTGTGTATAATTTACTGTTATTACTATAGCGGGTACATGTAATGTGTAACAAAGAATGTACAATAAAGTGTTACCAGAATTTTAATTTCTGGTTGAAATATTTCTTTACAACTCAAAGCAAAAATAGCACAGCACTCCTAAACTCAGTTATTTCACACTAAAATAACAGTGTTATTTCCTGCTGTTCATACCAACTGATCAACGTTCCGTAACTGCATTTACAGCCAGTGCCTCTGAAAATCTAGCTGTGTTTACTGTTTTTCTCCATAGTTATATTCTCTGTTGTGTTTTTCCATTTCAAGGCACATTAGCTCTTACCTTCAGCTCCTCCTCGGTGTGCTGTTTATCTGCTGTGAGCTGTGTAAGGGACTGCTGGAGTGTGCGAGCTTGAGAGGAATAGAACTCTCTTTCCTCCTGCAAAACTTTAGCCCGCAGTTGATTCTCTTTCAGCCTGCAGGGGGCGACAGAGAGAACTGCCATGACCACCAGCAACAAAGAAACAGAGCACTGTAGTGTGATTTGTGCATTAGGGCACCAAAGATGCTGTCTTCAGAAGTTTATTCTCTGCTCACTGTTCCTGGTGTAAAACATTTTTTATCATTTTGTAATGAAATATATAACATTTTTCAGTTTAAAAAAACAGCATACCAATGTATACCAGTGCATACCAATGTACCGCTTACTGCACAACTAGTTTTTAAGCTATGTTTTTAAATGTAAATAATATGCAATGATGTTTTAAAAAGTAGTGCGCTATGCATGTTGTTGACAAAGTCCAGTTGTAATGTAAGAAATTAACATGCATAGTTTTACCCTGATCAAACACTGTCAAGAAAGGTTACTTTAGGTTCATTTGTATTTAAAGGTCAAGTGCATTGTGTTGTAGAATTTAATATATAGCACAACAGTGGAGACTCCTTGTATCTGAAGGTAAAACAAACCAGTATCATCAAATCAGGCTATTATTTGTAAAACTTATTGTATTGGGACTGCATTTAACCCTTGTGTAATGGTCCATACAGCAGAGTCACCTTTTATACATTTCCTGCATTTGAGGTCATGTATATCCGCTAGTCAATCCACTCTCTATTATTTGTGCCTCAGTCACTACTGTGTCTGATCAATCAACTGGCTTATTTGGGGATCAATGCACATTTCCACTGTTGTGGTCTAAACAGTCCATTTACTTAGCTCCAGGCCAGACAATGGCTTAACACATGAATGGTGCTCTGTGCCAAACAAATGCTCTTTCAGAACATAAATCTCTTATGAAGTGCACTTTTGCTTGACCGATCAACAATTTCAGATGAAAAAGGTCATTAGTCACCAAGTAATTGATATTTTCACCTTTCTTCTGCCTGTTCCTTCTCTTTCAGCAGATTTGTCATCCGTTCCTCAATTTGCCGCAGGGTCCCCTGAAGCTGCACCTCAGGATACTCTGAGTCTAAAGAGGCCTGGTGATCACTTCTTGTTTCAGCGGCATCCTGCCCTCTCTCTCTCAGCATCTCTAAAGTGCGCTCTTTCTCCTTGGATAGCTCCTGAAGAGAAAGAGTTCGACTTTTGTTATTGCCTATTGACTGATGCCCGGGTGTATCACATCACCTTCACATTGAAAATAACATGGACTCAGGATTAACCCTCATTACTCGCTTTCTTCCCATATATGTCCAGCAGGTAAACCTCATGATCATTACAGAAGCTGTTCTAGAATCTTTTATTGTAAATCAATCACAGAATTCAGCAGTCAAATATTTCTGAACAATAGTCAAATATTTCTAAACTGTGCATAGCAATGCTGTAAAACTCAATACTCATTCAGGAGTCTACTCATCTGTGCTCATGTTCTGTTTTTCAGTAGCCTCTACAAGCAAGCTTATACAATAATTTTAACTTAGATTAATTTTTAATATCCATTTATTTATTTGGTAAGCAGCCATGTAATAAGCAGGTAAGTTAATGTACAGTAAGCCGGTCATTATTGCAAATGAACCCCTTCAGGGTGATATAAAACCACTTTCCTCTCACATTATCCTGTTGGGCATATATTTTGTGATAATGACCAGCTGACTGTTCATTATTCACTCATTCATCCCTACCCCCAACAAAAATATTCTGAAGTATTTTCAAGATGTATTATTTAATACCTCTAGGGATTTTTGCAGCAGTGTAGTTAGACTATGAAGCTCTTGTTTCTCAGTTTCTACTCCCTTCAGACACTGAGCAGTACCATCCAGATCCCTACCAACCCAGAGGAACACAAAAAATTCAGATGCAGCCTACATTAAAAACATGGACCTAAAGTCCTACTTATATAAATTTTGCATACAAAATGTTTGAAACTTCATTTTCAAATCGGTCTCATTTACTGTGCTATATATAAAATAATAATAATAAAGGGTAAAGTATTTGGTTGGATGAGAGCATTTTACACTTTAATCTGTTCATGTTCTGATCTCAGCTCTTGAACTACTTCCTCAAACTTCTGCTTTTCTTCCTCTAGCAGATGATTGAGTCTTTCCAGCTCCTGCAGAAAGACATTAACATCAACACACACATAGATCTCCACCATTTGCTTGGATTTACACAGCATGCACAGTTGTTCATTTTTGTCTGTATGTTTTGTATACAAAAACATTCTCATTCAGCTTAATATGCTACCAGCTAAACTTTTAAACGTGTGGGTGTAAAGTTTATTATAGATAAACATCTAACCGCCTTCTGTTCTTTTTGCAAGCACAGTTCCTCAGTCTCCTCCATGAGTTTATCTAGCACAAACAAACAAATACAAGTTTGTACAATAGAAGTTTAACTAATTTCCAAATTGAAACATGCAAACTTAATTTGCATAGACACTGTTACTATTATTTAGAGAAAGGTACCATGATAGACAGTTAGGCTACAAGTTAATGAAATTAACCCTACATTGCCAACACTGTCATCAGAATACTAAATAAATAAATACAATAGCAATAGGATTTAAGCGGCTTACACTATTTCTAGGAGATTTCATGTTAATTTATTATGGTTTTACAGTAGCCTTCAGTAACAACTCTAGTAACTATGGCATTTTGGGGAATTAAAAAGGATTATAATTGTTTAATCAATTCTTTACACATTTGTAAGAGATTAAGGGATTACAGCGTTATTAAAAAGCTTTATGAATAAACATTGCACATTTTCTACTTGAAAAGCATTAAAAAAAGGATGTCAAAAAGGCATTGTGATCTTTACCCAAGTATTCCTGCTTTTCTTTGGCCAGCTGTAGACCCTGAGCTTCCAGACTCTCGATCATAGCCTCCCCCAACTGAGCATTCTTCCAAGTGCTTCAGAGGAATTAAAAATGCAAACCACATCACAGTAGAACAGTCACAACAATGACCTCAAAAATGATAGGACTAATGGTAGGTCACAATATGCAGTAGTACATTAATGTCCTCAAACATTTGAATACATTTGGCCAAAACATGCTGGAATATCATAAACCTTAAATGTCCAAACACTTTTAAATGAACTTTAAAAAGCTGGTGTAGTTACAGATCAAGACCACTCACACTTTTCCTGAATCCTGGAGCATTTCCACCCACTGACTCTGCTCTGACTCTGATTCGGCAGCCAGGGCAATATTTCCCTGTACAAGACAACAGGAAAAAAATACTGTAGTTTCTGGTCATTTTCCATTTACAATTAAAATTAGGATGATATACATTTAAGCAATTAAAAAAACAGGCTGTGCAATTATGTCAAATACAATAGAAAGAAAAACTTTTTACAGTGAAGTCCTCATGGTTGATAACAATAGCAAACGGCATGCCTTGATCTTCTCTTGGCTCAACAACACATCCACCCAATGGGATCACACCCTTATCAGGAGAAAATGATAGAAAATTATAAATACTGTACCCTGCATATGCCCTATATTCTGATTCTGGCTTTCTCTATGGAACACAAAATGCTTTAAGAATGAAATATCATTCATTTTTTAATTAATAATACAATTTAACAAATAACCACAGTTAAATTATTTTTTTAAATGAAAGAAATTCGGAAAATATTCAGAAAACTGCTGTGTTGCAACTCTGTACCACCAAAAAATAAATGTTTTTTACTGGTTGTAAACCAATTGTTAGATCATGTTTCTCTGTAAGCGAAAACACCTATTTAGCTTCTCAAAGAAAAAGCAAAAATTATAATAATATAAGAAATGTTCAGAAAAGTGTTAAATATGTAAACGTTATCATTCATTATTATAGTTAATTATGCTATAATTACATATTTGTTATGTAAAACATGATTTATATATAATTCCATAATAAACCAAGTATTTCATTAGTTCTATATGCTGTCATAAAAGCAACACACATGTAAAAAAAAAATACAAAATCAATAATCATAAAAATCATAAATGTGCAACTCAATCAAATATAAATGTGTTGGTACCTTAGGGTGAATGTTGAAGTATCGATTTGTCTCAAAGTTTTTTTTCTCGTTCTCGGCATAGTATAACAGGAAGCTATCCTTGATGATGAAGAATCTGGTATGGAGGAACAAACATATTCCCAATGATACACAAACCTGACAGCAACAATATATCATAAATACATTTCCCTAGTTTTTCCCAAAAAATTTAAGCTGCAGACCAAAATGCTTCCTTGCTTAACTGCATTAGTATATTTTTGTGTGTAACGTACCAAATTATTCATTACACTTTAACTTTCCTAGACTAGTATACCACTGATCTGATATAGCTGACATAATTTTGCGTGCCATCTATAAATTGATCTTTGTGAGTCCTAATGTATAAAAACTCAGCACAGAACATTCTCATAGATCTGACTTACTCAGCTTACGGGCACATTACTAGCATCTCTGTTCAGTACATAATGATGGGTTACTGGATATTGTCTAAGCTATAAAAGCTTTTAAAGTGCATTACACTGCAAAGCAACACACAAATATATACCATCCTAAATTCACTGCATAAACTTCCCTATTCAGCAAATTAGCAATAACATTTTACTGCTCTTTATGAAGTAAGAAATAGTACCTAGAACTGTGGGTTCATATACAATATTCCAACAGTGGGATATTATATATATATATATATATATATATATATATATATATATATATATATATATATATATATATATATATATATATATATATATATATATATATATATATATATATATGTAAATATAGAGGATTAAGGAAATATCAGCTTTTGTACAAAGAAGTTAACTTGACCTAGAAACAGCAATAAATGTAAAATGTTTATTGTTCATTTTTTTATAAAACTTTTTGAGTCTCAGTTTCGGATCTTGCTGTATTTAAACACAAGCTTTTTTCTTATATTGTATAAAACAACAAATTGACATTGAATACAGTACATTGAATATCTCCACGCTAAATACTTTGAATTATCCAAAATCTGATAACTATAACCCAGAAAATTCTGTTTGTGCAGGATTTTGCACAGTTAAGGCCCAAATTTACCTGCGGGACCACTTTGCAGAGGGTCTCCCGAAAGGTCTCTTCCACAGAACCCCATGCAGTTGCACTTTGGTGCTGATGTCCAGAGCGTCTGAGTCAGCTTGCTCCATAGAGGTCCAGGGCGAGAGTAGGGAGGGCTTGGAAGAGGAGAACATAGCAGACTCTTTGACAGGAAATGGGAGACAAGATGTGGTAAAAATGTCAATGAAGTTAAAATAGTAGCAAATAAACTCTCCAATAATCCCACACACACACAGACACTCTCAAACATGGAGCATGTCCTCCAGTAATTCAGCGACGTGGAATGATGTATCTGCCAATAGTGGCATTAGCTGGTATCGGATAGTGTGGAAATAACATCAGTGAGGGAGGGAGGGAGGGATTGGATAGAGTTAGACCAAGAGGCTTTTGGGATAGTGCTTTTTTTAATCTGAGAGACGTCAGTGCAATATTTTAAAAGCCATTACTTTATTTAGTTTACCTCACTTCTGACGTCTGATCGTTTTTCATACATATACACCTGACTGTTGGAGAATTGAGGTATCAGACCTTGACATTACATAAAAAGAGCAATCACACCGATTTAAAATACATGTTAATCTGTGTTTGTGTTAGGATTACAGATGCATTTTTATCTAAAACATTTAATTAACAAACAGCTAATGGATATATACAGTATAGTTATGTTTATTCCACATTTACAATGGTTCATTATATCACTGGAGATGAACACCACTGTGACAAGCCACTGTGGGAAACTTAATTAGGTACTACACAATGTATCAAAAGACGGATATAAAATTCTGCATAAATATGACAAATCTATGATTAAAATACAATTAAATGAGAATACATGATAATTGTAACAGATTTTCAGCTAAATCTATTGAATCATTATCACTCAATATCATCATCTTCATTATCAAGTTGACAGCTGACTGCTGTAGCAAAATATTTTACAAATCAAAATTGTTTTGATTGTTTGTATTTGTTCTGGTGTTGTTATCTACTAATAGGACCACTTGATGATTAAAAATCAATTTATTTAGAAAAATTGTGACACAAGCACAATTATACACCGCAGCCACACCATGACCTTGTTGAACCCATGACAGGTTAATTAGGGTAATGTGAGCCATGTAAACTCTGATGTACAATCACAAGACTGTATATGAAAACATTAACATAATTTAGCAGGGTTACTATATGACTGGGATCTCATTTGTCAGTCTGATTGCTCAAGATGATTTAACAGTAAAAAAAATGCCAAAAGATGTCCCAGATTAATCAATAAATATTTATAAATCATTATAATCATCTCTCCGTTCATATCCAAGAAAGTTACAAATTTAACATGGCTTTAGCATGGCAAAGGAGAACTGGCCCTCCCAGTTAACCCTGGTTTAACTGGTTTAAGCCTCCCAAGGTTTTTTCTCCAGCTATACACCATTGGAGTTTTGGTTCCTTGCCGCTGTTGCCCTTTTGGCTTGCTTACTGGTAGACTGCTGATATCTAACTTAGCTTAGGGTTTTGTAAATTGTTAATATTGCTTTTAACAATATGATATAATTACAGTCCAAAAGACTCCTCTATTTTGCTCCTTTGTCTCAAATTGTCTCCCATTTTCCTTCATTGTGTAATCTTCAGGTATTTTTATTGTATATATGTTATGTATGTATTTAACTTTGTGTGTTGAGTATATTTCATGGTACTATTGCAAATCCCTTATACCCGTCCCATAAGATGTTATCTTTTTAAATGCCATCTCCATGTAAGCTGGAACAGCATATCTTATTTACTGATTTTGTAGTTTTATTGGTTCAGTCACCCCTTTTTTCGTCTTTTCATAAACCTACTATAAACCTAGTATGCCTAATTAGTCTTATTAATATACATCTCACAAATAATACCATGTATTCTTTGTTGAACATGTCTTTCATTTGTTCTGTTCTTTATTTTTAATTCTTTGTTATTATATGTAAAGATGCTTTGAAGCAATGTAACATTGAAAAAAAGTGCTAAATTAAAATGAATTGAATTAATGTCAAAATTCCTAAGATCACTGTGTGTTCTCCTAATTACTGGGAAATACATATATAACATATATTTTTTAAATATTATTTTGCTTAGGATTTTAAAATATTTTAGGCAAAATAAAGACAGGCAAAATAAAATACATAGTAAGATTTGCACAAATTTAAAAAGAAAATAGGGTTTATTTAAATCATAATGAACAGAGGTTTTTAACTGTTTTAAGTTACACAATCCAGAGAAAAGGCATACTCCTCTTGTGGAATGATCAAATGAAAACTCTGATATCATCATGCCCTGCCTCCAGCCCCTGTCATTGTAAAAGCTCTAGTTGGTTAAAAGTATAAACATGGCACAAAGCTTCAATAATCAAAGCTCAATCTCTGTTATCCGTTTCACAATATGAAAAAGGTTACATCATAGGATTCAGATGAGGACAGTTGAATCACAAATTTTCCATTTAAAAGAAACATTATTTTAATCAAGTCAACATAAAGCCTCTATTCATCAGTGCATCGTCCACACTGTAAGTTTGAGGTTGATGCTGTTCTTGCACACTACAGTGAGACGAGGGCGCTGTAGAGCTACAAACATTGACAGTTTCCATTTTGTCGAACTACCCATTGATTATGACTGTCATTTTCAGAGACAGCAATGCTTTGTAAGCTATGCCTATAAGCAGTTGCTGGTGTCTAGGTTTCTTTATTAACCTTTAATGTATAGCGAGCACAGTAACATTCAAGTTTCTGAATTGTTCCTTGAAGAGTTCAAATCTAATACCTTTAGATTACCAATTCAGGTAACCACTTTACAACTACTACACCACCATCAGCAGTATCAGATCCACAACATCTTTTAAAATGACCTTGACATTTCTTTAAGATCAGTTAAGACAATAAAGAACAAATGCATATAAAATGTAACTGTCAATTATCATTAACTAAACTGTCATTAATTAAAAACATTTCACCTCCTTAAAATCTTACCTCCCTATTTAATACATAAACTAAAGTTAGACTAGTACTGGAAAGAACAGAGCATCAAACAGGATGTCATATAGGGTCTTGGATTTTTTTTGTCTTGTCATTAGTACAGGAATACATATTTACAGTACACAGGCTCTGCTGTGAGCAGGTATTGCAGCACAAAACATCTGACTGACCAATAAGATTCTTTTTCCCCAGGATTAAACAACCAATCAGGTTTGAGTAATGGTTTTAGTCAAATTACAAAGCTGTGCATGCACTTAACTCAAGAGAACAATATTTTGATCAGCTAAGCAATTTGGACAATGAACATCTTAAGTGTCATAAAAAGTCTATGGAAACATTGATCCTTCAATAGTCCCTCAGAAGAACTAACTGACAAAATAAAAGTTCTTTTAAAGATTTTAATATTAAGTTTCTACCACCAAAATAGATGTCATGTTTGTTCAATATCTACACATGCTCAAATTCTCTCTGAGTGATCCAAGAACAACAATTTTGATAGTAGCAAAGTTTGTGAAGAATAATTAGCCCATATATTCTTCAATGTCCCCAAAATAATTTAGAGGCATAATGATTACCAAGCAAGAAAAGAATATTAAAAAAAAAAAATCATTAAGGGGGACAAAAAAATAAAAACTAAATTACAACCTTATAGGGCACATGTAATTAACATATTGTAACAAAGTATAAAAAAAACAATGAATTTTTACTGAAATGCAATTTGCTCCTCTTTAAAAGATTAGACATATTTCATACAAACACCAAATTTTAAACCAACATGACAACCCAAATACAACCTACCCTTTTGAAGTTCTAAAACCAGCACCACTGAAGAAAAAATATGAGTTGGACACGGTACATGATTTATTTGAAGATATCAGCACACAGTGCTTTGCAGGAGGGCCAGGGCAACCAGTGCTGGAAGTCCATAGATGCTTCCCAACTTATGCCCGTCTAAAATGTTTTTATATTCAATCCAATCACCAACTCTAATAAACTGACAGAGACATGTTTCAAACTGGTAACATGAGGTTCTTGTTTGGCCAAGGCTGTTGAAAGTCCTATTCACTCTTACAGGTATGGTTTCATCAGCTTCTACGCTGCATTAAGTGAAGAACACTAGTGCTGGTGGCCAATGGAGAGAACCAGGGGTATCAGACAACCTAGAACAAGTGCTCCAACCTCCACTTTGCTCAGTCCTTTCCCCCCACTTCCTCCAGGTGAGTGGCTGTGGCCGCCCATTCCACCCACCTCTGGGAGGACATGCACCGTAGCCACATACAGAAAGGTGCCAGCAGAGAACAGCATTGCCACACCAGTAGCATTAACATCTGATAGTGCCTCTTTACTGCTCTGGAGAGAATGAGAATAAAAGCAGTGTTAGATCATTGATGAATCTAGGACACAGTGGAGGACTTTAAATTTTCAGGACTGTTACAGTGATGTTAACGCATAAAAACGCATAGTATTTTGCTGTCTGGGTAAATGCCAGAGTGTCTAAAGAAACACTATCGTCTGTATATAGCAGAGGGAGAGCCAGAGGTGAGCAATCTCCTGCTTCCACCTCAGCTGTTCCCATGGCAATGCGACGTGATGCCTGCAAGCAAATCTGATAAACTTGGCGAAGGTCTCCATGCTGGTTATGTAACCCTAGTAAGTTATTACTGAAAAATGCATTTTGAGGACACTGAATAAACCCTGTTTTTCCTGTATCAAGGTTGTATGGGTAACTAGCAGATGCTAAAAGGACGTTTTTCCACTTGTTATGTGCAAATTTAAATTTTTCCTATAGGTCTATTGATTGCCTAACTATAGGTCTATTGATTTCATGAAAACTATACATAAACAAGCTGATTTTTTTTTACATGATTTTCAGACATTCATATTCTTGCGTCAAAAACAAAAATCAAAATATAAAAGTTCAAGATCTATATCACTATTACATAAAAAAATTACTTATAGAGGGCACTGTATACTTATTTTAAAATGTTTTCGACCACTTTATTTAGATTGCTATTAGTAAAGAGACTTTCAACCAGCATTACAAAAAATGTTTCTGATAAAAAAATGATACCGATATAAAAAAAAAAAAAAAAAAAAATCACCTACTCTGCCTTTAACTTATTCCATTGAACCTGTTTTAAATTAAGCCATTGGACAAAACACAGATAATATCAGTCATATTTATCTATTTATCACCTAACCTCTGATTGATCCCCAGCCACTGCTCCGGGTCTGTGTGTTCACTACTCACCAGTGATGGGTTAAATGCAGTGTCACTTTCACTTCAATATTTACTTCTCATTTCTATAGGTCATATAATTTCTAAAATATGGACAATCCTTTAAGTGCACCTTAAAATATGCAGTTTAAATTAATTATATGTTGTTTAATGTTAACGGCCTGAAACAGACTACACAAAATAGTTTCACTAACAATACATAAGACAACTGCTTTGTCTTAGGTACAGTGTAACTATCCACGTTTATTTATTTTGTTTACTTCTTGAACATACCTGACTGAGTCCTACATATGTGAGCATGGCCAAAACAGGAGCAGCCAGAGCAAAGACTAACAGATGCTTCCGGATACGGTTCCTTTCTAAGCCTGCATGCATGAGGAAAGAGACAAGACCAAATGCAGCCGGAGCCTGAAAGACAGAAAACATGATAATAGAACCAATATAAAAGATTACATTAAGATAAACATTTTTGTAAGAATGAAAAATATTATAAAGCTACATAATGCGCACAACTGTATTTATTTTTTTTTAGACATTTTTAAACAAATAACAAAAAGAAAACTGTGAAAACAAATACATGCAGCAGAACTGCACTTCAAACAGTATTCAGCAGAAAACCATTAAAAAAGATGTTTAACCTACACATTTATGTACTGCCAGTTTTTGTGCACATAAGTTGGGTCAGTGCCATGAATCAGTGAACCATATTGCAGAAGGCACAGGTCTGAATTTATCTGAATAGAGAGACAGGATGTTTGGGGGTGAAATAATATTAAGAATGACTGTACCTTATGTAACATGATGGCCACAAATACGATGAGCTGGACACTGGTCTGAGAAGTGGATGCAGCAGCTCCCAGTGCAACCCCATCAGCTAGATCAGATATAATCAACAAATGTAACATGACATAAGTAACATGACTAGCACAATACAAGAGAAACATTTTGTTAAAATTTGCAACATGTTTGTTTTTACCTGCAGCATGGACAACCAAACCAAGCGTGGTAGTGACCTTAGAGCTAGCAGTCCTTGCTGCCTCTGGATCTAAGAGAGAACAGATTCAGGCATTATAATAGATAAGCACTACAACATATGGTATAGTTAAAAGACAAACAAGTCTACCATCACTGCTGTGCATATGCGAACTGCCGATCTGATCCACAAGCAACATGAAGACAAAACCCAGCACTAGAGAGACACCAATATACGCATGGAGCTGCTCATGACCGTGACCATGTTCACCGCTGGGTCCTACGACTCCTTCCACAACTTTTGGATCAGACACTTCTGCTTCCACCTTCACATGACCATGATGGTCCCCACCTTCAACACAACAAAGAGTACATGGAATACATTTATACCACACATCAAAGCAATGGCAAATGACAATCAGATAATGATTTGCCGAGGGAGAACTCTGCTCAAAACTTTGAATTGGAGAGCAAACCTCACCTTCCAACATTTCCTCATACAGGGCATGGACTCCCTCTGGAATAATAACAGCTAATGCAGTCCCACATAACAGTCCTGCTCCCAACACAGTCACCAACTTGAGCTTCTCCTGAAGGTCAGACCAAACATCTCAATGGTCATCGGCCAACAGACATGGTAGGATGATCAACGTAAGTGTCTACTGCCCTAAATCTATCTAATTTTTGCAAATATGTGTACCTGTCAGGGTTTTTTTTACAACTTTTAGACCACCCTTTTTGAAAATTTGGTTACATCCTTGCCCAAGCTTGTTTTCATGTCCTAAAAGGTTCAAGCAGCATTTGGAGACAACACACCTCATAGGCCATTAAAACCACTGACAATTGTGGGTGGTAGACTAACTAAACAGTCTGTGTCTACAGTATAAACTTAAGACTGGTATTACAATCAATGTTCAAGATTTCCATACTCCTAGGAGGTGAAAAGTCGTAAGCCAGAGGTGATCAATCTCGTTCCTAGAGATCTATGTTCCTGCAGAGTTTAGTTTCAACCTTAATCAAACCCATTTCAACAAGCTAGCCAACCTATAACTAAACCCTGTAGCAAGGCAAATCTCAATGAGCAATATCTATTCAGGCCTAAACTTACCTCAGAGAAGTTGACAGCCAGAGGAATAGTTCCAGCCACATAACAACCAACCAACATGGCCAGAGACAGAAGGCTGATGGAACTAAAGTCATCCATTTTACACGATCACCAGGGCTGAGCTGCTAAACCACCACAGATCCCGAGGGTTACGTTTTAACAATAAATCCTGTGCAATCGGTGTATGTTTGATGTGAACAGTTCCTAACGTGGACTGGTGTATTAGCCAGTTAGCTACAGAGCAGTACGTGTGTATCTATCCACTTCATACGAACAAACACAGACCTGCACTAAAGATCTGATATGAAGGCGGTTTGGCTCTTGGTACATTGACCCGATCGATGATCTAAATGATGTTGCACAACTTCAATCATACAATCACGTTACGCTTAGCAACTGCTGTAAACGTCACAAGCAACCTTAAAATAAACAAGGAACTCAACAAATCTTTTACAATTTGGCATCATCTGCTCTTCTGATCTCAGGCGCCTAACTACATTATCATTCCGACAAAGGCGACGTGGTTTAATCGCGGTAAAGTCCTACAATTTGATGCCTTCTCCGCAGTATCCACACAGCAAGAACGATCGCTAACTGCCCGAGTGTGATGTTGGCAGTGTGCGTGAAGCGCTTCCTGGGCACGTCACTATCAAAACAAAAGCCTCCCACGTGACGTCATCAGACGCCATCCACGGCTAACAACCGACGTTAAAAATAAGGAATAAAAAATCCTGACGAAATAATGTAGCTACAGAAGCAATATTATAAAAGCCTTATTAAAAAGCCTTCCAATAACAAATATATTACTTCTAAACGTACGTTAAAAATTCAACCTTACTAAAATATGTTCACTACTTACAAACCACATTGCCTGCCATGTTCAAACTAAACCGGTCAGTACCCGGATACACAATCTTCGGTTGAAAAAATATAAATGCGACAATTATTTATTTCCATTCTTCTTTAAAGTGCGTTTTCAGTCGGGAAAATTAAGTAAAGTTGCTAAAATCAGACAGTTAAACATTAAATAGCTGAAAAAATGTAAGGTATCTGTATAAAGTTTGGCATCTTTTAAATTGCAAGACCACAGTATTGTATTTAGAACAGCGTCACAAACTCATCGGGGTATTTAAACCCACGAAACATTGTTTTTAAACATATATTTTTTAAACATATCTAATTTGACTCGTGAAAATCTGCGCTCTGTTTATGTTTTTTGCACCTGAATTCTGCAACATTATTGGAAAAACTAGTGCACATTTAAGAAATGAAGAATTTACAACTTTATAGCATTTCAGTGTCAGTCTCAAATAACAAATGGTTAAGTAACAATATTTCCAAAATTATAAAAAATATTAGTCTGTCATGACAGTTTAATGTATTAGCGTTTGCTAAATTTAAGGCATCAGGCCAGTTGGGCCAATGCCACAATGCCTCTAACTGCCAGGGGCTTCAAGCTGAGCAGCCCACATTGGCCTGACACCGAGAAGCAAGGCACTGCAAATGTACAATTGATATTGATAAACAAACAGCACTTGAATGTGTGCCAGTGATGGTTGGCACAATGTGAAATAAACAAAGAAATTAATAATGTTTTTGTACCAAGCACCAATAGTGCATTTTGAATGCCTTATTTCAGTTTTAATGTTGGAAACTAATCTGTTGTCACCATTGTAATGTATTAAACACATGCTGTGTTTATTTTGGTTTATTTTGGTAATTATTTATTCTCATAATATTTTTTTTATTTCTGTGTGATTATGTATTGAAATAAATTACATCTTGCAATTACAATATTGCAGTGAAAACTTAATGAAAGTTCTAGTTGCATTTGCAAAATGAAAGTTACAATTACAAAAAAGTTGATTTTTCTTTCTGAGATGTTTATGCAATCATGAGAAAATTAAAGTAGAATTTCACAATTTATCAGCTGTAATTGCAGAAAGTAAAAATTCTCAGACATGCCATAAGATGTTTCCTTTTTAACTGCCTGGGAAGATACAGCTCTTGGAAGTCTTGCAAGACCATAATCAATTTCTTGCTTCTGTTTGTCTTTCTGGTCTTAAAACCAAACACTAGATGGAACTGTTGTATTGTTTGGTACTTTTTCACTTGTTGTCCTAATCCTTCTTGTGAGTTTAGTGTTACATAAATAATCTGGGCACTTGTGACTTCACACAATGAAGTTTTAACAAGGGCTGTAACAGTAACTATAAGATTTTGAGAGAAACACATTACACTTTTAATAGGTTGGTTTTAAACACTTAATACTGTTAATATGAAAATAATTACATTTTCATTTTTAAAAGTAACACAAAACCACTATGCAATAAAACTAGTGCACAAAAGTATATAACAATATAAACTATATAACAAAAGTATTTTTAACAAGGGGATTTTCAAAAATGTCAGAATAGGTGTGTTGTAATTTTATTGTATTTTGTTGCAATTTATCATTTACACTTTTAATTTAGCTGATTTGGTTTCTGTTTCACAATTGTTTTAATGTTAAAAATAGCTGAAAAGCCATTATAACCGATCAATACATTTGAAATACCGAAATGCTGTTGGTAAGATTTGATATGACTTGATATGACAAGTTCTCTTCTCCAAAAAGGGGCCAAGCTAACACTGTGACAACTAACCCCCGGGAGAAATTATGACTGTTACAATGTGTGTGTTTGTGTGCATGCATTGTTTAGTAATAGATCTAATAATAGATCTACATACAGTAGCTCCCTGTCTTTAGGAATCAGCCCTATTTCAAGATTTATGCACTTGGCCTTTAGTGTTTTTTTTTCCATTGACTGTTTACTGCAATGCCTGGGCCCGTTATTTTAAGAACAAATACACAGAACTTTGCCCAGTTATTTATTTGGCTATGGAGATTCAGTATCTCTTCCAAAGTTTTAATTGTTCATTTGATGTTTATTTTCCATCTCATAAGGCACGCATGCTAACTTAGCTTAACCTAATACAGACAGAATCTGGTAAAATTGTCATTCCTGCTACAACATAACGAGTACAAAATACCAGGTTTTCTTGCAACACTTATGCAGTGGGGCTAGATTGCGGGGAATTTACAATTTGCTCCAAAGCAAAACTAAGGTAAATCAATTTTCCATTTTCTTAAGACTTAACTTCTATCTGGTGTCAGGCTAATGACAACGTGTGCCATGGGACAGCAGTCATTCATCAAAGCTGTTTTAACTGAAGTGAGGAGTGCCCGCCTCCCTTTTTCTGCTCATTAGTTCCAGCAAAATTACTTCTGAGGGCCACTGCTGTATTGTGTAGTGCATAGAGAAAAAACAATGCAATCAAATTTAAGCCGTCTCTAAAAATAATTGAATGTCTTTGTGTGGACTACTTGTACCCCAGTCAGTTTCTGGCCAATGTGATTATAAGAGACCTCATAAGCTATTTTATTACATTGAGAATGATCAACAAAGCAAAGACGCACAGGCTACAAGGCAACTTTATAATGAAGGGTTTAGGGTTGGGCACAACCGTTTACTTGTTAAGGTGAAAAGTATAATTTCTGTGCCACTAACATCACCAAGAGTAATTGAAAAGATAACGACTGATTTTAAACAATGTTTTGAAAGTGCCAAAAAGCCAGTGTTTACACTTACCAAGAAAATCAGCCAACAAATGGCTTGCCTTTACTTGAAGTTGGCATAAGGGAATGTTGTTTTGAAAAATGAATCTTATCATTATGCACAGAAAATTTCAAACATAATTCCTGACAAAAATATATGATCAGAGCCAGAATTTTTGCCAAAATAAAATGACTACTACATGCGACTATTTTTATATTTTTCATAAACACTGAAGAAACTTTGAAAATCTATTCATTATTGTGTTCATTTTTTATTTACCAAGTAAATATTAAGTTTTACTAGAATAATAACATTTGGAGTAACGTTGTTATTTTATAATACCATGATAAACTACTGTATAGAAAATGTTTGGATATAGGCCCACTTGGAGTTTATAACACATTTTGAACAAAAAAAACAAGTACTGGACATGGTCCAAATTCAACAGCACTTTATTAGAGTCAAGAGATCTTCTAGCAGGCACAATCTCAGAATAATCCTCACAGATAAACCTACATATTTTATATTCCACATTTTTGGCCAACTCTCATATGTGTTCCAATGCCAAAAGATATTAAAAAATGCCTTTTTATTCTCTAAAGCCACAGCTATAAGGCATTGCATTGCAATCATGGGCCAGCAACATTGAGAATATCAGTCAAACATTTATGAGCCCTGGTGAAGATCTGGCCCTGCCCTCAGCTCGCTGTCCCAGGCAGAGAAGCTCTGCTAGAGAGAAACTTGTATTGCTCTTCCATTAAAGCCCCAGACACAAAGAATGTCAACAACGATTTCAGAAGAAAGTAGGAGAGTAGGTCTTCTAAAGAAGAGGATGAATGTCTGGACTCTGTCCTGAGAGTCTGCACTTACTACACAAACCTATTGTACCCCTCCTACTTTAAGTGCACTGTAAAATAAATGCTAAAACTCTTTTAACTGAAAATCAATAAAAATGATGATTATTACTGGCGCATACAATTACCGCTGCTCATAATTACGGGCATTCTTTTTTAAACTAGCCCTAAAGGTTAACCTAAAGGTAAGCCCTAAAAGCACACAAACGTTGACATTACTTGCCTGCACTATCTATGCCATGGACATGACTGATGACTTTGACTCTGATGCAGAGAGGACTGTTAATATTTTTCTGAAGCAATCAGGCTTATGATTTCCAGTAAATGTTTATTGAAGGCGGGACTTGAACTATCAGTGACTTTGGGGGCAATTTATTATAAAGAATGGGGGTGGGCACTCTAGACTTGTGCCAGTAGCCTAAGTAACCACCAATCAACCACCCAGAATATCTTAGCAAAAACCCACAAAACCTTTAAAGCCCCCAACATGCTTTCAACTCCTCAAAGCAATAAGTAACTGCATAGCAACATGCTAACATTCAGAACACCTTAGTAATTGTACAGGAACACCTCAGCATTGTGGTGAAGACTTTTGCCTGAACAAGCATCCGTCACTTTCTTTAGAATGTAATTATAATTCCATTCGGCTTCCAGCACACTGTCATATGATACATCCCCACACATCACAGATCTAGTCTTCTTGTGCTTTGTTTTGAGTGGCTTCATAATTTATAAACCTCCATCAAATATTTCCACAGTCCACGGTAAGACTGTCATCTCCCATTCTTGCAATGGAACAGCCATCTGTCTTTGACTGCTTACACAGTTGAAACATATCTAATATTTACCTTATCAAAAAACTATTGTACTGAAGAGTAGGCAACCATTAGACCAAAGCCCCATAAAATAATACTTGTAAGCCTGACTTTAGTCATGGAATTATGAAACAGAGAGAGTGCAGTGTCTACTTCAGTATGCCAAAATGAACTGTAATATGCTTATCCTAAATGCTACTGACAGGATTAACTGCTTAGGATTCCATTTCTCCCTCCAAGGATTTTAGAAGTTTCCGCATGACCCTACGCAATTCCAGCCATTCAAGCATAATGGCTCCGGTTAAGTGGAGAACATATGGAGAATCATTAAATATAAGCCGCATATATGTTTAACAGGATTCTTGTCTTTCTTTATTCATTTTATTTTAACATAATACAGACTTTAAATGATGATCAAATTTATATTTTTGGGGAGCTATTTCTTTACTCATTTACTGTCAGCCTTATATTATGCTGTTCTAAACATGCATGATTTTTATTTATTATTTTGTGTGTGTGAAACACAAAGTACGAATGTCTAATGTAAATTGCTTGTCCATACAGCTAATTACAATTGTTCTACAGACACGTTAAACTAGCAATGCCAAGGTAATGGCATTCATGGTTTATGCATGTATTGATAAAGTGCAGATACCTGCACCATGCATTTTTTTCTATAGGCTTCTGCTAAAGGCATAAATAGAAACAAAAGTTACAGTGACCTTTTTAGAACCGTGAAAGTAATTTAAAGAAAAATCCATGACTTGTTTGTTATATACTGTACCACATCTTGTGACTACTGTAATGATGAGAACGCGTCACGGGGATCCATTTGCACGTGGAATAACCATGGTCAACAGGCAGGGGTATATAACGGTTAACAGGGCAAACGTAGGCAAGACAGAGGCGTAATCAGTAAACAGGCAGGGTTCGTAGACAGGCAGCAAACAATCAGATAATCCAGAGACAGTCCAAGTATAAAGGCAGGCAGCAAACAGGGGGAAAACCAGAATAACAGTCCAAGAACAAAACACAGGAAATCCACAAACAATAAGAATGCTCAGAATTGATGCTGTTGCAAAACAAGACTTTGCCATGTTACATAGCATGACTGGGATGGCGGGTCGATGACTGACCAAGGCGGAGCCAGAGGAACGAAGAAGCCTGGTGGAGCTGGTGGACAGACGGGCGATGGTGGAGATGAGGGAGCTGGAAGACCAGGTGGAGCCGAAGGGTCATAAGGCTGAGGAGGAGTCTAAGGCCAAAGGCGGCATCAAGGGATCCTCCAGCCATGGTGTGGATGGAGCAGGAGACTGGCAGACCCTTGGCGAGTGCACGGAGATGACCCTTGGTGAGTTCTGGAGATGGCTCCCTCTAGTGATGCGGAGAAGGTGGAGCAGAAAGCTCCACCGTAACAGCTACATAGTCACTAGAAACACAAGAACTAATGAGATTTGTAGTTATGCTGCCATATTTGGTTTTAGGCACTAATATGTGTTTGTCTAAATAAGTAAAAAAATTGACACGCACCTATTGTTTAGCTTTAGAAGATTTATTAACCTGCTGGAGCTGTTTGGATTATGTATGCAATAAGTATGAGACTGGTAACAGCTTTTTAGAGCTTTCCTCTATAAATGTCATTGAGATTTGGAATGAAATAAGTCAATAAATGATGAATTTTTTTATATAGCATTTGGGACAAAACTAATCATCATGCCCTGTGTTTCAGAAATATTTTGTTACCTAGAACCTGTAAGCAGATATCCTTACTGCAAAGTCTCTGTCACTCTAAAGTCTTGGCTGCCAGTATAGTTCAGTTCATGCACAGTTACAACAGCCCTGTCAGAACGAGTCTGCTTTCTACATTCGGTTACTGAGACAAAGTGGGATATAATTATGAAATATTCCAGTGCACAGCTGACTCCAGGCAGATGGTACCTTTAGATTTTTGGGGAAGACAATGATTTATGTTGCTCTTACGAGGGTTTATTCTATTTTTTTCTGTTTGGGTCAACAAATGAAACAGGTATTTCATTATGTTGTAGTCAATGCTTAACCAGTGTCCAACTGTTGGCATGATCAGTCACATGGCGCAGGTGATTGGCTTAAAAAATATTTTCCGGATTGAGACCACATTAAACAAGATGAGCAACTGCCATTAAGATAAATGGGAATGCCAAAGGACATATTTCTCTGGGTATATTGCATCTCCTTGGGACAGTAAGCAACCATCCAGAACATGCAACATAATAAAAAAAACACTCAGAACATCATAGCAACCACATACTTTAGCAATGCAAGCAGAAAAGCACAACTCAGTTTTTTGCACCACAGTCATTTTTAACATCTACTTAATTGCTTGCTTTTCGTCAATACTTTTTTATTACAGGACTTACATAAAAATATTTTACAGGATAAACAGCTTGTCACAAAATTGCCACTTGCAAGAAACTTTCCGGAAATGTGAACTGAAGAAATGACCAATCCTTCCTGAACTGTGTTGTTATTCCGGATGGAATTACCAGGAGCGTGCTTACTGTTGAAATTAGCTGATAAGAACTTTGGCATGTAACTAATTTGCAATTAATGGAAGCGGTCTCTCAACAGCCCCCTCCCTGCTCCCATCAGTCTGCATGTTTCTAATCAGTGCCTGGACACCTCAACGCCTCACTGAGCTCCTTCTGCACCCAGACCTGTGGGTTGGTGCTGACTGGTGATTAATGCCTGTTCTCTTTAATGAGTGGATAGTTTTATCAAACTCATCCCCTGCTCCAGTTTTGTAGGCACCAGTCTTGTAGGCCCTTTAGCTAAAAATTGTTGCCATTGTTTGTTGTTGATAGATTTTTGTGTCTTGTTAGAGCAGTCAGGTGTCAAAATGTTCCATACACTCTTCTCCTGGGATGTTAAGAAGCATTGTGGTTTATTTTTCACTCACTTCAAAAAGCATTCCTCATTTAATCTAATTTCCCCAGATTAATCAAAGGATCTTGTTGTTATCACTCCTCAGGTAATATCATTGAGCAGCTGTTGATCTGATGAGCTACCTGTAAACCTTTGCCCAAAGGTGTTTATGAGATTTAGATTTTTCATGCTGCATGTTGCGGTATAGATTTCTCAATTGAGTTTACAAAGCAGCTAAATGAAAGTAAAGACTTTTAAAGTAAAGAGTTTAAAACGTAAGGCATGTAAATATGTGTCATCAATAGCAAAAATAATGATTGTTTAAACAAATTTCAAACATTACCTGCATCTGCTATTGGTACCATATGCAGATAATCCCAAACCAAACACACACAATTGGTCAGGCCAGTGTTATTATTACAATGTCTGGCTCAAACAATCAGTTTCCAATTCAGTGTGCTACTGCTAGTGGTGTAGAGATTACACGCTTCAGCTTTATGACTGCGTATTTTGAATACGTAAACTACAGAAAAGTTATTAAAGCTGCTCAAATTAAAACAGTTCCTACAAATATGCTAGACCAAACCAGGAGAAAATGAAAGAATATAATGCCATTTAGCAGTTGCTGTGATACAAAGACAACAAAAGAAAAACAAACTAATGGCATTGAATGCTTGTGTGGATGTTGTCTTGTAATTAAGTATCATTGGGAGACTGTGTATGCATGTTAAAGTGTAAAGCACTGATTACTGATGCACTGAGCTGTTCTTTGAAAGACACCACAGACCAGCAGAAATGTTTGAAATAAAATAAGACCTTATTTCTGAAATTAAAGAGATAGTTCTCCCAAAAAAACAAAATGTCATACCTTCCATGTGTTTTGTCACTGACATCAAACCTGGGGATGCAGAATTGCTTTACACTAGCAACTATATACAATTCTTACCGTAAGTGTAGTATAAACACCTCACTAACAACAGCTAATGAGTATTACTGAAAACATATCATAAACACCACAAGCTACTACTGTAAACTCTGAGACAAATTGCAAAATGACTTTAGGGTGAAAGAATTATGAAAGATTTTCTACTATCTAATAATATGAAAGAACATTACCTGTAGAAAACCATCAATCTCTTGAGTAAACCGCTATCAATACTTTACAGGGTTTTTTTCACAGCTGCAGACATATTTATGTAGGAGAGTTTGTTTTTATTTAACAGATTTAAGAAACCGATTTGAACTTTAATTACTATTATTTTGTGAAGGACACATTTCATAAATTGAAATAAAAAGTTAATCAGAACAAAGAATAGAATAAACAAACCCTACTCTGTTACCAAGGAAACAAATGCACCAGTGAAGAGCAGGTTAAAGACCAGAAAAAGATTTTTAAAGAATCCAATCAAACTCTAAGTTGATCAAGTTATGCAATATAATTCAATTATTTGTACTTACGACACCTTAAATGCTAGTTATAAAATAAACCTTTGCTACAGAAATGTGTCTAACGTTTTATTCTAAAAATAAAGCTAATGCCAACCACAACATGAATGTGATTTAAGATGTGCTGGAAATGACATCTGCTTATGACAGTTCAGGAAAAGAAACAATACTCACTGTTACACTGGTAACAGAAATTAAACTAGTGAGTTTAAAATTTGTTTAATAGTTTTACTATTCTACAGTAGTCTACATGGTCAAACTCCTACATTTTCAGTGGCTGTCTGTTTGTCCTTCAGCTGCGCTTTGCCACACCTGCCAATGGTAAGTTCATTTTGAACCCTAGTCGAAGGTTAGAGAACAGTGTGAAACTTTCATTACTGTTGATGATTTTTTTGTCTGTGGGGGTTGTAGAAATGAATAAATCAAAAACACAAAAAACAATCCAGAGAACAGCATTTCACATACTTCATTTATCATGCCATTATACAATATATGGAAAAGGCATATTGAAATTTAGAAAGGTCCAAAAGAGAGATAAAATAGGGTATTTAAAAACAGCAGAATCCAAAAGGAAAGGGTGACAAAATATCACCTTTGTAGGTCTCAGAGGATTTGGAGCTTGTTTTCAAACGTACCACATAACCATGTAAAAAATGTTATCCTGCTGAGAATGTGAGAATGTCTGAGAATGTCCCAGTTTTTCATAACATGACAGATGAACTGGAAAAAATGATATTTAAAAAAATGAGTCATGTTACAGTATACAAGAAATAAAAGTCAATAAAGGGTTATTGTGAGACTTCCCCCCCCCCTACTTTTTTTTACATCCACTTTTTGGTAGATTTTCAATATTTTGTATTGAATATTTTGTATTGAATACAGCTGAGTTGTATTCAATATTTTTGCATCGTTTCATTTTGCTTGGTTGTAATGCAAATAAAAGGCCTCTGTGTGATTGGAGGCATCAAACAAAAATTACAAAAATAATATTAATAATAGGTAATACTAATAGGTTATAATAATAACACTGTTTTTTGAAAGTTTATTGTTTAGTTTATTCTTTGGTTTATTGCTCTTGCAATGTAAAAATTAAACCTTTACTCACATTTTACCCTTGGTTAGCATAAAGGTGATATTTATACATTAAATGTAGAGATGAGTCATAAATCTACTTACACTTTTAACACCTCTGCAGGTAATGTTGTATCACACACTTGAAAGCAAACTATTGATTCTTGTGCACAGCTAACAGAGAAAATAAATGCATTGTCATGATAATAGCAACAATTAAATGCAGAGCAATACGGATAGACTCAGTGGACTGAGATATTTTAGGGTATGGCTACACGACAATGTTATACTTAAAACAGAAAAAGTTTTTCTTTGCATTTTTCACGTACATGACATTACCATTTTCACAAATTTACATTTTTGTAGTTTACATGGAGATGGTAATGGTTTCATGTAATTAATGGTTTCATGGATTTTAAAACTTTCATTTGAAACCCATTTTCAAAACTAAATAAACAGCCAAAACGCACAAAAAGTTTTCCTTTTTAAGTTGAAAACAGTCATAAATGCACCCTTATACATAGATATATAAACATAGCATGGTCACATTACACCATTCTATCCACAACACTTACATTATTAACAAAAAAAATAATTTTCGTGGCCACAATATTCTTCCAAACTCTGCCTATGGCCATGTCCCAAAATAATGTCAAAGTCAGACTAAAAAGCTTAGATATATTACAATGTGATAGAAAATAATATACATTTCACTCACGATTACCTTTGCATCTTGGCACAAAATCTGAGATGTTTTACACAATTAATGAACATTAATGAACAATGAAGGAACCTCAATGAAGTGCATCTTCAAAGAGAGGGCAAAGCAATATTTATAGGACCAGGAGTGATATTAACCAGAAATCATTCACCTTATTGCCTGTTGAAGAAAAGATGCAGCATAAGACTAATAACAGAGAAATGGTTTTCACTGGCAAAGGAAAACTACGCAATTCAGCTTTATTAGCTGGAAATAATACCTGCTACTGCACTTTTGGGGTGTGTAAATTAATATTTGAGCTGACGCATCAGGGGACTGGGGTGTGACTCATTTTTCCATCTGTTAGATTTGTGAATGATTTTTGTCCTCTACCCACTTGAGGCACACTTACAAACAATAATATTATACTTGGCAAAAGCGTCATCCAGACACTGCCAGAGGAGACATCTCAACTGCTATTCTACAATATTACAAAATCATTGATAGCTTATTACAGGAACATTTACCAGAAAGCTAAATGGCTGCTGGTAACATTCAGGATGTGATTTGAGTTCTGCAAAAGACCGTCAGTAGCCCTGGGCTCAGTTCCTCTAACGTCATCTCTAATGGCTTGTAAAAATTTTAACAATCCTCCTGGTGCTGTATGTTTAATAACTGGCTGGAGTACTGGCTTTGAGCTCACGTTTCCAATTGGAATTGCAAAATAATTGTTTTCATGAATTAATTATTGTGTTCAAACCACTACAGACTGAAAATCAAAGTTTTCAGTCCTCAGAGTTCAACTCACTAACTAGTATTAAAATGTCTAATATGCCTGAGTTGAAAAAAATAGTTTATATTTATGAATGACCAGTGGAAATTGTAAAATCCTTACAGTTGTAAATCTCCAAATCTCACTGGCCAAATACATATAGTTATTGTCCCAAGATTAATAGTACCATTAAAATATTTACATTGAGAAAACATCACATTTAGAACAGATTGTTGAATTAAAAAGAACTGTACCTACAACTCATGGCAATTAAATTTTGCCTGGTCCTGTGCTTCTTTTTTCCTGATTATTGCATCTGGTTTTGCTGTTTTAGTGCCAACCATCACATTGGGTTTCCCTGTTTTCACTGGCCTGCAACTTTACCATACATTTACTGAAACACCATAGTGATGAGTTTTTGTTGTTGATGTGTCCAAAGTCTCGTAATTCTTTTTTTTATAGAACATTCTGTTTGTGTATTTCTAAGACTAATACATTTTTTCTCACCCCCTACAATATTATATACTCAATACTCTTCACCAACACTATGACTGAAATCTGCCCAGTTCTTATGGTTGGTCAGCATTTCTTATTCTCAGACATTTTCTGTGTTTAATCAGCTTCATCTTCAAAGTGATATCGATTGATAAGGATTGCTTATCCTATGTTTTGTAGCAGGAAGTGCTGGAGACTATCCCAGCATATCCAGAGCAAGGAACATCCTGGACAGATGACGAGTTCATCACCCTTATCCCCTTGTAAAGACCCTGTGTTTTGGTATGCATGAATTACATTATGAAGAATTGTGAATTCAAATATGCTTTTTTCTGAATTATACATGCCTTCTTGTCATGTGTTGGTTTCAAGAAGTAATGGTGAAAAACTCAACTTTGGCAAAAAGTGGTGGGGACGTGGAACACCCACCCCACCCACAAATGACATCTATGCAAAGGTCAGCTTTACTCTTTACAGTTTTATTTTGAGTGCCTTTCAACCTAAAGAGCACTATAATGGAAAATTTCCATTTCCGGAAGGTCATCTTCCTAGTCTTTCTTAGTATAGAAGCTCTGCTGAAACCTGACCATCATGAATGACCCTGCGCGTTATATGTCACTGCCAGTGGCATATAGTTTCTAGCGTCATAGCAACATGCAAGCCACCATGACTACTAACAGATAACAGACAGTTTGTTATCAGAGTAAAGTGTATAAAATAATCAGTGCTTATTATCTGGCAATGTACAACTTTGACCTAAATGTCAGCAAATCCACAAGTTCACATTGTTTCCTCAGGGTTGTTTGCAGGACAGAAAGCAATCATTTAAAGGAAATTTCTGTTGCAAAATAAACAAAAATGTGTGACATGTTATGACTTCACTGTCTGATTGACTGTCTGAAAGAGCAGACTGCAGCTTTAAATGACTTTAACTGTTACCAAAAAATGACCAAACATGAAAACATTGTAAAATGACAAGATAATAGATAAACATTTGAAGGGTTTTACCATCGGAAATCCAGTGCTGTGCATGTTCACAAATCACAATCCAGTTTTGGCAGACACCACATGCCCTGGAATGGCACTGTGCTAATTAAATTATTTTTATTGCAAATAATTTTCAAATGATAAGTATTATAGAACATGTCATCTCCACAAAAGACAGTGCTATTTATCTGCTGCAATTAATGCTGCACAGTTAACTCCTTTTATTTAGAAAAAATATATGTGCACACTACTAATACCTGCGACAGGTTTCAACTGGTCATTTAGGCTAATCACCAACTGAACTGACTTAAGTGGTGGAGACTGTTTTTTTAGAAGCATAGGCTAATGGAAGGAACTAAGAACGTCAACTTAGATATCCAGATAATTGTTTGTTAAAGCACCATGGAAGTCTTCATGTAATGCAGTGTGAGATCAATCCCAAACGTCTGACCTCACTTAGAAAGAAAATATTGGCAGCTGCAGTGCTGTTTTTTCTGAAATTGTCTGTCAGAGAGAATTAATGAACTCCCCATGAAACACATTCAGTTTGTCCCAGTTAAATTGATTCATTTGGAGACAGCAGCAGTGCATTACTGCCATGCGGCTCCTTGGCCCTGTCAGAGTGGGTTACGTTGAGAGTGGCTGTCCATGAATAGATGTTTTGAATGCATCAGCTGCAGGCTCTAGGACGAAGCGGGATTCCCATACCTTCATGTTTGTGTAATGACTTTCAACGGCTGCTGTATGTAATGGTAAAACACAAGATTTCTGAGCACAGCTGTACTCTCTGTCATTCCTGACGTGTGCTATTGATCTGCTGACAGGTGGGTCAGCTCAGTCATAGCTGCTACAGTGACTGCCAGTTCATAAGTCAACTCAAAATCCCCATTTATCTCTTACACACACTCAGCATCCAAAACTCTAGAAATTATAAAACAAGAATGGCAATAAAAAGAGGATCTAATTTGACTGAATGCAGCAGGTATTGTTTCACATTCTTTACAACAAAGGAAATTACCAGTACCTCAGACAAATTTAAAGTCGAAGTCTAGAAAATAAAAGCTACTCTATGATGGCTGGTGTGTTGAAATCCCATGACCAGCTAAATACTACCCACTTTATCTCAGAAACCATGGGTATACAAAGAAATGTGTCTTTGAAGTGTGAGCATTTTGACACTAACAAAGGATCAGGACAATGTAAGTGTTACCACTTACATTCACTGGGTATGGTGTTCTGTACAGTATAAACATTAATGTGAATGACTGGCTCAGTTTCAGAGATTGCTGAAGCTTATGGCAATGATTTACAGATCATTGCCTTTTAAAATGAACATGTCTGACCATGACCAAGTGGCACGGCATTGTGCTAAGGAACTTTTGAACATAAACAGTTTGACCCCAGTTTGTATCAACAGTTATTGGTAAGGCTCTTTTAAAAAAAATAAGTCAATTAAAATGTTTTTGCAAAAAGTTATGAAGGAATTTTTTTAACTAACTGAATACTTTTGTAATGGCAGCTACTTTGAAAAAATCAGAAAAGCAAATAAATGAATAAGGCTACCAAACGATCATAGACTTCCAGTAACCTTTATGGGAAGCAATTTAGTCCTGGTGTGGTTCACAACTAAGACAAAAAGAAAACCCATTGATCTGATTGTAATGAAAATGCAAAGCAATCTAATCATGCTTTCATTTGGCCTTTCATTTGACCGCTGGCACCAGTGAATAATGATGTCTTTAAACAAAACAAGTGCTGGTGGAGCGTGTATGAATATCACTCTCGCTTACTCAGTGGGCTACTGAAGGCATAGCTCAGCTGTTTGTTATTGAACATGGGTCATAGGAGAGTCACTTCCAACACAATAGATCAACAGATGATGGGGGAACAAGCGACTGTAAGCATAAATGAACAAGAAAGGAACATGCTCCACATTTCTAAGGTGGAACATTGCTGACACTTTAATATTTATTAATATTGTTAACAAACATTAATACATTTTATCACAGTCTCTGGAATTGTAATTGCTTAATCATGGCATTCTGTTATAAAATATTTTGAATATTTTGAATAATTGATCATTGTCCCAGGCCAATTTATGAGTTGTGTTAGTTTCAGGGTTTTTGTATCAATATTTCATGCCCATTTATTTATTTGGTAAGCAGAATTGCAAGAAGCAGGACAATATACAGATAACTGGTCATATCACAAAGTAAAATAAATGTTTAATGGATCAATGGTTTATAAAAGTAACATTCAAATAGTATGCAGTGTAAAAAAGTAGAAGGCCACTGGGGGAAAATGTTTGAAGTTTGATTTATTTTTTAAATTTAATACAATGCAACTTATAATACATAATTTTTTTTATGACAAGCTCATGAAAGTCAAAGTAAACATTTGTGTTGCATGCAATACAAGATACAACAAATTCTTGTTCTTTGTAGGTTGAAGTTAAAGTTTAAAGCATAAAAAGACAAACAAATAAATAAATAAAAGGTGTCAGGTTTGTTAGTGGGTAAGCAGAAGAAAGGAAACCTAGGGTGTTCTGATTATAAATAAAAAACTTCAAACACATTCTTTATGACATGAGCTCATGCTTTCTTTTAGAACTTGTGATGGTGTGTTCTTTTTATAATGCATTTTAAACATTCATTCTGCTTTTCTTGATCTTCATAAGCTTAGCACCGGCAGTACTTTTCCCCATTTCCTCTGGTAATAAGGGAAAGGAACTGGAGGTTGAAACAGATGCCATTTGAAGGTCTGAGGAGAGATCAAGGAACTTGGCAACGCACAGATCAATTACAGCTAATGCACCTCAGAGCACTGCAAAAAAGGAAAAGGCAACTTGGTTGCACAGCGTGCCCACAGCACAAGGTCTTCACAAGAAATGCTGTCTAATATAAGGTCTAATTCATGCTTTTGGGTACAGGATACCTCTTCTTTTGAAAGACGGAAAAAGCATTACATTATAGAGTTTGATATCCGCTGTTATTGCTGTGGTGTTTAAAATGCTAGTTCAATTCTTCTGGGACTCGTTTTGCATTATTTCAAAGGTGTCTGTGCACATTGCCAATTTACGTTCTTGGCAGATGCTTTTCTTATTAAAGCGACCTACAGGCAATTGCATATAAGTGTTTGTTTGTGACAATTACCCAAACAAATGGCTGAAAATAAAAGTACTAAGACTGAAACTCAAATTTTCAAAAAAAAAACATCATTACAATTGTATACATGTGGCCTATACAGGTGGAGTACAGGATACAAGTCAAATAATAAAATGAGTCCCGTAATTTCATAAAAGAGAAACAGATATAAAGAAATATAATAAAAGAGATTGGATAGAAAATCTTCTAACGCAGTGGTACTCGACTTTGAAGCTGAGCACTGCACACTACATGAATCTCTTATCTGACGCACTCAGTTTATTCATGATGGATCTCTCAGCTAATGAGCTGATCGTTGGAATCAGGTGTCAGAGACATAAAATGTGCAGGGTAGAATTTCACCTAGACATGAAAAACAGTTTTCCAACAGAATCATATTTACATGACATGTACCAAAAATGTTTTTTTTTAGTTTTGTAAAAAGTTTTTGTACAGATGACAGATGGTGTTGTCAAAACAATCCCTGCTCACACAGATCCATGAAGGTAACTAAAACAATGACTTAACAATGGAAGTTAATTTAATTTTGATTCACTTCCACAAACTGGTTCTTAAAAAATGATTCAGAGGTTTCTTACATTTTTACACAATGAAACCGCTCAGTAGCTGCATCTCATTTTGAAGGCTGCGCCCTCTGGAGGTTGCATTTGTCAGCCACATAGGTCACCATGGTTGCTTTTTCTAAAAGCAGTTGCAATATGATAAAAGAGATAGCACAGCTACTAAAAAAGCTGGATTTCCCAATAACGTAACAATTCATTATTGTACCTTGTATGCTATGATGAAGTTATTAATTTAGACCTCAGATGCATCTGAACTAAGACCAACATTTTTACTAACATAAGATGTTTCTACATAACAATAATGAGTTAGTCCCTGAAAGTTATTTAACATTTCTGAAAGAAATAAATTAAAATAATAGCAGATTATGGCTTTGGTAAGATAGGGTTTTAGAAACATTAACGCTTAGTTCCGTATTAATAAAAGTGGCACAGAATAAATTTAATGGGATTACACGATGTGTATCATAAGAGGCTCTGTCTAACACTTAGCCTGAATTTGTAGGCTTCTTTGCTTGGAAAAATATGAGATGTACACAGATCAGGATTACATTGACAAGCATTAGTGCTGTATAGTGAACTGTTCTCAACTGCTACAAATGAGAGACACTTTGTGCATAGATAATTTTGCTTGAGATCTAAGAACTGTGCACTTGTACATGCATGTGACTGTCACAGACTGGAATACTTGAGCAGATCTGAACCAGCCATTGGAAGATGCTGAGGAGGAAGTCAGAAGACACTAAGTTTGGAAGCACGTTTCCTTTATTAATATTTTTTCCCACATTTTGGAATAATAGTAAACTCTATTTTAACCAACTAAAAGTTATTAAATAACACAAATTTAATTTGAGAATTTTGTTGTAACCAAAGATAATTTAAGGTAAATAACACAAGGTTATATTCTAGCATCTTCAATTTAGTCTTCATTTTCTTCACATTTTATTATCCAGTTTCTTAAAGTGTCACACTGAGATGCTTTTAAACAGTATCATAATAAACATTTCAGTCAAGTGTTTCTATACTTTTGACTGGTACTGTATTTACATGCTGCAGAAATGACTGTGCTTTAGCTTTTGGGAAATGTGTAGTAAAGATTAAGTACTATGTAATTGGCACTAACGTTCTATTTAGCGTTTCAGAAAACCCAGCCATTGTGATAAGCAATCTCAAGATAATCACACAGAGCTAATTAGCCAATCATTCAATTAGCAGTTTCAGGCTTGAACTCTGAAACTGATTCCACAGTAAATTTACATGAAACAAGCATCTACCTTGCATTTAAGAGGAAGATTACTGTTTGAGCATTTGATTAATAGCCTTCATTTAATTTTTAGGCCCGCCAACTCATGCTGTTCTACATTCTGTTTTTCATTAAGGTCAACATAACTGAGCCACAGACCTTTAGGGTGTACTTACACTAGGCACTCTGAACCACACCCGAGCGCGTTTGACCCCTGATGCCTGGTTCGCTTGACCAGTATGATCACTCCGAATTGTGTCTGGGCACGGTTTCATTTAATCTTGCTCTGGCTTGATGTGGCCAGAGGTGGGCCAGAGCACGGTTCAACTGGGCTCGGGCGCAGTTCGCGTGCAGTGTGATTGCTAACCGTGCCACCGCATGGAACAGCTACTCATCATTGCGACAACAAACACCTTTGATTACTACTAGTATAGTACATTTTTCAATTAATTTAATTAATTTGACTATTTTTAGGCTTATATTGGATCTGGTTATCACCTGGTTGATGAACAGAAATTGTATTTTGCCAGTAAAGCTGCAAGTTGCTCCATCAAGTCAGTTGTCTTCATAATAATCTTATGATATTTGCTGTACAATCAAGTGAAAATCGCTATGCATAAATAATTCATCTGTAAGGCAGTGTATTAGCGAAAGTGTTTTTCTTCAAAACAAAAAGTTCAAGGCAACCGCGCCTAGTGTGAGTACATCCTTAGCCTATGTTGTGTACAGTTCTGAAGAGCATAAGCAAAATGTAAATATTTTATAGTGATCTCAAAAGATCTTGTGTAAAGTCTACATTAAACAGAATGTGAAATGATACTCAATTGAATACATAGCAACAATAAAAAAAAAGACTACATTTGAGGTAAATTGTTATGTAATCTTTACATCTTCAAAGCACTCAGCTTTGCTTTCACTTTTACTTTGTTTGTAACATAATGTCTTTAACTATAATGCAAGCAAGGCATTGTGGGATACAGGAATGGATCCCTATTTTCCTTTCCTTTTTCCTGGTGTAGTATGCCAGTCATTTGGCAGACTGATGGTGAGATTGAAATTTCTTCTGAATTCAGTCTCTGGATTTAAGAATCTAAATTAAATTAACAAAATATGTTTTATACTGAAACCCCAACATTACCAAGACTAAAAATTGCATTATTTTGTGAGAGGGAAAATAATTAATTTAATTAATTGTGACTTTCTTTAGTTGTTTACAACAGACAGCTGAAACGCATCCAAATAAATGGCACAAAAAATAAAAGGTTACAAATTAATTAAAATGTTTTACGACTCAATGAAGACATGAGGCTCACACAAAACCACTCAGAAAAAAGCAGAAAATTCTTAGATTACAGGCTGCAGATTAATTTTTCATGTCACAAGACTGATGAGAAATGTGAAGAGCAAATGCAGTCGGGTGCTTCACATCTATGCTAAGCCAACCAGACACCAAAGCAGATGGGAAGGATTAAATGTATTTAGAGATGCAAAAGTAGAAGAAATATTTTATGACAGATTAATTTCCTGAATATTGTCTGAATATATATATTTAAAGCCACATATATATATCTTACAATATATATATCTCGCAATTTCCTATTGCCTGCACAGCAATATTATAAGTGTTACATTCTCTGTTACGTAAATGTTGAAATTTTCTGAAATTCAAAATCCAACTCTGTATGAGACCTAACACTGATGGTTAATAAAAGAGTATTTAAGAGTGGTATGTTGTGATTGATTTTGACTTTAGCTGTGTTAGAGTTAAATTAACGTGTCATTTTGCTCTTTGTGGTCAGAGCTCTAATATGAGACAGGTCTTTTTATGCTTGGTGAAATGTAGGCTCATTTCTGTGCATTATGTAATTGCACAATAATAAAGTGAATTAATTACATGCCAAAAAATTACTGGTTAAAAAAAGATTATGTCAGTAGTCCTATTTTTGCAGAGCAGGCAGATGTTTGGGGCAAGTCCATTCTCTGCTTGGTGATGCTTGTAATTAATTCCGCATAAATAACTTTTTGTGACAATAAATAATAATTAATGACTTTTGTCTCAACATCTTTATCTGAGGTCTTTATAAATTGTGCCACTTGCAAGTCTGCATAGAAAGGGATACGGTTATTGTGAACTCCAGTATGGTTTGCTACTTCCTGCACAAATGCGATCATCCTAAATCCTGTTAATGAACTTCTATTGAATGTCCTTCACGGATGTCCTTCAAATATATAAATTCACACATTCACATTCATCATTTCTGCTTCTTCCTAAATATTGTCTTCATCAACAGATCTTTGCATTTGTGGCAGTACATTTGTGGCATGCAGATGTACATGCTGTTCTGTGCTTATACAGAATGTTTTCAAACCTTTAGTTTTATTTTTCATTGCAAAAATACATGGAAGTGCCCTGAATTCAGCAGCTTTGGTCAATGGGTTGATGTAATTTCCACAGAAACAGGTTGGGGTGGGACATATTGGGCAGCCAATTCTAAGGAGTATTTGATTGGTCAAAAAACTCTGAGAAGATCTTTGCTACCGAATTTCTTTTGTGGTATTTTGATGTCATCTGCCTGTGCAACGCGCTTCAAGCTGAACACACCAAAGACAGAGTGCCGAATATTGTTAATCCTTAGAGAGACTATAGTGAGAGACTATAATTTTTGAACATTTTTTAATTTTGAATACAATTTTTGAAATGCGAATGTTTTCAAGCACACTTGTTTGTATATATCAGGTTAACATTCATAATTAAAGCCAAAAATCCTCAACTTTGATTTTATTGAAACTTAAAGTAAAAAAAAAATTGTGTAAATATCTGCCTGTAGTGTTGGTTTTGGTGCTTGTGCTCATGATGCAAGGGTACTGTAAGTACAGTACAAGGACAAACCTTTGAGTCATAGATTAAAGTGTATGTGACCTGTCAGATCCAAACTATTAAATGTAAATGATTTTATTTCTTTAACCAAAGATAAAATTATTGCAAACTCTTAACACTATCATTTTGACTCACTTATAACAAAACTGCAGATTATAAACACAATTTAAAAAATAACATCCAAAAATTAAAAGAATCAGTATAATCCCTTAACTCAAATGGTTTACTTATGAGAGAAATGACATTACTTGGTTTGAGAATTGATTGAATATAACTGCAGTCTGGAAAGTAACTAGGTCTATGTGAATTTTAATAGAAAACGACTGAAAGTGTCTGACTTACTGTGCGAAAGAGCACATAATGAATGGTCGAGAGTGCCACGCATGGAAATTCATTTACATAAAATAAATTCTGGTGACCTCGTTGCATTTTGATAGCTCTCTGTGGTGCACTTCCTTTCTGTCTTTTTTTTTTTTTACTCATTTTGACAAAATAACAAGATTAGAAGCCTTGACCCCATCAGGTCACTTGCCTCACTGGGCACATGTGCATTCCTTATTCTCACATATTCTCTCTCACTTTTTCCTATGCCAACCCTTGTCGCAGCTTAATTTGACGGATCAAAATTAAGGCCATATATTAATTTTTCATCCCTTTTTTTTTACACTTTGAAGGAAGTAATAAAGGTAATATTATAAACAATAAAGGTTATTTTTTTAAGCCTTGGTGTGTGTTGTGGCTAATAACAGCTTGCACAGAGTCAACAAGAGAATGGAAACAGAAATGGCTAAATTTTGGTCTGTCCCAGCATGCAATCTTCTCTGTTACAATGACCAGTTAAGCAGGGCTGACTTTTTATTTCTTACTTTTTATATGTTGGGCAGAACAAAGCTGAAACTAAAGCTCAATAAAAAAAAAAAATGTTAATTAAGGGTTTTACTGTGTTCGTTTCATACAGCCACATTTTATTTTATTTTATTTTTATTTAGAAACAGTAGCCTTGCAATAATAGTTAAGCTATCTTACAGACAAGCATAAGCACACTAGATTTTTTATCTATGATCTGCACCCATACACAAATGAGATTTCAATTTCAGAATTTCTCCTAGACGGAAATAAAAATATAAAAAAACCAAATGGAGACTTAAGTTTCCTGCTTCTCAGATTGTTCTCTTCAGAAATAGATTATATGTCACTCAAAATGTGCCATACTGAGCTTAGATTGGCTCAAAAGTCAGAGTTTAATACTTTAGAGACATGATGCATGCCTAAATAATCAGCCGTACAATATTTTTTCTACTTTTGCATCTCTAAATACATTTGATCCTTCCCATTGGCTTGGTATAGATGTGAAGCACCCGACTGCATGTGCTCTTCACATTTCTCATCAGTCTTGTGACATCATTGTGACATCATGACAATCATGTTCCCTTGCTGACGTTACAGGGAAGCGCACCTATTGGCTGAACACGTGTAAAACGCCAAGGTCATGCAAAGTTTGGCTGCTTTCTGCTTCATCAGAAAAATGAAAAAAAGAGCTGTCAGGAGTTTAGATAGTGTGTGTGCCACCTTGTCCTCATTTTTTAATGGGCAGAGAAATGTGCAGTATGTGTGTTATTTGTTTGGAAGCAGAGCACACTAACCCAGCTCTCGAGGGGCTGGCTGTCCTCAGTGTGAGCTTTTTTTAATGTCGATGAGAGCCAGGCATCTGCCCCCATGGGCTGGGACCTGCATCTGCTGAGGCAACACAGCATTTGCGATCGTGGGATTTGCAGGTTGAGTTGGCAGAGGGAGCAGGTGAGATGGGTGCTCCCTATCTCTTGCTTTCTCTACCACCTTGTGGGGGGGAGTTGTATCAGGTTCGGAAGCTCGTTCAGCAATCTCTTCTGATCTGAATAAAGAGCTTTGCATTCGCTTTGCCTTGAATTTGCATTTGATGAAGAATTAGATGTAGACATGCGGGTTGGGGCTGAGGCAGTGCAGACTCTTCAGTCTTCTGCATTTGAAGATATGCACAAGGTTGCTATCTGGGCTGTTAACTAAAATTAGATTTGCTATATGAACAGGTTGTTTGAAACTAAACTGGATGACCACATGCTTATTTCTCTCTGTCATAATCTCCCACGCTTCTTTGACCTACAGGCCAAGGTGTTGAGGTCTTGGAAGAACCCATATTTGGCTGATGTTTTCATCCCAGCAGCCTTCAAATGTTGTCGGGTTAATGAGCATGGATATGGAGTGATGCAGAGTGTGGGAGAAATGCCTTGCCTTATAAGTAATGTATGGTGACATCTTGCTTAGTTGGCAAGGTATCTTTGCACACCATGTCTTGCCTACCAGAGCCTACCAGACAGAACTGCTTAAGAACTTGGACTATGATGAGGGGCTGGATCAGGAGGCAGTTAAAGATCTCCAATTGGCCACAGTGGCTCTGTTCTGGCCCGCCTGAGTATGGTGATCTTTTATCCCAAGCTGGAGATTTTTTAGAAGTTGTGGGTCTAGGTCCTGAAGGGTCCCAACTCATAGATTCTGGTCCCTCAAATGAGGTTGTTGAGATGATTCTGAGTTCTAGAGCTCTTAACTCTTGCAACTATTAAGGTTTTTGGCCACTATTTTAGTTAGCCTATAACCTATACGGACACCAGATTTCTGTGTGTGGTGCCAGATGTCTGATCCCTGTTTGCTGATTGTCGGTCCCCTACTGAGACAGTCTCTGAGAATCTACTGACTCTTAAAGTGGCTCTGTTATTGGTCATTACTTTGCTTAAAGGGGTGAGTAAGTCTTCTCAGCCCTCGGTTTGCTTTGCTGGCCACAACAGAGGTAATGAAGTCATCAAGCAACATTTATCTCACTGGATTACTAATGCTATTACCCTAGCCTATGAGGTGCACGGTTCAGTTTTACATCAAGGAGTTAGGGCCCACTGCACTAGTTGTGTAACATTCTCTAAGGCTTTGTCTAAGGGTCTAAGCAGCCTTGACTGATTTTTGTGCTACAGAAAGTTGGTCCTCCCCACTTTCATTATGTTTTATAGCTTGGATATGAGTTCAGCACCAAGCGCACAGGTTCTCCTGGGTTGACCATTCTGTTGCCTGTTCTGTGCAATGTCTGAGCCCATGTAACATAGTCGGTAGGGCAGGCATTTCCCTCAGTATGGTGTTGTGAATATAGCTTGCATTTCTCCAGAGCATCAGCTCCTGATGCAGCTTTGAGTTTAATGGGAATCCTAGAATGGGAGCATCTCAGGTTACGTATGTAACATGGTTACCTGTCTTGCTGCATCTTGCCTGCATGGTGTCTGCACAGTGTTCCTTGAAACAATTGAATCGAATGATGTTGAATGCAGGCACCTTTTAAGATCTCTGTTGCTACATCACGTGAACTTCTCAGGGAACCGGGTTACATGCGTAACCTGAGATATTCATGTCTAAAAGAATAAGCACAGGTGAAAAAATAATTATGCACAATATTTTGTCATAGATACATTCTTGGGCTGAAATAACCATTCATTTCTGGGCGGTAATATAAAGCCAATGATGTGTATTTCACTATTTCTGTTATTTCTGGCGCTTATCTTCATCCCAATGAGAAATGAACCTCTCTGTAATGGCTGTTGGACAAATGGCTCCGCTTAAAAAGATCTGAAGTTCTTTAAGAGGTTGATAGGTCAATTGCTAATGGCAAATCATAAAAGGCTGTGTTTCTGTCCATAACGTACACAAGAAGGACATTTGTTCTGGGGCATTGAAACTTTTAGGACATTTTCTGTCCTTCATTTCTTTGGAAATTGAGTCTAGAGTGTTGTAGTCACAGCCTCAGACAGCACACCACAGGCCGCCCACAGTATGTTCACTAACCTTCAGGTACATATTGCACACAAAAATGGCAAGAGCTGGCTGTTCTAATCTGATAGGCTGGTTTTATGCAATTTCATGTGCACTTGTCTGTCTGCAAATTAAATGTTTTAAAGTTTGTGAGATTAGTGGCCTTCAACATTTGAAAGATACTAGGTATTGATTGACTAGTTGTAGCAAGGAAACAATCTATAAGCAGAATTGTATGTTCCAGTTTGTTTCAGTGTTACATCTGTGTACCGTACTTATGGGGTTGGAAAATGTACTTTTTTTAAATGTACAGTACTCCACATCAGATTATAGAAGTTGTACATGCTGTAAAATATAATTTATTACATACAGTATTTGGTTTATGTTACATATAAGCAAAATAACAAATGAAAAACATGACAATGAAGTAGTCAGAGATCTAAATATTTAAAAAAAAATAACTGTAATATGATTATTAACTGTGATGGAATACAGTTATGTATCCCATGTAATGTCATATACATTTATATTTTGTATTTTTTATATGTGATTACTCCCTAACCCTGAGGACATTTTTTTTTTTTTTTGGCAAACAGAAACTCTGATTCTGACCATTTCAGATTTACCCATTTCTAAATATCACACACAAACTAAATGAACTGTGGTTGGTCATTTACATATCAGTCTAGCAACATTCTGTTTGAGTGGGTGTTTTTGCAAAGTGGAACTGACTTTATTCTGATGGTTAAACATATATATTAGACAAAGGCTAGCATAACTGCTAATTATGTGCATTTTAAAATGTTCCTCTGGTCATTTGTACCCTATTGGGAACTTAAAGGCCTCATTAGAAATCAAATGTTGGTTGGAGCACTCATTTGCTTTACCACTGTCACATCATCTTGTTAATTATATGTTAATTACTTTTGAGCAATAGCTTTTTGCCATTATTAATTGCTTTATAAAATCTCATGAGTTTTTTGCAGCTTCAAAGTTAAATAAAAGATTGCATTTAGCAGAAACAAAACTAAACAAAAATACCAAACAATGTGAGGAGATCAATGCTGGAACCCATTAGGAGTGAGAGAGTGGGCTGGAGAGCGGGGGGCTCCTAGCAATAAAACCATATGACTTACATTAAGTAAGAAAGATGAAGTACCAGGACAGGAGGAAATGGGATTATGATGTGGCCTGAGGGGGGGATGAATATCTGGGAGAAGTATTGCACAATCAAGGGTGACTCAGCTCCAGCTGTAAATACAACCCCCTCTTCCTCCATCCCACATTCATCTACCTTCTCTTTGTCCCTTCTTCCTGTTTACTCATTATGAATAAAAGAGATAATTGTAGTGAGGAAAGGAAAAAACAAGATAAATACAAAAGCAGAGAAAAGAATATTTTGTAATTACTATAATTATAATACATTATAGATAGTTCTATTATTTTCCTAAGCTTCTTGCATCCAGGCAATCATTCAATAAATCAACAGAATACAGGTAATGAAGAAAGCATGTCCCTTTAGCCCATGATGGTAGTTGCTGTAATCATCTGGACCCAAGAAGCATGTTTTTCTTTGCAATTTTATTGCAATCAACATATAATATGTATCATATTATATACATTATATGTATATAAAAGCAGATGCATTACTGTTGCCCAGGTCTTTTTTGGTGGACTCCTAAAGGCATGAACATGATAGTCACTATCAGCCAATCAGTGGTACTATGATGCAATTCTCCTGCAGCTCCAGAGTGATGTCACATTTACAGCTTAGCTGATTGGCTCAAAAAAGTCTGTAGTACCATGAGCAGCTGCCTTTGGGATGAATGAGTATGCTAACAGATTGCTTTCTTCAGGTATTTATTACACACAGCCATGCCCCCCTGAAACACACACACACACACACTCCAAAGTCCCTGGGCTCCTTGAAATGCACAGCCACGGTGAGAAAAGAAGACAGAAACAGGGAAGCGGTGAAGACACTAATGAGGAAAACCTCTTCAAAAAAGAAAAAGGCAAAAATCATATATATATATATATATATATATATATATATATATATATATATATATATATATATATATATATATATATATATATATAAAAAAAAAAAAAAAAAAAAAAAAAAAAAAGGAAAACTATGTATGTGTGTGTTTTATAATAAGCACTGAGAGGGCAGGCATGTAAATGAAATAGGGAGTGTGACTATTAACTAACCTAATGCCAAAACTTCACAGTGCCTTCATAATATATTGCTGCCTTCACTGTGTTATCCCTAACACTTACCTACCCTTAATGTCCATAAGATCCACTAAACATAATTGAGGTAGTGTATCTGCATGGGCTGAATTTTATTGGCCTGCTCCTGTGTGTTGGTACTTAGATCCTGGTCAGAAATTGATGTAGGAAACAAATTATTAGCACAAACAACAGCGGGGTGCTCTGTATTGCAAAAGCACTACAAAACACCAGAAATGTCACTGCATTGTTTTGTGGTTGACGTATGAATTGCTTCTTATTTCATCATGCATGCTTGTGTACCAGTATGGCTGACCTTCATGAAATGAATCTACACTTTCCATTGTGTTTAACACATTTGAGGAAACAGGCTTAACATGTTTTCCAAGCAGGAAATTTTCCTGATCAACACTGTTGTTATCCATGAAACAACATTCTAATCAACCAATCAGATATCTTTTTCTTGATGATAATTGTACAACAGCAAATCAAATACTAATATTGCGTGGCATTGTTTCCCGCCATCATTTTCATGGCGTTGTTTCACACCATCATCTTTACAATTCATCTGTGTGTCAGGCAATGAAATTTCTATATGCTTGAAAATTTGTGATACAAAGTTGGAATATCTGAGCTGGATGGAATGTTGGGTGGAGAACTAGGAAATGATATGGGAAAAAAACAGGGCCATGAGATTATATTTAGCATCTCATCTGGTGACACTATCTGTAACAAGGTTGTGCATAAGAACCATTTCATTGCAGATGTCTCAGCTGTATTAATAGTGATGTTCACTGTGCGGTTCTTGTTAGCAGAGCATTGTTGTTGTTGCTATTTGGAGATCAGAGGATTGCAACATAAAACAGAAACTGAACAGAAATGACATATGCATGATACATACAAGGCTGTTCTGACTTCCTGTTCATTTGTAAACTACGAGCGTCATACCATTGCTTAAACAGAGAATGAAGAAAGCTGTAAAGCTACAAATGGATTTAAAGCTTAAATGGAAAAAAGAAATCACTTCACATTCACACAAATGACAAGCTTTACATATATTTACATATATTTTTAGGGAGTTTAGGCATTTTGTGCATGAGTCAAACAGGTGTCATTATGAGCATAAAGCAGAAAATTAAATGTGTGTATGTGTAAGCTTATTTGTTACATTCCATAAATAGAGCATAGTTTTTGTTTATTTATTCATTTTTAACAAATGGTACATGGACAGAGGTGTTTAAATTTCAGTAAAAGCTGAACATAACCTCAGTAGGTCCACCTAAATATTTTCCAAACTGTCAAACGGTTTAAGACTTGTCACCATAAGTTGTTTTAATGTTTATATTCACATTTTTGCGTTTGAGAAACACTGTAATCCTAAGTGACTTACAGTGCATTTAATGTATACATTTTATCAGTCCATAAAAAACAGAACCAATAGTTAATTTTAGGAACAGGTGCCATACTTTTAGTCCAATAGTAAACAATTTAATAGTCTAAATGATATTATTTCTTGAGTGTCACAATTTTAAGGAATGTTATCTTTTTGAAATGTTAATTTGTTTTTCTTTAATGAATTGAATAACAATTGTTAACGTATGTTAAATATGTTACAAGCAGATTATGTCAAAGTTATAACAATTTATGATGGGGTTTGTTGTATCATAAACCCCATTTTAAAAGAAAAAACATTTGATATGTTTAGGCTGTTATATGTTAGGTAGTTTGATAATAGTTTATCTAACATCTAATAGTTATTATAGCAGACAACATAGAATGTGTGGCCTTGATGCTTCAAAGTAATGAAACACCAAAGTTTACTCCATTCATAGAAAGTGTGCTGTGCTTGTGCTTAGAAATTCAATACAGAATTACACTCTCTGAGCCTTAAGACAAAATGACTTTGTTGTAATGATTTCTGCCTGCGTCGGATTATATACATATATGTGTGAGCCATTCACACTTTCTGGCAGCTGTTACTGACAGCTCCTGAGCAACTCTTAGCAGGCTGTGATCCATCCTGAATTGCCTGGAGCACACGCACATAACCACACACAAGCACACATGCACACATAAGCCCATGAACATTTAATGCATGCCTTCACAAAACTTCAAAGTCCTGCACAGACATGCTTGATTATCTTTCAGGATATTGGCCCTGGCTTTCATTGACAACACAGGTATGAGAATTCCCACTGTTCATTAGTGGTGTTTGTGAAAAAAAGTCTCACTATTACTATCCTGCATACTTCTTCTTTTTCCGGACAAAATTTCTACATGCTACTCGTCCCGCACAGTATGTTGTAGACCCATGAATGAGGTGTCAAATCGAATGGCTTATGGAGTAGGGGAGTGCTATGACTTTTATAAGCGATCGGGTGTACAATGGTGTACAAAAAAATGGGCAAAACATTCCATAGACTTATCATTGGGCTGAATTTTGTGACGTTGTAGCTCATATGGGCTCATATCACTCGACTTACCCTACCAACTACGCCATTGACTTCTATTGAACAAAGGCTGTCAGTGGGTTTTAGGTATTGCCCTGGCAACTTCCTGACCACACCCTAGCAACCATTTATATCACCCTAGCAACTTCCTGACCACACCCTAGCAATCATTTATATCACCCTAGCAACCTCCTAACATCATGAATAAGCTATATTTTAGTATATCTATCATGCTAAATCATGCTAACATCATTCTAAGTCATGCTAACATCATGCTAAGTCATGTTCATGTAATTTCATCCTAAAACATGCTAATATCATGCTAAATTGTGCTAGCATTGCTTAAATTTTCCTGAGTTTTGCAACGGCAAGCACCACTCACATTTTCTTCAGAAAATGTACCCGTCTTGTTTCTTCTATACTCCATATTGAATTGAATTAGCCAGTCATGCTTAAGAGGGCATAATTCTAAAATCTGGCCATGGCATAATGCTGTTTCTCTTAAGGAGGCCCATCAAACAGTGATCAAAGGTCAACAGGAAATTAATTGAGGTCCCTCCACCTTGCCCCATTCCTCATGCCTGTGTAGACGTCTAATGGGCTGTACTCGGGTATAATAGGACCACAACAGGTCTGTTTTGATTTGTGGAGGTGACTTGTGGAGGTGGCACTGGTGCTGTAAGTCTGGTGAAATGTTTAACGTGCCCACCGCTGGGTTTGTCCCCTAATGTGGTCAAACCTGCATAGATTGCTACAGATAGAGGAACAGATTCTGTCAACATATACAAGATTTACCATTACTCCTAAAGTCATGTAACTTTATACAGGCATGTGCCAGGCTGTTCTGTGCCTGCTCAAACTTCCTGTGTAAAGACACAATGCTGCATGACAACCAGAAAAAAATGATGCCTGCTCTGATACACTCTATGAAATTCAGCATTTATTGATGTAAAATAAAGTTTTATTGATAGAGCATAATAGAGTATACATTTGCATAATTCAGTTTTATATTCAATTTTGTACGTAATTTGTTTTATATTCATTATTTCATATTTTAAACATTGATCACAACATCATTTATGCTGTTTGAATACACTTTTAAATATCTCTGATAGTACACTGCTTATTTATGATATTCCAATATTGCTTCAAAACAATGTGTATTGTGAAAGCACTATATGGTACACATAATTGTGACTTAAATTGATTTTCTTCCTTCCATGGAAGACTAAAGGTAGAATGTTAGAGACTGACAGCCTCAGTCACAATTCACTTTTATTGTCTTCCATACAATGACAGTAAATGGTGAATGAGGCTGTTTCTCACATTCTGCTCATCCCAGTTTGTGTTTCACAGAGGAAAGAAAGTCTTGGGGGTCTGGAACAACATGAGGAGAAGTAAATGATGACAGAATTGTGATTTTGGGGTTAGACATTAAGATCACCCTCATTTACATGTCAATAATGTCTATATCATTTTATGTAACTTGGCACAACCAGTCAAAGTATTGTTACAAGTAGAAGCTATTATCTATAAAATGCAGAAATTTCAGTTGGTATATAACTAACAATAAAAGTAAGATATGGGGAAAGTGGGGCAAATGTTGTGCTGTTCCTGACTGAGTGTTCCAAACAAGAGACTGACATTTATTTTTAACAAGGTCCCTGATTATTTTTATCATTCATTATTTTCATATTTTCATTTAGCAGTTTGTCCAGCACATTTTTCACAGATGGTTTAACTCAGTTGTAATATATGATGTACATCAATGCAATATAGATGTACACCAATGTAATATAGACTGTTGGATAGAACAGTGAGCCACTTACACTGAATGCATTAGAAAGTAATATTCCTCATTTCGCATGCAGGAGCCTTAAAGGCATGACAGCAAAACTCTGCCTGTTTTATTCCAGGGGTAAGAAAGTGGGTGAACAGTGGTCATGAAAAACTAAATTATGATAGTTTTGGTGCAAGAAACCTTGACTGGCATTATAAGTGGACCTCAGGGATAAATAAATTAAAAAATATATAAATATAATATGACCCTTTAAAAAGTTTAATAAGATAGCCATATGAAACATAAAGCCTGGGATTTGTAGCTAAAAACAAAGAAATGTTTATGAGAAAGGGGAATGAGAGTAATGTTATTGGTCGTGGAGGACATTTAAAGAGTCATGAACTTTAAACTATGCCTATGATGGTTTTGGTTATTCACTTTTTTAGACTGTCTGGTAAAATTAATTCAAAAGCAACTGTGCAAAAGGCTCTTGCCTCATTTTGATAGCTCTGCCCCACATGTATGTACATACTATGCAGTGAGGTGTGGAAATGAATGCCTCTTTATCTTAGCTGGGGCAAACAAAAATAATATTGCAAATAAACAAACACACACACAAGCAAATCCAAGCAAAATACAGCATATTTTAGTTCTGTGAAACACAGTAAAACTAATGTTACTCACATTTCAAGAAGAAATAAAACAACCTCTGCATACAATTTCAGGCCTTCCCACTCCTTGAGTTCTCCAGCACTAGAAAGCTGCTCTGATATTAATGTGGGTCTTATCTCTTGCCTGATCATAACACTTTGTTTTAATGTTATATTCCACCAACATTTTCTCCACCAACAGTTTTTATCTCTCATCTCTCGCTTTCTGTAGTCGTTTGCTAATGTCTGTCTTGTGCACTGAGCTCTCTCTCTCCTCCCCATCATTAGTAGACACGCCACTTACTGCTGATTGCCAAGAAATGTGTTTTGGTGCTTGGTCTGATACACAAAAGCGTTTTTCAAATTCGTTTACTGCACCTTTAAGGTTCTGTCTTCTTTTATCATCTTGTTTGAGACAATATCAATCCTACTTTAAAGTCACAATTTATCTACATTGCGATTGGAACATATACTGGAATAAACATTGGAATAACTTTGTCCTCAACCCATGTCAAATGATAAATGATAAAGGTTTATTTTTAAACCAGCCCTGTCATAGCTTAATCATTACTTAAAAAGCAAAATGAAGATAATTTCAAATCCATTTTGGAGAAGTCACTCATTTTGAGTGTTGTGCTGTGTCCAATTCTCTCATGCTAAACTCAATTTGCAATAACTTGCTTAACTTCACATGCTTTTTGGATGCTTATCACACCAATTCTTGTCATTATTAAAATGAATATGATAATATGCAGTTCTCAGCTCTTTCATCTGTGTGATAAAGTGTGGTTATTGGGCTCTGTGACTTAGACATCTGGAGGGAAGTGGATGTGCCAAACTCGATTCAGCATTCTGACAATGTTCCTCAGTCGTGTCACCTCATGCTCCTCGGGAGGAGATAAAATGATAATTGATTTCAATGAAAGATGGATTCATATTCCATCTATGGTGCAGTGGAGTCGCCTTGTAAATCCACGGGAATGAGAAACTCATCTGCTTCTCTTTAACAAGCCATGTGGTCAGCTTCCATCTAATTTGTTGAAGACTGAGAGTTGAAACCAGGACTTCTTTCATGTTTTAGGGCAGGTTTTCGAAATCAAGGGTGAGAAAATGAATCACCACCACTACCCGCAAGCCAACGGTGTCCTTGCCAGTTCAGAATTAATTTTGACACTTGTATGACGGAAGTGATTAGTGCGCCATTCCTACACAGACACTCCCAAAGACAGCTCGAACACTCTCTGTGGTTTTATAAAAGGCCTGTCTCTCAGTCTTTTGATCAAACAGTTTGCATTTTATTCATCAAACAAAGAGAGAAATGGCATGCGTTGGGAATGGAGATGTACCGAGCTGTCCCACATACAATACAAAATGAACAATAAGAGCTTGTGTAGCGAAGGACTGTTTTCAATTGCCTGAAATACATGTGGACTGATGAAGGAAAAAGTCCAAGAGGAGAAATTTTGCTTTGTAGTAATCAAACATCCTCTGGTGCTATACGGTGCAGAAGTGACTTAAAGTTGGGAGAACCTGGATCACACTGTAAGTGGAACACTGGAAAGCAGTCTGATTTATGGCTTTTCCAAATATGATGGAGAGCTAGTGGGGAGCCTTTTGTAAGAGCATAGTTTGCTGTAATTTATCACAACACCTTCACCCTACAGTGCTCTTGAGAGTTAAGGGGGACTACAAGAGGAGCCATTGATAAAACAAATCTTTTTACTATAAGCACACAAGAGCACACAGGTTTCAGAAAGCAAAGACACGTCTGTCGGCACTTTATATTTTGAGAATGATGTAGCCTGCTCAGTTCATTCAAATATAGAGTGTTATTTATGTAACATTACACACATGTTCAGTAAGCACTGGTGTGCCATATGGGAAATGCAATTATGCCACTTAACCCATAAACTAACTAACTAACTAAAAAAATAATACTTACCCCTTACTTTAATATTTAACTTTCTTTGTTTTGCTGGTATAGCGATATCAGTAGTAACAAACTTTTCAAATGTGAGGCAAGATAGGTGGCTCTGAGCTTACAAATATGTGACTAGAGTGAGCAAGAGGCCCAGTTAGTCTTTTCTGATCCTAGTCATTCTTTGCTTATTGAGTTTTGGTTGCTCCCTGCTGGAAAAAAAAACTTTAAGACAAACAGATACAAGCTTTTTTATTTGGAGATTATTTATTTTAAATAATCTTGCTTAAATATCTTACGTTTTGCGTATTACTTAAATATCTAATTTTGAATTATTTTTTAATTATTGGTTACTGTCTATACATGCTAAATTGCCTCACAGTTACAGATGAGTTGAGTGGACGAAACCTCAAACTTCACCAATACATCTGCAGATCTGCCAGAATCTTAGGGTGATGGAGAAGAAAATGAACATCAAATTAAACTTTGTATACACTCCTGCAAAGGGATGAGTCATCAGTATTTTGGCCTATTGTCCAGGAATGGAAATACCGTAAATGTGTATATCTGCTAAAAGTTTATTTGTAATGTTACCCATAGCGCCAACACCATAATGCAGTGTTGAGTTCCCTCAAAAAGGAAAGGCTCAGGTTACATATGTAAAAACAAAAGATCTTTTTTATAATAAAAATATTATATTTTATTTGTATACACTTATGTCCGAAACGTGCTTTATGCCGGTGTATGTATGTAAATTATTGCTTTCCTAAGACTATTGCTTTCCTAAGACTCGAATTACACAGCATTATATATTCTTTTTACAAATATTTACATAATAACATCAATAATCCAGTAATCAAAGACTCTGACATATGTTATGTAGATTATCTAACACTGCAAACCTTTTTATTGCCATTTCTTTCCTTTTGTCTGCATACTGTTGGTGTGTGCATACTGAGCGCTAGTTGAGGAAGTGTTAATTGTATCCATGGCTTCATTGTAATTTAAAGCAAGCTACCTGAACAATAACACAACTGGTTTAATAGCACAGGCATTTTAAAATATCTTTGCCTGCCTACTGAGTACTAGGGTTTGGTATCCCCAAAATAGCACAAACGCATGCACATTCACAATGCATTGGTGTATTGCATACTTATATTTTAATATTTCTGATCTTATTAAAGTATGCTAGCATATGTTGCCTTAAAGCTAACAGCTGTAGAGTAAAAGTTACAAAGCTGTTTTTTGATTTATTGTAGAGTTTAATACTCGAAGACGTTCATTTTCAACATTCAGGAGATTTTCCCTCATTGTTTTATATAACTGAGAATCATTTTGATTCCTTTTTAAATTCTTTGAACAGCTGCAGAGTGCTCAGAAGATTTGGTCAGTGAAATTACTAGACAATATCATCCATTTACATTCATTTTATTTCACCACTTTTGCACATTAATGAGAACATTGTGAAGAATTCATTGCGCACTGTTCTTTTCATTGCTGCATGAAATGAAGTTTCACTGTCTATTTCAAAGGCTTGAACATTCAGACAGAGTACAGTATAGAGGCTCAGCTTTACTGTGAATGAAGTGCTTAATATTGATGAAGCCCCATGTACCCCCTCTACACTGCGCTATCTGTTATCACTGGCCCTGTCTATAAATAAAACTGCCTGACTTTATTTTCCATGGATGTAGGTCCAGAGAGGCTAGTACAGAAAGAAAGAATTTCCTTGTACAACACAGATGCTTAGCTCAGATTCAACAGCTCCTCTGTTTCAGAACGACAGATACTAAGACAGGGAAGTGTGTACATGCATGTATGTGAGAGTGGGAGGCCCCAGGCTGGGTCATAAAGTATCCCGTTTGCTCACGGAAAGCCCAACTTGGTAATGTGTTTCAAATGATTGAGAAACTGCCCATATATTCACTCATATATACACATACACACACACTGGTGTTAAATCACTGAGCAAGTGTCAGCTCTGAGAAGAAACAACCGGCACATAGGCACATTATGAGTAATGGGAGCCAATGAACCAGTAAGATGGACGCCAGACATTAACACTGAAATACAGTGGGACTATGAAATGAGATATCACTTCATATCCTATATTGCAATGTAAGACTAACTGCTGCAGCCTACTTGTCTGTTCCCAGCCCATAAAAGTCCTTAATCTATAAATTGCTTTGAAAACTTGATCAATCATGTACAGTTATTAAAAATTGCAGATATTTTGCCACATAGTGAATCACATGTATTATTTTGCAACTTCTATTTTATTCCTTATAACTATTTAATATTTAACCATTTTAAATATTAAGAATAACACTTTTTTAAGAAGAACGTTTTTTTATGACCGACAAAATTAAAGTAAAATTCCCACTGATCAAAAGAAGGCAGCATGATTCTTTGAAATCTGATACGACACTGTCTTTATCACATATTTTTGACGCATTGTCTTGCATAACGTTGTACTGAGGACACGCAACTGTAGACGTCAAGCTCTTATGTCAGCATTGCTGTGCTCCATGGTAACCTTGTCTTAATTAAACTGCCTTACGATTAAACGGATTGTCTGCTTCATATCATAACAATTAGAATACAGTGCGCAATTAGTCACTCTGTTTCCAGAAATGATAACACGCGTATGGCAGGTTGTTAAAATCCCTGTACTCTGAGAACATTAATGAGCTTGTCACCATTGTAAAGATCAGAGCAATAAGTACGCCATACTCCCATCTAGCGGTGAAAAGAAACATCCGTTACACTGTATAACATCTATAAATGCCTGTATAAAATAAGCAATATAGCATTTATATAATGCTTGCACAATTAAAAGTTATAAATGCCATGAAAACGGTTTTATTTATATTTATTTACATATTTCAATCAACAATTCATTTATAGGCTATTTGATCAACACTGTTGTGACGTTTGTAATTGTAACTCACACCTATGTTCTCCAAAGCTTAGAAACGACAAAACTTAAATATTAAAATTTCCTTTTTTCATCGTTTTTGTTTTGATCTGTTTTGCTTCATCAGTGTTACAGATGAAATTCTACACAAAAACCCAAAATGTACGTATTTTGGATTTTGCATACTGTGTATTCTGTACTGTAGTGCTCTGTTGAAAGATGGCATTGGCATTTCTGTCAGAACTTTATTAACATTCTTAGCCCTCGGTCTGTTGAAAGGAAATAAGCCAATACTGTATTTATTTTAGCAGTGTAATTAGCATAGTAATAGTATAAATGATTGCAGTAGCGTAGGCGTCCGTGTAAAAGTGAAATGAAAGTGCGCCTGATTTGCGTTTTGACGCATCTGATCGTCAAATCGCATGGTGACGTGAAATTGGAAATTAGAAAGGTTGTGAATGAACTGAGTCGCAAAATTATTGGAAGGCGATTCTCGTCATAGGCAGAAATTCATTAAAAACTAATTACTGGCGCCGTGTCGCCATACGGAGGTGCCATCTCGGTCATTTCAATGAGGTTCCAGCGTTTAAATAAGCCTCGGCTCAAATTACCGACGTTTTGCGAAGCGAGCTCCTCACATTGGCCTATAAAGACCTGCTGCTGGTTACGTCATAAGAAGATGCAGAAGTGAGTTTCGCGATCGAAAAATTCGGAGCGTCGAGGTGGCACGCGCGCAGTGGGCTGGCGCGCACGCGGAATTTGCAGCCTCAAATGATCGGCTTGCGCTGAAAAGGCTGCTTCGTTTTGACTGGCTGCGAAGGTAAGACCCGCTCGGTTTATATTGACCTCAGCCACAAAAGCGAAAAGTGTAGCAGGTGTTATTGTTATAAAATAAAGTTCTATTTATTCTAGACAACAACGTCGTCAGCTATGGGTTATGTTTGATTTCTGTGCGCGCAGCTTGGCGTGGGTATATGCTGGCTTGTCGAAAAGTGCACAGGCTAAACGTGTAAGGATCTATTGTTACGGGACTGTTTAGGATATTTTAAAAGAGAACGCTAAACCTCGTTGTTGACAGAACGACTTCTTTCACCGCAAAAGCATTGCATGCAGATACAAGGAGCCTTTGAGCAGCCCTGTAGAACTTGTTAGGCATACCAAGAAGGTCCACAAAAGGCGAATCTTGGATCTTTTGGTGACATAGGACTATAGGTGTGGATCATACTTCTTTAGTATGCGGGAATAAAATGTTAGCTTCGAGAGCTTTTACAAAAGCAAACCCATCTTTTTGCAAAAGGAAAAGCAATGTAGATCCTGAATAGCTATCCATTGGTTTTCCGATTCATCTCTCCGTTTGGAGACAGTGAATGCTGGAATAAAGCAGAATCAACAGCAAAAGGATAATTTCAACATAAATCATGATTGCCCGGATACTCTACTTTTTTCTTTGGTCTGCGGCATTTCTAACCGATCTGCAGTGCGCTTCTCAGAGAGCCGCAGACGCACTTACTACTTTCCCCACGTCCGCGTTCATCAACGGCACCGACAAAAAGGACTCCAACCAAACCTTCACCTCACGGCTGAAGAGGAAGACGCTGTCGGTGGATTTCGCTGTCCCGTCGCTGTTACGGCACTACATGGCTCTGTTTATAAAGCGCCCGCTTAACGGAGACTGTCTGACGTTTAACGGATGTTACACGGTACGCGCGAACTTACTTATGCGCTGCGTTCCGTTACAGAAAACCATCGCCAGTTTGCTTGACGTAAAGTTGGCAGCCATGAATTTAAACAGATCCAGCACCGGACAGCTCCCGTACCGACACAAGCGGCCTGTGCCGAAAGTTTTGAATTTAGGTTTGACCAAAGCCAGTCGAAAGTCCAATCAAGTTGTGGTAGAAGTAGGCGAGGAAATGGTTAAAACGGGATGTGGAGGACTGCATGTGTACGAGGACGCGCCGGTTGTGTTTCTGGAAATGGACTTAACTCGGATTTTGGAGTGGTGGCTGGGTGCAGAGGGAGGCCGGCTCAGGGTTCGACTCATGCCTGAGCGAAAAGCGCAGGTCCCTGGGAAAGAGGACAAGTACTCCGCGGCCATCCGAGCTTCAGACGCAAGACTTTTTCTTCACATTGCATCTAGTGGTAAGCTTTAAAATTTCCCTCACATTTTACATTTTGCGTTTTAACTACAGTATAGTTAATTACATTTATTGGCTAATAATAATTTAAAGGTACCCACTAAGTAACTCTAATGTAAAACGTGTACCTAATGTTAATTTTTAATTATAATTAGTAGTTATAATTTTATTTTCAAAGTGCGTAACAACAACACTCCTATGAAAAGTATTATTAAGGTTAATGTACATTATGCGGAAATATTGACATCTGTCACATCACATCAAAAGCACGTCACAACTCTAATGGCTGTGTTTCAGATGTTATAACTGTTGCAGTTGTATTGCATGGTTATCAGTCTTGGTAATTCATTGGATTTCCAATGGGGAGGCACTGCAACATCAATAAAGACAACACACAGCATCACAACACATGAGCAATTTTGCTACATTACAAGCTGACTGATGCATTTTGCTACATTGCACGCTGACTGATGCAAAACCGAACTTTTTCTTGTCTAGTATCTAGATCTTCAGTGTTAGCCAGACAACAATGACTACTGAAGAAACAATTTCAGCTTTTCTCATTAATTGCTAATTGCTATAGCAACTGTTTCACTTCATGGAGAAGTATTACTGATTACCAGTTTCCAGGTACAAGACGCGTTGTTGTTGACAAATCATGTCATGCTATTTCTTTTCCCAAAATAAGGATATTCTCAAAGACCACTCAAAGCTGTAAAGTGCGTAGTCATCAAGAGATAAGTGAAGGTATAACCACTGAACAAATACTGTGTACGTTTTTCAAAGCCACACATACTAAAATACAAGATTTACATCCAATTTATGTGTTATTTTATATATACATTGTAGATATATATATAAGGTCCAAAAGCTGCTGACCTTCTCAGTTTTTGATGTTGTGGTCTTATTGGCAGGGTGTTTGTGTTGGCTTCAGACAAGGACTGTTATCTGTCATCAAGTGTAAGGGGCATTACTTGGCTGGATCAGCATTGTTACATAATTTGTGCTGCATTATGATCTGGAAACTTGAGGGAAATACAGTCTCTGATTGTGCTCTTTGTTGGTGTCACATGGATATTCCTCTTGTTTTTCACCAAGCTTTCTCAGTTGTTTGGAAGACTATTTTGTGACATTCATCTAGCCAGTTTGACAGCTTAAGAAAGTTTTTTGTGATTTATGTGTCCAATACAGAATAATATGCCAGTATATTAATCATAGTTGCTTCAAGGTGGAGTGTGGTTTCTGATAGAGTATTTCAGCCCACATGTTGTGATCTGAGAGGAATCAAAAACTGTTAATCAAACGGTGCTATCCATGGCTGGCTGGTTATGTGCTTATATTAATAACTTAATAAATAAGTATTCAAATGGTCACCCATCAGTAGCTACCTCTGTCAACAGATCCCTTTTAAGAAATAAATCAATGAAACCATGGTACAATTATTTTTTCTGATGTTTTCTGAATAAACACATTGGCCTTGTGTGGATTTAAAGTGGAAGCGGATAAATGATTATGGCCAGGCTGGAATCTTTTATACTAATCATACTTTGATTACAGCAAAGATAGCTGCAGAGTCTTGAGTGCCTCTTCAGTCTGTTTATGAAATTACAAGAGCTATAATCATGCCCTAAAATGAAACAAACCTCTGTTTCCCACAATGTTACATCACAATGTTTTTTCAGAACTGACGGAAAAATGACTATATACTGCTCAAACAATTTCACACCACTCTGTGCATGCCTGTCTTGTTTTACCGTGAAGAGAGTGTCTTGTTTGAACCACAAACATCAAATGATTGTTAGAGGAGTATCAAAGGCCTGTTGTTCCTTGCAGAGTGGGCAGTCTAATCCTTCAAGACTCTCTGATGCCACTGGGACTTTATCATCAGAGGGTCAGAAAAGTCATTAAGACTTCTCTCTCTCCCAAGGCCTGGGGCTTTGTGACTTTGGCCGTCCTCTGCTGCTCTCAGCATTCTTCATTACAATCAGAATTTCTTCCTTACAAGCACAATGTTCTGTGTTTTCATTTGTCCTCAGATACTTGTCATGCGATGAATGATTTCAACAATTTTATATTTTCAAAATAACATGGAATGTTTTAGGAATAAAGTTAAAATAATGAGGATGTTAAGTTTAACAATAGAGAAAAGGGTAATGGTTTGAAAATGAAGTTGTACTATTAGGAGACTAAATGTATAATATTTGTGGATAAAGTTGGAATATTTAGAGAGGAATAAACAGAAAAATTAGAAAAGCTGTGATTATCATAATGATTATATAGGCCGCTGAGTTATCAACTTAACTCATAGAAATGGATGAGGATGATTTAGTTAAAGCTTCATTGTGGCTTTAAAAACAACATAAAGATAAACATAAAGGTTGTTTTTATAACCTGTGTACTATATTCCAAGTTTCTGAGCAGTACAATATAGCAAAGGGGAAGACGTCAGTGAACAAATCAGAACATAGTGTTCAAGTCATGTGACATAATCTTTTAATCAGTTTTGTCCTTGGTGGTACAGTATAAATCATCATCTACTTTCCCACATAGAAAACAGAGGCTTAGACATTCTGACTAATGTCGTCTTTACACAGCCCAGTTAAGACTGCTTTGAGCAGGCTCTGTGTCGGCTTAAAGTTCTGGGCAAAGAGGCAATACCGCATGAAAGCAGACTTAAAATATGCCAGGTGACCCACCTCTACCCCCAGTATCAAAGGTGACTCTGATACAGCTTTGGTTCAGTGTAAATTAGTGTCGGCCTAAACTATTGCATTGTCAAGACAACAAAAAAGCATCAGGCAATGTGAAAATCGAAAGGTGCATCCCAAAACACACAGCTATGTTTGTTATATGAATATGTTTATATAATGTCACCTGCCCGGTGTCGAACAATTCAGCTGCAGACCTTTACAAATAACATCAGCAAATCGTTGCGTGTGATCCATTGGCTTCCTTTGAGCTGGTTTGAATTTATTAGCCAAGGACATTAAATATCTTGACGCCACCTAAAACATGCAACCCAGTGTGTTACTGTAATTGTGCATTGTTATGTGCTAAAAACATTTTTTGAGGACCATATTTCATGCACACACTACGGTGACACCTGCTGTACTGCAAGCATCATTATTTGTGTTGTGTCTCTCCAAAGTGACGTTCTGGCTATTTGAAACAGCTTCTGTCCTTTTAAATGCTGAGGTGAATGAGGTGTTTATTACTTTATTTACAACATTTATTAAACATTTATAAAACATTTAGTTAAAAATGTTATTTTAAAATTGTGGTTATGTTCAAAGCATTGTTTATGATGATTCCTGTGTAAATGCATTTATGCTGCTTCAGAGCAGCATTAAACAGTCTGTAACTGAACATTTTCGTGGTTTAATGGCACTTCAGATTTGGTTTCTGTGTGAAGAAGCCTTAAGATCTGTTTTGTGTTTTATTGACAAAACAGCAGTATCGTGTGGGATTGACATAAGGTCATAAGGTTACATTTGTTATGTAAATAATTTCAAGTTTTGTGGCAGGGGTTACCATTGTTTTACTTAAAATTCTTATACTGACGCTCTCATACGTACAGTATGCTTACTGTTTTGGCCTCCTGTTTTAAACAGTGTGCCTCTCAGAGTTTGAAAAGATCAATAATCCACCTGCTTAGAACCATTTATCTTTAAAACCTAAGAGTACACAGTCAGTGAAATAATCTCTAATCGACAGTGTTCCTGTGTATACTTTTTTCTGATTTTCAATACTTTCTTTTATCTCGGCTTAATGTGGATAGACAGCTATAAGTGATAGCTTGTAAGTAAGTAAATAGCCATTTGTAGGTTGGTTTTCCTGAAGAGTGTAAACACTGTGGTGGCACTATAAACATTGCTGTTTGTTTGAAAAGCCTGACCTCACAACATTTGCTCAGCCATTGGCGTGAGTTTTTCTGAAAAAAGAGGATGAGTCATTTAATATGGCCCACCCCAAAAATATAGAGATAGAGAAATGTCAACAGAGGATCGAAAGCTGAGTTCATCAAAGCATTTCATGAGGTCTTTAATTCTAACAGTAGGAAAAATGGTGATAATAAATGAAATAATGACATGACCCCTTAATGAATGTCAGAGGACCAGCATGCAGAGGATGTCAGAGGACTAACTGCTTCCACTTACACAATTTCAAAATTTTTCACCATATTGTTGCCGAGAGCAGGACACATTTAGCCTTTTGTACTGGCAGCTGTGTTTTGGCCAATATTTCAGAGGCTGCCTTGACTTTTTTGCATTAAGCATCATGAATAGCTCGGGACACGTGTTCCAGGATTTGTTTGAGACACATAAGCCTATTATCTCCCTGTATGAAAGACGTACAGAGGAAACAGTGCCATGATGAAAATAATCAGAAGAATGCAATTTTTATCAGTGTGTTTTCATTTCCTTCAATGTCAACATCAATTGCGCTAACAGTGCTAATTATGCAGATTACTGCAAAACAGCAATTTGGGGAGATTAGCATGTTTACTTTGTATAGAGGTCTATACTGTAGTTGTAAGGTTATATTTGACTTTTTAGACGTTTTCTTGCATTTTAAAAAAATCTTCAGTAGCCTTTTACCAACATATTTGTAAGTTTCAAATCAGACATGCTCTAGAATCAGTGCTATCTATAGTCATCAAAATACCAAACTTCAAAGTGAAAAGTTACAATGTCTCCAACATTTTTTGCGCAAACCACTCACCCACACAAGAGATTTTGCTTTGAAGCATTTTTAGTGTTCTCACAGGAGCCTTACTCACTTTGTATGAAATGTTAGCAGTGTAGTATTTGCTTATGTTTGAAAGTATTTTCAACAGTTTGCTAGAAACAAATTTTAAATGATAGGCACTCTTTTAATTATTGAACAACATAAGTTGTTATATTCCAATGCAATCAAAAGCATTACATTTAGAGCAGTAGATCTCAACCTTTAGGACTCCAAGCCCGCAAGTTTGCTGAGGCCCCATAGTGGCCATGCCCCCCAATTGAGAAACTCTAAACTTTGTGGTGAGTGTGGATGTACAGTACCGTAAGATCAGTAAGATCTTAAAACACACAGAGCATCCACCCATCCTCTAATTATAGGGCAGTGCATGGAAGTGAGTGAGAATCAATTGGCTCTTGACTTTTCAAGCTTGTTTCAAACAGACACTCATGGAAAAATCAATATGGAGTCAAATGGCACATGGGTTCATTATTTATGTATTTTTTTTTATAATCAATGAAATGGTGGAGCACCTGTTTACAACCCAGGACATTGTCTCCTATTACCCCACCGAGATCTGGTTTATGGATCAATGCGCTTCAGTAAGGTGGATCAATTTAGCCTCTGTATTTATCCAGGTCTCTAGCTGAGATGGCTTTGAACATGACACCAAATTCAAGAACGTATACATTCAAAACTTAAAGAGACAAGCTCACTTTTAGGTTGTTACTTGAAAAGCGTGCAGACACAGAAATGCGAGTAAAAATACTTTACAAATAAAATCTGCAACATAGGAATTCATTTAAATGTGTAAGGGAATTGATTTACTGTCAAGGGGTTTGACAGATAATCCATCAAATAAATTCAGATATCTGCCAACAACAGCCTGGACTTATCTTTAAAACATTGACAGGTGCTGACACTGACACGAAATTGATCGTAAACCAAGTCCAACGTATGCAAAGCAGTATCCAGAGTTGTCAAGGACGATGTAGGTCTAATGAGAAGCATTTACTTTCCTTATTTATATAACAGAATCATCGACCTCAAACAAATGTATGTGTTTGTGTTTTAAACAGCACTTACAAGCACTCTGCAGAGGTGTGAATAGTGTCCTCTTGACTTGAAGAATCTTGACAGCAAACAGTTTTTGACATTTTCCATGACTGATTTTACTTAGAGAGCTAAGCATTTATTTTCTTACATTACATTCAATTTACCAACCATACCCACTCTGTTTCCAAGAGGAACATTGAGTCCATGTAAAAAAATACAGTTGGAGCTGCAGCTTCTAATTTAAAGGGATCCATCTATGAAGGACTGTAATGTTTGGCTCAGCTAGCCATGCAGATAGATAGAAATCAATGCATCTTAATGAGCTGCCCTTCTAACCTGCCACCATCTATCTCCAATGCTAATGTGCACTGGTTCACTCTCAAGAGCTATCTGCAAATAGGTTCCTCCACTGGCAAAATGCATAGAGCTCAAGCATAACATGACATCCCAGCTCTGGGAAATGGAAACAGACTTGTGTTTCCATGTTACTTTAGGCCACATCCAAGAAAATTACAAATCATAGAGGTCTGAATAAAGATTGAAATAGTGTATTATCTTAAAGGTCCACTCTGCAGGATTTTTCTTTATTGTACAGGAAAAAAGTATGGATTCATACAAGAATAATCATACACTTATAATAAAAGTGTGTGAGGGTGTACAGAAACCTGTCATCTGCTTCTATTTTTGTATTGTTTTAGGGTGCTAGGGACGGTTCTGAGAGGCAACCTTGTGTATCTGGTTGCCTCCCAGATCTCGGCCTGTGTGTAACCCCCAGCAAATAACAACATGCAGGTTAGGGCCCGAGGAGGGGCCAAGTTTAAATGTTTACAAACAGTAAGTGGAAATCCTGCAGAGTGCACATTTAATTAACAGAAATTAAACATATTCATATTAGTTCTTTTAAGGATTATTACAAGGCATTTTTGATGACCATAAATGGTTCAGAGATGAAAGACTGGATTTGGCACTCAAATGCTGATTCATAGATGTATCCCATAAACCTCTAGTTTTAAATGTTGCATGCATATTCCATGAGTTTTGATTAATTGTCTTGTGCATATGTTGCATGAGCAACATTGTGCATCTCAAAACCAAATAAAAAGGCACATATTTAGAGGAATTTTCTTGTGCTTGCTCATTCTCTTCCATAACCAACTACTTGGTAGATGAGCATGCGGACGTGTTCAAAGGAACGTACCTTTTAATGCTGCAAGGTGACTTCAGAGACTATTGCAGTGTTGTTGCAATATAGGCAGATATCAGCATGCTTCTCATTGGAATGCAGAGTGCAATCAAGTATTACTCAACATTAAATGACCTCACTGAGTAATACAGTGCTCTTACATAAGGACAAGGTGATTATGTGCATATGTTATACTTCCTATATACCCACATTAGACATATGGTGCTTTTATGCTAGTTTCATAAGTTATGCCTTCTTTTTTAAATGACTCAATTCCATAAATTGGAATTATAATTAGCAAAGCTACATTTGGGGATGACATTTTTATCACAATAATGACGTTTCAGTGGTAACAATAACTACTGGTGAGAGATTTTAACAAGGGCAAATTTGAGAATATCTTCTCTCATTAATGAAAAACTTAACAAGTAAGTTGAAGAGAATGGAAAGAATTTCATAATTATCTCAGTTACCATTTTATGAGACATTGTCTTTATAGAAATATATTAAAAACTTTAAAGGTATGGATCAGCATTTATTATTATTTATCAGCAACAATACCATATAAAGATATAGTAATTATTATAATGCAAGGTTTACCATAATGTTACTCAATATTTACAAGAATCATGTTTTAAAACATACTTTGGTTTAATTGTGTACTTTTAAATTATGTGTTTTAATATAAGGTTACCCACTAAAAAGAAGCCATTCCTACAATAGATGGACAAAGTTCCAATTCCTCACATTCCCTTCAATTTCAACGGCTTGAAGCCTTGAGGTTAATTCTGATTGGCCGGCCGTAGTGATGTAACTCGCAATGTTATTAAAAGTTGTTATTAAAACTGAAAACGCTTATATGAAAACTTGTTAAAGACCAATTTTCTGAACAGATTAGGATTTTGAGCCACAACACTGTCATTAAAGAGTCACATGAGATTTTGAGAGTTGGAGTGCTGAGGGTTTACAGAATGCCAGAGGCAGGCTTTGCACTGAGATCTACTTCAGACTGAATCCATCTTTAAATAGTGTATATACAGCTATATGTACTGTAAAACAGTGTTCTAAAAGTAGGAAAAATATAGTGCTTTTAAGCTGCTGTATGAAGGCCCAGAGAAAGAAAACAACATTGGTCAGAGGTTGCTTTTTCAACAACTGACAACAACTAAGAGCTTTTTCAAGTTCTTAGTTGTGTTCCATTTACCTTCATCTCAAAGTTTTTTTCCAAAATTTGCTTAGTAGAACTAGAAATAGAAGAGACGGTTGTTGAAATACATTTGAAGAGTATGGCTCTTCAAAAATTTTATGTACATTGTGTAATATGGTTTTGGATAAATTTGATGAGTAATATTTGAGTTCATATTGAAATCTTCAATGTTATCTATTTTGGATTGGAGAACAGTTTGTTGAGATCTTCTCTGAAACTTTTTGTGTCTTTCTCTCAGGAGAAATATCTGAGGAGACTTATGCAAAATTTCCATTTGTTCTTTATTCAATCTTATTGCTGTCAAGGAGTTTGCATCTGCAATTTTTCATTTTTACGAATGCTTAATAACACAAACATATTGAATTTCAGCTCTATAGACCTTCAAAGAAAGAGGAGGCAAGACTGGCAAATGAAAAATGCGGACAAACTAAAGGACCACTACTGTTGATTTTGCACAAGATTAATTGACCCATAAATAGCTTGTGATTATGCTGGTTTGGTCAAATATTTATAATGGGTGAGATGGTATCTACACAGTCTAGACAGGCATTAAACATACAAAACCTGCCCATAAACAAAACCTGCTGACCTAACCCAACGCAACTGATACTAAACTGATATTTTTATATTCTATCTAACTAGAATATCAAATCATAATCTCTTTTTTATTTATTCTACAAGTGAGAAGATCCATCCAGATTTGCACAGTTGCACTGAGTAAAAGACCAAAATGAATGCATGCAAAACTAGTTACATTAAAACTGAAACCAAATTAAAAAATACTTTAGCCCAACCTCATAGATAGTTTATTAGAGATAATTTGTTAGATTGTGTATTATCTGCAGATTAGGTTCGGGTTAGGTTAGAAGTCTGTAATCTGGCATGGTCAAATACATCTCTTGTGATAGGCATGTTGAGCGGATATCTATATTGACAACCTCTGAGCTAACTCATCTCCCAAAAGAGAGAAAAGTCAGACTGCAAGATTGAGATGTGAAGGGAGAAGACAGAATGATAAAGAATTAGTGCTGACTTAAGGCGAATCTGCAGGAAAATGACATCGACTACAGGATATCAACTGCCAGTTCAATTCTAATCCAGAGGAGATACGAGTCAGGTTCTGAATGGGAATGGAATGAGCTGTTATTTCATATCTGTTTGGCTTCGGTTATTGCTGAGATGCATGTGTAAGTAATTGATTTGTATGCTTAGAGTGGGCCAAGTGGTTCCTTTTAGCATACAGCATTACAGCCAAGTTCAGGATGTAGTGCACATGACGCCAAAGGATTACGCACCGGTTTGTCTTGCTTCTTAGTTTGCGTCTTCACTAGATTTAGGTTGGAATTTTCTTATTGTCTTGACAGGCATACAAACATTGCAGCCGCTAGAAGCCTTAAGCCAGATCTTGTTATTTGGGCAAGTTTGTGTGTGTATGCATAAATGGATGCATACAGAATTTAGTGCAATGTGTTAAAGGAAACTTGTTATATATTTAGCCTTATGATGTTCCAAACCCATATGTTTTTCTGTGGAGGACCTGATATTTTGTTCACACTACCCCAACAAAGTAGAAGGTGACCATGGCGTTCAAGCAAAAAATCATCACTAAATGACCATAATACAACTTGCTCTATAAAAAAACATATGTCTTTAGACAACTGAGAATATAGTGCATGAGTCATATGTACTATTTGTGTTGTAGTTTTCGTTGCCAGTACTTATTTTGCCAGTATTTTTGTATTTTTCGAGCTTGACAGCCACTGATTACTGCCTACCATCAGAAGAGCAGCATGTACATTCTTCAAAATATCAATTTTTATATAAAGGCAAATCGTACAGGTTCAGAGCAGCATAAGGGTGAGTGGATGACACAATCATTTAAAACACGTGTCAGCTGACAGTCAAGGAGAGCTGGCTCACAATGCTGACAGTGAATGAGTACATCATTAGACAACACCTCCAGTGCATTATGGCCAAGAACCTGCATTTTGATTAACGATCGAGCGAATGAGTTATGTAGCTCAATACTGCTGCTTTGACACACAGCTGTTAACCCTTACAGACTTCTGGCCTCTCTCTGTGTCACCACAATTAACATCATGTTGATGAGGCCTCATGCTGTTCGTTTGTGTAATAAGCCCTCATGTTACCAGCAGAGGCCATAATCCTTGCCTTCCACTCATACTGATGTTGGCTTATGTCAAACTCCAGGATACAGCATAAGAGGATTGTAAAAAGAGGAAACATACTTCCTGTCAAGGAGTGGCTGTAGGTGCTAAACCAAGCAGAAGACAGTTGTGCAATCTTTGCTCAGTCATATCATCATTCATATCATCCACTGCTCACAGGGCAGCCACAGGGCAAATATGTACCCAAAATGGATTGAATTGTGGTGACCCCATTTCTATCAGATATTAAAGGCATTAAACATTTTAGTTTATAGAATAGAATAAGTCCTTATTATTAAAACAATATAATAGTGTAATTAATTTATTACTATTACATTAAAGCAGTAAGCCCCAAAAGGCCATGACGTGTAGCAGTAGTAATTCCATATACCTGGTAAGGTTTCATAAAGTGTAACAATACTGATTGATTGAAACTCTTCCACTATCAAGGTAGCTCTTCAGAAACAGCAACATACAGATGCTGTGGTGCAGTAATACTGATGTACTGAGGCTGGAGGTGTATGTTTTTTCACAACAGCTTTGAAAGCGGCTCAACCAATCATAATCAAAGACTGGTACTTTTTAATTTTTTTAAGTAACTATTCACAATTATTACAAAAGATTTACAAAATCTGAAGTAACATAATAGCTGAGCATTTTAATCTGCATAATTTTACAAATTAATTTAAACAAATACACAAAGTCAAATATCCTATGATAACAGCTATGCTATTCTGAGTTGAAGCATATGATGTTCAGATCACACATCCTTGGTCCATGAACAAGTGCAGGAAAAACTTCAGCAAGACAACTATGCAGAACAGTCCAGTGATTTGGGAACTATAATATTTAGGCAAGGTATCAGAATTTGTTGTGATTTATGTTCCCAGAGTTGGTACCATATGCCATGCAGACTTCGGGCATCCTGCTCTGCTCATGTATGCCCATCTGCCCTCTTTTCTGCCTTGGTAGAAGTAATTCTGTCTTATGACTAAGCAGACATAGAGAGGAGTCTCACAGTATAGATCGCAGACAGTGGGAGTGTTTGAGAAAGAAGGAGCCCAGGGCTTATTGTCTCAGCTCTCGCCACGGCACGCCACACATCAACGTGCTCAGCAGCGTGGAGATGTGTGGAGAGAGCCCAAGCTCGTCTGTTGAGACAGGTCACAAGAACTGAATGCAGAGTGCCACTCATGACTGTCCTGCGTTCTGATACTTCTTCTTACGGAAAGCTTGTCTCCAGAGCTTGAGCAGTGGATGGAAAGTCAAGAGAAAGAAAAAAAAAAGAATTTGAAGAGGAAGAAAAACCAGCATCAAAGTTTGACAAAGTCAGAAGTTTCTCCAGCCTTCCTTCTTAGAATAGCAGTTAAACTCAAAGCAACAAGGCCTGTGCAGTACACTTGAGAGCACAGATTATTTTTGCTGAAATACGGAACCCAAATATTAGGGTTTGTGTGCTGTGGATTTTGCATATGACACAGGCAGAAAAACATCAATCATAGCAGGTGCCTGTTTATTTACCACCGCTCTTGTCTTCTAGAATCTCATTTTGGTTTGGGATTTGGGAACGAGTTCCAAGACAAATTGCTTTCTTTTTCCTTTGTCAGTTTACAGACTTGGCCGTACTGCCACCCTATTATTTGGCAATAAAAACACAACACAATTTCAAGGTCTCTTTGCTATCTATATTTATGTTTAATTTTAGCCTTGGTTGGAGATGGTCCTTAAGTGATACTGGTTATGTAAGGCATTAGGGACTTACTCATAACTGCAAGGACTTGGATGGAATTCAAAAGCATATACATCTACTCAGTTCATCAGTTCTTGGTGATCCAGTTCAGTGTTCAGCTGACACATCAGCACAAAGGCAAGCAACTGTAACCGATCACACTGGATAACTCCCAGCTCGATAACATTAAGCTGACCTTCCTTGAAAGACCACAGACTTGGCTTTCACCCCAGCCTTTCGCTCATTTTTCTTTTTCAAACACTTGCCTCCGGTCATTTCAAACTGGTCATTTAGTGAGTGTGGAAGTGAGCAGGACATTGGCCAGAGAAAAAAAATGCATTGGCAGGGATACAGGTCAGAACATTGGGATTTTTTTAGAACTCTCTTGGCAAAACTGCAACGTTTTCCTTATTGTCAACACTGATCTGATGAAAGTTCTGAGGCAATAGGGACATTTTAATTGGACTTAATTAAAGTTAAAATCAGAATGTGTGAACAACATGTGACAAAATGACCAGTCTGACATATGTCACAGATTTGCTGAAAAGCTGAAAATCTGTTTTCTTTTCATTGATTTAGGCTTTTTTAGTTTTTGCTGTCATTTCTCAGGGATTTAGCATCATGAATCATGGAATAACCAAAAATAAATAAATAAAACAAATAAATGAAACTTCCAAGTAGCTAATCCAAATAGCTAAATTATCTCAATTTTGGGCCTGGCTCTCTAGCACAAATAAATGACATGCCAGATCCTCAGGATCAGTTTGCATGTTGTATATAAAATGTTGAAATAAGTTGTCAAGATTTAAGTGCAGAAAATGCTTTTCTGCTTTCATATGGTCTTACTTTCTACCTCAGAGGCAGAGATAAGAACTCTAAGTGTATATCATTGCATCACATTGAGTTTGTGACACTGAGCTTTCTCTTCTTTGGAAATACAAGAAAATTAAATTCTAGGTATTACACCCAAATCCAAGATGAAACATTAAGGGCTAAAGGGGGTGAATCTAACGTGCAGTTTGAAAAATACATCCATGTTCTTTCAACGTGGCACTTAGGGCTATTAGCTTTGATTTGTTCTTTTTTGGCTGACAGAAGAAGTAGTATTAAACAGTCAGGATTGTTCATCCAAATAAAATGGCTTTGGCCCGAGTGATGGAACCAGTGGACAGAGCATTCGTCCCTGCTAGCAGGCTACGAAGAGCATGACCATGGCTAATGAGTGAAGCAAACAATAGCTTTCCCATCAAGAGCAGGAAGCTCAACAGCTTCTTTGATCTATACATTTGCACTCACTTGTGGCCACTTGATGGCTCTCTCCTGCCCACTGAGGCAAATCTAGGTACCTAAGGGTCCATCACCAGGCTTCACATTGAAGGGTCTGTGCCATCACTCATGTGCAAGCACTTCAGGACAGGATTAGGCGAGGAGATCAAGAGGCCTTCACGTGTTTGCCCCATTGGATTTTTGCTAAAGCTTGCGATGTGTTAAATAAATGTGGGTCAGGACATGGGTGACCGAGGACCCCTATTGGAGTTGCGCTCGACTTGCCTTGAGTGGTGATGAAGCAGACCGCGAGTGATCCATCTCCTCCAGCTTTACGGCTTCAGTATTGAGCAGGGCTGAATCAGACAGCTGATGAATGTCAGCCGCCTGCTGGAGAAGCAATAAAAAAACAAACAAACGAATAGGAGAGGCAGAATTAATGGTGGCAGTGAAGCAGGGAGAATACCTTGCCCTCTTACTCTGATTAAACAGAGACCATCACAGAGGAAGGGGCTATTAGAGATTGATCGTATTGACTTTATTGCCTTCGCCAGAAAAAGACACGGTGGCAACTCTTTTCCCCCAGTCACGCTCTTTATGTGTGTGCTGTGGGCCAAGGGGAGACACTTCTCCATTTACCAGACGTTTGTGTCGAAAAGAATGAGCAAGACCCCGAAGAACTTACAGCTCTTAGTGTTGACAAGAACAAGTCCTTAGGAAAAGCCGTGAAAAAGCTTTTAAAGTGATATGCTTTAAGAGAATGCTTTAAGACAGCTTTTGTGTTGCTAAGGAGCAAACAAGACCTCTCGGGACAGCAGATGTAAAAAGAAAGGCAATCATTTCTGGTTAGCAAAATGACTTGCAATAAATGGACAAGGCACTGCAGTTAATGATTAGTCATTGCAGAACTGGATGACTTGGTTACTGTATATATCGATCAAGGTTTTTATTTTTTTTCCATATGAAAGTACTTTTTCTTACCTGGTTTGATCTGTAAACTTTAAGCGAGACATTCATATTGATTTCCCAGAGTCAAACATTGTGGCATCTTTTGAAAATTGTTCTGTTTGTTTGAACAGCCTGACTCCTCGCATCATACAAAATGTTCCCTGGAGTTACATGTAGTTGCCTATGTAACTCCTTCACCAAGATTTAACTATATGGGAAATGTAGTAATGGGTGTTTTTCAGACCATACATAATAGGCAATCTTAGTAGAATGCATTTTAGGGATAAACACTGGCTTTCATGTGTTTTAACATGATTATAGTTCAGAGTGTATGATTACAATTATGATTGTGACAAAGTACTCAGCATGACATTTACTGTGATAAGTTCCTGGCAGTTAGATTAAAGTAGGAAGACCCAGAAATTATTTTTACTGAAAATGGAAAAGCTGACAAATCATTTTCTTCACCGAAAAAGCATTAAAAATACAGACAGTTTCTTATGTACCTATTGATCATCCGCCTGAACATTTGCCAGGAAGAATAAAAGGAAATGTCATATGCTTTGTGAATTTCACAGAATGGGTAGTTTTGAAAAAAAAAAAACTTTAAAAAACTTAATAGTACCTCAGTTTGTCCACAACAGACCTCTGTCAGGGTAGACAACGTTTTTAATTTGACAAGAATAAAGTACAGTCCTTTCAGGGGTTGTAGTGTTTTAAGGTCCTACACATTTTCTTTCTTGAAGAAATAAAAATGTTGTCTACAGTGACTAAGGCCCATAACAGTGTTGTATCAGTGAGTATCATTTTACTCTGTTTTGGAAATAAATAATTTAGCCATATAAAAAGCTATATTCTTGGTTCAGTCATCTAAAAAGCATATAAACCTACATATTTTATTGATCTTTCACAATGCAGCTAATAACAACTAGTCTTATATCCTAAGGAAATTAATAAATTGAGTAGCCAACCTAATGTGTTGCATCAACAGCTTCAAACATTTTGACAATTTTGCGAAAAAATTCAGCACAAGGCAGAAGGATGTCGGGCAGATTACAGTCATCACAGTAAATGAATGTCGGTGCAAGAGTACGTGACTGTGCCCTGGTAATGGATCAGAACGGTTGGGATGTATAATTTTATGTGAATCAGTCCTGAAGGATGGAGAGAAATGATCTTGCAGATCTTTGCATGCATGTTGCAGCATTAATAAAGTTTCTCTGTCGTAATCTGAGCCCAATGAAAGGAAGAACAAAAACTTTGCTCTGCAGTATCATTCTGCAGCAAGACAATCATGCCGGCCTCATTGCATAATAATAAGCTTGACTGCTGAGGTTTTTTTATGCTTTGAATCTGAGCAAGTGATATCTTTCATCTCACAGTGGCCCAAAGCAATGCATACATAACTCAGCAACTGGGACAATTTCAAATGCTTCAGTGACATTTGCTTGGTGATATTGGTTTGTGATGGACAGATCCTTCTATGCCCATAGAGACTGTATCTCCCTACTGCCACCCCTGACAAACCATTTGATCTGGGGATATACCATATCAGCTTCAGATATGGAAGAGAGGCAGAGCTTTACATTAACACTTGTCTGGAAACATCAAAAACTTTGGACAACTGAAATGTTGAATGAAGTTTCTGTTAGACTATTAGGCATCTAAATCCACCGTTAAACTGCAAAGGTTGCACATAAGCCTGATGTGAAGCAGAATTCAGTATATACAACACAAATTCTCATTTGTACAGTGTTTTTAATGGTATTTTTACAGTATCAAACAATTGTTGATTCTCATAGACAATTTCTTGATTGGTACACTGTATGTTTTAATTTATATTCCAGGTGGTTGATCTCACTTTGCACTGAAATGGTTTTGTTAAAACAGTGTTTTGGACAATGACGAGTGTCTGAGTAAGCCTAGGTAAGCTTAATGTTGAGCCCTGCTGAGATGCATGTTCGAGGTAGCACTTACTTACAGCTAGCACATGCAGGAGGGAATTTGCATATTGATCTATCACCAGGCCTCCCAAAGAGCAGAACGTTTTGAATAAACAGCAAAGGTTTCATCTGAAGACACCCATCAAAGGTGGGTCAATAGCTCCTCAGGGGGAAAGCCTCCATCAGGTCTCCTGACAGCCATCTGTCCAGAATCGAGGAGATGACCTGCATGAAGAATGAGATGGTTGGGATGTGGGGCAGAGAGAGTGAGATAAAAAAGATACATATCCATTCTAGCGAGAAAGAAAACGAGAAACCCTGCACTACCCAACTTGTCAAAAATCTTCCTTTTTTTAGAAAGCAGTGAGATGGTAAACAACGATAAGGAATATTTAGCGGAAAAGGTCACAAAAAAATTACAATTCTTTAGCCTCATGTCATGCCTGCATGATATTATGTCTTCAGCATCATAGACATCTCTTGCTTAATATCTCATTTTGTGTTCCAAAGAAAAAAACATTTTAGAATAACATGATGTTGTTGACTGAGTAAATGATGACAGGGTTTCTTTTTTAGGTGGCATTGGAGACGTGAAAATACTTTTTCTCAACCGTTGCACCAATAAAGTCCAAATTTCAAACTTATAAGATAAAATATACAAAAAATAAATGATTTTGAGACAATAAACAAATCATAAAATACAAACTATAGTGAAAGGGCACTAAACAATAATATTTATTCAAGCCTTACACTTAAAATAAAAAAGGTTTAACAAAAAAGGATGTTGCTGTTTAGATGTAAAATGAATTTTATAGTTTAAAAAGATGTGTAGGCAACTTGTTTATGACCCAAAGTCAATATGCCTGGAGAGGAAGATATATGTGTGGCTTCTTCATGGAGTTTACAAGGGTTTGGAAAGCATTTATAAAATGTGTCCAGGCAATTTGGGCAAGAATTTCCTAACAACTGCTGTGCTGGGCACTCATGTGACAATAACATCCCAACTGTCTGCCATTACTGGGCTAATAATGTCCCAAGTCCCTTATGACTTATGTCTACTGACAAATATGGCTTGCGGAGACATTAGAAAACAGTCTTGCCCATTTTCTCAGGAGTTACATAAATTACCTGTCATATGTAATAATCCAATCAGAGTTAAGAAGGTCATAAACCGACTTCAGAGGAGCATTACGCTTGTCCATTTACAACCCCGTCCCCCACACCATCTCCATCCGTCATTCAAAGCAACTTATGCAGGTGCAGTATGCCTGATGTAACAATAAAGTTTTTGTCACCATTGCACAAGCATTACATACAGGGACGCATATGTATGCATGTCCTCTATTTTGACCTGGCACATAATCATTAACCCTGATGTGAGTGGCATATTTATTATATAAGGTTGACCTCTCTTTCACTCAGTCACCTTGCATGTTTCAATGCCGACCACAAAAACCCTACACACCTGTTTATTACTTTCTTGGTTAATCCTAATTACAGTCATATCTTTGCACTGATATTTGTGTGTTAATAGTACATGTTAGTTCATATTGGTTTAGGTAAGTACCATATTCAATTATTAATGTTAGATATTTATTAGTGCACAAAATGTATTTGTTTTAATTATTGCATTGATAATTAACACTGCAATTTTAAGAAGTACATATAACAAACATTTTGCATATTGTCTATAAATATATATATATATATATATATATATATATATATATATATATATATATATATATATATATATATATATATATATATATACATTCATATACACTCTTATTAGATCTATTCTCAACCCCATGCTATGGAAAAGTATAGCAATTATTGTGGTTTGCCTACTCACTTTTCTTTATTCGTTTTACAAATATCTGTTTTGGTTGCCAGGCAGGGGCATTGGCTAATGTTTCATTATGACGTTGACTCTGCAGCGTGATTTTAATATTTTAATAGCTGCTGGTGCCAGCGTCTATGTTTTTCCAGCCTTAATGTGGAGTGAGTTTAGTTGATTATTATGAATGTCATTAGTGCACCTGTTTGTTAGTAAAGGGTTTGCGGCAGAGATGGCATCTCTGATCATGTCTCGATCTCTTTTTATTACTCACGGCAGGGAGTCAAAAAGCTGAATTGCAATAAATACTGCTTTGGTCCTTGCTAAAGCCTTTCAGAAATAATTAGCAGGACTGTACACCGTCTTTGGAAAGTTTATGTACTTGCTGTAAACAAAATGTGGCAGAATCAATACTAGGTTTTGTACAGCATTTATGTCGTTTTTTAATTCCTCAGAGAGTTGTTTGGCAACTGTTCTCTGTCTGAGAGCATACTTATGCCAAGTTTGTGCATTTTGTTCTTCTCTTATTAACGTGCTTACCATACTATTATTCTTAATTGTTTTTGCAAGGCACAAAAAACTTAAGCAGCAGTTAAGCGTGAAAGCCCATCATTAAGATTATTTTCAACATTCATTGAAAATGTTTCATTAGAGACCAGGCACTGAAGGTTTAAAGGCATCTATAGTGTTTATTAGTTTTCTTCATATTATTCACTTTCTTTCTCTTGCTGGAAGTCTATGGCAGCCCCTAGAACCATATAGTAAAATGTGAAATTTGTCAAACTGATCAATCAGGGTCTGAAAGTTGATTTCAAAGCCCCACCAACACTAAATGCTTTGAATATAAATTTTAAATCCTTGCAGTTTCCACCAGGCTGGATTTTCCCTGTATTTTTTCTTTGAAAACATATTGTACATATGCAAACTCCATCTATCTGTTCACCATTTCCAACCAACTTATGCACAGTTTCCTTTCGAGGGAACGCAGCGTCGCGTCAGCTTGAGGCTATGGGGAACTCGCTTCAGGCACGCCCGAGTCTGAACACGTGTAAAATCAGGTCTATTTATAGGCAGGTCAAGGTCATGTGACGTAGCATTGCGTGCCACAATACCTTTAGAAGGCACCTGCAAAATACGTAATCTCCTTTTTTGTCTTCAGGAAGCCCGATTGTCTGCACGTTAGTCAGGTCTAAGCTTGAGAAAAAAGAAGATAATAGCGCTAGGCAGCAGCTAGTATTCAGAAAGCAGAAGAAAAAAAATATATATGACTATAACAAAGTTTAAGTGTGTGCCACTCTGCCCATGCTATATCACGGCAGGTGACACGATGTGTGTGTAGTTTGTTTGGGAGCTTCCGCCTCGCTCTCTTTAATTCAGATGTGAGCTGAGCAGCTGTATTATATATATATATATCAAATTACATACATATAACTAATATGCGGGTAAGGCTGGTGGGTCCCTGCACACTATGGCAGGTTTGCAGGCGTACCAGGCTGACTTGTTTAAAGTCCATCCAACTCTTTTTCCATTAAATCTTCTGCAGCCTACAGCCAGCAACAAACACCCCAGGTGCACCCCAGGGGTACAAGCACCTGGCGGTTTATCTGTCCAAATTTCTCTTGCCAGTCCGCTGTTTCAGGAGACTGAACAGGTAGACAGGATGATATCTCTCTCCCACTTTCTGGCAGTGTTGAAACCTCTGGCCAGTTTGTCCCCATGGCTGTTAAGTACAGTAGAGAGGGTACGGAATTCTGTTTGCCTCCCGTTCTTCCCGTTTCAATGGCATTTTGCAGACTGTAGTAGTAGGAGAGCAGCATTTAGTGTCAGCCCGTTTACTAGAGACTCTCTTGGTGAAAGGGGCTATAGAATGTGTTCCCCTTTACATGGAGATCTATGCTTTTACAGCTGTTATTTTATAGTCCCCAAAAGGAAGGGGGTTGCGTCCAATTCTGGATTTGCTTCATTTAATCGCTCTCTAAGGAAATGCAGATTCAAGATGTTAACGCTCAAGCAGATTGTGTGTAAAATTCAGTCCTCGGACTGGTTTGTCACGATAGATCTGAAGGACACGTACTGTCACATCAAGATTTTGCCAGAATGCAGAAAGTTTCTCAGGTTCACTTTCGCTTACCAATATCGAGTGCTTCCTTTCTTTTGGCCTAGCCCTATCGCCTCGCACCTTAACGAAATGGCAGCAATGGCCAATGTGATTCCGTTGGGCCTGCTGCACATGAGATTGTTTCAGTTCTGGCTAAGGAAAGATGGGTTAATCCCAAAAACCACCTGCTAGGGCTGGTAAGGGTTACACGCCGAGGGCTTCGTACCCTTTCTATGTGGCTCAGATCCTGGTTTCTCACCTGGGGTCCCACTCTTGGCTAAGAAAAAATGGATTAATCCCAAAAACCACCCACTAAGGGTGGTAAGGGTTACGCACCGAGGGCTTTGTACCCTTTCTATGTGGCTCAGACCCCGGTCACCTTGGGTCCCACTCTAGGAGCATTATACCGTCGCAGGATTCTTACGACGGGAGCTTCCCTCATGGGCTGGGGCGTGGCTCTCGATGGCCGCCCAGCATTTTGTGTCAGCCCGTTTACTAGAGACTCTCTTGGTGAAAGGGGCTATAGAATGTGTTCCCCTTTACATGGAGATCTATGCTTTTACAGCTGTTATTTTATAGTCCCCAAAAGGAAGGGGTTTCGCCCAGTTCTGGATTTGCTTCATTTAATCGCTCTCTAAGGAAATGCAGATTCAAGATGTTAACGCTCAAGCAGATTGTGTGTAAAATTCAGTCCTCGGACTGGTTTGTCACGATAGATCTGAAGGACACGTACTTTCACATCAAGATTTTGCCAGAATGCAGAAAGTTTCTCAGGTTCACTTTCGCTTACCAATATCGAGTGCTTCCTTTCTTTTGGCCTAGCCCTATCGCCTCGCACCTTAACGAAGTGGCAGCAATGGCCAATGTGATTCCGTTGGGCCTGCTGCACATGAGATTGTTTCAGTTCTGGCTAAGGAAAGATGGGTTAATCCCAAAAACCACCTGCTAGGGCTGGTAAGGGTTACACGCCGAGGGCTTCGTACCCTTTCTATGTGGCTCAGATCCTGGTTTCTCACCTGGGGTCCCACTCTTGGCTAAGAAAAATTGGATTAATCCCAAAAACCACCCACTAAGGGTGGTAAGGGTTACGCACCGAGGGCTTTGTACCCTTTCTATGTGGCTCAGACCCCGGTCACCTTGGGTCCCACTCTAGGAGCATTATACCGTCGCAGGATTCTTACGACGGGAGCTTCCCTCATGGGCTGGGGCGTGGCTCTCGATGGCCGCCCAGTCTGTAGTTGGTGGGAGGGTCCTTATCTCTTCTGGCAAAAAACTGCCTGGAAATGAGGGTAGTGTTTCTGGTTCTGAAACACTTCCTCCCACACTTCAAGGGCCAACACTTCTTAGTCCATACGGACAACACCACTGTGGCCTTGAGGGGATCCAGCTCTTAAGTTCTGATCTCTCAACCTAGGTTGTAGAGACCATTCTGTGTTCCAGAGCTTCATCTACTAGGAAATCGTATGCCCTGAAGTAGCAGCTTTTTGTGTCATGGTGTGGCCGACACCATGTTGACCAGGTGCACTGCCCTGTTGGTTCAGTGCTGGAGCTTCTTCAAAAGGGCTTCTCTGCAGGGTTGGCTCCGGCTACCCTCAAGGTTTACTTGTCCGCTGTATCTACTGGCCACTAACCTGTCAATGGAGCCTGTACTGGGAGACATTCTTTGGTGTCTCATTTTCTTCGTGCTGCCAGTCAGCTGAGGCCTTTCTGTCACATGTGAGTCCCTTCTTGGGACCTTACTATTGTCTTAGGGGTTTATCTTCGGCTCCATCTGTGCCCCTAGAGTCAACTTTAAAGTCAGATAAATTCCTGACTCTTAAGGTGGCTCCACGTTTAGAGTTTGCATAAGTACAAAGGGATCTGCAGACTCCACCAGTAGACCCTGCCTGTTTAAATATGCCCCTGGCTTTGTTTAAGCCATTTTGCACCATAGACCAGACCACATCCCTGAGGTGCCCACTGCGGCTGGTCATCCGCTGGTACTTCAAGCCTTATTTCTCCGCCGTTTGAGTCACCGGATCAGGAAAGGCTTCACTTACTGTGTCCAGTTAAAGCTTTGAGGATCTATGTCAACTGCTTAGGCCAGTGGCGTAAGACCTCTCGGTTCTTAGTCTGTTTTTGGTGGCCGCAACCGAGATAATGTGATCACTAAACAGTCCTTATCTCACTGGGTCACACATGCTATTACCCTGACTTATGAGGCCTGTGACTCAATCACCTTTGTTCTCTGTTCTCCTGCAGCTCAGTGGTAGAGCATTGCTCCCTGGGATAGGGAACGAAATGCTGCGTCGCTTCGCCACACTTCAGTCTTGCCTGCACAGCCTTCCTTCAGACGTGAAGCTGATGCGCACAATGCTACATCACATGACTTTGACCTGCCTATAAATAGGCCTGATTTTACACGTGGTCAGACTCGAGTGTGCCTGAACCTCATTCCCCATAGCGTCAAGCTGACGCAGCGCCTCGTTCCCATCTCAGGGAACCGGGGAACCGGAGACGTTTTTTAGACGTCACACTGTGGCTCCTAATGTTGCTTGAATCTTCACAATTGTTATCACATGAAAATGAAACCTTACAGAAGTCACTTATTACATTTTTATTATTGAACACCATTCTCCAGGAACCCCTTAACAAAGTTGTTATAGAGGGTAGCACACCAAAAACGTGTCACTATACCAGCAACACTTGTAACGTATGTGTATCAACATTGCCCTGAAAATACTACTTAGGGCAATAATAAACTTTGTGCAGCACAAATGAGTCAGGTAAATCTACTAATAGCCTTTCAGCTACTTTTCATAGGTGTACAACTGGGAGTTCTATGACCAAAAGATCCAATGTGCCTTTCCTGTGCATAGCTCCATAATTGGTGCTTGCTGTTATAGTGACAATAATGATTCTTAGAGGATACAGAAGCTGTCTTGCACCTCAGATTGTTGCCCACTGACCAATAAAATTGCCAGTTTCCTCTCATGCATACTGTAATATGTTGTTTCCTCTATGAATAAGTTAAGATATGTCAGCTTAGCTGTTCTGCTCTGTCCATGTATTTCTCACTTAACTGTAGTTTTCTCTGCACCAGAGAAATGTGTTACTCATTTGTCCTCTTGTGACTTGATTGTTATTCATGAGGACATGATTTTATAAATAAAATACATCATAACTGTGCTAGATAAAACAAAAGAAACAAAGAAAGGTTCAATTTTGTCATACTGTCACAATCCTAAGTGTCTACACCTAATTAGGCATGTTGTGTGCATGCAAATAGTGTATCAGTTTTATGCCCTCTTAACTCTGATTTATGGGGCCATTTTATGACCGGATTTACCTCATTGAGGGAGAAATGACCCTACCATACCATCTATCTCATTATATTGACAGGAGTCAAAACATCTTGGACATTTCTAAGACACTATACTTTTTAATCTGATCCTTGGAAATCTAAGCAGGCATTACCTAACATACCTACTCATATAGGAAGTTCAAAGTACAGTATGTGATTTTTAGCAGTACTGGATTAGACACCTTCCATTGATTCGCTCTCTCACCTGATCTCCCACTTTCTTTTTTCACTGGTGTTACCTTAAACCAAGGCCTAAAATACCCTGGCAATGTTATAATTGAAGTATAGTTCTTTAGCCACGAAACAAAAGTGCAAATTAATCTAATTAGTACATAGGCATAGTTCAGCAACTCTAATCTAATGGTTTGTTTTACTTAATGTGGCTTGAGAAGTGAATTTGAACTTATCATTTGTTTTTGAATTAAGCATCATTTGAGTCATAATATTGCTGAAATTGTACATTTGTTTCAAACTTTGTTCAAGTTTTTTAAACCCACATTTTGAGAATATGCTTATTAACTGTACCTAATATGTTTCTAGCACCTGTACCCTTGGCTTCTTTTATAATAATATGATAACAGTAAAGATGATAATAATATAAGGTAAAATTTTTGCCTAATAAAAATGCAATTTGCTTTGTTTAAGATTATTTTAAAAGTTAAATCTTCCAGGTGTGTCAAAAACAAAGTCATGGTGATTCATTTAGTCTGTCCTCATGTGAAAACTGCATAAGCATGAATCACAGAAAACATTTGACCACTGATGAAACCTTTACTGGGCACAGCAGCACACCTCAGCTTTTCAGTCTGGTGACCCAATCTGAATTCATTGTCTCAGTGAGACACAAATTCTGGTAAGGTTCATCCCTCTGTCAGCTGTCATTTTGTTACACGGTAGTGTCTGAATTCTTAATTAGATGCCAGTCAACTACAGGTCAGACTGCAAAGTTTAATTGATCTCAGTCTAGAGAAGCTCAGACAGTCTAAAAGAAAATGAAGGAATTAAGGTGAAAAAGAAGAAATACAAAGCAAGAGACAGAGAGAGAGTATCAGTTTCTGATGGATGGTATTTTCCTCTCATTACTTATTTATTGAGCTTGACAAAAAAATGATGGACTTTACATGTGTAATTATTTGAAAGTTATTGAAGTTGCTGTTTTGGGTCACTGGAGAGAGAGAGAGAGAGCAGAAATATACATATACATATCTCTTATACACATTTCATGAATGAATCAATCATTCTTTAAGCACAGTGTCAGAGTCATTGGTACACAATAATTTGTAGTAATCTCACATTTCCATAACAAATGTGAAAAGATCTAAATACCTGGAGAAAACTGTGTTAACATTCCCATTTATCTCAATGACAGCTGCTCACTTGGCACAGAAACCTGGATGTGATTTTTTAACTCGAATGTACTCTAATTTATTGTTTAATTAGCCTGACATCTCCATTTTTTGTGTATAAACTGGAATATTATACACCTCAAGTTTGATTGCAGTTCATGAATTTTTCATACTACAGTCCTATGCACGATCCTCAATTTCAAAGAAGTAAAAGAAAGCAACAATAAACCAGTAAAATTTAAAGTAAAAATCATTACTTTAAAAAAAAAGTAAAAGTCATTAACTTATTCTTTTTAATTATTTTTGATAGAATTTTAGTAAACTCATTAAAACTTTTATGGAATAAAATTGCACTATGGGAGTTAGGCTGTAAGTAAAAATAAAAAACTGTTTTCTGCCCTTATTGTTTGCGTTGCTTCCTGTCTTGTGCACCTTGTTATTCTGACCTTTTTGCACTACTCTTTTCTACATATGAAGATACAGTTGTGTTATCAGAAAATCTTGTAGCTCTAGCAGCATGACATGCATATTGTAGAAACGCCATCATGCAAAACTAACATGTTATGATGATGTACAATCACATCTGATGCAGGTTGTCATCTCAGGTTTTGGGTGGTCTCAACTTGATGATATTATTGTAGCCATTAAAATTCAATCAGTGCTAAGAAGTTAATTGAAACTGAACATGGGGCAGAGGAATACACAGTTGTCATGAGAAATCAGACCAAAAAACAAAGAAAGCACCCCTTGTTATTTTGCACATAAGGCAACAAAAGTCAACCTGTATATGTTTTAAAATTACAGTTTATCATACTACATAAAACACTTCATGCAGATACAGAAAATACCAGCGTGCATTGCACTACTGTAAAATTGTGCTGGTAAAAATACAACAGTAACAAAACATTTACAATAGATATACAGTAGTTAAGCATAGTTACAGTAGTAGTTACAGTATCAATTAGAATAGTGATTTGCCATAATCACACACAAGTTTCAATTATTATTACGAAATATCACACAGGTAAATCTCAATATTTGCTGAAAAAATCACAACCCGCAAGATCACCAAACTACGCAGCCAGAATTAGACTGGCAGTTGATGTTATACACATTAAGCACACATTACCACCAAGCATAATGTGCAGATATAATGTGTACTATATCTATTTTGTTTTATGGTCCATTATGAGCTGCCATTTAAACCATAGTTCACCCCTATCTACTTAAGTGATATCATTTCCACTGCATTTTCCATTTCTAAATCCAACTGAGGATTTTATCCCACCTGGTAATAAAAAATGTATGACTAAAACCCTTACCAACAGGTAACTCTTCCTGAGGCAATCCTCCCAGACTGCAGTGACATCACACTGGAGGCTTGTCATTCTAGGCACTACTTTCCCTGCTGCTTGGCCAAACCTAGAATCAGTTGTCAGCTATAGATGTAATTTTGGGGCCACATCTAAATAGTAGAATAACACCTGTTCTTACGTTGTGTACAAGGCCACAGTACTAGGCACTGAAAGAGTGTTTGTTGCATGTTACAACAGACATGCGTTTTATGTTGTATAATAGTTCTGTATATTTGTAGTGTCCCCCGGCAAGGTTTTATTCTTTGCAAGACAATGTCAATATGTGTAACATGAATGTCCCTCTGTGTGTTGATTCAGGCTAAATAGTTTGGCTCTAACTCACCCTCATGCCATTTCAACCCTGCAAGATTTTTTTCCATTTAAGAAAAAAGGCCAACCTTTTTATTTAATGCAGTGGCAGACATTGAATGAAAGACATTCTTCAAAATATTTTGACGTTCTTCAGAAAGAAATATTATGCAGGTTTTGGCATGAGGATGAGTAAATGATGAAAGAATGTTAATTTTGTAAGAACTATTAAGTCTATGTGCAAAGTTTTTCAGCAAATAATTTTGAGAATGTGGAATGTTAATAAGAGTTGTACATATAACTTTGGGGAACTGTTGCATTATTCTGTGAAATGTGGACATAATTATATTGTAATTACACATAATTATATTGTGTGTTTGTGCTTACTGAATGAAAACATAGCTAAACTTGTACTTTATTGGATGGTATTGTGTGGAGAGACTAAAAACATTAAACATTGATATGTGTGGTTAAACTAATAAAAACAGGTGAGTTGTGTTTATAGCTTTAATAAATGTCTTTGTTTTGAGAGTTCAATGAATGTTTTGTGGTAGCAGAACCAGTTATATTGTGTAAACAATTGGGGAAAACTATAAAAGAAAATAAAAAAAAAACCCTTTGGAGAGATTTTTAGACTGATGTTGTTTTCTCGATTGGATTCAAGAATATGTTTAATAAGCAAAAAGGCTTTATTGTTGTGATTTTTTACAATTGATTATGTGCATTTCTTAATATTGACTACATACCCAAACTCTTTACACAGTTGTAAAGTCTGACGCAGCAGAATCATTCTACTAAAACCCTGTTTCAAAATCAGCAATGGTTGTACAAACATAGAATAGCATTAGCATTGTATAATAATTTACTATATTTTTTGGGACTTTTTACCACCAACATTTCTTTACAAAACAAGAATATTGCAAGAATAAACTTTCTCCACTTTTAAATATGGATGTGTCCAACCTATATGAACATTATTAGCATATTTATTTATGTAATTACTCTTTGACAAAATCAGCACTCTTCATTCTGAATATTTGCAAATCCGGATCTAAAAGCGTTTATAGATTAATTTCAGATCTATTTATGTGTTGACTGTCAGGGTATTTCAGTCATTTTAGTGTGTAGCGTGTTGTTGTTTGTTTGCATGACAAATCTGTAATGTATTACTATCATTATCAGTAATTAACAGCCTTTGATCATATACTAGAAGAGTGTTAGGATTGAGCACAGTGAACTCATTGTCATCTTCAAAGAAACCAGTTTGAGATGATCTGAGTTCACCACCAGCTAGGATGGATCCATACATTCATGTTGTTCACACCAAAGTCTGACCCTGCCATCTACATGTCCCAGCAGAAATCAAGACTAATCAGAGCAGGCAACATTTTTTCTGCTCTTGTTTGGTTTTGTTCAGCCTGTGTCCACAGTAGCCTCATTTCCCTGTTATTAACTTACAGGACACTATGTGTGGTCTTCTGCTGCTATAGCACATCTGCTTCAAGGTTCCATGTGCTGTGTGTTCAGTGGTGCTCTTGTGCATGTCTGCAGTTGTAACGTGGATATTTGAGTTACTGCTTAAACTATACTGGCTATTCTCCTCTGACCTCTGCCATCAGTAAGGCATTTTCACACAGATGACTGCTGCTCACTGAATATTTTTTCATACCATTCTCTGTAAACTCTACAGATAGTTGTAAGTGAAAATCCCAATAGATCAGCAGCTTCTAAAACACTCAAAGAAGCCTGTCTGGCACCAACCATGTCACTTAAAGTATTTTCCCCATATTTTGATGCCTGGTTTAAACTTTAGCTGATCCTTTTAACCATATCCACATGCATAAATGCATTGAGTTGCTGCTACATAATTGGCTAATTAGATATTAACATGGACTTTAACAGGTATACACAATAAAGTGGCAGGTGAGTGTATAGCTGTGTCTGAAAATTGCGCACTCTGGCAGTAGTACTGCATTCGGCTGCTGATATAGTATGCACAAGTGGGCTAGTATCTTTATGTGTGTAGTATGAATACATTCTTGGACATATTATTGTGATCTGTCAAACAACATGTAACATGACATATTAACAAGAACAGCAAGTTATTACTTAGGTGTCTTGGTACCTATATAATTTAGAACTTTTTGAAATTGGCAGCTGGTTAGCTTCCGAGGCCTCATGGGAAAGTGTTCTTCCAACTCTTACTTAGGTGGAATCTCGATGGAATCAGTAAGCCATCCTTGCCTACTGGTTTTGAATACTGAGGTTTAGGCAGTCAAAAAATTTTATAGTCTTATTTTTGTCTACTATATAGTAGGGAAGTCAGCATATTCGGATGGAGGGTGTGTGTGATATGTATGCAAAACCAGCACATTTATTTTGACAGTCTTTTAATAGGTCAAACACTCTGTCATGACCTCAGGAACACAAGGAACATTTGCATATCCGCAAAGTGTTTTGTTTCTGATTAGCATAATTATACATGAGCAGACCATCTCTGTGACACAGGCACCATCTTTATCATAGACCTCAAAAGTGTTTAAACACAGAATGATCTCTTTGTGAAATTAACTCTGGCTTTTCTTTTTTTTTGACTTCACATTTTTACAGGTCAGTGACAAATATGGATATCAAAGTTTTTTGGGGACATACTATTTCACATGTTGATCTGAACACATTTTCCCTAAAGTTTTGACTATGACATTAAATCAGGTCCAATTTGCAGTAATTGCAATAATAAACTATTCAATGGCAAGTCATTCTTTGTGAATCGTTGTACAGAAAACAAAAAAAATCTTTCCCCTTTGGACTGTCTGTCTAAAAGTAATAAGTACAGATTATTCATTGTCTGTATGAATTGCATCTGTGCTCAAAATGAGCATCATTTGACCCTTTGTCATCGACTATTAAATATCATCATTCAAGGCTTTTGGTTTGATAATTGCCATTGTGGGAGCATAAACTATAGCCCCTTGTTATTCCAGCAGCTTACAAGCAAATATGTATCATATGGCTGGCGGCAGTGTTTTAACAGCTTATTTTGCAAGTGAGTTCATTTGTTTGTGCTATAAAGAATCAGCGACAGTTTGTAGTAAGCAATAAGGCTGGAAAACACCTTCATAAAAACAGGTGAGCAACATACTGTTGTTGTTGTTGTTCCTCCACAAGGACGGTAGTCATTAAGTAAACAGGTTTAATGAGCTGGAAATATAGCGCCCAAGTCAACAGATGTAGGTGAGTGATGCGCTGATGCTGTGGTGGAGGTATTCACTATAGAGGTATGCAAAAGAAGGCTAGTCATGGTTTAATATGCAAAGTAAGGCATTTTAGGACAATGGAGTGCAGTGTAATCACACACATCCAGCACTTGTGAAACTCCCAGATGCTTGTAAACTTGTTTGGTAGCTGTGGTAAATTGCTAATTGCATTTATTAAAATAAATACAGAATTCAAACCAGAGCCAACATTACAGTTGATTTTGTGAGTGTGTACTCACCTTGAGTTAGATCTGTCAACATATTTTTCTGTTTTAAAGGATAATAACTTAGGCATCTGTAGTAAAAAGAAAATAGCTTTCACTTTCCACAGACTTTGGTGTCCAACCAAAGGACAAGGCACCAAGGTACAAATTTCTTTCAACTGTAATACCAAAGAAAATACGATTGTTTGGCCCTTACTGGCATGGTGGGATAACAAGTACATCATTTAATTCCATTTTTCAATTTGTATAAATATTGTTTTGTTGACTTTGTTGTTTGGCAAGCTTTTTACTGCAAAACAAATTTTCATTCCAAATTTGCTATTCACAGTAGCTAGCCCAAAGTTCAAAACGTAAGTGACGTACAATGTATTAATACTTGAAATGTGACCTCTGCATTTAATCCATCCAGTGAGTAGTGAACACACTGCAAGTTGTGAACACACACACCTGGAGCAGTGGGGAGCTGTACAGGGAGCAACTGGGTGAAAGGTGCCTTGGTCAAGGGCTCCTCAGTTGTTTCCTGGCAGCTGTGGGAATTGAACCTGTGACCTTTGGTTTACAAGTCTGACTCTAACAAGTCTGACTCTGTAATTAGGCCACAACTGCCCCAATTTTGATATTTTAGTAGTAGTTGTAGTATTTATTATTTAAAAAACTGCAAATCTTATATAAAATGAATAGAAAATAGAACAGCTTAAATGAGCAATTCCATGCAAATATCAACCTTACCATGAAAAAATTAAGGGAAATTAATAGTGAGGCTTGTTCAACGATAGATATGTCATATATGAACAAGTTCACTCAGAATTAATGTTAATATGTTCTCCACCATTCCCTGTGTAAGGGAAACATACATATACATACATACATACATACATATATATATACGAATGCATATATAAAATTATTAATAATTAATCAGGATCAATGATTTGGGGAATTCTTAATCAATGTAATACATTGATTTAACACTCTTGTAGAGCATGTAGCAAAGATCAGCAGAATTAGGGACTCCAGATTATAAGCATGAACCAGCACCACAATTATGTAGCAAATCGAATGTCAAATCAATGAAACAGTGTTGTTTAAAACACCATTTAATTCGTGGAACGAAACTCAGAGGAGAATACATATAATTAATCGTCATTAAATATACATATTTTGTAGTACCTGATCGGCAGGAATGATTCCAATAGTCCAGCGAGTGCATATGCGGTCTTATTGAATCTAAGAAACATTATTTGTCTGGCCTTGAAAACAATGCTTCTCTGCTTTAACAGGACTTTAGAGCAGGTAGAAAGATTGAACACAGTTTAAGTGACCTTATTTGTGAGCATTAAACGCAGCAACAATCAAGGGTGGATACACATGGGTGTTTATTAAACTACACTACAGGGGAACATGTAACATATAACTAGACATAAACCTACACACATTAAACACATAACCAAAAGTAAGGAGAGCAAGGAGAAAGAGAGAGAGAGAGAGAGAGAGAGAGAGGGATGTCAAATCAGTTAAGCATTCTGAATGAACCACCAGTAGAATCACCTTAATAAAGGGGGACAACTTAGCGCAGCTATTCTATATGTATAGCTCTAGTGCAGAACGCGAATCCAAATGCGCATGGAGAGAGTCCTGAGTGGTTCAGAAGTGATGGAGTTCGTCAAGTTCCGGAGATCGACAAAGTTAGCTGAAATGATGTCCAGAGTCTGTCTCAGATGGACTGAGCCAGAAGCTGGACCCCCATCCCCATGGTGCCAGGGCCGAAGATCCTTGCAAGAAGATGAAGACTAAGACTAGGACGACAAGACAAAATCCGACTGAGGCTAAGGTGTTGGCGGTCATTTTTGGGCGGTCACGCCCAGTGAAACTTAAACAACCAATAGGTGTTAAGCAGGCAAAGTTTCTTTGTCTCACTCAACACCTTATTTGCATGTTTTATGGCCGGATGGCACACTTGCAAATATTAATCCAGATTATTGTAGAAAGACTATCATGACTGTTATGGTTACACAGCATACATAGTCTGATGGGAAATTAGAAGACGATCTGTTAGATATTAAATATGACAGAGTTTGAACTACATTAAGTTGTGATTCATCCTAATGCATGAATGCAAACAAAACATCAATCCAAACTTGCATACCTATCTACAGAGTTACATAGTTACATAGTACAAGATACATAGTTTTGTAGCCAGCATGCCGTGGGAATGTATACAACTATATACAGTTTAGGACTGTTTAGTTGTAAGTTAGAAAGAGTTCTTCCTTTGGATAGAAGTGTTCTTTCTTGGGCCACGTGGGGTTACTGGAACTCCATGTGGTGCCCATGGAATTCTTTTGAAGCTTGTGCAGGGTGTCATAAACTGTCCTGGTATCAGAGGTTGCTGATAGCAATCTGGAGGGGAGGTTTGCCTCCAGACTCTCCAGAACATGAAAATGAAAAGAAAAAAGAATTTGTATGTTGTATTTTATGTAAGAGCCCACCTTCCATTCATTTTATTATTGCTTCTGGTTCATGCATTTTAATTGACAGAATTCCATCAAAGTATGTAGTCTCCCAAAAACTTCCTTTTATATGGGCATCTTTCATATTTCTCGCATCTAAAACAGAAAGCATGTATATAACGTAATATATTTTCTTTATTGTTCTATAATATTTATCTTTAGCGGTTTAGAAAAATATAAACAGATGGTTCAGTATATTGTTAATAAATAAATTTATGAGCATTTATATTTCAAGTTTTGACTGCAGATGTCATGTCCATAAAGCTGGAATTGCTCAGATAATATTTAGATTGAGTCTTAAGGTTGTCCTTAGGTTAATGGTCACCATTTTCTAAAGATTAGTTTATAGAGTTTCAGATGCTGTTTTGTACCCTATTCATGGAAAGCCCGTTTCACCTTTATTCAGTTGTGTCATATCTATGATTCAGAAGTAGTTTGGTGTCAGTTTTCATTAAAGCCTAACAAATGTCACTGCAGACCTTGAAGACAACCTCACTGTTCCCTGCTTTTTGCCCATGACACCACTGCTCAGTGCAAGTCAGTGCAGAAAAGGTACATTCTAGGGCCTAGGTTCTAGAGGCCTTAAGTAATGTCCTACAGAGTCAATGTCTGGTAAATGGCCAGGAGGACGGGTATATATTTACTGCTATTAGACAACCACATAAACTCATTTCTGCCTCCGGAAGACTGCAGAAGGACATCTGGCCTATGTAAATGGACGGAGCGCAGCTATTGATTTGCCCGTTGTATGTTAGTGTGTGTGCAGGTTTGTACATTTTTTGCTGAATGCCTGACAGGCAATGAGGCAGATGTAACAATATTGCAAAGGTCAACCAGACTATAGCTTGCAGAAACCAAAGTCTCTCAACATTATGGGAGAAACAGCAACAAAATTCATGTTTTCCCAAGACACGCTTCGTGAACACGGACAGGAATGGTCCCAGCAGCGGTCAGTTGGTCCCAGCAGCGGTCAGTTGTATATATAACCACTAACCTGTCCTTCATTTCATGCACCGTTATGTTTCAAGCTACGACCAAAAGAAAATTGCATTGCTCAGAGGTTGCCATTTCACAGCTCAGGAAACTGTTGAGTTGTTAGAAAGTTGATACTAAAATTTTAACCTAATGATCAAATTAGTTTTTTATAAAAAACAGAGATTAAGTTATTATTAAGTATAATCATAAATAAATAAGTCATAGCTCAGATAATTTGGACTAATCAACAAATATGATGACAAATGAGTGTTTATAGTGAAATCTCATTTGATTCTCAGATTGGTGTGTAAAATAATCTGAGCATGGTTTGAGACATTATTGAGACTACTATATGGACTGTTTCTCAGGAAGTTTTAGAAGCCTATATTAGCTCTCTGTCAAATCACACTGCTGTCATGTAGAAACAATTGGAATATTAAAGAGATTTTTTTTTTCATTTTTTCCCATGTGCATGTTATTTGAATGCAGAATTAAGTTATATTGATGATTTGCATCGATATTGATTCCTTTTTCAAAAACATTACACAGCTGACAGAGAGATATGCAAATGTACAAAGCTAATGCCCTTGCAGCTTTCTCATTCAATGCTTCTTGGCTAGGATGTGTCATTTTGCAAAGGGGTATGTTCATTGACAGCCGCTACATGTGGGAAGCTAACACCTGGTGGTGGGCTGATGATGCATACATTGAGATGGAAGACTTCAAAACACTTTACACTCTTCCAGTGAGTCACAGTGAGGCCATTTCTCCCAAATACATGTCAGCATGTGTTAGCATTACTTTGAGAGGAAGTACCTTTGAAAAGACTATAGACTATCACAGACACTGGAATGCTACCAGTGGCAGAGTTTATGTATTTAGTATGTGGAGGCAAATGAGAAAGCTTGGGTTAGGTGCAGATGCAAAAATGTGATTCTTATTCTGAAGTCTTTATTATATAGCTGCAAAGAGGAAATCAATGGAAAATAGCCCAAAATTGTCCATAACATATTTATTTATCTAGCAGGAGCCATTTTCCCTCCAGCATAATAACACTAAACAACAAAAGCACTAAATAGCGTCTGCCTAGTTGATTGTGGTAACACCTATGGCACCTGTCAAACCTCTGTTATAGACTGTTGCATGTGTTTTTATATTTTATTATTCGTTTTTTTATTAGTTTTTATTAGTTTTAGTTAGAACACACAATTAGCCACGTGATGATTCTGTTGCTAAATAAAAGAAGTTAATCTCTCCTTGGGCACTTATAGCCCACCTGCTTTTCTGGCTGATCGGACACATTCCACAGTTATTATGTTTGAAAAAAACATTTTGTGTCAATGCGAAGTGAAATAACATTTTACGTCAGCACATATGGTGTTTGTTTTCATCAGCAAAAGCATCAAGGGTTGTTTTTCTTTAAAGGTTATTTTATTACCGCAAATGATGATGAGTAAACATAATGGCTTATCATTAGTAACTTTAAAAGCTCTTGTATCTTATTACATAAAGTTATTTGTTAAAGCTAATTGTTTTGGGAATGCTTTCAAGCTATTTGTTATGGCAAATATTTTAGCTAAAGCAACTATTGCTTGCTTAAAGTTAAAGATTTTAATAAATCACAAATCTTTAAGTATGAAACCTGCATGTAACTTGTTCCCCGCCATTAGCTCTGTACAATAGTTGAATCATACCTCAAATTGTATGGCTTGGTAAGGAGAGGTGTTCTGTTCTTTTTCTAAGCATTAGAATATCACCTTAAAAACCACCCAGGATAGTCTAGCAGTATGCTTAGTTTCTAACATTGTGGCTGTGAGTTTTGTATTGGCAAGCCCCACTGACATTTTATTCAGAAAATGTAAAAATGTATTTTACATTTAATATGGATGACTGAATTTGTGCATTGAATATCCTGCCTTGATTTCAACTTTCCTTTAAAAATAACAGACACAACCAAGAAAAAGGTGACTTGAATCTGAGGTTTCCCTGACATTTTAGCTGGAATAGACAGACACAATCCTGCTGGCATTTTTATGAGCTATGACCTTTGAAGGAGCGTCTGTCCTATTAAAAGCATTTTGGAGCAGAGGCTCTCAGTGGTCACACAATCTCATCTCCAATAGATAGGAGAAACAAAAGATCATTACATAGATTTATCATGTGTTTAAAAAATGTATACGTCCTACATAAGTTTAAGTCCTGTATAGACTAAGCACAGTTATGAACCATTTAGCAGATACAAAAACAAGTACTATGTTCACCTAAAAATTTAATTGCAACTTTCAAATCTCGAGTGTATATTAAAATATGCCATTGGTTCTCATCAGTGATGAAGCTTGCCTTTTCAGTATGTAAGTGCAGGAAAATTGTCTATATCAAACAGGAAATTGAAAATGGCCAAAAATTGTTCTGGAAATAAGAACAATTTCTGGTTAAGATAATGTTTCACTTTTTTTTTTAAAAGACTTTTCTTCATAGATGGCCATTGGTGCACAATACACATGGCACCCATTGAAGCTAAATATATTTTCTCATATGACCATCTGAAACGTCACATTTGAATATGCAAGTGCTAATGAGATATGGGCGGCAAGGCGGAGGGGAACTAAATAATGTCCTACATGTGGTAGGTCAGGTAGCTCATAGAGCTCAGGAGAATTGAAAGTGAAATACAGTTCATGCATCTTATATATTAGTTTTGTGGTGATTTTGTGTTGTTTTCAGAGCTGTACTGTCTGTGGTCACTAAATACTTGTATACTCACTGTATACTTTCACTCTTTTTGAGTTCCAGTGTTCCACAAGAAAATAAACCATATGAGTGCAACTTAAGGGTGAGCTATTTCTTTAAAGTACCCTAATTTCCAAGCAGCCCTCTGGCGACCTGTGGTTTACTGTTTGCTTTGGGGCACAATACTGGTTGTTATACAAGATTTTGTAACTCATATATGCAATGTCTCAGCCGTCCAGATTTTTGAACACCAGTTTAATAAAAAAAAATGTGTGGGCTTACTGTAAGATCAACCCCAAGAACATCTATTTTTATGTGTGCTTGACACAGATACAATATTACTGGTGGTTGAGGCATTGTGTTCTCACTTTTTGGGCCTATGAAAAGTATCTGTCATCCAAATGGTGATCAGAATTTCAACACGGTCAAGGGGCCTGTTGCTGACAGTCACCGTAGTGCTGTCCTCATACCTCCCTTGGAGGGAGGAACAGAAGTGCATCCTGGAAAATTGTGACAGCCTCAAAAGGCAGTTGAATCTCAGCATGTGGCCACCAAAATGCCTGTTGATCTGATCTATTTCCTATTCTGGCATTTACCCAGTGAGGGGTTTACAGATGAGAAAAAAAGAAGGGTAAGATATGCCCACTGTGCAGAGGACACATTGGAAGAGCTGACTTGATATTTGAATTCCCTCCTGCAGTTCCCTTGATGGTACAACAGCACATCTCAGTCCTCTATGCAATTTACCATCAGCTGCTCCTTTGGAACACATGGGTCACAGTGTGTCTACTTGTTTAGGCAGAGTGTGTATAAGTACCTTTGAGGTAATTTACCAGGTTAAAATTTTGGTTAATTAGCATGGCCTTGTTAACTTCAGTTGACGCTGTAACCATACCATCTGGATAATAGACAGCTATTCAAACTTAGCATTTTTTTTCAAATGTTTCGTTACAGTAGATGTAATAACAGTGCATAATTGTTTTTTGTAGGGCTCTTTATGGCCTAAACTGACAATTCATATTACAGATCAGAAGTGCTTGGGAGCGATTAGTCACATGGTATTTACAGACTGTGATCCCGTGAGCATATTTTACATTGCATATGTACTTCCAAAAGGTCCTGACATCCGAGCAAAGAATTTTTTAATTGATAGCTTTCCCCAGGTATTATAGACCACCTTAACATTCTGTGTGAGCACCCTATTTATATCTCTGTGTTTACATAAGGACATATTTGTCTTCTATTTTTCAGGTGTATGTACAGCACAACAGCACATTACCAGAAAGAAAGAGCATGTGACAGAAAAGAGAAAGAGATATACAACTCGAAGCCCCCACACAAAACAACACAGAAAACACCCCCACAATATCAAGATGTTGTTAGTCACATTATACGTTTTTGCATGTGTGCCTGAGTGTACTGATGCGACACATTGCAGTGGTACACAGCTGTCTTTTACCGAACCAGTAAATTGATGCTAATGCAATTAGCTTTGTTGCCTTGGTCATAGTCTTTCTGTGCTAACCGGAATGGAAATGGCAGGCAGTGGGCGAAAGGCGAAAACATATCTGTGCCTCTAATTAGGCAAAAAGTGCATACTGGAAATAGGTTATGAATGCTGTTAAATCACCCCATATTTCACAAGTCGTCCATCGATTTTGTAGCCCAATGAATATTCCAATGAGATTTTGGATATACAAGAAGATTGCCCCAGAGGCCCCTGCTGGCAACTGCTAATCACAGACGGTGGCATATTGTCAGGTGAATGTGTCACTGTAATGTCACGTGATTGGTCAGACACCCTGGCACAGGAAACCAAGGTATAGGTATAAATTATCAATAATTGCTCAGAAAAGGAAGATGAATTACCTTGTTAGTCTTATTAAATTCAGTAAGAATCGTATGATTGTCACAGTATACAAAAGCAACAGAAATTTGCCACAGGCTGTTTTACAGTTTTGTTGTCTACATGATTATGTTATTACTCACATGGGATATATTGTGTAATGGCAGCCCTTGTTTCTTACAAGATCATAAAAAAACTGCATGGTGAATCAATGATTATATCCTTGTTTGACTACTGATTTATGAAGCTATTCCTATATTTATACACATAATGCCTACATCCCTAAACCAATTCAACATGCCCACAGGCTGAAAATCAGGTTAAACACATTTGCTTTTTACCAGGAGTGCAACAAAATTACCATTGGTTATACTTAGAGCTAGGAATTTGAGCAAACCCCTAAACCAAAGAATTAAGCCTGTTTCATTGCACACATAAACAGTGTTGGCTGCAATGCGGCACAACTGGAAACCTGCATTTTGGTCATGCTTTTCTGACACAATTGTTGCTGCATTACAGGTATTTGGCACTATATAGAAACAAGTTACTATCATCGTGTATCATAATGCAAAAGCATGCCACAAATGCTTTTTTGAGCTGAGCCTTGTCAGTTGTTGTATTAATTATAACCACCTTTCTCCCCATTAGTGACAATCCTGGATTTGTAGTGTATCTTTCTGTGACAAGTTCAGCTGTGATATTCTACTTTGTGATTACGCTTATAATACGCAGCATCATGCTGCTTGTGTGAAAAGTATGAAAGCTATTCCTCAGAACAGGTAATATATGCACTCAATTTAATATCCACTGCTTTATGTGCAGTCTGAAACAGGCCTTAAATTTTTATTCTGCACCTCTGACATGAATCATACTTCAGATCATGCAGGTTGTTGGAAAGATGTGTTCAATTACTTTTCTTAGAAATCAAATTTATGATTTTGCCCTGGTGGACGATAAAATCCCATAGACTTAAATCGAAGGAGGGGCATATATCTACATCCCACGCTCAATAGAACAGAGGTATGCTAGTAATTAAGCAGACAAAAGCATATTCACATTTTCTTTACAAAATGTCACAAATTCTAGTTAACTATCTTAAAACTGCAAAAAGTGTTGGAAATAATTCAACCAGAGCAGTTTTCTTCTGTTTTCCATAATTCCATCAGTAATTTCTTCTGTCCTTGGAATGGCCTTGCCGTGCTTCTAGAGTTTTTGTGATAGGCAAACCCAGAAACTTAGAAAAGAAAGATCAATACCAAGTTCGACTACTGTCCACTGCATACACACAATAAAGCCTCATTACTGCCTTCACAGATAAAGAAATGAATCAAACACACCCCAGAGTGAATAATTCATGAGAAGCAGTGAGAGAAAAATAAAACCCCACTTCTTTCAGCTGTGCTGACATGGATTGAGCTGATGCCTTTTATATTTAGAAGTCATTAAATTGCCCGCCGTACTTTCAGGCCCTCCTGGCACTGAGATAGTGTTAATTATACTCTGATAGAGGTCCAGTTCTTATCGGCTATAGCCATGATGCCAGATCAGAGCTGTATCAAAAACACTGCTCTATGCTTAAGAGGAAAAAAATACAGAGAAACAGACAAGAAAGAATGCTGTTTTGCAGGAGGGGGCGGGCTGCTGTGGTCACATGACAAATGAGGTTAATGCACAACAATAGATAATGTCAATTTTGTCTTGTACTATTGATTGACTGTCAACATCTTTATCTGTCTTTTCCCATTGCTGTTGAAAAGACCATCATGAATGTTGGTTTATGCTAGCTAGCGCTGGTTTGATGCTGGTCTTGCTTGTAGACCAGCATGTCAAAGGTAATCGGCAGAAAGAAAATGCTGGTCTCCCATTTACATTTGCATCAAATCATTTAGCAGACACTTTTATGCAAAGTGACTTACAAATGAGGGATACAACAAGCAATTTATCATACAAGAGGCAGCCATTTTCACAGTACCACAGTGTTAAGCTTCAGGAGAACTGCAGCAATAGCATAAGTAAACGTGGAAAAGTACAATTTTATGTAGCATCTTCAATTTAGTTGCCCTTTGCCTAGAATTTACAACATTTGACATTAACATATTACCCACTTTATTAACCACATATTACTTTCTTGACACTGCGATGCTTTTTAAACAGTATTGAGAGAGTTCTCTGTATTCTGGGCTCTGATTGCCACCTTTTTCTTCTTATTTGCTCCAAATCAACCATTTCAGTTTTTAAATAAAATTGTAAATTTGTAGTGTAATTTAAAATACGTATTTTTTGTTTACAAAATAATTTCAAACATTTAGGATACCTGGCTTTTGTAATTGATTGCTTGAGTTTACATGGTTAAGGTAGTGAAGAAGTCTTGCATTATAGCGTCTAAAACATAACTTTATCTTTCTAACCATATGAACATAATTATATAATTTGCAGAGCAATTTTCTCTTTAAATTGTCCTTATGTTCTCTTTGTCTTATTTAATGCTATTTTAAAGAGATTAGGACTGAAAATACCAACAGGTCCTTTTACGCAAACACAAAAATGAATTCTCATCACTGAGATGGCCTCAGAAGCCGAGATGTGTCAAGTGGCAGCTTCTATTTCTCTTGGTCTTTTCTCTCTCTGTCAGACTGTAGTCAAGAGGACGGTTGAGAGAGAAATAGAGAGAGAGTGGGAGGTGAAAGAGAAAAAAATAACTGTTGGTGTATGTCAACTTTATATTTGCTGGCCAGACAACTCTCTGTATATCTGAACACTGCATACAAATTGAGTACACACATACTGTTGACTTCCGTGTTTAGTGTAGGTACGTCTAGATAGTTACTGTCACATGAAAATTCACAATAGTACTTTTGAACTGATTTTACATATTTTACGATTCATATGTACAGTTTATAGCAGTTTAACCATAAAACTTTATTCAGGTGCAACAGGCGAGACAAAAACTGCTTTTATAGGACATAGCTTTCTGAAGTAGCCTAACATAGCACTGTCCAACATCTAGATTATTAGTGAGATTTATCTTAATGTTTTATATTGCGTTCTTCTCAATATTGTAGGAACATTTTGAGTTATTTTCAAGCCCAGTGAGCAATAACATCTGTAGCATGCTGTTGATTACAACAGATAAGAATTTCTCACTCCTCGGCTTGTGAAAAACAATAGAAAACAGGTCAGGATTTGACTATTTTGAGGTTCTCAGCATTAGCTGATAACTGTGTCTGTTTGATTACCTGAAGTGTTGGTTACTTGTGTCAGCTCCTTTTATAATGGGATAATAAACAATTTCTGTTTTCATGAATATTGTACAAAACAAGTGTTCATTTTATTTGTTACATTTAATTATCACATTATTTTGGCAATTGACACTGGTTTCTATATAATGACATTGGCAAAAACTATATCACACCCAGTTATGCTTTGCCTTTGTATCCCTGTGAGGATTTGCGGAAAGGGTGAGACATGTGAGGACCTGTCCTAAATGGTAGACTTGATGTGGACTTCACGTCTACATTTAAATATTTAGGTTTGAATGCCTGCTAGGCTTCTATTTAAAGTGTGTGTTTATATAAATGCATTTTCTGATCAGTTATATAAATCATGGGTGTATACTTAACTAGATAGATACATTTTCTGAAGAAAATGTGAGTGGTGCTTGCCATGGCAAAACTCAGGAATATTTAAACGATGTTAACATGTTTTAACACGATGCTAGTATAAATTAGCATGATGTTAGCATGGCTTAGCATAATGTTAACATGACTTAGCATGATGTTAGTATAATACTAACGTGACTAAGCAAGATGTTAGCATGATGCTAAGATGAAGTAACATAATGTTAGCATGACTTTGCATGACTTAGTCTGACTAGATATACTAGAATATGTCTTATTCATGATGTTAGGGGGTTACTAGGGTGATCTAAATGGTTGCTAGGGTGTGGTCAGGACGTTGCCAGGACAATACCTGAAGCCCACTGACAGTCCAAGTCAAAAAATCTCACCCACGTCTCTACAGTGTTCTAATGCTGAGATATGGCTTATTCATTTTATTATATGGGTGCTAGGATACAGTAAATGGTTGCTAGGGTGTAGCTAGACAGTTAACAGGGTAAAACCAATAGACAGATGTTTGTGTGTGAAACAAAAGAGCCAACTCCCATGTCTCTATGATGTTCTGGTGCTGAGATATAGCTAATTCATGTTGGTTGCTAGGGTGCTTTAAACAGTTGCTAGGACATGGCTTGACAGTTTCCATGGTAATAATTAAAAATTACTTGGCAGTCTGAGTCAAAAGAAGCCACCCACTTGTCTTTGTAATGTTCTGATGCCTCTCACCTTTTTAAATGGAAGTAAATGCGGTGGTTGCTAGGGTACTGTAACTGGTTGCTAGGGCGTGGCTATAAAGTTAAAATGTCACCATTTGTTGCTGCTTACTAAGCCGAGTGATATGAGCCCACCCCCAAGTCTCTACGACATTTTCATGCGGAGCTACGTCACAAAATTCAGCTCAATGTGAAGTCTATGGATTTTTTGCCCACTTTTCGTATGCCCTAAAAACACTGTACACCTGATCGCTTATAAAAGTCATAGTACACCTCTCCTCAGTAAGCCAGTCGATTTTATATCTCATTCATGGGTCTACGACAAATGCATGTGTCTACGCATGTAGAAATTTTATGCAAGAGATGCATGTATGCTTCACAAGCACCACTAATTAATGAATAAATAGGTTTGCAGATGACAACATGGTACACCTTACAGAAAGATTTTCCTGAAAATTGTGTTAAAAAGTGCTAATTGGCTTTAGATGCTGTTTCAGTTGTATGAATTCATTTTTGGACATAAACTTGGATATTGTGTGATATATGATCTGCTTGCATGGATGCATCTGTTTGGCTGTGTTCATTTTGACTGGTCCACCTGTTTGCCACCTGCTAGCGAAAAACCTTGTGCCAGGTATGAGAGCTCTGTATGCTGCATATCTCTCGGAGAAGCTGATGTGTACTCCAACAACAGATGTGCTCTCAGATTTACACTTTGTAACATGCAGGTGAGAGAGGTATGTGCTTAAATGCGTGCTCCACAAGTAATGCATGTAAATATAATAGGTAAAGACAGGGGGCGACAGAGAAAATTCTGGTTTGTCCCTTTCTCTATCTCTCTGAGCTCATTTTGTGACATTGTCAAGGTCTCATCTGAAACTCAAATGGAGACGTGTCTCTATTTGACCATTTTCATGTGACCATTTTCTGGTCTTTCTTAGAAGAAATATCTGAGACACAGGAAACTTGAGCAAAAGTTTCCATTTGCTCTCCATTTAATCTTATTGTTCTCTAGGAGAAATAAATGAGATATTAAAGAGATGTCATCTGTCAGTGTTCTTTTCTGTGGGTGTGTATGTTTCTCACTCTTTCTGTCCCTTTGTTTCTCACTTACAGACACTTACACATTTTATCTCTCTCTTTTCCCACTGGAAAACAGGTAGATGCTGGACCATCCATTATTGTAAACAGAGCTTGAGACAGATGAAATGAGCAGAATCATGGAGGTAGATAGGGACGTCAAGGGCACATTAATGAAGTCTGTGGCTCTTTGGGCCTCTGTGCCACCAACAGCCACTAATGTGAGAATGGGTGTCTCACCCACATTAAATGCTTGAGTGAGTCATCCGTGTATGGAAATGAATTGTCCGTTCCAATGGTTATGCACTTACTGTGTGCATGCATGAGATTTGTACTATACTACTTCACTTCTTCAAGAACAAATAAAACTGCTTTACAGTATGTTAGAATTCTGGTCTAATATCCCTGATTCAAATGGCTAATCATACACTTGACTGATGGAATCAAATTATTTCAAGAGTCTTTAAGTACTGTGATCAAAGACTACCACTTGTATGTAAAAGCTCAGCATGGCTCTGTTCCAAACCCTAGTGAGCTGGCTCAGTAGGCAATGGCCTTCTAAGTAGGGATGTCTGTACACTTGTCTCTTCCACACTGGATGTGGAAGCACCAGTCAGTGAGGGTGAGCACGTTATCAAATTTATTGAAAATATAAATGTTTTAATATGGGACTACATTTTATTAGCATCTCATTGTAATAATCATTTTCACAGACTAGGCTTTTGGCATTGCTGTGGATTTTTATGTATTGTGTTATTTAGTTGTGTTGCCTTTACTGTCTTTTTAGTCCCAATCCATTCCTGACCACTGTCATCTGGGTAAAACGTTTCGATGAGATCAATGCAATGGATTCTGGGTTTGCCTTTTTTTGCAAAGGATACGTATAATGCAAAATTACATTCTGGGCAGAACAAGGTAACAACAAAGTTTTTCTGTCTACCCTTTGGAACAGCCTTTGTGTTAGCATCACACTTGTCATGCCGGTCTAGGTGGGCAGCACAAGGGTTTGGAATAGAGCCTTTGTACATCAGTGTTACTCATCAAGAATTTTAACACCGCCCCGTCTGGGCTGATATTCATGAGAGACCAGACGGAACACAAAGGTATTCACAAACTTTAGCACATCTATATATGCAAACACAGATGGCAGAGTGCACCTTTACGTTCTCTTGGTTGCAGAGTACATTTATATTGATGGCTTTATGTGTGAAAGAGCAGTTGCATTTGAATAAGGGCACTTACTTCTGTAACTGTATAATTTTAACTGTTATGCTTTCAAGGTTACAAATGTGCTGCCTAAAATATGCTATTCCTTAGAATGAGTAGCATTAAAAATAATACATATTTTTAAATAAATAAATAAATATTTCAGGCAGTAGATCACCAAAAATGAAACTTCTCTCATCATTTACTCACCCTCATGCCACCCTAGATGTATGTGACTCATTCTTCTGCTAAATACAAATTAAGATTTGTATAGAAGTATCACATCTCAGTTTGCAAAAGATTCCAAAATGTTGACACTCCAAAAAGCACATACATCGATCATAAAAAAATATTTTCATAATTGTAGAAAGCTGACAATTAATCAGTCTCAATGCAGTTTTAAACACAAACATTTACTTTTCATTAAAGCATTCTCTTTTACTCGAAGATTGCGATAATCTATAAAAGTGTTAACAGACTACTGTTAGTCAGAATGAAAGAATCATAGAATGAAGTATTATCAGAAAGACAGTATAAGAAGGAAGAAAGTCGTGTTATCAGAAAGATTAGAAATCAAATCAAAAATCAAAATATACAATCAAAAATAACAATCAAAAACAAACATATTTTGAAAATTTGTGCAGTATAAAGTGAACACAAGTGTGGAACAGGTAAAAGTTCATTGTGGATATTGAAAGAACGTTACAGTAGAGAAGTAACTGGGTACAAAGACATTTTACACATTGCAATCAAAGCAAGAGTCATCACAGCTTCATATCAATTTATTACGCAGCTTTTAGTTTTAAAGAGCATTAACAGTCTGCCATTTGTTGCTTCGATGTGGCATTGTTGGCAAACACCATTCACAAACCCCACGCAAACCCCATCAGTTTTAGATCCTGACCTGCTGTCCGGGTGCAGGCTCCTCATCTTCCTTCAGGATCTGACTGTTCAGACAAAAAATATTTTACTAAACAGTGGAACACAGCAAACACTGTATTTATGTGTGCACAGAGATGAGGATCCTACGATCCAAGACTTCCTGTTGAAGTGATGATTCAGTGGTCTCAGTGTGCATTCCAGGGCAAGCTCGGCAGTGTGCCCAAAGCCCTAAACCCTCACTGCCAGCCAGACAGTGACAGTCGACTCCAATCTGGCAAACAAATGAGTGCCCAGCATAAACAAGTCTCTACGTCTGTTCTCTCATATCCTCTGGTGATCTTCAACATCAATAAACATTATAATAACCTTCACCTTTAACTTTGTAGCCCTCCGGAGGAGAAAATTTAGGTTACTCCTTGCCTGAGTCCACTTGGAAGAACCCCTTGTAGTTGTCTGTCATCTAGTGTTTCTCCTTTTTCATCTCTTCCAATTGTTTTCACCCTATCACCTTCAAAGACTCATCTTCCTCATTTCAGGTAAAAAAACCTTCAACCCTTGTTCAGGCAGCTGATATGAGTGATGAGGTTTCCTTTGTGATATTGCTATCTAGAGATATATGGATAGAAATAGCGCTCTGCATACAAAGCCAGCATCAGTGTGTGCTTATCTTCTGTCGTTTAATTAGCTCACCTTCCCACAGTGATATGAATTTTCTTAGCTGCCAACAAGACAGACGGAGGCCATGTTAGATTTGCAGTGTTTCCAGCTGCTATCACCTGGTAAATCAAATCTAGCGCCAGGCAAATAGTCTCAGCCTCACTTATGGAGACTGATGTGACAAATAAGGCACCCTGCTTTGCAATTCATCTCTCTAGAAGTCTATGATAAACAGTAATAGGAAAGAAAGTCCCACTGTCAGGACGACTGTGAGGAAACAGCTTGTCATAAATGATGAGAGCTGCCTGATTTGAGCCAGATGAGTTCTGCCGGAGTTCTGCCTTGCGACTGTATGTTGTGCACTGAGGTTGTCCTGTAGTCCCTTACTAGACTGTATTACAATATGATATATTGTAGAACCATGTAGAACCACATGTATAACCAAATTGAGCCTTGGTGCTCATGTTGGAGACACAGGATGATATCTGGCTTGCATCATGTCCCATTCCCCCTCTCCCCCTACATAATTTCCTTTCTACTTTTTACTTTATACAAACAAATAAAACAATAGTTTTATACAAATTAATTTGCAGTATATGTATTTGTGTTATCAGTTAACTTACTTCCTTGCTACCCACTGTTTTGGTTCAGAACTCAAGTGTCCTGTGTTTGTTACTCATTGAGGTCATAGTGCCCCTGCAGAGGGTGGCATAAGAGAGACTAATGCATCAGGCAGGGACAAAAGCTATGCATTACTGCCAACATGCTGGGCTCATGAACAGGCAGAAGTATTCTTGCATGCCCACTCTCCTTAGGCAGGGATACGCATGGTGTGCATGAAGAGACTGCTGTATTTAACAGTCCTCTATGGGCCTGGACTACACACCATCCCTCAAAAAGACTCCTGCCAGCTATTGCTTATTTTCTCCCTTTCTCCCCCTTTTAAGATGACAAATGTAAGCTTTGAAGGGGAGCCATGGTTTGGGCTCATGCTCTTTCTGGCACCCCACTGGCCATGCATAAGACCTGGGGAGTAACTGTGAGCATTTCTGAGCTCCAACCACTGGTTTGGCTTTGGTGTGGCTTTTTGCAAAACAAATTAAGGCTAAGGGCTAGCAGATCTTTGGTTATGTTTAAATCTGTACAAATTTGATATATCATTTTAGAAAGCTGAAGATAAACTAATGTGTCTAAGAGCTACTTGTTTATTTCCCAAGGAACAACAATTCAGTACATATTGAGCAATGTCTTTTCATACACTTCATATTTTTGATTTTCTCCAGTATAGTACAAAGGAATATGAACAAGCTTGGCACCTTTGTTGCATGCCCAAATCTTTTAACTGTGGCGGAAAACTTTTCAATTAGTTCTGCAAGTTCATCTTACTAAGCGGGGTTCTACTCCAGCGTGGCAGAACAAAATAAATGCTGTTGGGAAATCAACCACTTCACTCACAGATTTTTCCTTAACATAGAAGATGCTGCAATTGGAGGGAGAGCAAAAAAACAAGTTACCTTGACAGAATTACAGAGAAAAAAAAATAATTGAATGCCTCTTGGGTAATATGCTTCTCTTAGGAATTCTTCAGTGTGAGACTGGCAGACTGGCAAACTGCCTGGTTCAGGGACTCACTTGATTACTTGGTGGGAACACAGCCACGTTCACCAATCGTATTTTTAATCACAGGTTGGCTATGTGAGCTGGGACAAGACTGTTAATCCCCCCCAAATCTGTTTTTGTTAGGAAGGCCTTGAAATGTAATTATCACCCCAACGGTGATGCTCTGGTAACAGATACTTCATATATCTGCCAGATGTCTGACCACAGCACCAGTTCCTCAATTTTGGGTTTTGCAGTCTATTGAGAGGCACTTCAGTTTGGTATTAATTTTAGGTAGGGCAGCTCAAAACCAGCCACATGATAACTCAGTAGTTTCCAAAACATATACAAACAATCTTAGAAATATAGAAAACACTTTATTTTATGTCAAATAACAGATCAGTCTTACAACCGATAATAAGTTGATGACCAAAATGATTACAAAAGCATTGTAGCTGAAGTTAATAATCATTAGCTAAACAGAAAAACAGATCCTTTAGAATACCCCAGATGCTATAGGAATAATATTTTGTAAAACAAATTAGAATAATTGTCTACCTACCTATTTCTGCCTTCTATCTTAAAGAAAATCATGAATAGCATCTGACAAATAGTGAACGCATATGACGTGTGTTTGAATTTCTTATTTGTTTTCAAAACTATATTCTGATTTGGCAGATTGCCATTAATTCTTTTACACACTCACCAATGAAGACTTTGTTTGAGACAGGGGAAAAAACAGTTTATATCTACACTATCTACAGTGGTGTATATCTACTAGCGTATATGTAGACTATAATAACCCTTTGCCACAATTATTCTATTTCCAGCCAGTCCGCTCTCTGTTCCGGATTCCCCTGATTATCACAGAACACATATTGTCAGAACAGATTAGTGGAATTTATTAGATATGTAAGCTTGTGCAAAGTCTTAATATTATTATATTTTGGGCAATAATCTTGTAATAGAGCAGCTCAAGCCAAATTTCTTCATACCCTCTCCTGCATTTATGTTTCTCCTGATTGTTCTGGGGCAAGCACCCCTATACTATTGCTGAAATATTAATATAATCCTAATGCTAAGTATCATACACTGCATAACTTGTCCTGCAGTGCTATTACTGTCCTTAATGAGCAGATGATTTGTGTCTGCTGGACAATTAAACAAATAAAACAAACTATAGACTTAAATGGAAGGATGAACCTGAAATATGTCTGGGGACCAGAATATCATGAAGACCTGGGGATGGGCTCTTCTGGCTTGGTCCAATAAACAACCACCCATAACATCATAGCAAATGTTCTACTGTAACAACCTCCTCTAATAACCTACAAACTATCTACACTCTAAAAACACTCAGAGCACCTTAGTGACTGGATGGAAATATCCTGGCAACCACCACCTGCTGAGTTAAGCACCAGCAAGCACCATTCAAATGTTCTGTTTCCTTTAGACCATGTTCTGAATTCATACTGAATCTGAATTTGTACTGGGTGATGTATATGCATGTGGACATTCTGAGTTACAGCTTTGACATATAACTCTTACACAAGGGGCAGTTGTGAGTTGAAATTATCCCTGGAGGTCAACAACAGAGCTCCCTGATTATCTATCTGTGATTACATAACTCCCAGCCAATCAGCCTGGACACTTGTCTTCTTGATTAGCACTTTCTTGATGAGAAAAGGTGCCTCAAACACTTTACTGTTTTCCTGGCTGCCACTAGCATGTCTCTCCCATGTCACCTTTTGTCTGTTGAAAAGAAAGATTAGAGAAGCCTTGCAGAACCCCAACTCTGTCAAACATGGTATATTTAGCAATAAATTAAACAATAAAGCATTTGTACCAAGATTGACTTCTATGACAACCATTTCAAGTAGCTTTCAGAGTTTAGTACTTCTAATGTGATTTCCCTGCTCTCTGATCTGTACTGTCAGTTGAATTAAGTGGAAAGGTCAGCAGATCAATCAGATTGTAGTCAGACGTTTTGAAGATGGTCAGAGAATGGTTTTCTAAGGGGGAGGGGAGGCAGATGCTACCAATTCATCACAGTGCTGCTATTATGGATTTGTAAGATATGGATTATATACGTCCAAATGTGAGCATGAATTCGAAATCATGCTGTCCTTGGGAAAATACATTTTGGCGCATCTGTAGATTTTACTTAAAATAGTTTCTTTTTTTAAGGAAACTGTATAATATAAAACAAATTGCCTTCATATTATACATTTGTTTTATAGACATCATAAAATGAACCACAAAAAATTTCTCCAATAAAGCTCTGGGTTAAATTATTAATATTTATTACCATATCAATAACATATTTACACTGGTATCAGAATTAATGTAGTGGTGTAAATGAGGATAATTGTATGGCACTTGCCCCTGCAGAAGTTACCTTTATAACATTAGGTTCTTTTGGGTGGTTACCTAAAAGTTGCTTATCGTTAAAAAGTTGCCAGGGTGTTCTGGGTTTTTTCCTTTTTTGATAGGCTATGATAGGTTGTGGGTTCAATGCCCTGAAAACAGACATATTAATAAAGCAGAAGCTGTATTATAACTCTACAGTTACTCACTCTAATTTGCTTTAGTGTCTGCCAAGCAAATCAATGTAAATATACTGGTTGTTAGATATAGTGATTCTTAGAAAGTGCCTCTCCTTAACAAGCTACTTGATTTGCCTCATATATATTTCATGTCTATAGAACGAATGGTGCTGTATAAACATGCTGACTAAGAAATACCTATTGGTTAAGAAAAACACATTGCAAATATAGACAATAATAATAATGATGCTTGCCCTAGGATACACTGCTATAATAAAATTCTGATTGGGCCTTCTAATATGATTTGTGCTATAAAGCATCGTAAACTATTTACCTTGTAGTCTATTTACAGTACGTAATGTACAATGACTTATCTATATGCCAAGAGATTTATTATGGTCTCTTATATTTGGCTGTTTACCCTGTTCCCTGTTATGCTTATAACAACACTAGTGGTGAGCTGGTAGCCTCTTCTGTCATGAATGGGCATAAATATGTGTACTTCTATATAATGTTATATTTCGATATAGGTATTAAATTGATTTCTTATACATATCATCAAATTTTAAATTTAAGGGGTGGTTACACTATGGACGATAACGATAGATATTTTTTTAAATGTAAAAGAATGGCACAGTCCACACCACAACTAGAATGTTAAAAATATAAGAAAACAATAACAATTTTTTTCCAGCTGATGAAGAAAAAACATTGACAGACAATCAAATCCATTTGAATTTAAAGGGCTTGTACATTTACTGCAGCACATAAGCTTAGAATAAACATAGAATTATCGTTCATTGTGTGAATGCTGTTTTAAAAAACAGGACATGTAAATTATGTAAATAATACTACTGTATATAGTACATTGTATATGTACTATTGTGTATAAGGCAGTGCTTAATTGTAACAAATGAGTCATGTCTTGTTTCTAAGCACCTAAGAGTAATTATTGCTAATCCTAAGAGTAGTATTGCTTGTGTAAAGTGATTGTACACATTAAAGACATAAGGAAATAAAGACATCTGTTTGATTTAAATCTGCTGTGCTATGCCAACAACAGCTTTAAAGCACTCAGATAAGCTTTTGTATGCTTAGACAGAGGCCTGGACCCCAGGCACAGTGCCTGCTATCAGCAAACGTTCACTTATTATGTGTCTTCGTTTAACACATTCCAGCTCTGAGAAGGGCATTCTAACCCCATAGGCAGAAAAACCTAATAAACAAGATAGATGCTCTTCCATTACATTTAGATGAAAGCACAGTTGTCATGATTCCTACTATATGGTTTGATGTCATTATGTGAATTGTCATAATCCCTGTTTATTGAAATGAAAAGCCAAGTTGATGCCAGAACCCAGTGTTAGGTGTCCTGAGTGAACCCAGATGAGTGTGGCTTACAAAATATTTTAAAAGATCTGTAATGGTAATTTAGATCAATTCTCTTGCCACTCATTGTAAAGACCAATTCCTTTAGATGTAATTCACCAGAAAATCTGGTGTATTCAATTATTAATTAACATAATGATTAAAGAAATTGAAATTATTCTATTATAAGTGTTTTGTTTCTGTTGCTGAACTGTAGTGATTCTGGTAGAAGATGGTGCTTCTAATGCCAAAGTAGAGTCTGTTAGTTTGTCTGTTAGTTTGATTCTTAGGTAATACAAGGACTGATATATATGTACAATGTATATGTAAACTATATATGAATTATATCTCGCTTTGCTGCTTTAGTTTTTCTCAACACCAAAATTATGGCACATATCCTTACAAATCTAATTTGCAGCATTTGTCTCTATTAAAGACTCAGAATAAGAACTATACAAAACAATACCGCATCTACAGAATTTGTAGTGCTGTCATTGTGGCCAAGCCAGCCATGGTTTGAATATACAGGGTCAAGCCAGTCATGACGAAAATATTGATGTGCGCCAGTTACTATAATTATGATAATGTACAGAAACAGTGCTGTCTGATTATAGAATTTAACATGTGTACGTGTTGTTTATTACTAGCATATAAGCATGTAGAGTTTACATCATTAGCCTTTTTATTCCAGAAATATAGCCATTCGTGGTTATTTTTAGAATGTTTACTTGAATACTTAATCCTGCTGTTAAACTTAAATGTGGTATAAATAATCATGAAAACCGACCAGTATAGGAACATTGAACTGACAGTGTGAGACAACAATTTCATAAACATTTGCCAGATTGTGTTACTTTGGGCTCGGTAAGATTCAGATTTCTGTTGAAAGATCAAATTATTTTTTTAGATAATTTAATTCAATTTAATCAGAAGAGTCATGCAGGGTGTTTGCCAGCTGTTGACCAGGTGCTGGCCTGGTTGGGTGCCCTTATGTGACTTTGCATCGCAAGATATTTGAGCACAGTGGTACACAGTAAGACACAGACTGGAATTAAAGACAGCTATAAAGCACTTATGCTAAATTACACATTTTTATTGTTTTTTTAGATAGTAAAAAGACAAAAAGAAATTTCAGTCTTTCTTTTTTTCTAAAGACAAATGAGACTAGGCTGAGAGAAGGATAATGTGATCTATAGAGTTAGCAGAATGATTAAGAACTGAAAAAACACTTTCAGCTACCCTTAATTACCCTTTGCTAATTGTCTTTGAGACTCATAGGTATATTCCCTAATTACTATTGACAGGTTTTTGCGGTAGTGTGAAAAACCACAAGAAGTCATAGTCCACTCTGAGACATGCAAAATTGTCTTGGGAAAGCAATTCACTCTGAAAAAGAATTGCATTCATGGATAGCGTCATGTAATTGTACATGCTGTCTTTGTTGTTATGGTACCCAATTCACTAAAGGAATTATGCAAATAAGGTAACGGCACATGCATGGCCAAAAATCTCTGCTGAACTCCTTTCAAGGAGTGCTTTGAATTTTCAAGGCACAATTTTCCATTCCCATGTTGCTTCTGGATGCTAGGTTATATAGGATGCACCAGACTACTTAAACCTGGCATACTTTATACCGTTAAAAAATCCATCTTTTTAAACTAACACAATCCCATGGTAATTTGTAACTGTTTTACATTTCAGCATTTCATGACTAATTTGTATGAAGTCATTTGATCTCATTTGTCCATTTTCATATGATCTGCTTTTGCCCAGTAATGGTTAGTTTTAGGGGTGGGGTTAGGGGTGGACTTTTATGCTTGCTTTTTCTAAAATGTATACATTTTTGTACAAATCACATCATTCAAATTCATACGAAATTGTCAACTCATAAAACAGTTATGTTTTCCTGTGACATCAAATTGTTTCAATTTAAATTTAGTTGCTGCCTTAAATGTTTAGTCATACCAGTTATTAACTCAAATTATAATAAACAGATTTACAGAATGAATTTAACAAATTGAGAAATTGAAAGTTAAAAATGCTTAGATTAATGAGTTAAAGCAATGTAAAAACATATGTTGCCAAGAATTATTGATCATGTCATTTTTACAGTGCACAAGGACTGTACAATTGCAGTTGGTGTGTGCTTGACTAACTATATTGTTTGTCTGGATATATGTGCAGTTTTAACATTCTCCTCCATTATTTCATCCTCTTTTGGTAATTTTCTGCTGTCATGATAAAAAAAAACATCTTTTAAATCAGTTGTGTTTACACCTGCTTTACACACACACAATAGCACAATAGCAAATGTACCAGACAGGCAGCACTGAGTTCTATGAATAAAGCTTAATCTATAATAAGACTATTCTACACAGAAAGAAGGAAATTCACCTGGCATAATGCTTTACTAGTGCAGACAGTGCCTCGGTTATCTGGCTTGTGGGTGGTTAATGAATAAGATGCAGATATTTGTGATTTCACTATGAAAGTAACGCATACACTGTTTCCCTGTGATGTGCTGTTATCAAATAAATGTACTTAGAGACTGTAATGACAACTGTAGCTCTTCAACTAATAGTCACACAAGCATTTCGGGGTAAACACATTCCGCTTGCATTTATTAACATTCAGTTGTTGATTGAAATGAATTACATCTGATCAGCAAGGCTGCAACGAAGAGATCCAATCAATTAAGTGTCGCTAACTGCATTTGCAGGACAGATAGTTCGTTGGGCTTTGGAGATACACCTTACATACATGTGGGTGTCCACAGATAGGCAGAAGGCCACCGCTTCTGACTGGTTATCTCATCATTATTAATGTTCCTTTAAATTATTTCAAGAAAGTGTTCCTCAATGAGTAACAACAAAGAGATAAAAGCTATACCTATCTCTTGACTGAGGACAGCACAGACAGGAAAGGTTTTATGATGCTTCACGCCACCTTATCGAGCTGCCCTTCGCCACATTCTCCTTTACTGTTGTTTATTTTCTATTAGAGTCTAAAACTGTCGATAAAATTACTCATGAAGCCATCTTGTCCTACCCTACCCGTTCCCTATTGCTTGTCTATTGAATCAAGAATCCCCAGAGATTTCAAGTGACCAAGGTTAAGGAACAGGGAAGTGCACGACTTGTGGTTCAGTCTCCTCTGTTATAAAATCTGAGTACAGAAAGGTGAGGTTAGCTGGTCAGGAGATCTGGGTATAGAACACAAGAAAACATGATGAAGATAAGCAAGATTTACAAAAACATCTGACATTTTGACAGTTCTCACACTGAATAGTGATTGGATAGGCTGCTTTGGAAGCTGTATCTTGCACATTGTATATTAATAGTAACTATGTTGCTTGGCAACCTTAACCAGCCAACAGTAAGGCTTATGACCTATATAATTTGGCAGAAAAAAATGTTTATTGTAATTATTATAATTAATACATTTAGCTATTGACCATTTCTATCTTTACTCACAGTGCTGTTTATCCACCATTTTATAAATATGTATATGTACATTCACTGGCCATTTAATTATGTACACCTGTTCAGTCACTGGTTATTGCAAGCATCTAATCAGCCAATCATTATGGTAGGGTCAGAATTTTACATAAACAACATGAACGCATAGACCCAGTCATGCCTTGTATCAGCAGCTGATGCTGCTGGTGGTGTAATGGTGTGGGCATATTTTCTAGACACTCTTTGGTCCCCTTAGTACTAAGGGGACCATTGTTTAAATGCCACATTCTACCACAGTACAGAGGACCATGTCTGTCCTTTTATGACCAGAGTATATCCATCTTCTAAAGGTTATTCTACCTCCACAGGAAAAATCATGTCACAAAGCTCAGATCATCTCAAACTGGTTTTCTGAACATGACAATAAGTTTACTGTAGGTAAACAGTGGTTTCAGCGGTCTCCACAGTTACCAGTTCTCAATCTAACAGAGCATCTTTGGGATGTGGTGGAACAGGATATGCGGATCAAGAGTGTGTACCAGACAAATCTGTGTACAGATCTGCAGCAACTGAACCAGATAGAAACCAAAATCTCTAAAGAACGTTTTCAGTCCCTTGTTAAATCTGTACCACAGAGGATTAAGACAGTTTAAGAGACAAAACAGGGTTTCCAACCTGGTAATAAAATGGCTATGTGTGTGTATATATATATATATATATATATACATACAGGATGCACATATATATATATATATATATATATACATACAGGATGTTGCTATAGGGACAGTACTGAAATTAGATTATGCACAGCCGAAAGCTTTCGCGGGTAAGAGAGGAGAAGGAAAGGCCAAGAAGTGCTGGGTGTTAAAGACTGAGCTGTGACTTGATCTTAGGCTGATTGATGCTAACTGATGTGCTACCATTTTCACACAGTCAACCTAGCAGAGAAGCCCCGGCGCTCTGATCCTTTACAGTGTAAAGGTCTGAATATCAATTGCTTCATTTCCTCCAGCTATAGTGGATTATTGAATAAAACAGCCTATAGATTCCCAGTCCTGATTTCATTTACTTTAATATACATAAGTTATAAGTAGACTAGTAACAACCTGTACCCCAAAATAATACTAATAACAACTTTTAGTATGCATGCTATGTCAGGCATTGCTGTTATTTTTGCTAATATTTAAAATATTTAAGGGTTTCTTTGAGATACTGTAAACCATACTATGTCCCATACTATTTGAGTAAATTATACCTCAAAGTGTGCAACTTATTAGGAAGATGTGTAAAGTTATCTGACTTAATATCCTAAAGAGTTAGGGTTGGCATAAAAAAAACAGATAAATACTGTTATGTAAAAAGTCAGTAAATTGTTTGTATGTATCTCATCTTCAGCATGTGCTTTCTCCTGATAAATCTTTACATAATGATGTTGATTTCTATGGAAAGCCCATATGGTTCATGAGAACATGAGCAGTTGGAGCTGATGCTGTTTGGCTGTTTTTGCTGTAATTGGCAGTAAGTCTCACTGCTCAGTTTGCTAAGGATAACATACAATAGCTGAGGAGTAGGCAGGAATTCTTAGGAAGTGGATACTTCCTAACATTCCTGCCTGATCTTCTATGACAGCTGCATTTAGAGAGGTTTGCTCGACGAAGTGGTTGCACTTTGATTCCTTCAAAGGGAAGAAACCAAATTGAAATGTCCCCAAACCTCCAGATATGCATTGATCAAAGGAGCTTGTTTTTCTTCAAATAAATTTGGCACTGCATCCTATAAATAGAAGCAATTTTGCTTCAGACAGTGTCCACTTACTCAGTAGATACATGTCAGATGAAATAACTAAACAACACAACGTGTTGCATTCTTTAGCCTCAAAATACATATGGTTTGATTTCAGTGCATGGGTATTAAAAAAATTAAAGAACCCCAAAGGCCAAGGTATACACTCTCTTCCCATATTAATTTTTCCAATGTTCTTTTTCTTTCCTTAAATTTTTACTATAATCGTTAGTATAATTGTTTTAATAAAATTACGGTTATTGTGGAAAGACATCATTAAAATAGATTCATTGTATTAAAACAGATCCAGCCACCAAAGGCTGCATGCATTTATTCATATATTGTCTACCAGAGAAGCTTGACCATACTGGAAAGAATATGTAGAAAATGTGAAAACCCCTGGGAAATTGTTTTTACCATTTTTTACATACATTCTACCACATTCATTTTGCTATATAAATATATACTAAACAAGGTAGCAAATAGGAAGGCAGTTCAAAGATAAAAAATCACCTTCTGTAAATAGTGTATAAATATTTTCCATTTTGTGGTTGTATTTGTTTTGTACATATTTCAAAAAGTCCTGTTGTACTAGAAGAGAATACAAGTGTTATTACTTCAGTGATCCAGTGATAGAGTATTGGAGTAAAACATTCACTTTACCTTCCATTGAATTTGTTGAGTAAATTGGTAAAACCTTTGTCACGACATAAGCCCTCATTTTTGAAATGTAATCTTGCACTTTCCCTTACCAACACCCAATCATAGATCTAAACCTAGCTAGGGACTTTATGTGCAAGCAGTGAAGCGAGATTTTTACTCTACTTCTGGATTTATGTATTTCTCTATGGAGTAGTCACAGGTTTAAAAGGCATTTTAAATGTTATGCAGCGTGCATAGTTCACATGAGAATAAGTATTGAGTTAACAGGGAGTAACAGGGAGTCGGAAACAAAGGCTAAGCATTGTGGGCAGTGTGTTTGTGTGTGTATGGTGATGCATGGTCTTAGGCCTCCTAAATTCATACCACGTCAAGGTCAAGTTATTCAAATGTGTTTAAAAAGCAAAACGTCTTTAATGTACACAGACCCTGCTAAGCTGTCTAGACGTTCAGTTATGCTAGTCTGCTCCATGCATATGTTAAACTGATTTGCCGCCATTTGTTGTGGCTCAGTATGTTTTGTAGTTGTGTTGCTCTAACTCTTGTCATTCACAATCATGCACTCATTAACGTAACCTTCAGATGTTCCAAGACTACTATAACGGAGACTTCAGCAACATTTTTTTGCCTGACAGACTGTTCACACAGCTTATATGGCACCGTTGCCCAGCTCTCATTTACAGCAGGAAAACTGCTCGACTTTTGCAATTAGTCTTGTCATTGCTGAGGCGTGGTGTAAGAATTAGAATTCCTCTGCATTTGAAGGAAGAAATGTTGAACCTAATTAACACCATCACTTGCAGCTGGCAACTTCTTTTTACCATCATTATGTGTGTGCATTAGGGATTTGAAGTAATTAACATCTGTAAGCATCAACGATGAACTTATTAAAGTTACATTTCTTCACACAATCATTACCTGTCTTATTTAAGTATTCTAAAAACAGTGCCCCATGGCTACAGATACAGAATTCAGATAGCATACTACTTCAAAACAAAACCACATTGTTTAACATGGGAGTGTTCACTCAAACACCCTGAGTTTACACCTGGAATTAAGATCTGTTTCAGATCACTTAATTCACATTCAGTGATCACATGGTGTTTGTGTGTAAGCACTAATGTTTTTTACATGACATTACATTTATGCATTTGGCTGACACTTTTATCCAAAGTGACTCAGAATACATTCAAGTTAAACATTTCATCATGTGCTTCCTGGGATTCAAACCCAGAGCCTTTTGTGCTGCTAACGCAATGCTACTAACTGAGCTACAGGAGCACTAGCTTGATGTGCATCAGCGAGTGTCAAAGGACCGCCCACTGTTAATCAACCGTTGTGCTAAAACACGGTTTTAAACTTTGCCAGTTATGACGAATCTATATGCAGGCACTCAGACAAGTGCAAAATGTAAATGTCAGTTCCAGTGTGACAGACTTTCAAAGACAAATCTTGAAACTATTTATGCTTCAGTAGTGTATGAGGCAGAGACTGGAAAATAAATGGACATTTTGTTTCACTCATTCTGATGCTGCTTGTTGTTGTGTATATGTACAATATGTGGATGGATGTCTTTGCATTTCCAACACAATCTCATGGCAATTTGTAGTTTCCAAGTGGCTAAATACATGTGAGTTTACACATCTGATTCGTACATATTTGTGCATATTAGTATGATTTGCTTTGCACCAGTGACATTAATTTTAGGGGTGGGGCTTTATTTTTGCTGTATTTCTAAAAATGTACATTTTTGTATGAGTTCTCTTATACAAATACATACAAATTAGCCATCTTGTAAATTGGTTCCCTTTCGAGGGAGCTCAACACTGCATCAGGATTGACACTATGGCAACAAGACGCAATGTCTTGTTTCCTTCTCAGGGAACCGAGGTTACATACGTAACCGAGAGATGTTATGAATTCCTGTAAGATCAGGCTTGGCTCGTGTTCTCATCCCCATGTTTCTGACAATTTTTTGTGACTTTTGGAAGCAGCCATAACCGTGCACTTTTGTCTTGCTGTCTCAATATTTCCCCTATTTGTTCAGCAAATATTTTTTTATATAAATTGTTTATTTATATTTGACAAATAAATAAATCACCCTAAACTGGACTAATTTGGACATTTATACTAAAACTATATATTTAATAGTTATAATAATGGATTAATGGAAAAGAAACAAACAATGTTAGTATGTGATAAAGACTGTCTTGCATCTTTAATTCTGCCCCATCCTGATTTAAATGAATTGAAATCAAGGAGTCAACTTCAAATAATTCGGAATTGCACAAACCCTACCCATCAAACACTCTTGTTAGCTTTTAGTGAAATATGAGTTGAGAAGTATGAAATATCATAAAGTTTGAAATATCAGACCCATAAATTACAACTCAGTCAGGACTGATGATAAACAAACAGCCAATTAGAACCAAAGCACCCCTCCACACACACAATAATTCAACATATTATTTTAGCTATTTCAACAATAATGCTCACTTGTCTTCCAGCTCACTGTGTGCAGTGTTTCTTGTTTTCCATGTCTAGATGACTGAGTCAGTATCTGTTTTAATGATCTAGGCCCTGGGCTGCAGTGCACTTTGTCTCTGTTGACTTTGGGTACCTTTCATTCTCACTTTCAACTCCTTTCTTCCAAAGACCATTGCTGACAAGCAAGTACATTTTCTGTTGATCTAACTTTTTAAAGGACAGAAGGTAATTTGTTATCCTTTAACAGGCTGATCTTTAAAATTGCTGTTGGAAGCAAAAGGAGACAGGGAAGTGATGCTGCATGGCTGAGATGTTCCTGTGAAGTGTCTGACACGATGAGAGCATATGTTGTGTTGTCTGTGATATTAAGCTGTGTCACACAGGATCATCCCTGATGCTACACTTGCATGTTGTGACTATTTTAATCCCAAAACAGTCAAGCACTATCACAGTCAGGCAAATGTTTCACAGTGGTAGCCAACTCTGGTTACCTGGGAGAGGAAGCATGTCAGCCTAGTTCTGGCAAATATTGGTTCAGGCACAAGCAGCAAAAAATTACCACTGCTCCAGAACTTTCTGTACACAGTACACAGGTGTGAAACTTGTTTAGTTTGGACATTAACCTTTAAAATATTAAAGTGATAAAAAAAGGAGTGTCTCTTCTTTTTGAGAGTGTGTTACTCCAGCTGTTTTCTTTTCAGTTTGCTATAGTAACACATCAAATCTTTCTCCAATCATCTCAAGCTGTAAGTGAACGCTATTGAGAAACTTCAATAAGTGACCTTCGATCAAATTGGGTGACCTAATGTATGCGCCAGATCCTTAGTTATTGCTTGGAATGGTTATGTCTGTGAAATCATTGTGTCGTTTACAACGTGATAACTGTAGCCATCAGCAGCTTGGTAGGGGGGTAAAATTAAAGCGTTTGTCAAGTAGGGAAGTAGAAAGTAATTATTTGTTTCCCCAGTGAGAAGGCCGAGGACCTGGCTGAAGCTTAAACAAACATTGTAATTAAATATCTGAGTGTTATGCCTCTAATGAATAACACACACATGCACACTTGGCATAAAATCATAGCAAAATGTTGCAGAGTGTGCAGAAAATATTGTACTGCAGAGAATCGAATGCCATTTTTAAGAATACTATTTGCATCAGCATTACTCGTCTATGGCTGGCACAAATCTTCTCACAAGCAATGAATTTGTGGTAATAAAAGTAGGATGGGATGGAGAAGACCGGTTTGCTATGTTGATGTTTACAGGATGGTTCTTTGAATATATGGGCCATGAATGAATAACTACAAAGTTTTACCATGATAAATTAACTGTCTCGTGAAGTATATCCTGTATCCTGAGGAAGGCACACACTAAGCAACCATTTTTTAAATGTTTTGATTATTTAGCCCAATTTTTAAAAACTTAGTCGCTGATTTATATGAATTCGTACGTTGTTTTTGAACAATCTGCTTTCGACAGTTAAGCTTAGGGGTGGGCCTTCATGCTTGCTTTTTTATAATAATCATATGTTTTTGGGTATGTTTTTGTTGTCATATGTTCACATTGTACTGATTTATAAGAAATCATCTCATAAAATAGTTACTTCTGTGTACCGTGTTTCTAAATTTAGTCTGTATTTTGCAAATGACAGAGATAAATCAAGCCCAGAATTTAAAATGATTCTCCAACACCAGCGTCTGAGTCAATCAACTGCCTCTATCCTTCATGTTTGCCAATACTTTTATTTGTTCTTTGTCAGGAATTTGTGTACTTTAGCCAGGCTACTAATGACTTTATTGTGTGGTCAGACACCTCACCGGGTGCAGCTGCCATTCACTTCAGATTGGATGAAGATCTTTTCCAAGTGGCTGACCAAAGACCACACACCAGGCAAAATTATTCTTGAGTTTCTAGGTTAGTTGTGAGAGACAAGTCAAGGACCGAAAGCTTACAAAAAACTGTGAAACTACAACAGTGGACAGAGTAAGAACTGCTGGACTGTTGAGTCTAACTAGGCTGTGTTCGTGTGTCGGTTTGTTTGTACTTTTTTTTAGACCTGGGTGAGTAGGTGTTTGAGTAAGGAGCATCTCTGCTAACAAGATGCTGGAGAGCCTCTCGCGCTCATTAGCTGTCTCATTTGTGCTCTAGTTTCTCAGGATGTGCTAAAGGGCCTCTGGGCATTAGAGCGACTCAGAGCTTGGTACATTTGGACTGAGATTTGGTTCTGCAAACACATATCTCTCAAAATGCTCAACCATGGCCCTGCTCTGAAAGTCAGTATTCTCTTCTCAGCCTAGAAATGGAAAACTTAACATACAAACAATGCTGAGATATAAAAATATTATTTGCTACTGGGGTTGTCATTTTAATGCATTACTTTAATACAAGAAATAGTGTACCCAGAATAAAAACTAGGTTATTATGTGTGAACTTTATTTTGTTCGAAACCCTAAAACCTATTCTTTTTCGGAAACATGAATGGTGCCCATCTTATCAAACCTTAAAAAAGTGAAATAATTACATCATATATTCCAAGTGTTCTGCATACAATAGGGTTTGGTGAGAAACAAGTCAAAATATAATTAATTATGCGGTGAAAATCAAACCCTTGTTCGCTGATCTTCTGTGCGTTTTAATAAGGGCATCACATTTCATTCACATGTCTTTTCACAGAACATAACAGAAATGTGTAATGTCACAGATAACGAATCACATAATTCGAATCGCATTATGATCACATAAGTACTATAATAAGAGCCTACAGTACTAATATGAACATATCAATTCAACAGATTTGGTAACACCAGTCCCTTTTAGTGTACTGGCTAATTAGGGCTTAGCCGCATCATACGTTTTTATTTATTTATCTAAATTTTGCAGTTGGTTGTGTCTACTGTGTCTTTTATCCCTTTCACACATGCAGTTTTAACTGGTAAATTACTATTAAAGGCACAATATATAATTTTCGTCACTAGAGGTTGCATAATTCAAAACAATAACAAAGGCAAAGGTTGATGACACTGTAAAAGAGTGTGGAATGATGGGAGTTGTTGTCTTTACCTCCACTGCCAATACAAATCAATCCGACAGGACTCACAAATCATGTTCATGGATGAGGTAATGAAAAAAGGTTTTATAACCATTTGTTTGATCACATGATTTTCTTTCTTTATAATGAATTAGAAAGAAATATACTAACTACTCATACATCACTTACATACATCATATGTACAATTAAATGGTGGGGTAATACACCATTTACGTGTTCAAAACAATAATACTAGAAAGAATGTTGAATGTATCCACAGCTTTTGCAAAAAGACTTATTATTTATGTATAACACATACTGTAGTTAACTACACTGCCATAGACTTATTCACCAGACTTTTTTAACAGTGTTAATTACTTAAGCACAAAGCAAGTGCAATTAGTACTGTGCAAAACAACAACAACAGAGTGACTTGCTAAAAACAACAGTCACTGATAGGCGATGCAATGAGGAGGGCATCACTGTTAAAAACAATACATTTCTCTGAATTTAAACAGTGCTGGAACATTTGGGATAGTGAACAAAATATATAATACTGTGCTGGTGGTTTTTGGATATTTGAATACAAAAATCATACATATTGTGTATTTATGAACAGGACCTTTTTTAAAATTACTGGTAAATCAGCAATTTACCGGTAAAATAAGTTACCTGTAACATTACCTGTGAATTAACAGTGAGATGTTACAAGTGGACACAGAACAGGATTACTGTTTTGTGCACGGAAAGTGCTGTAAGGGTCTGTTTTGAGGCAATCAAAACATTTTGAAGCAGATGATGCATTTATTATGCACTGTTTACGATTGTCAAAGAAGTCATCTTACATTATGCAATTTCATGAATGTAAATGTTTGCTACAAAAATTAAAACATCAACCAAAATACAGACCACATATGTTCGGATACAAGATCAAACCCCATAAACACACATGTGAATGACATCACAGAGTTTAATAGCATTTTGATACTGAAGTGTAAACGGTAATATACTGATGGGTATACTGATGGGCAGAATGCCATTGCTCATGTGAACAGCACATTTGATAACTTACTAGTAATTTTGCATCATTGCTAGACTATGTAGTGCAGTAATGAGCAATGCTGATGTGTTTGTCACTGTACCTTCTATGACTTGTAGCAACACCCATCATGACATAATAACTGTTGTCATATACCAAAAAAGAGTCCAGTATACTGGATGTTTAAAAAAAGGTTCAAAGGGACACTTTAGAATTTCTGAATATTTCCTCCTATTTCCCACTTTACAGACAAGCTGAGATTATCTTTCTCTCACGAAAGCTTGTCAAATCTTGTTAAGAGGAGTGTCAGACTTAATAGATGGAGCTGAATTAGTTTGGCGTCTCTCTTACTCAATCTGCCGTGCAATCATCCTACTGCCATCTTTACCTTGGCAAATGGAAGATGGATTGCTTGCTTTATTTTATATTTTCTGCTCTAGCTTTTCTCCGCCACATCCCACGTCCCAAAAACAAGTGGTGCAGATGCACTCCATCCAGAGAGATCCAAGGGGGTACGGTAGGGAAGGAGAAAATGAGTCCCAGAGGGCATTGAGGGGTTTTTCTGATCCGAGCTGCTCTCTTCCCTGGAGATCTCATTTGAGGTGAGAGGCAGAGGCTGAGTGGATCCCCTGACCACATGGGATTAAAAGAGTCTGAAGTCCCTCAGCTGGCTCTTCCCTTCTTTCCATTTGTCTCAAACTGTCTTTCCAACTTCCTCCCAGACTCTTCATCTCTGTAAAAATGATTGCATGACCAGGACAGAGGCATTGGGCAGTAGTCATGCGTGGGTGCAGCTGAAATCACCTTATGGACTCTTAGTAGGAGTGTATCAGTCTGTAAGCACCTGGTGCAAAGGACTTTCATACTTACTACAGATGTATTTACTACAGTGCTTCTCTTTTTCTCTTCACCACCACCATGGGAAATCTAGTGGGGTGTTCCACACTTTGAAAACCACTAGTTTATTTTTAGGGTGTAAGATCATGTTACAAGATATTCCTTTTAATCAGGACAAAAAATAAGGGGAAGTGTTATGCATCCTCAGACAAAGGGCGTTTTCCTTGTAGTTGTAATTGTCATTGTTATAAGATTATCAAAAACACTAACAAAAGATGATTGTCGGCTCAGTTCCAATCCAGAGGTTTTTTGATCATAACCTCAGAGCTGGAGAGGATTAGAAGATAACCACATATAAACAGCTCTGCATTAGCATGGTCAGCATCTCCCCGCGTCTTAGCTAACATCTAAGTGCTAAAGCTCCTATTAACCAAGTCACTGGGGCGTTAAAGTGGAGGAACCGTTCTGCTGTATAGATATGCCAACCAGGCACGAGAGCAGAAATACAAATTCCTGTCTGGATGAATTTGAATGAAATACCTGTCAAAATGCACTCCAAGTTCATGTGACATTGCTAAAAAGTGCAGTTACACCATATGCCTCTCTCGTTTACACTTACCGGCTCATTACAATGACTTTTCATGGCACTCATTAGTTAGCCAATCAACGCGCTTGCATAATTGCTGCCATGACCTCAGCCACTGAGGCTACTTTTTGCATATGTGAGGAGATTATAATTATTGTCAGAAATTGTAATTGTTGTGCCCTTAATTGGTGATTGGACTGTACACTGAATAAACAATATATGAGTACATGTTCAAGGAGATTTCTCTTAGCTTTGGTTGAGGTAGAATTCATTATCAACGGATATGTAACTACCGCTGATGCGAACAAATTGGTTTCATCTTGATTATCTCTTGTTGTCTCACTTGTCGCTTTGCTGTTTAATTAAGATGTCATCAGAAGGGGAAGCAACAGTGCCAGCAATGTGCCTTAGTCCAAAAATGATCAGAAGTGTTTATCACACTCTTATTATGAGAGGCTGAAACCATGAATAGTCTAAGTACCACGGACCACCTACAATTACTCTTATTATACTCTCATCAAACCTTCTGATCAAAATCTGCCACATTTTCCAGATTTGGAAATGCTGTTGATAGCTGTAAAACAAAGTACATAAGTGAGCATGTCAGACTAAAATATTTTTTAGAAATAAGAACATAACACTTCAAGGTTACTCCTGTGCGCCTGTACCATGGATTCATCTGCCCTAACTGAGACAAAAAATGGAAAAGTGTAACTATAAATATTTCACCTTTTACACTACCCTATTGTAATGTCAGAGTAATTCATTAAACTGCTGTGCATGTGGGGTATTCAGCCATATTCTCCTGTCACTTGTCTGAAGGGCACAGCATTGTGGGTTTTCGATCCACGTGTTTTTGTTTGCCCACATGAGGATCATATGTCGATATCATCTGCTAGGATAGGGGTTTACTCTTCTTAAGACTTGAATCTGTACATTGTCTACTGAGCATGTGTTCAACATTTAACTGAATGCAGGCAATAGTCCCACAGTGATAATCAGATATACTACAACTTCATGCTTGGGCTGTCAAGCAAACCTCAGGATGAACACATGATTCGGGTTAATATCCATACCGTGTGCTTAACTGTCTCTGCTGTCAGCTTAACTGTCTCTGTGTGCTTAACTGTAAGGTCTTTAGATTGCTTGCATATTTGATTGAGTGTATGCTTTTTTTTAAGAATGTATTTGTTTCAGCATGCTTTTAAATGTATTTTTGCCCTGTGGTTGATCAAACAAGTAAAATCACTCAGCAGAGGCTTTGTTAAAGAAACATTGGGTCCACATCCCAGTGGTTAAAACATATGTTGAAAACATGACCATCTGTGGAGCTGACATGGGAGACATGGGTTTGATTCTGGCCTGCATAATGTCCTGACCCTGCCCTTGATATAATGTGAGGTTGCAATCTTTTCAACTCATAAAGAAATAAATAATAATGCAGAGTCATTATTATAAACACAATATTTTGAATGTCTTTCTCAAGAACAATTTTGCAATACATGTTAAATATTGTATATCATCTGAATTATACCTCATGCTGCCTGTGACCTACAATTAGCAAGGATTTTTTTCCATTAAACATTTAATCATAACTATTTAAAATCTATAGGATAATTTAAAATACACTTTTTATTCAGGGGGTACATCTAAGATGTAAAAAGCTGTGTATATTTGTAAATGTAAATCTGTATGCATTAATGGTAATTTATCATGCAGATTGATGCCCAACATCAAATTCCACAGAGCCACAGAGCTGTTTCCACCATTTCAACAGCACATCCACATAATTTTACCAGCCTTTGTTGGGTTAAAAGATCAAGAGCTTTCTTTGCAATAATTGTGTCCTGCCCACTTCTTACAGTTTAGTCCTTTATCTGTCTGTGGACATAACCAAGATTACACAGCTTACAGTTTACATCTTATAGCTTATAGCTATACATTGATTCAATGGGGAAAATATGTCAGTCTGTAAGGTTATCAACAGTCAAAAGCACTAGACTGATATTTGCCATCAAAAGAAAAAATAGAAATAAAGGCTTTCTCAGGACAGCATTAAATCAACAACCATCAGATGCTCAAATGCCCTCTGCATCGCTGCTCCTTTTATTCAATTAACATTTATTATATTTGTTTTAGAGTTGTAAATTATTTCCAGATGCATTCCCACCACGAACGCCAATGCTAGTGCAATCACACAGGTGAGATGATTGACAGGCTTGTAATTAGGTTTTCAGTATGTATGTAATCTTTTTGCTGCCGGTGTTGGAGATATTGGTATATGAATAGACAATAAACCCAGGAGAATGTTGACTACTGTTCAATATGAATGTGGTTTCAGAAAAGACTGATCTGTGATCTATGGATTATTTGCACCCCCACCCTGGAAGATAAAGTGACTAACATGGAACAAACGGTGTAACGGTATGTACAAACAGAACCATAACAGTTAATTATGAGAGGCAAATGGATATAAATGACCAAATACTCTTACACTGGAGTGGACTTAATTAACTGTATGTGTGTTATGTTTAGTTAAAACACCTTTTTTAAAAGGGTGTGAATTTATGGCACAACCTGACACAACAAGCCCTGGCTTTACCAAAAAAAAAGAACATATACTGTAACAATATATACTGTAAATATATTAGGTTAGACAAAGAGTTCACCCTTGATTAATGATGCGTATGCAATTTGATTCAGTGACATACAACTGGTTTTAAACATAAATGTTGCACAAGCCAACTTTAAACATTGGTACATTTATTAAAGTTTTGTAGTTTTAGAAACTGTCTAATACAGGGTTATTTAGTTTTAAAGTAGCTTTATTATAGATAGCAGTTTAAAAATAGCAGTTTTAAAAATGTTTAAGCACTCATTGTAAAACCTTGAAACATTGTATGAAATAGAGATTCAAATTTTCCACATTTATTCAAATTCCCAGAATGCAAGACTTCAAAGGGGACCGAAAGCCCGGAGCCGTTCATGCACTCACGGTGACTTTTACTGACACTTAAAAATGTTGCAGATGTCACAAACTCAAAAACATTGTTTTCCTTAAGTCCCCCAATAAACTTACCAACACCCACATGTGCACATAATCTAAGGAGCTTGTATGTAAAAGTGATAATTACATAGTAGTTACACAGTATTTGTGTTAAAGTAAACCTAGGTCTCTTGGGCTTTAAAACTTTCCTGTAACAGAACACTGTTTTAACAGAAAAAAATATTCACCATTCTGTCACAAAATCCAAACAGTATCTCATTTGTTGTCATTGTTGGACCACAGTCATAAGCATTTGGCCTTACTATGAATCAAATTGAAATTCCTCACAAATGTTACCTGATGGAAATTTAGATAACAGGAAGCTTCTGGCCTACTTTTTTATTGAGGCTATTTTTTAGCTTGCTAAACCTTGCTGTGCACGTCTTTTTATCATTCAACTCTAAAATATTTTTGACTGCTTTGCAAAATGCATCACCATGAATAGAGCAATGCAGAGTTTGTTTATTTATTGTTTTACCATTTTCTCACTATGTAAAACGTTTTTTTTTTTGAATGACTCAGAAAAGGAAGTGACTGTCTGTGTTAACAGAGCCCACCATATTCCCTTTTCTGTTTATTATCATTGCAGTGGAAGGGGTAGATATACCTTGTCTTGTACCTTGATGCATCTCTCAAAAACAGCCAGTCAGAAGTCTTAGCTTTTGAGGACAAGTGACCATGATGATGTCATTTTTCCATTGTGCCTTTTTAAGCAGCTTCCATAATGACTCTAGTGCAACTTATGTAATCATTTTGCTGAGGTAAAAAAAAGGAGTCTGTGTTTTTCAAAATAAATCAAAGCCAAGTCACTGATATTATAAGTAATCTATGAACCAGAATCAAGTTACTAGAGAAGTTTAGCAACATTTCCTTCTCTCTGTGACATTATCTATATGCACACTACAGATTTGACCATACTTCATAAGGTTTAAAACCTCCTACCTTCATTGCAGGAATGTAATTTTATATTTTATGTGTTGTTTAATCACCTTTAATAACCGTTTCATTTATTTTTCCTGTGGCATGACTAAAAATGCTCAACAGTCTCTGAGTTAAAGAACACCTATTATGCTCATAAAAGTTTATAATTTTATTATTGGGTGTTGCTGGAATGCATAAATGTGATTTAAATTTCAAAAAACATTTTTATTAAAATGTACATTTTTCAGCATACTTTTATCTGAAATGCTCTGTTGTAGTCTCTTTAAAGCCACTCCTTCCAAAACGCTCAGTCTACTCTGATTGGTCAGCTTGGCCAGTCTGTTGACCAGTCTGTGACTGGTCAACCACTCAGAACATATAAAATAATGTCTAGGTAGAAGCATTTATACTTAGCAGTTCATCCTCATTTACTTGAACAAGTTTTTCCAAACTGGTTAGAAAAGACAGAGAACAAATCTTAGTCTTGGGAGTTCACTAGCAAGTTAGTCGAGGACTTCATAACATTACAGCTTATAATTATAAGTAAGCCTCCACACAGATTCTTTATCAGTGAAACAGAGATCAGTAGTTTTGTTACAACATTTTAGGTAAAAACTGCCCCACAATTGACCAAAACAATAAGTATGTAAAAAAGACAGCAATGCAGACATATTATAACATAAACATATCCACCTCCATGCTTGAAAACCATTTGAATAAAAATGACAAACAGTCTATACAATTTGACACAACTGTGTACCTGTGTACTATACACCTGTGTACCTGTGTACTATAAGCACTTCTTGTCATATATTTATAAAAGGAGTATAGAATGTCAAACTGTAGGACACTGCTGCCACATGTCAGCTACCCATATCTGTTAACTTTGTCAGTTGCTATGTGTTTGTTTCCTGCTGTTGTATGTCAGATAGAGTGGGTGGCAGGAACAGCTAAGACCATTTTCTGAAAACCTTACTGAGAGGGAACGGAAGTGAGACAAATCTATCAAATGCTGTCCTCTCTTATCATTTACCCAGTGCTTGTTATAATCCAGCCAAGAAATCCAGTGATAGTTTAGCTAAAGACACTTTGTCCCCCTTTCTAGCTCTGGCTGGGGCTAATTGTATGGTTAACGGTTGAGTTGCAGACAAGGATATGGATGTTGTGGACAGGAAACTGATCCCCAAAATGACACTTTATCAACAGCGAGCAGATGCTACAGCTGAGACACCCTGGCCTTCAACTTTCGGACTAAATGATGTCCCTGGATAGCTTCAGCCTGCTGCTGACCGCCTGACATGATTCAGTGTCCCCTAGTGCTAGATAAAGATTAGCAAATTCCTGCTATACTTCTTACTTTATCCATTCACTGTCTCCGTCTTTCTCTCTCCTGGTTGGAGGAAATGATTGGGCAATTTAAGGTGAAGCAGTATAAGACTCCCTGCGACAGGCCTGCATGGTTTTTAAGTGGCCCAAATTACATTGTACCATAAATCGTAATTGGCCACAGTAAGCTCTGGGTCGATTTGAAGGCGGGCTGTCCATCCATTCCATGATTTCTAATGCAATCCATTTCTGGGCCCCGAGGGCAGGATCATTGTTATAGAGAGGAGCACACCAGTAGTTTCTAGAGAGGAGATGAGAAGTTTGTGGGGCTGTAGTGTGCTGTGCACAGAGGGCTTTAGTAAAGGAATAGTTCTGAAAGTTCTATTATTGTTTGTCATGTTGTATGCAACACATATGGTGCTTACATAATTTACATAGTAAAACAAATCAAAATTTAAGTTGTTATTCACTTGCAATTCCCTCCATTGCAGCCCAGAAATCTTTATGTATTCATGGCATTCATGGCACTGTAAAGTTAATGTGTGGCTTTCACAAGGTTTTGGATAGAACATTAGTCATATAACTACTTTTAGAGCTCTTTTATGGCTGTTTTGGTCTATATGGAGATTTACAGATGTCATAATTTTATTTCTTTATTAAAGAATATAATTTGATTGGTTCTCACATGTGTGTTGAGATGAAACAAGCAGACATAAACTAATGAGATTCTGCATTATTGACATTGAGCTGGTGTGCTGCCATGTTGGGTGTAGTCTTTCATACATATGTGTTTACATTTGCGCCATACCGCGCCATACCAGTCGATTAATATGCTCAAAATAGTAACTGTTTTCTTTCACAAACGGATTGTTTCACTTCAGAAGACATTTATTAACCCTGTTGAGTTGAATTACTTTTTGTGCTTTTTGGAGCTTTAAAATCTTAAACAATATTCATTGGACACTATTCCTTGCTATTTTAAAGCTGAGAAGAGCCAGGCTATTATTTGCTATAATTTTACTATAACTGTAAAATTGCCTTGAGGGTGAGTAATTTATGAGCAAAATATCATTTTTCGGTGAACTATTCCGCTAAGGCCATTTACATGTATTTAAAACATTTGATTTCAAGTTGATTAAAGCAAACATTTGACTTTTTAATATGGCATGTAAACGCTTCAAAATGAAATTGTACTAGTCTGTTTTTGTTAAATCAGATCTGGATAATGCAATTACAGCTCAATTTTACCAAGCATGTTTCCATGTTAACTGATGTACAATTAGACTTGGCATTGTGCTCTCGTTCTAAGAGACAGATGTTCTCTGAAATACAGAGGTGAGGCAAAATGTGTACATATTTGACTGTACGTTTTGTTATATATATTTGGAAGGAGAGATTAAGTTTGTAGCTTGACTCAGTAGCTCAGTTATAGCTTGAGCGCTGAACTTGAGCACAATGTAAACAGTTAATGAACCTTCAAAAAAATCCTTATTTATCTGCAATATTAAAACACTAGAATTTTGGAATGACGTGAGATTGAGGTTTTTTTTATTTTATCTTTTTTTGTGGTCTTCAATTAGCTGGTAAGTATATGTGAAAGTGATAATATCAAAGAGGAGGTCAAGATGTAAAATTTGTTGATTATTTGTGGACAAAAGGACAACAAGGTGGTGATTACACTAATGTTTTTCAAATTAATTAAGGGGTTGTTAGGAGTTGACTAATTACACACCATTAAGCACCAAACACTTAAGAAAGAGAATTCTACCTCAATGAGGGTATAATTGGAAAAGTGAGTCTATCTGCTATTATTCTTAATTAGCATCTCCTTGGAAACAGATTTTCACAGTTATTTTTTATCTTAATTTAATTAGGTTTACCAAGACTGGTGGCCAGTGTCTTTCCAAACCAGAGGAAATACAATCGCTAAGAATTCTGAGGCATTATTTAATCTGCCTAGTATGTGAAGACTTTAATTCAAATTTAAAGAAAGGGCAAATAAACACTCTTTAAAGAATAAGGCACCAAGGGGCTGTAGCTGACATTTTGAAAATTCTTCAGGGGAGAAAATGAACACAGTAGGTCACTTTGTACAATTTGTGCTCAGTCTAAATGTTGACAGTCGACCAAACTCACAGTGATTTTTTTATTGTCTCAATGAAAAGACTATTGATTCCTTTTGCTACCTCTGTATACTCAGAGGATTTTCTAAGCAGCTCTCAAACTTGTGTGTGCTGGACAGCACAATAAGTATAGACAGACAATCTTTAGTCATTGCAAAGATAAAATACATATCATGCTGTACAAAGGATGTTATTCATGTACTGTACGACAATATTTGTACAAACCGTTCATGTTTATGAAATAAACTAATAATTGCACCGTAGGATACCAAATCGTTTTTGCTGATGCTTATTACAGAGCACTTATTACAGGGAACTAATCTCTATGGTAACTCAGGATTAAGTGCCATATCAACAAAATATCACGTATCAACAACCATCACACAACCTGGCCTCCAAGGTTACCATGACAACTACATACTTTGTTAAGATTGAAAAATAGATTTCAGCTCTTGCTTATATACAGTATGTCAAAAAATATTACATAGGCAGTTCTTTCTGAGGTTAGGCGCTTAACTGTACAGGCGTAATAAAGGTTATCTGTAGTTTTACATGCTTTTGTCTTGATTTATTAACTTTTAGTGTTGTTTATTTGTTTCTAGTGTTGCTCAGATTATGAAACCAAAATTCTGTTTAAATTGTCAAAACAGACCATAAAAAACAATAAAAATAAAACTACACAGTAAGAACTTAAGAAAAAATACAATTTCAAAGAAACTCAAAGTGCCTTTGAAACGTGTCCCCTAAGTGTTGCCTTCATTCAAAGGGCAATGCCGCGTTTATCATATCTCTTGTATGCATCAGTTCCATTGTGTCATTTTGTCCGTGCTGTACGCTGACCTTGCTTTTTGGTATAACCTATATAGCTCAAAACCCACATGCTAGATCCTCCTGCCTCATTGCCCTCCGTAATAAATTATTTAAGGAATTCATCGTCCTGTACAAATTTCACCATTAAGCAGTGGGCTGTCAGTCAAAACCATATTATTATCCACGCACTGGAATTATGGACTTCACAGTTCATTGCATCACATTAGTGTAATCACCCTGCTTGCAGTCAGCAGCCAACTCTATTGTCCAAGCTAAAAAACCATATCTTAATGTTACGCAGCACATCAGACAGTGCACAGGCCATATTGATAGGTTTGACTGGGCTTGCACTGTTTCATTTAATTGGGAAATTACTTCAGGGTCGAAGAGAATCTATGGAGAAACCCACAGTAGGCAGGAATTTATGGACAAAAAAGGAAGTTGCCCAAAATGCAATTGTCCCTTCAGTAAACGCCCTTCCCCATAGATACTATTACACAGACACAGCAAGCTGCTTTACTGAAATAAAAGTTTTCACAATTTTTATCTGCCGTTTATCTTTTTTAAATAAATTACGCAATAACTTGATTTAAAACTATGGGAACTGTGACTTAGAATCAGGGCAAAGGGTTATCACAGTCAACCCAAAAGAGAAAAGTCTCATTTAATAGCATTTATAACTGATAAGATTAATATAAATGAGCAGAACTATTCCTAATGTTTCTACAATATATGATAGTATTATGGCTGTGTACTATGGCTTTACTAAATTAATATGCAATTTAAATAATATTAAGTAATTTGCATTAATTTAGCTTGAAGGTAATGTGCGTCCTTGCTGATATTTTACACATTTACACATTTACTAATTTTTACACATTTGGGAATGAGGGTTCAAGGCTGACACATAGTTTAATTCACAGCATGCAATTCTCAAGACTTATTTAGGGATCTGAAGAAGAGAAAAAACTGTGTACTTGGGTACTTTGTGTGAGGTGACATATTTTTGGATAATTTTAATTGGTAAAATTTCAATTAAAACTGTCCAAACCCGCACAGGATTTCAATGGACTTTTAAAATCAGAGAAGATCAAAAGCCCATCTGATCAAATAAGGGGTCTGCAAGTTGCTAAGGCAGGATTGGTTAGAAATGTTTTTAAGGAGGAGCTTAAAAAAGCAATCATTAAGTTACAACCATGTTCCTTTCATCAGCGTACCAGTGTCAGAAGCCCACACAGATACACAGGAGTAAGTGTTAAATCAAAAAATCATGGAAATGGAGGTCATCTTTGAAATCTCTTGTTGTTGAGGAATTGTTGCAGGTTTGATGTTGCGGTGTCAAGCTAATGTCAGAGCACCAACTACTGCTTTGACAGTTGCCTGGTGTTGAGCTCTACTAAAGTAACCCTCTGATCTATATCCCCTGTTCGCAGTGTTTCATTTTGATCAAGCCATGTGGCTTATGTGGATCCAGTTGTAGAAAACTCAGGAAGGGAAAAGTTGAGCGGTTGTTTAGCCCCAGTAGTCCACATTATGGAAGAGGGGATCATTTCCAAGCATGATTCTGTTCAACTCATTAAACCAGGAATAAGCCTGGAATTAATTTGACTGGCCCAAAGCCCATCTTTGTTCATCACGCTAACAACAGTATACAATAGAAAAGAACAGAGAGGGTTCAAAAATGTTATACTGATGCTTTCCAGGAGTGGGGAAGTGCAGATATAATTTACCAACTGAAAAAAAGATCTGACAATTTACAATTACAATTGGAGCTCATCTGTTGAATTGTATGTCTTCTTTGTTTTCTTTGAGTAGTATAACTATTTTGTATTGCATACATGACCTTCTACCAGTTGAGCTGCTGAGCAGCCATGCAATACAATATTATTAGTCTTGTAAGTAATTGATTGAAATGGAATAAATTTGAAATGAACTAGCTTTATTTTAACCAAGGAACTGCATCTGTTTCTGAGTCACTTATTTTTCTCAGTGAAAGATTTTTGGGCAGGTTGGTATTTTAGCAATATTTACAAAATCGCAATCATCAAAATCACTACAAAATTGGACTTGATAGACTTCACCTAACTGTGTCTCAGTCTCAGAGCACTCTGTGTTATGGTGGTATTTGTAAATGTCAAACACTGTCCGTCACATACATCAGTGTTTCGACTGGCTATGTTTTGCCAGTTAGAGAGCTCATCTAATCCACATATAGAGAAACTGGGCTTCATGGCAGGACAGAAATACAATGATTAAACGCCCAAAGCCCAATGAACAAGCAGATGCTCTGTCCAATGCTAATAGCGCTTGTGATGCACCCATAAACTGTCAGTTAATCACAGCATCCATGCAGGATGCAAAATGATGTTTTTAAAGCCTCTTATCCACTGAACATTGATCTTTGCCCCATTAAAATCAGCGGTACAGATATCAGCCATAGAATCCCAATGAGGCTTTAAGATCCATAGAAACATACACACATATTCATTAATGTTTAAGCAGCATTATAGTGCTATGTGACATTTGATACTTCCATTCACTAAGGTATTAAAATGCACCAAGGGGGGTATAGTGAGCATATAGTGTTTGTATATGGATAAATGTCATTTCCATATTTTGATGAAATTAGAGGTATTTTTTCAACAGAAGTCATCCTGATACATGCCTGTATCAAGCCACAGAGGTTGTTTGATGGAGCTCTACCTACTTCCTCTTCCTGCTGTGATCTCTATCTTTAATCAGTGTTTGGAAGAGGCGATTGAGACCCACCACTGAGAAGTACCCCTTCACCCCCCGTGCACTGTGATTACCACTCTTTTGCCAGGCTGGTGCTCTTGGAAATAGCATCCATTCTTCCTGCTGCTATGGTATATAACAACTGGTATTACTGTTGACCTCGTGTGACCTCGGGTCACAATGGACAGCCACGACAGATTGCTGTTTACCCGGTATTAACAAGTGTCTCATGTATACAATAGAAGGTCTTTCTTAAGAGGTTAAGATTAGGTGACTGCAAACATCTCTGTGTTAGTGCCTGTTGATAAAGTACAAAATAAGTTGAAAAAATGCACTGAAGAGTCAACAGATATTTGCCTTTAAACATACTTGAGTTTTAGTCTCACAGCAAACAGACTTATCTTGCAAGAATTATTTTATTTATTTTTTCATCTTATTCAAGTTTGTTCAATGTCATGGGCAGTGAGACATCTTTCAAGTTTCTTAAAGATATAACAGTACATTTTTCTAATAACACTGAACATTATGTAGCTGATAAGATGGATTCTTTAGATGTTTCCATATGCTATGGGTAAATAAGCAACAAACAACTGTTTCGTTCTCATTTCTAATATTAAAACCACCACAAACAGTCCAAGCATTGCATAATGTGATTTCTATCTCATAATTTATTTGGTTGAAGCCATACTTCAATAATGAGCTTCTGCTTGTCACTCCTGCAGTTCTTTATAGATTTATTTTTAGGCATTTTCGTAGTCTTTAAATCTTCTTCTGTTTTGGTAATTCATTACTCTACTTTTATGCTCATAATTGACATTGTAATGCTCTGACATTAACAAACCTGACAAATAATATATAACGGCTAGTAGACAGTGCCAGCCACCTCTCAAGAGGGAGCTTTAAAAATTTCGCTGAGCACAAACCGCATTGAAAATGACATAGCGGGAGGCGTGCAAGACCATCTGTGCCCTTCAAATTAAAACCTTTGAAATAAATCAAGAAACATTGTTCCTTATTTGTCATCATTCAAGGTAAACATTTAATAAACAACAGAAATGTGATTTGCCAAATACAAATAAGTGTGCTTCTCTAAATGTTTCTTTTAAAGTAAATCAATGTTTAAAGCCAATAGGGAAGGGGGATCTCGAACGCCCCTTCATTGATTGGTCATTCATTGTTTCACATCAGAAGACGCTGGTGTTTACTACACTACACATGCGAAATGATCACATACATTTCTGACTCCCTCTAAATGTATTTTAAGTAACCACACAACCTTTTGGACCCCATTTACACCTGTATTTAGTGCTCTTGTAATTTGATCACCTATGATAGGTATTAGTACCAGTCACTAGATAGATAGCTAATGTGTTCCTGTAGTCAGTCATTTTGATCACAGACTGAATATAAGGTTATTACATATTACCCGGAATGGTAACACTTTAATATAGGCACCAATTCATACTTTGAACAAGTTGACTATTAGCTTGCATATTGGCTGTTTGTTAGTACTTATAGAGCACATACTGTATTAATGCCCTATTTTGTATGACCATGTTGTACATCCCTTAACCCCACCCTCATACCTACACTTAAACACAATAATAACTACCTTAAGTATTAATAAGCAGTAAATGATTTATTGAGGCAAAACTTGTATAATAGTAATGAACAGTTTTTGATATCCACACATAACCTGTTACTATATGTGCTTTATAAAGTAGCTATTTGTGTGAAGTGAGAATGGGAAAAAATTAACATTGATCATGCCTGGACTTAACGTCTGTATGAATTAATAGATTTTGATTCCACTTATAAACAAGTCCTTGAGTCAGATGACTTAAACAGATTATGCTCTTCTTAACTTATGTAATATATTACTTAAACCTGAAAAACTGTAATTTATTTGAAATGCATGACAAGCTGTAGCGCAGCTAATAAACTAAACTGTTTTGATATTTTCACATGCTACACATAAATTATCAAAACCAACCCACTGTGCTTTTCTGCATTCTTAGTGCATACCTTCAGTAGTCTTATAAAAATATATGAAAAGCCACAACAAACAGTTCACTCTAACTAAACATATCTCAAACAGCTACAGCAAAGAATGCTTTATATCATTCAATTTCTAAGTCACAATTCATTAATAGGATTGACAAGGGTATCAAATGATCAAAAGTGTATTCCAGTATTATGGCTACACTTGTCACTCCTGCTGCTTTTATAGATGTGTTGTTACAGTAGTTATTTTTTACACGCTTTCAATTACATTCAGATACATCAAGGTAATTTTCCTCTGCTTTGGTAGCCGTCACTTTATTACTTTACTTTGACGTTGAAATTCTTCACAAATTGACGTTGTAATGCTCTGACATTAACAGACCTGACAAATACATCAGGCAGTGCCAGCTACCTCTCAGCTAAAACAGCTTTTTTTAAATTTCCTGAGCAAAAGCATCACATAGTAGGAGGTGAACAAGACCATCTGTGCCCTCAAAATCAACACCTTTTAAAATAAATTTCTAATCGACTTAATTATCAACATTCAAGGAAAACTTTTGAAAAGAATTAATGCAAAATAAATGATGACAACAAAAACTATATATATACAGAAATATCCTGCTTGAGGCAATTAGTGTTTTTTCTAACGTTACATGAAAGTCAGACCATGTTATTTAATTGGCATTTAATAAGCCACTGTTATCTTTAGATTGTGGCTCATGGAACAGCCAGTGTCGTTTTCTTAATGATGGGATAGCACAGTGGCTATCATTATCTGAAATGGTGCACTCTCACACAGCTAGAATGTAATGTTGCATTGATACTTTTTGAAAGCTAAACCTGTGGTGAAAAGAAGACCTCAGGACATGTTTGGGCCCCTAAATATGTTTATTGATCTGATGATAAAGATTGTAGTCAAACCCTTATAACGCAGTTATGATGAGCATTTGATATAACATTTCAAGCGTGCAGCTGCAAAGGTTTTCTTGGAAAATATCCATCTGAGATAGGTTTGCATATATTGCTGCAGGGTAGGTACAGGTTGTATTTGGAAATGCTACAAATATCTGCAGGGCTCCTGACTCCATTGACTCCACCTTAACACAGAGTCATGCCAAAAGCTCCTGACACTTGCAAATAGATTGAAATACTGTGTTCCCAGATTTAAAGCTGCAGTGTATCTTTTCTGTACTATTGGTATTATATTATATTATATTATATTATATTATATTATATTATATTATATTATATTATATTATATTATATTATATTATATTATATTATATTATATTATATTATCAGGTTTGTTTACACTTTATTTTCAGATTCTTGTTACAGTGTAATTATACATTCTACAGTTATACATTCAAGTCATATTAATTAACAACATACTTTCTATAGGGTTATGATTAGGATTTGGTTTAGGGTTATTTGCATGTAATTAGGTACATATAACGTGTAACAAAGATAACAAAAAAGTATAACCCAAGTTTCCCTTATCAAGCACAAATCAACAAATTGTGCCAACAAATGGCTGTTACCCTGACTAATCTTAAGAATCATGTTGTGTAGGATTATCAAAAACCCACCAATTTGTCATTCAATAATGTTCTTAATTTAAATTGTATTTGTATTTACAAAAAAGTAACAACAGCTTAGCACAAACAGCACCTGAAACAGGAATTAACTGTATTGGTCTACGGATATAAATAAAATAAAAATGGAAAGAGGTCAAGTTCTAATCAATTTCATTTGAAGTTGTGATACACATCGCACTGCCATCATTGCATACTTCATATGTCCATCCTTTGTAGAAATAACACTGAAGCCATACCTCACAGTGACAAGAGTAGTTCTCCTGGCACACAGCAATGTTCCTGCAGTAATTAGTCATGTGACATTTATGACTTAGGTTATTGGATTAGAAACAATTGTGCCCAGAACTCAGTGTCTAACTGATCTCCCTCTCCAGGTAATATAGACCTCCTTGGCTCAAACAAAAAGAGCAATGCCACTGAGCTGCAGTGTTTACATTCTTCAGGGAAATCAAAAACCACACCACCCACACGCATACAGAACATGCTAACAGACCGAGCGATTAAGGCTATGTGGAGCAATAACTTCAAACAATTAGGCATATGTTTCCGCATATTAAACAGGTTGCAGTATAAAAGATGCATCCCTGTGCTACAGTATTGCTCTCCCACTGGTGTCTATCATGCTTGCAGAAAAGAGAAAAAAATGGACGGGCTCTGACTGTGTGTACACTACCTGGGTAGAGACTGCTGGAACTGTAACCTCATTACTAGAGCAGGAAACCCTAGGGTTTGGTTTTTGTTTCAGCTTTTGTTCTGTTTAGAATTATACTGCTAACAAAGGCTTTTGGTTGTTTTGCTTGGCATAGCAAAGCCCCCTGAGAGAAGGTCTGTAGTTCTGCTTTAGCTGTAATCTTAAAGGGCAGATTACTGGTCACAACTTACTTTTAGTTTTTTCTTTTTTGTGATCAATAAGGATGTTGTGCAACCTGAACTGCAGAAAACTAGATCAGCCATTTTCTCAACATTCCTATCATTTATATCAGGGTTGTGTGGCATTCACAACTGAATTGAATTCCCCTTTAAATTCCAACTCCATTCTGGAACACTTTATGAGAATGTTAGACTCCAGTTTATGCAAGCCTAGCAACATGAAGCAGGCTTCAAGGTGGCAACTTAAGGTTTACTGTTTATGTCTATTTTGTTGTCCAATTAGACTAATACTTTTCCTGTCCTGTGGCTGTGATGAATATTTTTAAATTGTAATTAAGTAAATTCTATTTATTGTCATTCCAATTCAAATGACTTACTAAATTTAAATATACTGATGGCTGATTGAATTTCCAATTCAAAACTGGAAGTAAATTCATAAATTTAAATTTTGCATTGTCTCTCTTGTCTCACTAAATACTGGGTCTGCTTACTTTCTTAAAATTTATTTTTCAAAAAGGAAAGTGGACTGATGAAGAAAACATGCTCTAATGTGCTGCATGTTGGCACTTATGTGACCCGGTATTTTGTAGTTCTGCCAGTATTACAAAGATGGACATTTCTCAGTATTTCTCCATGATTTCATTAATATAAATATTCTTCATTATTTGTAATTTATTTAAATGCATTTACCTAATATTTGATCTCATTTTATTAGTCACCTTAGTTAGTTACATTAGTTAGTCACATTAGTTACCTTTCCAGTAGCTGAAACACATAGAATAAGACATTTGTCATATGGCCTTGGTAAAACACATATAAGATGCAGCATGTTTTTGTAGTACCGGTGCTGAAACAGCTAAGTGTAATGAAATGCTCTTTTAACTGAGGTCACTTGTCAGTTGAGGCCTAAAGCTTGTTGTTATGGCATAACAATCATACCTATATTCCTTTTCCATATTTTTTCCTGTGGCAACTTGAGAAATAATTGGATGAGTGGTAAACCTGCTCATCTTTTTTCTTACCTGTTATCTGTACAGTAATTTTACTGGCTGTCTCTTTAGGGTGTATCCTGCCTATGGGCCGAAATGCTGGGATAGGCTCCAGCCCCCTGTTACCCTGAAGAGGACAAGTGGGTTTGGACAATGGATGGATGGCTGGTGCATTTTATCTTTCTTAGACAAGCAGTTAGTTCGGCATTGTGTTCTACACTTATCTCCCTAGCTGTCTTATGTTTAATGGTAAGCAGATTTTAGTTCCCTTCCTGAGAACATGACATACCCCAATACCTGCTCATGTGTTGAGTATTGGATTGGGTGGAGAATCATGCTATTATTTTCTTTGGAAGGGTTTTATGGACCACAAATTAAAATATAACATCTATTGCATCACACAGATCACAGTTTTGGATTTTTTTTATTATTCTTAGGTCATAAAACATTCCATTATTAATAACGGATCCCAAATGAAGCCTGTTGAAATTGTTGTGGGCCTCCTAATCCTGTGGACACTTAGAATCTTCAAACAAACAGACAAAACTTATAGTATAATTTATAGTATCAAACAAATTTATAGTATAATTAGCCTAATTGACATAGAATGAAGATGCTAATTAAACTGGATTGTGGAATGGCTTGTAAATAAGCTTTTTGCTCTGAAATATGACCTGCAAAAGTTGCAAAACTGTTTAGTAAATTTGCCCCAAAATCTAGCTACTGTATTCTCTCTAGTGGCATTACTTTTTGAACCAAGTTATTTTTAATTCCTGCTATTAGGTGATGACATAAAAAGCACAACTGATAAGTTTGATGGGCCTGTCTTGCATCAGGTAAGCTGTTCAGTCATCTTTGTAAACTGAGCCGCATAGTAGTGCCTAACCACCCCCCACACTTCTCCCTCGTTCACCATCTGTCTAGTCCTGGCAGCTGAGTGCAGATGTTATCTGTTCTTCATTGTAGCAGGATCAGGCCACATGGGGCTGCCACAGTTCCCCACTGAGGTATAGAGACTGCAGGTCATAACTGAACTTCAGGGATGTGAAAGAGGTTGTACACACTATATATTTGTAGATATGAAAGCATACAGGTAGGTGTAATTTTCTCAGAACCCAGTGGAGTCTAGACAGAGATACTGTAGGCATCACGGATTGCCGCCCGCTGGTTGGATATCCCTCTCATCCCCAGTTTATCCCCTATAATAGGCATATCTGTGCCATTTTTGTCTGTCTTAATTATTTAATTTTAGTTAGAGAGGGCCACATCATCCCTATTATCCTTTCGATCTTAATCGCGCTGGCATGAGCACGAGCAAGCAGATTAAATCAATCCAGTGTCTGCGAGAACCGCTTGATTATGCCAGAACTCAAATAATTAATAACGGAATTTAAGGTTGCCTTGGGTGGTGTGAACAGGAAGTGCACTTGCCAATCGGAATGCTGCCACTATCAAGATTTGACTTAGTTTTGGAGATGAGACAATTAAGGGCTTATTGTTAATTTCACACCAGTTTCTTTGCTCCGGGATGCCTTTTATGATTAAACTCAAAACTCTGCCCAGTAATGGAGGTATTTAAGAGCACAGAATAGTCATGGTACTGCACTCTTTGATTAGGAAAATGGCGTCATATCTCCAGGTGTTTTCACTGAAATTTCTGGTCTCCCACCAAAGAAAGAGCCTCTCTGTTTCAGCTTCCACAGCTCGTTCCCAGCTCCTGCATCCTCTTTTAATCCACATCCTCCAGCATGTGTAATGTGCCAAAGGGACGTGTGCCCAGAGGGTAGACCTCTTTGACTGGACAGGAGCCAGCTGAGTCCCCCGCTGGATATAAGTTGTTCTTTTTTTAAAATCACCTTGTCTGCGAAGAAATCAGTCTGACTGACTTGATGTTCATGATCAAATTTCAGGTTTCAACTTCATTCTGTTATTTGTTTGTTTAATGTGTTTTCTTTCACATTGTGCCCCAGGCTATCACATCAACATTAAACTTAATTTCAGAGTGGAGCAAACTGAAAAAATGCAAGCTAAGATGTGATTTTATCTACTGAGAAGTGACTTGACTGTGAAAAGTGGGTGTTACATATATAGGTTGTACTTATTGGTGTAGGACTATACCCCACTTACATAAAAAAACTCCTGGAACTTGATTGTTGAAACGTGAGCACTTTTAAAAAAAGATGTTTGCATTTTACATGTTCTTAGAAGTAATATGCACAGAGGATTCATACACAATTTTACCAGGTGTATGTAAGAAATGAAACAGTTATATATAACAGTAAGAATAAACAGAGTTTATTCTGTTTATTATATATATATATATATATATATATCAAAAAAGCCACATAAATGATATGATATCCGATATATATAAATGATATCCGAATATATCTGATGCTTCTACACATGCTATTCTTGCTGGCTTCTCTGGATTCAGTTGTAGGAATATAAAAATTCATTCATTCTTTGATAACACGCGACTTCTGTTTTTTATTTTCATTTTTTTAGCTTACTGAGCAAGTCTTGCACTCTAAAGTCTGAAACCATACAATCGCAGTAACAAATCAATAAAAACAATTGACTGGTCGAAGTTGTAACAGGATTTTAGGCTTTCGTGCCAAGAAGCCAATTTCTGCCTTTGCTCATATTGCTAGGTTGACCTTCACCTTGTTTGCCTAGTCTTTCATTTTTCCCATCTGCCAACTCTTACCTTTCTCCACATAGAAAGGGATATTTGTCTCCCTGCAGATTTGGTTAAAATAGAATACATTTGTCCAGTGCTTTAGTAAGGTGGCATGTTGCCACATTCAGTTTTTAAAGAATTAGTTCTAAATATTTGCTTAAGCACAAAGCTCAGTATTAACTAGCCTTTTCAGGGCCTTGAAAAGATAACATGCAATTACCATGTTGCTAATATTTTTGCACTATTTTTGTTGTTTGGCAGAAACACGTCTGTAGATGCTGGTCAAAGTTTTGGCCTACAGCTCCTGTGACAATGTGTTAAGGTTCTAGTTAATAACAAGCTATCTTCATGCAGGTTTAGGAAATAGACATTGCTCTATTTATAAATAATGTACATGTATGCATTTGACAGATGATAAAAGCAACTTGCGGTGCACTCTTGCGGGGCTATACATTGTATCAGCATGTGCCCTGCCTGGGAAAACAAACCCTTGATTTTTGGCATTGTTAGCACTATTCTCCAATGTTTAGGCTACAGGAGCACTTAAAAACAGCTGAAAATTATTTTAGGATTCAGATTTTAAATAGCAACTCACTGGTAAACAGGCTTTGTGGCTAACCCACAAACTGTCAGAATGATTTTAGCCATTCTAACAATTAACTGATAATTTCTCTACTTTTCTCTCTCCAACTTTTCTCTAGTTCTCTTTCACATAAATGTTCCATTTCTTTGTAACATTTAGAGAAGATCAATAAAAATGATGTGGTCTGTGAGAACCAGAATCCATTCAACTCAGCCTATAGACATCCCTACATCTGCACTATTACATATATTAGATTAGCAAGAAACAAGATTCAAAGAGGTATCCAATCTGAGATGGCTTGTGAAAGCCATCTTGCCCATTTCTTCAAGATTCACTGGTTTCTCATTAGTGTTCTCAGCAATACCTTGAGTTTTACCATTCAACACATTCTGATCTATTGCACCTCTGTACCTGTCACATGCAAAGGCATCAGGTAATAGTGAAGCATTCCAATAGCTTTTTCCACAGTGATGCATAAGAGCTATACAAATGCAAAACATTTTATGAATCATGAACTTACATTTCATTGCATAAAAAGTCTATGTATTGCACCATACATTTTTTTTGTATGAAAAAAATGCTGTTTAGTTTGGTTTGATAGAAATATCATTTAGACATGAGGTAAAGTAGCCTACTTGCAAGCTCTAATCTTTTAGAGTAAAACAAAAATGCATTTTTGCGACAACATTTTTCATGTTTTTTATTTAAATATTCAGAATCTTCAGAATCTCATTTTACCTTTTCAACAATTATTTATTTGAATCATTTTTACATTTACTGTCTCTTTACATGTCAATTTTTAAATTACATGTATTGTCTCATTTATTGAAAAACAATTTTTCATATTTCACAATATATTACTTTAAAGCATGTTTTTCTTTTATTTTTTAATATTGTTTTCATGTGTTTTAGTCAAATTGTCTTCTGCGTTTCTTGTCACAGCTCAGAATAGTTTCTAATGAAGGGCTTGGTACTGAACATGTTCTTTTTCAGTGTCATCAGCCATTCAGTTTTGTCACTAGAGATTAGTCACATGGGTTTTACAGCTCAGTCGACTGGCTTTAACAGTTATGTGGTTCCATGAAAAAAGATGGCTGATCCCTGCACTTATGGCTTTGTCCAGGTGTTATAGACCTCCTTGGCTGCTGCACAGACATATTGAGATATAAGAGCAGTAGATCAATTAGGTATGTGAGTAGACCAGTTCCACCTTTTTGCTCTCTGTGAATAATACATGTCATTTGACAGAAGGCACAACACTCTGCTCTCAGTTGGCATTTAAACTGGCATTCTACTGGGATGTCTTGTTCCTCAAGTTGAGGCAGAGGTGGCAAGGGAGAGCAAACGGAGATAGACAGTGAAGACAGGGAGGCTATGGGGACCAGAAATCCACCAAAACAAAAAAAAGGAAGATGAGAAAAGGCCAATAATGTGAGACAGGTAGAAAAAGTGTTAAAGAGGTTTAGGAGATGCCTCTGTGGTGATTAAAACAATGCCTCAGGTTAGAGGGCCCATGGGAGAGGGAAAGATGGATGTAGAGAAACCAGGATGCAGCGGTGCTCTTATACTGCCCACCCAGCATAGAGCAGACCCTCCTGCAGCTCCCCCCAGGCTAGAGCAATTTTAATCGCAATTCATTCAGTGGCCAAAGCCGTGCCGCCATCACTCTCTCACACGTTAACTTCTCGTCAGGGGCTGGTACTCTTTTCCACTAATTATCCCATAACACCAGGCTTTGGGTTTCATTTGCAAGAAATGGGCAGAGAATCAATTAACTGCAGAAGGAATATTTGTATTTATGCTTGCTCATTATGATAAATGAGCATTAGGATGTATGATACTCAAAATGGACATCTGTTGATCTGTTCTGGTGGATTAGAAGAGAAAATTATGGGCAGCATTCATTTGTGTAATGTTCAATTAATTATGTCTGTCAACTGGTAAATAAATTGAAGCTGCTTTCTTGCTTGGTTGAGGGAGTGTGTTTGCTTTTCTTTATAAAAACTGCTAAAAGTTTTTTGTTGTATTTTAAGTTGTTAACAAATTCAGATTGTTTTGGAAAATAAAAACAATTAAAATTTGCCCTAACCTAACCTTTAATGTATATGACTAACCTTCAGACAATACTAAAACCAAATGAAACAAGTTAAAAACAATGTCTAGTGAAGACATTTTTTTTTACATGTACACTGTTGCCGTGGAAACTCCCATCTCAACTTTGTGAGGAGACTCTAATTTAGCATCAAATTACACAATATAGTCCCAATCACTGAGATGAGTGTTTGGGGGAAACGTTTACCACTAATGAGATAAACAGATTGGAAATGAGAAAAAGATTTGGTTAAAAAATGTTGAATTTATCCATGGGTTTCACTATACTGTGGAGAGATACAGTAAACAACAGTGAACACCTGCTGATTCGTTTGTGCTGCTCTACTTTTGTAAAACTGCTTCTCCACTTGAATTGATACAATTAAAGTAGATGAACAAATTAGAGAAAATTATAGCACACATGAAAAAGTGTTTTGTTGTATGACTGTGCACATCACACTTCACGAATAGGGGAGCTAATAATTATTACATGCATTGTGTGTGGTTGAAGTACAGAGAATGATATACAAATGCAGAACCTTTCCCACATCTTTCCCAATTGAGACTTATGAGCAGCACATTAAAATGAGGAGTATGTTTGATTGCTTCAGCAGGATGATCCAAACCTTGATGCAACAGGGAGCACAACAGAGGGTTTCTTCATGTCAGCTTCAATACACACATGCATGGGCAGAGCTGTCATTGTCATTTAACCAATTTTTTGTTGAAACTATCTGATCAATTTGATAGCATACAAAAGTGATAATACAGTACGAAGCAACATTTACACATAATAGCAAATTGCAGTGAAAAAAAGACTTCTAAAATTATATTTTGACATCAGTGTCAGTAACTGCCGGGGATTCAGTAGGGCCTTATTCAGTCACACAACAGCAATGAACAGTGTCAATATGGTGACCAACAAGAATTAAGACATTAGCATATATGATCTGTCTCCTGTAAGATACTGTAGTTAAGTCTAAGCAAGACAGAGGAGATTTTATTAGTACTGAGAATCATTTTTCTGTTCTGCATGATTAGTCTCTGCCACATGCAGGAATATAATAAAAATAATAATGATGCATTGAAAATCTTGTCAGAAATTGGTGGCATTCTAAGTGAGTTTGATTCATACATTGAAAATCATTCATCTTGTTCATGATATGATGATACGCTGGAACAATTTAAATACAAATGCTTTTCGTTTCAGAATGCTAACCAGAGATTCCTTCAATATATTTCTGATCAGATTATCAGAAGGTGTGGCCACCAATAACATTGGGGCATTCAGCAATACAACAAACAATATATCCATAATAAAAAATGTGTGAATGGGGCATCAGTCCATCCATTCAAACTTTACATTGAGAGCTTACATACTTTCAGCTTCAAAGCTGGAGGTTTCAAGCTTACAAATTCTCAGGTTTCTTCTCAAATTACAGGGAACATTTTCAGAATGTTGGCTAACGTTCTCTAAATGTTCTCTAAAAGTTATCAACAACGATCTTACATTAACGTTGGTAAAATTTGTTTGTACTCATTGGTATTGGGTTATTGTTATATACCATATATATGAAGAACGTTATTCTTAAGCTGTTAGTAGAATGTTTTAAAAACAAAAAAAAAAATGTAAACGTACATATAACCGAGCAATATTGTTATATTGTTATAATATTACATAATTTTTATGTAATAACATTGTTATTATAACAATGTCGTACAAAATTGAGCATTCCGTTTTTGTTACTTAATGTAAACATTAGGGAAATGGTCTTACGACCTAAAATTGTGGATTGGGGAATAGCTGTGTTTTGTATGCATGACTGTACCGAGGTCCTCTTCACAGTAGAGGAATTGTATATTGAACACCTCCAGCTAACAATGCACTATTCTGTTTCAGTCTAGTGGCTTTCTGGCAAACTTTGATGAGCTTTACCTCATCGTCCTTGAAGAATCAGAGTGTGATAGGTAACAGTGCAACTCTGTATATTATGAACCCAATAAATGGGGTGAAAAAGCAGACTCCCTGTGTCCTTCAACGATGTGAAATCTATCGTCCCTGATCCTAGTTATAGCACAGGATAGCTGCCATTTCTCGGAATTATCTTTGCTGTAGACAGATCCCACTGAACATTGAAATAGCCAGAGATAAGGTACAGGGTGACGAATGGCAGAAAACTTGCGTTAGTGTGGAGAGTGTAAAGTAAATCTCTCAATACTAAAAAACTGGAAAAGGGTTTTTCTAAAAAAGTCTGCAGGTTACTTCTTGCAGATTGGTAAGAGAGATGTGGGGTTTAGATTTATCACAGCTGGTGTTATGTTGACAGTAAAGGAAATGGCACTGTGTTTTATTGCGTATGTTTGAATAACAGTTAGATGGCTGGCTATTTCAAAGTGAAAAGTGACACCATTTCTATGGCTTCCTGCAGATTGTTTCCCGAAATGCATCTTTGCGTACGTGTATGTTGCTTTTAAAGTCTTAACCACTGCCTATTTGTTTAGAACCTGTTATTGCTTAACTCATTCTATTACTTGTAATCACCATACTGTGCTTGGAACAAAACACTTTTTGTTAAAGGAATAGTTCACCAAAAACAAAAATAGCATTATCATTTACTCACCCTCTGTTGTTCTCTTATATGATTTTCTTGTTCCACAAATGATTTTACAGAAAGTCTTTGGCTGCTTTTTCTAAACAGTGAAATAGAATGAGGGGGCTGTAATGTTGTCAAAATGACAAACAAGTTCTTATTACTCAGGTTGTACCAGGTTTGATTGTAACATACTGTCTGAAATGAAGAATGGGCAGATAACAATTAAGGCGGGGCCACATAAAAAGAACTACAAAAGAACATGGACATGACTACAATAGGATACCATAATAGGATCATAAACATACCACAAAATAAAATAAACAAAAACTACCACCTCAAAACACAAAATATTTACAGCCATCTTGCAGTGAGAAGCAAACTTCTTAACTGAAAGGCTGAACAGGCACAAAGTGAAACTCTTTGTGAGTCCAATCTATATTCAGTTTTATTGTTTGCAAATGAGCAGTCTAAGCATTTGGCAAGAAAAGCCCCTTATGAACAGAAGAAGAAAAACATGCAGGTTTTGAGTGTTATGCCAGAATTTTAATTTATAAGGATACAATGCAGGATTACTGAACATTTATAAAACGGAAACATCAATGATTAAACATAAATGATACTAGGTACTGTTCATAATAAACAAGTAAATAATAGAAATAAGCAAATCAATAACACAAACATCTTTATTAGACTCTCTGTTTGAGTGATAGGTCAGTAGATTGATGAAACCTTTACCCTTTCAACCACAGAGGCTTAGCAATTACCCTACACAAGGAAAATAACCACTTAATTACACTGAAGACAGGAAGTAGCTTGCAGTCATTTGGCTTGCAATTAACCCGCTTTGCCCTTTCTATTGAACATTCCTTTACATTGTGGCACATAGAGGAATTGGGGGTTACTGTTTATTTTTGCATGTCTGACCAATGAAAGAGATCTCCAATACTAATGTACATACCAAGCCTCAGAGCAATACTAAACAAAACAATAAGCTAATTAAGAGACAATAAAAAAAACTACAGTCTTGAAAAAACTACATTGTATTGAACTAAAATCAATACAATGTGATCAAAAGGACATATTTATATAGAGTTTTTCCTATATGAGTTTCGTCTTTCCAAACAATGACCTTTAAACTATGCTAGAAGCCTGTAAAAGTTTGGAATATTTCAAGACTAAATTATCTGATTTAAACTCTCCACAACATATCTAGAATTTATCTAACATATACTGTAAGAGTACAGCATTATGTTTAGATGTCAACAATAGTTTAATTTTCATGGACGTTTTAGAGACATACTTTACAGATGAATTTATTACATTGCTGGTACACATAATTCACATCTGAATATTTACTTAGAGTACAGCAAGCAACAGTGAGCTGTATTCAGTGAGTATAGCCAAAGATTCAACTGTTTGTATAAAATCACACATTTGTCTGTAACTAATTTCATTTGAAATAACAGTTCTTCCATTTCTAATGCAGTTTTAGACTTTTACCTCTGCAGACATCAAAGGCCACTGTATTATTCCGTTTTCCTTGGGAAAAAATTGGACATGCTGTTAGTAATATTGCTGTGGCCAGGGGAGAATTTGCCAACACAAAGAAAACAGATTTTTTTTATCCATGTTTACGGAAAAGATGTACTGAGTGTTGGTGTCATTTTTGTTAAGTGGTTAGCTGAGATGAGACCAGATGGCTAAAGGTTCCATTTCTACATTCCTCCCTTGTTGAAGTTCCAAACAAGCTAATTAACCTGCTTCTCCTTGAAAGTTTGACTCTATAAATGACTATTTACAATGCATTATATCTGCCTCACAGGTACAATCTTAAAGCCAAAACAAATTGTTGCTTAAATGATTACAATTTGCTATGAAACAGCAGGCTTGCATATGGCAGTGCTGAGGGGACATGGCAACATATATGATGGCGTCTCTTCTCTTTTTCTCTTTCTTGTTGACAAATAAGGAGAATGCTAGTTCGATCACCTTGCCAGGAAATCGTTAGTGCATCATCACTCACACCACAGGGCTGTTTGATACAACAGCAGACTTTCAGAGTCCAGGGAATCTCCTTGCTCCCTTCTGCACTGGCCCAAATGCCTCTGAGCATTAAGCACCTGTTCCCTGGGCAATGATCCACCAAAACTGGGAGCAATTATGGAAACTACTGGCTTTGCCTATTGGGAACCCCTCTGTTTGCCTTTGAAGGGAGTAAGAGAAATGTTTAGTTTGGTGCTTTGCCATTTGACTGAGAACCAGACCTGCATTGGTTTCATGTTTTGAGCCTGAGGGAGGGATGCAGAGTGTTGGAAAAATGTCAATATATGCCCATTTCCTTTGACGATTCCCAGGTTCACTTGTTGTGTGTAGCAGTGCATTCCCTTTACTGACAGCAGAGGCATGTGATGAGATCGAAACACCAGGGAATCACAATAAAACATTGAGGAAACAAAGTCACTAAACAGTTGCACTGTTTTAAATCAGTTTCAAATCAGTTTCCAAGCTACATGCATTGAAATAGCACTGTGTGTGAGTTTTTAAATGTAGTCATTCATAATGTAATATGTGTACACACATTGTGCATTTAACAAGCTAATTCAGGTGCCTGGATCACAGTGTTGGAGTAACGCTGTACAGTACCAGTGAAGTGTGAAAGATTGCAGTAGTACTGGTTCGTCCTCCATAACCTAGCATTAGAGCCGGCATGCAAGATTAGGTACTGTACAGTGAAAAGCATAGTTTTAGCATAGTTTTTGTGAACATGTTTGCACCATTTTCTCATTTGCATAATTCCTTTAGTGAATTGGGTGGGAAACCCAAAAGCACACAGCACAATTGCATCAATGTTTGTAGGTGTCTAATAGTCATTCTCAGAGGATCCCAGCTAACAGGGAATGTTCTCAGAACATCAGTTAACATTCTCTAAAAGTTTTCTTAAAGTTATCAAAAAACTTTCTTGCAGTAACTTTAGTAGAACATGTCTCTAACATTATATGTCATACATCATAAACATTATTCTTAATTAGTTAATGGAACATTTTATAATTATATGTTATATGTTTAAATAAAGTTTTTATAACCAAGCTGAATTTTTTGTAACCAAACAACAATGTTAATACAATGTCTAAAAAACTGGATGTTTTGAACATTCCTAAAACTTTCAAAATAACGTATATTTAATAGAAACGTTATGTAAATTCATTGTAAAATTGTTAGCTGGGATAAATGTAAGCCTGCTCCCTTCACTATACCAATTATGGATCATTCCTCCAGATGATCTTTGAAGAGCATACCTTCTGTATTCCTGTTGTGCCCTCATGGGCACATGACAGCCAGCTAGTTGTCTGTTTGCTGCCCAGGGGAACTATTTTCATTACTAAATATGTTTGTTTAATTACAGCTATTTCAACTTCTTAAAGAGGTAAATGGATGCCACTCCTGTGCCAACATCTAATTGTCTGGCTGTGACTAGACTGTATCCAACCGAAATCATCACAAACGACACGAGGGATATAGTCCCATAGGTGTAACATTCTGTATGCAGTTGGGCTTTTTAGGCCAGAAAAGATAGGTGTACCTCTGTAGATGAACTGGTGGAATACAGTATGTTTATATTGATTACTCATCATTGGAGAGCAGAGTTCTGGGGGGGTTTAAACTTTCATTCATCACACGGCTTTCCATATGGTGCTTACATGGTAAGACAGCAGTTTGGGCACCTGGGACGGCTGTGTCTGAAGAACTGAGCTCAGATCAGCTGGAGTGACTGCATTGTATGATATATCGGATTTTTGCCCTGGGGGGGTCAAAGTCTGGTTGGTTAGCTTTAACAGTGATCTTTCCTTTCATTGATAGACATTGCAAAATATCTGTGGATTCTGACAAATAAAATAAAAAGAAATCATTTAAATGTATTAGACTTTTTGAAGGCAGTTGTGTTGGGAGAAGGGGGATGGGCAAACATTGTGGAGAGCAAAAAACAAAAAAAAATCCTGCAGGCAAAGCATAGAACCGCAAAAAAAATAAAGTGCCACAATATTACAAATGTTACAGCATATTTTGGCCTAGCAATGTAAAATACCATTTTTATCAATGAAGGTTCCACTTTTTCAGGACATACTGAAAATAAAAATTATCTTAGCAGTAAAGATGTGTGCTAAACATAGAGTTAAGAAAGATGAATGGTTGCAAACTTTGTAAGCAATTTTTTTTCTCATCCTCTGCACAGCATTTTGTTCATAACTCTTGTCATATGACACAGAGGAACAAGTACGCTTTGATTAATATCTTTAATTTTGGTGGATTTTATGGTACCAAACTGCAGACCTCCTCAGCAGTGTTGCCAACAAGTAAAACCAGCTGCCTTACAGATGCTATTAACTAACTGGTATCAGTTTCTCTCCATATTTATACTGTATTGTCAGTGGGTCATGTCAAGTGGTGAATTGAACACACTTTAAGCTTTAAGAACTTTGAATTCAGGAAAAAGTCCTTTAAATATTTAGAGATTCTTTAAATGAGTGACTTAACATTTCTGACTGGATGCTATCTTTGTTAAATGCTAATGATTTTTCTATGGGTTAGGTATTTAATGATTATCTAAAATAATTTCAGAAACAAAGCCTGAACAGATGGAACAAAAAATGTAATGAATAAATGACAACCATGTGATTTCCTGAGTATTTATTGAACATTTAAAATTAATTGTAGTTTTCATAGATCCAGTTCTGTACACAGCTTAAACATTTCCCCAGGTGACATGCATCACCTTGTTACATCACCTTGTGCAATTAGACTTGTACCATTAGTTGAATACATTTTAGAATACATTTTTTTCTAAATTGTTATTTACCTGAATGAAATAGACAAGAATCATTTTAGATTCAGATTTATAATACTGAAGAATGCCATTGAAATTTATGTATCCTTTGAAGGTACTTTAGAGATCTTACAAATGACTTACTGCTTAAAGCTTAGTTGCTGTGATATGACAGAGCAACCGTAACATGATTGAATTGTGAGCTTTTACTTAGCATTACCTAAAGTGGTCATATACTAAATTATAATTATAATATTACACATGATTTAAATAGTCATAATTTGACAATTTTCACCCTCTCTCTGGTCATCAGAAACAGATTGTTTTTGATGTAAGATTACCATGATAATGACCTCTTTTATAATAATCATGAAGATTATTATAAAAAAAAATAAATTATTACAGATTGAAGAGAGCTAGTATATGTTACAAAAATGAATTACCTGACATTTTCAACTAATGCATTTTACTATGTCTAAATCAGTGGTGCCCAATCCTGCTCCTGGAGTGCACTTCTGGAATTTAGCCCCATAATAAAATTGGTTTCACAGGTTCACAAAATAATCCACATCGAAATGTTCCACATTTAATTGTCCAGATATTAAATTTTCTGTTTTATTTGTTACTTTACTATGATTGGGTGTTCCCAAGTTGACCCTGAATAGACATTGTTGATGTGTAAATGTGGATGATGAAATGTGATCATGCTTCTTACAAACGAGACATTTTTGCAGCTTTGTTGTGAAGGACACGTGTTTGCAGCCTAGTTTCAACAAATGGTCTGGGTAGATTGGAGAAGGACTTCTAAAGGTTATAGTTGTCTGCAGAGTTCATTGATTTCTTTCTTTTGAAAATATCAATGAAAAATTTGATTTTTTATGGTAGGGCTATTTTAAGGCGAATGTGAGTACTCCAAATGTTGTTTTGTTGGTATTAAAGAATAAAAAAAGGGATGTTTTCTCTTCTGTTTCTTAGTCAGTCCAAAAATGTGGTAAACTGCTGAGAACAGCTTTTATATCTTGTGTGGTATTTTAATCATGACCCTGAGTATTTCACATCCCTTTTCAAGAGGTTTCAGGATCAAAAACGGAGAGAAAGAGACTTCTCCACGCTGCCACAGTTACAGATAAGGCTCACAAGAGATTTTCCTTTCTCTGCCTGAAATAAATGACTGACAGTGCACCCTAAAAACATTTCCAAGGCTCAGATTGAAGCTTCTAGGTCTTATGTCATTTGTTCAGCTCTTCTATTCATCTCTTTGCCACAAATCTTCAATATTCTCATTTTTCTTCTCTGTTGTATATTTACAAGCATCTTTATATATATTTACAAGAAACTTTGCCTGTCCCTGAGGCCTGGAGGAACAGAATCAAACTGTAAAAAGGGTACAGTGAGACATCGATCTAAGTGCCTGAGGCTCTGCTTGGCCACATTTATGCCTAGCAAATTTTAGTTCAAGGTCTGTCATGCAAGGAAAGAACTGTGGATGTGGGTGTCTATCACAGCATGTGCGGAGTACAGAAGCCCAAGCTAGCAGGAGCAGTTGATGTGAAAGATCTGAGTAATCCTTTGTACTGAGGAAACACTGAGGGGCAAGATTATGTTTGTGAACATACAAGATGTATTACCAGAATTAACAAAAAGACAGTTGTTAATAGTTTGATTCAATGGAATGTTCTTGATCCCAGAGAAGTGGGTGTACATTTTTTTTGTATTCACTTTTTGCCAAAAAGACATTTGAACATTCCTAGAACTAATATAACATTTTTACTTAATGGTAACATTAGGGAAATATTCTTATAATTAAAATTGTTAATTGGGATAACTGTATGTTCTGTATATTTCATTGTTTACTTCAGGGGTGTCCAAACCTGTGCTTGGAGGACCACTGTCCTGCAGAGTTTAGCTCCAACCCAAATTAAACACACATGAACCAGCTAATTAAGGACTAGAAACTTTCAGGCCAGTGTGTTGAGGCAAGTTAGAGCTAAACTATTGCAGAGAGTGGCTGTCCAGGACAGAGTCTGAACCCCCCTGGTTTACAATAAGGAAAGCAGAAAAATACAGGCTTGTCATGTCTCAGACAAATCAAGCTGATAAAGAACCTGTTATTAGCAGCTTGTGACCATCACAGCATGACACAACAAAACCAAAACAGACCTCACACCCAACTATCAAGACGAAGGACCTTTTCAAGTACACTTCATGAACGCTATGTATTAATCTCAAACCATGGGCTTTAATATGGAGTTGGTGTATTTCTATTGTTAGAAAGGCATTGTCACATGATATTTTCATATATAAATTTGTTTTATTAGAAAAAGAAACTCTATCATGATGCGCCACGTATTATAAAATTATCAGTGCTCTGAATGAAATGTCTAGATCTGAAATGAAAACAATTACAATGAAATTCCTTCTTCAAAGTTCATAAGTTTTGGTTCTCCTTCCTGGGGTGTGTGAAATCAGAGAAATTGCAATCAGGTGCATCATAGACCTCAACAAGCTCTGTGTTGAAATGGAGAGAGAAAATTAGGCTGTCTGTGTGGACACTTGAAGTGCATCCATTACCCAGCATTGCCTCAAATCCCTGTTATGTGACACCTATCACATGGTAGCAAAAGGCTTCAATTACACTGACGAAGCAATCAGATCCAATGCACTCTCTTGGGACACAAGGCAATTTGCACACCTGTTCAATGGCTCAGCAGAGGCACAATTGTCACTGATATGACAGGCATCAAAGAGCCATCAAAAAGAATCATAAGATCCATCTGCTTTTACTTACGTGACAATTGCCCTCAATCTCTTGTACATGGATGTGCACCTGTATGGGTGAGCGCCTTTTTCTGTTCAGCTTGCTCTTGTCCAACTGGCCAGCAGGGGGCATTGCATCATACAGCACTGTAGTCCCTAGGGGCCTAATACTGCTTTGCAAGCTGTCGTGTGTAGCGGGAATACAACAATGTGGTACCCTGTATTTGCGTCAGCTGGCTGACAGTCGTTGACTGATGCAGGCTGACACTCTCACTCTCCAGCATTAGAAGTGAGCTAGTAGCTACAGTGTGTCCTGGTTTTCAATTTCCATTGTACAGAGGGTCCTAACTTTGATCTCTACCACCAAAGATCTTAGCCGTTGCCTCTCCCATAGTGGAAACGAGGCTGTCTGTGCCGGGCCATAATGCCAGGTGCCATCCAATTTCAGACAGGTGACCTTGATGTCAAGAAAACAAAGATTCAAAAAATCTGTTGTCTTGTACATGCTAAACACAATTACCTGTTCAAGGAAGGGTGACGGAATACAGAAAATTTTGAATTAAAAGTAGAGGAGAGAGAAAATGGCTGAAGAGAACAGAGAAAAAAATCTTTTAAATGAATTGCTTGCATTTTTAAGCCTGGAATCCAGAGACCGCCCCATGCAGGGCAATCAAGAATTAATTCAGCCGTCAATATCACCTTAATCACTGAAGTGCTGGCGCTTAGGTGGCATTTTCTCTTATGCCATGGCACAATTATAAATGAGCTTATGCCCCACTTGCTTCCCCCTAGATACTTGTAGTTTCTCACCTGAAACCTGAACAGTAGAACATCCCAAGAAAACAAGCAGCCGTCAGATATTGGTCTACCGTAAATATCCCATAGCTTTTCCTGTACTTTAAATTTATCTACACCAACTCCAGATGTATCCACAATATGAATTTATACATGTGTATACAGAGAAAAGAAATATGAGATGAAAGAAAAAAAATGTCCAAGGTCAAAATCTCTAAATACATATCACTGTCACAACAACAACAGATTTTTTTCCCTTACAGATATCCAGGTTAGAAACCAAATATTGTTTGGATATCTGTGGATAAGCATCAATAATACCTTGGCGCTGTTCCTAAGACCTTGTGTTTTGCTGAAGGGCTTGAAGAGTTTGAATTTGTCACAAAGTAAACATGAAAACACTTTAGCCGGGCTTTCTTGAGGAAAGCGCCTGAATGATGCAGGAAGTTCATGAAGGCAGTGGTGAAGGGCAAAGTGTACTAAGTACTGAAATGTTTTGCCATGACCGAGAAATAAAACGAGTGTAAACTAAGAGAGAGAGACATAAAATGGGAGTTTAGAGAGCAAGAGATGCAAGGATGGAGACAGCTACAAAAAAGAAAAACTGTGACGGAAGCCAAGTAGCTGGAAAAAAAAAACAAACTGCAAAAAGGAAGAGAGGAAACTGTGGGAGATGATAAAAGGTTTGTGGTAAGATGGTGCAGAAAGGAGTGATAGACCAGGCAAAGGAGGAGGAGACGCCCATAAATTTGGCAGTTACGTTTTGACAACAGCAGTTACTGTGTACTTTTCAACTCTTCCTAAATGGCAGATTGCAACAGCTTCACATTGTTTTAGACATAGGGAAGTTGTCATCCTACAGGATGTGGCAAGTGGTGATAGTCATCACCTTGGGCTATTTATTGATTTAGCCCTCAAAGGCTTGGACAAAATTGTTGTATTTGGGATCATGATTATTTGCCTTGTCTTTGGTGCCTATTTTATAGAACCTGATTGCCCAATTGGTTTCTATACATTTACAAGACCCTCTCATTTCATCTTTACTCTCTGGAAAATTACCTTTTGACATCCAGACATACCATTGCCGTCTGATCCTTACTCTATATTGGGTTTCTATGACAGTTACCTTGGAAACCAGTCAGTGAGTTTGCTAGATTCACCCATAAATGGTCTGGATTATCAAGAAAATAGCATATTTGCAGACCTAATGTCCCACACATCTGCCACTCAATCACCGAGATAAAGCAACTCCTACACTCACTTTGCGAGGTTCCCCATTTGGAAAGAGCCAGCTGAATGCTTGGAAAATACATTAAGCTGGAGATGAGGGAATGAGAAATGACACAAGAAATGCCCAAATCATGACTTCTCCAATCAGACACATCTGTTCTTCTCTTGTGAACAAGACAAGCAGAGTTCTGTAATAACTTTGTCCTAACATAGTTGTCAATCTTTCCCCAGATTGATGAGAAGGGACTGTGGTAGACCACCATTCACCTGGCTTGTTGTATGTTAGCCAGCATCCTGCTCTTTTCTGTAACTGCCAACATCTTCAGCATCGACCGCCTCGGGCGTTACCCTTGGAAAAGGTTATTTCACACAAAATTTCCCATATTGTCGAGCTTCTGTTCTCTCTGATGTGGCCCCAGAGGAGTCGTCGTAGCTGTCTTTATGGTGTTTGACAGTAACTGCACCATTAGAAACGCTACTATGCAACTCACTGTCATTTTCTTCAACCTTTCTCCTAGTCACATACAGTATCCCACCACCTCTGTCTGTCTTTGCTCAGGCACAGACAGAATACTGCACATTTCTGTGAACACGCTATTACATCTCAGAGAAGTTTGACTGACATGTCGGTTGACCTTTGACTTTGGCACATATGAGATCATAAACAATCTCATCTGCTTTGACTGAAGAGGCTGTCCTGTACTCCCTGAGTCTGGACTAGGTGATTTGTGTTGGCTCACGATGATAAAGGTGTCTCTGGTGAGAAGATAGGGCAAGATTGCTTTGGCTGAGTTTCAATTAATATCTGTCCATTGCATCCCTGCAGACATGGCAGCTAGATGAACAGGTTAGTTTTAAGGATGCAGGCATCAGCTGATAAAGTGGGCGGATGTGTTTAGGGAATGAAAAAGTTAAGCTGGGCTGCTACACATGCTGCTAGCTGTGAACCTAATGGCAAGGTGGTTTTCTCAATTGCTTTTTCTTTTATGTTTCACCCAATAGAGTAAGAGAAGGTGGTTTATGCTGTTCAGCAATTAAATAGGCAAACAGTTAACAGGCAACATTTAAACAAAATTGTCCATAATTAGTACATATGTTGTTCCTGGTATAATTGAACATGAATCGTTATTCCACATTTTCAAAAAAATCTTGAATAACTTGCTCCACCTCTTGGATAAACAGCTTAATCTTATGCTTTTTTCTCATTGGATATTCAGATTAATTCTAAAATGTATCACATTACAGAAGTTAAATGGGTTATGGTTGAATATGGTTTCATGTTGAGGTCAGAAGCAAAGAGTCTTATAGAAGACTGTAAAAGGACTGTAAAAAAACTCTTGTGTGCTGAGTAACTATCATTTTAGATTATATATGTTGTCATCATCCTAAAACTCAGAGTGATTGGACCATCTCATACAGCAGTTTATATTACAGCCACTTTTTGCTATAATTCTTGGTCCATCTGTGTCTCATCCGTGTCTAATTTTATTTCTCCTACATTTTTTTCAGGAGAAACATTTGAATTAAGTCTCCCGAGCAACAAAAGAACAGCCTCATAGCAATAACATGTTCTTTTGGGTGTGTTTTACTATTAAAAGCTCAGTGTATTATTTGAAGTGTTTTAACTATGTTATCCCTATCAGTTTCTCTTCCTCTAGTGGCAATTCAAGTTTTCAGAGGAATTAAAGTGTAAAGAAAGGTCAAGCATACACTTCTAGTACAGTATATTCTATCAGGCCATGCTAACCTCATTGAAAATTCTTTTAAAGATTCTGTGTGTTACTCCTGACCATTGTGAGGTGCAGGTCTCAGACAAATAGTGTGTATGTGTATTTATAATGGCCTAGCTTTCCAGTGCTTTTGATGACCACTTGAGAGTTAAAGTTGTCTGGCTGCCAGAAACTAGTCCAAGGTGTCAATTTGAAATTTAGACCTTTTAAAATGAATCTGTGCACAAATGCCATTTTTCCCTGGACACCTCATAGCTGATGCATTTAGTGACCAGACCATTAGTGTTCGTCTTGAGAATATATGATACAGTGTGCATACTCTGTAAACGCCTAATAGCATGAGTGACTCTGGTGCCACATCAACAACTCTTTAAAGAAATACTTCAGGTTAAATAAAATAGTTTAATATTTGAATGCAAATTTATGCAAAACATTAGTGTATTGATGTGAATAGCTATTGAATAGCTATTATATGGTCAAGATGCTTCTTAACAGATTGGACATACAGTACAGCATTGATAAGGTTGGTGAGTGATCAAAACAGTATCATGCTAACATTGTCATGTCAGGGTTATGCTGTTCATAATGCATATGAAACCGTGTTCACAGGGCTTCATTGTAAGTCCATCATTGTACATGTCTTTTATTAAAAACTGAAGGACAAGTTAAAATCACTACCTTGTATAATTACCTTGTAATAAAAAGCAGCACTAAACTTTTACATTATTTTACTGTTAGCTGGGTGAAGCTTGTTTTCTTCCAAATGCATTATGCTGGGCTTGCAGTTTTTTCTTAAACTGGAGTTGGCATTTTTGCAAGTCTTTGTGCTATTCCCTGTGATATTTTAATAAATTCAGCAACGTTGCCTATATACCAAAGCATTAAGCAACTGCTGTGTAAAATCCTGTAATTCTCCCTCTAAACCTCAAAAACGTCTATTTTTTAAAAACTATAGGCAAACATATTACCTGCAAGAAAACCAAGATCAGCTTCTAGACCAACAGTTACAGGGCTCATAAATGTGAAAAAAAAAAAAAATTATTGGGGTTCACGCAACTTTTACGACCTATAGTTACATTAAAGTTAAGCATCCTCTAGCTGGTGATTTCCAATTCACAATTTACATTCACATATGCATGTGCCAGACGGTTTTGAATGCGATTTACAGTGCATTCAAGGTACACATCTATCAGAACATGCTCCCTGGCACGGAACCCATGATCGTTGCGCTGCTAAAATGCAATGATGCATGTAACTTGAATGGTACATCCACCCATCATGAGTGTAATGATGGGTCAAACTCTCGAGGATCCATTTGCAGTGTTTTAATCATAAACCAGACAGACAGGGTTGATGACAGCAAACAGGAACAACAGATACTAGGCAGAAGAGTAAACGTGGTACAGACATGGTTCGAGGCAGGCGGCAAACAATCTAAATCAATAACGGGTAATCCAACAACGGGTAATCCAACAAACGGGTAATCCAACAAACGGGTAATCCAATGTTTTAGAGCATTTCAAGTTGCCGTTACATTATTGGATTAATGTGAAAGTTTCTGTAGCATCTCCTGCTGTCGGCAGGGGTGCTAATTTAGGAAATGCTCCTATGGGTCATATTTCAAGGAAGTGACAAATGACCTATATGGTCGTATGAGCTGGAGGACAGGTTGATTCCACCTTGTATTTAGCTGTTAGCATAAACTTTACCCAGCCTCACAACTCCTGATTTTTTTCATTAAAAATGAAAAATTATATTTATAACAAAAATTGATTTAATTTTTTTTTTAACTTGCTTTTGTTTTAACTTGTCATATATTTATGTTTTAAAAATGTAACTCATATTATTGTGTACATTTAATAAGTAATACATATACTCCAAACATGTTTTTTTCAGGTTTCCTTTAGTGACCTCATATCAGGTTATGGTTGCCCCTGAACATGACGTGATAACATGAGAAAATACAACAACATCATGAAAGTACACACTGGGAATTCCCCCTAAGTCTTTGAAGAATTGTTGTAGTAAGTAATATATAAGGACTGTGAATGAACAAGTGTTATCACTTGGTTCAATCATATTTTTAGGTAGCATTTTTGAAAGATATTTTGATGAAAATGACAGTGAGCAGAGAAGTTACTGAAAGTGGAGTAGTCAAGATATATTATTCACGATGGTATATAGTGAGAAAGCAACAGACACAGACACAGAGAGAGAGGTCAAAGCTGCAGTTCAGATTTATGGGGTGTCGTTTCACTTTTTAAAAGCCGGGCTTGTATTGCATTAACTCTCCGATTATGGTGGGAGCAGGGAGGCGTAGCGCTAAATCACATCTACTTTCATACAGTGAGGGTATTTTATTGATGGATCGTGTTTGTGCCACAGTATTCTGAATGCCAAACAGAGTGCCTCTATCTCTCAGATACTAAGGCTAAAAAATGACCTGTTTGATCTGCTCTCCTTGTGTGTGGTAATATCTGTATGTTTGAAAGTGAAAGCTGTAGGTGTTGTATCAACTGTTAAGATAGTCAGCACTTTTATCGTTCAACTCCACAGTGTAGTTCAAATAGATGTACTGAAATGATTAGTTTAAAAGCTTTAGTGTGTTTTTTAAAACATTTTCTCCTATCCCATCTTAATAAGTGGGGGTACTCTAAAGAAGCCATTTGTATGTGAATTCCTTAAAAAGTGTACACCTTGTACCCATGTGATGCTTTTAAAACATTGCGGTTTGTTTGAACTTCCCTATCAGCCTGTGTAGCCAGATCTTCAGACTGACTCCATAGCAGCTTTTATTGGCCAAGGACTGCCCAAGAGGCCGTCTGGCTGACAAGTAAAGCAATCAATCACAGATCATTTTGTTCAGCGTCATGTTTTCAGGCAGACCATTAAGATCATGACAGACGTCTTAAACCAACAGTCCATGGGTGTGACTTTTGAGGTGACTAGCCTGACATAGATACATTAGCACAACCAATGACATGCATTTGTGGTGGTACTATCTGTTACGGCCAATGGCAGATGGGCAGTGTTCAGACAACCTGTTTTATAAACTTTTATAATTCATTTGGTAATGCTAGTGGCCCAAAAATTAAGCACTTTAGCTTTAATATTTTTTTCCTCAATGCTGAATAAAACCAAGCAAGATGCATTTAAGCAATAGGTTATAAAGCAAGGATTTGTGAGATATGATAAGGCTTTTGTTTCTGTTCTGTTTTCTTTTATACCACCTTATGGGAAGCTGGATTATGATGCATCAATAAGTTTATACAATAAGTAAACCCTGACATTTAACTTTTGAGCTTTTACTAATAATAGTACATAAACAAAAATAGTTTAATAGTACATAATTTAGACTGATTTTCTCAAGGCCTTTCAAATAACTCTAAGGGAAGGAATAAGAAATAAAACAAAACATTGCTCTAATTGAAATGTTGCGAAAACTAAAATATTTACAAGACATGAATTCCCAGTGTTACTAATTTGCATTTAGATAAGAAATTGCTTTGCTATAGTTAAATGCACTCAATCATAAAATGCATTAAAAAACAAGTCCTCATATATTTATTAATTCGTTCAGATGCCCCTCATTAAAGATACAGCTTTTGCCTTGTGTGTATATGTTAGTGAGTAGTAATCAGTTTAGTTCTCCCAGCCATATGTTATAATTGTATATTACAGTATGTAATAGGCTTCATTAGCATGTTTTTGACTTTCTTACGTGTTTTAAACTTCATGTCCATATTCCAAATGGCTGGACAAGCAAGATTTGTTACAGTAAGCTACAGCGGAGTGGGAAATACAAAAGAGCAAGTTAAATTATAGTCTGTTCTTCACACATAGTTATTGCATGGCTTCAGGAAACTTAGAATATAGTGCATGGTTGTAAATGGTTGTACGGATAATAACTTTTTTTTGAAAAAAAGTTTCATGAGGCTTTTTGGAGCCTGCAGTAAAAGAATATAGAATTCATAGTAAAGTAGCATGAAATTCAGTGCTATATGCAAATAATTTGTTGTAATATTTTTGTAATGTAATATTTTCACTGATGTAAATTGTATGCTAATTAGATGTTTTCTCTTCTTTTAGGGTGTTTACAGTGTGGTCATACAGCATAGATATCCATACCCCCACCATCTTCATCTCATCATCTTTGTCATGGGCACCACTATCAACATTATCATCTTTATCACCCTCCTCCTCCTCATCATCATCATCACTACCATCATCATCATAATCATCTATATACAAATTCAACATCAACTCTATCATCATCACCATCTTCAGTTATTCGCAGAGTTATTCGCACCTCATTGCCAGCTTCATCATTACAGGCACAGATTATCTTCACTGTGGAGTCATTAAGTTGTCAAACCTTTTGAGTGTCTGAATGATGAGGTAGATCTTTTGATGTGCACCACTCTTAATGCTTGTTGGGCAGAGTACTGGAGTGGAACATTAGGACAGATGTTCTGAAAATGAATTGATGACCATGGTTAGCTTCTTTGCACAAAATCTGAACCCCTTCACTTCTCAAGCAATCATTTAAGGAATAGATCGCCTCATTAGCTTTTCTGATCAATGGTGTGTCCATGACTCCCATGACTTACTCAACATCAGAGGCAATGAAGATAAACGCTTGCTTGTGGAAAAGCCATTTAGGACAATTTAGGTGTTTATTTGAGATAATAAGCTTCCCAGAAATTAAAAAAAGGCAGTCATGAAGCATCCAGTTTGGCAAATCTATGTGGGTCAATCTCATTGCTTCATTTTATGTTCATCTTTTGTTAACACAGAGTAGACTATGATGGTCCTGGGGGGTGCAGAAGCTTTTGGAGAGCCAACATAACATTTGAGTCACTATTATATGACACATCAGACAAGGATCAGAGAACCACTAAATTCTTAAGTAATTAAATTGGCTTTCTCATATTAGCCTCAAATTATCGGCAAATGTAATATTCTTGTAAAGTAGATACCTATGCTCCAGTTTGCATCATGAAGTTATAATATTTTGTTGCTGGCAATTATGAAAGAACAGACAATTATGAAGCGTCTCTAGAATAAATGTTTGCAAACTTAAAGCTCCCACAGCTCTCCAAAATGTCAGAAAATAAATTGACGACCCCTTTATTACTAGTAAGTGCTCAAAATTAATTGGTAGCATTTCACAAAATAACATTTTTATTTATCAAAAGACGTAATCCATTTTCTATGTTTTCTAAGTAAAAGTAAAGAAAAAGGGGGATAAACTCTTCTACATTCTAGTCTGCACACTGCTGTAATCTTTAATCAGCTTAGTTTCACTCTTGTTCCTTACCACATTCTATATGATTTGCGCAGTATAAATACATGAAATACATTAAAATAGTATGCAACAACTTAATCTGGCTCAGTACTTAAACAATATTGCTGTGCAAGGTTGGCACATTGAAATTTGTTTAGAAATATACAAAAATCTCTTAAGGATGATCTAAATATATTAGAGATCATCATCAACACACACTTACCTGCAAACGCAAACAACGCAAACAGTACCTGGAAAGTCTACCGGTTCATCGGCAGCCATATCGTTTTAAGGTTATTATATTGAAAATATTGATTTGAAGTGTCCTTTATTCAGAACAAAAACATATTTAAAGAAATATCTATTTCTTTAAAAGAATGTATTTATTTTTTTTCAAAGAAACATGGTTCCACTAAAATACATGTTGGGTCCTCCACTTTGGGAAACACTGCTAGATGGATTCAGTATGAATACTGTAATAAAATACTGGACACATGGGATGGGTTCAGAGGTTCAAGGTGAGCTTCTGAATTTGCTACCTTTGTCAACAAGTCTTCAAGCACTATTACTATCGCGGAAAGCAATAACATTCCTGTCACACATCAATCAGACGCACACATTGACTAGCTTTGTATAGATTTTCCTGGCAAGGGTTCCTCCACTGAAAAGACGGGTGAACTGAGAAAATTTAAAGCCCATAAATATTTGTTACTGGCCATTGTCTGTCCAAAATACAGCCAATATGTATTTTACATTGTTTTATTAGAAATATATGTTTGCCCTTATTACAATTTAATTATTAATCTGTTTAATAATAATATTGCCCCATAAGCTTGCTTAGTGTAAACAGTTTGGTTTAGGACTATACGACATGGACAACTGAAAGAGCTCTACAGAGTTAAATAACTGATGTGCACTTTTCCAAGTGGCCATTTGTGGTTTAAGAAATTGAACTGAGCCTCTGGAAATTTGCATAAAATCACATATGCTATACATTTGCATGCCATGATTATTAGTAAAGTTAAGATTTGTCAAGCTTACATTTAATAAATCACCAAATAAAATTTGACAAAAATATATTATGTGGATTTTCAGACAAAAACATAATCAAAATAAGTTTTTTTAATCAGGCAATAAAATGCCTTTTTCCAGGTTGACCTAGTACACATTCTAGTATGTATCAGGCATGGTCTTTACAAAGGAGACAAATGGCTCTTTTATTTGAAAAATGAGTCTTAATTTCCTTTTCTCCTATTACTTCAATTCATTTTTCAATGAGTGGTCTGTCTTTCTCTTCAACTCTGTGGGCATCTGTTAATTAGTAACTTTATGTACACATAAAAAAACAAAGAGGCAATCGTCTTGCTTTGGTTTAGGTAGTTTCTATAAATGGTTCTATGACCTTTTGAATAAAGACTATGAATAAAACATGATGTTATTCCTGTTGAGATATAGCTTGGCAATTAATCATGCCAGTTTAATTGGATTTCCTGTAGCTTAGTGTGTTTATATGGGATTACTTGAAGCAATGCATTGATCGTGGGAAATGAATTGATAAGGACCAGCTCCTAATGCCTTCACTCCAGTCATCCATAACTACATTGATGGGTCTGACTGGGATGAAGTATGTGTTTGTAATCAGGTATGCAGGTGCAGATCAGGTGACTCTGAAATATCAGCCACACATGTGCAGAATGCTGAAGAGCTCCAGTCAGGCTGTTGAAAGAAATCAATGGTCCTCTGAAGAAGCATCAGGGTTTAATTCAGCCCCTGACATTTTCCTTTTCTTCTTTTCCTCTCTTTCTTTACACTTTGGTGGGAATTTAATGACCAACTAGGATTGGATGACTAATCAGTTTATAAGAGCCTTAATGTATGTATTCACATACAATCTTAATTAGTAGAAACAGAGAAAGGTTCTGTAATATCTATGCGGTGCTCCTATAGAATGCTGGGAAATATGTGGGTTGTGGGGTTTGCATGGACCTGTTAAGAATTCACAGCTTGTTCTAATAGGTGTCACTCCAGTTTTCTCTAATTTCCCCTATTTTTCACCTCCCTCAATTACTGTAACAGTCATGTCGTACTGAAGGACATGCAAGTGTAATTAAGGGTATGTCTTCTTATAAGCCAGTAAAATCACAGTTAAGATCTCTTTAATATCTCAGGTGTTTCACCTGCTTAGCAATGTGATACAGAGCAATTGGAAACTTCAGGCATTTGGCATCCAAAGTGACTTACAATGCATTCAAGGTATACATTTTTTCATCAGTATCTGTGTTCCCTGGGAAACAAACCTTGTGCTGCTAACACAATGCTACCCCAATGCTTTGTACCAATTGAGCTACAGGAACATGCCCACTTGTCTCCCACTTGTCATTAAGCTTCAGGCAAAACTTGATTGTTTTAGCTGTATAATGTTTAGATAATTTTACAGGTCCATACTCTTAATGTATTTCAAGAACTGTTTCATTTGAATCTATTTCTCTTAAGTAATTTAAAAAGAAACAGAGACAATGCTGAAACACAACCAAGAACTGCATCAAATATCCTGAGCTATAAAAAACACCAGCCTCTGAGCAATAACATTTTCTGTTAGTTTGGATTGTGAGATTATGTATGGAATTGTTTCTATAGACAGTTTTTATATTGCTATATCTATAATCTTTTCTCATGTTTTTGTCTGACTGATGTTTCAACTGTGGTAACCTTTCATTGACCACATAAGTTCAATAAGTTCATTAGAGTGGGTTTTACACCTGATGCTGTGTAGATGCTTGTGAACAGAAGTTCACCTGAGCAGAGGAGGTAACCATAGCAACACTGTGCCTCTTGAGTGTTTTCTTTTAGGATCAGTATTACACATTAAAACATAACCACTTGTCATTACGTTTATAGATATTATAGATTTACATACTACTAATGTCTTATGCTGTAACTAATGTGCAAGGCATGTGCACCATGACACAATGCATTATGCAGCACATAACAAAAACTTTGTTAATAAAATATTCAGAAAAATCTCACACTAAAAATGTCCTCTTTCGCTGTATTTTGCAATGCAGTAACTTGCTAGATAGAAATCTAAAGGGATGTGATTTTTGGGATAGTTCCAGCTTTTTATCTGGAGAGCAGTTTAGAAATTCTAAAACCAAAAACAGATTTTAGATTTTAGATTTGCAAATTTCATACTTCAGTTTCTTCAAGATCAGATTGCCTCTAGACTAGAGTAACTTGGGTGTTAGGGCTTAGCTTATGGCCTCAACAGTGAATTGTATAGTTCATAAATTAAATAGTTCATAAATTAATCTATGCAAAGTTCAAAAAATGCAGTCTTTTGATTATCAGCCCATGCCACTGTCACACCATCCTTTTACAATTGAAGAATTTTTGAAGTAATTGTCTACATCGTATCACTTCAGCACCCAGATTTTACATTGAACATCAAGTGTTGAACCAATGTGGTACCAAAATTGTTAATTGTACAACCTTTAACAACAGGTCCTTAACATTAAACATTGGGACTAATTAATATTACTATGAACTGGGTTGCACCAACAAAATGCTAAATTATTGATATGACATAATACAACAATATAGGTTTCAACATTTCTTGAATTGTAATGGTTTCATGCTTTAAACAGTAAAATTATTTACTTAATGCAAAAACATTCACCATTTTATTTATAGTTTTGAGGCTGAGGGTATGTCACGCAAAATGTCCATGTTGACATCTGCTAAATTTGTCTATGCAGCTTCCACACTGACAGATGGATTTGCGGTAAAAATACCAAAGAGTTGGATTAGACCAACAACATGGAAATGTTTTATTCCTACCCTTTTAAAGATGATAAATTTTAAAATACATTTTGAAATCTTCATTTACCTTAGTTATTTGGTTAGTTGCTTTTTATAATTGGCATTTAGCTTGTTTTTCCTGTTGACTGTGACCCAAGACCATCAGATAATACCCAAGACCCATTTTTGAATCACAAGCCACTAGTTTAAAACAATTGTGCAACATGGCTCAACAAGCAATAAGTTTGTAAAAATTTTAACAATTCTGTTTAACATATTATATGGTTAAATTGTTATTATAGAGCTGTCCCATGCTTTAAGACCTCATAACCCCCCCAGTCATATCATCTTGTCTTGCTGTCTGATATTTAGGAGGATCTGATAAGAGTGAATGCCACTTGTACATCTCCCCTTATGCTCCTCTATGGGTAATTGAATTTATTTCAGGATCACTGCACCGCCACCAAACAAAACCCACGAGAAGGGCACTACATCATGTCCTATCAAACATGTCTTTTACTTTACCCGGTTGTGCTTTTTATTGAGCGTTTGTTGTTTGTTTATTTATATATTTATTTTGAGAGAGAGTGTTCAGGCTGAGCAGGCCTGAGATTGGAGCACTGGGGCATGATGGGTGATGAAGGGTGAGTGGGTGCAGAGTTAAAGCTGAGCCTCATTGATCAAATGATGAAGGGCTCATGAGTTCTAAGACAGAGGCATATCCAGCCATGGGCAGCATTGTGATAAATAGAGTGTGTCTTTTGACCGCAGGTGGGATGATGATGGAATGCGAAGGACAGTGGTTGATGAATACAAACACATGTAAAAGGCTCCTGCAAACCTGGTGTATTGACAAAAGCCTTGTGAATTAATAAACCAGTAGTCAAAACTTGAGTGTGCTGAGTAACAGAATTGCATTACAGAATAAAAGGTGTTATTCCCTATTTCGACATTAATAACAGCAAGATAAGAACAGAGAGTGCAGTATGCAAGCAGTATCCAGGGTCAAGGTTTGACTGTTAAGCTTTGCCAGTTTATTCTCACCAAGAACCGTCCATGTGAACATCTTCACCTGCTATAAAGCAACAAATCACAGTTCACTTTGTTTTGTGCTATTTAGGGATGGGTTTATGGAAGCAGCATGAAACACCATTGACACCATGAAACAAACTCATGTTTATCTCTCCTTTATGCTTTCAACATTAAATCTAATATTGCCAAAGACTTATAATGTACACTTAGTGGTGTCATCAGCCAATCAGCATTGTCAGGATGTCATACCTCTTGCAGCTCCAGAGTGATTGGCTCCAGAACTGAAGCACAGATACAGATCACATACTTCCAGAGCTGCATGGTAGGGAATGCTAATGGATAGTTGTCTCCAGGTATTATAGACCTCCTTGGCAGTGTCCTGCCATCTGCACTGGCCTTATGGTGCACTTTAATAGTTACTTATGAAAGTTGTTCTCTGTTTATTATTGATTCTCTCTTAATGGTCATTTGGAATGATTAAAGTGTATATGGGCACCTGTGCTCCTGTGAGGCTCTGAAGTATTGGCCGAACTTTTCAATACTTTTCACAAAGGCTAAAATGACTCATGACAGATCTTAACCCACCAGCGGTTTTATAGTCCAAAACAGACTCCCTGTACTCCCTCTTCAATTTAGCTTCTTATTAATTAGCTTCATCTGGAAGTTAGAAATAATAATCAGGGTCACAGCACACCCAAAGAAACCTGTCCTTTTTGTTTCTGGACTGGTCCAAATGGGCCATACAGAGATACAGAAGTTCACAAAGTTCACAAAGTAAAGTTGAATGTTCATTAGATACAAAGTGTTTAAGGACTTTTGTAGAAACTGTTGCAATTGGATGTACTACAACAGTGTTTTCTTAAAACACCTTTATACCTTTTGTCTAGACACCCCTGAAAATACAAATTGAGCTTAACTTAAATCTTTTTCAGACACTGTGGTGTATTTGCACAGATCCCTGATGAAAACTGTGTCTTTGTTTGCAGACAGGCCCTTGCCCAAAAACTCAGGAAATTCCATTGCTGCCCCCAAATACTGGAACTTTTCTTGGACAGCAGAGGACGAGCTAACTTTCCCTGAGGAGCCTGTATCAACTTTAGGTAAGTCACCTGCCATTAGTATCATGAAGCTTTTTAAACTCTCTGGTCAGAGAAAACAATGGCACCTTACAGGACGTGATGCATGTAGGCAGCCGGTTGTCAGTGCACATAAACATCCACGTCTTGTTCTCTGCACACTCTCATAGCTTTTGACTAGCCAGTCTTGAACTTGTGGTAAGCAGTCATGAGAATCAGGTTTTAAGCATTATAAATGATTCACTATACCACAACTATACGGATGTTTTATAGAAGATAGGCAAGGAACTAAGTCATGCTTGTGCATTCAGAATGTACCATTAGGGTACATTCAGGGCTTCTCTATCTTGGTTAAGTGCATCTCTCAATAATGTTCTAAAGTGTAATTCGCAGGTTTCCTTGCATGATAAAATATATTTACCAGTGTAAAGATGATGAAGGGAAGCTGTGTAGTGGTATAATATCTGGTATGGTATAATATCTTAGAGTAGTTCACAGTATATTGATCTGCGGCTACTTACACTTTAAAAACATTTTAAGTAATATGACTGTACCTCATGTTGTAACATCAAAATTGCATTTTTTAAGTGAAATATGTTATTTGTTATGAATGCATCATACACCAAGGCTAAAGGAAGGAAGAAATAACTTAACTACACATATTCAGTGTAGAAAGTAAAGAAATGAATAAGGATAAAATATGGATTAGAGTTGCGATGATGTAAGAAACAAGTTACAAAGTCATACAATGAAACTAGTACAGTTATTTAGGAAATGGGTTGCCTGGCACAACTGTAGTCGCAGAACTCTGTTATTGAACAGTTAGGATATATAATACATACATTTGCTATAATATATTATAGATTAATATAATCATTTGTAGGAGAAACTAGGGTGTAAAATCTACAAAAAATACAGTAAATACTAAAGTCCTAAATTGTTTTTTTTTATGGAAAACTATTTCATTGGCAGCCGCTTTTATCCAATGCGACACACGATGCGTTTAAGACATATATATTCACGTGTTCCCTGGGAATCAAACCCACCATAAGTGAACATAAGTCAACCTCACTACAACACATCTTAATCAGGAGGCAAAATAGCTCTTTATACACAACATAAAACCAAAATAGAAATGATATTTTTTAATAAACTACACTATTGTGTACAATTTGCACATATCATTTATAAAAAAAAATAAAAAAAACTTGTAGTCCTTTCAGAATGTAACAATTTGCTCCAGCTTACTTGTTCTGGTATGTAAAACCCAACTGATTAAAAAAAGACTAAAAACTAAAAAAGAGTTATGGTGGAAGAAATTCCAAAAAATCCAACAGCATTAAGATTTAATAGCTTTTAACATCATGGAGTATGAAAAGCAACTGATGGAGAATTATTAAAAGCAGTCTGCATTTGTTTGTATGGGTGAATAAAACAACATCTACATATCACCTGTGAGAGCTAATATGTGTGTGTGACTGCAAGGTAATGGCTTCAATAAAACACATCAGGTTTTCAGATCTGCAAGACAACAAGCGTGTCAGTTGTCCTGTTGGGCTCTGACACCAGTGAAAGTCTCTCAGCAGCAACAGTTTAAGTCAGAGGTCATTGTGTCTGCCATTATTCAGTCATGCTGTTGCCAAGACCCGTCACATAAGGCCGTTTAAGCAACACTTCGGGTGATTGACGTGTAGAGATTGAGGCTGGAGTGACTGTGACTGGGGATTTTTAAGGCCATGCAATTAGTGTCTCTCCACTGGCCATGCTCTCCTTGATTTATGTTTGGCACTGGAAATTTGACCATGTCCACCAACCATCAGCATAATTCAAACAGTGGGGTGGTCTTGATTTTTAAGCCTGGAGTAGAACAGCTGTCCCCATCTATGACAACACTTGCAAAGTGTGTGTATTGGTAAATGAATAGTTCTAGGCAAATAATACCCCAGAGACCTCCTTGACCATGACAGTGACCTTAAAAATTAAAATAATAGGATTACAGTACATTCATCACCATAGAACACTGGCAAACATTCTCTGCATCTGAAATCATGTACTGTGACGGGACATGCTGCATTAGATGAAGTACTTCTAGCATTAAATCAGAACATTCTTTATGTGTGTCATATTCATATTATATTCTTGGGATAGAAGAGTATCCATCCAACTCATAATTAAAAAATCTCAGCAAGCATTAAGCCATTCAGGTATTTCTAGCATACTACGTTTTACACACTGAGGATTCAGTCATACCACTCACTTCACATATTGAGTTTTGTATACTATATAGCATACAGCATTAACTAATGAGGGAAACAAGGAACAGGTGTCCACAATTTACATGATGGGAGGGGGGAAAGATAGGGAGAACATGGTTAAAGCATGTTTCAAACTGCTGCTTAAGCTTAATCAAACACACCTAAACCAGCTTATAAAGGAGCATGGGTGGACCTAAACATAGTAAAAAGCACTATAGAAAAACTCAGTTGAATTGAACTAGTTCAACAGCAAATCTCCAGCAGACTGCAGGGAGTCAGAAATGTCTATGACACACAGTGCATTCAGTTTTGTTTAAAAATTGCAGAAGCACATTTCATTATGCACATTCTAACGGCTACAGCTAATATGCACAATATTGTACAGTGATGTTGTTGGTAAATACCAACTGTATTTTACAGGCAGTATTATATTCATGTTACAGGTAATTAAGTAGTCAGTGTCCCAATTTTTAGGAGATCAAAGTACTTTCTAGTGTCATTTTTTTTTTACTGATTCACAATTTAGGGAAAATTTGCAGTCTAGAGAGTGGAATAATAGACAGCCAATGACATTATGTAAGAAAGACTTAAAAATTAAAGCATGCTATGAAAATAGTAATAAAAACAATATAAAAATAAGCAAGGACCCAAATTCCCCTTTACATTATTAAAAATTATTGAATAAAATTTGATTAATAATTTTAGAACAATTATACCATTCTAAGTTGTAGGAATACATTGCTTTCTGAACATAAGAAGGTGCAAGAAACAGTTAAAAAGATTCACCCAAGTTCCCCCAAAAATAAACACTCTGTCGTCATTTACTTACCCACATGTTGTTTCAAACCCATATGACTCATTCGCCTATTGAACACAAGAAGAGACACTTTAAAGAATTTGACTGAGGCTGTCAGTTTCTAACATTCAAGAATAGTATCAATTACAGACTACTATCAGAAAGAGAAGACAGAAAATGTCAGAAAGAGAACAGGGAAGACAGAATTTACAATTACATGTGGAGAAGTACTGTTCGAATAAGTGAGTTTTGAGCTGAGGTTTGAATGTAGAGAGAGGAGATGTCACAGAGGGACTGTGGGAGTAAATTCCAGAGTTTGGGAGCCGTGACAGCAAAGATCTGCCACCAAAGAGCCAGAAATGAGGTACAATATGTGTGGCAGAGTCAGAGATCCTGAGAGTGCAGAGAGTCCGGACAGTGTAAGGATAAAATTGCTTCAGTGAGGAAACAAGGCCATGAAGGGATTTAAAGGTCAGAAGGAGAATCTTATAACGAATATGGGATGAGACATGAATCCAGTGCAAAATATAAAAGCTGTGTGTGAACATAAGAATTTCAATTTTGGGGTGAACTGTTTCTTTAAAACAGGGTTATGGCAGAGAAATGATGCACACATTCGCACTTGCAGAAGTTGTGCTTGGAATGTCAGGCCATTCAACATTTACAAAAGAAACAGCTCGAGGATACACAAGTCATGCATATCGGTTTATGAAGTCTGACATTGCCAGCTTTGATCTAATCTGTGAAGCAAAACAGCCACTCAGTCTCAAGTTCACAAATGAATGCAGAGCTGCTCTGATGTCACAACGATGTCACTGCTTCCAGTTTTCCTGCTGCTGAAAATCACCTCAATCTCTACTGCAAAATCATTTTGATTCAAACCAAGATAGCTGAACGTGACATGGCCCTAACCATAATGGGGTGTGCAAAGCTTCAATCTTTTCAATCTTGCTGCAGAAATTTGCAAATTAATTCAGATAGGGCCACCGGGAGAAGCGAACACGTCAACTCGGCTGAACCCTGTTTCATGATCGGGTTGAAGGGAGAAGCGATTAGCGTAGATAAATTGAGCGGTGTGCGCTTCTATAGGCAAAGTGATAAATCGCATGTCTCTCCACAGCATCTGTTGCATGATGGTGTTTATTATGCACAGGGGTGGGAGGAGTGGAAGGGGGTCTTGTATGAATGTCACCATCGCCTGAAATACCCAGCACTCCAAACGAGATGGATCCACCACTCCAAGGCCATGACACCAGGTCTAATACTCAGTCTTGTTTTGGCGTGGTTCTCTGCCAAAGCAAGCCTCTGGCACAGCTGCAATGTATGTGTGCCAGGAGACTGACAGCTGAAGCCCTGTGGGGAGAGGGCTGTGAATAAGATAAAACAAAAAGGGTGTTTTAGTACACCTGAGGTCAGTCGTTACGGTCAGGTGCTGCACAGGTTGGTTGGGTTTGTTTACTGCTTTCAGCTGGTGATTGAGAGGTACAGACACCCAAACATGAATCTACTAATTCATGTTTCTAATGATAAGTGTATAATTCATTTAAATAAAAAGCATTTTGTACAGTGCATCAATTATTAAAATTACAGAATGTGGCTAATGCTTTTCTGGCATTACGAAAATACATACATATACCCATAGTACATTTTACAGTATATAAAACAATAGACTTGTTTTTCAACAATGAAATGAAAAATGTCTTGACACTTTCATGTTACCTAACTTTGTGGAACATGTCCCTTATTATTGTAATAGACCACACCTGGAAATTCTCTTTTGGGACATCTGTATCATCCACAAAAGGAAGCATTAAACATTGTGCCTTAAGAGACAATAAGCACAACATGCCAAACTATGTTTACAAGAAATAATAATATTTAACACTAAAAATGATCTTAAGACCACCTGGTGAAAAGTAATTGCAAAAATGTTCACAAAAAGTTAAGTTAACCCTGAGAAAAGGTCTATATATTTAGTTGAGGGCAAATTACAATATATTTTGATATTATATATATATATATATTCATTTTTATATATCTAAATATGTTTAGGGTCTACTGTATGTTTAATTTAAAATATATTCATTATAGTAATTATTAATTATAAGTTAAAATATCCAGTAACACTTTACAGTGTCTTTTTACATGTTACATATATGTATATGTATAAGTATACTATAGTAATAATAATAAATTATGCATAATTACATACTTACTCTAAACCAAACCCTAACACTATATTGAGTACATATTGTAAATTAATATTACTCAATACTTAAATACATAACTACACAGATAAAGGACACCCAAAAATAAAATGTAATCCAATATCCTAATAATGCAAAGTTTTTATGCATTGCATTGTCAATAATCCCCCTCCCTATTGTTCCAGTTAGTGTTCCTCATTATTTACAGATTAAGCATTGCATAAGCATATGTATTTGTTCCTTAAGTCACAATACGTGCACATCCTCCAGTATAGGTTTTAAATATGACATCAATTACCACATAATAATAGTACCTTATAAAAGCAGCTATTTTGAGTCTTGACCAACTATGTCAAGTAATATAGACGTCTTGTATAATGCAGTTTTAAGTAACTCTCCTAAGGTTTACAGGCTCATATCCTGTATCTGGACATAGTGCTGCTGGCACACATTTGTGCATTTTGTTAATAGGTCTTTTGGGCACACTGTCATACCATGCCAAAATGTGAGATAGTAAAAGTTGATGGTGCAAGACGTGAGGACTAGGATCCAGTCCACACCTTTCCTGAAGCTACTCTCACACATCTCATCATGCTTTGCTTTGTAACTGCTGCCCATTGACATAGCAGACTTTGTATGCTACATTTAGCAACAATCTCTGAATTCATCTGAAATGAAATGAAAGTTGGATTGATTTCCGTCAGAGGTCTAATACAAAAGAAGGGGAAAATGTAAGTAGGATTTGATGGCATTGAAGATGAATATTTTTTGGTGATGCAACTGTCTTGAGCGTTATGTTTTATTTTATTTAGCCTGTCCATATCGCTCTGCGTCTTCCCCATCTGTCAACGCTGACTCATGACTCATGCATCCATCTACCCGGCCCGTTTCCTGTATCTGACAGGGCGACAGGGGATGCGAGAGTGCACAGGCCATAAAGCGGTCAAATGGATACATAAATAAGCAGGCCTGGTGAATATTTCAAAAATAACATATTCATTATTTTGTGTAATGGACTTAACAGTGATGTTGACATGCTATTTGTCTTTCTTTGGTTGCAAAGGACAAATACATATATCAAATAAATACAAAATAGAATAGAATAGAACAGAACAGAACAGAAGTGAATAGAATAGTAGTTGTTTTTGTATTTTCTCAAGCTCAGCTGTGAATGGTCATTTGTATTCGGACAGCCACACCTAGCAGTGTTTAGGCCAGCCTTCGTGTGGTACTGTAGCTCTCAATCTCAGCTTGTGTGATAAAGGAGGCTGGGGTCACTCTGACATTACAGCCTCATTAACTGAACGCACACTCTCTTTATAGGTCTTCCCACCACCAAATACGAATCAAACCGTGCATCTGCAATGAGCTAACCGCAACACCTAGAATGCAATTTATCCCCTGCTGAAGCAATTTAGCCTTGCCATTTATTTTTGTATTGTGCCTGTTCTGTTTCCATTGTCATGAGGCAGCAAATTTCTTTATGTGCATTAAAAGAACTGCATCAAAATGTGTTCAATCATTTCACAATGAGACAGCAATCATAACTGATCAAGTCAGAGAATCATAAATACCTTTCTAGTGAAGTTAATCAGTTAACAACCACAGACTAATAATGACACATTTTCCAAATGGTTTTACCTCTGTATTTATTAAACAATTTATTACGATTGCCTGGTTCACACTGCAGCTTATTCCAACCAACAATAAGCTGCTTGAACAGGAAGTGACTGTCTGGCCAACAGAGCGTGCGGATTGGAGTGGCAAAAAATGTTGCCCCGCACTCAAGACATTCTGTAATTACTCTGCTCCAGCTCTGCTCAAGCTCTGCTCAAGCTCTGCTCAAGCTCTGCTCAAGCTCTGCTCCAGGTTCTTAATTTTCCACTCCTTGCTTACTCACCACCCCTTTTTCGGTCGTATCTTGCTCTATTTTTGGGGTGGGCCTAATTACAACTTCACTTTAAATTTTAATTTTGTTAAATGTCACACACCTGTATGCTAAGATGTATTATTTACCATTGTAACATATTTTCCATGTTATTTATAGTTTTTGTTGTCCATAATAGGCACAATGGCAATATGCAATGAGCTACAATGATTTCTGTTAGAAGCTTTTTTGTAATGCTGCACATCATGTTTCTAATGTCTAAAGTGGGCACAGTATTACTGACCTTCAAATTGTCTTCCTTTTTTTTTTTTTAAAAATGGGGGAAAATTTTTTTTTTTTTTTTTTTTTTTTTTTAAATTTCAAAAAAAAAAAAGTTTTTGTGTTATTACCACCCCAATCTTAACATTCACTGTTGCTTCCATGCAATGTACATCTGTATCTTTGTTCACCTTCCTTGATGTAGTATTTTAAAAAATCAGTTTTTTCTGTCCATAGTGTGTATCTGTGCTTATCACATAAATGCATTGCATTATGGGCTCATATTAGAATGATAGTGAAGTGTTCTTGGACCAGAGAAAACCTGGTCCAAGAAATACTCTGACTGTTTTAAAATCCGCTCCTTGCTCAGTTAAAAATCAGATGCATGTCTATTTGACATATGTTACCACAAAAATTAAAAGTTAATTAAGTAAAAAGAAAAATGTAAAAGTAAAATTAAAAATGTTAAAATGTGTTTAGATGCTAAACCTAACTTACAAATACAGTTATTTTTCTAATTCAGTAAACAAATTTTGATTAATTATAAGAATTGTACACAAATTATACCATTTTGCTCATCTCCAATATTCTTTAATTCCCAAAAGTAATAAAAGAAAAGCTCACCTAATCAATTCGGAGCTAGTGATTTTTAGACAGCACTTGCTATTTTGGTTTACAATAGCATCAAACAGTCTGTGAAGTGACTGTGGACAGGCCCTGGGTGTGTGGTCTAAGGCTGAGATTTCTGCGGCCAGTGATTGCTTCTGGGAAGCCAAGATGCCAGCCAACAGATGCAGAGGTTCTCTTGACACATGCATTACCACTCAAGAAGCTTGATCATTCCACATGCCTCCCGCTATCTAGATTTTTATGATCTTGTGCCTTATCTGAGTGGGATATAAAGAGCTAGGGGAATAATTGACCATTGTGAATGAACAAATTTATGGTCTGTAAAGGTTGAAATGGCTCATGGTTGAAAGCATTTACAGGCAAACCCTCCCTCCCCTGTTGTGTGGTGAGACCAAAGAGAGGGAGTTCAGCTGTAGCAAAACTTCTTTGAGTATTTCTAAACTCTACAATTTGCACTTTTTTATGGTGCAATCATCCAAATGGGCATCTAGTAGCATAGTAGCACATACTATGAGATAATTAAAAATATGCATGCAAAACACAACATTTGGGCTATTCTATTAAAAAGCTTTTTAAACAATGCAAAGAATTCTTATGTATTGCAATTATGGAAATTGTATGCTAAACCCATACGCCTTGACAAATAATCAGGTTATACACAAACACTCAGGCACATTACAAAATGCAACAAAATATTCAGATATAAGTGGATTTGGAGGCAGTTATTTAAAACTAGGACCCTTTTGGCCCTTGAAAAGGTCTTTTAATCATCTAAACGGTACATTGAATAATGTCAGAGCTGAAAATGTTTTGCATAATTGAAGTCCCTAATAAGCACAGTCACACATAACAAACAGGTCAAACTGTCTAGATCGGCATTTTACAGAATTCTTTGCAATCAAGTACAGCCTTTCCGAAAAACAATAAAGCATTTTCACAAGCTTTATAAAAGGTTTATACCTGACACCACAATAGGCTCACATATAATGCAAATGCTTTGTGACAAGAAGCAAATGATTTTTAGTATCTGAAAGCGTGTAGAACATGAGTTATGTATGTAATGCATTTGTAGTTTGTGAAATGAATCTCATCTTCTTGTGTTTTACACTAGTTCAGATTAAGAAACTTTGTGGTGTTGTTTGATGTAAATAGACAGTTGGAAACAAAGTTTAAAATGGAACCATTACTTGAAATATGAAATGTTTAGGGTTTAATCAGAGCCATTTCCAGGGCCATTGTGACTGATCAGTTCTAAGTGTTAGATTCAATGGGTGTCAAAGGGGATATGATCACACTTAAGACATTAAATAAGTGAGGGGTGTAAATGAGGATAAATGGGCAATAAAATCTGTGTCCTTGGTCATCTGGTAAGTCATCAATTCTCTCTTAGTTTGCCATTACAGTGGGTATAGGAGCCGTGCGACACATCCAGAACTTGTTGCAGGCTTTGCTGAATCAATTTTTTCAGCCTCATTTGGAACGAGTAGAGAAACGTTATGATTGCTTTTTATTTTTATAACCCATTTTGGACAATACACTATAAGTAACTATGCAACTATTGGTCAACTAAGACTATGAGTAAACTGTCAGATTAGGTTTAGTAGAATAAGTTATACTTGCAAAGTTACTTAGTCAGTAGAATGTCTGTTGCGGGTCTAATAAAAGTCTAATAATAATTGATAGTTGACATGCAAATGCAAAGTTACTTATCAGAATGTCATCAGAATGTCAAAAGTAGACTATTGAAAAGGTTATCTATTTTATTCTCCCCTTGACCCCTTTCTCTGACCCCTTATATTCCACCTCGTCTTTGACTCTTATAAGCAAAGCAGCTTGCTTATTTATTTATTCTGTGCCCATTCAAATGTGTAATGAGTAACAGCATTCAGCTATACTTATGTTACATGTGAGCTGCAGATTTGCTATTATGCCAGTACAGGTTTTACTGCCCCATATCTCAATGACAGTCAAACAGACTATAAACCTGCATTACATTGACAGGTTTACAAAACAACCTGTTTTGAAATGCGCCATACAACTTTTTACCTCACAGATTAACCTGGTCAGTACCACAAAAATATCACTAACAAAATTCTAAAAGTTACAATTTTTTTTTTTAAGTGTTTAAAGTGATATGATTATTTTTCAAGGATAAACTAATTTCCTATGATATGACATCTTTAAACTTGCTTGTTTCATGTTTAAGGTCTCTTTACTCTTTACAATGCATTGGGTGCACAGAACGATTCAGATTAACAGCTGCTTTTCAGTGGTATTATTTTGCTCACGCAGGTATTGTTTCTGAAATGACTTTCAGGCTTAGTAAATCTTTTGCGAGAGCTAATTGCTCTATTTGCAATGACATTGCCTTGAATTTATGCGCGAAGGGAAGAACAACCCAAGCTACATATTCATATGTGGGAAAGAACAGAAACAGACTAAAATGTCTATTTCTGCTGAAAATTCTATTATAAAATATATTGTTATATAATTGCGCATACAAATGTCGTAATTATCAGTACATTGGCTCGGACATTTTCTGCAAGTGCTATCCCAGCTAACATTTTTAGGTTGTAGAGAATGTTTGCCTAATGTAAAAAAGGTTAAAAACATTATTTTGGATGTTCTAGGAATGTTCAAAGCGCCCAGTTTTTAGATGTTGTTTTATCGATATTGCTTGATTATAACAGCATTATTCAAACATTTTTAATTCTGTTACATTTTAAACCGTTACACTAACAATTAAAAAATATTGTTTTTTAATCATTGGCCAATGACATATATAGCGTTGACAAATATTTTATCAACAAACAAGAACAAAAACATTTATTTTGATAAATGGGACCTTTAGAGAACATTAGCCAACATTCTGAGAATGTTCCTTGTTAGCTTTCCTCAATAAAATTAGCAACCTGCAACCAATTAAATGTGAGGGATCAGAACATCATTCGGATGGTGCAGGCCAACTAATACTCTTTTCTGAACTCCATTATTGTTCATAAAATTCAACCTTGAAAAGAGTCATTATAGCACTTTACATCTCGAGACCTGAGTTTCCTCTGACATTTAATCACCATTATCTGAGGTTTTTAACAAATGACTCACCATCATTGCAATTGTGCTTGATAATCACTAAGTGGAAAGAAAGGTCTGAGATTGTTTTAAAATCAGGCAGTTCCTGCAGTGTTAGGCCATGAAATATTAACAAGCTCTAATGCAGCATATTTTTAAACTTGGTATCGGTAGACAGAGAGCATCACTTTTGGATGAACTATCACTTTTCTGAGCGACTGGATCAATAGATCACTCACATTGGCCAAATTCACCCAGAGGGACAAGAGGGGGGCATAAAAAGAGAATGCAAGCCAAACACACATCCCCTGGTTTTAGATTAACTGCTAGTTTAAGTAAATACAGCAGAGATTTGTTCCATGAAGGAAGACAGATAGACTTAAATAAGAATTGCAGAGCCTCTCACTTTAGATTATTAAGTTAAGACATTAAGACATTATTTAACGTAAGAAGGTGACATTATTTGTTTAATGAGAAATCTAAAGAACCCTATTTAACAGTATTTACTCATTTAATGTACATTCCTAGTCTTATTATACATGATTTATTGAAGCACTTTATTTCAAGTACTTTATTCCAAGTTTGTCCTTGCAGTCTTCTATCTAAATGTAATAACTTTGCCTCTAAAATTAATTTCCTTATCAGTGTCACCATCCCTCTTACTTTTTGATCTGGTTCCGTTTTGATGTATAACCAGTTTTCATGATCCAATCAATTCTCGGTTGATAAAATCAATATAGTTTTTCTTGTTGAATATGCTGCTTTACATAGAAAAATGCAGATTGTGGAGTTTAAAAAAATCTTTAAAATCTCTGTAGATAATTGTATATTATTGTATAGATTATAAATTGTTATATCTCAGTGTAGACTTTGCTTTCAGCATTATAGATATTTTTACTCAAAAAATTGCCCAGTTTTAGAAGAGATTAAAGCAATACTTTAAACTATGCTTAGATTTGCCAAACTCTTCAAGAACCCAATAATCTGAGCTAAGATATCTAGTTAAATTTCTAAACTCTTTCTGTATGTTAACATTTGTTTCTATTTCTATTTCTCCTAAGGAATTCTAGAGACAAGTTTATATGAAATGTAATGAAACATAACTGAGAATTCCATGAGGTCTGAGCTATGGAAGTTCAACCTTTGAGCAATAAAATGTTCCTCTGGGATCTGCCTTCCCTAACAATGAGTACAGCAAGTACCAGGGAAGCACACACTCAGGCCAGGCAAAAGAAAAGAAAGTGTGCACATTTGTACACCGCCTGGGGTTCCAACCAGCAGTCCTCTGATAAACAACCTGGTCCCACTGGTGCTTTTAACACTCCAGTGAATACGAGAACAATGTGTGTTTGGAATATAACACAGTTGGAATGTGGTTTGGAAGCCATTCCAGCAGAATAAACGAATAAAAGAAAAAAGCATGCAAAACCACAGGAAAATTTTTACATATTTCATATCACCAGTAAGAGAGAGAGGGAACAGAGACATGGCATTATGATGACTTTAAGGTTCCCTGGTAGCGTTAAAGGTTTATGGGTTCGATACCCGGTGAGCGCAAATTGACAAGCTGTATATAGTGAAAACCAAATGCATAATTTATTGCTGTACCAGTAGTGTAGTCAAGAATTTACATAAGTGTAAGCATATATCCCCCAACCCTCCACCTCCATTTTTAGGAACTATACTTTTAAATAACCAAAAGTCGTTGTAAAAACATTAGTCTCAAAGACGCAAAGCGCCACATCCATGGAACATTGGCTGAACCTCTAATGCATAAGGCACACAAACTTGAAAACACTTCAGGAATTTCAAAGTTGTCATCTGATTGGGTGAATTCTACAGGATTTCTGGGAGATGTGTGTGTCACGTTCTTAAACACTCTTGAATTGGTTGCTTTACATGTCAGTCAGATGGCCTCTTGTTCCTTGGCCATTGAAAGCTGATATGAAGTCCAGACCATCTGCAATTACTCTGAAAGTCTGGCTACACAAGCCTAGAACAACATGGGTGACCTGGCATTTGTAACAGCACTATTCAAACTGTTGCACTTAAGTTATTATATGTGTAAGGGTACCTATTTTACTAAAAACTGAAGGACCATATGAAGGACCAACCTATCAACTTTAAATGATCCAGTGACACTTCACAATACATTTGTATTTGTTAACATTAATAAATGCATTAGCTAGCATAATCTAATTATGACAAATGCTTCTACAGCAATTTACTTATCTTAGTCTATATTTTAACATTTACTAATACATTTTTTAATAAAAAGTTTTAACTGTTAATGTTAGTAAATACACAATGAACTAACATGAACAATTGTATTTGCATTAACTAACATTAACAAACTTCAATAAATGTTCAAAAAAACTATATCCCTCATTTTTAGCTTGTGTTAGCCAATGCATTTACTAATGTTAACAACTACAACCTTATTGTAAAGTGTTACAAATCCATTCTAGTAGAGTAGGACGGCATCAGACTGTACCAGCAAGAAACTTTCTAACCCTGAAAGTACAGAAAAAGCATTTTGCATATAAACCTATTGGAATATTACCATATGAACTATACAGACTATTTAAAGGATTTGCATGAAGGATTTTATGCAAAAGTATGCTTTTTGCACATTTAGAGGTAGAGTGTGTGTGTGTGTATGTGTGTGTGCAGGTGGGATTTTAATAGTTTCACAGTGTGCCAACAGTATGGCTCTTCAGTCACCACTACACCACAGAGTTGTACAGAAAAATTGTCTTTGACATTCAGGATTATGTGAATACCAGTGTAAAACTATTAGCATGAATGAGTGATAAGCTCATGAGATAAGCTATGCTAATGTACTTTGACGTGTCATTATTGAATTAAATCTTTATGTGACACTATATCTGCTTTCACCTGACATTTCACACAAGTTTTTTATATATACGTATTTGTCAGCTTTTTACAGATATGGCCTCCATAACAACATTGTTCAATTTGGTTAAATAATGAGAGGTGTGAAATCTTTGCATATGCAAATACAGTCTGTGTTAGTGAAAATTGTATTTTTCTCTGTCAGATTGCTCCACAAAGGGAAAGTCATGCGACCATGGGCTTGCTGGATATTATCCTGAATTTGCATGGAGTTTAACATCAGTAGAGGACTCCTGGGCAAAGGAACAGATGATGGAGAAGACAAAAGCAACTTCCCAGGGGTGGGAGCGAGGTAAAAGGATTTCTTTGTACGCTGACAAATGTTTTGTCCAGAAACCTACAAATGTACTTATGCTAACATCTACATTAATTTTATCTTTTTCAAGTCAGAAATAAAATTTAATAGCATAAAATCAGAACCTGGATTAGGTTCATCACCACAACTCATTTTAAGCTAAATTGTATAATTCTTTGCATGTTAATACTTTATAAATAATTTCTATATTTAACACTCAGCGACAACTGTAAGTATCCCATTCATAGGGAGATTTCCCTAAAGGTAAAAGCACAGTAGTGCTTCCAAACATTGCTCTGTGATGTTGGTAAACAGAATTTCACTTAAAAGGATTATGGGGTATATTTTCTAGTTATTATGGTTGTAGTGATTCATCAAATGATGGAGAAGGGAGTTGTAACCTGGCATATATCCAATCATGTGGTCTAGATGAGTGCATTTTTAGCATTTTGAAGAGCCGCTTCAGGTGTTTGGATTGCAGTGTAGTATTGCTGTACAGTCTCAGTAAACTAATACCAGAGTGCAGTGGTCTATGGTGGTCATCCTCTATAATCTAATACTCAGAACCAGCCTGAGATTGCGTTTGTGTTGGTGAATTCCACCTTTTTAATTTTTGCTGTTATTTGGTAATGCTGGTGCAGAAATTGTGCACTTAGGTAGAATAGAGAGATAAAGCCCCTTTAATTGACAGCAGCACAATTTTTGCAGTGCAGTAAAGTAACTGTAATTTTACAAACATTTAAAAATTTTAGAAAAATTTGGTAAATAATAGGACTTAAAAATTACAAAAAGCCTTACATTCATTGTGGCTTTAACTCTTTTAATCCCATCAAAAAGAAATAAGCTTTCCATCACAATTTTGTATGCACTTCACCTTTTCAAGTTTCAAACCATTTAAATCTAACACAGCATGGGCTGATGGGAATGTAGTTTGGTAAAGTGGAGAACAGAAGGGAGAACTTGTGTGAAGCCTGTATGAATCATAATTTCATCTTTTCTCATTGAGCAAGAAATAGGTAGGTTCAGTTCAAATGATGCAGAATGGAGAGAGTATGAGGGAGAAATTGAAAGGTGAGAAAAAGTGGGGGGCTCATTAGATAGTCAGAATGCAGAGAAAGTCTGGAAATTACAAACTCTTCAGGCGCAGCTCATGCACTTCAAAGACAAATTCAGCAGTTCTGCACGCTGTTTAGTACCTCACTGCATCGCTCCATGTGCTCTCTTGTTCGTTTCACACACACTGCATCACCATAGGAATCCAACTTATTAAGAAATGATCATAACCATGTTTACTAAAATCAAAACACTGATCAATAAAAAGGAAGGCTTGCTTTGTAAATAAAACACTTTTGGACACTAGTATGCATTTTACAAGTTTCAAAAGAATAAATAAACCAAATTGAAAGAAAACATTTCTGAGATGAGATTTTGAAACTGGCAGAAAAGTAGTAATTCATAAAAGTTTCAGCAGGTTGGTGGAAAAACCTTATGACACGATAATGTTCTAGCATGTTTCAAATTTGTTTCAATTTTTTACATAAAGTTCAAATTAAAACATTGCAATTCTTGGCAGCTATGTACAGTATATATCTTTCACCACATATTACTTTTCTAAAACCTTATTTTGTATTGTTTCTTGATTTGTTTTTTTTTTGGATCCTTGTCACAGATGCAGACTTTAAATATTACAATATTACAATCCATCATATATTGCTTTCAAAACTTGAATGTAAACAATAATATTAAACTATTTCAAGATTAATTGTGAGAAAATTATTTATATCACTTAGATAAACTTTTCAACACAACCAGCAACTTTGGCACTAATTAGGTTTTATCAAAGTTATTGTACTTGGTTACCAAGGAGACAACAGTGTATGTGCCATGTTATTTGTGAAACAAGGTTAAAATATGTTAACAATAAGCGGAGCATATTTTTCTTGTACATCATTTTAATAATAGACGATTCCTAGTTCGAACCCAGGCTGAGCCAGGATCCCTTTCTGTGTGGAGTTTGCACATGTTCTTCCTGTGTCATTGTGGGTTTCCTCCTGGTACTCTGGTTTTCCCCACAGCCCAAAGATATGCAACTTATATAAACTGGATATAATAAACTACCCTTAGCTGTGCGAGTGTGTGTGTTTCTGTGAGTGTTTGCCCTGCAATAGTCTAGCCAACTATTCAGGGTGTACCCCACCTGTGGTATGAGATACTGAGATAGGCTCCAGCCCCCCATGACCCTGAAGAGGACAAGCAGGAAAATGGATGAATAATTTCAACAGCATTTACATGGCTGGCAAATTACTAACTATAAGGCTCCTTTGAGCAAGAAATATAAGTCTGCTGATTTGAAAGGTGTGGGAATTGACATTTATTCATGATGGCTTCAGGAAAAGAGAGAAATCTCCTAGAATGCCCGCATCTATTGTGTGATATTAAACAAATTAAATGAATTAACTACTGGTTTGGAAATAAAAATGTGTTCTAGGATAGTTTAATTTCTGACCAAAGCCAAAAGTGCCTGTAGTTAGAGGAAAAAATCAAATCAAATCATGAACTAACTATTTTTCATGAGAAGAGGAAACTTCTCTTACTTTTTCAGAAATACTAAGGACTTTCATTTTTTTATACATTCAGTATAAGAGAGTTTGACTAAGAAGTGGCAAGGGGGGCTTTTACCCTATAATTGAGTAAAGGTTCACAAACATGGAGTAAAGGAACCTAGAAGATCTGTAGTTTTATAATGTATATAATTTGTCATATTTGTCACCACACTTATGATATAGCAGGATGCCACTGAAAAAATGTGAAAGTTTTTTTTTTTTATGTGACCTCCTTGGCAAAGGCTGTACCATTATGTTTTTCATATTTTTTTAATTTCATGATTTATTTTTTCTGTTTAAATGAGCAGTGTCTTGAGTTGCCATAGTTGCAAGGTTGCAGGAAAATAATTAGTTTACATTAATAATAAACTAAAGACAAAAGTGATACAATTAATCTTCAACTGTACTTCTTACATTAAACCTTTACACTCTTAATAATATTTAAATTATTAACTTGCTCTTTGTTGAACAGTTCATTGCTGGTTGAACGAAAAGCACCAAATCCAGGTCATACACTGACGGAAAGGCGGAGACAGACTGCCATAAAGGTGGAGAAATGCTTTAAAAGTTGATTTCTACTCAAAGTGAGACCACAGATCAAACAGAATCTGCCTGTCTCTGAGTTATTGGTTTATGTAAAAAATATGACAGAAAAGAGAAGTTATTCGCTTTACGACTTTGTTTACAGTTACAGCAGCTTACTCTTATTATTTACAGTTAGTTACAATTTATAAAACCTGTAATAAGTTACTGTAACAAGTTAGGTCATAAAATTACCCATGATGTGATGTACATTCCAGTTTATTATAGTTATTTACTGGCCATTTTACATTTATTTACCCTATAAACTATAGTAACGGTTAATAGCGTTGTATGCCCATGGGTAAAACTTTCATGCACTTTGTTGTAAAGGAAATCAGAATATACAAGCTTAATCCTTCCCACCCTCTTTCACTGGTTACCAAGCAATGGACATCCAGTGAATGATTGCGCTCACCTCCTTTCCATATGTCCTCAGGCCTATGTGAAGGGAAATAGAGGATGAAAAGTTTGATGAATGCAAAGTGTGGAAATGCCAAGGCTATTTACCTTTCTATTGGCTGGTGCCCTTACATTCTTCAGGGATTTGTTGTACTGCATGGCTGTACTGCATGGCTGTCATCAGGGAGGGTTAAGCATTGTGGGAAGGGAGTGGGTTTTTTTGGGGGTCAGTGTAATGAGGCGAGCTAAAGTGGCTGTAGCTGCACGTAGCTTGAAAGCATTGAGTATATTTGCTTCTTTTTCTGAGTATTCCTGCTAGAATTTTATAAATGACATACACATTTTTGATCGGTAAATCTTATGGGTTGAGAAGGTTCTTTTATAAATGTAATGAAGAAATGTTATAAATAATCTGTCCTTGCGTATTAGCCAAGAAACTCATGTCTTATTTAATGTAATTAATTACAATATTCCACAACTACAATATTCCAGCACTGTTTGAATGAAGAACACAAGATGAAAGTATCAAGTACTGTGCTATTTTTTATTCAAATGTGTGTCTTCTATTTTGGTGGCTTTAATATATATAAAATATATGTATTTAATATATCACATACATTCCTCAGTTTCATCCATTTTTCTCAAACGCCTGATGCTATGATTTATTTTCCACAAGCTTTTCTTACTCAAAGACATGAGTACCATTTAAAATTATCCTTAATTATCCACTTAATAACACTTAGTGTTTATAATGAAGGGTAAAATTGGGTCTCATTCATTAAATGTGCATGCACACATAATTAAACATATAACCTGTGTGAGAACATTTTCATGCTGAAATCATAAATCAAACTTATTGAACTTTCTGCAGAGTTCTTTGGGTTGTCGATTACCTTATTACCATGTTTAACATTGTTAAGGCCGTTTTACACCACACATGACACGCAAAAGTAAAAACAGTCATATATGAATGGTTGTTTCACACCAAAGGCAAAACATATGACAGCTAATTCACACCTTCAAGACACTGTAGGTGCGCTGTATGAAATTCACTCTTGCACGCTAGGTGGCGCTACACACTTAGCAGCTAATGTTTGATAGAAAACTGTATACATCTAAAAAGTTGGCAAATCTTAGCGAAAACAAATCAAATTTATTTCTGCGCTACAGTGCAAATGAGTTTGTTGTTTTTTTGCTAAAGAAAAAGATAACAATATCAGGTACAGGCATTCTTGAAAGAAATACAAATTAGATACAAGAACTACATGGATCTGTTGTTTTCAATGAACATTTGCGAAGAATGTTTGTGTTTGTTGTTAAAGGACCTTTAATGATAGCAATGTAGAGTTAATAGGGCAGGCCTTTAAGTCTATTCTTAATTCAGTTTTTTAAATAGCAAAAATGGAGCAGTCAAAGCCAGGGATGATCACATGACAATAATTCCACAGCAGCTTTGGACTCAGGAAACTTTGCATGCAGCATGCCCAGAGAACAGGTGGTGGAGAGCCAAACTGGTACATATCACTACTGAGATGGAAATAATTTGCATATCTCCTCAACATAAGAAAACAAACCATTACCTCAGTGCTTGGCAAAATTTCAGCCTATAAACAAACCATTAGAGGTAAATTGTATGATGTCTGCACCACTAGCGTGGTTCCATGAGGTGAAATTGCAAAAATAATCACTGTTTTTAAACAGGTTTCCCCAAACACTTAACTGACCATTGGTCAGTTAAACAGACAGTCTTGCCCCACATTAACACTGTTGTTTGTATGTGGGGCTGTTGCTTTGTCTGGCTGGCCAGGAAGTTCAAACAGAATTTTTCTTTAAAAAATGTCATGCAGTTTACAATTTCTGACAAATTAACTATAAATAGTTTACCTTCAGCTGTCTTTACTATAGGTATGTTCTTGACAATGAAGATGTCTGTAAGGATTTGCTCCTATTTAGACACATGAGCATCAGTAATGCCAGGCAATGGGGCGTGGTTCACAGTAGGCATTCTAGTTCTTCCCGAAGGTATTCAGTAAGAGGTCAGGTCTTGGCTTTGTACAACCCCAGATTCAGTAAACCAATGTTTTATTGACCTTACTCTGTGCGCAGGGGCATTGCCATGCTGGGACAGAAAATGGCCTGCCCCAAATTGTTGCCACTTACAATATCATCCACTGCTATCCTTTTATATTGTTTATCTATTGAACAAATGCATCATTAGAAAGTTATCCTAATTCTTTCTAATCCTTAGAAACTGGTAATCTTAATATTGCTAGTGCATATACTATATGATTCATCAAATTATTGGGTAAATGTAATGCCACCTACTTAATATTCATGAGTCAGGCATATAAGGTTTTAATTTGTGCCACACATACAGTTTTCAGATCATCCCTACCCCCTTGATCGTTCTTGCACACAATGGTTAAACATTTAAAAAAGACAAAGCTATTTCCTAAGTTACTCCTCGCTAAAGCAATTGAAAATTAAAACCCTTGAAAAGCAAACATGCCTCATTGCTTTGGTGTGTATTCTGTTTGAAAGCATTGTGCTTGCATGTAGTCACCCTATAAATGCTGGCACAGACATCACAGCGAATATGATTGAGCATTGATTTTCAATCTTTCATGCAGAGTTCAGGAAACACCAGCTGGCTAAAGAAAAACAAGGAGCTGAAGCTTCCACTACCACTGTGGTTCAATTGATTTGTTTACACTGGCTGAGGAGCTCCAAAACTGACTGTTGCTCTTATGATTCAAGAAATGCACAGCCACAGTGTAGTGTGTTGGTCTCTAAAACCCCATTTTTTTAATAAGCCCATGAATAAATTAGGTTGGGGACCGTAACACCAATTTGCATGAGTGTAACAAACTGATGTTTACCTTTTTGGATCTCACCTGTTGGGTCAAAACAGTGAGCTGAGAGAGATAACCCATCCATAATGCACAGCATAGTACATATTTGTTTTTGTCTTGGCAAGAGGAACCTACACTATATAGTATGTTGAAATACAACAGAACACAACATACAGTAGATAGATGTGCCAGCAAGATAATGATGACTTGGCCCATGGACATAAGGTCTCCCATGGACAGCATGACCTTCACTTCACCAACATAATTTCAGATTTCTAGCATAATGCGTTTGAGAGATTTTCTGCTAAATTAACCTATAGTATAGTGAAGCTCAGTTTGGACAGGGTGGGCTGTAGGTTCTACTGGTTGGATTGGGAAGGAACAACATAAATAAAAATCACCTGTTTGTCACCCGCAAGGGTTGTGTGCTTTCTGCCATTTTGTTCCCTCTTTGTAACACAAAACTGTTTTACACGATAAAAGTAAACATATTCTTAAGTTTGCAGATGATATGACAGTTGTAGTCTTGATCCACAATGAGAAGAGCACATATGGTGATAAGTCTGACAGGCTGACACATTAGTGAGAAACACTGTGCTGGAAGAACCTTTCTGTCTCTGCCAGTTAACAGTAACAATACTGAATGTTTAGAATTATTTACATTTTATTACATTTAAAAGTATAATTCATATAATTCAAGTTCAAAGTGTGTATAATGTTTTACTAATGAAAGTACTTTCATGACTTCCACTGCGATTTATTTATTTATTGTATCTCATACAATGAAAGTGAATGGTGACTGCTACTGAAATCTACCCTGTGCATATTTCATCATAAATGTCCAGACAAGACATTTTTTTTAAAAGGTTAAGGCAAATTTCGGAGAACAAATCAAAATGGTACCCTTGCACATCTCACTACGACCTTCGCCCGCACTAAAAATATAAATCCCCAGTTACAGTAAAATCAAAATATTTTATTCATTGAGTAAGAGCTCTGCTCAACTGCTCAACTGCAGTTCTGCCTCCATTTTAAAAATCTGTCACTTCTAATAGGTTTCTGCTGCTAGTCTCTTACATTTCATTCCAGAAATGTTCCGAGTGGCGGCGACCCATGTCAAACAAGCGACTAATTGAAGTTCCCACCAAACACATTTATTTATTCATCTACTTATTCAGTCATTCCCACAGGAAAGATAAAACAATGAACAAAACAATTGAGATATCTCTCTTATATATCAATAGTTAGACATCAATGAGATTAAATGGAGAGAGAGCTAATGGAGACTTGCTGAAGTTTCCTGCTTTCAAGATTGTTCTCCAAAGAAAAATACTCTTGTAATGTTGAACCATGTATCCTGTCTCAGGAGAGGTCTTAATAATTTCTTAGATTGTGCTCAGATTTGACAAAATAAAGATATTTCAAAACGACATCAGACGTTTATCATCATTTGCTTTTGCAGGTGTTATTTGTCTATTTTTTTCTCCAAAGACATTTCTGAGGCAAAATTGATGCTTAAACCAAGCCTAGTTAGAAACTCTGCTCTCCTGTCTCCCAAATGATCAAGCCTGCTGAGCTATGAAAACGCAACCTCTGTGCAATCAAATTTTCCCCTGGCTTTACTCATTTGGAGGATTAGAATGCACCAGTTGGGGGCATGCAGTGTCCAGGGATCTGGCTCCCTCTGCTGAACCTAATCAACCTTTTCACCTGTGTAAATCGCTTTTGAAAAGGACACATGACCTCTACAGTGTGTTCCCTCAGCATGGATTGGATACACTAATTTAACAACAGGGAGATTTTATGAAGAGTTTATCACCCTACAGAATTAAGGTTCTAAGAGACAGAGGTCAATGCAGTCAAATAAGGGAGACAAGTCAAAGTAAAACCTCTGCCAAAGAACCATGGGACAGTTACATTAAGATTAAGGGTAAAATAATCTGTAAACTTAAAGGAATTGTTTGTACAAAAAAGGACAATTCTTTCACTGTGTTGTTCCAAGAATTTGACTTATGGGTTTATTTTCCATGGGACACAAATTAAAATGAATGATAATGTTTTCCTTTCCTCCATATAATAAAAGTGCATGTCAAACTCCAAAATAAAAATCACCACAAAAGTAGTTCAACTTGTGTGCTACATTACAACTTCTCTGAAGTTACACATTAACTTTGTAGGTCACATACCTCAAATGGTTGATGTAGTTATTCTCTGAAAATATTTCCCTGCATTGTTGCTTTTATATCAAATATGACACTTGTTAGATTAGACATGGCTTGCCAGGTTTGATATCAATGACATTAAATGTCATTGATTCTCAAATCACTTGTAACTAATTAACCATTAAAGTAAATCAAATGGCATCATATTTAGAGCTATTTTTAGAGCTATGTGGAGCAGATTTTCAGTTACAAATATAAGCTTCAGAAGACTTGAAATACAGCCTATGAGGCACACCACAACCTTTCATACTATGTTTGTTTTTCATATGTATTTAATTAGCACTTTGTCACTTTGTAAGATCAAGACACAATACAGACAATATCCAAACAATTATTTCTTCCAAAGAGCATCATATCTTAAAATATCTAGATCAGCTAACCACTAGGTATGGCTTTAAGCTCATGCTATATTATAGGACTTTTTCTTTCAGTGGGGTCTATTGTTTTTCTAGGTTTTAATTCAAATTGAAGTGTTAATACAACAAAGTAAAAGCAAAGAAGTGAACTTTCAGTGAAATGTTGAAAATTTGAACTAAATTAATGTAGAACTTGTTTTAACACACCATAAATTACTACATTGATATTTCTTCATTAGTTTATTTGTTAAGATTGTCCACATTCAACCAGAGCTTTGGTTACGAACAAAGTCTTTTTCAATATTATCATTTTAATTTATTAAAATCATTTTAATATGTAAAGACTTTTATGTTAAGTTTTTATAAACCATTGATAGCTTAATTTTCAAGCCATTGCTCCATCTGTTGGAGGGCCCATCCAGCAAAATATAGCAACACTGGCTCCAACAATTATATAGCCTTTGGGGTAAAGCTATCTGTTGAACTGAAAAAAAAAGTACCATTCCATTAGTCATCTAAGCTTTAAGGAATCTACTGTGTCTGAAACTTTGCTAATTTTTTTCTGTCGGTCAATGAAAAATCAAGCATAAAACACATTGACATTTTATTCCAATCGGAAACCTTAAGAAGTCAGTGTATCTAAAAGACTCCGACAAGGTTGAAGGAAGTCTCATGAACGCCCTTTACACCCTTCACAGCAAAAATGTAATGCAGCTGTCATACAGTTGTGAACTTGTAAGTTGAAGTCTTGCCCTTTTTTGGAATATAGTTTTAGATTTCAGCTTTAAAGAGCTACAATGACATAGGCATTACATGATGAAATGTTCAGTTATACATCTAATCCAGGGAGGCCCAAAAGTCCAAAAGTGATCAAAAGTGCTTAGAAGAATTTAAGTCCAATTTGAGTTCAATTGCCCTGAATAAGTTTTACCAGACATTTAGTCCTATGTTAATAAGCCACCATTTCACTTTTACTAGAGGAATATATTTAGCTTAAAGTGATGTCATGATACCATGAAAATGTAAGAAAAACCCTTTGGATGTTATTTATTCATTTTAGGGCTGTCAGTCAATAATAAGTTTTAATTTAAATTATTCATGTATATCAGGAAGCCCCCTAATGAAGATAGTTCAAAGACATTACATTATATGGTGGCAAAGCATTTAACAGATATCTGTCAATATAATGTTTGTTCACTGCGCTTTTTTGATCTGTTAACCTGATTTCACAAACAATATCCCATTATTTCACTGACATTTCTCCCTGCAAATCCTCATTTACATCTTTCTCCCTTTCTTTTTCCTTTAAAATTCTCCTCAGTTTTTTGTGTTTAATCCTAATATAATTTACTATGGGAACATTTCTGAAGAAAGGAAACCCAATAGACCAGATACCATATTAGCTGCCAAAATGATGGAAAACACTTTGAATTATCAGGCAAAGTTTTAAGAATGGAATAAATTTCAGACATTTTTAGATTATCTTAACCTCCGGTTGTAGACTTATGTTGTAAAGTAATGTGTACTTAGTTGTAGACATTACTTGCAATTTAACCAGAGCAGAGGAAGAGAAATGGAAATTCATTTGTAAAGCATTCTTACTTAAGTTTGTCATCTATGTTGGTTTTGTTCATATTTCTGCTTGTGCTAAAAAGTCCCCAATGGCTTGTTCATACTGGTAAAGATGCCAACAAATTGTATTTAGAGACAGATAAGACAGATTTTGACAACAAATCTTCAATGATGCAAAGTTGGGAAAGGTTACAAAGTTTGCAAAAGACTTGAGTGTTCATCAGTCCACAGTAGTGTATGAAACTCCTACTCTTCTTAGGAACAAGATTCCACAACAGAGACCACAACAGGGAATCCTGAAACATTTGTCAAAAACCACCTGGATGTCCCACAATGCTTCTGGCAAAATGTTTTGTGAACAGATTTTTATCAAAAGTTTTTTTGCAAAAATGCACTATGTATTGATGAAAGGGGACACTTGACATAGACAGACGCAACAAGAATTAATTGCTATAAAGCAGGTTGGAGAGAGCACACATTGGTCTGGGGCTAGAGGCATTGCAGAAAGAATTGCATTGAGAAAGCAATTTAAAAGTATATAAATCTTTATCCAGGAAAATGTCAGAAGAGCAGTCCATGACCTCAACCTTAGGAGATGTTGAGTGATGCAACAAGACAATGATCCAAAGCACACCAGTAAATCAACTAAAGACGATGGAAAAGGATTTTTGTTTTAGAATAGCCAAAACACCATGCTGACCTTAACCCAATGAGATGCTGTGAGCGGGCTGTGCAATCAAGACCACCCAGAAATATTGATGGACTGAAACATATCTGTAGGAAAGAATGGTCCAAAATTCATCCTCAAGTTGTGAAATTCTTGCAGCTACAGAAAATGTTTGGTGGAGTTTTTTGCTGGAGGATGTATCCAGGTAATTCCGAAGGGTTTACAAACATTTTCTTGCAATTGTATGTGAATGACACTTTTGGAATACAGGTTGATTTCTTCAGTGGAGTTTTTTACTCATTTGCACAAATAAACACATATGCGTATTATATTTCTCATCAATATAAGTGGAATTTTGAAAAATTTCCAAATAGAAAAATGATGCATAGGAAATGTTTCATTTTTGGTTGAAGTGTTTATTTAGAGACGTACACAATAGGCACATTGAATGTTTTTTTCTCTACTGCTCTATATTTGTTCAAAAAAACGTACCTTGTGTGAGGTTACCTGTACCTCTGGATTTCAAAGGAGCACTTCAAAAAGCTTTTGATAATTTTCTACTGCATGTGTATTGGAGTGCATCTGTAGTTTTTCTCTCTCTACTGAATTGGCTGGCCAAGTAGAACAGACACGAAAAGCTCGCCAGCTCACGTATCCATGGAAACATTGCCTGACTCCACAAACTAGTGAGTACGCTGTGTTGAAAGCAACTTGTAATTTTGTTTAGACTGCATGGTAAACAAGACATTATTTCTTTATTAGGTTAAAATAATCCACCATTTTTGGTCTACTCTACAGAGTGTCAGTGTACATTTGCTGTGAATATTTTGGTTGTGAGTGTCACATTCCCATTATAAAACAGTTTAACAAAAAGTATGTACATAAATCAGTAAGAAAAGGAGAAACTAAATGTTCCAAAGCTGTCTTTGTGGAATTACTTTATTACATCAAGGATCTGACGTCATTACAAAAGATGTTTCCAAGCCTTTGTTACTAATTTGCTAATGTTGCATTAAAACTAGTAACAATGTCTTGGGCTGTTTCTGAACAGTTTCTGAAGTAACAAGGAGCAAGAACATGTGTGAGAGAGGGTAAAAGAGAGACAGACAGTTTTCAAAATTCATAGGCATTTTGTTACGGAAATGCTAAGATCCAATACAAAAATATGCACAAATCGATCCCAGTGGTGTCCTCCATGTTTTGAGTTGTACTATATTTTAGTAGTTTACTGGATGCACTGAAAGCAGAAATATTCCCGGCACTCAACTTCCCCTGAAAGGTGTATTCAAGAAGATAACCCAGATCTTAATCATCTGGTGGACATTAGAAAAGTTATATTGAAACACATATATAAGATAAAAGCATTTGGTTCAGCTAGATTAAAAAGTTCATGCAAGAATCAATACTATTTTTTTTCTGAGCAGAATTGTTCCAGCTCCATCAAACTGAATATACACCATTACTAAACAGCAATTTTTCTGATCCACTGAGCACTTCAGAAAATCCTTTATCCCTGTGGCCATTAAGCTGTACAATTCCTCTTTATAAGTGCTGGGACTTTCATGTGTAATGCATATGCAATACTTGTTCAATTCATGTGCAATAAGAGACTTTTCATGTGCAATACAAATTTATTATTACTGCCTATTATTAATACTAAGATTAGTGTGCAATATATACTATATAACTACTGTACTTAATAACTTACCATACTGGACTTATACTCAATATTTGTCATTCTATTGCACTTCAATTAACTTCACGCCTGGTCTAGACTATCATCTTCACTGGTACAGTTCTACATCTATATGTATGTTTACTTATTCATTTTTAATTTATTGATTTACTTTTTTATTTTTGTATATATATATATATATATATATATATATATATATATATATATATATTAGGTATATATTTAATTTATTTTTTTTCTTTCTTTTATTTTCTTTCTTCTTGAGAGCAATTGTAACATGGCAAAGCAATTCCCTGTGGGATTAATAAAGTTCTTTGAATTTTGAATCTTGAATCTTTTAAGTCGTTTTACAGTTGGTTGATTAAACTGAGGTCTAAGGCTTGCCTACACCACTCCAGAACATTTTATTGTAATTTTGAGCTTCTCCAGCATGACTATTGCTGTATGGTTTAGTAACTGTCCTTTTAGAAGATCAATTATTTTCCATAAGTGCCTTAGCAGATTGCAGCATATTTTCCTCCAGGATTTGTTTTTACTCCATCCATTTTCCTGTATCTTGAGTTTTCCAGTTGCTGCTACAGAGAAGTATTCCCAATGATACAGCCACCACAATTTTTTCAATGTACAGTATGATTACAGCATGATCTTGGGGGAAATCCTTAGCATTTAGATTATGAATGTTTAATTATTGCTATATCAGATCATAGACTCTATAAGTTAATTTCCAGCTTTTGACTAATGCACAACTTTATCTTTATCTTGAAAATTGTGTTTTTATGACCTCAGTACTTCCCATTTTTACATACATTCAACTTATTTGTAATAACATGACTGGAGTTTTCAGTTTTAAAAGTGTTTGCAATTGTAAGATTTTGTTGTGTTGTCTTTTTGAAGTGTCTTAGCAATTTTCTCAGAAAAAAAGTTCCCAGGAAAAGGGTTAATCATTCTTAAATCTTGTGAAATGTTTCACACATATGAACTGCATATTGCTTTATCAGTGTCTAAACCCTCACTGAAATAAATCATGGTTTCTGGTTTACACAATTAAAAGAAAGAATGAAAGAAAGAGATCCAGTGAGGGAGACTCCAGCCTTTTTTTCATCAAAAGCAATTTAAAAATGTAACTTCTACACCACAGATGGTTAAACGGAATAGATGAAAATTCTGATAGAAAAAAATGAAATCATTTATTTATCCCTGAAACGTTCCAAACCAATATGACTTTTTTATTCCATGTAATGTGAAACAAGAGGTTTAAAGAATGGTTACAATGCAAAGGAAATTTCAGTCATTATTCACTGAAAATCTGACTTTGAATTTTTTGCTTGACAGCTGGGGTGACCAAAAAAGCAAATATTTTGGTATTAAAAGACCAGCAATAGAGTTTTAAAAAGAGATCTCAACAGTAATCTGATTTGTTATATACAATAGTCTATGTCCCCTAAGCAATTTTAGGAACAATATCTCAAATACAGATGATACATAAGAAACATAACTGAGATGTCCATCAAATCTTCCGACTTATGAAAGAGCAACCGTTGAGTAATAACATGTTCTCCTGGAATGCTCTTGCTGTGGTTTGCTAAGAACGTAAATGTACTAATGGTATATTAGCTCCTGTAAATCTTCAACAGAATTATCAACAAGTGTTTACTTGTAGCCAGCTGACAGGCAATATGAAAAAATCATCATGAGAAAATTCATTCTGATTTTCAGCTTTGTTGATGTGGTTATTCTAAGATCTCCACATGAACGTATCTGAGGAAAAGCATGATACATCCATTCTATCAATTTTACTTACTTAAACACTGGCTTTTAACACTCCAAATAACTTTATTTTGCTGTGCTGTGTGTCAAATAAAGCTTAACTTATATAAAACAATAGCAGCAGGCAGAATAAAATCAGCTGGCAGAGCATCATATTAGATCTTAAACAATTTACCTTTTGATAATCAAATTATTTAAAATGAAGTTAAAAATTTACTCCATTAGCCAGATTAACTGTCGATTAACTCCACTTTTCATTAAAAGTTAATCTTGAAAACGACCTTGCTAATAAATTAGAAACGACATCATCATTACCTGTGGCATCCATCTTTCTAGCTGGACCACCAAACAACGAATCCATTCACCTGAATAGGCAGATTGAAGCTTTTGTTTCCTCAAAAAGAAATATTATAGATATTATAGATAAATATTTATAGAATAAAAGTTTAGAAACAATAATTTATATTACTTTTTATTAAAAAATACATTTATAAATATTTTAACATTCTTAAACATTTTTTTTACCATAGTTTAGTTCTTCTCAGAGGGCCTAGAGGGCCCTGACGATTCTCCTTTGAAATAGACTAATGTCTAATACTGTGGGTGAGTACAGTAGTATAACAGCAAGCTAATTTAGTTATAGTAAATTTGGAGTGTGCACACCAAGATGAGCACTTAAAAGAATTTTTAACTCATAATGTATAACAATAAGTGATACCCTAACAGAAAAGTTACATGAGCAAATGTGCAAATTTACATGTGCAAATATATAAAGTTGACAGACTCAGATAGGGATTTATAAAGGAACTGTTGTATACTGCAAAGTTTTATATAAAACTGTTTTATACAACAGTTCCAGTCCTTATTATGATTAGTTGACTTTCTTTCGAAGCCATTTTAAATTACTTTATACATATATCTGCGACTAATTACATCAATATTGGCGTGTCACTGCCTCTGCATTGTTTGACAAAAGAATAATGTTTTTTATTAATATCATTACTCTATATACCTGACAACGTTTCATAAAGGAATAACCATTCTTAGGGGCTTATTGCTTTAACTGGCTGAGCAACTCATCAATTAAAGATACATATTGTAACTAACACTTTAGGCTCAAAGAGGGCAATGGTGATCCATAATGAGGATTTTTTTCCCCATTTTATAACTACATTAACTACCATCACCAAAATTGACAACTATGTCTGTCTGCTATACCACAGCGAAAGATAAATATGACAATAAGCCCTAATTATAGCTAAGGCGTACCTTTCAAAGAAGAAAATAAGACCCTCATTATCTGTAATGTTCATGATGATGTAATTAAAACACCGTCTGCACTTTGTCCAATTAGTGTGAATGCGCTACTGTATGTCTTTTGACCTTGTTTCAGTGGGTGTATGTTTGTGAGTGTGCACATTACTGATGGTGTTTGTGTGTAGTGGGAATATTAAATCATTGAGTCTGATTATCTTTCGATTTTTGGCGGACAGCCACTAGTGAAGTGGAAACTCCATTATTGGTCAAACAAAGCTTGTTACTGACTTCTTCATGAGACACTTGTCTCTTCCAGAAGATTTCACAGGTAATGTTCAAGCGCTCTGCATCATAATTTGTTTACTGTCTTTCCAGATGGTATCATTATGAGCTTTTAGTAGGGTTAAGGTCCTCAATTTGTAAAGCTTATGTTTGTTTATGTTTGGGTCTGTGGATTAGAAGTTCTGTTCAAATTATGATGTAGAGATCTGTCATGGCACAATGATGTGATCTATTTAGTATTCTGTCATAGTGTGGTTGTATCACACATACATTTCTGTAGACATAGACACTGATATGGAATGTAATAGAGTAATTAAATATTTTCAGTACCTTAATGTACCTTATGCTACGTAATATGTTCTATACCTAAAAGCGTACATATGTACAAAAAAGTTTATTTTTTAGATGCTCAGAATATGTGACTTATACAACAAATATACGTGCACATACCATAATTTGACTTTTTTTGGCCAGTTATTTAAGGGCGGTCCTATTAAAGTCACCTCCATTCTTTGAGTTTCCCCTCAGTGCAAAAAAGGCTTTGAACCTTTAGATATCAAAGCAACCTGTTTGTTCTTAGACTAATTCATGGCTCTTACCCTAGAAGAAGGAACGTTACATAAAATGTCAAAGTGAATCAAAGATGTAGATGCCACATCAGAAATGAATATATAGCTCTTAAGCCATCTGCCAAGGATTATGTACCACTAATGTAATTTAAAGTTGTTGCTGCTCCTTTGACAAAATTAGATGATTTTCTCATCTTTACCATGTTCTCCAAGCTCCCTCATACTCTATACTCTAACTTTCTATCTTGTTCATCTACCTGTACATCAGTATGAAGCTATTTTGGAGGTTGGCCTTTGAAGAACAGCATACAGTAATTACGGTGGAGCCATGTTTCTGAAGATCAGCAAATGGAAAGTGTGGAATTAAAGCAGGTGAGATGAGCAGGGGAAAAACAGATAAAGAGATAAAGAGACTGAGAGTTTTACCAAAGAAGCATGGGTTTTACGTTTGCAGAGAACAGTTTTGGATTGAAATGCTCATCCCTTGATCTGGTGAAAGAGTGGTGATAAAGCTTAAATTAACTTCTAACCTGTCATGGTACTTCATAGTTCTACTTAGTAAATTCACCATAACATAACAAAGTGTCATTAAACTTAAAATGAGATGATATGGAGATTGTCAGAGTTTCTTAAATTGAAGTGTGATTATACAGCCAAGCTCCAAAACGAAAAATGGTGTTGCAAGGTGATGAGAAACAGACAGAAATTTAAGTTGTTTACTGAAAATATTCTCCTTGCATTTTTTTGGTTGTGCCGTGGGCAACAAGCAAGGGCATGTCTAGACATTCACCAATATCGGGGCACAGGTTGCCCATTGTGTATAAAAGGTTTATCCTTATCTCAGGGTGTTGGAGGGCATATTCCCCCAGGAGAGAGTGTTGAATTTACACTCTGGGAGCAGCATTTTTGACATTATATTGCTGGCTTGTGTGTGCTAATGTAACTATAGTCTACAGATGATTATACTCAAGTAACAGTAACAGTATACCTATAACAGTAACCTATGTTTCATAACACTAACCCAAACAATTACAAGCTTCATCTTCTTATTGACCTACAGAAGTACATGGGATAAGCAAAATAAATAGTTTACTATTTACACATTAGCAAAACTGCTATTGCGGTATCCCACTATCTTGCCCACAACACCTTTGATACTTAAAAGATTTATGACACAGTTTAATTAGCTTTCAGAAACATACCCTACTGTTGCAGTATCATGGTGGAATTATAGTATTATGCATTTATAATATTTACATTGTGGTACTGAATGACTGCAGCATTTTCCATGGTATAGGTAAAGTATGTGTGTGAATTGTAGGTCAGTGTTCCACTTTCTTCAGTGCTCGTTTTGTTTGCTTGTTTATTTTGTTCTAAAAGATTCTGTTATTGTTTTATGTAGGGAGAAACTGCTGCACACTATTCAGTTTGTGAGTGAGATTTCAGAATGATTCAGACTGAATCAGAGGAGACTGTTTGTTCTGGAGAAGGAATGTTTTTCAGGTTGGCATTCTGTAACCTCCGTCAAACGAGGATCCATCAGTAAAATTATACTAGGGCAATAGTTTTATTGTAAAAAGACTGTAGCGATGCCCTTGACAACAACCAATGCTCTTTGCCATCCATATTGTTCCTGATGCAATGCTAAAAGCTCTTTTATTTAATTGAACACAACCACAAATGAGATTTAATAAGCTTACATTGTAGTCTTTTCTTCATCAAAAGCTATCATATGACTTTTGATCATATGATAAGATTTATGGTATGGGAAGTTTGGTATGAATGTTTTCTATAATATTTTGGTTGGAGTTTTTTTTAGAAGTCTTGTTTGTTGATGGAAAAGCACATCAGGGGCAGTCAGCTTAAAATCTCTTTTTTAAATATTTTACAGAAGATGCATCGATGGAACAACATGAGGCTGAGTAAATGATGACAAAATTCTAATCTTTTGTATGAACTGTTGCTTTAATAAATCAATGGTGGTGATAACTTTGATTTTAGGGCATCCAGAGACTAGACTACCAGGTCAGAGTAAAAAGAGGATGCTTTAAATTTCACAATGTAGGCTAATAAAATGATGGAGGGCGTGATTATGGGCAGATATGCAGAAAGTCTGGTCAAGTGAAGTTATTGCTTGCTCCATGTCATGCTTTTATTATATCTAATGGCTCAGTCAGACAGAAGAATATATTGATATTGTTGAGAAGTGACCCAAGATAAATCAATTAATTAAACACCACTGGGGCTATTGCTACAAAGGCCACCGCTGCAGATAGTAATTATTATTAGAAAATTCAAAATGAAAGCCAATTGCTGATGTCTCGGTCGATAAATTTTAATGAGCCTGTTCATTGTGAAGGTAAGAATGGGTTTAGGATGCACTTTGCACCTTCCTTGTGATCTAGCCACAGTCTCTCAGGTTGAGCAACTAAAGTATTCCATCTAACTGCATACAAATGTTAGAAATGCATACAAATGTTGTATGTTTAAATATTAAACCCCATTTGACCAAATAGTGATTCTGATAAACTCTGACCATCAGTTGACATTCCCAAGCCACGGCTGTTTGTGTGGAAATTATCATCGCTGTTTGGCAGACACACTCCGAATCACATATAAATTCTATAGTGGTTTCTTTGAGCTTTGCTTCTTACCTTGTTGTCATACTTATTGCTAAAACAAACATCCCAGTGTAATTTTTGGAATAATTTGGATTATTTATTCATATTTTGAAGCTGAACTGATTCTCTGTTGGGAGTTGTCTAAGCACTGTTTTGTTTTAATAATGCATAGCAAAGGCCAGCTGGATGTCAGACACAGTACCTGCCGTTTTTGTTCATTATACAAATAATGCAAGCTGGATGCTGTTTAATATTACATTTTAATTACAGGTTACTGCAACATTTTCTTTCTTGGAGCTGGCATCTCCTGTAATTATCGTTTTATTACCCTTGATATGAGGTAAATCATAGGAAACGTGTCTTTATTTAAAACCTTGTCAACAATTGTGAATAACATACAATCACGCTTGTCCATTGTACTGTGCTGGAACGGTGTAAAATTGTTTAAATTTTAAGATAATTTAAAATGCATATTCTACTGAACAAAAGATGAATGAATGAATACTGCCCAAAGCTCTTGGATTTTTATGTCTCTGTTTTGTTTCACAATTGTTTCTTAGTATTTAAACTCTAAAGAAGGTGACTACAAATGTATTTTCATGTACTACAAAACCCTGATCTTTAAAATCAACCCTTTATAAAAACACAGGGTTCAGATGCAAATCAATAAACTGGCATTGGAAGATAACAATGTTTTAATTTGGTTGCTAAGGCAGCCTCAGTGTTTTCAATACATTGCTTATTCTCAAGTCATGATATTCCGGTCTCTACCTCGGGTGCCTCCTCCAATGTCCAACACATGAAAACTGTAAATCGAAACACTTCAAAAACCTTTCCTTAACATAAACTGTGCAGGACAAATTACATGGCGAAGTCGAGAAGTTTGTTCAAATCTCTTGTTCTTGCTTTAGCAAGCACCACATATTAAAAAACAAAGCATGCTGCCTGGACTATATGGAAGAATAGAATATAACACATTTTCACCCAAACCCATTACATACTTTAATCTGTTTCTTCACAATTGATAACACATCCTATTTCTTGTTTTCATAATTAATAAGTTATTAAAGACGGAACTGCATGAATGAGAGCAATTCCAATATTCTAAGCAAACGTCTTTAGACTTGTGAATGTTTTTGCTGATTACAAATCAGAACAGTGTCATTGCAATGTTTTGTCCATTAGAACTGATGGATTGTAGTGCACTCAAGCACTCTGCAATTCAAATATTTGCAGGCCTTTGTAATCTATACTTCATTTAGTTGTTGTTGTTTTGTTTTTAATTCAATGAATCAGCACAAATGCTAATCCTCTACAGCAATATTGTTTAGCATTATTTAATGCTTAATTCCTGAACCCAGCTCAGAAATTGGCATGAAAACAAAATTAATTAAATTAATTATGGATGTAAACACCAAACAAGAAAGTGGTGTGTTTGTGTTATGCAATTTGTTGGTGCTGTACTAATAATGAGCGTTCTGACAGAATGCAATGCCCTTTTATACATAAAAGTCTGTTGGTTAGCGGGTATGGTCTTTTTATTGTGCTTACAGGTCATAGTGAAGTGCTAATCTTATATTTCCTTCAGAGGATTAGTGTTATGTATAAATGTGTGGGAGACTGAGGCTAGTTGTAACATGGGGATGTTACATAGTCACAAACTATATAAGCTTTGAGACAGAAGTATAAGTTGTATAAATGTGACCTGCTCCATCATTGTGATTCACTTTAAGACAAAGTTTTATGTATTAATATAAAAAACGGGTTTGCTTTTTAATGATATGTTTATTGTTTGGAATGTTTTAATTCCAAACCTCTGCTGAGATAATCATTTAGCTTTTTGGATAATGAAGGTGGATTTTGACTATAAGTTTAAACTGCCTTATCAGGACAAGAGTATTTTTATAAAGCTCTGATTGGGGCAAAGGATCATATATGATTATGTTATGTTGTATGTTGTAATTAGTGATGTTTTTTGTATTTTCGTAATTTGTGTTTTTGTTTTTGTAATTTGTAAGGCAATTATTACTATCACTGTTGTTCATACTCAGGATAGGGATTTAGGGAACTAAGCATTCAATTTTGGAGAATAAACTTTCACCCTGCACCCCTGCTCTAAGCAACTAGGTGTATAAAATTTGCCTGGTGAAAGGCAAACAGCTTAAATAGATGGCCGCAGACTTACAGCACACTAAAGAAGACCATATCTAGGGACCAGAATATCATCTGCCTTGTGGATTGGCTCTTTGGATATAGGCCAGTAAGCAACCACTAAGAACACTCTAGCAGCCACATAACAACGACCCAGAGCACCATAGTGACTTTTCCATGGGCAAGCATCACACACAATACACAACTGATTCAAAAAATAGAAGATCCTAGTTTTCATCCCATGTGTATACAATCTGTTTTATACAACCTAAATTACAGTTTCTCTTTGTCCAAACTTTAACTATTAACTACAACTAATATTCAATAAGTGAAAATCGACACGAAACCGATACAAATTAATGAAAATTTATAATTTTTTTTATTTTATCGGAAACTTAATTCCGCTACTTTTGTATATGACTAATCTGACAAGATATTTCTTTAAATGTAGTGTATTAAGGGAATAGATGCAGGGGTTAAACTATAAACCCTTTTGGGGGGGTCCTGGGACATTATCCCTATGAAAGTTTTGCTAATTTTTGCTCTACCTACACCATTGCATGCTAAGAGTTGCCAAGCATTAAAAAAAGTCTCATTAGAACATATTACACGGTGCATAACAGTTCAAACAAATAAAAATGTCCAAAACATATCAACTCAAGACCAAGTACCATTTCTACATTAAAAGGCAGTATACCTAGTTCTTGGTGGAAATGTATGCAAAGAAAAGAGACAGATTAAACATGATTATTTTTGGACTAAACTGCAATAAAAAAGCTATAGCAAATGTGGCTGGAGTGTCATTAGTTCTTTTTCACGTTTTTCTAATATCATGAGGCAATGCAAATTGATAGTGACAGTTGTAGTGCAGTAGTTAAGTCTTGTTAGATGAGTTTCCAGGTTTTTTTTTATTTAGTAATTTATTTATTTTTGTCTAAATACAACAGTCGATTCTTCTACATATCACGTTATGCAAACAAACTAAAATTCTACATGTTTCCATTAATCATTGGGGGAGTTATATGTCCCTGGCCCTGCCCCTTGTACACCTGGGTGGTCCTGCACACTATCTTAGCTTGCAAATCTTTATTATTTGTGTTTGAACGCAAGACCATTTATGTAATAGCAGCAAATGTTACTGCCAAGCCTCAATTTTGAGGGCACACACATCACTTTGTACCCTAGAAAACATAATTTTGCACTTTGCATGCAGTTCTGTGTACATTTTTATCCTCCTTTGTATTTACATTACATGTTAAAAGCATACTTCATATTTGCAAGCAAGTCTAATGGCTTCCTTATATGGTGCTTATTTGTAATTCATGAGCATGAATTATGCTGATTTTAAATGCAACTCATATTTAGAAACATTTGAGATGATTTAATGATACACCATTAACTAACAAATCAGAGGTGTACGTGACATATGTGAATCTGGCTAAAAAGTTTGAGTTTGAGTCCACTTTACACACAAATTACTACAGTTTACTTATTTTACTGTGTTTAACAAATGAGGCCCTATAATAAAATAAATATATAAAAATATATAAATGTTTAAATGCAGATGAATAATTAATAATAATGAAAATGCACTGGACTGAATCTCAAACTGTTGTGAAGATGATCTGTCCAACCAAGGATATTGTGGTTCTGCTTGCCATGGTGAACCGGTTTCTTCTCTGCAGTGACTTAGGCTAAATCCAGATCATACCGGATCACAGCTAATCCCACTGGATCAAACGCTGGAGCGTCTCTCACAACAACGATGATTGAAACACTGGACTAGCACTAAAATACTTCCACTTTAACCTTTGTCTCTTTTACCCTGCAGAATGTCATGACATTTTGAATTTCTTTCAACTTTATTATTTGCACATTTGTAACCGAATTGGGCTTTTTAGCGTTAACCTAGATTTAGGTTTGATTCAGGTACATCTCATCAGATTTTCTGCCTTTTAACAGTTTGTTTGTTTGTTTACAGTAACTCCTAGAGGACAAAAAAGCTGTTAATGGTCAGCTGTGTTGAGATAAAGCAGGTGAGAAATGTATGGACAGAGAAAGAGAGAAAGACAAAGAAAGTAAGGAAAAGAGAGACAGAAAGAGAGAGATACTGCAGTGTGATCCTTACAAAAAGTACTGTAGCATTACATGTAGTACAGTAATGTATCAGATGATCATGCTATAGAATGTGGGTATATATTTATATGTACAGTATAGAATTAATATTACAATTACATGTTTTGTAGTTTGCTGCTTTGCGGCAGTGTCACAAATAATAAAATACATTTAAGAAACATTAAACGTTAAAATACATTGAGCTCCATCTATGCTATGTGCCGACTCATTTTTTTGAAGGCCCATTAAAATGGTTAACCCCATCTATGGCCCTAATACCCTGTCCAAAAATAATTATCAGCAAAAAAATCAAAGAAAACTGATTGTCCAATATTTGATCTGACATGTTTCTGAAAACACTCCATTCTTTATGGCAGGTTTATCGACCCTGTTAGCAAATGTAAACATGCCCGTCTGTTTATCATCAGAACGTTGTTCCTCCCAGCAAAGACAGGTGGGCCCTTAAGATCACTCATTATGCTAGTGTTTCAGGCATCTAGGATGATCCATTGGTGCAGCACATCTAATTTGGGAAGATTTTTCCTCTTCAGGAAGTCATTAGCACAGCAGTGAGACAGTACCGAGCAGAAGACTCATTTTTTCAATGCAGGGATGATCTATAAAATGCAACATTGGGGGGAAATGCAGGTAACCTGATTTGTTTGAGGCAGTGAGAGCGAGACAGATGAAATGAATTATCTCTTTTTGCACATGGTTATGACTAATACCCCAGTATTTCCCATCCCTAGGCAAACTTTTTTGTCTGGACTTTAAGTTTGTCTCCAATAGGGGAGATATTTCCATTCCATTTCCATTCCATTTCCATTCCAGTAGCAGACATTTCTGGGCATAAAGTAATCACCAAAACAAAGAGGGTTTTAAAGACAGAAGAGTTTGTGACATGGGTAGATGCAGACATGGAACTATGTACAAAAAAAAGGACATATACAAATAAAGAATTGCGATATTCTCAGTGCCATTTTCAGCTCTGTTTTAAATGTCAGTATCAGACAAACTATTTCTGTAGTGTTTCCATTTCAGATTCATTCATTTGAATGAGAATAAGGAGACAGAAATAGAGATTTGTATTCTTTACTGTGGCCAAAAAGGTGAAGTTAAAATAATTTCAACTATTCTAATTTAATATGCCAAGATTATAAGCAAGCCATTTGTAGGATGACTTTCTGAAGAGTGCAAACACTTTGGATCTGTGGAGCTAAAATATGGTAAAAGTTTTTTAGTTTATCTATTTAAATTGATTTAATCATAAAAAATTTGTGTTCTGTACTAGAATGGGGTCAGGTGTGATCAGAGTTTGCAGTTTATTGAGCAAGATTGTTTCTGTCCTAAAACCTAACATTAAACACATTAACGAACAGCCAGGCTAGGTTACATCAGCTGAAGAAGTAACATGTTTCATTTTCTACATTTTGAGTAAAGACTCCCAACACAAGCACTTTTTCTTTAAAACACTGTGCATAGTACTGTTTCTTAAAGAATACAGAAATTACAATTCTCTGATTATTTACTCACCCTCATGTTGATCCATCTCATGTGACTTTTTCCTACTGCAAAACAATTGTAGGATGAACAGAACAAAATTTAAGTTGTTATTCAACCTTAAATCGAATTATTGATCAACTTATGTAAACAGTGGTCAAATCAATTTTGTTTTGAGAGAGAATAATGATTTTCTTTTTCGTTTGTCATACTAAGTAATCATATCGCTTCAGTAGACTAACATGCCATATATCACTAAATTCATATGGATCAATGTTTTACAATAGTTTTATGTCCTTTCCAATTCTTAAAGGTTTGGTCCACTGTCAGTTGTGAGGGAAAAAAGCAGGTCAATCTGCAAAATATAATTGTTCTCCATAGAACAAAGAAATTCATTTGCATTTGGAATGGCATGAGGGTGAATAAATGAGAGAATTTTCTTTTTGGGTGAAATTTTCCTTAAAATAGTTGGTAAATCACACATTGACCCTGTTTATTTAAGATACACTGATTCCAGGTTAACAGTGCTTCTAAAAATTAAAATTTCCCAGTTATAAAGAAATGCATTGTCTCTGCGTTGTTCTTATCTGTAATTGTTGAGTGTTCCCTGTATTGCTTTTCAATCCTAGATAATCCCATTGATCAGAGAGCGTAAGTGAGAGAAAGCATATGGAGTGTTTTGAAATACTCTTGACATGTCTATGAGCTGCTCTGTGTTTCCTTTAACTGCATTTGTGTAATGAAGCTACCTTTCCACTAAGCTTTCATCATTAAGTTTTATTAAATAAAAACTTAATAAAGGCCCTATTGCAAGGCATATGTCTTTTGTGAGCTGGGTATTATAGAAATAGATGACACTGCCCTTTCTTAGACTAAACATTTTAAGAAACGTTTCAGAGAGGCATTGTTAAAAGATTGGAAGATGCCCAATAAGTACTAGGTTAGGAGATCAGAAAATTTCCTTAATTTCTTATATACAGTAACATTAAATAAAGCTGCTATCTGCACGTTCTCAGTCGAAGGTCAGCCATTGGGCCAAAAAATACAGAATTTAGTTCCCACTCTTCTACAGTTGTAAACAATAAAGGTTGTTGCCAATTTGTGGTTTATGCTTGTAAATGTCAATTTGTCTGTCGTTTGTATGCCCATTATCACAGATTGGTATGTGTGTTTCTTTTGGCTGGGCACTCGATGACATTGGCACTCTTTTCTACTGAACATCTGGACTATGAATTCACTGTGCCTCCCATTCTGTTTTCATTTTACATTGTTACTTTCCACACAAAATAATGTGCACACATAATAATATATCAGTATCAATGTACTGATATGAATACAAGTAGAAACACAGACATGTACAATAATGTAACTTGTTCACATTAAATAGCTTAAATAGCTTTCCTCAGTTAGTACATAAACAATATGCATAGGCGTCATGTCTGTGAGTTATACTGCATTCTGTTTACTGAAAAGTTGCCACTTGAAATCTTGGCACTTCCAACTTTTAAATACTGACTTACACAGATGTGCATACAATTTATCTATGATTCAAAGTACCTACATAATAATAAAATCTGCTTTGTGAATATTCACATAGGTAGGTGTGGGTAACACTATAAATCACTTACACCTGCAAAACAAATCTACCATTACCATTTTGTTTCTTAATACATAATGGCACCAGAATGTTAATTGGAGATCACCCACAATATCCCACTGTATCTACCGAAACTTCCAATAAAATGTGTAATAAACACATCAATACCAGGCACAGAAACCCCTCGCCCACATGCTAATACACGTAAGCTGAGGATAGCATGGTGTTTCTCTTCAGGCTCTGGCCTCTGGATCTTGACGTGTACTGATGGGGTTGTCAACATGAGGTTGTTCACGGTAATCCAGTTGGGCTTGTTTAAAGAGGTGCTGCTTTAGCTCACAGCCGCAGGGCTAATTTCATCAGCTCACATTGCTATGCATCACAGCAAATGGCATTAGCCTCAAATGAGCTGATAGAGCCAGACGCTTAGTTGATTAGCGGTAACTATTACTCATCGTCTGCATCAGCTCCCACTGCTGAAGCCCAGCCGAGCGCACAGGCATGAAAAAGTGCTGGGGAGATGGAGGTACAGGGAAGAGGGAGGGGGTGCATCCTTGGGCTTTGAGGCCATATGGAATATGCAGCACGCTAACCAAGATTGTGCTTTTGCTTTTTGGCCAACTTTACACGCTAGATAAATGGTCATATAATTAGTGGCACTCACTAAGACAAGCATCACTATTACTATTGTTCACTCAAACAAACACTTACCCTAATTATAAAACCTCAGAGCATAACTTGTCCCGCGCCATTTGGGCTACTCACATGAATAGTACCTCAAATTGCGCTGCTTACTGAGGAGTGGTGTGCCATTTTATATAATTATCGCATGGAGGACTATAAAACAGCTTATTGGAATCTTATCCACTTAAAGTAAGGAAGAGCTTGAGCCATATCTAGGGACCAGAATATTGTAGAGATTTGGAGGTGGGCTTTTTGACTTAGTACAAGTAAACAACAACCTAGCAACTCTCTAACAACAACCCAAAACACTAACCAACCCACCAACCCTGGTAGCTTGCAACATGTATTATTGCATAGAGTTTTGCATAGGCTGGGACTGCTCACATTTTTACAGACAATGTACAAATTACATGTATGTTACCCTGAACATCTGTATAAATTTGCAGCCATGGATGATATTTAGTTAAACAAGACAGCTGAAGCAGTATCTTCCACTCTGTTCATAACTCTGTTCAGTTGCAATTGTCTTTTATGCCTACATCAAACAAAGACCAATGACCTTTACATTTTACAGAAGGTGACAAAGCTTTTTGTTCTTCCTTCTTGCTGCCTCTCTCTGTCTCACACACATAATAACATTCACATACACAGACAAGCACCCGTCGGCCAAAAGGCCAGTCAAACAGAAATTGACAAAGTAGATCTGGATTGAAACGAACTAAAGAAAATAATTAATTTGAGAAATAATTACCTGCTTCAGAGCAGCAAGCATAGTTTTATTTATTATTGTAGTAGTTCATCAAAGCTTGGATATTAGCATTCACAGCAGGTTTTATTTTTCAGAATGTTTTTGAAATAATGTTTTCTAAAGTCAGTTTTACCTCTCATCTTTACATTGAGTATATTGTGCTAAAAAAGCAAAAAAAAAAAGTATTTTATTGATGGTTTTGGATTAACCTGTTGTAATCATATGTGCAAAACAAGTATATATGATGTCCTTATTTAGATAAATTTGTTAGATGTGTATTTTTTCAGAAAGGTTAAGAGCGTAAACCAACTTAAAACTGACAAAGATATTTTTACAGTAATTAGGCTGGATTTCGACACAGAACAGATCAACCAGCTAACATTCCCTCTCTACTTTGCTTATGCAAGACCTTCCAACCCTCTAATTCTTGAACTGCAGTTTAGAGGAGACGCAAAGCAGCTCCAGAGAGCATTAGCTTCTTTTTCTGTGCCAGGATAGCGGCAACAACACAGAAATGTCAATCTGGATCACAGAAGAGGGAGAACTGAGCTCAGATTTTCCCCTCACATTTAGCTTAAGCTGTACGACTGGTCTTTAGGGACAGAACACTGCCAGCAAAGCAGGAAAGATTTATCCCCCGGGGTCTGAAGTGACTTATCTGTATTTGTTTCTGGTTGTTTATATATGGATTATTGTAATATCTTTTTCATTTTCTTTCTTCTGTTGTCTCTGAGATTCTCGCAACAAAAATATTAAAAACACAACTCTTACTGACCAAAAGTAGTTTATTATGCATTTCTATGGGGGCAATTTAATATTAATTTTTTTTCCCTAAATGTGTGCTCTGTATAATGAGCTTATGTAGTTTATTGCACATGATGTGTGTTCTACCTGTCTGTTTGTCCTTTCTATATATTTAAATGTACATTATATTTTTGACAAACATTAAAATGTCAGAGCAAAGTAGACAAAGTCTAAATACCATATAAGTGAATTAAAGGTTGTAGAATCTGGGTCATTGGTCTCGGAAGTTTGGAACATAAATATTAACAGATGCAAGAACATTTTTAGACCTGCTTTCCTTTTTCAGAAAATTCAGTATGCCATCTGTATTTTGCACCCTAAAAACGTTTTGTTTCAAATCAATTTAAGAGCACACAGCCTTTGATTTTCAAGGATAATGTGCTCTAAGCCGTGAAACTACAAACAAGAAATTATTTTGCAATTCACCCTTCATTCAAATCAGTCAGCATCCATCCAAAGGGCAGCCATGCGAATACTTTAAAATCACAGAGTGTGCGTTTATAACAAAACAAGATTTGGTCTTGCGCTTTAGGGACTTAGTTAGATTTCCAGGTTCTTGGAGTCACAGCTTCAATATGATTGCCTCCAAGTGTAAAAGCATTGTTGAAACCAGGAAGATCTAACTGGTTTTACTTGGTAATCAACTGTCACAAACTTAGTGAAAGGCACAAAAAGCCTGTGTCTCAAAGATAATGCAGCCCCAATGCTCATTTGATGGCCCTGAAGGCAATACTATCGAACTACACACATTCATGAATTGTCCCTAGGTGATTTTCTGCCATAATTATCATGGCTTATCTTGATATGCAGCCTCCACAGTTAGCTGAAGTTAAAGCATCAGCTGGCAGCACCTTGCGGTTGTGGATTATGTACAGTTTAAGCTGTCCTTACCTCAGGTGCTATGAAACGAGAATTCTGATCTGAAATTCTCAGAAGCATAACTTGGTACATGTTAATATAATAACCGAAAAGTACTTTCCTCACAGCACCTGCTCTTAATCACCCTTTTTGATGGTTCTGGGTAGATAGTTTAGTACACTTGCTTTCAGGCCCCGCAATTTGTAGAGAATGTGCACAGCTGACTGTTGCGTGCCTGTTGCTTAACCTGACAAATCTGGCTACCAAGAAGTACTTGCTTTGCTCAAGTTTTGCACTTCAAAAGGTGGTGGCTGGGCAAATTTCCCTCTTCAGGGGATCCGCTTATGCTGGTTAATTGAGTCAAGGGCTTTGATGGTGTGAGGCAGAATAGAGGAATTCAGCTCTGACAGTAATTACTCTACCAACACTTCCGTCTGTTCACGTTCAAGCTTACACCAGTGCTGGGGAGGTGCTAGAAGGTTCACGTTAAAAATCTCGCTTGTGTTTGTCATTCCATTCAACTCCAAGGTTGAATTTATCCCAGTAACACAACCCCCAATATCTTTTGCTCTTATGGTAAAGGATGACTGGGAAAAAATGTATGGAGCTCAGCAGAGGGTGAGAGTGCAGGTGTCAGACTCTTAAAAAGGCCAAAAAAGTACATCTAAGGTAATGGATAATAACTGCAAGCTGAACTAAGTCACATGGTATACTGGGAATCATCAAAATGTATTAGTGAAGGGTTGGCAGATGAATCGAAAAATCTAGCCTAGTTTTGAGTTAGTGTTACCATAGCAATCAATAAAACATTGAGATGGAGGATCCCCTTCCTCACCTGGAAATCCTGTCTATCTTTACACAAATTGGAATGAATCAGCTGTTGACTTGTGGAAAATGGATGTCCTGGGTTGGTCTGTTTATATATAGGAGTGATTCAGTGTCTGGTTTTTAAATGAAATGAAACTGGGAAACATGAAAATAAAGTTGTAAATCAAGTACATTTTTATGTAAAAAATATTTCTTATTGATAAAGATGGTGAATAAAATATAGTTACATTTTTAAGTCAACATGAATATTAAAACAGGGAACTAAAGTGGCTAAAGGCATTTGATACTGTTCTAGTGGGGTCAGTGGTGATTACTTTGTGTTAGTGAAAGTTAAGTGCATATATGATGCTGCTATAAACTTCTAAGGAAGTATGGTGTCCTAGGTGTCCTACGCTGTGTTTTGAGCCTAGCTGCTGTTCAATAAGCATCAATCTTTGTTCCACTGAAATCAATGATATAAATATTTGACACAAATAAAGCATGTCTTCAGTGGGGCTCGTTTAGCCACATTTCTGTGGAATTGTGGGCATATTCATGAAGATAAAAACAACATAATAGTGGATTGAGATATTATAGACCTTCTTGCAAAAACAATGAAATGGACAAAATATGATCTTTTATATATTTAAAAATATACACAGATTAACATGATTCACATTTCTGATGAAGGCAAGTTGTATTTCTAGTCTGAAAGTGATTGCTTTTGTCATAGGGTTAATGCAGTAACTCTCATATTTTTGGTCACCACTGTTGGACCATCTCTCACGTTTTGCATGTCCATGTTTGTGGCTGTGTGTATGAGAATCATGCCACAGTACTTTACTCTGTGGTTTATGATTGTGACGCCTCAGACTTTGAAATAATATATTGAGTGCCAGCGGCACAGAGAGCAGCTCTTGACGCGAGAAGAAAGAAATCTGGGAAATATCAGTGAAGGCTTTTTCTTTAAGCCCCTTCAAAGACACAGTCACAGTAAGGGCCACGGCAGACATATTCAAGAACAGAGACCAGGAGAGAGTATCAAGGAATATAGCAATATGTGATATTAATGGCAGATACATTGAATGAGACACAGTGAGAAGGAGACAATAAGAAATGGATTGACACTGACAGAAATGCAGTGCGAGGGAGGATGAATACAAAGAAAAAGGATTTGTAATTTATGCAGAACTTTGACTGAATTGAACTGTGTTTGAACCACTCTGCGACAAAACAGCCTCAAGTTAAGAAGTTCAAAAGTTGAACTTGTATAAAGATACTATAACTCAACCATATCATGTAATCATTTTGTCCTTTAACACCGTACAATTTAAATTTGCATGATACTGTTCCTTTAACTCTAGGCAACTTTTGTCTCAGGGGGTTCTCGTTATTTATTCATTTTGTTATGAAGGTCAATTTAACATTGTCATTGTCTTAAAATATAAAAATCCATCATAAAAATAATACAATTTTAAAACTATGATAAGCTAAACAAAGAGTGAAAATGTCATTTTAATATTTATAGTCTGGAAATGATTTATGATAAAAATAATAAATCATTAATTTTATTTGATGCGTACACAACTATACTCTAACTATATATGAACTATATTCGTATTTACATAGTTGTTAACTTTTAAATGTTCCTCAGTTGTTTAATTTAACGTTGCTTTGTTACTTGGTCTTTGGTTACCAGGGTTACAAAAATGTTAGTAAAAGTTTTTAAAAATGTATTTTTATTATTTTTACTCCTTATTTTTCCTCACAATAAGTCAAACCTTAAATCAAATTAAGTCATAATTAAGCTAATGTTGTGAAAATACTGTATTTAGAAAACATTCTAGACATGAAACTAGTCTAACATACATATACAGATGAATATGTGCAGCATGAATATTCCAAAACTCACAATGTGATCCATCTAAACAATGATGTCACCATTAGCATTGCTTTTATTCTCTGGACATTAATAAGATATATAGTGTTCCTCTTGAAAGATGCAAAACAAAACTCTTCTGCTCATAAATTGTTGCTAATATACGCCTTATTCCTACTACATGTCATAGGAATGGACTTAATGTTTCCTATATGATAGTGGTTTGCGGATGAGATGCTGATTCTCAAACTTTCAGCACCCATGGAGGAGGAGCAGCACACAAAAATTGCAGGCTCTGTTCAGTGGGTATAATTACAATCGACATGGAGAGCACCATTATTGCCTCATACAAGAGAAGGATGGAAAATCAACATTCACTTTTTATAAAGCGCAAAGCATTTCACTCAGCAAATAAGATTTTCAGCTCCTTTGAGCCACTTTGATTCCTGGAGTTTCAGCATTACAGTTATTTTTGTAGTACAGTAACAGGCTTCTAAAATAACAGATTAAGCCACAGATTTAGCCCTCAGAGAGCCAAACACTGATGTTTGATGATGAATTCTGTCAAGTGTTTATAGGAAAACACTGGTTAATACAATGTTTATGCATATTTTTGTTTGTTAAAATTGCAGCATTATGTTTTCAAGATTGCAAGATTTCACTACTTTTATAATTTTGTGTTCAAGTACAATTATTGTTTGTTTTTTACGTACTTAAAAAGCCTTCCTGCAAGTTAGCACATGTGAAAATGTAACAGTGGCATCTAAAATTGCACTAGTCTCCATTAAAATGATAAAGAATATTTTATCCATGATTAACTTAATGGACTCTGTATTACTGAATTAAATATTGTTTTTCTCTAGCGCAAACTGTGGCACTATTAAACCATAAGTTTTCCCAATATATAGAATGGCAGGTGGTTTTCACTCAGAAGCTACTCTGAATGATCTCAGGCCATCTCAGTGACCCACATGGTGTATTCACTCAGAGTGCTCACAAAATGCATTATTGCACATTACATGAACAAATAAAATGAGCATTTCATGGCATTTTTATGTTAACATGGTAACAAAATGTGGCACTGCACAATACTCAATGGTCACGATTAGATTAAATAATTGCAATCAGACGATTATGTAATAACCACAGCAGGCCCAGCTGAAACTTACACACCCACAGTAAATAATTGATTCTTGATCCACTTTTTGAAACATCAGAAAGTTTATAATTTATAAAAATTTATAATTTATCAACCAAAAAAAGGTCTTAAATGTGTCTCTGTATGTGGTGTGTCATGTTTCCTCAAGCCATAAACCTTTCTCACCTTTTACCATTCTCGTGCCATCACTCTTTATCTGTGTGTACAACTGCTCTGTCTGTGTCACACTGTTGCTTTCCTCATGTTTGAGCACACTGGGCACCTTGCTTTTTATGTCTGCTGAAAATTAAAAAAAATGAGCATTTTTTTCCATTTGATGAGAAATAACTAGCTTGAGAAATTTGTCTCGTGTTGTTGGGTTGTTGATGAAACCCACTGATCAAACCTGTAATATCCGCATCTCATTTGCTAGTGAAATACTCTATAGCATAGCATTTTTCTGTCTATTGCATGATCTGTGAGCTATAATAAAAGATCAGATGATGTAGTTTTAGTGTGTGCTTTTATTATATGAGCATGTGAAAAGGAAAACTCTGGAAGTCAGTCCTGCATTCTGGAGACATTCCTCAGAGCTCTTTGTGTTTACTTCTGCTTGACAATTTTGACATGTGAACAGTAGCATGTCCCTTGGAATTGATGTGGTTTTATCAGCTGTTTTTGACTCGCTCCTCATCTAAAATATATTTCAGAATTCAGAATTTAGTTTAGGTTATCCAAGTGTAATTGAAAGAAGTAATAGGAAGAAAGACTCTTTTTCACCAATGCCAATACTCTAAAAAATACTTAGGCACCAAAAATATACAGATAGGAATGCTTTAAATTGCAAAATGTCAAATCAAGACATATACCACAAGCACAAATTATATGTAATAAAATTATATATAGTTCACTTAGAAGAGGAGTGGAGGGAGTGTGAATTGGGAAGTGAAGCTGGATTTAAACTCAGAAAAAAGATTTGATAAGAATTGATAATGAATTTTGATAACTTTAATAGAACGTTTAGAGAACTTCAGCCAGCGTTCTGAAAGCATTCCCTGTTAGCTGGGTTATGGCTAATTTAACACATTATATTTTGGTTGTGTTATAAAAATGAAAGCAACACAAAAAATGTCCAACACAATACTTACTTTTTATCCTTTATCCTACTTTTTATCCATAGTTACTTTTCATCCTACAACATTGCTGCTAAAACATTGCTGTTGCTAAGTTTCTCTCAGCAAGTTTGTAGAGCCTTATTAAATATTACAAACATAACATTACACGTTTCTAAAACATTACATTTCTTTTAATCTGAGTGATAATTTACAGATGATTATATGACATTGCGACCAATAGCATTTTATACAGTAGGTGGCAAACTGCTTGTGATCTGTAAGCCTCTTGTGCATACCATACAATATATTTTGAGGTAATTTACCTACTGTTTTATATAATGCATATTTTCTTTTGTTTGTTTGGTGAAATAAATTGCCTCTGATCAGTCAGTAATGATTCTTAATTATAAACAAGATTGACAAGCGGCACAACTTTCATTGTTGTCTGCCAGAAGTCTTTACAAGTCCTAAAATTTGTGCCCAAACCTGAACAGACGCAGAAATGTTATTGTGTGATACCAGATCTATCTGTTATTTTAAAACTGGACCAGAACTTGTTCAGAACAAAGACATTCTCTGATCCATCCTCCTGACTAATCCATCCATCCTCCTGACTAATCCATCTATCCTCCTGACTAAGAAACATCAATGTTATTCTTATTTTGATGACTGAAGGAGCATGCTTACTTCACTCATTATTCAGCTTCAAAAGTCAACTTCCTGCAGAGCAACAGATGACAAATGCAACTTTGCAGTTTTTGTGTTAATGATAACTTTAGAATGGTGCCAGCGTTGCTTATAATTTGCTATCATCTGTGCTGAGTGTGTTCAAAAATCTTAACCCCCTCTGTGTTAAGAGGCTGAGTTACTGTGTTGTCCTTATGTAGACACACGTGTTGAAATGACACAGATTGTGTTGTTTTTAACACGGCAGTTTTAGGAGTGCAGTCACTCTGTAAAAATGATCTTGTGCTAATTAAACATACACTAGCAACATTTACTAGTTTAATGAGTGCACTTTATGTGTGTTTGGGTATGTATTTGTAAGTCAATAAAGTATTGTTTCATTCATACAGTATTCATTTTGTAAGAAAGCATTTTGTCCATGAGAACAGCAGGATCCATAACTAGGAGGTAATGGGTTCTAGAGTCCAGATAATATTGTCACTCATGCTCTCAGGATCATCATAACTTCTTCATTATGGAGCAGCAGAGGTTCTTTATTGTAAAAGAGGAGCTATCCAGTGCTGAACGGAAGGCAAATCAAAGCCCAGAGAAACCTCATACACAAATAGTGCAGGAACACTTCCTAAAAGCATTAAATGGACAGAAAGTGAAATCATTAAACGCCATTATACACAAATGAATTATTATATTGTGGACAACAACAGCTAACTAAGTACAGACATAACTAAGTATATAAGTATCTACATATACTCATGTAAATGTAAATCAATACATAAATATGAAATTATAACAGCTAACTAGGTACAGACATAACTAAGTATATAAGTATCTACATATACCCATGTAAATGTCAATCAATACATAAATATGAAATTACTTGTTTTCCAAGGCACTTAGTCACATCAACATAAAGTTGAAATTACAATTGACCCCATTTACTTTCTTAATGCACATTTCTGATCTTACTGTGAATAAATCATTGTCCATCAATCTAAAGGCTTCATAACTCTTTTCTTAAATCATTGCAATAACTCTTGAAACAACCTCATCAGCCGACCTCATGAATCCCTCTTGCTTTTTAACCTCCAACCTCATCCTTATGATATGCTATTCTTTTCACAGTCCAATGAATTCCCAATGGATGATATCAGGTCCCATAACACATTTTTCTCATTTAATTTAATTTCACTCAAAATACATAACAGATGTAAAATGGGTTGCAAACAGCCTTTCACGCATTCTTATATTTCTTTCTTTTCTGTGCTTTTATATCAACAGAAAGCATTAAATGGGTTTGTTTTTATGGACCAGAATTATAACCTACTATCACAGACTTTGCCTAATTCTGAAACAGAATAAGGTAAAATTTATGCATAGCACATGCTTTGAAGCTGCAAGTTGTTACGAGTGGTTCTGGTTATGCAATGGCTTTAATGTGTCATTTTAGTTCTGATGTTTTTTCCCAGAAAGTGAGAATAAGCAATGCAGAGAGCAAAGGTATTAGGTCCTAACTCTGCTTTCTGTAATCCTCACTGATTGCTGCTGTGTGGCTTTTGACCCCATGCTTAGCTGACCCCTTATCTGCACCATTAGAAGGTGCGTTAAGGACATACAACGGGCTCTTAAGATTGGTTCATCTTTCTCCTTATAGCTTCTCCCTACACCGGTGAATAATTAAACTTCTGGCACAGTCAGCTGTCTAATTAAATCTGCCGTTGTGTTCAGGATGAAGTGAGACGTCTGCAGTAGCCTCAGAGGAGGAAGGTAGTGCTAAGAGGAAGGGACACAGAATAATAAACACCACCCTAATTAATCTGATCACTCTTTTCAATATTAAATATTGCACATCTGGCCATGAACGTAAGTTGCATACAGTGCATCAGCAAGCACCATAGTGTGTGTTTCTGCATGTTAGCGCATTGCTTTGCCTCCACAGGAAAACTGGCATGCAATAATCAAGTGGGAAACCTGTTGAGCATAAATGAATGGCAATAATGATTTCCAATCAAGGGAAGACCACACTTCAAGATGTCAGTAGTACACTGAGTTGTGCATGCCTGATCTGCACCTCACAACAAATGTTGCTATTTAGCTTTTCTAATTTGACACCAGAACAACAAAATAAACACTTAGAAGCAATTCACAAATATACCCAAATATAACTGCATGCTGGGTTCTTTCACACTCTATGTTGATTGTCAGCCAATTTCTGAACATGGATGAATGGACGAATATAAATGCACTGTAAATTCTGCACTACACATAAATTGAAATATCTCATAAACATGCATGACTCTAAATTGTGTGGAGGAATTTAGAACAAAGTTGTATAATCTGAAAACCTCAGGAGCCACAAAACAATATCCATAGTGGGCAACGCTATGGATCTCCTAGTTTACTATACTATACCATACTATACCTATACTATACATACTATACTATACTATAACCATACCATACCACACTGTACTATGCCACACTATCCTACGCCACACTGTACAATGCCATAACATAACATAATAAATAAATAATAGCAATGTACAATCTTCTCAGCAGGTAGTTGCATGTTGAGTAGCTGATCTAAAGTGTCTTTAAAGATTGGATAGAATCCAAAATGGAATACTGAATTAGAGCCTACACTCTTAAAGATAAAGGCTCCAATAAAAATCAAAGAGGGTTTTACAGCGTGATGCTATAAGAGAAACTTATCCAACTGAGAACCCTTTTCCCCTCTAGTTCTTGTAATTAGCAACATCAAAAATTGCTTTAATCTCCAAAGATCCTTATAGTCAATTCAAGAACCCAAGACAGCAAAAATGGCATTAGGTGTGTGAGCTTGAGGCCTGCAATGGACTGAGGATCTATCTAGAGTGTTCCCTGCCTATGATCTGCCTGAGATTCTGTGATGGGCTTCTGCCCCCTGGGACCCTGCAGAGGACAATTGGGATTGGGGGATGGATAGATGAATCAGATGTTTCCAGTTGTGGTTCTTATGACAAGCACTGAATTGCTGCTAATCGTATAGCACAAATAAACCACTATAATACCACATTTCTACTGCTCTTCCAAACTGCGTAGCACCTTAATAAGCAAACATCCTGCTAGACATCACCATTATATGCAAATGTGATTAAATGCTTGACTATTCATTATCCATGTTAGCCTTAAGATATTGCTTTAACTCATTCTTATTGACATTTTCATCTACAGCTAAAACTCCCTGGTTGGAACATTTGTAATATAATTTCTAACAGGCATGGCAGAAGCATAACGTTGAATCTTTTTGTCACAAATGGAGTACTGCATGGTTTTAATGTAACCTAATCAAGTAATAACTCAGGAGGGGTGCAAGGGAGCAATCAGCTCTACAGTCATGGTTCTTTTGTAGCCCTGTTCTGTAGTTGGATAAATGGGCCCGAAAGGACTTTCAGCTGGCCTGGTGGAGGCCAAAGGTGTTTGTGCTGTAGGGGGTCTAACTAATTTATGGATTCATTTTCTTTTTTCCCTCCACCAAAAGCCAAAATGCTGTTAGAGGTCACAATACCTGTCACTAAAATTCCCATTTACTTTATTCCGCTTTATTACATTGTAACCATGTGGGCTAGTCTTTGACACCCTGTCAAACACACTCACACACAAAACTCCCTTTTATTGTACAGTTGCACTAACAAGTTTTGATTTCATTTAAATTTCATTCTGCAAATGGAGCCAGTATAATTTTCTCACCCATGACTCAGTTAATTTGTGCTTGTGTCTCTCATCGGACCCCTATAAATCACGCTGCCCAGCAACCCAAAAGACAAAAGACGCCTGAGCAAAGCTGCGGAACATTAAACACAATATTTTATTAAAGTGAATTTTTCATCCACAGTCGGTCAGTTAATAAAGGTCTTTATTCTCAATTTCTTGAGGCCGATCAATGCAGAGCAGAACTTTGCCCCATCCCTCCATCTCCCCCATCCCCCCAACCTAAAATCACCATCATTGTATAATGTCACAAAGACCTGAGCAAGGAGGCATATTACCTATTGATTTTATTTCTTATCCCAGAATAAAAAAAAGACACACTGAAATTAGTTTTTTTCTACACCTATAATTTGATCTAGAAACTATATAACATAAAGCTAATGGATGTACTCTGTGGTGTTTGTAGTGGTATTTTATTTTTCAATGCTGTGTAAAGAGGTGGTCCATCACGATTGCCAATACACAGTGATGCTAAATCCATCATTTTTCCTATAGCCTGAAGCATCCGCTGTCATTGGCAGCTTGTTTGCTGCTTTAATCACCATTAAAGACTTTCTCATGGCCATGTGTTTACTTTGGCTACCGCAGTCCCATGTGTTCATTAAATGTCTCTCTTCATACACACCACAGGGAACATGTGAAGGAAAAATGCTATTGATGTGTTGATGAGTTATCAATCAAATATCAGCACTTTAAACATATTTTCATCTTTAATTTTGCAATGGTGTGTTTACTTGACCTTTTCCTGGAAGCTGTTGTTACAACTCTGACATTCATTGTGACCTTTGAATGATTTGCGCTATACAACATTTTTGCCAGATTCTGTTCTCTGAAATAACCTTTAAAAAGGCAATTATGACAATAATCTTAATTAAACAGTACTGGGAATATTGAAATAAAATGGAGCAAAGGTGAAGCAGGATTATTAGATCCAATCATTGAATTGACCCTTGTGAAGAAAAGAATTGTGTGCTGGAGCTGTACAATGACTAAATGGTTGGAACATGTGCACACACTAATCAATGTTGCTTATGTGGGAGTCTGAACGAATGGGTTTGAATCTGGTTGTCTCCCTATTACACACAATTTCCCATCTTACTAATAAAATTGTTTCCATTTATACACACTAGAACACATTTTTAGAAACTGTGGGGGTTACAGGAAGCAACTAATGATAATTATCAACTATTAAGAAGTTCAATAGTAATTATTTGAATTTAAATGCTGAAGTTTCTTATTACAAATCATACTTAACAATTTTAAAGTAAACTTCTCTGTAGCTTTTGAAATGAACTAATGAGACATTTTTCACTTTCTTTGATTTCATCAAAGCAGCATTGATGCTCTTAGATACAACTGTGTTAAGCATCCTGTTTAATTACACTTTTCTCCGTACTCTGACTCTGGTTCCCTGAACTGTAAATTATTAAACATTAAATACAGTGGCAGCTGATTTTATGGTTGTCTAACACTGTAGGTTGATGGACTGTAGGTTGATACACTGTAATGAGTCAATCTTCAATGTTGGTATAATTTAAATTATGTACATTCTTATAATAAAAACACATCATCATATCAGAATATAATTTTAGCATTCTTATGTTATGGTGATTAAAGAGACATCTCGTACAAGGACCAAGGTACAATGACCAACACATTGTACAGATGATTTAATTAGCCATTTTAATATTCGTACTTAAGAAAAATTCACATAAGTGCAATTTAATTTGCTGGCTCTGTAATATATAAACATATTGTTGGATGGTTTTACATCAGGATGATCAAGGTTCAATTTTTATAGGTTTTAATAGGTATCAAGGTTCTATTTGTATAGGTACAAATCGAGGTTTGTACCTATAGGCTCTAAATAGAATTGTATGATGTAAAAAGTATATTTTCTTGAGAAATTATAAAAGTACAAGTATTCCATTTTCCATCAAAAGTATTATGTACAAATCTCCCAAAACAATACTTAAATACATTCATGCAGTACAGTTATTTAAATACTTAGCACCATGGGTTTAAGAGCCTTGAAATAATCAGTCAATAGGTTTGAAATCTGTGTATGACTTGTTTGTTCTTGCTGTAACTAAACTGGAATGGAGAGGCAGGATTCAAATGCTGATGAATAATGTTTAATAAATACAAATTGCAAAAACTGTAACCCATAATGCTGTTACGGCTGATACCTAGGCTTCAAAGCTTGTGTCAAGAAAGTAATTCTTGTCAGAGCTCTATTTTGAAGCATGTATTGTTTTAGGGAAGCAACAACACCAGTGACGTTTGAAGACTCATGAGTGCAATGCTTTCCCTTTTTATGGGATGTGTCAATTCTCCTCTAAAACTCTAGATGGTCAAAACATTGAAGACTATGAAAAATTTTGAAAAATCATAAGTACTTAAAAACCTCCCTTCCCTTTCTTCAGCAAAGTACTGCTCAATTATAAAACAACATTTAGCATAATTACTTAAAAGAACTACTTATTTTCATGTTTTTATGTGTGTATATGTTTATATCATTAACCAGCAGGTGTCCCCAGCAGGCATTTGAGGCCTCAAGAATAAAGAACTTTTTAACACATTTGACCAGAAAGTTTTAAAATTTCATTAAATCTTTCTCTCGCAAACACTAGCAATCCAAAGACATGGAATAAGGAACATAGCACAAGGCAAGAACAGCACACAGACATGAACAATATCTGGCGAAGTTAATATATATACATAGACTATTCAAGGGGAACTAAACACACCTGGGGACAGTTAGTGCGGGTCACACTAAAGACTACAAAGACCAGAGACATGGACCACAAAACATGACTTCAAAATAAAAGACATGATACATGACCAAAACAGACACATTACACTTCATCAAGCGTCACCATTATAATACATACTATTGCTAGTACTTAGGGTTAGTGGGCATGTTTCTAAGAAACATGACATGGTTTTGTTGTGGAATTAAATGGTAAGAAAAATCTGATATCTGATATAGAATCTCCTAGTATGCCTAATTAGCCTTAATATACATTTCACAAATTATTTTCAATAATAGCATGTAATCTTTGTTGAACATGTCTGACATGTGTTCTGTTCCTTATTATAATTCTTTTTCATTATATGTAAAGCTGCTTTTAAGCAATGTAACATTGTAAAAAGCGCTATATAAATAAAATTGAATTGAATTGAAAGGCAGGCCTTGTTAATATCTTGGGGCCTTTATGACCTGGGCCCTAGAAACCATAACAACTAAGTGGCAAACATCCACTATACTCAAGTGATGTGTCTGCAAGCACCACTCACCTTTTCTTCTGAAATTTAAAAGGAATTAAAAAAACAAAGAAATAAAAAATAGCTTTGTTTAACCTGATTTTAGAGGACCTTTATTGAATGCAAAAGGCTGTATTTATATAGACAGCACTGTGATGAATCTTTGAAGCTGTATTGTTCAGGATATTACTTCACTATATTTACTTGTCAGGTGGCTGATAATTTAGTCTATATGTGTTTATACTGTAAGAGAGAAATAGATTAAAAAAAAGCAAGAATTACAGAGAGACTGTGATCATAAAGTTAATAAACAGTTTTCATTGATCAGCAGTGTTGAATAGGATTCTGGGTAGTGCTGCAGTGTTATTCAACTCACCATTCAGATTGCCAGATGTGAAATATCCCATCATTGACAACAGTTCTGCTCTCTGTCATTCTTTTCTTAGTGGGATGCGATCTGAATTCAAAGGGCCTTTAAATATTCCACTCAACCTGATGGCATTTTAGTGTTGCTATGAGTTGAAACAGATGCTATATTAGGAATTCCCAGACAATCATTAATTTGTTGTTTTCTGCTGTAAGCAATGGTTGATTGTGGCTGCTAAGCAAGTTAATTATGATGTTTTCTTTTATGGTGAATGCTTTAGTATAGTAGTTTAATAACATACTGTGTTAATAGAACTAATTATAATATATAAATAATATATAAATAACATAGATAAATGAAGGTTTATACAATCCTGTGAAACAATGTCTGAGGATAATCAACTCTTAACAGAATACGTTGAAATCATAAAAAATAGCATCAAAGTTATGTTTTTAGTGACACACAGATAAACATTGGTTGAGCAAGCTGATTAACAAATCATCTCAACAAAACTCACCTCAGCAATTCTGTCAATTCTGCAATTCTCAGCAATACAAACAAGTTATTCAATGTTTCTCAAGTCAACAACTTGACTCACTGAACTGAGAACCACCATGTTTGGACATGTCAGAATCGCAATAAGCTAAGAACCAACAACTGAGCTAATAACATGAGCTTAAAATTTACATGATATGAATATTTGCCTACCTATGTATTTATTGCAATATTTCAGATCATGTGCCAAGCCAGAATGTCATGAACTAGAATGCTATTATGTGACGCCATAAAAGAACTTCTGAATCAGTTATTAAATTGGTTCATTGAAAGGGATTTGCAACAAAAACACCAAATAAATGCTTGCCTATGTTTCTATCACACAAATCTCCAGGACACCATCAAAGCCATATTTATTTAAAAAATATCAAACACATTGAGAGATATTGTCGCTTGAAGGAATTCAGTCTTTACAACATCAAAGACAAGGGCTCAAATTTAATTAGGTTTATTAATATATGCTGAAAAGAAAAATTGTGTCCCATATAAGAGGCTGCTTGCTTTGACAATTAAACCTTTGCTTCTGGTTCTGGAAAAGACAATATCTGAGAGTGTGTATTTTTGACAATGTAGTTTAACAAAACATGTTCCCCATTTGTATGTTATAATAAAAGGGTTTTTATTCCTGATTTTTGGAGTTGGCTAGTGTTTTTGCGACTTCCATGCTGCACTGTTCTTCTCCTTTGTTTGTGGCATCACAGAGCTTGTTGAGATCAAAAGTTCCCAGTGTCAGCTGAGGAAATGTCAAAACAAAAGAAAGAAAGGAGAAATCAAACAAACAGGTCCTCGGGATGAGGCTGAGAGAGTACAAGAGAGCACTGTGTTGTCTTATTAGCCTAATGAACAACACCAGATGTGTTCCCTTTCACCAGTCATGTTTATTTACTGCTAGACTGATAAGATGTTCAGAAGCCCATGTCATCTGATATGATATTGATCTGTTTGTTACGCCATGTTCAAATTTTGCTGACTGTAGCAGTGTGCATTTGAGACTCCTGCCAATTGCTGACCTTTACATTTTGCTGCCTTTCTTTGTTTTTGTAAAAACAATGGGCCTTATTCATGAAACAAAAGCTGATGGAATTTCTGCTTAAATTGTTGGTAGAAAGAGTGATACGTTTAATGGGATAATATGTACAAAAAGATTGACAATTTGATGAACAATTGATGAACAAATCAATGAACAAAAGATGAACAATTTACACACACATTGCATTTGATTAGCAATAGCAAGTATCATGGTCCACAAAAATGACAGTAGCCATACAATATTTGCTGTTTCTTTTTTTTTAGGATACGACCCCCAGATAAAAAAATCAGTTGTCAAGCCATTTTATATGATCTTAATGAATAAGATGTTTTCCAAATACTGCAATGAACCATTTATCAGGCAAACAAGTAGTCCCACCCTAAACTCACACCATTAGTTGTGCCAATGTTTCTCAACAACAGAGCAATGTTGGAGGCAGACAGAGCCAGAGTGTTTACACTTTGGAGGAAAAGCACTCCGTGAAAAAGCTGCTGAAATCTGCATAGAAAACTGGGATCACAGAAAGTAATTTAACGTAGAAAGTACCAGACGTTAATAACAAAAAAAATTTACAAAACAACAACGAAAAAGATCCATCTAGTGCATGCATTTACAATGGCACCCTTATATGTCTATTATTTATTAGGTTCGATTTTCTGATAAACACTTCTGACAGCACATAAAAAGCTATTAAGTTAAAACTGGATTAAAGTGAGTAACTGGTTATCTTAAACAGGGTTTAAGAAAGGTGCTTTTAAATTGTTTACCATTTTACCTGCTTCCTCTCTTTGATTCTCCTAAAGAAAGTGACTGGGTTGGTATTCTGTGAAGTAAATATTTTCTGTTGTAGAAATTCTCAGGGTGCAAAATCATTATCTGCTGGTGTGTAGCCATCACTTAAGAAGCTAGTTTTCTTTCTGATGTTGTCAAGAGCAATAGCAGTAAGTAGTTTAGTCTCTAACCTGTGATAAATGTAAATGTGTTACCAAGGTGCTTTTAAGTGTGGTGAAAAGTATAGTCTCAGGTCAGGTTTTATAATCATCATTATTTGAACACTGAAATGCTCATACAACGTATGGTGAATTTCTTTTGCAAACACTCAGCATTACTTTTTTCAATTTCATATATAGCAATGTTTACTCTTTACCTATAGTACTACACAGATGTTTATTTTTTTTTCCTTTACAGATATATTAATAGCAGGGTAGTCAATCTTTTCCAGAAATATTTGTTAAAGTGGTTAACAGTTTCTTCTGATAATAGTTAACAAAAATCAGAATTTTTCATATTATCATTTTTATTTGTACCTCCTCTGAGATCAAAATCAATGTAGCATATAAACGTTCCAACAGTAGAGTGTGCTTCTGTATCACTATATCAATGCTTATGTAAACATACATTAAAAGGATCCAAAGATGTTTGCGTTAAAGAATGAGTCATAGAACGTCACTGCTGTCTTTCACATCTTGATTGGAAAGATAGCCATGGACATATTTTTAATAAGAACTCTTCAATACATTTAACTGCGTCATACATGGCCTCTATACTTCAGATGTGTGCATTGAACTGAAACTGGTTCACTGCTGTAGGCGTATGTACCAAGCCATCAAATCCCAAAGAAAATATCTGTAGACATAAAGAATCTCAAAACAGCTTTTCAGATAGCTGTGTATATTTAGCTAATGACCATAGCTGTTTTCTCAAAACTATTAAATTATCAGACAATGCATATCACACAAATTTGCAAGCTCCTGGTTGTTTAGCTAGCAGTATATTTAAGAGTCAGTGTGGAATTTAAAAAATTAAAGAACCCCAGAAGATTTTTTTGAGTAGCTACTGTTTTTAGATTTAATTGACTCAGCTAATAATTTTATTTTATAAGCAATGTTAGCATTGTTACCAAGCATTACTTATCAGTATGTTAATACCCCTTACAACTCAAAAAGTTTTTCATTGTTCTGACATTTTGGGTATGCATGTTATGTAGTACAAATGATCACAGTTTATTTTTATTAATGTTTGCTGCACATTTCAAAATGGGTTGGATGACCCTAACACAATGTTGTACAGCCTTTGCAAAGTGCCTTTGAAGGATGGAAAAGTTAAATATGCAATCCATAACTTTTGTCATATGTTCTATTACAAATAGAACTTTTAAAATGATTTCTATTATTATATTATTTTTATTTTTATTGATAACATTACAAGTTACTTGTGGCGTATTTTCTCTATATGGATTGTGCTTCGGCACTGCTTCTCTGCATAGATGAATCTGATGATGTCTTACCTGTTTATTAGAAAACAAGTCATCTCTGTTCTCAACCCTTCAGATCTCAGATACTCAGCAGTCACGTAAACGACTTGGTAGACAGATTATTAACTTATTGCAAACCATGATAAGATAAGGAGATGATTTTGAATGCTTACTTATGTACTTGTGAACTGATTTTTGTTCATTTTTCAAAAAAGTTACAGATTGCAGCTCAAATATATATGTGTGTGTATATTAGATGTAACAGCAAATCATAAGAGACCTCACAGCTGGAAAATGAATAATGACACATGTACTTAAAAGAAAAAGAAAAAAACTGACTTTCAAGAGATGGTTGAAAATGGTCATAAACCTATAAATTAGTGGGTCACAAAGTTAAGCAGAAAGCATTTATTTATTTACTTTGTTACTACATTCAAGCTGTCTTTGAATGAGCTACTGTAAAGGTATAATTCAGCACCTCTGCAGTGAGTAAACAGTATTTACACCTGATGCTTCTTTAAACAGTTTAATAAAAAGCAGTGTGCAATAATACCTCATTTGCCAGAACGCATACCCTGCATCCTGTTGCTGTTCTAACTACGATTTTCAGGCACAACGTGTTAAGGTTCGCCCAAAGATTTTCAACAAAATTCCAGTTTGTGTACTGTAAATGCCATTCAGAAGCTGTAATCTGTAGTTCTTTTAAACATTAATTGATTATCATTATTATTATTTTTTTCCAGGTCATTAATTTATTTCCGTCAAACAACATTCTTTGGTTTTGTTTCAGCAACTTCTACCAAATTTTGCATTACGTGTTTACCCAAAAATGGAATGGATGACATAATGAAATGTATTATTTTTTATGTCCAATGGAAAAACAGTGTATGTGCTTAAATATTTATATCTTTGCAGTTGTTCACATGACATGTATGCATAATATTGTACATTCACAGTCCCCTATGCATGTTCAGCTAACCAATTCTATATTTTTCTAGCCTCTAGCACACTGTTGCCCATTTTGAAAACCAAACCTAAACAATATGATGCTATAACAAGTCCTTGTTGGATACAGATAACACTGTGAATAATGAAAATGCTACATTCTGGGACATTTTTATTTCCCATTTTTCCACTGGTACTGCTTTCATTCCTGTTCTATCAAATGGAGGTATTCTTTGTCTTTTTCTTCTTGCTCTGGCCCTGTGGAAAAGTTCCTGATTGAGGAGCTGAATGAGGCTGTAGAGAGGGGAGACTAAATCAAAGCCCACAGACAGCTTTGATTTCTCTCCTCTCTTTTATTATTTATTTCGTTTTTCTCTGGTGTGTTGTCATTTTTCTCACTCATCTATTTTGGTTCTTCGTGGGCTCACTGTCTGCTGCTGGGGCCACGGGTTTCCACATTCACACATGCTCATTCAAGATACTTGCCAAATGTCTGAGAAGTGTACAAAGATGGTATAAGGAGGGGACAGACCACCTGTTTAAAAATGAATGGGAAAACACTCAGGATAACAAACAGATAGCTATAGGAAAGAATGCTTAACCATTTAATGATAAAAGTATTTTTGCAAACCTTTTTCAACTCAATCTGTAAACAAGACATGTATTGAAATGTTTCGCCATCTGTCATTTTTTCTTGCCCATGTATGGACCCCAAAAAATACCTGTAATTGTAGAACTGGTTGTTGGAACAAAAAAATTGAACAAAAACATATTTATTCAAGATTGTTATTGTTGTCTTTCCACATTCACACAGATTGTACCCGTAGCACATAAATTGACTCCAGGAGTGTTAGTAAGATGGGCACTGAATACACTGACATTTTTTATTTGCAAAAGTTAAAGTTTATCTCTTGTTCTGTCTATATATACACAGAGACATAAATATATCTTTTTCTTTGACTCCTTCTCCAGGGCAGTTTCTCTCAGTGAATGGCTCAGCTCTGACAGGGCCGTGGGTTCTTAGTCCATGGTTACGTGCCGCCCATCGGTCCTGTGGTCTGGATGTGACTGTGTTTTTGCACCCCAGGCAGAGTGGACGTTACACTGTCTGGCTCATTGAGAGGGACAAGCCACCACTTGCTCTCCTGACCACAGAGCATCCCCACGTCATTGGGTGAGTTTGCCATCGGCAACTTCTCTTATACAGAGAAATATAAAACACAACTCTTGAACCTGGGTGACAGACAGCCTGATACACAGAACATAAAGTACACAGCACAAACATCACTGCCTTGTGTTGCATTCAGTGTGCAGTATTTGCCCAGGTTAAAGACTCACTGTACAATCTTGGCAATTAATCAGTGTTACAGCACTTGCAACTCATTATATACAGTATACACATATTCCTCCAAACATTTTCTTTTTCATCATCTGGACAGTTTTCTGCAAGTATTTTAGTTCAAGAAACTATAGAAAGGAAAAATCGTAGGATGAGGTCTATTTAATATCTCAATTATTTCTCCTAGACAGCAGTAAGAGTAAATGGAGAGCAAAAGAAAACCTTTGCTTAATTCTCATGTTTCTCAGATAGTTCTCCTGAGAAAAAGACCCAGAAATCTCACCAATCTCTCCACTAAAGTTTTAAAATCAACAATCTGCAAACTGCAGACATCACAAATCTGTGCTCAATCAAATGATATAATATAATATATAATGATATCAGATATAATGATATAATATAATAAATGTGATATAATATTAATGAAGATTTCAAAGATAATGAAGATTTTCAAGATTTCATTTTTATCGAATTTACCCAAATTCAGATTATTTTAGCTATACAATCCATATTAATTTTACAGCTTCATACTCTTAATATATTCTAACAATTTTCTCATTTGTTTCTCCTTTTATTTCTCCTAAGCAATTTTTTCAAAAGAGAAAATTCTGAGACAAATTGAAAGATAAACCTTTTTTTCCTCAGGAAATTTTTCCCTTTAGAAAAGCACTGTGCATTCCTTTTATCAATATGTGTTTGGGATAGTAAAAATTTAGCATGTATGAGTCACTTTCGAATTTTTGATTTTTTTTTCATTAAATGTTGCATTTCTGCTGTAATCAATCAAGGCACCAGTTACCTCAAAAGCAATTTGATCTCCTATAAGGCTGTTTTTAAAAATGTTTGCCATTATAAATTTTAACTTGAACTGCAGTAGATCTGCACTGAGGATTAAACGCTTTAGATTTGTCCGTCTGTCCTTGAGACACTGTTCTAGTTCCCAGAGTTTTCCTGTTTGTTGGATTTCCCTCTGCAGCAAAGCTCTGCATCTTCCAAGAAGACTATGAGTGTGTTCAGCCATGCGTTGCATCTTCCAATATGAAAAGTGTCTGACTCATTAAAGTTGACCCCTTTGAGGTCATTATTTTTGATCAGTCAAGCAGTCCACGTCTTCAAGCAATTTAGCCCAAGCTTGGGGTCAAACTCTTCATTTACCAGGAAATGTCCTGTGAATAAGGTGTTGTAGAATCTTGAATCTAAAAATGGCCAGTCAGTTTGTACACTGAGCATAAATCATACTTTATTATTCATTAAAACACAACAACAATGAAATAGGCCTATATGATTTTGCGCAATTCTGTGATACTAGACTATACAATATTTTTATCTGTATATTTATCCCCTATGATATGTTGCTTGTTATCTTCACCTTGTAAATAGGTCACTTTGGATAAAACTGTCTGCTAAATGCCTAAATGTTAATGTAGACCTTTTGATAGATGGCTAGAAGCAAAACATTCAAACACTGTGCGAAAGAACAAGGAACTAGTAGGAAACTAGTAGGAAAGTTGATAACAAAAAAATATGTTAAGCTAACCAATGAATTTAAAAACATCTTTAAATGTATCTTTAATCTTGTATTAGGTCTAATATTTTAACATTGTTTGTTACCTGAAAAATGTTTTGTACATGGTGATGGGCTTTTTTCTTAGCTATCTTGAAATACTGATTTGAGACACAATGAAATCTTATGTCTATATATTAATTTTAAAAATAGTAATATAATCAGAAATATAATGTTGTGATAATGACCAACTGACTCTATATTATCACTTAAATGTTTGTGAACATTTGTCAAGCAATTAAAATCAGGATACAGCAGTAGCTTTGTATAGTAACACGTGGAGCAGCTTTTTATTGAAAAGTTCCTGAGCTCATTTCACCTGTCCACAGCATACACATATTCTTGTCCACAGCGTACACATATTCCCAAGATGGAAAAGCAAACGATGAAAAAATAATTTAGCGAAATGAAAGGTTTTGGTCAAGCAATGCTTTGTCATATCAAAAAGGGTTCTCACCTCCCAGTGCTATAAAGGATTCCCAACATAACAGAGGCATCAGGCCTGTCTTTTGATCATTTCAGTCCCCTCATTTCTCTCTTAGTCCTGGTCTTTATTAAGGCCACTGTTAGATTTACATTGCTAAAACTAGGTTATGAAGTTTTTGTTCATGCAGAATGAGTGACTTTTGTGTGTTGCTATTTTATATTTAGGATTGCTTTGTGGAATGAATTGGTGAGTCATGGAACTGCGAAGGAAAAGTGTGTCAGATGGCAAAATTAAATATATATGGAAATTAAAACATTGAAATACCCTGCAGGCTCCTTTCGCTTGAGGGATTATGTGCTCTAGAAAAGGAAGCACACCTCAGCGACCGAGACAGGCCGCTGTTCACAGCTACACACCAAACTGAATGTTGTGTCACAAGATTAGCTTTGTGTTCATTAGCTATTCCTGGCAGCTAGCAGACAAACAACCAGTTTGTGAGGGAGTTACTGAAACAGAAAGAGGAACTGTCAAAAATCACAAATTTGGAAAGAAGCACAATATTTCTGTTGAAGTCAAAACTTCCAACAGTTTATAAGCCCAAATTTTGCTTGGGCAAAAAAATAAGTGAGGTCACAATATATTTTAAATATAGTCACAGCTGAAATGTTCAGTTACTGCAGGCACAATGCACGGTGGATTAACACAATATTAAAAAACTATTTAGAATTGAAACAACATTTACTAACAGATCTGACTCTTAAATTGATCTGTAGGTAGAACAGCAAACCAAAGCAGATTAAATAATGTCTTTATGAACAGGTACCTGAATTTACCTACTCTAACTTGTAAATGCCGCTTTTTATCTTTTTAAATATGCAGTCAAAAATGTTTTATCTTTGTCCAAACACATAACAGGAGTTTTGTGTTTCTCTCCAGCTGTACATTACCAATATTTTCTGCCATTTGTCATAACTGAGGGAGGTTGACAGCTCCAATATTAGTGATTGACAGCAAAGTCTAACCCACAACACACACGCCTCAAGCCATATTTATGACAATGACACGTCAGACAACTTGTTTCGTTCATACATCTTACATCTACCGAACTTGCTCCTAAATACAGGCCTAAAAATTTATGAGAGCCACTTTGATTATATAATGCTGTTGTCAGTCTCTTTCATAACCAAAGCCTGAATTATTTTAATTGCATTTAACATCATAAATATGATTTTATGGTTCTGTGTAAGCATAGCTTTTGGATACTGTTCAGTGATGTGCACAATAGCTAGGTGAACAAGTGTTTAGGTTATTCTATTGTGTATTTTGTCACATCTGAGTTTGCATGCGCTCCATGTGTTGGGTGGGTTTCTATTGGGTACTCTACTTTCCCCACTGTCCATATTTAAATGGAGACTCTAAATTGCCCGTAGGTGTGAGTGAAAGTGTGAATGTGTTTGTCTGTGTGTGTTAGCTTTGTGTTGAACTGGCCACCTGTCCAGGATGTTTCTCTGCCTTAGGTCCTAGATAGTCTGGGATAGGCTCCAACACTCCCCACAACTCTATATAGGATAAAGCAGTATATAGAATAGATGGATGAGTGGGTGGGCACGTGATTAGGTGTATGGATGGATGGATGGAGAGCTTTACTGACTAATTATACCCATGTCAGAAACTATGCATTTTTTCATAAACTGGCTCTAGTCTGGAAACTGTGTAAGTCTATCAATTTAACAGCTGCTCAGGTTATGGCTATAATCTCAGGCCCTCTATATGTTTTTTCCTGTAATTGAAATTCTACAAGGGTGTTTACATTGACTTGGTTGCGCACATTGGTTATGCATATGAAGTTGAAATTACATTTTAAAACATGTAAATATGGCCTGTCAGGAGATCATTTCATGGGTAAGCTTTAGTATCATGTGGTATCATGTATCAAGTATGATTAATTCATATATAGTCATGCATAATACTATTATCATATTCTGTTTTCCCATGATAATCCCAGCACTTCAACCTCATTTGAGCTTATTGTTTGTATTTTTTATTGTTCTTGAAGCTACAGACCCGCTATGTTTTCTTTCTTGTAATTGAAATTCAACAAGGGTGTTCCCATTGCTGTGTAGTTGCAATGGCATATACTTGTTGTGGCCAGAAGCACAAGCTCTAATCATGGGTTGCATTTTTTTGCTAATTTGTCTAACCAGTTGGTCAGTGTCGTTGTGCATATTTGTTGGGCTTTGCAGCCTTTTTTGTTTAATATTATCCTCTGTTTTAATTAAAGAGGTCTGATATACTGGTCACAATAAAATAGTGTCCAGTTAGAGGCTGGATAGGTATGGCTTACACTTGCTGGCACTGTCCATGAATAGGATATACAACAGAACCTGAAACACCTTCTTCCACAGATCATGTGTTGATTAACATGTGTTGATGTCTAAATACAGTAATATATAAATATAGTATATAATATATAAATATAATATAGTTTTTATTATATATTATCTATTTAAAACTAATGGTGTTGATGGTTATTTCATGGGTGTTTTAAAAATTGTAATTAGGGAAAATCATGTGGTAACATTGTTACATGCAAAAGGTGGTATGCAGCGTTTTTTTTAATAAAAATGTATTACATATTATACATGTTGTGTTCATGCAAGGATAATTTTCTGTTAGGTAATAGTTCATTAAACATATTAATAGGTCTCACAAAAAAAACATTTATTCCTCTAATGCTCTAAACAAGTCACAGAACATTAAATTTGTGGATTATGTGCCTGTTTATGTACATTTATGTGTTCACAGGAACCTGCTGTGTGTTTTGATCATTAAGCAAAAGGAGTGAGATAAAGGACAAGCTACAAACATTTCAGATATTTCCATATACCATTACTCTCCCACAGGAGTAAAAAAAAAACTAACAAAAAAAAAACTCTTTTTAATATAATTGTGTCTACTAGATAGCAACAGGACAAACTGGAGATCAGATGGACACTTTTGTTAAATCTCCTTCTTAAAATATTCAGCTCTAAACTATGTATGTCCAGATTTGTCACATTTGGTATAATGAAACGCCACATCTATTATAATTTCACATAAGGAATATTAGCAGAAATATCTAAAACAAATGTAATTCCTAAATGAAATTTAATTAAAAGACCAAGACCATCAACTGAGCTAACCATAGCCTCAGACCACACACACAGTCATACACTCTCTAAGATGTTTGGTTCTTGCCTAAAATAAGCTGCAAAGTGGACCAGATTTCATGCTGAAAGCCAAAACTCTCACTCTGCAAGACTACCTAAAAACAATAGAATTTTCCTTAGGGCTATTACATTTAAAGCTAGCTCCCTCCCTGCACACTCTTATGAAGAGTTTGTTGGGCTGAATTTGGAGGAAGATTTGCTGGAACTAGATGGAGGTTATCCAAGCAGTCAGGGCTCGCAAACTCCCCCAGTGTCACTGTGAGCTGAACCTCACACTGCTGACACAATGTATTAATTCCCAAGTCACTTCTCATTATTTCAGGAACAGTCATCGCCAAAGAGGCCGTGGACCCTAATGGTGACTCATTTCTCTATTGTGTTTCTACACACCTCAGCCAATAGCCTCCATCGCTTGTTAAACCGTTACATAGAGGAGGTCAAAATGTCACAGGAACGTATACCCCCGAAACTCTTCTCTATTATCACTCACCTCCTTGTCTCTCCATTGCGGTCACCAAGGGCTAGTGGCATTAGACAGCAACCTTTATTAACCGATTTTTTTCATTTCAATTAACGGCTGCTCTGATTTCACACACATAACTTACATACATTATTGGATTTATTCAATAATTTATTGGTTTATACAGTCTGTTGTCTGTCCTATGTCTGTCCGAATAAAGTAGTCAGTTGTTACAGTTTTACGTTAGTTAGAGATTTTGATGCATGGAAACAAATTTTCTCTACAATTGAAAGCATTTTCTAGTAGTGGGTATTCAACTATGGTTGGGTTCGATAGAGGGTTTGAGCAAGTCTCACCGTTAGACAGGTGTTATGGGTGCATGCAAAAGTTATAGCTATTCCTAGTGCAAAGAATCAAGTGACTGGAAATTCATATTTAGTGCAAACAGTGGAGGAAATGAAGTGGACACAATCTCAAGCAAACTTCATGGATGAACAAGTATCAGCTACTAGCCTATTGTCTATCCAAGAACGTGAGTGGTCTTAGTACTAAGTTTCTTTTGTTGTTAAAAAAACTGTATCTTTTAAGTAATTCCCATATTTTTTAAATTGTATTTAATTCATCTAATTATGCCAATTTAATGTAATATTAACAGAAAACATTTACATTTTTTGCACCCTAATTACATCAGTTTTAAAAGAATTTTGTTACTGCCCAAGCTTGATAAACACAATATGTGAAGTTACACCTCTAGCGCAATCAAGGACACATGCAGATTAATTATGTTTTTGGTAAAGAACTAACAGCTTTGCCTGGCTGATGGCATATTTCATGGGATTTTGTTTGTTGCTGGCCTTGTGACTTGTTCCTCAGCTCTCCATTTAGCATCTGTCGGAGCTGACCCCTCAGTGCTTATGCAAAGCTGCCCATGCGCAACGCTGATGGGCTGGAAATGACCCTGACTTTCACAGTCTGGGAAGAAAGCCAAGAGCTTCCCATTCATCAACAGAGCTTAAGAGCTAAACGAGAGGCAAATACTACCTAACAGAGCTTTGCCAAAACTATACCCACCAAAATCCATTCATGCATAGGGCTGATCATGTTGCCCCTCAGGCTGGTGTTTCTAGTAGGGTTTATTCTTGTAATGGTTAAAGGAAAAGCTCAAATAAATATTTATCTTCTTGCTATCCCAAACATGGATGACTGTTTTTCTTCTGTGCAACACGAAAGGTGAAATTTCTGAAGAAATTGCCACCAGACTCTTTTTCCTGAGAACGGGCATTATCAGTCTCTCAAAAAACAGCTTAGTAGTGATATGTTCACTGTTCACATGTTCACATGATCACTGTTACAATACTTCTGAGTCTTTTAAAAGTATGCAAAATCATGAGATATAACTGAAATGCATGAACTACACAAATTTTAACATGTTATTCAGATTAAGTCTTGGCATCCCCCCCAGCTCTCCATTTCAGAATTATAAGGTGCTTGAATCTATGGACCACTTTTACTATATGAACTGTAATCTTGAAATGTAAAAGTTACCATGACAGTTAGGGAAATGATGACGCATTTTTTAAATTATGTGTTAAAGTACTGTAGGACATCACCCTTTGTTGAGTATTGATTTGAGAAGATCTTTATCCTATACGCCAACACATACCACAAAGACTATGTCAAAATGTGCTACACTGCCTCTGCATATCTCCACCATGGTTTCAAAGAGCTCTGCTGACAACCGTAATGGATGCATTTAGTCAAACAAGTGGTTACAAACTACTGAAATCTCTGAGAGATGGAGAGCTGAGCAGAAGGGGAGGAACATAGAGTCATTGTCACTGCCAAGAAAACAAAGGGATAGTTTTGCACATAGTGGGTTTTCTTAGGACCTACTGGCTGAATACAGTCTAGAAGAAAGGCTTTTTTCCACCAACCAGCACTCTCTCTCCTTCAATACGTGTTTCTCTCCATTTTTCCTTCTCACTCTCTCTACTCTTTGAGACTCTCTCGTTTGAAGTGTAAATACCCCATCTCGCTAGGCGTGCAGTTCAGCAACCTCCTAAAACCCCTCCTCTCTGCTCCCCTCTGGCAGCGAGGTCTGGGCTCCCAGAAGCCATCATCTGCTTCCTGTCGTTTCATATGCAAATACGCCTTCCTTTAGCATCAATGCTGCCACAGTTACTTTGGCACCTTTGCTGATGTATAGCGGCCGCTAAAAGGACGTTGGGTTTAGAGAACGGGCACTTCACAGAGGCACGTGCCATCAGGTGCATGTCGAAACATTTCAGTCGCTAAGGAAGAGAAGCAGGCTCATTGTGATGGTGCAGGTGTTTGTAGTTTGTTATTTGTCGTGCTTGTCCCCATTCTGTCCTTGCTGCACACTCCCTGTCTGAGTCACTTGGCAGGGGCTGCTTCCTCTGAGACAAAAATGAAAGTTTAAACAAAAATGAATTGTAGAAAGGCAAAAAAATACAGTAAGAGACAATGTAAGTTTAGTTAAAATGGTGTTTACTTACAATAGTTGATCAGTGACAAAAGATGTGATTTTGTAAATATGTTAAAAGGAGTTTTGGAACAGAACTTTTTAATAGAGCATTTCTTAAGTGATAAAAGCCTATAAAGAGTGCTTTTAGGCCTTAAATGTACTGTACTTACCACTATTCAGAACCCTTTGATTGTAGCTAGTACAGCAGGTGGTATGTAGGCACACCAATGAAGCCTTTGGAACAAAAAAGTTTTTTTTTTCTGAGCGTTCTCATTATGTCTTCTTATATCCACACAATATTTGTTCCTCACCTGTTCTGAAACTATCTGATGAAGTTTAATACAGTGTGAACAAACAGTATATATTCCTATATACAGTATAGTGATATAGCCCCATAAACAAAGATATGAATTTGTTTTGAGAGTTTCCCATATATGTAAGTCATACCTATCCAGCCTCTAACTGGACACTATTTTATTGTGACCAGTATATCAGCCCTCTTTAATTAAAACAGAGGATAATCTAAACATTTTTGATTGTTCATATTTTTTTCCATAAATTATTGTATTATTTCCTATTCTGTGTTTAATGGGAGAAGACACACTGTTAAACTATTCGACCACAGATGAACCATGTAACACAGGCCAATTACCTACACAGCTTACTGTGGAAAGCCACATGACCCAATATAATTACACAATGCACGTTAGTTTTGCACCACCAGCTTGACAGTGTGCCACAGACAGTTTCAAAAGCTCATACACTGGTACTGCCAGTACCACATAAAACATAACACACAATTCTTTACTCTGAAGTGCAAAATAAAGTTTAAAAAATGTCTGGGTCCTTAGCTGATAACAAAGTGCTTTAAATCACAGTTACTTGTTAGGTCAGTTGCTAAGGAGCACTCAGATTCAAGTGAAAAAGTAATTTCAAAATTAAATGTTTGCACATTAATATACAGTGAGTGGCCCCAAAATGGACGCTTAAATTTAGACACTCAAGGAACACTTTAAAATGTGGGAGAGTAGCAAATGTTTGGACACTTAGAGAATGTTTGGTTATCAAATTTTGTGGAACATGTCTGTGCAGTCAACCCCACCTGTGGTTACTCTGGTAGTACACCTGTTTGAGCCTGAGGGAAACGGACATAACTTAAACATACTTCACATCCGTGTGTGTGTGACGCAAGTTCTTCTTCTCTCTCTCTCTCTCTTTCCAATCAGAGCATGAGATTTGAAATTATTTTATACAGAAGATAAAGCTGAGTGCTTGTTCATAATTCATCCTTATACCTTTATAGTAATATGTTCTATGTAAATATTAGTTGCAGCAGGCAAATTTCATGATTAGATCTGATAATTAACTAATTTCAACTATAATACGGCATCCTTTATATGCCTGGATTCTAACCCAAGAAAAACTCAGTAAAACAAAGCTGGATCAGACCCCAAAGAACTTACAAAAGTCTTAAACTTTTGTATTACATTGAAATGCATGGTAAATATTTCCCAAACACAGAAACTTTAGAGGCTTTTAGTGGGAGGCGGGAGATTGGAGAATGCATGAAAAGATTTAAAGCTGCTTTTTCAATTCCTGCAGGAAATTGATGCATTTCATCTTGGCAATTAGATCAAGCTGTGAAAGAGGACTTAGACCTCACACCAGAGAGAAAACAGTGATTGGTTTTGTAGCGTGTGTGTTTTGTTAAACACTATGATGCATATTGATTCTTTTAGGGTGCTGACATAGCCTTCAAACTTATTTCTTTCTGGAATCATTTTAAAAATTGAATTATGCATATGCTTCACACACACAAATGTTTTATGTTGTTTAATGCACTTAAAACATTCAAACAGCTGTCATTAACAGTTCATGGAGCACAGACCTCTGTTAAATTGGGGTGCATTACTGCCTTCAGGGTGTGGGTTTGTCAGAACACTAAGAAAAATAAGCACCCCAGACAAATGGTGTAGTGATAATGCACCATATATGTAACGGAGAGGCGCGCGCACGCACACGCACGCACGAGTATCCATTTGCAGACTTTTATTCGTAAACCAGGCAGACAGGGTCAAACAACAGCAAACGGGTATAACTGAGACAAGGTAGAAGAGTAAACGTAATCCAGGCGAGGGTCGGGGCAGGCAGCAAGCAAACATTAACATAAGGGAGTACAAGAATAAGGGCAACAATAATCCAACAAACAGTAGTAAACGCTCAGAAATGTCACCGGGGCAAAACAAGACTTCGCAACAAATAGTACAAAGCATGGGGTTTATATACTAGGGCTAATGAGGTTCAGGTGACCAAATAGGAAGTAATCAGCAAACCCAGGTATGGGGAATTATGGGAGACGGCTCCCGCTGGTGGTGCGGAGGAGGTGGAGCAGGGACCTCCTCCGTAACAGAGCCCCCCCCCACCAAAGAGTTTTGGGCATACTCAGCCCACATTACGTAGCAGCTCCAGTATTTCTGATTCTGATGGCAGTATGACCTTAGAAAACAAACCTCTCCGTTTTCCCATTGGATTGTGGATGGTAACCCGAGGTTAGGCTTATGTTCACATTTAAACCTTTGAACAATTGTGACCAGACTCATGATGTGAATTGGGGACCTTGGTCCAAGACAATGTCTTTGGGTAATCCATAGAGCCTGAATACTTGATTTATGAGCAACTCAGACGTTTCAAAAGCAATAGGTAACTTGGGGAGAGGAATTAAGCGGCAAGCCTTAGAGAACCAATGAATTATAGTGAGTATGGTAGTGTTTCCAGAAGAATTAGGCAAGTCTGTGATGAAGTCTATGGATATGTGTGACCAGGGACGGCGAGGGGTAGGTAATGGTTGTAACAAACCGGCCTGCAACTGCCTGGGGGTTTTGGAGGTTTGACAAGTGGTACAATTCTTAATGTAAGCAACTGTGTCAGAGGATAAGGTTGGCCACCACAACCGATTCTGGAGTAAATTAATTGTGGCCGTTATTCCAGGATGACCGGAGCTAGGAGACTCATGAACTTGGGAGATTAGGTGATGACGGAGGGTTTCAGGAACAAACGTTAGATTATCTGGACACTCGAGGGGTGGGGAAACCTCAGCATTTACCAAATTAATCTCGATAATTGTCACACTGCACCGGAGCTATGAGTAGATTCTCGGGAAGTATATTCTCATTATCTGTGGGGTCGGCAACCTCATCTGTCTGACGGGATAGAACATCAGCTTTTACATTCTTGGTGCCTGGTCTGTAAGTGACAGTAAAGTGCAAACGCAAAAAGAACAAAGCCCATCTTGCCTGCCGGGGGTTTAGCCGCTTAGCCGTTTGAAGATACTCAAGGTTCTTGTGATCAGTCAGGATGGTGAAGGGATGAGCTGCGCCCTCTAGCCATCTTTGTTTTTAGTGAGGGCTGTTAGAGGTGCTGCCACGGAACTGAACCCTGTAATAAACCTTCGGTAAAAGTTGGCAAATCCTAAAAAGCGTTGTAATTCCTTGATCACTTTAGGGTGTGGCCATTCCATAACTGCTCTCACCTTCCTTTCATCCGTGGCCACCCCCTCTTGACTAATTATATAACCCAGGAAGGAGGTTCTGGTGCAGTGAAACTCGCATTTTTCTTTCTTGGCATACAACTGGTTCTGAATTACATGTTTTAGTACTGCCCTTACATGCTCAATGTGTTCCTTTAATGCATCTGAATAATTGAGGATGTCGTCAATATAAATGATCACCCATCTATCAAGCATATCTCTGAAAACTTCGGTCCTGCATTACGATATACTGAGAGACTGTTTGCTAGGCCAAAAGGCATGACCAAATATTCATAGTGTCCACTATTAGTAGAAAATGCAGTTTTCCATTCATCCCCTTCTCGTATACAGATCAGGTTATAGGCGCTACGAAGATCTAGCTTTGTGTAGTATTTTGCTCGATGCAACTGCTCTAGGGCCGAGGGAACTAAGGGGAGAGGGTAGCAAAACTTCACAGTTATGTCGTTGAGACCATGGTAATCTATGCAGGGCCGCAAGCCTCCGTCCTTCTTCACAAAGAAAAACCCTGCGGCCACTGGTGAGTTGGAAGGTCTAATGAACTCTTTTCTTAACTCCTCCTGGATATATTATCTCATAGCTTCAGATTCGGGCTCTGAGAACGGGAAAATTTTACCTTTAGGTAATGCGGCTCTTGGTATGAGGTCGATGGCACAGTCTGTGGCTCGGTGTGGAGGGAGTCGAGAAGCTCCCTTCATACTGAAGGCCTCTCGCAGATCGTTGTATTCGGTTGGCAGACTTGTTTAATGTTCAAGTTGTTCTTCCTGGGGCACTGGAGAAGAGACTTGTGGAGTAATCTTGGTTAGACAATGGTTTATGCAATGAGGTGACCATTTAACAATTTGTCTCTCCTTCCAGGAGATCACTGGGTTATGAGATTGTAACCAAGGCAATCCAAGGATCAAAGGATATTTAGGTGAGGTTATGACATAGAAGCGGAGTTGCTCAGAATGAATGGCACCAACCTGAAGGTTTAGTTCGTCTGAGGTTTGTCAAATTCGGCCCTTCCTAAGGGTCGACCATCTAGTGCTTCCACCGCTAAAGGGTAAGTACAAAGAGTTAGCTTGATCTGGTACCGTTTCACAAATTCATGGGAAATGAAATTTCCAGCCGCCCCAGAGTCAATCAGGGCCTGGACAGGAATAATCTGGTTAGCTGAGGTTAACGTAACTGGAACTCTTATGATTGAAGGTGAAGGAGTTTTTATCCTCGGTCCAGTCTGTCTGGGCAGATGGCATGCAAAACTGGAGAGCGTAATCAACAACAGTCTGGTTACCTTGAACTACCTCAGTATCAGTAGTTGCTCACCGGGATTCCTCCCTTCAGCTGAATGATCAAATACCTCCTGGAATTGCTGTAGGAAAGTCTCGAATGTGGGAAATCTTGTGCCGTCCACCCTCCAAATGGCAGTAACCCAGTCCAAAGTTCTTCCGTTGAGCAGTGAGCTAACAAAGGCTATACAGCTGGAATCAGTGGGGTATAGAGCAGGTTGTTGTGAGAGGTAGATGAAACATTGTAAGAGGAAACCTTTACATTTGGCAGGGGTTCCATCATACTTCTCGGGAAACACCATGCATGGGCTGATCGAGGTGGATGGGAATGTTGGGATCGTACTTGTGACTGGTGGTGGACGAGGTGTTCTGGAACTGGGGGGTAACAGGGGTGCCTCGAAATATCTGTACTAGTTCCTCAGTCAGCGTGGTCAAATGGGTCAACTGCCGCTGTTGGGCAGCTAGTTGGGCGGGTAGGCTAGCTACTTCCGTGGTCAGACGGGACACCGTTGCTGAATCGCTGTTTGGTGAAGTCTTCTGTAACAGAGAGGCACACACATGATCCATTTGCAGACTTTTATTTGTAAACCAAGCAGACAGGGTCAAACAACAGCAAACGGGTATAACGGAGACAAAGCAGAAGAGTAAACGTAATCCAGGCGGAGGGTCGTGGTAAGGCAGCAAGCAAACATTAACATAAGGAAGTCCATGAATCAGGGCGGGCAGCAAGGAATCCAAAAACCAGGTAAACAGTCCAAGAATAAGGGAAGGCAGCAAACAATCCAATAATCCAACAAACAGTAGTAAACGATCAAAAAAAAAAAAAAAAAAAAAAAAAAAAAAAAAAAAAAACCCTCTCACCAGGGCAAAACAAGACTTCACAACAAGTAGTACAAAGCATGGGGTTTATATACTAGGGCTAATGAGGTTCAGGTGACCAAACAGGAAGTAATCAGAAAACCCAGGTATGGGGCATTATGGGAAATGTAGTTCAACATAGCGTTAGTATTCAGGAGACAGCTCCCGCTGGTGGTGCGGAGGAGGTGGAGCAGGGACATCCTCCGTAACTATACATACAACACAATACAAAATCCATGTACATTTTTTGTCAGCATATCACAATGCAATACAAAATTCTGTGCAGCATGATATATGATAGACAACAAAGAACGCCACTTTTGTAACTTGTAACTTGGTGTCAGTAATTTTGATCTTGTTAATGTTGAAACATTTTGTTCAGTCATTGTGTTTCATGCTGTAGATAAAGATGCACAAGTTGAAGCAGGATCTACTTGAACACCTTTAATAATGAGGAATATGAAAAATTCTAAGCTAAATTCCAAAGTCAAACTACAAAATAACCATATAACTAGAAGACATAAGCAAAGTCAAACAAGAAACAGGTAAATGACAATCAGTAACTAGGGAAACAAATAATAAACAGGAGAAAAGGTGAATACAGGAAACAAAATGCAAACTATATTAAAATAAGAGTCATTCAGAGTCCTCTTAGCAGAACAAAAACATATGAACGTCAGAAAACACAGTTTAATGTGCGAAGGTGTAAGGCAGCTGGTCTAGAGATAAACACTGGGTTTGTTTGCAAGAAACATACCATAAACCAACAAAACACCAGCTGATGCTTGTTCCCAGGCTATGGTTCCTTGCTTCCCCCCCTGATACAATGAATTTCACCTCTGCCTCCCCCCTTCTCTCTTGTTCTCCCCCTCCCTCTAGGCTCAGATCAATGGAGCTCACTGAACATGTATGTGCAACATACAGTGTGATGTCATTGAATTTCCATTGTCATGTTTGGTATCATTTTAAAGGTTTGGTATCATTTTAAACCGGTAGATTAGAAGGAGTCCAAGGTTACCGCAAAATAAGTCTCAGGATACGATGATACTGGGGACTTGTAGTTGAAAGGAGCTAGGAGCACATCAACCAAGATTTCCAAGTTTCTGTCTATCACCTGTCTTAACAAGTTGCATGATCGTGAGATCAGATCTGAGCAAGCATGGAACAGCCAGGTTTAATAATATTAGTTTACCCGGCAACCTCTGAGTAAGATCAAAATGACCATTTTGTGATCGTGAGATCCGCGTATATCGGCGGGCGCAAGACTCAGTGCGACCATGGGTCCCTAATGAAAGAATAACTAAGAGTATGGGAATCTCCAAGTAATCAAACCTAAATTATGATCAACAGACAATTTGAAATCACTAACCTAAAATTCATATAAAATTGGAGTCAGATTAGAATTAACTGCAGAGTCAATAAAACTAAATTGAAATAAATTAAAGAAATTTGTAGAAGTGCTACGGAAAGGCAGAACACATGAGATACCTTCACCCACACCACTGGATTCTGTCGTTGGGCCAATGGGTGGTCCTTACAAAGGCAACATTTAATAGGCCATTTACAGGTTAATTTCTCTGAAAAAGCATTTTCACCCTTGGTACAACATAGCAACTTCAACCAATGTTGTTAGATTGAGCAGAACTACCTGTTTGTGCACCAAGACAGGTGAAAAATTTGGAAAACATACTTGAAAACAGTAGAACTTGATTATATTTGCAATTCTGTAGTGGCACAGAGATTACTCACTTTTACCAAGTACATATTGACTATCCATAGGGAGCACCCTGTGGGCTGTGTAGGCCAGCTGTTAAAAGCAGTTTATATACAACAATATACATAGATCAAAGGAGAGATAGAGACTATGAGACTATGACTATGATAGAGACTATATCACTATCAAAGCCACCACTGATTTTAATAAATAGGTAAAACTCATAGTAATGTATACATGTTTCTTAAGAAAGCCTTTTAAATCAGCTTAAACAGATTAATTAATAAGATATTTTCATTTTGTCTCCAAATAGTATGCTTTAAAGTAATGCTTGACATTCCATTGGAAATTTCCTCAGGTTCATTGGAAATATTTTGGAATATTATATTATATAATATATATAAAATATCTGGAAATGATTGGATTTCAAAGCACTTTGAGTAATGAAATGCAGTTGAAATTAGTCAAATTACACTGATATTGTCTCAACTGATATTGTGTGCTTTGGTAATAAATGAGATCTCTGAACATATTAAAGTCAGTCTGATTCAAAATCATTTCATTTTTCAACCTTTATCCATCACTTGAAAGATTAGGAGCTCTCAACCTCGGCAAGCTTTTTACTTAAGATAAAAGCCTGTCATTGCACCTTTGTAGTGAGGTCTTCTAATAAACTGGTCTCTTACACAAATACACCTTTACCCATGTTGCACACAGGAAAAGGAACCAGTATATTCAATAAATAATACATATAAAGACAGTATGTCTTTTTGTGTCTTTTATTTCTTTATTTTTTCCTTCTATTTCTCTACTCTCATCTTGTCAAGAGACCATTGAACAAATCTCAGGAGTAGCTGTATGTTTGCTAAGGAGTCCTACTGGAGACGCATCTTATACTAGTTCCGTGTAAACATAAAACAGCGTCTTTTATTTATGCATCTCAGTGATGGGATGGAAAGGCACACCTTTGAATGCTTTATCGCTCATACCTCAGATGGATTACAATAGCCTGCATGGTGCTAGCCTTTTTAAGTGCTCTGCAGAACATAAGCGTGTTAGATAAAAACTTATCTAAAAAAGTGCTTTTTCACTCTATCAGACTCTTACATAGAGCTTGACTTGTATTTTGCCACTTTCCTCTGTGATCTCCTCAATCTCTAATTGCATTTTTCAAACATGTTCAACATCTTCCCTGCTGTGTTTGCCCACTGCAGCTAGCGAGTGTTCAGAAAAAGCAGCAGAAAATAGTTACAAAGCTTCTGTTATTGCAGAAGCAGGGTGAGCAAAACACCTTTGGCTAAACTGTATAGGCTGTAGTTCAGATTAAGTAAAAGTGAAGTTCTCTGGTAGATTCGCTAGCGCTGAGAAGGCCATTTCCTGCACCTTGTTCAGACACTGTTCTGGTGCAGAGACTTGACACGTCTTGCTGAAGTTTTTTATTTAAGTGCACCATGAAACACAGCAGCTTCAGGAAAATAATACCAGTACAATCTGACAACAATAGATGTGTTTTACAGGTAGTTGTATGGGGTTGACCAATATCGCCTGGTTGTTCTTGCAAACACCATTCTGCTTGTGTCAGATGCATCTTGATATACCTTGCTGCTGGGGAAAAAATGTTGGTCTTAGCTTTCTATCTGATCTAGCCAGGACTAGACAGCCGATGGCAATTCAGTCTGACCAGCTGGCAATCGCTAAAAATACCCCCCAAAACCAAAAAACAAACTAAGGTGTTGTTTAGTTTCAGCTGGAATACATAATAAGTTCAGCTTAAAGATAAATGAAATTGTAAATGAAAAATCCATAATATAATTCATTTTTCTCTGTGTTTTTAAGTCTACTCTCTTTTTCTCTCTTTTCTTTAGTGTTTGGGTACCACAAATGAACTGAAATTAGTAGGTGTTCAATTTTTTAATGTATACATTTTCCAGTTAATTGCTGGAAGATTTGGGATTTTATACTTTATATTTGGGTATACCTTGGCTAATGCCGTATTTGCATGTTTACAAAGTTATTAACATTGATCAAGAAAGAACAGCACATACAAGAACAGGAACGGCACATACAAAAACAAGAACAGCACATACAAGAACAAGAACAGCACATAATGAATACAAAACCTGTAAATGTCTCTAACACTCCAGTTAACGTGTTTGTCATCTCTGTTTCATTATACAAAGCACATGAATATGTAATGATGTAAGCACTGTTTAGTTCTTAATTGATTTTCTGTTGCTAAACAAGTCACTTTGGCATTCATGTCACTGTACTGTTCACAGGTTAAAATCAGCACCAACCATATTTGAGAACAAGGATTGCTAAGGATAAAACTGTCATAACATAAGGTTAAGCATATATTGAAAAGTTTTTCTACATAGAACTGTTTCTGCAAAGAAAAATATCAATACTGAATATAGATTGTCACAATTATAATGATTAAAACGAACTCCAGGTCTCCTCAGTTGCTTTCCATTAGAAAATCACTAACGGTGGCTTGAATTTAACAGTACGGTTAAACCATCATTTGACAAAGGATTGTAAATCAAATCTAATTCTAACACATTTCATGCAATGCTTCTCCTTTGGGCAAATAATATCCGACTGAAGCTTTTGATTGATGTTTTTGGTTTCAGCATCTTGACAGATAAACATCCGGGTCTTGATCATTATTAAGATTAGGTGGGACTTTGTTTCTTGCTTTGATAGGAAATTGTGCTTGAGGCTAGAAGCTCAAGTGACTGATCTGGCTTTAGACAGAATTCTGATTCATATACACAAAAAACATATGCCAGGTTTAGACAGGATCCAGCTAAAATCAGCTACCAAGAGTCAAATAAAACTGTGTTATCAGATTTTCATCCTGTAAAACTGGCATCTGATTTTAGTAATTGGTAATTGAGCTCTAGAACAGAAAGAATAAAACAATACAGTTTGTTCATTATTTGAGTGCCAGTGGGAGTTCTGTCACCCATATTATCTGTGCACAAATTTCATCTTATATATTTATGGCTATAATCACATGAAATGTCTTTTTACATGCTAAAAACATCTCCATATGTAAGAATGTTTAGAATTCTTAATTTTTTAAGAATGTCCAGATGTACTGAATATGCAATAGTAGGTTCTGTGTGAACAGTAACTGTACTTTAAACACTAAAACACTGTTAGAGACCTTTTAAAATAAAGGTGGTATCTTCTTAATCGTTTTACATTGAAGACATCTTAAACTAATCTTGTCCCATTCTCTCAGAACAAATTTACATTTAAGTAAGGAATAGCGTGCATTCAGCCAGTTGTTAATGCAAAACACATTCCCGACAGGGTGAGTGGGAACCAGACGCAAAAGCAGACGGGTCTTGTATCTAACCTATATGTATCTTATGGTTGTACATTATTTCTTTAAATGTAAAATTGTTCGGGACTTGCCATGAGTAAACAGTTGATTTAAAAAATGTTATTACCTCATTTGTCAAAAATTCCAACCAGCGGAATGGAGTGATACACTAAACATATTAGTACGTCAAAATTAAGTACCTGGATGAGCAGTCCATTATCAGTTTTAGCAGTCATCATAATAGACCCTGGAATGTCACAACTGACCAATTATGCTGCTTATTTAAACCCAGATTATAATATTAACCAGATTTATGATGTAATTATGCATCAGCTCAAATGACTCAGTTGCAATAACACTGTTGCAGTCAGGTTTGGTGTAATGCTAGCAATGAGAGTAAAGGGCAAATTTCAATCCCAGAAGAGTTTTTACTGTACAGGTCTTACTGTACTCTAAGTTGCTAGTTCACTTTCCAGTGAGCGTTGGGGTTAAACAAAGCACTTAACCTTCTCCAGGGGTGAAGAAACATGGTTCCCCTGTCTCCACTAACCATAGTAACTAACCATAACACTATAAAAGTGTGTAGTCTGCTTTATCACCTTATGAAGAACATATACAGTTCTTAATATAAGAAAGATAAAGCTTGCTGCATGATTACAGAGGAAAGGAGAGATGAAGTGGAAAAATTGGATGATAGGCCTATTACATGTCAAAGGGGCAAAGTTGCTCATTGAGAGACCTTACTGACTCTGCAGCTCTGATAAAAGGAAACCCCTATAAAGGTTATTATGATCTGTAATCTGACTATGCAGAGAGGCAAAACAAGAAAGCAAAGCAGTGAAGAGGGGCAAAGAGTGCAGATTGCATTAAAACTAATTTGCTTACAGTATCTTCGGCTCTAGATAAGAGTCAGGCAGCTTCTAACGTCTGTCATGTGCCATTACCCTCAGACAGCCACTTAAAAGTGTGAAACAATTCCTCTACCTTTTTAACATTTAAAATAGCTAAGAATATGATAAAGCTTTATTTTCTTCATGTCAATGTCCCTTTTTACGGGATCAGCAGCCACTGACTTAGTGCTTAATGGAAAAGAGCTCTGTTTGTAATTTTGAGCTAATTTGTTCCACTTTCTGTCCTTTGGTTTTTGGTTAAAGATCATGGACTTGAGAGAGCAAGTGAAAGAAAAAGTATAAATGTGCTCAGGAAACTTAACAGGCAACAGCTTCCAGCTGAAAAAAGTTCTCTGATGACAATGATGATACTTTTGGAGTAGGAACAATTGGCTTTCTCTTTGCAATTACCCCATGCACATTTGTTTCATCTGCCTCTGGAGAAAAGATCCCAGCAATAACAACCATTTGTTGCATTTGCCTGCTTTCCTTAAGAGGCACTTTTGGTAAGAATAATGGACAAATTTCACACATTTTGAGCTTGTGCTTCTGAGAAAACTTATCAGATTAATAAAGTAACCAAATACATATGAAAGCTGCTGTTTTAGTCTTAATCATTGTCTCAAGCATGCTGCCTGAGCAAACATGATCTGCTCTGATAAGGGTCACACACACTGCAACACTTTGGGAGCGACAACTGCATTTTTACAAACAAATCCTCATATTGATTACATTATTGGCAGACAGGACAGAAATTGTCTGCATCCCCTTCAGTATCAGCTCTTTGTCATAAGAGTTTGTCATTAGTGTTGTAGATGAATGCACTTAAGCCCCCTGCATGCTTTAATGAAGGATTCTTTTAAAGCAAAAACACATAACCATGTATTTTAAAAGCTTCAGTTGAATTGAAATAAATCTCCAATTTGAACAAGGATTTTATTGCCTACATTACTGCCCAAATCAACATAAAATGTAAATGTAGCTGTAAATAATGCACAAATGTAATGTTTCATCCAAAATATGAAATGGAGACTGGATCTATAAGCAAATTTGAAATGAGGTCTATAAACCCAAAAACACAAGAACAATGAGCTACGCAATATTTCTAACAACCAACAAAAGAGAAAGGCAAACACAGGGGTACATATAGGCATACTAATCAGGGGAACAAGGAACACCTGGACACATTTAGGGCGGGATAAGACTACAAAGACCAGGAACATGAACTACAAAACAAGACTTCAAAATAAAACACGGCACTCCAACATGCAACAAAACAGACATGTGACAACAAGTTCATAACATAATAAACACTCTTTTTAGAATAAAAATTTAAACATTAGCCACCCCTATAGTAAATTATACAGCTCTTTAATGTTTACAGTGAGGGAATATTTTCATTTTTTTGCTGTTTAAAGAATCACAGTTTTTGGAGATTTTTCTCACTTTTAATTTTTTTTTGTTATAGCTATTTTTAATGCTGTTTTTGTAGGTAAAACCCATCAACGTTAGCTAAACATTCAATACTTTTTGTCATTTTTGTAACATTTTTGCCCCAAGACTCTTTAGCTCAAAGTCATGTTTCTCTCCCCTCCTGGATTTGGATTCTAAATGAAGATGAATTGCCAGAATGTGTTTGAAGAGCTCAAGGGTGTAGATCAAGAACAGATCCCTGTTCTTTTCTCTTTAGTATCAAAGCATTATGTAAGAAGATGGCCTTTATCCCCAACTGTCGCTGATCAGTTGATTTCTGTGTTTGAGCCAATACAGGACACCAGTTTAACTATATATATATATATATATATATATATATATATATATATATATATATATATATATATATATATATATATATGTGTGTGTGTGTGTGTGTGTGTGTGTTGTACATTATATATATATATATATATATATATATATATATATATATATATATATATCATATATGTTATGTGTGTGTGTCTAATCCACCATCTTCTGATAATTACCCAGAATCCTTCCAACATCCAAACTTCCTCTTTTTAATCAATTGTTTTGTCTATTTGGGACATTTTGAACTTGAGCCAAACATCAAGCTTGACTGCATTAATTCAAACGTGTCTATGCTTTTCCACTTTCTTCCTATAGATTCCACGAACATGTGAACTCTAAATCAGTTAATTAGTGAGCATGAATCAGAATTTATAATGTGTACTGGGAAACTTCACAGGAAGCAGTGAATTTGCTCTTCGTTCTAAAGCTCAGCCACCCACTGACTGGCATACTGAAAAGGCAAATTAAACAGTGGAATGGCAAAGTAGCTTTGAGCTTTAGAAAACATGTGTGAAGTCCTCTCACGGGAATCTGCTCTGTTATGAGTTTCATGGAAGCTGACTATAAAATGATATCAGCTGGGCAAAATTCCAGCTCAACCCAGTCAATTAAGCGTGGCTAATGAAATTGAATTAGTACATTTGGATGCGTCATTTGCATTTCATCTTCAGTAAAATTACTTTGAATGCAATTAAAGCAAGTTAAACTTTTTTTTTTTTCCCCAAAAAAGTTTTTCAGAGTTTGTGGGGCTGTAATTATTTTTTTTATTCAAACAGAACAAAAGAAGAAACAATTGAATGAAACCAGCACAATCTATCAAATTACAAAACAAAAATTTTTTTCAGACCTTAGTGTTAATCACTTTTGAAAGATCTCCACTAAATTACAAAATTAACAGCAGCTATTTACTTTGCCATCTGTCTGGTCAAGCACCTTCTGTTTTATTGAGCCAAAACCAATAGCCCAACTTAACTCCTGGCCACTTCATTTAGAATGCAACTATATTTGAAAACTATGCCTAAAAACCTTATGCAGAAAAAATGTATGTAATTACCAATACCAATACTAATTACATATCTGCTATAATTGAATAATTCTTTGTGATTAGCACTTGTTTTAAAGTTTTAGGTAAATTAGCCATGTCAGATTTCTCTTGTGTGTGTGATTGCATAGTTCTCTGTTTTTTTCTGTTTTTGTCGCTCTTTTCATTACAATAACAGTGACACACTGTCAACAATTAAATGTTTACTAAAGTATGTTACTTAGAAGCTGCTAGAACTTTGAAAACACTTTTAAGCTGTTCTCCCCTCAGACAGCTTTGAATATAATCATGGCATATACCTTATTTTGAGATAAATATTCAGCTAACAACAGTAGTTCACATCTCACTTCAGAAAGTCAAAACTGCTCTCATTATTTTAATGCATCACTGAAGAGCAGTGTGTCTGTCAAATGTGTTTTGTAGGCAAATTGGTTTATTTTGTTGGCACTGCGTCTACAGAAAGAAAAGTTTGTGTAAGCATCATAATGCTCATCAGATTAAGGGGACATTGATGTATAGTTTGCATGAAGAAATATTGGATGAAATTCAATTTTCAATTGTACATGGCAAGTTTACAATTGGTATATAAGGATAAGTGTATGCCTTAAAGCAGCTATGTGTCAGTATGTATTCTGATTCGGTGTCATGTTTTTAGATCTAAGGCATAAATACTGGCCATTAGCTTAGTGTAATAATGTGTTGCTTAGTTTTAATTCACAATTGTTTGCCCACTTTTATAATAAGCCAGAGTTCAAAATACAAATACAATTGCAATTCAGCTAGAAACAGGTCAAGAATGGGCAGAAATAAATCGTATATATCTTGTATAACACAAAACAACAATATTTGTAAGCATTACTGTAACACAACTAGATAGGTACATTTTCTGAAGAAAATGTGTGTGGTGTTTCCTATGGGAAAACTCAGAAATATTTACAACATTGACATGTTTTAACATGATGCTAGCATGATTTAGCATGATGTTAGTATGATTTAGCATGATGTTAGTGTGATGTTAGCATGATGCTAGCATGAATTAACATGATGTTAGCCTGACTTAGCATGACACTAGTGTGATGTAGCATGATGCTAGATATACTAAAATACTTTATTCATGATGTTAGGAGGTTAATAGGGTGATCTAAATGGTTGCTATGGTGTGATCAGAAATATGCCAGGGCAATACCTAAAGCCCACTGACAGTTTGAGTCAAATAAGCCCACCCATATGTCTCTACAGTGGTGTAATGCTGATATGACATATTAATTTTATTATGTGGTTGCTAATCTAGAGTAAATGGTTGCTAGGGTGTAGTTAGACAGTTAACAGGGGAAAACCAATAGACGGATGTGTGTGTGAATCAAAGCCAAATCTCATGTCTCTGTGATACTGGTATTAAGATATAGCTAATTCATGTTGGTTGCTAGGGTGCTCGAAATGGTTGCTAGGGAATGGCTGGACAGTTTCTATGGTAATAAAGACAACTTGGCAGTCAGAGTCACTTGTCTCTGTGACGTTATGATGCCTCTCACCTTTTTAAATGGAAGTCAATGGCGTGGTGCTAAGGTACTGTAACTGGTTGCTAGGGCGTGGCTATGAAGTTGAAATGTCACCATGTGTTACTGCTTACTAAGCCGAACAATACGAGCCCACCCTCAAGTCTCCACAACATTGTGATGTGGAGCTAAAACGTCACACAGTTCAGCCCAATGTTAAATCTATGGAATTTTTCATGCACTTTTTTGTGCACCCTAAAAACTGAACTTTTGTCCAGAAAAAGAAGTATGCAGGAGAGTAATAATGATGCTAATGAAGCACTACATATTAGGAACAATCAGTGTGCAACTGGTAATCATCATAACTTGATCATGACCTCTGGCAGTTAGCTGGTGGATGATCAGGTGTGCATGTCAACTTGCATGACCCTCTCCCCACAGACTACTACAGACACTGCCCAAATATCTGAGTCATGCAGCCCTCCTATCTGAACATGCAGCTGAACATTGAGCTTGACATCATGAAACCAATAGAGAGCTGACTGTAGGCTGGTTCACCATTTATTTTCTAGGAGGAAGTGGTCTGAGTTCCACTCTGGAGAGAACTGATGTTATGTTACAAAATAAGTTTGACAATGATACAGGATTGATTTATTTCAATACTTTTACAAAATAGAAAAATTTAACAATTGTTCCTAATATTTGGAATTGGACTGTTTTTTTTTTTAAAAAAACTTGACTTTTTCAAAAGAGACTCTTTCTTTCAGAGTTTCTTTACAACAAATGGCAATGGAGGGTCTAAATTCTTAAGTCTTTTTGTGAAAGTTTTCAGAAAGCCTTCAATCCAACTTCTTGTGAATTTTAATTCAAGGCGGTAGTGGAGCTAAACCCTGGTTTAATGGAACTCATTGATAATTTTTATGTTGTACGCCTTTTTCACAAGAAGGAATATAGTGTCCTATGCAACATTTTTCAACATACACATAACATGTTAGTCAAGAAGCTTTATCAAGATTATGCACACATGAATTATGTGTGAATACATATCCTGACAAATCTCTTTACAATGTTTCAGAGAATGTTAAAACATGAAATGCATCTTCTGAGTCACCCAAACCATACAAAATCATGAGGTATCCATAGACCCCGTTTATGCCATCTATGTCTTGTTTTCTTCTCAAATCCAAACTAAATGCACTACATTCCATACTTTATGTACATGTATACGCATTGGTGTAATGGTATTGTAAATCTTAATACATCACAAAAGTCTATCACTGGCTAAATCATTTCTCTATAGACACAACTATTGGATTTTTGGAGCAGATGATAGACTATGATCCAGGCCAGATGGGCTAGTTCCTCAGGGCCTCTGACTACCAGGGGCCCACATTGCAAATGTAAAACCTTTTTTTATAGTTAAATATATTTAAAATATTGCATGTGAAAATAAGAAACACTACAACAGGTATGCCATATTAGCATACATCAACATGCTTGCATTTCTCCACATTTTACGTTAAGATACTTTAAATACTGTGTGCAACACCTCTAACAATTTCATGTGCAATACACTTATGCACTGGACACTAACATGAAGCATTGGACACTTACATTTACATTTATGCAACTGGCAGATGGTTTTATCCAAAATGACTTACAGTGCATTTAAGCTATACATTTTATTGGCCTGGGAATCAGACTCATGACTTTTTGTGCTGTTAATGCAACACTCTAACAACTCAAGTACAGGAACATTTAACTGTAACTTCCTTGTCTGCTACGCAAACTTGCTGTGACACAAACTCAGAAAGAAACTGTTTACATTTGTGCTGCTTGTCATCTTGCAGTCTCAATTTCAGTGTTTAAATTATGTGTTTTGGCAGGTAAGTGTAGGCTGTTATAGTCTTAGTTTAAAATTATTTATATGTGTATAATTAGTTTACATTAATATGTATTAGTTTGTAAGTTAAATGTGTAAGTATATATGAATGTGTTCTTTTTGTTGTTTTAATTTGCTCTGCCATCCAGTGTTTCATGTATTTGTGTTTTATTATTTTCTGTGCTGTTTACCAATCTTTTTTCTCTTCCAGCCTCTGACATCTCACACTCTCTTTTTTTCTGTTATTTGTTTCCTGTGTACCCATTTTGCATTTATATTTCTTATGGAAAAGTGCACAATAACCCACATTTCCTGCTTCCGACATCTTCTACATGAATGCTAGATTTCTCTTTTAGTAAACTCATAGCTATAAACATGATCTGCAGTGTGAACATTTTGTTCTGTACAGATACGATTTTGTAGATGGATGTTGTTTTTGGCCATGTTCTTTTATAGCTATTGAGCCAGAACCATCAAAGCAGATACAAGCTGTTTTCATTGTGTTTATGAACTTTCCAACTTTCTTTTAGAGGCTAGTCTTTGTTCTAATGCTGTATTAGGATCTACAAGACCCTTTGAGTGACCTCTAGTTCTTTGATGTGTGTCCTGTATCTGTGCTTTGGTTGTGGTCTGTGTGTTCCTTTCTTCATCTTCTGCAATCAAGACCACACATTTGAAGTCAAATTGCATGAGCTGTTGTCTGTTTTCTTTGGTGGCAAATCCCGGCTTTCGCCAGGATCACACCATCACTCTTGTTAATTTGGAATAAATAACAGATTTATTTCAGATTTATTTTAACTGGAATTAATCTACTTTTTAAAGAAAACTTTAACTTAACTACAACTGATCGTTTCGGCAGCAAGTCTTTTGCTGTACTGCTAACCCTCAATTAAAGTGAAATTGCATTGATTATGGTCAAAATACACATGGAGTGACACAAAAATGTGCAATTTTAACATAAAAACACACTAATAACACCTACTGTTTTAAACAGTCATCATATGGGCAGTTTTAAAACAAAACAAATACCTGAAAACACACTTTCCCTCCAAACTACAGGTTTAAATAGCTCATTTTATGAAGTTTATTTAACAAAGTTCAGGAGAAGTAAGGTCATGTAATCCAACAAATCACTGTGCAGGGGTGTGTATATATAGCCGTCCCTTACCTCTTTCCTTGCAGCATCCCTCTGCCACCCTATCGCCTCGCCCTTAGCTGGTTTCTTTCTCAGTCAAGGATGGGGTGAGTACTCTGGGTGAATTTTTTGTTCAAAACGTAACTGAAACATTAATTTGTTTAGCTTAACTAAAATATTAATTTAATAAATTGAATTATATATTTTTATTTTCAGAGTACATCTGAATATGACGTCTAATCGTCGAGGCAGAACAACCAAAAGCTCTTTATGATCCGCTGATGTCATGTATAAAGATTTGCAAGCTAAGAAAAAGGCATGGGATATATATATATTTAAGAACTGGACATGCACTGTAAATTTGGTTACTGGAAAACAGTTGAAGGACCGCCCTAACCTCTTTCAGTTTTATTAACTGTACTAATTATATACAATATTAAAATAATTATGAAAATGAAACAACAATTTAAAACGGTCAGTATATTTTAAAAGATATCTACAATATCTAAACTGCTATATATATATATATATATATATATATATATATATATATATATATATATATATATATATATATATATAAGCAGTGTGGATGTCGTCTGCTAAATGTGACTTACCATCTTTGATTCCTCTCCATGGCTATGGGAAAGTGAATATATACAATGAAAACAACAACAACAGGACACTGGTTACTTTAAATAAGTTTAAATGAGTTACTTTAAAACAGGTCATTTAAATGTTTCAGACATAGAAATGGATCAGCTTCTGTCAGCTTGTTGAACACATTTTTATCTGGATTTTTCTACCATATGTTGGTTGAAGCAGCAGCAAGTGCCATCGTGACAGTGTTTTCATGGTATCTAGATACATTGTGAATGGAATTTCCAGTAAGTTGCAAGGAACCAAAATTCTATAAAATTCTAGGAGTTTTACAAAACTATAGTGAAAACATCAAATTACAATGCCATGCAATAAAATAGCCTCTCTTCCCTGCAAATGATAAGCAGGTGTCTATATCAGTTTTATTATCAGCAACAGAGGGAGATCCTCCTAAGATGGCGGCGACACCCCAACATGCAACACAGTGTGACGAAGGTTCACATTCTTAATATGCTGTTATGTGTGGATATCTATTCCCAAGAAGCTTGCAAAGTTTGCCACGTTAAATTAGATTGTCTAATTTATGTCTAATTTAAACATATGTACTCTGATATATGAACTCACATTTCCTGCTAAATCTATTGTGAAAGACTAAACTTATCACCTGCTTGTAAAATATGAATTATGTCTGCATGAGCTTATTTCACACATAATGACTAACAGATAAGATTTTAGCCAGTTTTACCACAGTAACACTAATGAAAATGTATCAGTATTTCCAGTTTATGATGTTTCTATGTATAATCAGTGAAAAACAAAATGTTTTTTTTGGCTCTGTTTAACCATTGATTTGCCCACATAAAGAATGGTGTCTTCTGTCAAAACTAACTGCTTGAAACATCAATTACTATCAGCTTCCTGTTCCATTATGCCTTTTTACTGCAGGACATTTGTCCTTAAACCATCATCGAATTGAAGGACTGCAAATATTTCCTAGAGATGTTTGCATGTGTGTGTTTTCTTTTTCAAGATGCTTACAAGTTTAGTTATTATTCCCAGTATGTTGAAGAACATGGTGGGCTGGGGGGTCGTCTTACAGTCTCTATTCCTGATGCAATCGGGTGACATACTTCAACACCAGCTGCTTTGATGTTTCCACTGCTGTAATATGTGCTGTGAAGTGGAACATAAGAGAGTCTCCATTTATTGAAGAAAGACAGAGTAGTTAGGAATGGGGAGAAGGGAAACTGAGCTGGAAGGATAGCTGCTTGTAGACAGGAGCCAATATTTGTCATTAAAATAAATGAGAAAAAACTAAATTTATTAATCTACAGCAAGGCTTAGATTAATAAAGCTATGATTTTGACTCACCGATCAATGGCCCACAGACATTACTAAGAGGCAGATATATATTGCAAAATATTTCTAAGATGAATAAATATCCATTCACTCCTTCAAAATAAGCTGATTATCTGGTTTCTTAAAGACTAATGTATCCTAAAACTGACCACATAACATTGGCAGACTACACAAATCAATAACCCAGAGCTTCATTTCACACTCACCACCTTCTATTTACTTAGCTGTGTTTTAGCTACAGAGACTAAAACACACTGAATTCTTCCCTTTGTGGATTAGAGTTAAGATACAGTAATTATGAAATTAGCAAACATGTCAGCTGCCACTTGATTAGCATAGATAGGGTTAAGGTTGGGGAGAGAGTAGAGATTAATTTATCAGAGGGGTTGTTTTTGGAATTCTGGGAGCATTCTCTCTAAGAAACTCCCACCAAGAATCTCTCCCACCATAGAGTTCACCTTCCACAATGAGAGCTTTGGGTTGAAAGGTATAACAGTTGAAAATTGCATTTTAACATATTTTCAGGTCAAAGGTTTTGCTTTTACAGTTGTATGAAGATGAACACTAATATCAGTAGTATCTCACATTTCTAAAAAGGTTTGGAGTACAAGCCACAGGGGATTTCTTTTAAAATATACTGACCGTTTTAAATTGTTGTTTCATTTTCATAATTATTTTAATATTGTATATAATTAGTACAGTTAATAAAACTGAAAGAGGTTAGGGCGGTCCTTCAACTGTTTTCCAGTAACCAAATTTACAGTGCATGTCCAGTTCTTAAATAAATTAAACTTATTGTGCACACTTGTGCTTCTTTATTAAAATAACAGATCATACAAATTTATAATAAAATAACACCAACAATAAACAGTTTTAAAAACAACTATTTATCAGTTGAACCCTTTTAATCGAAGGGCCCTTTGAATTGTTAATTTTGATAATTTTGCAATTCTGAGCAAATCTCTGGCTGAGGAAATGAACCCAACAACATGGCTGCCATAATTGTTTTCTTTTCAATGTCCCCTGCGTAGACATGATTCATTTCATTTGGAATGCACTACATAAACCTAACCCCTGCTGTGTCTTGTTTGCACTCTCTTCTTTACTTAATGTGTGGGAATTTGTTTTGAGGGAATGCATGGAAAACAGAACGATACTGTTGCATTAAAGCTTTCATAAGGAGTCTTTTGACTGGTTAACTTATCAAATACAAAACCTTTTTCCCTTTGGTGAACTGTGAAGAGTTTATGCTCATATACAAAATCGCACCTGTCCAACTTGTATAACGTTCATCTCCTGTTCACCTGCCACACCAAACAAAATGAATCACACCAGGCCTTTGAAATGGAATATAACAAATTTATAAATGAAAGGGTACAGGGTAACATTAAGAAAAAAGATGTTTTCATGATAGCAAGAGAAGCTTTCCGTCTGTGGTGAGGGGATAAGTCTGCATGCGTAAAACAAATTTTACAGTGAATTCAAAAGCGCACCGCCTCAGCATGACAGGACGCCCTCCCACATTGACTCTCATCCACAGGGAGATGTTTCACGTGGGCGAGAGCACTGGCAAGGGACAATGCTGCAAACTGAGGTAATGTAAAGTCAGGGACAAGTGTTCGGAGGTCTGGATTATCATGTTTGTAAGTGTTCTCTCATACAGACAAAGACTGTAGAACTAGGGTCGATGATGGAGTGACTAAAAAACGAAAGAAAAATACAAGAAAGTGACTAATACTGGCAAGACATGTTGGCAGATGGATGGACGCAGGTGTGCTTGTGTAAAAACAAAAACTGGCAGAAAAATACATGAATGCGTCTACTGAATGCGTATGAAACAGCTTAAATGGGTAAATGTGGGTTGGGGGGAATATGATTCAAAGCTTGTTGTTTGTAATTATGCAAATGAGCCATTTATACTTGCATTGGTAAAAAGATTTGTGGCTTGTTTTTGCCACCAGCTTGCGTCTTGCCTTTAACATAAGCATTTTATCGATACCAAAAACCTGTCTGTTTGCATCTTACATCAGTATAATCACCAAGTCAGTTACATCAATTCCAGTACTGATGCATGATGGGTAAGCTATGTATATATTACCTGTGTAACTGATTGAAGTGATGCAACCTTTCATCCTTTTCCTATTTTCTTTTTAAGTGTGATTTTAGAAACTCTGGCAGTAATATTTATCAGCTGTATGTCTGCAGGCATAAATCAATGTAGTCTGCGGGGCAGCTAACAGCAAGGCTAGCTTTTATTCTGTCTGCCGGAGCAGACTAAACAGATCTGCCTGCTCACATGGGCACTGGCCAAGATTAACTTTATTGGGAACAGTGCGACTTAAGATATCACAGAAAGGTGCTGCCTCACACATGGATTTCTGGCAAGGTTTATCTGTCAGAGATGATGCCTGTTGTTGTAAGCCCCTCTATGTCGGCAAGCTCGGGTTCTGTTGAACCACCTGTTTTATTGCTGTCAACAAGATTAGAGTCAACTAGGCTGCACTGTAATACCATCGATGGAGATGTGTGGCAAAATCAGCTTATCATTGCCAATTTAAGACCACATCCGGCATCTGTTGTTTTCTTTACAGCATTGCGGGGCTAAAGCAAAGCTTATCGGAACTCTCCTAATATGCCCCCTTCTCTCTCTTCTATAGCTACAAGGTATCAACACAGTCTGTGCAGAAACTGACAACCTTAAGCCTCCAGAGTTTAATTTGAGACATGATAATAATGGAGCTTCCATAATCGTAAACCACCTAGTTCTTCCTCATGCTTTCACTGGGACCCCCAAACTCACAGGGAGAGTTTGCTAGGAATGCACTGCGTAGTTTTTGATTCACCAAGAGAATTATGCAAATCAGGTAGCAGTGCTGACATGGCCACAGAATCTCTACTAAATGGAATTTGCATGCCGTAATTCCTGATTTTGTGGATCAGTTCTGAATGCGGTTGAAATGGTTACAGCAGATTACCGTGATCTAGCTACTTTACTGGAACTGCATTACTGCATCACTGCATTCCAAATACCTGTATTATCTTTTCAAAATAAAAAAGCTCACATATACAATAGTTATAATGCCATCTTGGTCATTACATCATTATTTAATGAATTACTACTACCATGAAAATTTTTTAATTTACAATGATATCTATTTTTAAGATATGCCGTTACCACACATTTTCCTTGGATAGCAAATAGGATAATGATAATTATATCAGGAAAAACCTGCTGACGTTCGTGAATCCAGTGAATCTTAAAGCTTAATTTGCATATATAATTTCAGGTTTACATCAAATGTCGCATTTGTAAGTAAAGAGAAAAGTTTTGGCTCCAATATAGCGTGTGTGGGTGCTGCTGGAAAAGTTGTAATAGATATGATCTTATTTAGATCTTATTTGGCCGCCATGATTTTCTTCTTACTATCAGTGGCTGTTGATGGTGCAATACCAACAACAGTACAGACCCATCCATCACAGCAGGGATATTTGGGAGATACAGTGTTTACCATCCAGTTTTCTGCACTGTTTAATAAATACGTTTTTGGTATTTTTATTACAAATATGTATGGGTATTGTATGTCTTTGCTTTATAATATATATTTAAATCCCCTAGTTACCTTTTTCATTGAAAATAGCCTACTTACAGTATAATTATTTAAAACAGCGATTCATTTTCCAGGTCACAGTGCACTGCTGTTTGCACTGCCCTTTTGCACAGGTATTAAACTTACTATTCAGTATTTAACTTACTGGACAATTTAAATTTAAAAGCTATAGGTACAAGGTGCTTTCGAAAGTGGATGTGTCCTATGTTGTCAGATATGCTAGGCTAACCAGCTAACTGCCAGTATACTTCCAACCAAAAGATTAATCTACACAGAAAATAAGTTTAGAAACAGTTTAAGAGACTCCTTGCAATGTTATGTTTCAACCACTGATGTTTATAGAGAGGTATTTCATCTTTAAGATATAAGGATGTAAAAAGGATATAAAAACTACAGTCATATTTAAATAGTGTGACACCAGCTTGTGATATGCATGCTTGATTTTCATACCTCAGAGTGATTTAGCGTTCTCTTTGTGAGCTATATGCAGACATATTAAGAGCTTATTTGCATGCAAGTGCTAAGATCTGAATATTTTATTGTATATTTGACACAGAAGATCAAGCTAAGCAGCTGTGCTCTACAGTATAGGCAAATCCAATAACCTTGAGTTTCCAACTTCCTATAGCTGACTTTCTCCCAGTGGTCTCCAAATTTTTGCAGGAGAAATCGATCAAATCTGCCAACCAGATTTTCCTATTGAATTAGTGATGAGGAAAATGGCTCGGAGCTCTATAGCCTCTGTCAATCAAATCTGATGAAGGTGATAATTTCAATGAGATCTGAGTGTTGGTATCTGTTGTGTGTAGTATGTATCGCAATGGATGTCCCATGTTGTCCCATCTTCCCTTAACCCCTGGCACACAACCAGCTCTGCTTTAGAACATTCCTCCAGAAGCACAAGGTTCTCATGTGTTTAGAAAGCTTATCTCTATGATCTTGCATGTATACATAACCTCAGGGCAAATGGTAACAACCCCAACTAAAAATAGGTCCTAAGAAATTCAACGCCAGCAGCAATTATAAGCCTGTTAAAGAGGAGAGACTACACTCTGAATATTAACAACCAGGTTCTGCTATGACTGCCAGTTTTTTATATCTCGCAAATGCATGTCAAGTCATTTAGATCCTCATTAAAGTTGAATCATAGAGGCTTGGTCAATTTTCTCACTGATATATAAATGGCATTGTAATTGCCAAAGACTCCGAAATAACAAAGATTGTTGAGCAATCTTTTTTACAACCTGCCAAATATGTGGCCCGAGGCAGGTGTGAACAAGAACAAATAAAATGTCTAACTATACTATCAACCAATTAGAACTAATCTATAATAAATGTTAAGCATGAGCACCATTACAATCTAACATAAATATTTGGTGTCACAAAACATAAACACCTGAAAGAAAATGATTGGCGCTTGTCATGCTACACTTTTAGGGTGTTGTGGGTAGCTATGTGGTTGTAAAGTGAAGATTTGCCTTACGACCTGAACTCTAAAATATTCTAAATGGCCCAGGTCACTCATTCAAGACTCAAACTTTTATCAGCTGATTTTTCATCCTGCAGGATAAAAATTAGCTGATTGCTTAAAAGACACCTATACTCTATGAACCAACTACAAGTGGAAGATTATACAGTTACAAAATTAAAAGACTAGACAAACAGACCCATTATTGGTGTATATATATATATATATACATATATATTTATATTTATATATATTTACATAAAATAAAGCATTTATTATGGGAATTTTAACTGAAATATGTTTATTGGTATTAATTAAAAATCTAATAAAAAGATAAAATAATGTACTTATTTTATTTACTTTGCAAAACCGATCACCAATAATTTGTTTCTTCTTATTACTTGTTTCTTTTTAAGAAGAATTCAAGTTCATTCAGTTAACTTGGATGCACTGTGTGACTTCATTTTAGGAATGAGTTTCCATCTGCTGGCCAAAACAGACTGGCATTACCCTGACAAATAGTTTCCAGCCATGCCAACAGAAATTCTCAATTCTCAACTTAATCAACAAACAAGAAACTAGCTCTGATTTACCAGCTATGTTTAAAAATAAATGTTTAGTCTGGTGCTGTTTTATTTAAAAAAAAAATAGACATAAATTCAAAAAGGTTGCTTGAGGTCTTTAAGTTGTTTACAACATGCAGGGAAGACGATTTATTAGCCTCTCTCATTGTGATACTATACAGGCCTGGTCATTAGTTCAAAATACTCATCTGTTTGGCAATGGGCTTTATCACAGAAGTGAAGAGTTCTCAAACAAATGTTAGCATTTCATTATTCTCCAGATAGATGTTTAGGCTTTGTTAATGGTGAAAAAGCCAAGTTCACTTTTACTATGGCTAAGTTTGTCCATGTGTGTCCATACAGTTCGCTTTTTGTTTCATTAACCATTTTATTGATCTATTCAGTAAAATATTTTCAATTATCTCTATATAAACCAATTACTTTTCAGGGGCTAAGCCTGTACCTTTTCTTTACATCACCAGCTGTGCAACTAATTATATTTATTATTAATTTATTTCTATATTTTTCCTTATTTACTTTTTAGTTGTATAATTGTATAATGTCTTTATGAATAGTGATGAATACAAGGTCGTCACATTAAGACATCTATTTATGATTTTTTATGGTACACACTGTCATTTAAACAAAGAATTACTGTAATTCATGCTGACACAACACACTGAATGGATGCATTGATAACAGTACAGACTGACAGTTCAACTGCGCCCTGGTTTGTGTAATTCTATCTCTCTGATCTGCTGGGCTCTTTGTTAGGACTTCCTGCTATAGCTTGATGGACTTGCAGTTTGTAATTCCTTGCAATGATTACTACCAGGCTAATGAAAACTCTGTTGTTAGTCATTCTCTGTATTAGCCACAATTGGATGCTATAAACAAATTCATTACTGGTTCTCATTATACAGAGGCCGAGACCAAAAGATATTTGATGTGTGCAGAATAAATCAGTATGACTTCTTAAGTGTGACTGAAGTGAATAAACCCCAGATAAGTCTTTTAATGACAGTTTTGGTGCAAACAATGAACCTATGATTGTGCTTTAGAATTTGAAAACTATATTAGTAATAAAGATCAGTCAGGCTTATTATTTGTCATTTTTCCCCTTTGTTTTGTTAGCTTTGAGTTTTTGATGGTCAAACCATTAATTAAATTGGACACTGTTAGCTTATTTCAATGGAATCGGTATCGTGCACTGCAGTTCGAAGTAAAAAAACATCCTTTGTCTTTTTTTTAAGGTCATGCAGTCTTAAAGGAGCAGTATATCAAAACATCATTGCCTTTCCTACAAATTAATCAGCCCAGTGCTCTTTAGATTCGTGTAGAGGTCAATCTTAGGTAAAGCTTTCCATCAAGCAATAGATGTGTTTTTCTTTACTTCCTGTTCTTTGCAAATTGCAACAATCCACCTCCGCCTTAACATATAGTCAACTTCTGTGCTTCTGGAAAGTAGTTATATATTGAGGCAGACAGCAATTAACAGAATTAGGTGGCTGGTAGTGTAGCTCTCCCTGAATGCTTTTGACACCAGCCAGCTTTCTGGTGCCAGGGTCAGAGTCACACTGCATTTACTTTAATGGCTTTAGCACAGAAGCTTTCTCCAGTCATAGCTGTGGTAAACAACACCTGCAACCTCCAATGCCATTATTCAGAGTGTTTCTATATATGCCAGACACAAACTTTCTTTTTTATTCTTTTATTTATACATTGATCTAATGATCTTGAGTTTTTTCATAAAATTAATAAGAATTTTCATTAAAAAATATATTCAAGGGAGCCATTAAATCCATGTTACACGCAAACAAATATACTTTTGATAATGTTTGCTTTCTTTAAATGCTTGCTTTCTTTGCTTTCTTGATAATGTTTTCTTTCTTTTCTTTCTGCTTATTTGTTGCCATTCAAAGAGATTCAAATAAAATGATTTGGTTAAATATGTAACTCTGCCTCAGTTGCTTTGGGACCATCCTAGGTGTGAAAATTACTTGACACTTCAATGACTGATGATGCATGGTACCGCCTACTAAGGCACTGCATCATTGGTGCCTTCTAAGTGTGGGCTTATGTCACTATAAGGGAGTGTGACTATGCTATGCTACAGTAATAGGCACTGCAAAAAGGAACCCCTGACCAAAGCCCATGAGGAAAGATGCTCCTTGTAGAATGGGTTTGAACACCCATGCATAAAAACAATCCAACAAGGCTTGTAAGTGCACAAAATTACATCCACCACCTAATGAGCTTTTGACTGGAGACAGCCGTGACCTTGGTACAGCCAACAAAACAGACAAACAGCTGTTTCAATTTGCAGCACTCACTAGTGTGGTCAACATAACACCTAAGGCCCTAACCAGACAGAAATTATGCAAGCTCTGTCCCTTAATAGAAAGAAAAACATTTCAGAACAATGACCTGATGAGCATTGAATGACCTCAGACAACACTGGTGCAAGTCCAACACAAAGCAATCGCCGACAGGGCATCCGCACTCTTAAAAGACCTCAATACCAAAAGCAAGGCCAGTCTTAAAAGACAGCAGTCTGTCAGACACTGATGCCAAGGGCTTGAACTAAGAATCCAAGAGCCGACAGGTCCCATGCAGGGGTGTGAAGAGTGTTAAAGGCTTTAGCCTACACACCCCTCACACACACTAGGGGATGAGGGAGTATTATCACTCCATGGCATATAACAATCCTCAATAGCAGTAATACACACCATGGGTACTGCTTTTTACTCACTCTCCACAACCCCAGGCTTGGGCAGGTTCCCTGAGCTTGAGTTTGCCAACGATGAAGCAGTTATACAGATGCTTGCTAAACAACATCTAAACTGTTAACAATGCTAACAATGTGCTAACAATGTTTGTAAGGCGTGTTGATTCTGTGACTTGATAAGCTTTAGCCTAAATAAGCGGAGGTATACAGAGATAACTGCCATGTTTTCTTAATTGTAAAATTTGTGTTTTTTCCAAAACTTCAGCTACTGATGCACTGTTGTGAACCTAAGTGAACTTTTGAAAGGGAACCAAGTTTCAGAGCAGTTTCAGATAAAACTAATTGTAGTGTTTCAGCGCAAACTACATTAAAAATGTGCAAGTATTTCACATAAAAATACTGGTGTTTTGGACAAAGTTTCACAGTTCATGTTGCAGAATACAACACATTGCTGGCTTAAACTAATTTTTTTGTTGCTGTATCGTAGTCTTTTACTGTAGCCTGTTCTCTGTTTTGTTCTGCACTTTTGTATTTTAGGACGTAATTGCTGTTTGTTTAACGCCTCTGGCACCTGTGAGGCATTTGCTTTGGCAATCACTGAATAACGTTTGACAGGCAACAAGACACTGGTAGCCAAAGCATTTTATAGTTTGTGAAAACAAACTAAATTACATTATAATTAAGTATAAGCACAACAAATTATAGCTCACCAAAGTACATTTAATGTTTGGACAATTTCACACCATTAACAAAGTTTTGATTAAATAAAGTAGTAAGTGCAAAGCGCCAAAAAGAATAGTAGATGAAGTGGCTGCCGTTATTTACATAGCAAAATTCAAAAATTCAATTATAAAAGTTCTATTACCCCAAAAAGGTTGTATTTTTGCACTGTGAAGGTTAGTCAAATATTACAATATTTGCCAGTCTAAATGCAGTGTTGATTTGTAATATCACACAAAATGTTGCACTTCAAAAGTATCATGCATTAATAAAACCATTCAACCAGTGGCATTTATTGTAAAAAAGGTTAGCACAAGCATATTTTACACTTCATTTATTTATTTATTTATTTATTTATTTATTTATTATTATTTTATTTATTTAGTTTTATATTTTTATTTATTTTATTTTAGAGTATACACTTAGTATACTTTCAGTGTGACCTAGGTATTTACATATATATGTTTTTTTGGGGTGGAGGAAACTGTAAATGGAAATGAAAAGGGAATCAGTACCAGCGCTGTTCACATTTGGGAAGCAGTTATCAAGAATCCACTCGATGTTCAATGCACTAGACAGGAGTTGACAAGGTAAAGCAAAGTTCTGTCAATCATTCAGACTTCCACAGGGCAGTCACTTACTCCGAGATGATGGTAGGATAGTGCAAGGAAAGGAAAGAGCAAGAGGTTGTGGATGGAGATGGATAAGGTAGTGGTGATTGATAACACACTGATGTATCTCGGCCTGCGTGACAGCTAGTGGCCAGGCTGAGGAATATTGTGAGCAAGAGAAAGTGAGAGGCAGTGAGTGAATGAACTGGTCAGAGAACAGCTGGAGGAAGGTGTGCAGCTGATAGAGGAGCAGAGTGGTCAATGTCCATAATGGAAGGTTCAGTCAGCTGTGAAGAACATACAGAAGACACTGCAGAAGATTTAGGAGTTGGCATCATGCATGGTGACACAAAGCATGTGTGTTGTGTGCTGAGGGAATGATGTAGCTTCAGGAGTGTGGTTTATGATTCTAGCAGGTTGTTATGCAATTTTGTATACATTTACTGTGTTTGAACCTAAACTTAAATAACACTTTTCCAATGGTTATCAACTGGTAAACTGTGGTACAAGGCTAAAATGATAGGACTGATTCTTAAAGATGATAAAAACCTGTTTGACCTTTGGTAAATGGAATCCAGTTAGCAGATGTATGGGCTATTCTATTTTCTATATTCTGTGCTTGACACTGTTAAATGTTTTTCACAAACTAACATGGAAAGACAACTGTAAGCCATTCATAGGTTAATCTTCCTTAAATATGTTCAATAACTTTCAGTTTAGTAATTTTAACAATAGTAAGAGCACATGATGCAGGATATATGCTTTAAAATGCTCAGAGAGGTGATATATTACCTAATGTGACATAAAATGACATTGAATCCTTAATGCCTGTAATATCTAAATACTATGTGTAACCGTGTGATCAATAGAAACATGACACTGCTCTGAAGTTTTCTATCAGTACTGTAAATTTGACCAAAAAAATCCTCAGTTCCTGAATTTTTTTTCTGTAGCACTTTGCAGAATGTGTTTTCCAGCAAAGTTATTTTTTTCCATAATGTTCTTACAGTATTATTGAATTGACAGTTGGCCTTTTCAGATTGGGGTGAGCTCATTTGGCGGCCCTTTGCCTTGGTAAGGTCTGTTTTTATTGTATGGTCAACAATAATGCCCTAAATTTCATTTGACACAACCGTTTTAATGCCCTCTGCCTTCCTCCCTGAGATATCCACCTCTTTCACATGCCCTTCTCTTTGATCTTTCTGAAGGGTTTTTTGTACACCAAAGCATTGATTGGTTTCTCTCCTTTGCAGTCTATCCTGCTGTGTGTTGACAAATCACAAATGCTTGCACACACTCTGACACTTTGTATGTATATAGGAAACAATTGCTGTTACCATGCAAGTTGCATTGGTGATATTAGAACAAGAATTAATTTGTTTGGTTCCCCAAAAACAGAACAAAAAATGGTTGTTAAATGCTAAGTCTATTGAAAATATTCTCACTCTGTTTGATGATACATTTAAAATTATAAACATTACAAAAAACATAGATAATTGTTAAACATCTGAGACAGAACTTCTTTTTTTAGGAATTTTTGATAGGGATAAACAAACACCTTCCATGTGAAAATGCATGCTCTGAATAGACATTTTGTGTGTCATTAGGAAAGATAGCAGACAGACTGGGGTGTAGACCTAAGGTGCGTGATTGACAGGCCAGGTCAGTGAAGCAGGTCAATCTGAAACAGCCCTGAGTTCACTAATCCTCACATGTTTTTCAACAGGGCAACAGTGAGTATCAGGTTAGGCCTGTCTTGATAAGGCTAAATAGGAAAGGGCTAAGATGGTGAAGGATTTCTATAACCGTAAGACACGTTGACAACTGGTGAGAATGTTCTCATATCATGCACTGTGAATTGCTGGTCAGAGATAAAACTAATTATTCTGAGGTCATGCCCACAGCTGAGCTAATACATTGATTTATATTTTATTTTGTTTCTAAGACAGAGTGTGGAATGCATTATATCTGATTCCTTCTAATATGATTAATAAATATGTTTGCATAATGTTTCTAATCCGATTAATCAATATGGTTGCATGTTTCCATAATGTTTCTTATTGGACTTATTTTCATTGCTATAGCTCTATGTATGTGTATATATTACTGTAATATATACGTAAACTGTGCACAGTCCTCCTTCAGAGAGCTAATCTGTAGCCTACAAACAGACACCATGGTGAATTTGCAGCTTTTTTGAGTGTGCCTTTGTTAGCTTTTCATCATGCTTTAATAAATTCTCAGGCATTTTTAAAGCTGCAGAAAAAGCTGAGTTCAGAACAGTGTGTGGTACTGTGATTTATTAATGTGGTCTCTTTGAATCTAATCCTCCCTACAACTTTTGCTTCTTAGTTCCTTTGTGTCTCTGTGTTGAGGAAGAAGTTGACCTGGTTTTGGGTGGTAAAGCATTTGAATTAAATCCACTAAAAGCTTAGACTTGCCTGGTTGGAATATTTTCATGCTGTATATGATCTAATTTGCATCTGTTTTATTAACATCAATACGGTATTTTTCAGCATAAATATTTAGATTAAATTTAAAAAATTTTAAATTTAGATTTTTGGCCCAACAAACATTTTTGATTCATCAACATTTGGACAACTTTAGGCTATAAAGACCTGAGTCATTTCCAAAATTCACAAAAAAACCCCAATTTATTTAACATTTGGCACATGATTTAGGCAGCCTGTCAATGTCCTGTTATATTGTAGAGGCTGTTTACATCAGTATTTGTTAAACAACAAAGCACACAAGTGTGCTCTCACACTGACATAAACATTCATAAACATGACATAAACAGACAATTCATTTAACTTGAAGTTGCCCTACATTTTTAACCTGGACAGATCATTTTGCATTGTCCCTGGATGCTTTAAAAGGGCAAAAATAACATGTACACCTACCTCTGTCAAACCCACCAAAAATAGCTTGCTAGTGGACCAATACTAAATGCTGTGATACTAAATTCTAAATACTGCAAAACTAAATGCTCTAAAAAACTATGACCGGCATCATTAAATTACTTTTCCTCACTAGTATCGCATGAAATATTCCTCATATGCTCCTGTGGCTAGCCAAGGCACTTCGGAAAGCTCAATAACACAACTTTACTCTAAATAGATACAGGAGAAAAGGCATTTTAATGCGTGTTTACTGAGAAATTCACCTGGAAGTACTCAGTAATGCTCCTGAGTTATTTTATAACAACAAATTAGCCAAATGAAATGAATGTACTTGAAATATGCTGTGCTCTAAAAATATATACACTACCAGTCAAAAGTTTGGAAACACTTTTTCTTTGTTCATATTTTTTTTAAATTTATGAATAATAGTAAACTTATCAAAACTATGAAATAACACAAATGTGACTTTAGGATTTATGTTGTGACTAAAGAAAATTTGGATATTTGGACTAAAAAAAATAAATAGGATATATTGTAGCATATTCAATATAGTCACCCTTAGTCTAGAATTTACAAATATTTTCTTTACATTTCCATCACCCAGAAGATTTTTAAAGAGTTTTGAAGGAGTTCCCCTCTATCCTGCGCTCTTATTGGCTGCTTTTTTCTTCATTATTTGGTGTAAATCATCTATTTCAAAAACATTTTTTTTTAATTGTAATTTTCTTAAAACAAAAATTTAATTAAAATTAATATGTTGGTACAATTATATTATATATTTATGTTTACATTTTTAACGTTTAATCAAATGTCTTCAGATTAAAAGATTTTTAATCTTACATTTCAGTCAAGTGTTTTCAAACTTTTGACTGGTAGTGTATATATAAGCTCTCTACATTTTTTTTTTGTGGATATAGGGTTGGGCAAATTGGTACCTGTAAAGCTTCAACCAGACTGAACCAGACTAAATGTCTATGCAAAGAATGGCTAAAATGTATAATGGAACATTACTCTATCCTCAAACAAAGGAGGTGGTACTGAGAGTGTTGAAGTAAGAGAAAAAGAATGAGTCCAGCCTTGAATGGTTAAAGGCTCTCAATAAACATAGAGGAAGGTAATGACATGTTGGAACGGAAACTCATAAGCTGGGCAGAGAAATGGCAGAGGTGAAGTGTGCGGTGCTAATGAGGCCTCGGTAGGTAACACTGATGATGATTTTGAGCTTCATTACTCTGCTCTCATCCCCTTCGTAGTAGAAGCTTGTGTTTATGAAGAACATGAACCATGGTAGGTAGGAAACCATCACTCACACCACATTTAGACTGTGCCCATGCTCATTTTCAAGCATAGTTGTTGTTTTATTTATGTTTTTATTAGTCAAACTTGAGTGATGGCATTAGAAAAATATACAAGATGTCCCAATAGAGTCTTCCTTTTTTGTTTCTTTTTTTAAAGATGTTATTCCAAGATGACCAGACCTCACACAGGCAATAGTAGCAAATTAAGGGGAATACTGTACCTTAAAGCCTGTAATATCTACAGTACTGTAAAGCGTTATCAGAAGAAACAAGGGTCCTCTTGGCCATCCATTTATTAACAAAAACACACAGGTCCATCCTGCCCAGTATTAGGCACTGATGAAGGTAGTTTCTTGGCTCACTTTGGGCCATTTAGTATTTATTGAGCATGGTTTAACACCGCCTGCCTGATTATAGGCTTTATGAGACCAAAAATCTTTATGAGATTTGGTTATGTGACATTCAACATATATTGTTGCTGACAAAGTCCATGTCACAAAGCTCAGATCACCTTAAACTGGTTTCCTAAACATGACAATGAGTTCACTGTATGCAAATGGCTTCAACAGTCAACAGCTCTCAATCTAATAGAGCACTGACATTGTTGAAGTGGCCATGACAGTATGTATATTATGATTAAAAGTTACTTCTCTCTTCAGCCCTTGTTAATCACCACAACTATAAGGCAAAGAAAACAAATTGCTGTTAGGAGGCCCTCTGTGCAAATAGGCCAACAGTAGGGCCGTTTAAATAGTGTATCATTAAATAAACAATTTCTTTTAGCGAGTACAAAAACAACACAGCCAGATTTAGAAATCTGATGTTTCAATTTATGGCCCTAAGAATCAGACTTGGAGAAAAAAAATATCAAAAATAATAAGGTCTGGGTAGAAGCAGGTACTTTGAACTGTGCTTAGACAAAATCTATTTTAGTGCCTGTTCCAATCTTTCTTTTGCAGAGAATAAATGGTTCTGTGTAGGGAAATGGGTTCACACACTGCTGTGATCATGCCACCTGTGAATAGGTCATAGTGCATCAAGGAAACAACATCATTAAGGAGCTCTATTTTCAGCCTGACAATGTAGAAATTCACAAACAACACAACAGATATGTAATGTGGCCACCCTAACAAATGTTTACCGTGCTATCTGCAGTTTGCTCTAATGTCCAAAAAAGTACCATGGTATTACCTACATGGTAATGTAGTCCATGAACTTCCGTAGGTTTCTTTATTTTAATGTTTATTTTCATCTTTTAGTTCCTCCTAAATGTTTGGCAACTGTTGATACAACCACAAAAGGAGTGAAATGTTCATCAGACAAACAGATTCTGGTTTAAAAAAGCTTACAACCACATCTGTGAAGTGGTCAGTAGAGATTGCTGGGGAACGCAGCTTGGTCTAATATAGGAGCTAGTATGAAGAAAACAATTTTCTTTATTAATTTTCATTGTATGTAACAATGCAACAATTTTTAAACAATGCAACATTGTAAAACAAGATAAAGTTAAAAAAAAAGATAAGATTTAAATGGACTTGCAGTCAAAGAGAGAGACATTTTTGCTTGGTTCTCCACCAAGTAAACAAGTGACATAACTTACATAGCTCATGCTCTTGAGCAAAATAAGCAAGGAACATGTAATATATTCTATATCCATCATTCCAAATACATACACATTTCACTACAACTTCTGGTTTGTCAAGAGAATTAAAGCCATGTATTCTCTAGCACTAAGTAACCTAAATATGTTGTATAGAAATGATTACTTATTACTACAAAATAAACTTTGGTGTCATTTAAAGTCTTATGTAAGCTGAACCATTGTCATTCTATGCAGGCTTTGACAGTTATTGACAGACTGTACTAGCCTATGACAAATGGCAATGAAAAATTAAGCTAATATACCAGCTTCAAGGTGACATGATGCCAAAGTAAAGCTGAAATGGATTAGCCTCTGGCTAATTTGTGAGCACAAAAAGCTTTGTAAATGGGATGCTGTACAAGAAGACCACACATATTTCAGTTATGAAGATGTATTGATTGCTCAAGGCCTCCTCACTGGTTTCTTTGTTTCCTTGTGTGCCTCTGGATTCTAGTCTCTAAAATCCAAATACAGGCTAAAAACAAAGCATACAGGCAGAGACCATTAGAACATGAAGCCCGTTGAAGCCTGTAAGGACATTGGTTTAAAGAACCAGCCTAGTATTGCAGTATACCCATTTCAATAGGCTTCATTTAGCACAATACAATAAATTTTGTGCTTATCTTGTAGCCAGAGTTTTGTAAACCAGCGTTCAACTTCTGTGGCCACTTACTAATGCCGATATAACACAAAACAAATATTAAAATGGAAAGAAGCTACATTTTAGTTTAAAGTGAACTAAACTTTTGTTATTCCAAATGGTAGCAATATACCTCATCCATTGTTAATGCATGAATATTTATGCATGAACTCCATTTATGTATTTATTCTTTTTCATACTGCTCTAAATAACATCTTATATGCACATAGATAATGAAGGATGGGGAGATGCTATAACCAAAAGCATTTTCCTGAATAGTGCATGACTTTGTGCAGTGGCATAGAGGACAGGGCTCATCATAAAAGCATCTTAACTAAATCAGACAGGGAAAGTGTGTGGTGTATATGTATGTAAAGCACTGTTTATGTGCAAGGGACAAACTTTGCCAACAAGATATACACTGGTATCCAAAGAACTGGCCCATTTATTTATTATTTTCATTCAACTTAATGGCAGCAGATTTACTGCTGCCTTAGTCTATGGGCTTAGATTTAAGGTAATCATCTGAGTCATAGATGTCATGAGATTAATTACTCAGGGGTTGCAAGAAAATTATGTATTGACTATAACTGGCTGATGGTACTACAAGAAAACGTATAAGCCAAGAGATACATAGCATAGATGTGCATAGCAAAAAAAAAAGGGGGAAAAATACATTTTAAGGGCTTTTTAAAAACAATTCCACTATAATACATTTTATTTCATCAAAATGTTATTATTGTACTTTCACAATGCGACAGTTTTACAGGCGCTGTCATGAGACATCAAGATGCAAATAACCTAAAATAGTCCTCAGAGAAATACAGAAATATTGTTACTTTAAAACAGAGCCACCAACAAGCTCAAAGAATGCTGCAGTGCAGAAAACAAGAGGAGGAGGGATGCTGGTAAATGAGATGTGGCATTATATGAACATGGGACATTATTAGGGTATATGTGAGAAGGAAAAAGATGATGAGGGTAGCAGCATTAATAAAGTGGTTAGACTTTCCATTTATTTATTTATTTATTTTTTATTTTGTCACTAATCTCCATGTTAATGTAAACACAAAGAAAGTGTAACTTGTTTTTGAGGGACAGTGTTTCCAAGCTTATTGTATTATTTACAATATTTGTATTACAATATTATAATTGTATTATAGCAACAATGTATTCATTATAAGCGTTATACATGGACATTATACATTATTTGTGTGAATTCATTTTCCCTGTCTTGGCAGGTAAATCAACAAGCTTTTTTTATTTTATTTTTTCTTAATGTTTTATTTAATGTTGTGTAAATGTAGCACAAGAATGTTCTGTTTCTCTCCAACTAATGGGCCAGAAAGTTAAGCAGATTCATAAAAACAAGAGTAAAAAGAGATATGAGATTATTATTTTGTGTTTTCTCCTTTAAAAACAGCATATTTCAATAAAAACATACATATTATTGAAATAAATCAGTGTTTGTTGTTATAAGGCTTTTAATAATTAATTAATGGCCAGGCTGACACAATCTGTACATTGTTTAAGTTTTAAACATAAACAAATGAATTGTAATTCTGTCGGATGTGTTTAAAATCATGCACACTGACATGAGATGAAGACTCCAGTCATAGCAGTAGCTTTATACAGTAAAAGCTGTTTAATTTTACATGAAGCTTGTTGACTCATGTGGACTGACATTTTAAGTAAAGTTTAGAGTGAAGCATTTGTGTAATGCTGCATCCATGCCAAGTTTAAAGAAAGAAAGAAAAACTAGTTTGATTGCTGGGCACAACGAGCGTTAACCCGTTTAGGGAAAAGAAAAAGAAAGATCAAGAGAGAAAGACAGATCAAGAAAGCTCAAAAGCCACTAAGTGACAAGAAAGCCACTAAATGACAATGGAAGAGACAATTACCCAAGAGATCAGTTCAAAGGCAACAGATGACTAACCTAAGACTAAAAGTTTCTAAATATCTTCTTTCACATGATGTAGGTTATCATCCAGTATAATATATACATGGAGGTTTACTTATTATTTTTATTGTTGCCATTGTTACTTAATAATTTAAAGATATTAAAGATACAGCCTAGTGCAAATCAGATTTTTAAAGCCATATGCAAGATTGAAGTAATTATTATTATTATTTTCATCCAAGGTGGTTTACCATGCTGTAGGTCACCTCAGTTAATTTTTCATATACAAAAGTGAAATGTGAAGCTTTCTGAATGAATAATCAGCAGTTTATCTCTCTTTTGACTGCTTGCATTCATAATTCTGTTCAGACAGTTTGCTAGATTGTTTAGTGACTGTGGTGTGAAAATGAACGAAACTGATTCATGTCGCTGTGAGAGACGTTAGTGGTGTGAACAGGGTTTGAGAGAGTTGAGAGTGAGGTTGCAGGTGCAGCCTCTGCAGTGTTGCCAGATCCAGTTATTATACACATTTGGAGCTTATAATAAGAGCATTGTATCCAATTAATGAGACATTTTAGCAAGTTAATAAAGTGGGCAGTTGCAGGTAAGAGTTGCTGATACTTTTGCAATTAATCTGACATCAATCAAAAAGACTCACAGACAGCATGGGCAGGTTACTGATGACAACATACGACGCATTTGTTAGGACAAACACAAAGATCATCAAGATTTATCTATAGGAAACAAGGAAAAACAGTAGCTAAATGTTAGTACAGAAATCTGTAGGTTACAGTATGAAATATGCCAAATCTGGTCATTAAGAAAGCTATGCTGTTTAAAGTAATTTAACTTTTCACAAAGCCATTGCTAAAACATTCATAAGAACACTAGATAATGTTCATATTACTTTTGACCTATGACCTACGAAAGCATCTCAGGTTACATATGTAACCCGGTTCCCTGAGATAAGGAACGAGACTCTGCATCAGCTTGACGCTATGGGGAACGCGCTTCAGGCGCACCCCGAATCTGAACACGTGTAAAATCAGGCCTATTTATAGGCAGGTCAAGGTCATATGACATAGCATTGTGCGTCACGATACCTTTAAAAGGTGCCTGCAAAATATGTCATCAGCTTCAAGTTTGAAGGAAGGCCATGCAGGCAAGACCGAGTTGTGGCAAAGTGACGCAGCATCTCGTTCCCTATCCCAGGGAGCAATGCTCTACCACTGAGCTACAGGAGAACTCTTAGCCCAAAGGTGACTGACTCACAGGTTTTGTAAGCCAGGGTAATAGCATGTGTGACCCAGTGAGATAAGCACTGTTTTGTGATTGCTTTATCTCGGTTGTGGCCACCAAAAACAGACTAAGAGCCGAGAGGTCTTACGCCACTGGCCTGAGTGGTGGACATAGGTCCTCAAAGCTCTAACTAGACACAGTGAAGCCTTTCCTGTCACGGCGACTTAAACAGCGGAGAACAGAAGGCTTGAAGTACCACCGGGTGCAGTGGGCACCCTAGGGATGTGGTCTAGTCTAGAGTGCAAACATGGCTTTAACAAAGCCAGGGGCATATCCAAACAGGCAGGGTCTATTGATGGAGCCTGCAGATCCCTTGCCCTTTTGAGTGATGTAAAAGCTAAAAGTGGAGCCACCTTAAGAGTCAGAAACTTATCTGACTCTAGGGGCACAGATGGAGCCAAAGATAAACCCCTAAGACAACAGTAAGGTCCCAAGAAGGGACCCGCATGTGACAGAAGGGCCTCAGCCGACTGGCAGCATGCAGAAAATGAGACACCAAAGGATGTCTCCCAATATAAGCTCCATTGACAGGTTAGTGGCCAGCAGATGCAGCGGCTGTGTAAACCTTGAAGGTAGCCAGGGCCAACCCTGCAGAGAGGCACTCTTGGAGAAGCTCCAGCACTGAACCAACAGGGCAGTGAACCTGGTCAACATCGTGTCGGCCACACGATGACACAAAGAGCTGCCGCTTCAGGGCATACGATTTCCTAGTAGATGAAGCTCTGGAACTTGGAATGGTCTCTACAACCTCAGTTGAGAGATCAGAACGTAAGAGCTGGCTCCCCTCAGGGACCAGACCCACAGTTTCTAAATCTTGGCTGGGGGTAAAAGATTGACCCCCGAGCCTGAGACAGAAGATCCCTCCGGACTGGGAGCTCCGAAGGGACTCATTTGTGGGAGAATCATTATGTCTGAGAACCAGATTCGGGTCAGCCAGAAAGGTGCTACATCGCCTTTCCTCGGACACATCTGCACCATGGCATCCAGCCCCAGAGGAGCTGGATGAGTGAGGCTGAACCAGAGGGGAAAGTGTGTCAACTCAGAGGCGAACAGATCCACTTCCACTCAGTCATACCTCTGCCAAATGAACTCCACCACTCATGGTGGAGCCTCTGTTCCCTGGATCACAGCCCCTGCCTTGACAGAATATCTGCTCCCAGCTTTGCATGCCCTGTGATGTACATCGCACTGACAGAGAGAAGCCTGGTCTCTGCCCAAAGAAGGATCTGCTGCACCAGCCTAAACAGGGGGCGCAAACTCAGCCCTCCCTGGTGATGTACGAGAACACAGTGGTGTTGTTAGTATAGACTAAAACGTGTTGGCCCTTGAGGTGTGGGAGGAAGTGTTTCAGAACCAGAAACACTACCCTTATTTCCAGGCAGTTTATGTGCCAGGAGAGATAAGGGCCCTCCCACCAAGTACAGTCTGGGCGGCCATCGAGAACCGCACCCCAGCCCGTGAGGGAAGCGTCTGTCGTAAGAATCCTGCGATGGCATAACACTCCTAGAATGGGACCCAAGGCGACCGGGTACTGAGCCACATAGAAAGGGTGTGAAGCCCCCAGCCCTCAGATCGAATCTCCTCTTGGGCTACATGGCCTGCGTGTGCTGCTCAGTCCCCTTAGGTCTGTGGGGGGGCTCAAGCTGCCACACTGGCTTTTTGTTGCTGACTGCAGGCAGCAGAAGATTTAATGGAAGAAGAGTTGGATGGACTTTAAACAAGTCAGCCTGCCTGGTACGTCTGCAAAACTGCCATAGTGTGCAGTGACACACCACACCATTAGTTATATGTATGTAACTTGTATGTGTGTATATATATATATATATATATATATATACATATATACACATATATACACATATATTTATATATGACATATGTATTAATATTTGTAATAGATAAGGGGTATATTATATGTCAATATAGATTTCAACTATGGACCTTTGACATATGTAATACTACAGTTGCACATGGGCTGAGTGCGCTCATCTGATTCGGCAGAGAGCACAAGGCGAAAGGCGGAGCCCGTCTCCCGCTGCTCCTCCGCAAAATCATGCTGCGAACCCCACGAGTGCAGCATCCGCTCTGCCTCGGCAGAAGAGACCCGACATGCGAGGTGCAGCTGCTTGGCTCACATCTGAATTAAAGAGAGCGAGGCAGGAGGCGCTCCCAAACAAACCACACACATATCGTGTCACCTGCCGTGATACAGCATGGGCAGAGTGGCACACACTTAAACTTTTTAGAAGTCATATATTTTTTTTCTTCTGCTTTCTGAATACTAGCTGCTTCCTAGTGCTAATATCTTCTTTTTTTCTCACGCTTAGACCTGACTAATGTGCAGACAAATGGGCTTCCTAAAGACAAAAAAGCTGATGACGTATTTTGCAGGCGCCTTTTAAAGGCATTGTGGTGTGCAATGCTACATCACATGACCTTGACCTGCCTTATAAATAGGCCTGATTTTACACGTGTTCAAACTTGGGCGCACCTGAAGCGTGTTCCCCAAGCTGACGCAGCGTTGAGTTCCCTCGAAAGGGAACTAAACTTGTTTTCCACTGTGTCAATTAGTTATTCTCCAATAAGTTCCTTCATTTGCTTTAATATACGTACTCTGAGTGTTACTCTGGTTTTCCCTGGATCCTGTGAGCGTTATGGATTAAAGACTATTTCTGCTTATTTTTCTTCTTAGTGAGCTTTATAATACAGCCCCCAGTAACAATTGTTGCATGAATAATTTACCTAGTAGGCCCCGGCTACTAGGTAAATATCAAAATTCTCCAACCCTAAACTATAGTAAACTGTTAACAAATTGTAACGCAGTCAATATGGTCTAATTTACCCTGTCCCTCCTATAAAAAAACAGAGACACAATGTAAAATGGCAAACATGCATTAGATGTATTTCACAGAAATGGGCTAGATTTAAAGTAAATCCCACACACACTGTGTTGCAAATATGTGTTTGTACCCTGACTGCAAATTCTAAATCATCTTAAACATAGTTTGCAAACATCTACATCTATTAAAGTTTATGAAGCGTGTAGAACCTCAGACCTCACTAATTTTAAATCTCTGGTTACAGCCATGACCAAGCCTAACCAGCTTGACCTAAATGATCTGCCAGGTGACCCACTGCCTCATCAGCTGGTTCTTTCTCAGAAAGCAAAAGACGAGATTGGAAACAAGATCAGCAAATGACATGTCTGTCTCAAACCAGCAGACTTATTTTAATTAACTTTTTGTTATTCTGATAGCAAAATCTATTAAGTCTAGAAAGAGTTTCTAGTTGCGTAAAAAAATGTCAAAAATGTCAAATTATGTGAGAGATTGGAAAGATTACAGGAATAAGTATGAACATGTCTGCACAGCTGCATAGATGTCTGCCTGAGCAAATAAACAGCCTGAGCTTCTTTCTGCTGCTATCTTGTGTGCTGCGCACATTGCAAAACCAATTACAGGTATAATGTGATTAGCTGTGGCGGAGTAATGCAGTCCAGTGGATTTAAACTCGCACACACTCTCACAGTCACACAGTATAGTATAGGACTGCCACATTACATTTGGCAGCTGGCTACCAAAAGCCTGATTTGTTCTGCCTCTCATTCCTTCACAACCGGCATCTGGGCACTTGCTTCAACCGTCCTCCATCCATCCGGATGGATGGAGCAGGACAGAAAGAAGCAAGAATTCATCCATGTCCAGTGACAGTTTAATGATGTCAGCTTGGTTTCATTCCGCTTCCCTTCACGCACCCACTGTGTCCAGCTTTTCTCAACCCTGTGATATTTACACACCTGGCCAAGCGCTCTAACCTGACCCGAGATCAGCTTGGTTGAGCCTGCATGGGTAATGTGGAGGTGTGGGGGCTGAACTGAAAGATAAGAGTTTGATGTTCATGTGCTGTGGACTAGATGCATTTGTGTGTTGTTGTGGGTTTAACATAATCTGAAGTCAGGCAATGGCCATTGAAGGGTTTGTTGGATAACACTGTGGTCAAGACACAGATAAGTAGAGACTGTCACATTTTTCACATTTTGACCATGTGCTTTTTCTGCTATACAGTGGTGGCCAAAAGAGATGCCCAGTGGGAGTGCCAGTTTTATTCTAACATGCAAAAAAGCATATAAAAACAACAAGCTCACTGGAAATAAACCAAACATTAAATTTAATCGCCAATTTTGTTGGTCCTCCCTTGTTTCTGTATATACAGCAGCCATTATCCTGGGCCTTGACTATGTAACCTTTTCACATGTGTCATATGTAATATTTTGCCAAGCCTTCTTAGATTTTTCTTAAAGCTGAGTTTCATTACAATGTAACCATAACTATACAACATGCATGCAAAATATGCAATACTTCTTTAATAATATGTGTGAATAAAGGGTGAAGATGCCAATTTTCCTAAGTCAGACATGACTTTTGGCTACTACTTTATTTGACCTACACTACAGTATAGTTCAAAGACAACATTGGAATTCACAATGTATTTAAGTTGTTTTCATAATACTTATTTCAGAGTTAAACATCTTATTCAGAATATTATAGCTAAATATAGCTAAAACAAGCATCACTATTACCATTTTGATAACAAAGGTTAAGGATTTGAACAAATTAATCTTTGGTACATGACTTTTGGTGCATGACTGCTCTGTTTACAGTATGCTGTATATTTATTATTCTAATTGAAAATAAATACATAAAAAAATCCTAGCCAATGCATATCTAGCTAGCAGAACATGTTAGAGTGGTGGGTTGTTGGTGTGGGTTGTTTTAACTGAGGTCAGCATCATCCAGATCGCCCTATCAGCTTCTGTATCTATCAACCACTCAAAACACTCTATCGCCATGGCAGCAACTTTTGCAAGGGCAAGCACCATTCAAATTTTCTGCAGAAAAAAATCTAATTAGTTTATATTATTGTTCCCGCTCGTGTGCCCTTGGTTATGTCAGCAGAAAAGTCATTTCAGAGGAGGGTAAAGTTATTACATTTTGATGAAAGATTTGATGAAAGATTATGAAAACAAACATTTTTCAAGAGCTGATGAATTGTGAACAATAAGACCAGACACATTTATTAAGGTAGTAAATAGGGTCAATTTTGATTTCATATTTTGTAAGATTCAATAAATTAGAAATATCAGTAGTTCATGAACGATAACCGACCAACAAGATTGATTGATTGAGGATACATATGTTTACATTGTTAATGCCAGTCTTTTCACCACATCTTACACTCCCATTAAAGAACTTAGAAAAGACCTTACTCCATCCTCCTCGTGTTATTAAATTGGTTAGCAAAGAACTATCCTCCAAGGACATGCCAGCTGATGGTAAACATGTTTTGTTTTTTTTCTGTTCTCTCATTCTCTCACATTTTGTGCTTGTTTGTTTTCTTTGTTATTCTTTTTTATCAGTCACATAAAAATGCAACATGAAAGCTGAATGCCAACAAGGTCTTTTTGTCTCTAGCGGTAATTTGCCTCAGATCAGGAGACATATGCCAGAGGCATAAATGCATGGTTGTTATTTTTAGCCTGCAGGGAATTATGACCGCTACACTATGTGTTCGGAAACATTGTCCCAGGGTACGTTATTCTTCAAAATAGAGCCTGAATTTAAACAAATAGCAGAGAAAGTAATTCTTGCTCTTACTGTTCAATTGCGAGTGATTTCACAAACCAATTAGCCCCGCTGACCCCTTTTGTCATGTGACGGTAGTGCGCCCTCAGAAGTAAAAAAACAGCAGTGTTCTAAAGATCTGCTAATGGAGTTGTGGCCTGAAACATTTTTACTGTTTGATTCTGGAGCTACCTACTGCAGCAGAGATATTAAAATGTTAATGTAAAGCACATTGGATCCATACACAACCACAAATACCATCCTAAGTAACTCAAGAGTAACTGCCCTATTTGCTGTGAAAAAACAGTATTATGACAGTATTCAAATATGTCCCAGTCCATTTGAGGAAGTAGCATTTATTTGGTGAACACTGTCAAAGTGGTACATCTAATCAACAGTTTGTGCACTCTATCTCTGTCAGTTTGATATGCACTATGTGATTTGACAGTCAAAATCAATGCCACTGAAAGGGGTGGTGTGATCCTCTAAACATTAGAGCCAATGGTCTGCCTCCTCCTATATTGATCTCATCTATCTGCCATGATTCGGAGGATTCGCTGCTTTGGGCTTCGGTTGTTGTTCAGCCTTGACATTAGCATGGAAATGTTATGTTCTTATTTCTTCTTTCGGTCATGCCTGTGCCAGAAGTTTGGCATGTCATTATGGGATACTGCTATATACTATATACTATAATAATGTATAATAAGTATAATGCTATATAAATAAAAATCTATGCTATGTTTCTTTGTTTATTTTATATAGTTTAATCTTCCATCACCTCAAAAGCACATTTATCCTGCATGCTACTTCACTGCAGAATGGCTGGTGCATCTTTCAGCATGCTGATGGATTTGCTTGTGCAGCCAGTAGCAACAGGTGCAAACAATGCAACAAACCAATGTAAACAAACACACGTAACAAGCAGAACACATTTTGTAGATGGCCTCAGTGACCTCAAAAGGCATTGAGATTTAATCAAAATGAAATACAGACTAAAACAAGAAAATCAAATTAAAGACTGTTAATGAAACACACATGACGAATTGACCTGTTGGTTGGAGCCCATATATATCCTAATAGATGCTTATGTACGTAAAAAGACACTCAAAGGTCAGAGCTGCTGTAGAATGATGATGTTATATGAGTTATAATGCTAATTATAATGAAAAGTGTTATCAGGGGCAGTACCTATTAGTCAAATTAATAAACCTTGCATGAGAGATTTTTATTTTAAGTTGAGGTAAGTCCCAGAAGACACTTGGATTAATTTGATCAAAATGTTTAATTGAGGTGCTACAGAAATGCCCAGATGCTTATCACAGGGTTGGGGAGAGGTGATCAAGAAGGTATTTTGCTTCTTTATCTTACCCTGCTTTCCATAATAATCTTCAGAATTCATTAGCACAGGAAATGAATACAATAATTGGAGTGTTTGCTAATTCAGCAGGTGGTGATAAACCGAATACACTTCCTGATTAGCATGTGCAGGCCGGTATCATGTGAGCACAGTGAAATATAATTGTGACCCTAAAATTATTTTTAATTGCTTTATTACCAGATACAATCAATTACTTAACTTGCAGACCACTGTAAACAATATGTCCACTTTTCTGTAAACAACATATCTGTCTATAAAATGCTTTGCTAAATACATCAATAGAAACCTGTGGTGGTGTCCAGTAAATTAAAAAATGGGTTAAACTGTATTTTAGGTGTCCTTGTTACAGGGTAAGTACTAAGCAATATTAACTATAGTTAATATAACCCTATGTACTTACTGTAGGGTTGGGTTAGGTTTAGGGTTAGTTGCAATCATTTTACATAGCTTACATACTTAAATGTAAGTACATGTAACGGGTAACAAAAAGGTAAAATGAGGTGTTAACTAAAAAAGATGCTTAATTTGACAAGAAAGAATATAATGACAGGAAATGGGATTTAATTGGTCTATCCCAAATCACAGTTCTCAGATGGTATACTGTGTTTAGTGAATTTTTGATTTGTGCATCCTTTTTGGATTATCGAAAAAGAATACTTTGTGATGGTTTACTTTTGTCTTTTCAGTTGTTAAAATAAAATGATGAAAAATATATGAACCAAAATAGTTAAAAGAGTTTTAAAGATTCAAAAGTTTAAATATATTATATAATAATAATAATAAAAAATAATAATAAATGTTAAGGTAACAAATTGAGCTTGATACAAATATGAAGAGCTAGTGCTAGTCTTTCTACATACACACCACCAGTGAAGTACATATTTATAATGCATTACTAGTACATAATGCATTACTAAAATATGTGAACTGACCTTTTTGTGTTATCCTCCATTATGGGTTAGTTAACACAAATAAAAGTGTTTGTGTGTTTAATGTGTGTTTGTCTACTGTTTTATTAGCATTTGGCTGCATGGGAATAGGCATCCTAAAGAGAGACCATTTTTTCGCATAACATGCTCTTTTTTCATCTTCACTATTAACTCAGCTGGAAGACAGCATTTCGATGCAGCACTGATTCTAATAATGCTCACGGGTATATCTGCATAGGGTTATTACACCATAAATGCACAACATACATTACATTTACAAAGCCTTATCATGCAGTGTATCTAATAACCACACCGTCTAATGGCATTAATATGTGGTTATGATTATATCCCTTCTACGCATGCAGTGGGGAGCCAGTTTAACCAAAAATAGTGCAGAAGTTGAACTTATGCAAATGGTATGTATTGTATGCTAATCATTATTCCACACAGTTTAAAACTGGTTAATTAGATAGAAGCAAGCTTCTATCAGAACAAAGTTGATATTAGGGTAAGTCAACTCTGTGAGTGTGTGTTTTTCTGTCTTGCTGAAGTAATTTGAGGTTGACTGCTAAGCGTGTTGAAATGATTTTCCAAATGCAGCCCTAATGATAATATATTACACATTTGTACACATTAATATGTATTATTCTGTGTCTGCAAAACAACATTAGCAATGATGAAAACCAGAGGTTGTGATGACAAGATCATTTCTCCATACACTTCTTCACATATATGATAATCAGTTTTGCTAAAGACGTTGTGTAGCCTTGTTTAAATTTGCACCTATAAACATATACAATATGGAGATACAGACATTTGGGTTAAGTAGCACTTAATCAACTGAAATCAGTCATAAAATGCTGCAGACACTGGCTCATTGAAAACTTTAGGGAAATGTGGAACAATATTCTTCAGTCAAGTGTATCCAAGTGCATTATCTGTGTCAGAGAGCTGCCTGTCTTCATTTCATTGTGATTGCTAGCTGTCTTCATGTTTGTTTAGAGAATCACCGCCCACTTAGTCATGGGTCTCAACTCCTGTTGTTTGAGCGAATCAGATGTCAATGCAAATCCTGCAGTGAGATTAGAAACAACAACACAACAGGCAGGTTACTGGTCCAGGAAGATGAAAAACACAGAAAAGGGTGGAGAGAAAAGGGAGGGGAATAAAGCCATTGGTCACTGGCCCCTAGAAAAATAAGATCTAAGTAATTTGCTTAATAAAATTAGCTACATCATTGACTTCCTTATGAGAGGTAGTTTGTTTAAATGCACACAAAGCCGCAGAGCAACCGCGCATCCTTGCATTCTTGCATAAGCACCGTTTAGTGGAAACAACATCTATACACTCACATATACAAATACATTTGTGGCCTGGGACTGGGCTTTGATTTTCACTACAAGGTTTCTACGAACAGAGTGGGTATCTGGAAAGGTTTGGGATGTGTGATACATCGGCAAAGGATGACCCCAAAATGGCAGAGGGTGCTGGCTTGGTGTCAGGCGGCCAGACGACTTCCTCCGTAAGCTCTCCAGAGACCACAGAACTAACCCAAACCAGGGAGGGTCTCCCAGGGGCATCCCTGACCTCATACGGTCCACTGCAGACACTGCACAAGCCCTGCTGTCTGGTTCTGGTGCTCATCTTGCTGGTTCTCTCTCTCCTTTTCAGCTGGGCGGTGGTGCACCTCAGCTTAGGTGCCCGTAACAAACCCTTCAGGATTTCTTCCAGCTACAACAAGCCTGGCAACATGGAGACAGCGACATATGACCCTCGTTTTACCACCAACTGCACTATGGGTAAGTGTTTCACCTGCTGAAACGTTTACAAAATATTGTCTCTGCATTGTCTTAACACTGCTAAATCCAGAAGGATTTAAGATATGCCACTAAAAATTATAACTTTAATTGTAGAAAAGGTCGTGATTGCATGTGCCTGTGAGAGTTCTGATTTTCTGTTATGAGCTTTTCTGTACAAACAAGTTCAAAATCAATTTCAATATGATTTGTTATTATTGGTAATGGGAAATAGTTAGGCATCCTTTATTGGGATAATTTTCTGCCATATTATATTTGTTTAAAACTAGTTTTTAGATCTAAAGTTAAAAACAACCTTTAAATGCATGTGACTGTTAATATTTAGCATATTTTAAAAGATTGACAGGTATTGTGACGTTTGCTCTGCAGTTTATGTATAAATACATATATAAAACAGAATTAAGTTTAACTTATTTGATAATTTAAGAAGAAAGAGACTGCAGAGTCTAACAGTCTTTAACAGGTTGGTCAAATACAGTTTAGTGGTCAATATACAAAAAATATCTGACCACGGAATGCTGTAATTGACCAGAGAGTCATATAACCAAGATGAAACCTGATCAAAATAGGATAGTGTTATATTACCTCTTGATTTTTGGAGAACGAAGCTCAGCCTGTGTTTTGTTGGGGTTCTGTAAAACCAAAGGTCAGCAACTCTGAATATAAAATATTGGAAACAATATTACCAGTACAGTATAGAAGGCTAACAGGCTTACTGTCACAAAGTCACATACATTTTACCCATAACACTTTTAAGTAATGTTCAATTTGATAACATTACATGTATTGAGAGTTGAATTGTGTGTATTTAAGCAGTAATAATAAAACATTAGTCACCACAGGCATTAAGTAATGATACCACTGCTAAGTGAATATGAGTTTAATTTGGGTTTATCAGTAATAAAGTGTCAGGACTTTGAGAAAACAAGACACCATTAAATGCATGGCATGCATCATTGCTTTTTATGATGGGTTCTATCTGTTTATGTCCCGTCGTGCAACTTGTGTCAGGTGTAGATACAGGTGCAGTCAAGTAACAGAACATGAGCTTTTAGAGTTACTTTCTACATATTTAATACATTTTTGTAAATTAACATTAACCTAAAATAATGTTTATTGAAATAAAAAATGTTGTTCCCTGTTAGTTAATTACATTGTTTAAGCAGTAACTAATGTTAACAAATTAAACCTTTTGTAATGTGTGACTATGTTATCGGATCAGACAAACTTTTCTTTAATTAAAGACAATGAAAATGAATATGAAGCAGTCTGATGCTTTGAAACAATGCTTTCAATGTATTTCTGACTCTACATTGAGGGTTGTAGAGCAACTGCCTTTTCCCACTTCCTCATTTGAACAATATTTGCCACACAGCATTCATGCTTTATAGAGAAACTGCAGCAACTCCAATTTTTTTCTCTCGCTCCCTTTTTTAATTTTCTCTTTTTTTTCTGCTCTGTGCTTCCTGATTCAATAACTGGCGGGGAAATTGCCCATGTCTGACCACAGGGAACAGAACGCTGCTTGTCATGCAAATTCAGAAGCAGACAGATCTCTAATTGTTTCAGGGTTGTGTAGCTCAGTAGCCTAGTTTCTTGCGTCTGCCCAAAACAAATCCCTCTGGGGGTCACTACGTTCGACAGTCTGTTCTCATCCTGAGGTACGGTATGTTCCTCTGTTCTTGCTGCTAAATGCCCTGTTCTCTTTTCCCCTAATCCATCCTCGCTTGCCATAATAGATATTAGCAGATTGACACGCTTTACAGCATGGCTTGTCTTCCTGAAGCACCTGCTGCTAGATCTCGAATTACCTGCCAGACTGCCACCCGAAAAAGGTGTTTGTTTGACATACTGATTTGCAAAGCTGAGGCTTGTGTGTGGGTGTGTGTGTGTGTGTGTGTGCACGTGTGTAGTTGTGAGTGAGAGATATGCTTGATAAGGCTTGAAATTCCCTTTTAATGAAATGAAGTAATTGCTGTAATCAAAGGAGCTCTACAGGTAGCCACTTTTTTGTTTTTGCTACATCAGCTTTGCTAAATGATCTAGAGCGATCAAAGCAAAAAATAGACTTTTGCAAGTTCTTATGAAAATGTGAGTGCATGCAAAGTTGCATGCAAGTGTATAATGCTGAGTGATTGCTGAGGCTTTGGTCTGGGCAATTCCCAGGGCATTACTAGGGTGTTCTGGGCAGTATCTAGGTAGCTGCTTACTCCTTTAAAGGTGTAGTAAAATGTTGATATTAGAAATCAGAAGAAAATATATTAGAAAAAAAACATGGCTCCCTTAAATTTTTGCCCTCAAAATAACTAACATGCTATCCAACACAGGCAATGTCAAAAGCTGGCACATATGCCCCATTGCTGATTGCTTATAAGAGGGTTATGGTGTTGTGGTGATCGGTTCGATCCACTTTGTTTTGTCTTCTATTTACACAGCCTGGACTTTGTGCAAACATTTTTTTCTTAACACTCACACTGAACAGACATCCAGCAAAAATTAACAAAATTGTTTGTGGAAATGTTGATTTCAATTTTCAATTTTTCTCATAAATTGTTTACTGCACCTTAAAGTCCTCATATTTGTTTGCTCTTATTTAGTTTTCTTTGTCTGTTTTGTCATTTACCAGGTGAAATGGTTTGACACCTTAGGTAATAACATATCAAAGGTTTGATGTCTGAGAAAGAAATAGCACACCTCTACTCAACGTGTGACTTAATTCTGTGCCAAAATCTGGGGTGCAAAAAAAGAGAGAAAAACAAGAGTTTTGCATTTTCTCTATGAAACTCTATTCTCTATGCTATAGGATATTATGGATGGTTGCCATGGTATTATTCAGTTGCTAAGGTGTCACAAGTAATTGTTTAGCTTGCTGCTATGCAGTTGCAGTAAGGAAGAGGTGTTCTCTTCCTTACTATGTAACTCATATTTCCAAGTCTCTACAACATTCTGGTCACTACATATTGCTCAATTCCTCCTTCGTTGAAAGATTTTTTTCACCCATTTTATAATCTGCCATGTGAGAATTGTAAGTTCAATGTCTTAGGTAATAACACACCTCTCCTTAACAAGCCGCATGATTTGAACTATGATTCATGTTCTACCATTCATGTACCATAAATGGGGCAAGTTACACCCCAGACTGTAATACAGTTAACAGCGTGTTCAAATGAACAATAGTAGAGCGGTGCTTTAGCACCTTGCTTTAGCGGTGCTTGTTAAAGCAAGCATCACTAATAAGTCAAGAGGTGAGATTTTTTTCTGGTTCCTGTTATATTTACACCACTTCCAGAGCATGACTTCAATAACCATGTGTTCAAAAACACTGTCACCCTCTTTCAGCAGAGCAGCATGGAGAGCTGCTAACACCTCAGACTCAAGACAATGCGGAGGTGTAGATCATCCAATCATAAAATGTTAACTCACTCCCTATTTGTTTCTGTCTGAGTCATCTGCTTTTTTGCTCCCTCCGGCAAACCTGATTTTGATTACACCACTATCATAAAAATGTGCCTGGCAGGCTGAGTCGAGTTCTGCTGAGGTTTGATGAGGTCCATTTATATTCTTTGCGTTATTCTCTCTCTTTTTCCTGAGGAACAGCATAGTGAAGGACCACTGCAGTGTCTTCCTGCAAGTGCAAAGTAAAGGTGTTCAATTTCCCATCATCTCTCACTGTGAGTCAAATGACTTCAGAGAAAGTGTTCCTCGGTCGATTCTTTTTACGATCACTTATATAAGGTGTTTCGCTAATTAACTCGTTTGCATGCGCTGAGGAGTGAACCACCCTTGAACAAATCTAGCTTAATGGTTACAGAGGACAGGTTGTGTTTTGTTCCAAACAAAACAACCATGTCTCAGAGTAAGACAGTAATACCATTTTAATGAATACCATTGCTTTTTATACCTTTGCATTTATTTATTTACTTAATTTACTTTTTCATTCTAGTAACCTTATTTTAGCAAAAACAATGTATAAAATTGTGTTCATAATTAGGTGTCAAAATTGTGTTTTTAAAGTGATTAGCATTTATTTATTGTATCTAAAACATTTCAGATTATCAATCATTATTGTCTCACCAATTATGTGTACATTTTGTAAACCATAAAACTGAAATTCTCCACAATTCTACAAAAATTCAACAAAATATTAGGAACACGTGCACAAAACCCTCCGTTTCCCTCAATGCATTCTTGTTTTGCCATTAGCAATTCAAGAAAACGGGCTGCATTTATTCATTTATTACAGCAACTGGACTCTGTAGGGGGTTGAACCAGCAACCTCATCTTCCCCAGGCCATATCTTTCCCCATTAAGCTGTGCAGTTGTCAGGGTCTAACACTAGAATACCTGCTGCTTTACAGCCTGGGATGCGCCGTGGAGGTGCGCCAAGCCTTTCCCCGAACCATCAATCATTCAGACCCGTGAGACTGACTCAGTGAAATGAGCTGTGCTGTGAGCGGGGAGAACACGTATCTCAGGAAGAGTCCAGTGGGGATGACACTTAGTGGTCTTCTGGTTAGACTATCGCTCGGGATGTTTGCTCAAGGGTGCAAGGAAGGTTTTTGAAGGCATTTTCTTATTCAAGAGTTTTATAGGCAATCATATGTTATTGTTCATTTGATTTAAGGAAGATATAAAAGTTATGATGTATACAAAGCAGTGGCAAGGCTAACCTAGTGATGATGTCCTGATGATGATAATAAATGTTGATGATTAAGGTGACAGTGTCATGTAATGCATCATTTGCAAAGGAGACATCACTGGATTATATTACACTGTGAGATAATTAAATAACTGTTTAATGAGTTAAAGGGGGATTGAATACTGATTGACTTTAATTTGATGTGATGCATGTTGTTTATTGGCCATCAGAAGTTTTATAATGAGTGTGTAAAAAGTATATTAACTTTCTCCTTGCAGGTCTTTGTGCAATGGTCCTGTTATATGCTATAGTACCTATAAATCAAATTTATACAAAATTTGGGATTATAGGATGCATAATCACTACATTGTTACATTCCACACTCTTGCTTATTCTTACCAGTGACCACCCACATTTTAACATTAAGGGGTTGTCTGTCCAGTATATAAAGTGACCAACATGTTCTCCAACCCAAGACAATATAGGTTGATTGCCACTTCCCTTAAATACGACCCATAGGAGCATTTAGTAATGTCCCTACTGGCAGTAGGATATGCCACACAAACTTTCACCATAAATCATTGTGGGCTTGAATGTATACCTTAAATGCATGTTAAGTTGCTTTCCAAAGCGCCTGCTGAATGTGTAAGTGGAAATTGGAATAAATGGTGTGTAAGGGACCGTGTAAAAAGTCCACACATTGCATTAAAACAAACACATTTTGATTGGCATCGTTTTATGACAACACACGCAACACAACACGTTTTTACACTAATTTGGAGCGTGCATAAAAGTGACAGTTGTATTTTTTAAACATACGGTACTGTGAGCAGGGTAGTTTTTGCTTTGTAAAAATCAAGAATATGACCAACCTCACAAACTCGCAAATCCAGTGTCATCAAAAGTCATTGTCGCTACAGTTGATTGATATATGCAAACCTTCTCAGTGCTGTCTTACAGTCGATACAGCAGGGGACCAGGTTACTGTTGTAAGATCAAGGGGTGTACACAAATCAGTTAAAAAGCAAAATATTAGTGATATTATCCTTCATTTGCCAGCTATTAAAATGTCAACATAATAAATATGTAGCTGGCTGGCCTGGCCCACTGTTTCTTAAATCAACAGGAGCAGGTGTTCTTGGAGTGAGCTTTGCTTTGGGTAATCAGCAAATAGTATATTGTAATGTAGACTAATAATATAATATAATATAATATAATATAATATAATATAATATAATATAATATAATATAATATAATATAATATAATATAATATAATATAATATAATATAATATAATATATACAATAAAATTATATATATAGAACAAACAGCATTGTTTACACAAACTACAGGCAATATGGCCTCACATTGGCAATTTAAATCATGACTCTTAATAGTCATTAACACTGACAGAAATTCACTGTGACAAAATGACCAGAAGTCGTTAATTGTCAATGATAACTGACAATTTGAGGTGTCATCAGTGCCTGTTGCCGTTGAGAAAGAGTTGAGCAGAGTTTATCTTTATGCAAATTACCAGTCAGCTACCAATGGCATTGCAGAGAGTCATGAGCTGTCTCTTTATATGGTTATATACTGCATGCAGGGATCCCTACAAGCAACAAACAGTACAGAAACTTGGTGTCCTCCAGTAATTAAACCCCTTTTTGTTCTTACTTTTCTTTCCTCCAAAGGAAAAATCACATTGCTGAAATGTTTTTCATAGCTCATTAGACTTTGACTTCTCAATTATGTTTCATGATGCTTCTCCAAAAGTTCCTGAATGAGAAACATGCAGAATACTTTGTGTTTTTCAATCAAAAGTCTTCATGTGATCTCAATTGAACCTCATTAATGTCTAAGAGAAAGGGTGGACAAAATCTTATTTGTCTTTTTTCTTATGGGCTGTTTAATTATTTTTTCACTATTTAATACTGTTTGTTACTATGTTCTTACTGCCATAATGTAGTTGTTTATCTACGTAAGGACAGAAAATGACACTAATTAGCAGTTAATAAAGAGATCTACATCTTCTGCTCTTGCTCCAGCTCTTTCTTTAGTTCTCACCTCCCCCTACACCACACACCATCCTCTCCCACTGTTCCTGCCCTGTAGGCACTCAATTCTAAACTTGTGAAATTCTTGTTCTCATTTCAAAGAGTACAAACTATTTGTAAAAGCCTGCATTTATTACCCTCTCTTGCCCCAGGTCCTCCACAGAGATATTTAGAAAGTCTACTATCATCAGCAGCTCAGATTTTTTACTGAGCTAAAATACTGTACATAAGATTTCTTCCAAAGGACCTGGATTTGATATTTTTCAGGAGAAAGGTTGATGTGTGTAGGCTGGACTTTATTTTCTATGACAGATATTGCAAAAATGTATTTCTGCAAAGACAATTTACCATTATAGAACTTAACATGTTTTAACATGCAATATAACATGTAATATAACAAAAAAGTAAACAATGTTGAAAAGAATAGCACATTTGTTCACCAACGTATTTGGATCCTGGTCTTCAACATGGGATGTTGGTGTGCCGGTGTCCCCACCAGGCTTTTATCTCTACCAGCAGGAGTTCCTTGGTCAACCAAAACTGGTCAACAAGACCATTCCACCAGCTAGCACCAGCTAGGTCATAACCACACCAGCAATTACCATCATACACAAGTCTGAATAAGCATAGTAATGTGAATCAAAGCTGGTCTTTCAGCAGGAAAAAACATGTTAGGGGGTATGTCCATTATGTAGATTTGTCTTCAGACCTAAAATGCAAAAACTTTCATCCAGCTTTAGTTTTAAGGGTTTAATCCATTTGCTGCTCCAAGATTAGTTTGATTTTACTAGAGTACCATGAGTCCACTTTCCAGTAGCCTCTGAATTCGCCATGTAGTTATTTTTCTTTAATCTCTGGAGTCTCTTTCTCAATCATTTTTGAAACGGAACAGTTTTAGCTTTAAAGTGACTGTCCAGCTTTGCCAAGCACTGAGAAAACATCAAGGAACCTGGCCACCCTGGAATCAAAGAGGTTCTATGCCTCAGAGACATCATGAAATAGACAGACTGCCCTCTTATCTCTCTTGGGCAGCCTTTGATATAAAGACACTGGCCTGCATGTTGGCCTGTCTCGACTTGGTCTAGAACATGGGACAGCTCAGATGTTCCATATCCTTGGACTTTATAGCTTCAGGGATCAATGTCAGTCATTCATCCACGTGAAAGGGCCAGATAGTTTTCCAAATGGACTACAGTTCAAAAGAGATGATGGTTGTAAAGAAAGAGAGCAGAAGTGTTTACAAAGTCAATCCCATAGATTTAAAAGGTATTAGAAAATGTGAAGAAGAGAGAAAATGCAATTACAAATTGTGACAAATGTTTTCTTCAGTGAGCATTAATGTGTATTTGAAACAACTGTAACTTTTAGGGTATGGGGGCAAGTTATAAGTAGCCTCCTTTTAAAAGAATTTACATGCAGCATTGTGATTTCACATATGCTGATAGGAGTGATACAAAGGCCACAATGCATAGTACTGTCTCATGGTGTTGATTGTGAAAGATTGGATTAGCATGTAAATGTACAGTGACTTCAGAAACCTCAAAAAAGAAACATTACAGTCTTCCTGAAACTCTTCTTCCTGAATATTTAATGTGAACCCAGTTCTTCTAACTACACAAGCTCAGTTTTATGCATTGTGGTTGGAAACGTGTCAGAATACAGTTCATTGTAAAACATGCTGGTGCTATTTAGGACAGTAATGCAAACTGTTTTTCATGGGGGTTTCTCTTTCCTGCTATTCATAGCTCTTTCAAGCTATGTCATGGAACAGGAGCAGTTTAATATTAAAGTTAGTTAAAATGTCAACATGGGTATAGCTTATTACCTGAATAACTCATCTAAAACTCATCTAAAGGTATGGTAAATTTTTGGCCCCTTGACTACTAAGGCTTGTAACTGCATAGGAATGCAATAATGTATGTTAAGCACTTTACGTACCATTGGGTAGTCCACTTACAATGCGCTTACCTGCATTTGTGCTAAGATTTTCTGTTTTACACTGTTACCAATATGCAAAGGTCAGTGCTCAAGCAGTTGCGCAGTGAACAAGTGGTGGGGGTAACATAGGTGTCTTGGCTCTTATTTTCTAACAGGAGCACACAACACCTTTTACAAATAAGAGCTTTGGTTTATCAGCTCACTTTGTCTTCCTCACTGGCTTGTCCCCTTTGATTTGTCTTCTCCAAAATTGCAGTAGCCCCAAAACCTCCCCAAAAAGTAGTAAAACAAAATGAAACAGTTTTTCTTTGCATGCTTTTGCCCCTCAGGCACTGTGGAATAATCTGACAAAGACAAATGATGCCATGGAACTTTGTCGGCCAATCAAGCGTGGCTCTGAACAGTTCATTGAGTTCCTAACTAGATGTCCCCATTTCGTCTGTTGTCCTGAGGGAGTGTGGCGTCTAATCCAAGGGCATTAACTCTATGGCTCTCCCTGTAGATCAGACACATTGGCCCCAGCTAACACCTGTGTGTTCACCTGACATTCTCCTGTCGTTTCTATCTTATGCTCAGGATTTATCAGTGGAGGCTTTTTGAGTGGACTGATAATTCTAGAAGCTGAAAGTAAAGTTCATGGGTTCACATTCTCAAATAATCATTTTATAATTAACAAAGTTAAGAAGGCAAACATTTTACTAGCTGTTCATGACAAAGGGCTCAAGTAAGAGACTTAAGCTCTGAATTCTCTCTGAATTTCTTAATTAATGACGTTTCTGATTCTAGTTAAGAATTCTGGATTCTTATGACTCAATTAATAATTCTTTTAGAACAAGCACCAAATTAGTTATAGGCCACTGAATCAGTATGTCAAGTAGGACCATAGCCTTAAATATTTTGATACGAGACTGACTATCTACCTATTATTATTATTATTATTCAAATTTATAACAAAAATGCACATGTAAATGTAAAAAATATGCATTTGAATCTTATATGTTAAACATGGACTTATACCAAGTCACAATTACCACATACAGTTGGTGACTTAGTCATGTTTCAATGTTGTTAATAGCTGTCCTTTTTGGTTTGCTTGGTTTGCTAGTTTAGCTTGAGGTAAAATAAATGCCAGTATTTATTATTCAAGATGACAGCTCATAAAATTGTTGATATATTGAATTATTGAACGGTGTAATAACTATATTACATCAACTTATTTTGCTTATTTATTATAAACAAACATAATATTTTTGTAACATTGTAATTTGTAACATTTACAGCAAACCAAAATGCATATGAACTGCTTCAAGATGTAACTAAGTTTCTGCATGAACAACCAGTCAGTTGTTACACTGTTATGTTGTAAAGACTTGAGAGAGATAAGAGATACACATGAGATAAGAAACAAAGTAACTGGAGTTAGATATGACAGAAAGTAATGAGCTACAGTTTAGTGAGTGAGTCAGATGTTAATTCAGTTAATTACTGACTATTTCAGTGAGTCACCTGTTTAGAATGATGGGGTCATTTTTACTGTTTTTTGTTTTTTTAAAGACAAGTCTTGAAAAGTCTTTTGTTCATAAAGTCAAGATGACCAGGTACACTGATCAGGCTGTATGTTTGTTGTTACTTGCAAGCAGCCAGGACAGTACAACAAAAGGCGCAGAAAAAAGGAGAAAATATGTCTTTTTATATTTTCATTGTATTATTTTAGGTCAAGTATTTTTTCTTATCATATTCAATTTAAATGACAAGCTCTCAACTCTATTAAAACATTCAGTATTTTCTTTTAATGTGGTAATTTCAGTGGCGAAATGTCAGAATATTTCAATGTCAGAATATTTCAGTACGATGCCGTATCTACATTAGGAGAAGAATGAAGGAACCATTAACAGAGCAAAATGTAATAAAAATCACAGGGTTAATATATATGTTTTTAAAAATGGAACCTTGTTCTCAGTTCCAACTTTAGTGGCTACAGTTTAATAAGGGTAAAAACAAGGAAGGGGAAATGAACGTTGAAAAGATATGGAAAGAAGTAAAAGGTCAGTGGAAGGAAGAAAAGAACTGATAAGTGATGAAAAAGATAGGAAAATGCAGGTATGACCCAAAAAATAAAATTATATTATCAGGATAAGAAACTGGTTAATGTCTTTGATCTAGGCCTGGATCTTTCTAGTTCAGTATCATATTTATTATTGTTATATATATATATATGTTTCTATGTTTCAGTGTTGTATTATCCACTGGCAACACAAGTACATCAGCAATGTGCAATGAACTTACAGAGAATCACTATTTGTTTCTTTTGTCTCATCCCATTATAGAGTTTCTCAGAACCAGGACGCAGAAAGCCTCTTTTTTCTAATGTTATCCTTAATACTGTTGAGAAAAGCACAGTGCGTCCTCTATGACTCACTGTGCTTCACTGTCATCTTGTTTTCAGAGAACACATTTCAAACTGTCTTAGCTGTATCTGTCCAGAGGGCACAATGCAAACTCTGGTCTTCTGCTATGACGAGCACACATGCACAAGCATCAGCTTTCAGATCTCCACAGAATGACCCTTTCTCATTCATTCTGTGAACCCTAAGGCCTCGTTTACCTTCACATTAATGTCAATCAGAAACATTTATTATATCAATGTCAAAGTGGTTGAAAGAAGGCTTTAAATTAATAACGCAGCTAGTTACTAGTATTCCAATAACCATGTGGTTTATATACATTACTTGTTGTGATGGGTGAAAGATACATGCCTCATTCTTCTCATTGTTATTATCATGTTCGTATCAGTCATATTATTTTATTGTCATTAATATAATTACCATATTCATGTGCATTGCTATGTCTTTGGTACTACAGCAATACTGTACATGTCCAAAAACATGTTAGTTCAGAGGATACTTTTGGGTGCTTTCTTTTGTAAATCCAGGAGGTCTAAACATTTTTTTCTGAATAAACTGTAAACATTTGTGAGAGCATTGATTAAACTTGATTAGATATATTTATATTATATTAATAAGGTCTATATATTTATATGCTTTTAACAAAACAGAAGACATTTCAGTAGTAATAATCTACAAATGATATCATGTCATACATTCCTGTAGCGTTCCTGTAGCTCAACTGGTAGATGTTAAATGTATACCTTGAATGCACTGTAAGTTGCTTTTCTGTTAAAGTATCTGCCAAATGCATATATGTAAATGTAAACGTTTGCCGACAAGTCTGGTCATGCACGGTTCCAAAACAATTTACATGATGTCTAGGGGAAAACGGCTCTTAACCCCTTTCTGTGAGGAATAATATTCCACATCATTTGTTGTGCATGAGGTGTGGGACTTGCATTGCAAAATCTTCATGCAGGAAACAATATTTTAGTGCCTTCACTTGCTGCTTTAGATGACCCACAATTCTGAACATCATTGCCCGCTTCAGTGCAATGTTTACAAGGGTTAGAGTTTGTGTTGCAGAGCCCGTGTACAGCCATGATGGTCATTAAGCTGTTTTCCCATGTGCAGTGACAGATTTCAAGTCTTTTATCTTAGCGTAGCTTTCAGGGCACTGATATGAATGTTTGCCTGGTGGTGCCATGACTCACTGTTACGGCTGGCTGTCAAATGCCTGCTGAACAATAATTAAATAATTTTAGTACTCACACACTGATGATAGTCCGACATATCCATCATATCTTTGTTCCTTAATCACAAAGCTTCTGCGTAAGAAGAGATTGGTGTATTAACACCTTTTCCAATTTTGTTTCTTTTCTTTTCTCTCCACACTTACAAAGAGTTTGATTTAAAAGACTATTAGTTTGTTTTTGTTTTGTTTTTTTTGTCTTTAGCAGGAGTGCCATGCTGAGCTGGGAAACAGGACTATTAATTACTGTGCCAATTATATGAGCTGATGGGTCTCGCTCAACGCATGCAAATGTACCTCCATTTGCAATTTTAAAGATGTGTCACTAGGAGACGAATGAATGCGAGTTAGACGAGTTAGAAAAAAGAAAACATCCCTCACTAAATGTGTCACCAAGCTAGAGTGAAAGGGAGTAAATAGACTGTACTTACAAACATCTCCTCGACTAAAGAGTAATTTCTTATCCATTAGAGCCTATGTACAAACAGAACTAATGGGAAATATATGAGTGTAACTAACGCTTGGAGACTCCTTTTAGCAGCCAAACCCAGACCTCAGCTTGCTCACCACAACAAAAACTGTTTTAGCCAGGAACCATAAGCAAAAACCACCACAGATACTGAAGAGGAATATTTCGATTTTCAACTACGATATTTCGAAGTTTGACTTTTGTCTTTTTCAGTATTGAATATCTGGACACATACTTGTAGAGATCACTGTTTGTGGAAGCATTGATATCGCAGAGAACCAACTTTCATTGTGCATCTCAACCAAAAAGTAAGTGAGATCAAGGGCGCATTATGCCTCTGTAGCTGCCAGTGATAAAAATCACAACTTACTTTTTTTTAAAGGAAGTAAATGTGAATCACATCAGTGAGCCTAAGCTTTTTTAGTTTTTCTCGCTGTACAATCACTCTTTATCACTGAACCCCTGGTGAGCGTGGCCCGTTTGTACAGCTCCACCAGACGACTGTCTGCCATTTGCATAGATATGCAAACCGCGGATAGATCGTGTTCTCTGTGATGCTATCAGAGAAACTCAATGCACATAAATCCAGTCACCACACGCTACTTATCTGGGCCATTGTTCCATCCCACACATTCTAAAACGTGCTAACGCTCCAAAAGCTTCTAAATCTAACACTCCATATGCAAAAAAACAACAAAACATAATGAATATGGTGTCATAGAGAAATGATCCATATCTTGTCCCATAAAACGAGATGCAGTACATTCATGCTAAAATGTTATTCCTGGCTGTGTTTTTGTTCTGTTAACACATTTTTTTGAATGCCTATTATATCTTTATTGGACAGAAAAGGGCTTTTGGTGTTTTTATTTGTTGATGGCCTTTTGTCAGTATTCTTTCCTGTTAAAGCTATAAAAACAAGTTATTCCTCAAGAAGCTTTGCTTCTTTTATGTCCTCTTTCGGCCTCATTTACTTTCACAAAGTGCTGAATTTACTTGATGTCTTTGTGTTTGTTTGCACAAAAGCTTTTAATGTAGCCTTCTGATTTATTTTCTTGGCACAAAGTCTATTGGAAAGACATAAAGCAAAACCTCTTCAGAGTAACCTGTTACAGAGACACCTAATGTGCTGTTGTAAAAGATATATGAGAAAAAAAGGGTGGTGGAAGGCTAATGGTTAATGATTTGGGCTGCTTGAGCAAACGGAACATCCCAAAGAGGAGTGACCCTGGAATCACAGAATTTGCTGGGATTAAAAAATCTGTTTTATCGCCGTTATGCTCTTGAGGTGTTTAAACCTGGGCTCCTTCAGGGAAGCTGTCTCTGTAATTAGAGTCTCTGATACCCTCTTGTCTTTCTTCTCCCAGAAAGCTCTAGAAACGTCACTCTTCGGGGCCGCTATCACTGCAAAGAGGGCAGAGAGATCAACGTGAGTCAGCTGTGTGACTTCAATCCTGACTGTCCACAAGGGGACGATGAGGGAGAGCATTGCCGTGAGTATTAGTGCAGTCCATTTGGAGGATGAGGGAGCAGAAGGGGGCTCAGGAGAGTGACAGCAGGTCTTTAATGAAGTCATTCTGTGTTTTCCCAATATATAACAGAAGCTGTGTTTATTGGGCATTGTGGAAACTGTTCTGCCCCAGTAGCCATTGTCATCTCAGCCATTGTCTCTTTCTATATATATAGTATATAGTAACCTCACAAAACTTACATTAAAAAAATTCAGGTAGATAAAATAACATCTGTAAGATGGTAGTAGTAGTAGTTGATTTAAACCATATCACTTAGTCTACATCTGCATTATTTCTACAATTTGATTGAATCCATGCATCATGCTGCAGTTCCTAATAAAGTCACTGGCCAGAAAGTTAAGGTGTGTAACATGATATTTGTTCGCAATTTGTTAATGGATACTGTTTTGTGTCATGCTTGGCTAATAGCAATGAATTAATTTGAATAAATTTAAAATTGAATTAATTCAATTAATCAATGTCATTTTTTTACATAAAACACGTCTTTTTGATTGGCAAAGCAACTATGCCAATCAATGGTTTCTTACTCTGTCCCCACAGTAACAAATATCTTATTGTTAATAGCCTAAAAATAATAATAATAATAATAATAACAGTAATACAGTGGCCTAACAGGATATAATAGATGATGTAAGCGGCCTGGGCATTGACTTGAGCATTAGCAAAGTGAAAAATCTAAATCAAAATATATGGACATTCAAAAGCACTGTTTTACCAGAATGAAAGTTGAGACAGTAGATTTCTTTGAGACTTTTCTCTGTGTAATTTACTTAATCGCTCTGTCTGACAGGCCTACCTCTTCCCATCATTCCCTGCTGCTTCATGAATGTTCCTTTTCTCCCTGCCTTTAAGATCAACAGCTCACACTATCCTGATCTTTTATTTCTGCCATTTCCTCTCAATCTATTCTGTTGCGTGCAGGCAACAGTGATCCATCTCAGCACATATATTGCAATTTTATGTGAATACGAAAGCCACTCCTTCCTGTGTCATTTAAATCCTACAGAGTAAAATACACCACAGCAGTCATATCTGAAGTCTTTTACTCTAACTCACGACTTTTTTTTAAAAACTTTTCAAATTTGTCAAAAATTCAAATTTGATAAAAATATCAGGCTCCGCCCAGCATTTGTGTTGTCTTTACTCCATATCCACACCGCTAGGTGTCAGTGTAATAAAATGGCAAGAACAAAAGAGTACATTTTGTCGTGCATCAAAAATGGTCTATGCATGAGTCTTATAGATGCATATATAATGAGATATTTTCATACATTTTTAGACATTTATAATGACTTACATTTCCGCAATAGTTCTGTGCAAGACCACAGGGCAGTTTCAGAACCACTGGTACAGAGAATTTATTTTATGTTGTCATGGCTTTTCCTCATCATGCTAATCCTCATGAGTGTGGTCATGGCGGTCGATGTGTTTACTCACTCCTGGTTAATGGCAGGAGTTCAGTGCTGTACCATCTCCCCTCTGTGGATGATTAGGTGATCTTACCTCACACCTCTCAGATCAATACAGCACAAAAGCGGAAATCAGATTTCATTGGGTCCAGCTGCATTGCTTCAAGACAAAAATAAAGGACACTTTATTTTTGTCAAACTTTAGGACAAACTTTAAGATTTTAACAGGATTCTGAGTGATGTTTATTGTTGTAACAAAGCTGAATGTCACTGTTCACGCTCGATATGCCACCGTAGATATTGATATTGATTAGCAACATCCTAATCAGTCTCTTTCAAAACCCATTCAACACACTGAATTTGCACAACAAGGTTTATTGTCTCTTTAATTAACATTGTTGTCAAGATTGTTAATAGACTTCAGAAGACCAGATGAAGTGGTGTCTGCCTGTCACTGCCTTTTTGACAATATCCATGTAATCCATTGAATATTTAATTAAAATGAGGGCATAGATATTGGACCTTGCAAGGTCCAGAAACAAGGAAGAATTTTATTAAAATAAAATATTGATACAGAAATAGAAGATCTATTTTATTTTCATAAAACATGAGACGTTCTGACGAGGTTCTTTCAAAATACTAGCACAGAATCTGTCAGCACAGAATCTGTCAATTATTTGTTTATTATATGTTTCTGTCTTTTAATTTGTTAACAAGCTATTTCTCATAGTTGTTGTTTTCTGTTTCATCACATCAATTTAGACACTGCTTGGAAATATTTTAAAAAGACATGTCATTTCATACACCTAATGTATGCTGCATGCAAACAGGCAAAATGTCCTTGCCAATGCGGCAAATTGCTGAAGGGCAAATTGCTGAACAACATGAATTTTCTATTTCATTAAAAATATGCTGCATAATTTCAATATTTTTGTTTAATTTTTGTAGTAAAACACATCTGTAGAGTACATTTTTACATTTATCTGTTTCTCATAATCACTGTGTTATATTTCATCCCATAAATGCAGATGTTGGAAGCATGTCAACGAGACGTGTCTTTTAATACACTAAATGTCAGATTGTATGATCACTTCGAGCTAAGCTTATAAGTTACATGCCAGCAGGCAATTTATCCTCAGTAATGCAGTGGATGGCTGGAGGGCAAGCATGTTTCTCCTCCCCATGTTTCTTAATGAAGGTCAGATCCATCCCTGTAGCCCAGCGCAGGCTTGAATGAATTGTCTGTTGATGGGAGGGCTTGGGGGCCGTTGCTAATATGGCCTTTCTTCATTTTCTTCCTGCTTCTCTGTTCTTTATCTAAAAAACATATCCTCATTTGCACTCAGGAACACTGGCTTGTCTCTCAGCTGTCCTCTTATGCCTCTTCAGACATTTATAAATGGTCAAAGACTCTTTTTAATCAAAGCCTCTGAGTGCTTGAGCTGGGGGTATGATTGTTAGCCCATTTTTCTCCCTTTTTCGTCAGTAATCTTTCTCCACCCCCTTTCTTCTTTTCTTCTAGGTCTTTCAGTATTCTCTAGATGTTTTTTCTCTTCTCTTGTTCCCCTAGGTCAGTTCCTCAATGGCAGCTATTGCTCGTTTGGAAGGGAGGACTGCAGCTGGCAAGTAGTTCCAGGTAGCGGTCCTCAGTGGAGGGTCCATCCTTCAATTCCCAAAGGCCTCAGAGAAAGCTGTCCATCACCAGGTGCTCTGCCCAAATGTCTCTGTTACAGCACTCTTAATATAGTAATATGCATTTTCTGTAGCTTCTTTGTCCATTGTCTGTATAAACCCATAAGCCATTATTTTCACAAAAAAGCTTTTGCTTTTTTTTTTGCTGAAATTTAGCTGAAATGTTAAAATACTTTCTTCTATACCGTCCTGCATAAACAACTACAGTATAATAAGCTAATTTATGAATTACTCTAAATGATGCTATCCAAACATAGAATCATCTGTTCAATCAATGGTGTGAGTTTGGGTGGGAATATATTTTCTGGCCAATGGTAAACAGGGGAGTGTTTAGGAGACATACTTGATTATTTTTCATTTCACTTTGTGCTGTTAGTGACACAGAAGTCACACTCTGTGTAAGGTGGATCTTTAAGGGTGGATCTTTTAGGGTCTTGGTGTCAAAAAAAACACATATAAAAACATTATCAAAGGTTGAGAGATAACTTTTGTATAAATGATGCAAATGGTATAATTAAAGCAGACATGACTCATAAATAATCCTTATTAAACATTAACAATATATGATTTTTCTGCTTGTGATCAATCCTTCATTTTTGGAGTGGGTGTTGTTTGGAGTGAATTTGTTTCATGTCTTTCATCAATCTGGCAGGGGCGTTGTTGGCCATTGACAGCCAGCCCAAAGGTCAGCGGGGATCAGCCCATGTGCGCAGCCCGCTTTTCTTCTACCCACTGAGGAATGCTCCTTGCATGGTAAGAAGATGACACCATTTTCGGTATTCCGCAAGCAACCCTAGCCAGTTCACGCTGTGTTTGTGCAAAAGGAATGGCTGAATCTCTGAGGAAATGAAGTTTTGAGTGGCTTCCATCAAGCCTAATTCGGTGTTTTTAACAAATGCATTCTGGCCTAATCACACAGAAATCAGCACTACACCTATAGCCTTGCACTGAATACAGATATGAGTTATATAGCAGTTACGGTGATATTAGATGATGATTAAGATGATGATTATTAGATGCCTGATTAAGGCAAGGGGAGAGGCTGCAGTTACTACTTACATTATTTCTGCAGATACAGCATGTGTATTGTGTGTAGTATGCAAAAAAATACTTAAATTATTGGAATAGTTTTTATTGCATGATTATTCAAAATAATGCACTAATACTGACTCGATGCTGCCAAAACAGCCAAAACAGCTGTACAGTTTCTTTCATCCTCTTTCGTTGGTTTTACTAACTTGTTTCTTTTAAACTGTAAGGGGCTTAATAAAGCTAATAAAGTCGTACATAAAAGTGATTCTGTCTTTCTCATTAATTTTGTGCTTTGATTAATATTAATATTAACGAGATAATAAACTTTGGAAGGTCTAGGCTGCATTTACACTGCAAAGCCAACAATACACAGATCTAATCATTTGACACATATGGGATCTGTTTTTGTTTGTTTGTTTTTTGTTTCATTGGCACTTCTTGGCTAGAAAATGTATTTGACCACTCCCATGTACTTAAGGTGAGGTGCAGTTGCTCTTTAGGTGCCAGATTGTATCAATGCGTGGTACCACAATCCCTATGGAAAGACTGTTGTTGTTAGTATTGACTTGTATTGTACCAAAGTCCAGGGACTTTTGACCACTCTAATGCTTAGAATACCCCACAGACCTTTGAGCAAAATACAATACACTACAATACACACTGTGTGGAATACTATATCCCATAATGCAATGCACTCAACCTGACCTTCTATCGCCTGTGTGATGAATAAACCTGAAGTAGTATTATGTCTGTTTTTTAACATTTTATTTTATTATAAAATTAACTAAATTTTAGTTAACTCATTAACTAAATAGATTTATAATAGTTAGGATTAAAAAACAGATTAAATAAAAATGTAAGGTAATTAGATGTTTTGTGCAACATGTTGTATACGTATAAGTAACTGCAGAGTAAGTAATATTGTAGTATTCTACTCTGAACATAATGTACAATACTCATTATTTCACACACCATTAAAAATGTACTACAGTAAGCTTTATGCCAGTATTCCATTCTCAACATATGGCTGATTCATCTGAAGAGGGGTGATTGTAACAGCTCAAATTAAATTTCTTTTTTTTTTCAGATACCCTTATTTCACAACAATGTCCTGTAATATAATTCCTTCTTATTGTTTTACTGTTTGTATGAGGAGCCATAACGAATGGTTTCACGCCATTGATTTAGTATTTTTTCAACGTTTAAAGAAATATGTATTATTTTGAGGATGCACAGTGGCTAAAATGGGGTTTTGCAATAGTTACCAACATAGTTTAGTCCAGTGTCTGGAAGTTATTGTTGCACCCACATTTCCATGTCATTTGAATGTAATTACACAGAAATTTGGCAACCAAATGCAAAATGTTAATGTCCATTTTAAAGAATGGAAAGATGTCTGGCTCTAGTCGGAAAGCTTTTGAAAGACCACCTCCATTTTAGATTCTGAATTCTAGACCTTGACCCCATCAGTGTGTGCCTTGCACACAAGCCTGCTGGGAAAGGTGAATTACACAACTGCAAAACACTTTCTGAAGAAAAACATTCAAACGGAGGGTTGCAAAGGAAACAGAGGAGTGCAGACTGACAGAGATGGAGCAGGGGAGAACAGTGGGATAAAAAAATTTAAGAAATAAAGAGAGAATGGCAGGGAGATTATGGAGACCAGATAATTAGGGACACAGGTGGAAAGGAGGGCATTGGTTTGGATCTATGAGATGTCTGAGTGACAGGTTTAGATGAATGTGTGGTGAGAGCTTACTCTTGTATGAATAAAGGCTGTAGCACTATGGAGGCACAGCGGGCCATGACAGCACTTTGGATTGGGTCCAGACACGAGACAGGACTGTAGATTATGACCGTGATCTCCGCTCTGTAGATACTGTTCTCATTTTGGCATCTGCAATAGGAGAGGGCTTGTTCCCTTTCAACAGTTAGTCTTTTTTTAAAGTAGTAAGTTGTCCAATGCAATAATTCCAATGCAATCATAATGGACGAACTGACATCTGACATATAAACGCAATCAATCATGGTTTATTGGGTTTTATGCAGTTTTTAGAACCAGAAAATATAATTGTTAGGCACGGAAAACATATTGGTGAAGCTTATTAGTTATGAACAGTTCACAGCATCAAAGAAATTAGTGGAAATGTTTATGTTCATCCTCATGTCTGAGGCTAGACCACATTTATATGTTCCTAAAACATTCACCAGCTTAAAGAGATTTTAGAAATGCAGGGTTAAGGCTACATGTGGCAATACAGCAGTGCTCAAATCTGACCTTGTGATCTCTTCTGTAGGTCAAGTTCTGGGTGTGTGGATCTTCAAATGGAGTGCTTTCCCTCTGGATTATAGAGAACAGCACAGGTCCTGAGGGTCATCGCAGTCTGTGGAACTCAACAAGCGAGTCTAACATGGGGAAAGGATGGAACTTTATTACCCTACCTCTTTTTGGTTTGGTGGATCTGTAAGTCTTGTCATAACCTTCTAATTTATTCTGAATTTCGTCTGCGGCATATGTGTGCATTTGGGATTTAAAATTTATTAATGGCATAATCATGTATAAACAATGGTAAAAAGCATTGGTTGAAAACATAAATGCAAATTGAAGTTCCAGATGCGTAGCCAATAAGTTTTTGTTTACTCTTGTGCAAACTGTACTCAATTGCCTTCAGTTTTGCTCAAAATCACGCATTTACCCAGAAATCCTAATAAATCCCACTGGTGCCATGTCCCCGCCTATGGGCCCAGTAGAGTATCGCACATCCCTCACTTACCATATCACTCTCTATAAAAGAAAAAAGATGGAAGAAAAAAATCAATGAAGAGGTCCACTATTCATCCTCACACTCAGTCCAATTAGCAACTGCTCTTGACTTGTAGGCGTAAAAAGGGCAGTGGAAAATAGTAGGCTGTTACATCTCTACATGTTTGATTGGACTTTTATCAACCCCTCCTAAAACCCTCACAATTCCCTGTGCCATAACCTCTGCTCTTGTTATCCAAAGCCTCACTAATCCCGGTCCACAGAGGGTGATTAAAATTTCATTCCTGGCCTCCTTCCCCTTTTTTTGTTTGAGTCCCATTTTTTATAATTTATTCAACCTTTAGGCTTCATAGCATATCTGTCAATTTTTATGCTCTATGGCACAAGGAGCCTATCTTGACCCATTAATTGTCAGGTGAAATAGGTAGAGCAGGTGGACCGTGCTGTTTCCAGAAGTTTATTTAGAATGACCTACAGTAGCAGGAGGAATAGGAAGAATTAGAAGAAACATCAGTCAGCACAGCATTTACATCTACTGGCATTTTATTTTCATGAATCTAAACAAATAGTTCATACAAAAATGCTTAAAGCTGAAAGTCTTCTTCTTTGCCAGAGCTCTTAAATATCAGTCAATTTTGCATACATTCAAACATGGTGCATTGTGACTGGTCACACAATAGATGAGAACAAATGGCATTTCAAATTAATGACATCAAATCTTCAGCAGTTTTAAAAATTTGCTGAAATTTACAAAGTTGTTAAAAAGATTTAAGAGCTAACAAAAGGTGTTACAAAAACAAGAAAATGGTAACAGAATTTTCATTTTCAGGTGAGGAAGGTTATTACCGTAAATAACTACTGTTTTCCTGATGAGTTATCACCATGTTTTTTTCTTTATGAGTTGAGAAATAAAGGATGTTCTAACTTTTTTTTATCTCTTTCACACTCTAGGTTCCACCTGCAGTTCAGTGCAGATATTTCTTCTAGTGCAGGGAATGCTTTTGCTGTGGACAACTTCACTTTAAGCATGGAGTGTTTCCTTGAAAGTGAGTTAATGACATTTTTTATTACTTATAATTGTCAGTTGTCCTCATGTAAAATGAGATGCTTTAAAAAAAGAAATAATACTAATAATAATGTAACCATTATCCATTTGGTTGGTTTTCAGTGGTTGCTCATCTACCCCTATTCAAATATAGTTTCCAGAAAACTGATTTTGCCTAAAGAGAACATACATGTATTTATTTATTTATGAATAATTGAACAATTGATTGCAATCTTAGGGTACCTACAATTTAAAATGTGTTGACTGTTTGACTTTTAAACAGCAAGCTGGCAGAATTGATTTATTTTGTGCAAGCTCTTTTAAACTTAGATACAATATTTTACTTGGTGTTGTTTCTAATTTAAAATGAATATATTTGGAAAGATTTGTAAAACTAGATGGGGATTATTTAAAGAATTATTAAAGAATTACCAACAAGCCCTTCACCAAACTACTGTGGTACAGAATTATAGGGATGGCACCAGATGTCAGTACCATTACTATGTTTGTTTAAAAAGGCATGGTTGTACCATGCCATTATGTCCAATAAACATGGAATATTTTGCTTCTTCTTAATTGTGAATAGATTTCACTGCAAGTTTATAACACAAAGCTATACAGAGACGTAGCTTGGGCTTTTGGTTTGATATAAATTACTTTAGCTGAGGCTGATACCACTCTATATGCAACGACGTCACATGTTAACTGAGAAGCCAGTTCAATAATGACACAAGAATGACAAGACCTTTAAGCCAGCACTAAGTGGACATTTGACAAGCTGCCTCTCGAGTTTCATGTTCTGATTGTGCACAAAATTGCAAGCGGTCTGAGGGGGCTCTTTAGACATTTCAACTCAGGATACAATACAGCTGGGAAAAGGCCAGGAATGGCAATCATTATTACAAACCTCCTGGATTAAACAGGAGGAAATCTTTTAATCCAAATCAACTTTGCCCACATCATGCATTTGCCCTCCAAGGCACAACTACTGTATTTTAAGAGGAAATGCTTGGTAACACTTATTTTACAGTGTCTTTTACACGTTACTTGTATTTTACTTCAGTAATAACAGTAAATTATGCATATTTACAGGAAACTAACCCTAAACAAAACTCTAATTCTAACCCTAACTGTTTAGTAAGTACATGTTTGTAATTAAAAACACAATATGTGAGGTCACTTGTCAGCTGTCAATCTGTGTTATGCCAGGTTTCCATTTGTACTGTTGTAGAAACCATGGCAACACATTTGTAATTTAACTATACAGTGTGTACTTCTGAAATTATTAATGTTAATCAAGTGTATGGCAGTGTAATTCAATACAGTATGTTACACATAAATAGTAAGTAATAGTTTTTAGTATGTATTGTTTTGAACATGTTAAATTAAGCAACGTTAACTCACCAATTCATTTGACATACAATGTCACATATTATAGTAATAATTTAGCATTAAACTTAGCATTAAAAATTAAATATGTTTCTTGTGGCAAGTTCAGTTAGTATGACATAAATTAATGATCAAACATACAGGTAATAAAAATTTAATTCATTACCTCATTCATGAACGTAATCTGTGAATTACCTGTGATAGATTTCTATTGTCCCTGGATAGTGAAGATTACATCTCCCATTATTCCATGCTCCTTCACAGCACCATCAAGCTTCGCCTTTATTATTGTTTAAAAAATACTGCTAATGGCAAAAATTACATATTAATTACATATTATTATTAATTGCATATTATTTATTACATATTATTTAATTACATATGTTTATTACTCATTACTGAAATGTATAAATACATTGTAATAGGGACACTTTAAAATAAAATGCAATTGAATGCTTTATTGATTAGCATCATTGGCTAAGGTTTTACAATTATTTACTGCGTTAATTTTTTTCGTGTTTTTTTTAGTTTTCAATAATGTTTCCTTGCATTAACAACCTGCTATTAACAGCAAAGCAGACAACTTAACCTGAACATTCATAAATAATATGGGCAAGAAACAGTTGTCGCATTAATGTTTTCGGCTATTACGTTCAGTTGTCGTATAGTGCTGTAATTGTGCTGTATAAAAAAATAATAGAGATTATTATGGGATGGTAGACTATATGGCACTAAATGTGTCAGATCTATGAAAGTGTAATTGATGGCTGGCACTCTGATCCTCACAGTGTGATAAAAACATTATTAGATGCAACAAGATATACATTTTCACAAGATCTAAGCAGGGGACAGCTGCGGTCCTAATCTCTCTCTGGTGGCATGGGGAGTGCCACTGATGTAGAAGGGCTCACTTGCTCCGTGAAATATTTGCCCAACAATATGTATCTGACGCCATTTTCTGCAACGCATTGATTTGATACAGCAGAACTGTGGCACCATTTATTTTAGCCTCTCTTCATTTCAGATGGCATTTCTGAATGTGTTAAGTTATATAGTATATTTCCTCATTCCCTGCCTAAATGAAGTACTATAGATATACATCATCCACAGATCCTAAATACTAATTGATTTGAGATTAAGTCTTATTTTGAAGGGCAAACAGTGTGTACTATTGATATGATTCATCTGTTTTACATTTAATTTTTTTTCCATAATATAAGGTAAGGGTCTATGGGAAAGAAAATTCACAAGTGACATCTCTCGCAGATGAGATCTGTTGTTTCTCCTAGACAGCTGTGAGATTAAATGAAGAGCAAATGAAGATTTTAATTAAAACATAATTAAATTTAAATCTATTAAATTGTATTAAAATGTCATAAAATATGTTGAGATTTGACAAGATAGTTGTCATCAAAGGTCAGAGATGAGCTCAAGCATTTCTTATCGTATTCTTCTAAAAGCATTATCTGGACTGTGACTTTCCGCTGCCAGTCAACAATGACTTATTTATGTCTATGTTAATGTCTTCTATGGAATGTTAGGAGAAACACCTAGAACAAAGATGATGACTTAAAAAATTACAATATAACTACATTTTCCTCTGTCAGGACAAATACTCCTGATTAGATAATAAGGACTATTGGAAATGGCATAATCAAGACCGCGGTTTAGGGCAAAGCTATTGACCCCAAATGCAGGAAGTGTATAATTTCTGATAATAGAGGACTTTGTTTGTGGGTGTATTGTTTAAAGGTCACAGCTGGTAACTGCATAGTTGGTTCAAGACCTGCAACCATAAGGCTATGAGCTATTACAATTGTCCACTTGTCTTAACCGCAGGGATCTCCAAGCCTTGTTGCTATAGATTCTACAGTTTCCTGTAAAAGACCACCACTTCCTCTCATATTTCTCCAATTGAAGCAGATGGCATTGAATTCACTATGTGGGTGTTTACCTCTGTTTCTCAGCTTTGGCATGGCAGCAGACTCTTTTATCCTGTTTTTATTAGTTTGCTCGCCGGAACAGGGAGTCATATCAATACGGAATTTGCATATACCCCACCCAGAGTGGCAGCCTCTGATGGCACACTAAAATAAAAAAAGCTGTCAGGAAAAGTCAAACTATGCTATTTTTTTCAGGATTTTATGCCCAGAGTCTCTCATTCTACGATACTACCTGTGGTGCCCAGACCTCGTAAAATCAGCCAGCACTGCTTTTATGACAATGCCAGCTGCTCGACGATGGCTTGGTGTTTCCCTAACGAGCAACGTAAAATGCGTAGATTCCCAGCAACATGAGTGGAATGCTCTGATGTATCTCAAAGGGATTGTGATTGCCAAAGATGCCATTTGGATGAAAATATTGAAACTCTGAACTGTAGACCAAAGAAAATGTAAAGAATACCTTGCAGGAAAACTCATATGTTTAGGTAACCTAACTATGTCATCATGACATTTGATTTAACTAAGCATACAAGTTATTGAACTAAGAGTCACTGCAAGGTACTGTCTGTGTAGGATCCAGGCGTATAGTCTGGACTCAGTCAGCCACTGCTGGAGAGAAATCAAGCCTCAAGCTAAAATATTATGAATGTAACTGGCAGCTGGAGTCAGATATTATGTGGTCTAGTGATAATTGCTTTCAATTTAGACTTTGAAATCTGGATCTCAGGCAAATGTGTCAATTTTTAACTTGCATTATATAATTTGTTTCAAAAGCTCCTTTTTTCTATTTTCACTTTGTATTTCATCCCCAGATTTATGTAGATGCCAGTTTAATGTATTATTGCCTGCTATTGTGTCAGGGGATTTTTATAGGTTTGCCTAAATTTGATCCAAATTTTGAAATTTGTTCTCCTTGCAGAACTACAATAACCACAATCTAAACTATATATAAAAGTCCTCATCTGACATTGCCCTTAAAGTGACAGTGGGCAGGAAACAGCTCTGACTTTTAGCTCCATCTAAACTCATTCAAACCTCAGGTATAACACATCTCTGAGCTGTGGTTTAGCACATGGGATCCAGCACATTGAGCTGTGGTGCTCATTGGGATGACACAAGATTGAGCTCATCGGGATGACACGATTGCTCATACCATTTCCTGACTTGTTTTATTTTTTCTGCTGTACCTAACGGTAAAAGTGGCAAAAAGACTACACATTCTTTCAGATGACCAAAGAATCAGGTTCCAAAATGTGCATGTCCAGTATTGATAAGTGTTGTTGGACATTGGGCATATGCCTTTCAGCAATACATGCCTTGACTGCTTCAATTTGTTATTTATTCGTGCAGACCCTCTGAAATGTGATATCTAGTAACACAAGTGGTCATTTTTTGCAGCCTTAGGATTTGGATTATTGTAGACCTACCACAACTGCCCAACTGGATACAGATACATATTGAAGTATTTGAAGAGTGATGACTAGGCTGCATTCTGATTGTCCCAGCAGATCTGAAATGGAACTTTGCTGAGTGACAGTTTCCCTGAAGCAAAGGATTACAGTACATTTTTCTACAGTTGAAGGAATCTTGACTTTAGACTACCAGCCAAGACTTGCCTACTGCAGTGTCCGCTGTTGCCGACAAAACAACCTGTAATAGAAATATATGGAAAGTCTGAGCCATGGCATAGTGGTTATGCTCTGACAGAGCTGGAAGTGATTTCATAGATTGTGTGCTGTGTAACTTTTGTGCATTACTTGTCTATTTATCTAATTTATCTACAGGCAAATTGTATTGAAAATCATATTGCATAACATAGTCACATAGACATTGTCTATGCTGTAGGTAAGGCCCTGTTTACACCTTGTATTAAGATGCATTCTGGGTGATCGGATCATAAGTAGTCATGTGAGACACGTTTAAACCCGGCAGCCAGACATGTCCCCTGTGACCACATGTCAGTTTCAAGGGGAGGGTCTTTAATTGATTTCACACATTCACTACATCAGTATATTGATGCATGTTAAACAAGAGCTTAAAAAGGAAAAAGAAACTGGTGCATCATCTCTCCCATGTAAACTGTATTTTAATATAATAACAAATGTGATGTAATATGCAGTTAAAGTGAAGTAGTTCGGATGAGCTTCACATGATCAATGTTATTGCATGTTGGTTTTTAGGTATCCGGAAGGTGTTCCATAAAGTCTTGTGCATGTATAGTGAGTATATGCTGTAATACACTGTGGCCCAAGTAGCATCAGGATAGATTTACACTATGAATCCATAAATTAACCATAATTTAATCATAGTGTATGTAGAGAAACTGGTTATACAAATGGAAACCAATACACCACAAAAACATAATAACTACACATTTATTAGTGTAAAAGGCTGCTTACACCAGTATTAAGCACTGACCACTTACGACAAAAGTGTCCTATGCATCCTAATACTAGCACAAATGTGGCCTAAGTGGCGTAATGTGACTAAGTCATTTTTATTTGATTTGATTTTTAATCAGCAAAGTTGTCTACACTGCAAATGATGTAGAGGACAAATGTCTGTATAGGAACAAGCACTTTTTCTAAAGTTTAAAAAATTAGAAACATTTTATGTAAAACATGTAATTCAATAAGCAACTTTAAAAAATAATGTGTAACAATATTGTGCTACTAACGTTGCCCAACACTGTGCTCTGACACATTAAGCCATGCTGCTCATGGCTTGATTTTTGACATGGCTTGAGTATTTTTTGATTATTAAATCCCCTTGACTTCTGATGCTCTCTGTACTAAGTCTCTGTTCTAAATAAATAAATACAATCAGATTTTTCTGCTCTGTAAAGTGACAAGATTATTATGGCTAATATTCAATAGGAATGTCATGATTTGCAGTAATATTTGTGTCATACTTTGTTCTTTATGTAGGAAAAAACATCTCATATTTTTGCATGAAAAGGGTCTCATAGGTAGGCTTTCAACAGATCAGGGTCCTCCATCCCAATGCCTGCAATGGGAGGACAGATAATAACTCGAGACAGTGCATCATAGGAAGATGCCTGCAAGAGGGAGTCCAGATTGTGATGAATGACACCAACTCCAGTCAGAGTGGTGCGGGAGTTTGGTGGGAGTAGATGAGTATTTTTAAAGCGATGATTAAGGGATGAAGATGAGAGGTAGCATTTTTCACAGTCCAAGTATTGTCTGAGAGGCTACGTGTCGGAGAAAGGCATGATTTGTCTTCACAGGGAGTTGACAATTGGAACAATGCAGGGCCTCATGTGGCTTGTCATAGTAATTAAGAAACATGAACTTGGCTTGTGACACCCTTGGAGGCGGTTGCCTGGTTTTGTGGAGTTTAGTTTATGTTTAAGGTCCAATAAGTGCACATATAATGTGCTTCATAATCAACGGAATACTGTCTAGACATGTTGTACTGGGCACCTTAAAAGAAAATCTATTGGATATTTCTTTCCTACAGTTGTTTTTATACCAGATTTACGATTCAGATTTAAGGAATTCACAAGCCATATAACTCTTACTTTATCATATTAGCATGCATCAGTAATAAATTTCTTGGGTATAATATTGGTGGTGAGGCTTTGCACTATAACATAAGTTGAATGGCTCACCAAGACATATTTTAAACCTAATAAAATCAGGTTGCATGTTATATGGCCAATATGTAAGAAATAATTACCTCCACTACAAATTAATAGACTCCTGGGGTGGTAATGTGACCACACAATGTGAATCTTGGGTATGCATTAATTTTCACTAATTCAACTATTCAGAGTCAATTATTCCACTGATATTATAGGATTCCATGTACATTTCATTTTGTTCCTGAATCGCTCTTAGTCCTACTTCCTTTCACTACAGGTTAGCTATTTTGGTTACACTCTAAAAATGCTGGGTTGTTTTCAATTCATGGTTGGGTAAATTGTGGACAGAACACATTGTTGGGTTGTAATTTAGCCTTTACTGGGTTGTTGTTACCCAACCATGGGTTAACACAACCCAGCATTTTGGGTTAAAACAACATAGCATATGTAAATTTATGACCCAACGATATGTTCTGTCCACATTTTACTCAACCATGAATTGAAACAACCCAGCATTTTTATAATGTTAAAACAGCCCAAGCCATCATTACTAGTCTAAAATTTCAAGTAGATTCAAGAAAATTTCCATTGAAAGGAAAAATCACAGATGAGATCTCTTCAAAATCTCAATTGTTTCTTCCCTTAAGAAATTAAGAGAAACATCTGAGACAAGAGATAAACTATAAAGAGCAAGTTCTGAGAAAAACAAAAATATTGTCAAAATAATGACAATATTATAAAACAAAATATTGAGTTATTTTATAACTGCATATAAATATTAAAACAAAGTGTGTTAACTATTTAGAATCATAATAATACCAGATAATTTCATTTTTTGAAATGGCCGCTTCTTATCCTTTATTGTATAATATTTGTCAATTGTTTACATGTGCTTTAACCAGGACAGTGGCCAAATATGAAAGTTTCGTGTTGAAATTTTCATATCAAGCTTTTAAGGTCAATTTGTTTGAGACTTCCACATCATCAGCAGGCAATCAGATTAGCATATCATTAACATTTCTGGAAATGTGAAGGATTTTACCTAGAAAAACATGCAATATTCAGTTGCCTGCATAGTCAAGCAATTTTTAAAAACAAAAAAACATTACGTGCTTTATAGAATGGGCACAGACATCATTCATCATCCAAGAGAAAGTTTTTGTGAAAATAGTGTGTGTTTGAGTTAGCATCTGTGGGTTGACAGTATTCTGTGGATATGGTGCTTTAACAATGCCTAGGGCATTTTCTCTGGCTGTAGTGTTGGTGTTGGACTGCAACCATGTATTGTGTCTTTTCTCTCATCTTCAGCCAATGGAGAATTTCCTCCGGTAGCTCCCACAAGCCCTACACAAGTGTTGTTCGCACCAAACAATGAGAACATCAAGACCACTACACCACTTTATGGAGGGCCTGGAGCATTTTCTCTACAACCCACGTTGACGGAATGTGAGTTTTATCAACGTTTTCATGTGCTTTGTTTTGAATTGTTTCTACTTTTTATATTGCTTGCTCTTTGAGAATTGCACCAATGGGATGAGATTTTTTTTTACCAATGGATATTTGGTCATGCAAATTGAAATAGTAGGCCCACTTCTACACCCACTGTTAAGTAGACTAAATACATATTTTAGTGACATAGAAGCCAAATACAAAAAAGAAAGCTTACATTTCCAATTTACGGTACCGTCCATGCATTTAAAAGAAACAGGAATTTATGTTTTCAGAGAGTTATGTACTCCAAACACCAGAGCACCTAATTTAAGGTCCAGACCACGTAATTCTTTCTGAGCAAACTAAAATTGTTGAAATGCTTGAGTACACCAAATATGTTAGACTTCTAATGGATATAGAAGTTGAATGCTTATGAACAGAGGCTTAGATACTGTTTCTCTGAATGTGTGTCACACAGAGAGAAAGTGCATGGCAGAAAAATGAAAGTGTGCCATCTGCTGGACTATACCTGCAACTTTTCTTAAAATCAAATGTGGAAAGGCCAATTACAACATCTGCACTAAAACACTGGTTTCTAATTCTCAGTTCTGGGGATCCACACCAACTGCACATTTTGGTTTCCCTTACCCAACACATAAAGGTTAGTTTATGGAGCTCTCTGCTATTGATTAAATAAGGAATACATCCACACATCCATGTGCAGTGCTGTGGGTCCCCATGGCCAAAATGGAAAACCACTGATTGGAAAACACACCTTATCCCTGCTTACTACATCTAGAGTAGAAATGTTTTTACCCAAATTAATTAAGTCTACTAATTAAACTATTCAAAGAGGAAATGAATTTATATTGCTCATTTTGGCTCTCCTGGCTGATATGCAATTACCTTCCTAAACGTAATAAGATGATTTTTTGGACTAAAAAAATACTGTGCTTTTATCAAGCTTCCAAATGGTTTAAACATTATATTCATATAACATTACATTCATATAATGCAAGTTTAAACATATTCAGCCGCATTTTAACAGAAAGAAACTACATTCTTTTGTGGATCACAAAAGGAGATGTCACACATAATGCCAACGCTCCTCTATTTCTTACTAATACCATAAAAGTGGTCTGTATGGCTACTACAAAGTTCTCTACAAAGTTTTATAAGGTCATATCATAGTTTTGTCTAGCAAATTAAAACATTAACCATATATCTGAATCTCTACAATAGCTCTGAAATTGCTTTCTTGCTATTTCAGTACGCACATTCTGTTATGAGAACCAAGTTCTTTAGCAAGAAGTTTTAGCATTACTGCATGGCATCCTCCCTGATGTGACCTTCTTGAAGGACTATATTTGAGTACATGTATATTTGAAAGTTTATAAAATAATGTTAATTTTATGACTTAAGATTTGGAATATAGTTGTATTAATCATGTATTATTATTATTATTTTTATTATTATATTATGGATTTGTGTTCTTTAGGTTTCAAATAAAATGGAAACAAATCATCAGTCATCAAATATAATAACGCACCTTTCAGTACCTTTCCTCATTGTTATTAAATACAGACACAATTATAAGACTATAACCATTATTATGTTGATCTTCCAGATAAAATAACTATATTGTAACATATACTGTCACTGTGATATAAGGGTACTTATATTAGGATATAATAATAATAATAGTAATAATAACTAATATAACATTATTCATACTGTGATTCTGGTCAAGCCACCCACACTTCAGCAAAATTTCACCTGGCGTGTCATTTCTGTGCTGTTCCAAAGACAATTAGTAATTAAACACAAAAGACACCACACAGTCACATACTCCAGTAAAGCTTTCTGGATTACTGTTCCTGAATGTTGTTTTCTTTAAACTCAGAGAAAAAATCAAATTGCAAATTAATTTTTCCATTATTCAGTCATGGCTAATTGAAAAAGCTTCGAAAAATGGTTTTGATATTTTGATAAATTGTGCAATTGGCATTTTCTCAATACCAGTACTTACCAGCTGGCTGGCTCTAATTTTACCCTCTCTTCTCTTTTTCTTTCCCCTGCTTCTCCATCCACCTCTATCGATTTCTCCCTTTGCCATCATGGCACCTCATTTTGGCTAGTAAAGCCCAGTCGAATGGGGGAGTTTGCCTTACGCTGACTCAAAGCTTCAGTGCTATGGAGAGAGGGAGCATGTTCTTCTGTCAGATCAGCTCCCTCGGCCTTTGTCTCCTTGATTACTTCCTCCAACTTTGTCTGGGTGATTGCTTCCTCTGATGAGAAAAAAGAGACGGACCGCTAACCTCATGATGGACTGAGTTCCGCCGGTCGGCTTCCGATGACTCAGCCATTTCTACCAATCAAACCTTCAAGAACTCTAATAAAAGGAAGTTGTATAAGACCATAATTGGTGATATTTGTCTTCCCCACAGAATCTCTCTTACAACTTGAACCTTTTCGAGTTCGCTTCAGATCTAATTACAGATCTCTGTAGGTTATATTCAAACCACAGACGAGAAAACTCTATTTGGATGTTGGTTTATTTGTCCTGCAGATTTTGAATAGGAAAACAAATTATCTGAAAAAAATAGGAAAACTGAATTATCAAATATAGCACAACTTGTCTATAACATATTGTTTACCCCTTAGAATCCTTTTAGACTTTCAAATGAAAGGTGAGCGTACAGTATGTCTGTGAATACTGTAAGTATCTGTGAATACTGTAAGTATTAGTGAACTCAGCCAGGGACTCATAAATATCTGTGTTTAATATTTATTGATGAATAAACTCTTTGTGTGGTGCTTTTCACTATTTAAAAGTGCATGAAAGAGCTTCCACAGGAGTTTCTTTTGCTTTCTTGTTCCTGTGTTATGAGCAAATCATAAACTGACTGTGAGTTTTTGATGGTTGAGACAGCCAGACACGTCAAATAACATCTCTTTTTCCCTCCAGTAAAAAGCACAGACTTCTGTTCTTCCACACTCAATGCCACTGCAGTAGTGTTGATACTTTCACTGAATAAAAAGAGGGCTTATCTTGAAGCTAATTGATACTACAGTTGATGTGTCTGTGTGTGTTTGTGTATACAGCTGTCAAGTGGATATTCCACACCTGTGGAGCCACAGGACAAGATGGTCCAACGCCAACTCAGTGCAGTAACTCCTATCGCAACACCAATGTCAATGTCACTGTGGGTACTAAGGGACCATTCAAGGGTATCCAAATGTGGCGGGTCCCAGAGACAAGGAAATACAGGTGCACACCCCAACACACTCCTTCACACAACGTTCTGGCCTCCACAATCAAAATAATCTACCAGTATGCTCCTTCGAGAGTTAAGCAGTAACTTTGTCGACCATTAAACAGAAAAACATTCTACTTTGGCACGATTGCAGTCTGTTATCAGGCTTGGTCAGGTCATTCAGATAATTGTTGTGGAACAAGAGGAATGAGAAAACACATTTCCAAAGTCATCAGCTGAATCGCTGAGGTAGTAACCAGACTGATAATGACATTCACTTAGCAAAGTCAGTGGAGACAACAGAGCAGAAAATCTGCTACAGAAACAGATTAAAGTATCTGTTAAATAACTACTCACTTATTTGGGTTCAGGATCACAGCGTATGGAGCAGCTGGTGGGCGCAGCGTCCTGGCTGTTCACAAATCACATGGGGTCTACATCACTGGAGATTTTCTTTTACAGAAGGATGAACTGCTGTATATTTTAGTTGGACAGGAAGGGGAGGACGCCTGCCCTAATGTGAGTGAACCAATCTATCAATACTTCTCTGTGATGTTTCTTTCACTTGGTTGAAACAACATGGCTAGTGAATTTGTCATTACACAAAAACTATGCTTAAGGACATAAAAAACAGACAAACTCAATGTTTTGCTGGAATGATTTTTTTCCCTAGATGGTGCCCACTATGGACAGAATCTGCAGAGAACAGCAAGGACCCTCCATCAACAAGACCCAACTCAGGGGAGGGGGAGGGGGAGGAGGGGGGGCAACCTACGTTTTTAAGGTGATGTGTTTCAAAATCACCATATTTTGTTTTTGTTTGTTTTTATTTTGTTTCCTGAAACAACATTCCTGTGAAATAAGGGTTAGGTCTTACTCTAATCTTAAACCTGTTACCCAACACATACCCCCAAAAGCGAAAGCCACAACCCAGTCCTAATGCTCATACTGTTACCATAACATGAACATAATAAAATCTGATTGGTTGATAGGAGTGTTGTTTCAGGAATAACAAGGGCTGTATGGTCACAAAATAAAATATAACCAAACCTGCCACTATCATTGATATACACTGGCTGCATTTTAATTTAAAAAACATATCAATAACGACATCTCACAATAATGTCAAGAACTATTTTTGTGAGTCGCAGCAGCTTATGTCAATAGCTGAGCTTATTGAAGAGTAACATGCTGCAACAGCCTCTTAGGTAGACATCATTTGACCCATGGGAATTTCAGAGAGGCAGGTGCAGTTGTATCTTTGAAAATCTAGTTCATTTGCATCCAATTGTATTTACACTTGATTTCAAATTAGCATGGCAATTCACACCTTCACCTGCAGCTTATGATTTCTACCTCTCAAATAAACTAAAAACCACCTATACGTAAACCTCTCATTTCTACTGGTTGCAGGTGGAGAATGGAGTCCACATCCCTTTACTCATTGCTGCAGGAGGTGGTGGTCGTGGCTACAGCAGCCAATCAGAAAACCCAGAAGAAGTGATGGACAAAGATCCCAGCATTCTTGGTCACAATGGAAGATCAGGAGCAGCAGGTATCCTTAAACAGAGTAACCTTAACACAGTTTTATGAAATATTTACCTGTATGACAGGTGCTTTAGACAAATGTTTGCATTTTATGTTTGACATAAAAGATGCAGATTATATTTTTGTAACTTTAACATAGTTGGACCTATGGTTTATTTTTTAAGGTTCTGTCTTTTATGATAAAAGTGCAGCGTTCTCCAAGTTGTTTTTCTTTGACAGTACTTTAGACAGTACTCATAAATAAATAAAAATATACTCAAATAAATAAAAATCATTTTTAGCCTAGCCTTTGAAAGTGTTTAACACAGACCTACAGTATGTGTATATCTAGTCCAGAAATGGATGATTTTTTTTATATAAATACTCTTCACATCTTCTAGGGCACCCCCTGAGTCTGAGAATTAGTCAGTGTATTGTGTGGTGTGTGTGCATTTTTATATATGTGCACCGATTCATGTTCACATGTTTATTATTTCAGAGAAAGTAATGCATACATCAGTTTTTTTATTTGCTAACTAATGAAAACCCAGCAACAATATTATAATAAAATGGCCTGTTTTTTAGTTGTGGGCACCCTGGTTGTCTCCCACTGAGCGGTCAGCATGTGTTCTATCAACTGCCCTATTTTTAAAGGACAGCTCCCCTATTGTGCTTGATTTTCTGCTTCTGTGTCCATCCCAAATGCCAAACACAAAACCTTCATGTCTATATCTTATATCTATTCAACCTGTTTTCCATAGTTTCCATCCTGGCCAATGTAAAATAAAGGCTGTCGTTTGCATGACCCACTTGTACAAGTTTTGATGTGCATTTAACGTACTCTTCGTTCTCTTCATTCTGCTTCATTTGCCCATCTATGCCCCGGCATATTTGTGCTCAGTGGCTGTATTTATCTGGCTGCTGTCTTTTTGCCTTAAATAAATGCAGCTGTCCAAACATTCTACATCAGAGAAATATTCTTGGATGTTTTTTCTTTTTTACTTCAGTATTCCAGACTATTTTTCATTAGTGCAAGAGTCACATATTCATAAGCACATCACATAACTTCTCTTCCCTGCAGGGATCCATAAGACACCACCCTCGCAAATTATGTTTTACACACACTCATGTCTATATTTCACTTTACCAAAGGCTATGTTTCATATTCAGAGATCAGTAGCATGCTTTTGTCTGCATGTCCATCTGCCCGTTACTTTTTCTTTACCTCAGACAGCTCTGTTTATTCCTAAAAGTATTTTGTAACAAACCTTGAATGGCTTTGACTAGACATATTTTACAAACAAAGCATGTGCTGCTAAGAGACCATTTGAGAGTTAGCAAAAAGAGATAGACGTGATGTTTTAAATAATTTACTTCATTTTTTTATTTGAGCTCTATCTTGCTAAGCAACAGCACTGACCTGCTTAAGGAGAACAGAGGTGTTTATAGGTGACTATATTTTTGTGGACAAAATTTCTGTGTGTTCTAGTTTCAGACCAACACACTCTCATGACAATTTGTCAAATAGTGAAATCTCATTTGTTTTTTGTACAATCCGCTCACATCCCAATTCAGGTTAGGTTTAAGGGTGAGGTTGGCAGCAGAGCATCATGGTTGAACTTTGTCTGCAAATTGTATGAGTTTACACAAATCAAGCAAACATTATCGCGAAATTGGTAATTTGCAAAATAGTTGTCAATTTTATTGTCAACAGAAATACATGGGCTATTTTAGAATATTTTACTAATTACATTTTTCTTAGTGTTGCAACAGCTGTGTAAAGAGAGAGGAGAAGCATGAAAGAGAGAACAGAGAGGCACAGAGAACAGAAACATTACAAGCTAGCTTTGAGGGTTTGAAGTTATTTGGAGACGTTAATGGTCAGAAGTTATTTATAGGTTTACATTCTTAGCAGTCAATTCCCATATAGGGTTTTTGCAAATCAAATTTTATCTCAGCTGGACTAAAAAATGAAACAGCTGAATAGCTGTGTATCAAAAACAACCTGGACATCCATCGTCAAACAAGTGCAGTATGGACAGGTCAATTTATTATAATAGGAGCCCTTTAGTTTTGTCATGTTGCGATGTGCTGCGTAGACAGCTTTCCATTGTCATGACAATCAGCACACCTCTTGTTTTTTGTTTATAGTACATGTTTGATTATAATTATACTCATTTATGAGAGCTTATTTATGGTCAATCTGGAACCAATCCAAGGTCTGGATCAAGACTGTGGTCTACATAGTGTAATCTTTATAGCATTAAGATGCTTGTAAAAATACTCTGACCTGTTGTGAAGTTTAATTAGCCAAGCAGATAAATTGAAACAGGGTGCGTAATATTGTCTTTGCTTTGGAGAGTTTTATGAGTTGCGTGGCTCGGTATGTTTCAGGGGGCGGTGGAGGCTGGAATGACACTACTCCTATTCCTCAAGGTGGTAGACCTCTCATGCTGGGAGGTCAGGGTGGAGAACCCTGTCAGCTCATGGGCTGGAAAACTCGAGGGGGGTTTGGTGGAGGTGGAGGGGCCTGTACAGCTGGTGGAGGAGGTGGAGGATACAGAGGTTAGACCATATACTTGCCAATGTTAAATTGTTTCAGGATGCATTAAGCTGCATTTTCAAGACTGAAAAAAATGCTTTGTGATCATTCTGTCAAGTTTAGTTACACTTGTTGTGTCCCCTCCATGGCTGTAGGGGGCAGTGCATCGCAGGATAATGATCCCAGAAAAGACGGAGATGACGGAACATCTTTCATAAGCCTGGATGGTGAAATGTATCTGGAGCCCCTCAAAGGTAAAATAACAAGGTCATGGACGTATGTGGATTTATATACTGTACTTCCCATACTGTGTAATAAGCAACATTGAAATCAGTGTGTGCCAAATCATAGTGCATAGTACACCAAAATATTGGGCCAGAGGTGGCAGATATACTATTTGTGGTGTATTTTTAAAGTATTTAACCATGCATGTCTTTTATTATTGGCTATTATTACCCACCATTATCCCACAAGTCTGATTCGAAGAGCTAGTGTCCTAGACTGAACAACTGACAAGTTCTACAACTGTCTGCCTAAAAACCCAAATGCATACTTTCCTTTCACCAGCAAAGTACACAATTTTAGAACTGTGTATGAATTAAAATGCTGTCTTTGAACTAGGGGATCCTCCTAAAAAATAACTTTAGGATTTATATTATTTAAAGAAGCAGTACTAACCTTTTGAATGGTGTTAGCCTAATGGTGGTATATCTCTATGGTTTACTGTAGTTTGTTTCCAAGTTTGAGGTGCCTCATATTCTGTAGGGTTTTAAGTCTTGCTTGGTCCCCATTGTTCTCAGATGATTCCAGGGGGACTGCAAGTCACTCTAATGAAAACATTTATATTTTAAGCAGAATTGGGTGATCTAGAACTTTGCTTCTTTGCCAAACACTTAGTACAATAGGTCTTCTGCTTCAGGGCATTTTTAACCTAAAAATGTAAGTTTTTTAACAGATACTTTTATCTTAAGTGGCCTATGTGGCTTGCTCAGGGGCAAAATGGTGAGACCTCCCAACTCATGTATTGCATTGATTAGACATTCATCTACTGATTATAAGCCCCAACTATCCCATATGTATGCAATGTTGTTTCCAGGCATGGAGGGCGACGGTGAGGTTATTATTAACCCAGTGCAGAACTGCAGTCACTGTGAATCAGGAGATTGCCATGAGATCTTTGAGGGCACAGTGTGTTACTGCGATGAAGAGCTCACTTTGGCCCCAGATGGAGTTTCCTGTATCAACTCTACTGGTCAGTTCATCAAAAAAACACTTCAACACCATTAGATGATTGACTGTCTCATGAAATGGTAAAATGAATGTCTGGCAAAACTGTTCTCAGAATGACAGTCCTTTCCCAAGAGTGGCACTTACCTCTATAAAACTTGATTGTTTTTCATTTAGAACATTTCTGAAGAAGGTCATCACTCTATTTTCAAAAAATAAAATACTAAAATATACTAAATGATAACAATACTCTCCAATACTCTCCACTGTTAAACAACTCTGTTAGCTAATGCTTCATTATTTCAAAATATTTAACATTTGCATATTAATTCATAAATGCAGATTCCACAATAATTTCTAGTAAAAATAGTTACAAATTTGAATTTCGTTTCAACATTAGGAATACACAAGCGTATAAATGGCCACAAATCTATCAGAGAAAGACTAAAAGCAACAAAATTTGTGCTTTAACTTTATTAGCACTGCTATCACTTTGAATTCAAGTAATCCTTGATTAATAATTGCAGGTGTGAAAGCCCAAAAGGAGTTCTGCTTGATTCATGTGAGCTGTATATCTGTTGCTGTGTGTTTGTGTAGAGGTGTCTATGCTGCCTGCCCAGCCATCTGTGTCTCATCTGGCATTGGGTCTGTCTGTGGGGACCTCTGCACTCATCGCCGCCCTGCTGTTGGCTGTGTCTGGTGTCATGATCAGTAAGTTGAACATGTCAAATTCTTGTCATGTACAAGGTGCAGAGGTTGTTTTTTAATAAAACAAAACAATTAAAAATTAATATAGCAAAGTCATTTTTGGAACATTTTTGAAACAGATCACAGGAAAGCATGTATAACTCTGTTTATTTAATAGTGTACTCTGACTTCATGTTTATGTGTTACTGAGTATTATAATAATGGTCCTGGACTAGTGATACCTGTCATCAGGGATGCAGCTTTACACCAAAGCAAGTTTTTAATTACTGATGCACTTGTAAAAATGTTCTATTGCAGTCAGCCATGATTCATTTATTTCACAATAAGATAAAAAAATTTAAATAAAGGTAAAAAATATTAAGCACACATTTCATGGGAGGGGAGTCTTTCATTAGACACAATGGAGAATTCCTACAGATTGTTCTGATCACTGTTTTCTTTGTAATTACAATGAATGTGGACTGGATGCCGAAATGTGTCAAAGCATCAACATAAAGACTTATGGACCATTTTTATGATATTTCTATAGTGACTTTGTGTTCTTATTGCTAATTAAAAGCCAAAGTAGTTATTCATTACAACTGCATGAAAATAACTGACCAGCGCAGTGTCTAGAATTTCCCATATTTGGCATGCTGTTTGAACGAGGAAGTACCACAGGTTCACATACACATACAGACATAAAATGCACCATCACACCTAACACATCATTTGCCCATCTATGCTCTAGTAACAGACTCCAGGTGATAAATAGAATGGGCGTGTGATAAATGAGCTGTTAACTAGACTCTGACAAGCCTTGTTGATTTACCACTTTATGAATAAATCACATCCACAGTCCGCACTAATGTGTTTACTGCCTGGGTCAGGCCCACCAAACATGAATGTTTATGTGACTTTGATAGTTTGCAAATATGACATTTTACATTTGTCCACATTGGTATCAACTCATTTGAAACAAAAATGTCCCTATTGGGTTTGCTAGTATTTTACAGTGTATGAACTATGTTTGCCATTCTGCTACCCTGCTCATTTTAACAATAAAAATTCAACAAAGAAAATGTCACCATCCCTTTTAAGTCAACACCTTTAGTGCTAACTGGAAAAATGTCATGCTGTGCTGATTATCATCCAGTGTACAGACGTAAACACACAGAGCTTCAGTCGATCCAGCTGGAGCTACAGAGTCCTGACTGTAAACTCAGCAAACTACGAGCTTCCACCATCATGACCGACTACAACCCCAATTACTGCTTTGGTGGAAAGACTGCCTCTGTCAACGATCTGAAGGAGGTTCCGCGTCGCAACATCTCTCTCACCAGGTTAGCGAACAGTGCCAGCTCTCTGTGGTACAGTTGGTCTGAAGCAGGTCAGCTCAGGGGTTTGTGGGGATGTAGGCTGGATTATAGATGAATAATTAAAACACCCAGTGAACCACTGAAATGTGGTTTCCTTTTAGAAGAAAGTACTACAAATAGGCACACAGTATGGGGTGCTAAACAAATAACATTAAAACCATAAAAAAATTGAAAATTGTGTATCGCTCTATGGCTGGTCAAATTAAGCAATGCTTTATTTAAGCAATATTTAAAGCAATGCTGTGTCTCAATTAATATAATATAAGAGGAAAATAAACTACATATATAATTATTAAATGCAATGTATTATAAATGTATATATTATAATATTAAGAATTTTTAATAAGTGATAAGCTGCCTATATTGTCTATGTGATGGGCAGGCCATGTTGATAGGTGATAAAGTATGTGAGCATGTGATAAAGTATGTAAACATTTAGTCTATATCTATTATAAAATACAATATGTGAACATTTATAGAGTATGTACATTTATTTGTTTTTTAGAGGTTTAGGTCATGGTGCTTTTGGGGAGGTCTATGAAGGACTCGCTGTTGGTATACCAGGGGAGCCCAGCCCTATGCAGGTGGCTGTCAAGGTAAGAACTGCATATTAATATATGTAATATTTTTATTAATTAAATATTTATTTAAATTAATATTTCAAATAAGACATCAATTTAACATACATTTTTAAAAGAGCACTTGAACTGATCATTAGTAAGCTTGCACAAACCTGACAGCGTTCATTCTATGAAGTAAGCTTTAGTTTATCCAGTTTTATTGCATGACTCTCTGGAATACTCTCTGAAATTATTCTGATTGGCCAGTAGTGACATTCCAAGATATGTTAGTCCCTGAGCTTCACATCAGGGTCCTGATCACACTGTCAGGGTTTATTCTGTGATAACAACCAGCTAGCTGTACATTATCCCTTACATATACTCCTGAAACTATGTTTAGAACTTCATTTCGTATAAACATCTGCCATTAGCTCACAGATGCTTGTGTTGTGATTGCCTAATTAGACTCTTCCTGAGGTATGCTCAGAGCAGGACGAGCTGGACTTTCTCATGGAAGCTCTTATAATCAGGTAAAAATGAAAATAAACACACAAAAACCAAACAGGACATGACATTACATGTGCTGATGTTTGAAGACATGCTACACATAGCTAGAGGGCCCGATTTACAGCTGTTATTTAAAGGGGTTAAATATCTTCCTCCGACAGCAAGTTTAGTCACCAGAACATTGTACGGTGTATTGGGGTGAGTCTCCAGGCACTCCCTCGTTTTATTCTGCTGGAACTGATGGCTGGAGGAGATCTCAAGAGCTTTCTGAGGGAAACTAGACCCAGACTAGTAAGTACACAAACACCCACAGAATTCTCTCAGTATTTTATTTTGCTGTAAATTTGATTAAAGACTCCATGAATTCATGTGAAGAGCACAGTTTAATTTGCTGCAACAGGAAGACATCATTTTTTATGATTATACTAGCACATAAACGATAACGGTCTTGGACTAAATAATTAACATTTTGAAATTAAAGTTTCTTGTTCCCAGCTTTCTGAACTGATGTTCTTCTGCTTCTCAGGAGCACCCGTCCAGTTTAACCATGGTGGACCTTCTCAACATAGCCAGAGACATAGCTCGTGGCTGCCAGTACTTAGAAGAGAACCAGTTCATCCACAGGTATAATTACTGACATGTTAACACATCTGTACACATTACGGTTCCATATAGCAGATGTATGGGTCGCTTTCATCTGAAGTCAGCAGAAATTCAGCACTCTCTGACTCTGTTTGTGACTCCACTCTCTTCCCTGCTGCGGGAGTTCTGCTTCCTCTTGACACTCTCATCTAGGATGGCATGAAAAATTAGTCCACTTAGAGCTCATTTATGCTAGATGAACAGTCTGGTCATCAATCCAGCTGCAGAGCAGGGACACTGAGACATGTACCCATCTGTGGTTTAATTTGAAGTTCCTCACACAGCTGAGTTGTTTCCAGGACTTAATGTTCAGCTTCAGTTTTTGGTCAAAATGCAAAAGTTCTGTAAGGTCACTTTTTAATGCATCTTAAAAAAGTGCAACGCATGCCCAGGGGAACACGTACTGATAAATTGTATACTGTAAATGCACTGCAAGTCGCTTTGGATAAAAGCGTCTGCCAAATGCCTAAATGTAAATGTAACGCAACAAAAATGGGACTTTTACCTGGCCTATGTTGCTGATTAATCTGGTCCAGATTCTTGCCTACCTATTGCATTAAATGACCAGCCACACTTTGTACATGATGTTTCAGGACAGATCTTAAATCTGTATGCCCAAGTTGTCTTGTTAATTAACTATGTATGCTCTGTTCCAAAGTAAAGTGAACAGCCTAATTAATGCATTTTGAAAATATTTATAATCAACATGGGTCTTGCCTCGTCTCTATCCAGTAATTAGCTGATTCTCAGAGTGACTTAGATTGCCATAATAACATTAAATTAACATTGCTGCAACATGAAATTAATGTTTATAACTGTAACGAAGAAAATGCAAATGTAAAAATAGGGTACGAATGCAACATGCTAAAATGTTAATGTACCAAATAAACAATGTTGTTCTGTTAACTTCAAATATATTGTAACATTAATAATGTTCAACATGAAAAACAGGCTGACAGTTTTATTATTGTTTTTTGTGTTAACAGGGATATTGCAGCCAGGAATTGTCTTCTGACCTGCAAGGGTTCAGGGAGAGTGGCTAAGATTGGGGACTTTGGAATGGCCAGAGACATCTACAGGTATGGAAGGCATCTTACTACAAGCTCGGGAATATGATTTTGTGGGCTTAAAGACATATTGCCTTATAATTCACTTTAGAATTATCCTGTCAGACAGCAAAAAATATATATATACTTATTTTTATAATTAATATTTGAGCACCAGCTCATAGAAATTAGAGATGGCAGACTCATACTAGAAAACATGACACTTCTGATTTGCATCCATCTTTATATTAAAATGGCCATAAAATGGGTAAAGCTGTTATGTGGCTGTGTTTTATCTTTTATGACACTTGGTGGGAAAAGATGAAGGCGTATCTCATTCTGAAACCCAATTGCGAGCTTTTATTATCAATCTATCTCTAATTTTAAAGCAAACTAATTTAATAAGCATCCAGCTAATAAAAAATAATTAAAATGTAAATTAAAAAAAAAAAGGTTTTTGAAATAGATGATTTGGACCAAATAATGAAAAAAAAAAAACAGACAATAAGAGTGCAGGATAGAGGGGAACTCCTTCAAAACTCTTTAAAAATCTTCTCAGGATGATTCCTCAAGAAACTGCGTGATGGAAAATGTCAAGAACATTTTTGTAAATTATAGATGAAGGGTGACTACATTGAATATGCTAGAGTATATCCTATTTTACCTTATTTTTTTTCTTTAGTCACAGCATAATTTACAGCATAATTAAGTTACATTTGTGTTATTTCATAGTCTTGATAAGTTTACTATTATTCATTAATAAAAAAAAAAATGAACAAAGAAAAAGTAAGTTTATCCAAACTTTTGACTGGTAGTGTATATATATATATATATATATATATATATATATATATATATATATATATATATATATATATATATATATATATATATATATTTTAGGTTTAGATATATTTAAATAAAATTTCCATTCAATATGTAAAATCCTTCCTCATTTGTTTCCACTGATCTATATCTGAAGTACCAGCCAACATCATTTTGCTCTGTTTGGTTTTGTGAACAATAAATAATAAAACTTGCTGTGACACTTATGCAACAAAAGGCATCATGTTATTGTGATATAGTGACATGACCTGATACAACCTGATACAAAATCAACAAAAAAGCAAACAAAACATAGCCTAGCTGCTTTTTAAATTACTTTCAAGCAAATATACCAATTCTAAAGCTAGATTGTCAGGTTGTGAAATGCGAAAAAAAGAAATATATTAAAAAGTCTTGTATTTAGATCTAAACTATGAGAGTTTAATGGGAGAGTTGTGCTTAAGTCTTATTAAGTTGGGTTGATATGATCATATTCTTTTGATGTGGTAAAAACTCTAGCAGCAGCATTCTGAACCAGCTGAAGCTTGTTAATAGAGGATACAAAACATCTGCTTTATAGTACATTACAATAATCTAGCCTTGAGGTCATGAATTCGTAAACTAGCTTGTCTGAATCAGACACAGATACAATGTTTTGCAATTTGACAGTATTTCTTTGATGGAAAGCTTTTCTGCTAACATACAGTAGGAAATATGGCTTTCAAAAGTCAAGTTGCTGTCAAGCATTAAAACCAAGTCTTTAACTGTAGATGATGATGTAACATTGTATCCTTCTCATCCCAGATTGTATTCCAGTAGCTTTATGTAATAATAATACCACTGTCTTGTCAGAATTTAATAGCTATTTAATAGAAGAAAACTATGTATCACTATGAGGTCATATTGTCATATTGTCTATGAGGTTCAATATTGACTATTGAAGCATGCAACATGCTCTTTGGAACATTCTCAAATCATGCTGGGATAACATGGATCATTATGTTCTGCACATAGTTGCATAGTCCATGCCAACTTGAGAGCATGCTGTCATTAAAGCAAAAAGGGGACATCTTAATTTTAACGTTTCACTCAAATTGTGATGGTTATCATTTGTAATGAAAATATTTGTTAAAACATGCACAAATTTGCAGTTTACAATACAGCACAATGGATACAGAGCATATCTGGGACCAGAAGTATCAGCCATGACTTTTAACTTTATATTTTTAATTTTTATTTTACATTTGATATTTTATCTTTTAGTTGATCAGACTAAAAGTTAACAATTTTACACAAATGTATAAAAAATAATTTAAAAATATGTCTACATAATAAAGCATGCTGTTTAAAACATTTTATATAAACATATTCTGAATATAGCAATTACATTTTATTTAAATAATTTATCAAAATAATCTTATTTAAGGTTTGTGATGTTTAGAAAGCAAGTAACAATCTCCATGTCTTCATAAACTATATCTGTGGTGGCAATCTTTAGAGCATTTCACAGTTTAGCACTAATGTGAATCGTCCTTTAACATTATACATTAGCTGAGATGGCAGCACCGCTGTGATAAAATGAAAGGTACAGGGATGTAAGGCTGACTGCCTCGCACCCGCTGTCACAACGCATGTCTGAAAATGGCTCACTTAGGTGGCGAAAAAGGGTATTATTAACCCAAGAAAGATGGAACCTTGTTGTAATCCCTCTGGGGTGTTGGTATAAAAGTGTGCTCTAATTGCTGATGTAGATTTTCTAGACTTTTCCCGCTGAGCTTCGCAGACAGGAAGTGAGTTCAGAGCTGTGAGGAAAACAAGAATTACAGCATGTTTTGATGTTTCGTGAATATTTATGTAATGAGTTTCTCTTAAGAACTGAGAGTTTATGATGCTTTTGAAATGTTAGGTGACCACTGATTCTGTTTGGAATGGTCATTGAATACTTGTGAGGGGGACAGTAATCAATTTAATTGATATTGTATTACTAGGGATGGGTCAGGATGATTACATTTTCATGCAACTACCAGTTCACTGTTTTGTGATAGTTGATACATTTTTAGCAGATGTGCTTTAAAGTCAATGAATTTAAAGATTCAACATTGTTGTGAATGTTGTAAAGAAAGTGACACTGTTGAGGCTAATTAAAACTTGTATTTCCGTTTAACACCTTTTTGTTTCTTTCCACAGTAGTTTTTAGCTTGCTCACTAGGTGTTTACAGACAAATAAATGAGGCATAATTTCCTTTAAGCTTTAAATGGAACTGCTCAATGAGTCAACAAGACATTATACTGTAATGTTTCTTTGGTAAAGCTGTTTGGATGAACATTTCCCGGTGTGCACTGAAAAAAGCTCTATAAATAATACTGAATGGAACTGAAACCATAATAAAATGTGCAGATTTTCTTCTGAGAAGTTGTTCATTTGATAATACTTCATGTTTTCATGCACATTTCCGATATTCCTGACCTAGCAGAACCTGGCTAGTTGAAGTATGTTGATAATAGGTGTAAACTAATTGTGAGTTTGGTTTGGATGTAAGGTTTTTGTGTACATTTGGACAAAACAAAGTTTTTGTAATAAATTAATGCAAATTTCCAATATCAAAATCTGTTTTTATGTGGACTATGAAAGTTTGTGCAATTAAAGGTTATTTAGACTATTTATATGTATTTGATCCTAAGTGCTACAAGTTCTTTCAATTATTCTGCACACTTGGTTTAATTTTTTGTCTATGTGTCCAATGTGCCAGACAAGTGCCTTTTCTCAATGTCTTATGACATAGCTGTTGCATAAGGCACTGTTACATTACAAATAATTCAACATTTAAAAGTGTGACTTTGTTGTGCTGTCTTTTTGTTTTGCAATCCCCTGTTTGATTGTATCCTTACTTTCTCACTCTGGCTTATAAACACTCACCTGACTACAAGCTTGAGTAAGCATGAATAAATAACTATATTTTGGTTTATCTCACACACTGACTTAGATATGAAGTTTGTGCCTTCACCACCACAAACTTGGTATTCCCTGCTTCATCACTTATGACAGCAAACCATCCCAACAGGGACCAGACAGGCAGTAGCAATACAAAGCTTTTCTATGATCTTCTTGATTTCATACTTCAAAGGGTTTCAGTGTTAGTTTCCCTTGAGTCCTGCCTTGTAAGGTACATTCGCATAAGTGAGACTGCTGAAGACATGAGTGTGATTGGTATGTGAGGTGTGTTCTCCTGAGGTAGAACAAGCCTAGCTGCCTGGATCCCTGAAGGCCACACACTGTTTTTTTGTAAAAATGAAAGGCTGATAAGACCAGCAGCATCAAGATTTTGTCAAAAGTGCAAATGCTTTTGTTTGGAAGATAGTGAGCAATATCTTCTGCCTCAGCCTCTCTCATTTTGTTTTGGTGATAAATGCTCAGCTTAATACCCTCCTGAGATTATTGCTTTAGCAACCTTAGGATGGCTGATGACAAAAAAACAAGATGCATTCTGTTTCTCTTTTTCACTTTCGCTGCTGTCAGCAGAGGGACAGATATTGGAACTAGATGTTGATAAAAATCAGCTTTGGATTAGGAAAACCATTCAGACTCAAAAGTTGATTACACAATGGAAAATGGAAGGATCTCTCCTCAGATAAGACAATGGACATACATGCAAGCAGCACTGACCCACGTTTTGTTTAGTCATAAAACATTAATATTTATTTTCATTATTTTAATTAATGTTGTGAGAACTGATTATACACAAAATTTCATCTAACATCCTCATGAAAATAACCTTAATATAGGATTAAACCAATATAAAGGCATAAAAATAAACAAATACAATGTCCATGCCTATTTTGTGACACAAAAGGTTAAAGCTTTAGTAATTTCTGTCTATTGGGTTTTGATAAGGTTGGGGAAAATGTAAAGGGAAACTCAGAGGCTGTTTTAGAATTACTCGTACTATATTTACGATTTCAACATAATAACAAAAAAAAATCAATTGCAACAGAACTTCAGGGTTAAAATATATTAATTAAAATGGTGGAGTGGATGACAAAAGTTGTTTTGAAAAGATTTTTGAATATCCTAAATATTTGTACAGAATATGTAATCATGTCACAACGTGATTTACCCACGCAAGGCTAGACCCTTAACCTTCCCATAACACTTGCTTTACCTCATTTTGGGACACTTTAGACCCCATGTTTCATTCAAGAAAAACAACACTTTGAGTTATTTATATGTGATGAGGGGGATGAAATGAAGCACAGACAAAAAATCTCCTGAAAAAAATCTGCTGTGTCTTGCACATCTGTTGTGTCTTGCACAACTTTTACCTCTGGAAACTTTTCCAAACTTGCAAGTGACAACAAATATGTGGTTTTCCTTGCATTAAGCCAAATCAAAAATCAGTATCAGTCTTTACACTTTTGTGACTGTTGTAGTTTTACAGTGAGATGGAGAATGACTCATATACACAAAAATACATCTCAACATATATATGTATAACAATGGCACTGTTTGCCACTATTATGCAGAGAGAAAAGCTAAGTTCCATTGTCCTAGAGATGAAAATATAAGCTTTTATGACAAAAATATGCAATATACAGTTTTATAGTTAATAAGAAGTGCAATTTTTTTATCATTCACCAGATGTTTTTAAATCCTCTATTTACTATTCCTGATCCAATCACAGGATGTTGATCCAGGAACATCTCCTGTTTAAATCACATTGAGGCCAATGATAACACAACCATATGATTAGTTCCCCGATCTATGAAGCGGATGTTTTTAAATTTAACATTCAGCTGAATGACTATTTGGGTTCACTTGAATAGTAATGGGAAAACATCCTTCTTGACTCATTTGAATCATCTTTGATAATTTGCTTAGCTTATCCAGAGGATCTGCATATTTTGTGTCATGGGTGAAACATGCAAATTAAGCAATACATGAGCAAATGAACTAGGTCAGCCACTTTTCATAAACCATGAGTAAACTTGCCTCTTTGACGCATGTAAGATCACATTTAGTTCTAGTCAGGGGTATGAGGACATACAATAGATCATTTTAGGTCAATCATTTTAAACTTCTAATAATGCTGTCTTTTCTTTTGACAAAATACCAACCTAAGCATGCATCATCTTAAACTTAATTTAGTTGAATGAAAACTGATTTGAACTTGCTGTCAATTGTTTAAATTTAATCAGAAGAATAATAAATTACAATGAATATATCAAAAGCAAAATGTCAATGTTATATATATACATATATATATATATTATATATATTATTACCATGAACTAACAATTAACATATTATACTTGTGTGTGTATATATATATAGAGAGAGAGAGGTGGTTGTACACCATGCTGTACAACCATCTTTTTTGATGTGGTTAGCATAGCGAATGGAACGAAGCCCAACATACCATAGCTTTATCAATTACACTTTATCAATGAAGCCTCTCCTGCTCTGAGGACAAAAGGGTTGAAGTACCACCGGGAGACCAGCCGCTCGAGCACCAGACCAACAGTTTCAAAATCTTGGCCGGGGTGAAAGATCGACCCCCTAGCCAGATTCAGAAGATCCCTCTGGACTGGGAGCTCCCAAGGGATTCCGTCAAGGAGAAACACTATGTCTAAGAACCATATTCAGCCAGAATGGCGCTACCAGAACTAGACGCACTTAGCCCTGGTGAACCCTGGCTTGGACTCCTGGGAGCAAGGCTATCAGGGAACTGCATACAGATGCAGCCTCGGCCACATCTGCACCATGGCATCCAGCCTCAGAAAGCTGGATGAGTGAGGCTGAACCAGAGGGGACAGAATCCTGCAACGGCATAACGCACCTCGTGAAGGTGCAAGGCGATATGGCTAGGCCAAAAGGAAGCACTTGATATTGGAAAGCTTCACCTCGAACCTGAGAACCTTCCTGTGTTCTGGTAAATCTCAATGTGAAATTATACGTCCATCATCTCTATCGTTACAAACCAGTCTTTGGGCTGAATTTGACGCACAATCTACTTGAGTGTCAACATCTTGAATCTGCATCTCCTCACAGAGCGATTCAATGACACAAATCTAGAATTGGATGCAACCCCGATCCTTTTTGGGAACTATAAAATATCAGCTGTAAAAGCCTAGATCTCTAATGTGAGGGGGAACACATTCAATAGTCCCTTTCTCCAAGAGAGTCTCTAGTTCCTGAGCTGACACTAAATGCTGCTCTCCCATTACTACAGTCTGCAAAATGCCATTGAAACGAGGAGGACAGGAGGCAAACTGAATTTTGTACCCTCTCTCTACAGAACTTAACAGCCATAGGGACAAACTGGGCAGAAGTTTTCAGAAGTGACCCCCCTTGTGGGGCTGGCCCCCAGTATGCTGTTGGCACCAGGTGTTCTTCTTTGCAGCCTTTGAGGAGATTATGGTCGTCAGATCAAAACTCTTCTTAGGGTGCAAGGTCTGCGTGTTCTGCCCAGTTCTCTTAGGTCTCTGTGGGGGAGCTTAAGCTGCCACACTGGCTTTCTGTTGCTGCTTGAAGGCAGCAGAAGATTTAACAGAAGAAGAGTTGGATGGACCACCTGACGCCGCAGCTACCTGGTCTTGGGGGGGAGGAGCTCCTTGAAAATCTCAGTTTGCTTCTTAGCCTCATGGTAATTGTAGATGATGGAACAAACAGCATTGCTGAACAGACCCTGAAGAGCACTCAGAGCATCCAGCAAGAAGGCCTTATCCCTGCCCTGATTGCTGGTTTATAATATATATGGGATAGATTATATGTCAGTAGAGGTTCATATATGGACATTGGATATATGTAATATTACATTTGCGCACTGGCATGTCTCCCACTGCTCCTCTGCCAAATCATGCATCAGTGCTCCTCCATCAAATCACGCTTAGCCCTGACTAACGTGCAGACGGTCTTCCTGAAGACAAGAAACCCATGACATATTTTGCAGGTGCCTTACAAAGACTTTGTGGCACGCAATGCTATGTCACATGACCTTGACTTGCCTATAAATAGGCTTGATTTTAGATGTGTTCAGACTTGGGTGCGCGTTCACCATAGGGTCAAGCTGACACAGCGTTACTTTCTTTTTCTGCACTATTTGCGGAAGAAAAGGGAAATAATAATGAATTGGTGTTGGTAGGCTGACAAACATTTGCAATGAGCGGCCCAATTAAATCGAATAAAGGACTTCAGTTTTTCCCATTTTTTGCCCCCCCCTTATTAAAGCAATAAGCAACAGTAGGCCATATGTTTCAAAGATGTGTGAAACCCCTAATCTGAATAAATAATAAGTCAAACAAGTTTATTATCCTAACCGTTGGTGACTTACTAGGACTAGTACTAGGAATTATAAGAACTTGCTTTAATACAGAATGCCCTAAGCCTGGTGTGTGTCTGTAGACATCTTCCCTATGCAGCTTATCCAATCAGCATTCATGGTCAAAACTATCCATTTTATAATATAGAATTTAAGTACAGTTCAGAGAGCAAGATTGAAAGTGTTAATTTTAAATTGGTTTAGCATGATTCAAGGATTAAATTTAATTTGATACTGTTTTTTTAATTTGACCCTGTTTGTAAAGCATCAGGTCAAGAATTTTAAAACAGGTGAAGAACCAGCTCCAGTAAATGCCCATCTTTCCTTTTTAGGATTAGTCAGACTGACAGGCTACATTTCTCATTGCTGTCCCCTTTTTATCTCATTTTCTTGTGCTTTCTTTCTTTCTGATCTGTCACTGGAGTTAATAAGTACCTCCATTTCTACCCTTCTGTCTACTGTAGGCATTAATAACAACGTTTCATTGAGATCAACTCAGTTTGTTTGTATTTGGGCTTGTGTGCTTTTTCAGAGCCAGCTATTACAGAAAAGGAGGCCGTGCTATGCTGCCAGTCAAATGGATGCCCCCGGAGGCTTTTATGGAGGGAATATTTACTTCCAAAACAGATACATGGTGAGTGCTGTAAAGTAATTATACAAAAGATTCTCGGTTTCATTTGATTCACAGTCGCCATATGTTCTCTCAGATGTTATCACAATCCCTACTATTTTTCACACTCTGATTGCATTCTTTTCTTAATTACTGTGCTTGTATCTTGTTTTAGGGCTTCACTCTCTCTTTCTGTGTTTTTGTAGGTCATTTGGAGTTTTGTTATGGGAGATCTTTTCGCTGGGTTATATGCCATACCCGAGCCGCAGTAATCAGGAGGTGCTGGAGTTTGTGACTAACGGAGGCCGGATGGATCCACCCAAGAACTGCCCTGGGCCAGTGTAAGAGGGCCTTATTCTCAAAAACATGGGATATTTACACAGTGCTCCGAAATATAACGAAAATGGGTGGTGTTGAATGAAGGACTCCAGTACAACATGCTGTAAAATGTCAGTGATTCATTGTCTGATGCATGTGACTTTTGAATCACAAATGTTAAATGATCTGCTGGCTGATTTTTGTCTTCTCAAACAAAAATTAAAAATAAAAAAAAAAGTAAAAATTAGCTGGAGCTTTAAATTATTTTAACTCTAAACTTTATTTAATAAAATTAAAATAAAAAACAAATGTTTGACTATTTTGTTTACAAAATAGGTACCGGATAATGACACAAAGTTGGCAGCATCAACCAGAAGACAGGCCAAACTTCTCAACTATTCTAGAGAGGATTGACTATTGTCTACAGGTACAGCATCCTTAAACTGTATTTCACATTCATACAGTGTAAAAATGTGACCAATAAACAAGAAATAACATCTTCTAGTCCATACAAATTCATCAATTCAACATGCAATGTATTGGTCATATGGCAACAAAATGTTCAACTTTTTTTAAAACATTTATTAGTATTTACTGTAATCAAGTAGAATGCATTCTATATTTTTAAAATTGCATACATTTTTTGGTGAAATTTGAATTAAATATTAGATTTCACAACTATTTTCATTGTCTTTTAAAAGAAGTTTGACTTTGTATAGCTAATTTTTTTTCAACACCCCAAGGATCCAGATGTGGTGAACGTGCCTTTGCCTGTCGAGTATGGCCCCATCCCTGAGGAAGAGGAGCGGGTACCCATGCGTCCCGACGACCCCTCTATCCCCTCCTTGCTTGTAAACCCTCAGGGTGCTGAGGATGCATCATCTGTCTCTGCCGCCAATGCCGAGCAATCTAAGAGAGATGGGGAGACCCTGCTCATGACCAGCCATTCCTCTGATAACAAAACCCAGCCTTCTCCCCCAGCTCAGCCTCACCCCCATCACCACCCACACTCCCCAGTGGCCATTGCCCCCACACCTGCTGTCAAGCCTTCCTCCACAAATCCCCTGACCACCCAAGATGGAGGCCATGTGAACCTGGGCTTCATGCAGGCCCACACGTCAGAGAAGGAGAACCGTAATGGGAAACCCACCAACCTCTGGAACCCCACTTATGGCTCCTGGTTCCTGCAACAGCAACAGAAGAGGCAGCAGGCCCAGGCTCAAAGGCAGACAAGTGGCCCACGGATCCCAGGTGAAGGTCAGGAACAAGCAGGCCGGACAGTGACAGTAGCAGAAGCTCTGGGTTTGCAGCAACAACAGAAACAGCAACAGTACCAACAACAACTTCAGCGCCAACATCAACAACAGCAACAACAAGGTCTTTGTCGACCACTTTTACCCCCTCCACCCCCACCAGCCCCAGCCCCCCTACTCCTGGATTCGGCCACCCTAGCTCCAGTTCCACTCTATAGACTCCGTCGCTTCCCTTGTGGGAACATTGGTTACGGCTACCAGGAGCAGGGCCTGCCCATGGAGCCTGTGTCGGGGCCCCAACCACCACCTCCTCATCCTGGCCAGCAGAGGCCCATTTCACTGGCTCGGGCCAGTGGGCCTGAGGACAGCCGCCCACTTTTGGTCACCATGGGTACAGTGCAGGACTCCAGACTCCCTAAAATGGAAGGACATAATGCCACTGTGCTGTGACTGTGCACGCTCTCTATCTGTCAGTGCCCACTCTGCGAAACACTGTGCTGTCCAGCTACATCCACCCTTTGTGCTTTTTTACTTTGTGCTTTGCCATGAGGTCGGGACAGAATGGAAGGTTATATACTGTAAACTCAGAGAAGCTTCTCTAAAATTAACAGTCAAATGATTGTTAGTTATTTGGATACAGACATAAACTGTCATTTTTCTGAAAGCCACATTTGAAAGCTTGAGAGATAAAAGAAACTGATTAAGCCCTTACATGGACTAATACAGCGAAAAAACTACATTATATAATATTTTTCCAAATTTGGGGAGGAAAAAATGTTTGTTGATGTTTGCTTGCCTGCTTGTTTATTTATTCATTTGTTAATTTATTATTTCAAGGTCATGTAAATTATTAATGGGTGTGCTTCAGAAAGCAAACTGCCCCCATTCATTATGTATCATTTTGTTCACTCTTGGACTTTGTTAGCTTTTAAACTGCCACAGTTTTCATCTATCAGATATAATGAATAAAGGGAATCTCTAATGGCTTGTGTGTGGGAAAGGAAGAGTTATAGGCAGTTGGTGGCTTTTTGTGGTGCAATAACCAGGTGACATGCTGTTAAAATGAAAATAACTGGGAACCAGTGAGTAAAGATCTTTTCACAGGATTTGTAATACAGCTTCAATGCACATCTCACCACAACCATCATTCACCGCTTTAACCTTACATGAAAAGTGCTGTAGAAAGCCAGCTTTTGGGCTTGTTAGGTAGTAAGAAAGCAGTGAGTGAGTATAAAAAAGTCACAAGAAAACAAAATGTGATATATTTGTGATCAGTAAAGAGAAAAACTGTATAAACTATGAAAAACAAAAATTATTTCACTAGGTTGGTTTAAGCCAGGTTGGTTTATGCTGGTCTAGCTGGTGGACCTGGATAGCCAAAATATTTAACAGAAAATCTTGGTAAGGAACCAGCATTCCATGCTGGAGACCAGTATAGAAAACCCAACACATGCTGGTGACCAGCTATGTTGATCGTTGTGCCATACATAATGCGCAAAAGCATTTTCATTTCCACAATGGCAACACCCAAGTATGATACATCATGCAAATAAACAAGCAATCATTGTCTGTGTTCTAAAAGGTCATCTGCAAATGTTTGATAAAACACTAAGCAGCCCTGCAGCTTGACGCTTCACCCTTTCAAGTTCCCTGCATTGCGGAATGTTGACAAGTCATGTGAAACACTCTTGAATTTAACTGCTATATGAATCAATGCCGTTGCCTGTGTAAGATGAAATTCCTGAATTTTACTTAGAAAAATATGATACTAATACCCTCATTCCATTAGTTTTCTTTTTGGCATTGACATTAGCAAAATAAAATCAATTTCTTTTGTGCACTTAAGGGCCTTGCACCTGTTTGCTCCAAACATTAACTGTCTGTCTCTCTTGGTTTCTGTTTCAAAGGACTTACCTAAAGCATATTAACGATCATTTATTTCCACATTTCATTTTTTTAGACTGCTTAAATAGCCATTGTTACAGGCATACAACTTTCTGCTCAGTTCTCTCAAGCTGCTATTTCAAATACATTGTTTTGTACTATAATCATTTACTATGGGAAAGACATGCTGAACTTGATAGTGAGGATTTTAAAAACAGGCATATCTTGTGGGTTATTTTTCACGCATTGAAAAGATTTAGTATTTTTGTTACTAGTGGTCTAATTGTGAAAAAAAATCTTTCATCCTATCTTTCTTTGTCACCTTCGTAAAAAGTTCTATATTAGTAACATCACAGAATGATACATAAGAAAGATGTTTAAAATATGACTACTTTAAGTGTCACAGCCCTGGTAACTTTGTTAATATAATTTACAATGCCAGAGGACGGCTTTTTGTTAGCATTAATGCTATTTTGTTGTGTCATAAATCGTATATTTATGTACATTTTGAAAGAGAATACTATTCTTGGGGATTTTAAAATTTACTTCACAGCTGGCCTGAGGTTTTCAAGCTGTCTGATGTGGTGTCGGGGAAAAAAGAAAAAAAACACAAACAAAATAGTGAGTGAATGGTATTGCATGAAGATGAAAAGCCTTTTTTTCTTAGTTTTTTCTTTTAATTTTATTTTGTTCATAATGACAAAGTGACCACACTTGTAAAAATGTTGTAAAACCTTATTGTATCATGTATCTGTTAATCTCTGTAATTTGACATTCAATGATGAGATCTGAGAAATTAATAAATGACTATTTAATAACTTTGTCCCCCTCCCAAGGACCACATACTTCATATAAAACTAGTATTCAGTATATTCACATACCACGTGTTAAAAGCTGAAACAGCTTTGACTAAATAAGAATGAGCTTTACAGGGTTTTCTTTGCACATAACACGGAATTGAGAAAGATAAACAAATCTGGCTAGTGAGTCACAACACTGTAGACCCAAGTAGTCCTTAAAAGCTTTGGGACTATTATTATCAAGCACTTTGTAAGAAAACACCTGCAGGGCAACAGCAAAATTATACCTAAACTGTTAACCTTCTGTTTGTGTTAAAATGATAATAAAAATACTTTTGATAATAAAATACTTAACTTTAATTAATAGTACCATTAATAGTAATAGTATAATATTGCATGGTATACATACTAATAAATACTTTGATAAATTAGTAAGTAAATTTATTGATTTACATTGATGCTCATGTATTTGGTACAAATCCTAACAATTGTATGACAGACTGTAATTAAACTTAAATTTCTGTTCTGAAAATAAAGTACCGTTCTAAAAATGAATAAAGTTATGTTTTAGAATAACATGAGGTCAGTAAATGTCAAAATTTTTATTTTGACGTTAACCATGCTGTTAAAGATTATATCATGATTATGAAACGTCCATATCTGAAAATCAAATAGGTAAACAGAAAGCAAGAAAACATTTTCTGGGATACTACTGATTTGTGGGCACTTGGCAAAATGGCAAGAAATGCTAAAAAATGTTCACTTCGTTTGTGAGCATTTCTTATCTGGATCCATCCAGCTGACATCAAAATTTTGCAGGTATTCATGTAAAACAAACCAGGGTTGCACTCGGTGGATTATCATTTGTAAGTGTAGTTGCATTATTACGCTATTCTGCTACTGAAATAAGGTTTAATGTATGGGATTCATGTGATTTCTATAGCAATATAATTATCAGACCAAGTAACAATTAGATAACAATTAGTAACATAATTTTATATTATTTTAAGTAATGAAAGGCAGCAAAAAAAGCTCAGCTCAAAATCACAGCTTTACCAAGTTGTTTTTTTTAAAAACCATGTACACCAACGACTGCAGAACACTGCAAAAGAGCCCCTGTAAACTGAATGTGAAAAGTGTATTAGATTTGCTTTAATTTTAAACAGCTTTGCTATTTGCCAACCGTAAATGTACACATTAGCTGTTACGTAGTATTAATTTAATGTTAAACAGGTCACCTTTTTAATCAAATATGCTTTAACTGTATTATTGCCATTTTCTTCAATCATCTAACTGATTTGAACGTTGAATAATTAACTTGAATACGTTGCTTGTAAAAAAGTGTTTGCTTCAGCCAGGTATGGTACAAATGTATGTGTGCATATGATCAAAATGGTACCACCTTTGCCTCATTTTGAGCCACGAAAACCTAGTTTTGAATGCCACGGCCAAATTCCACAAGGGCATAAATGTAAACGTTGTAATGTTGTTAGGCATCAGTATTTCTGTCAGCTAGCTAAAGGCAAAAAAGACTTGGTATTCAAGAAATGTGTTATAGCAATTCACTAAAAACTCAGCTGCTTTAGTTTTCAAAACATGAAGCAATCCTGAATTATATTGATTAACTATCATTAGCTAGACACATTTCCTCAGACATTGTACACACTGAATGCACTGATGAAGGCTAGCAAACAAATAAATAAACAGAACAATAAAAACAATCTTCTGTTACCTGAATGTTTCAGGAAACACAAATTTTCAATTTCAAATCTGCCACCACCAACTCCTGCTGACATACAACGCAGGCTTATCTGCTGTGCATCTCCAATAATAATAATAGTATAATAATAATAATAACATTTAATAACTATTAAATTTAATAATTATTAAACCTGACATCAACTGTACCATATATTTTGGTTCTTAAGAAACTGTTTCTCAAGGTCAAATTGCACAAAAAAAGCTGCTCCCCCAGAGAACTGTTAATGCTTAATGACTGACTGATTGGCTCTTTCTACCAGAAGGCAAAACTTCCTTCGCTAAAATGCCAGATTCTTCCCTTTCATAGTAATAGGATCGCTTATAAATAATCTGATAATAATCTTGCTGTTAGTCATAAATTTTCCTGCATTTTTAATTTTGAAATTGTACCCTTGATGTGTAATGGCTGTAATGGCATTACAACGCATATAGAAAAGCAACCAACATTTGTAACACTACGTCATCATTATCAGAAATGTGCCCAGGTCATAATTGTTCTAACTTTATCTCTTTCCTGATGTCCTCTCTTCAGATTTGGATTAGCTCATGAGTAGGTCATTTTTGTTTGTCTAAAAATAAAGTACTTTTGCATTTGGTAACTAAATCGGCAAACATCTAAATTGTATAATCAATATTGTTCTTTTTTCATTGAACAAAAATGAGGTATTTAGCAGAATATTCAAGATGCTGTTTTTCACATAGAGGCAAAGAATTTAGTCATTATTGAAATAAAATCTTACTTGAACTTAAAGCAATAGAGGCTAGCAATAGCATGCTTGCTTTAAAAAAGCATAAGATCCCCCTCTCCCTTTAGAGTCCCATCCAAATCCTTGCCTGATCCAAAATACATGAACACGTACATAGTGTACATCGACAGACAGGTAGGCCATCCAATCATTGTTTTACTAAATGCAATAATTGAACAATCATTTTATGGTCCTGCACTATTTACATAAGAAACATTTATATATACTTAGTGATTACTGTAAGGATTTTCAACCAGCATAACAAAAAATGTATCCACTTTGCATCCAGTGAGTGGCAATTTTGTGAAGCCAAAAGCTTTATTCTTTGAAGAGAATGGCCTGACCTATTCAATCTGAAAGACCACAAATACTCAAATAAATACTCTTTACAACAATAAGATGAAGAGCATATCTCTGAATGCTTAATATGTTAAACCTTAAAAGCTGACGGATTGCAGAAGTGGAACGTCGTCTCCTGTCAAGGCCACGACGGATGGAGAACTACCAAGACTGAATGAATAAACATTGACAAATGTTGTGATGAATCTTAACTTTTGCTTTGACACACAGATGGCAGGATCAGAATATCAGAAATCCATGGATCTACCCTGCCTAATGTCTCTGGAATATGTTTCTTGTAAATTAGGCCATTGAAAACCACTTGGGCACGGTCTGAATATCACAGCTCGCCCCAGCTTTCATGCTGACCATGTGTGTCCTTTCAAAGTCACGGTCCACCCATTTTTTTGGATACTAATGCAGCATGTCACAAAGCATGAATCATCTCAAGCTGTTTCAACAGATATGACAGCGACTTCAGTTTATGGACTGCACATTCTCTGGATATCAACAGATCAGACAGACATGGGGCAGATAATCTCAGCCTCAGATGGCAAGCCCATAGGCTGCCCATCAATCCATTCACTAACTGTCTGATACTTAGTGTAGACAATAATGACAAGAGAATTCTTTTAACAATCTGATGGAAAACACAGAGTTTTCAAAACCACAGTGGATGGCTATAATTGGTGTTTTAGAATTTGGCAAAAGCACACATTTTTTAAATTGCATAGTTGGTGGGTTGACCTGCCCCCATTGGACACATTTCCTTGCAGTGTTTATTAAGTAAGTTTCACTCCTCAAGCATCCCTGCATAATCCTTATTTTTAAAGAACACAAAGGTGGACCAAGGAAAAGCTGACTCATTGAAATGTATTGTACGAAGTGGTTGACTATATTGCTCTGGTTGCTGTAAAAGTAAACTGCTAATGAAAACAATTCCTTGGTGTGTTAATGTAAGAACATAAAGAGGTTTTAATAATCTATAGCTCATCTATAAATCAAGTCAATTTCATTATGTACGAAAACTGGTTAAGTATTGGTCTTGTCTACCTGAACAACTTTTGCACTACACCCATTAGCTCCATTCAACAGGTCGAAAAGTTGGCCATTGGGCATTTTTTTTTAAAGTTTAAAAAGGTACATGCCATCAACTTTTAAATACTCTTAAGAATTTCATGGGATTGTCACTAAACTTGGTGAACATCATGCCAAAACATTGAAGATGCTAAATTGCAAAGGGATTTTTTTATATCTCAAATGGTGTTGCCATGGCAAGGTAATAAATCTATGGCTAAAAATGGAAACAGGAAATATCTCATTTCGTTCAAACTTGAGCTGTATGTTTGGTCCAAGGGACTGATGGCTACTGTGTGTCATAGTCATAGCACAACCAACTGGCAGAAGGAACTGTGTCACAACAGAATTTAAGAGTCCTATTAAATTTACCCAAGTCACTTCAAACTTGGTCAGAATAACGAAAAAAGATTGTTTGAGATAACATGCTAAATTGTGAACAGATTGTTAATATCCCAAACTGTGTTGCCATGGCGAGGCAAAGAATTTATGGCAATAACTGTAATAGGATGTCTCATATCTTCTGCATGCATGCAGTGATTTACATCAAACATAAACATGCTTAAAATGACATATTTGTCATTTTAATGACAAATTTTTGACATATTTGCCACAAATCACAGTTGTTGGCCAGTAGACATGGGCAAAAGCTTAGACATGGGTGTAGTGGGGGGACATTGGAGATGCTAAACTGTGAATGGATTGTTGATATTTCAAACAGTATTGCCATGAAAGGTAATCAGTTAAGTGTCTCATATCTTCTGCGTTCATTTAGTGATTTACATCAAACTTGGAAAATATGTTTGTGTTGTGGAGTGATCACAATGATTTGGCAATTGTGAGTCACAGTCATAGCGCCACTAACTGGCAGCAGGAAGTGTGCCACTTATGTCAGAATAACTTCGAGCAGACACCTCAATTATGTTCAAAAATACCTGCATGTGACAACTAGGCATAATTTTCTGAAAAGCACCAGGTGGCAATGGTGCAGTAGTGCTTGGGCCCATCATCACTGCTTTCAGCTATATTACAGTATTATAATTCAAATAATACTAATCAGTTTATTGTATTGCAACAGCTCAACAAATGCTTGCCTCGAGAAACTCTTAAGAAACCTTGAGAAACTCATATAAAAAATAAATTTTTCAACATATCCACTACAATGCTTCTGATAAGGTTTAAATACGAAAAAATGTCGTCAGAGTCTTGATTCAATCTTTTATTTTTGTCATTGTAGACTGACTTAATAAAAGTGATTTAAGTTTCTCTCAGTCAAGAGTAACATTTCATTACAGGCAAAATAAAAACCTAATCAACCCTGTCAGCAACAACTGCTGCATCATCTGTGGACCAATCAAGAACAATCAAGTTTAGATTCTTTAACTATAATAACTGATTGGATCTTTGATTATGATCATTTAAAGTGCTTATTATTTAATCATATCTGCTCTTGCACTGAAACCATGGATTGCAGTTTTGTGAAAGTAAGTGCCACATTATGAAGCTGGTTCTATTGATGATTTGACAAACTACTGTATGCTATACTTTTTTTATAATGTGAGACCTCTTCAAGGACTTCAGGGATGATTTAAGGAGCTAATATTGTCACATATAAAAGTTATTAAATCTAAGCTGTTTCAGTACTTCCGCCATTCAAACCACTGTCTTCATCCTCTTTTTTTTTAAATTAAAGTGCATAGGCCACTGTTTGCTCTACTACACCCCATTTGAACTTGCATGTCTAGCTAAAATTAAAACCTTCTCAAGAAGGTTTAAAATTGAGTATTTCTGGAATGAATTCTTTCACACATGATATTTGTTTAGTGCAAATTAACTTAAAAATGAAAGTAAACAGTTTAACTGTTTAAGTCTTACAGAACAGTTCTATATAAGTCTTTTCAGGCTGGCTGAAGTGTTAAAAGACTTCAATAAAAACAAAATTAACAGATGGATTGTAAGATGGGAAGCTCATGATTGTGGAGTGTGTGTCCATCTCAGCTGCTTTCTTCCACCAGCTTGGCTCCATTGATGCCACGGTACGTGACCCTGCTGGGCCGCACCAGAACCCCATGGCCAGGCCGGCAACTGAAGTAGCGTCGGCTGCCCACACAACCATCATTTTTTCCCTTTGGACTCCGCAGCTCAAGGCCCAGCCAGAGGCCGGGGGCAAAGTCAGCTGTGCCAATGTAACGGATGGTGCCCATCTCATTGGCACTAATTAACAAGACCTGCATGCCCAGGTGGAGTTTGACATTGGCATCTGAGCCAGAGGAACTGGTGGTGCCACCCACACGGTTGGGCCCTGACCCAGTGCTACTGTTTGCTTTTGACACCCCCCAGCCTGAGCTGACCGTGCTCCAGCGCCGTCGCAAGTTACTGGAATGGTTCCTAAAGAAGGGGGCAAGGGAGAATAGAACACAAAGAGCATTTGAGAATGCTATACAAGGGAATACAAATTAATCTTTACATGTCTGGTTATTTAGAGATTTTTTTGGCTGTTTTGCAACTTAGGAAATGACAGGGAGATAAGGGGTAAAGGAAATGACACAAGACCTGTGTCTCTTGCAAAAGCACCAAGGCTCATTGTGTTTGAACAACTGTGGTAAGCAGTAACCAAAACTTCAACAGGAAAATCTTTAGTTAAAAAGGCAAATGTATGTTAACATGGTCCCCACCTGGTAACTGGACCTTTTCGACTTGGTTCTCTCTGTGTCGAAATGGCTGAGGAAGTGCTAAGAGTGCGACGGATTCCTTAATAAAGCAAACAAACACACATTAAAAATTACCTGACCTAAAAATAATCTACAGCTTAATATGACAAAATAAAGAAATGCCTAAACCTTTTCCAGTCTTAAAAGATCTAAACAAGGAAAGTGAATCAGACAGCAGACACATGGGACAGCTCACCTGTGAAGGAATAGTTCATCCGAGACGAGGACAGCTCTGACAGACAGTCCACTGAGCCATGTATCCTGCTAGTTAAAACAAAGCGAATGTTCAATATGATTTCTTTCACAGCATTTTCACAACTGATGTTCTGCCACAAAACTGCCAAGGCACATTATGTTACCCTTGAGTTTACTCTGTAGGCAGTCAAACAACAAATTTATATTTCAAAATAGTGACAGTCACATGGGTTTATTTTGACAAATGTTTGTCAAAATTGTCACAAACTATTTGATATGTACGTATTCAACAGGAACCAATTCACAAACCTTTTCACGAACGTACAGAAAAACAGAATGATTCTCCAATGGACAGGTAAAAAATTTTTTTTAAGTCAACATGAAATGGCATTTGCCTCATCACTTCCTTTTATTTTAACCAACCGAAATGGATAAGACTGTGAAAAGAAGACATTCCATATAAGAAACGTAATGGACTGCGGGCAACTGCCCCCCTCATGCTGGCTTTTTGAAATGAAGGTTGAAGGTCAAAGTCACCCTCAAAAAGCATCTTAACGTCCCAAATGTCATTATTTGCTAATAAATTACAAAAAATACCTTATTTTCAACAGTAATTCAAAACAATTTTAAATAGCTATTTGAGGTTTGGTTACCATTTTATTTTACCCTTTACTGTATTAGTGATGTGCGCTGAAAGGAAAGTCAATACAGAATGGGAGGTTTTGACAAAAGGTTTTCAAGTAGGAAAAACGTGGACTGATGAATCATGAGCAATAAGACCAGGAACATGTATTACGCCGTCTTTACTGCGAAGGCCATGGGGGATGGGCAGTAGCCAGTTTTCTTTAGCACAAATCAGTCTCAGACGAAATGAAAAGTGCATGGAGTGCATGAGGCAGTGGGGGGGGGGGCTCTCCACTGGTTTAGCCGGCGGCGTGTATCTGTCTGCCCTGAGGGTTAATTAAGAAGAGAAACGAAAAAGCTTCTAGAACAATCTGCTTATCAGCCAGTCTGGTGATTTTTAAGCATTACAATGGGAATCAGAAAGAGGAATACTGGACAGGTGAATAGTTTTGAATTAAGAATATATGATTCATGACAGATGGAGAAGATAAGAACATTGTCCATTTGTTGAATAACTAGCGGAGGAATAAAAGCACTAAGCGGTACAGAGGGACAAATGGAGGGCAGACCATTGCTGATAGAAAGGATTACAGCTGTAAAGGAAGAGTGATTGAGGAAAAGTACTTAAAAAAGAAAATGAGTTTTGCGCTTAATCATCAAAAGTAAAAGAAGGAATTCCAGAATTAAGTAATATCACAGGGACAAAAATTCTGTTATTTTGGATATCTGCACAGCTGTGATTCGGCAGGTAATCACTGCGTTACAACCACATTAGAACCACAACCGTGCAGGTATTCTGTAGAACATCACTAATGCTCAAGTGATATTGATGCTTTCCAACCTTATCTCACAGGAAAATTTAAGTATTTTATGAGGTAGTGATTTCATATAAATTTGCATGATGTGAATAGTGCAAAATGTACGGTGATTAGAGAAAAGCAAGCATTAAGGTCCAATCCTAACCCCACTCCTAAACCTAATCTTCATTGGGGCAAGGAAAACATACAAATAATTTCCTTATACAAATTCGTAAGACTTACCATATGATGCCATATGACCATATCATACGAAGTTGTTGTAGTAGTACTATACAGTTCAAGTTCAGTTATATAGTTCAATTTGAGTCCCCATCTTGATATCCAGTTTGAAATGTCTTTAGAGGACAAGGGCAGAGTGCTTATTTTCTGTGATAGCCGTTTCTTTTATCATGCAGAAATGACTTGCAAATGTCGATGCACAATCTTATTAATGCTTTTGTACAGAAAGGTCAAAATGTCTGTCCAACAATCAAAGACACAGTCAGCCAGAAATAATCACAGTACAAGTCAGCAAGACACCAGAAACAAGGCTCTGTTAAGATGTGCTTATGAGTGCAAATCCTGCATGGTACACTTGCCTCTGAACTCGCGAGGGTGGGGCGAAGACTCCGTGTTTTGGGGGACAGCTGAAGTACCGCACTCCTCCAACTGAGCCGTCATTCTTTCCGCTCGGCTTGTCTAACTCAATCCCTAACCAAAATCCTGCCGGAGAAACAAACATTATACACAAACAGACACATTTTGAAAACGTAGCAACTTGATTGCCGACCTAGGCTTGGGTAAACAATCTCCAATCTGTCATCTCCCAGTACAGCCCAAGCCTTAACAAATGAATACCAAATTCTGTGATTTGAGTAAATCCAGTTATCCCTCCCAAAAGCTTTGTAACGCTTGGACAAACAAGCACACGGTTTCTGTACGGTAAACAATGCTCAGATCACAAGAAGTTATTCTATGAATGTGTGGATTGCAGATAAAGAGGGTACATTAAGAAAAAGACAGATTTCACCTCGGGCTATTAGTACCTCCTCAATAAAAGTGTACAAGGAAAAAAAGATCTATGTTCTCTCAACTGAGGACTTTCCCAGCTGGTAAAGTTCTTTTCCAGATTCTTTAAGCTGTAGTGTACAGCAAATTAGCAAAAACAGTGTTCAGGAGGCTCTGACTGTCATTCAGCTAGTTGAAATGTTTTAATTAAATTAGCAAGAATCATTTTTGGGGTGGCTGATAAACATGTTTAAACATTTTTATTTTTGACAGTGTCAAACTGACTGATGCAATGACTGATATATACATATATATGTGTGTATGTATGTATGAACACACACACACACACACACACATTCATACACACACGTGCATGCGTGTGTGTGTGTGTGAGGGTACAGATCCTAATAAAGTATCCTAATAAAGGTGGATGGCCATTAAAACTTAAGCCTTTTTTACAGTATTGTATACAGATTCTATATTCTATATAAATTGTAAAATGTGAAAAACAGTAATAACAATCAATGTTTCTTGCAACCATAAAATCCCAGCAGTATGACAAGTAAAGTGTGCATTAAGCAAATTTGAGTGACTGGCTTTTTACTCATTTTTAAAATTCGCTCTCCATTGTGTCAATTGTGCTGTTACCTGAAAAATGGCTTTAATTCATCCAGAGGTTACACAAAGGAGAGTGAAGAACACCAGCGAAGAAGTACCCATTGAATTTCTCTAAATGTGCAATTAACCCAGTCATACAGAGAACTTCTAAGAGCCATCGTACACTGTAGGACATTGTTATAGGTGGCAACAGTTGTTGTACCTGGGGCAAAACCAGTCTTGCCGAAGAATCTTATGATACCCGTCCTCTGTCCGACCACCAGCACACGCTCCCCCAAACGCACTTCTGGGTTCTCATGTGTTGTGCTGCTCGCTGAGGGGGTCCTGCTGCGAGCCATTACTGAGGTGAAAAAACATATAGTTTCATAACGGACATCATAATCCCTTTGTATGACCATACAATCACCACTCAACAAAATCTTACAAAAATGGAGAAAGTGGCTCCATACTTCACAGAATTCACAGTACTACCCTAATTTACAGAGATTATAGCAACCATCCACTGTAATTACGGTGATCATAGAAATTATAGCCACACTTATTAAAACAAATTAATCTCTGCTCTATTATGACTAAAAACAGATAAGTACTACTACTACTATTCTTGCACAGCACTTCTTTGTTTTGCGATAATACATGTCTGATAATACAGTACACGGCCCTATACACAATGCACAACCTGACTTGAAAACTTGGATTTGCTGATAATTAAAGATAAAATGTAAAGTGGAAATACCAGAAGGTGGGGTGGCGGTAAGAGAGCGGGATGGTGGTGGGGTGGATCTGGCACTCGGAGGGGTTCGTTCTTGCCATGGCCGCAGAGGCAGTCTTTGCCGTGGGAGCGGGCGCGCCGGACGCCTGGATGAAGTTTGCCTGGAGTCCAGAGAGGAAGAGGAAGTGGAGCAACTGCGTGAAAGAAGACCTGTGAAAAGAGGACATATCAGAAATAAAATGAGGTTAAATTAAACAATTACTTAGTTAAGAGCTGTTAATGAGTGCCTTGCATAAAATGTAAAAGTTAAATTTTAATCAGGCAAAAGCAATAATTTGATTTTTAAAATGATAATTTGCATAAGGTTCAATTCTAATGCTTTGCTGGACACACCCACATCACATCATCAGCTCTCACAGAAAATGATTTCATCACTTTGTCACTGCTAATTGCTGTCAGCGTGAACTGCACTTGAATTGAAAATTGAAAGTTCAAATTGCTGCAATTCATAATTGCGAGAACAGTACTACATAAATTGGCTCAAAAGTGAATCCATCTAAGCTTTTTAATGTTGCTTTAAATGGCCAAACCAATTAAAGAATTAGCACATTTGTGTGGTAAACCATGTGCGAAAAGCCTTTCTGAACATTATCAGCACAAAAATCAGTCCCTCTGACAAGTATCTGACACAAAAATTGAGGCTTGGCAGCTTCTAAATGCAGCTTCATATGATGTGTTATAAGAAGGTTGTTTCCCCACTGATTTCAGACTGGGTGAATTCCAAATGATTTATTTTGGCTGAAAGACAAAACTTCAAACAGCGCTGGAAAAGAAACAGAAATTAATATTTATTCTACTTATATTTATAGACTATAGGAAATACTTTTTCTCCAGAACATCTCATCAGGTATAAAAATGTCTCATACAGGTATGTCTATATTACAAAACCATAGGCCTCCAAATGTGGAATGTTAATTCTGCTTTACCTGAAACTGGCATATGATATTAAATTAAGCCAACACAATGTCAGGGTTTGATTGCCATGGTGTTGTTAAGTGGTTGCTAAGGTGTTCTGAGTGTTGCTAGGGTGCTAAGGGTTCAGTGTTGTTGTTAAATGGCCCAAAAGTAAAGTCACAAGAGCCCACCCCTCTATTCTGGTCCTTATATCGTACATGGGTTGGATCCTCCCTTCAATATGCTATGGGTTTAAAGGAGTGTTTTGCCCATGTTATTGACCTGCAGGCAAACATATATATCGTAAATAAATAATGGTAATGGACTCAAAATAAATACTTTATTTAGATAGCTTGTGACATCTTGTACTTAATAATGTTGCTTTAAACATTACATTTGAATGTTAATAATATAGAAATATCCACAACATTCCAAAAACTAAACGTTCACTTATCAAAGTCATGTTATTTAATTATTTTAGAATTTCAAATGTAGTCTTTGAAGCCGGGATGAGTCCCAGCCAAATGTTAATCTTGTGGAACCATGGAAAAGTGCCCAGGCCTTGGCACAGCAACACAGACATCTAACAAGACCTACAAACTTTATCTACTGTACTTAAAGGACCAGGAAATAGGCCACAGGAGAGAAGACTTAACCTTCCAGCTCTTAAACAGTTTGGGAATGAGGGTCTCATTAAACCATCATATTCACAGACCTTCATGGACAAAATAGTTCATTAATAAAACAAGTTACCAGGCTAATTGATAAACAAAAGCCAGGCCATTAGGAATTAGAGTATATTTCCCCCAAACACAGCCTGGTGTTAAAATACAGAGGGAAAAAGTGTTATCTCTGCCCAAACTGTTGGCTCATTTAGGCAGACAGGGGTGGCGTAAAATTAAATTTTTAGAATATTTTAGCTTTTTCTGTTCCTGGTGCTAGATAAATTAGGAAAGGCAAACCAGTCTCAAGATTCAGCAAAGACATATAGCTACTAAGTACTACACATACAGGACAAGGGTATTTGAATTTGTCCACCACAACTATCCTCTTATGAATGACATTGCATTAAAGGTGCCAATAAAAGAGACTTCTGAGAAACACTGTTGCAAGTTGAAACCTACACTCCATAAAATTTGTGAATAACTGCTAAATGTCTACTCTGTTTGTGTTGAAAAAAATATTGTTTGCACCAGTCCTGGCTGTTGGAACCAGCTGGTTAAAAATCATTGCAAAAATGTTAAGAAAAGCTAGTTCTGAGAGAAAGGTTGTTTGCAGACAGCACTTTATATTTTGCTATTTAATGACTAACATCCATACATTTGTGTAGACTCTCTGTCGTGTACAACAAGGGATGGAGTTATGTTCAACACTACCAAAACAAAAGCACCAGAATGCATCATTAGCACAGTAACAGAGGGACCCCGCAAAGAAGCTGCTTTCGCTAGAGTGTAACAACCTGCAGTCCCCAAGGACCCTTTTAAATGCAACTCTAAGCAGTGTATGCATACCAACAAGTTGGTGTCATCGCTGATCATTACAAACCTTAAGACTATACAGTTTGACATTAACACTGAAGTTGATCTCTCAGCATAATCAGACATTACTAAATCATGTGGAACAGGAAACTGTAGACAGAATACCTAAAACCCTCTAAACCATGATACAATTGCATTGTAACATATAGCCTCCTGGGGCCTAATGTCATTAGTTCATGTTTAATTCATAGTTACATACATTAATAATAATAATCAGAGTAATTATTCCACAAAGTAATCTGGTTTATTAGCATTACTGTATTCATTTTCTAAGCAATGTGGTAACTTTGTGCACAACTGAACTAATGTGTCTTCACACGTGTTACAGTTATTTGAAACTACTTTCAAATTAAAATTTGAATTTTGTCACCATAACCATACATATTATTACATAGAGAAATGCTTTCTATGACCGCTTCATTACAAAGATTAAAAATTAAGGGTATAAAAACTAGAATGTAGAAATTTAAATTGTAAATTTTTACAATTTAAATTACAAATTACAGTTACAGTTATACTAATAAAAATCTGTAAAATGGGCTTTAAATTACCATGCAATCAGATTTTACAGTCAGAACTATTGAATTGGTAAAGACTAAATTATTAATAATTAATAGACACAAAATCCAGCATGTTGCTTGTTCGTAGGGCTCACCAAGACATTACTGATTCCAAACTATAACTTTAGAACTAATATAATGAAGGCTTAGGCTGTTCCTGCAGTATTTAGTACCAAAATAAGTAACTCTTAAGTATCAGGATAGTCAGTAAAAGTTCTGTGTGTGTGTGTGTGTGTGTGTGTCTGTGAGAGAGAATGAGCTTTGCTATTGTGGACCATTTGCCTCTCTGAAATAACATGGAACTGCAGCGCAGTTCAACAGACTTCCACTATTAGAAAATTCAACTTTAAATACCTCTTATCTCACACAGTGTGGTAAAATAAACCTCTAACCCAATTCACAGTAAATTAAAACACAATAAAACTAAAGATTTACATCTGAGAGACACAAAAGTTGAATGAACAGAAAATAACATGAAGTGGCTGAGATTTGTTTGGGTACATGAGTCATAAAGGCTAACAGATCACTTCCAAATACATTTTACGCAGACATTTTGGTTAAATGAAAGCAACATTTTTTTTAACATTGAGTCTGGCTCAGTAATTACACACAAATCAAGTTTAAGATTCTTGCACAAAATTTATATCACAGGGGTGCATGTACAACAGGGGCTCACAAACATAAATTTGTACCCTTATTCTTATATTGATAAAACCTACATTATTCTAAATGAGGGAGCATGTGCCAACAGTTAGTAATTAACTATCTCCATATAAGGGAATTCAGCAATGTCCCATTTGTCACATGTAGACAAATACTCGGCATATATTCTCTAAAAAAGCACTCTCACCTGTGAGCATAGCAAGGTCATTAAGTAAAGCAAAGCATGCCAAAACCAGCTGAAACAAAAAGAACTCTTTCATAGGGTTGTGTACATGGGTATACATAAACCACATTTATTTATACAAGTTCTTTTGTTATCTCTTTTTATATAGGCCTAGACTACACTTTATCAGTGGCATATTTGTGTCAGCTGGAGTAATAAACGTGATTATTTTGGCTCTAAAATAAGCCAATATTAAAATTTTAATAATAAAAAAAAGTTATCCTTAGACAAAAATTGAGGTGAAAACTTTATTTTTGAATCACACATTTACACAATTGCTTTTATAATAATTAAAATTCTCAAAAAAAAAAAACTAAAGATCTTGCAGTACTGAAATGATATGTATTAGAGGAAGAATTTTTCTTATCTATAAGAAGAATTTAACATTTCAGTAATTTTGGTAGTCTGTTTTCAAATTGCAAGAAGCTGGAACTTAAAAGTGTTAGTTATTCGCAAAAAACATTGTCATTTTACTTCAAAGGAAAGTGTTATACAAGCACATGAAATATAAAAGGTACACTACTAAGGGTTACAACAGTAACAAACACACCACTCACTTCTATCTCATTCTTTTTCATGACAAATTACCTCCAGTCTGTTCAGACCGTTGTGAGAACTGCTCATTAAGCTTTGCTTCATTGGACAATCAATCAATAGGGAATGCGAAAATCTGCCGTGGTCCACTATTCAAATCACCTTGGGAATGGAACGGAAAAAGAAACGCCTCAAAGCGGTGCTGATTAGAGGACAACAGGGATCCGTCATTCCTTCGGCTGTGGCCAAGAACACAGTAACATCGTTAAAGTGTCATTAGAAAGACAATGTGTTGCTTGGATATAGTTATTGCAGGCAGGTTGAAGGTGAACACTGAGGCGTTTTAGTAATTGGGTGTTTGACTGTGTATCATATTTGAAGTCAGGCCACTAAAATGAGTCACAAATGGCCTGTGGGGCCTAGGTTGCCTTCACCGGATGTGCGGATTAGTCTTAATGCGCAGAATGTGACATGAGCCCTCAAATGAGCCCTCAAAAGCAACAGAAATGGCAAGGAAAGGAACAGGAAAGTATAAAGGTGCAGAAGTTCAATAATGAGGGTTGGAGAAGAGCAGCATGAGGTTGTACAGGACAGGAAAGAGCGCTACAATAAAAAATGAAAGAAATTAACAGTTTCAAGTTACCCAGCATGTGTCAGCATGTGGCCCACTCATTGTCGAAATCATACTTTAGATTTAATACTGTCCCAAGGTATAAATGTTGGTGATATTAATATTCTGTAGCAGATGAAAGACATTTTGGATCACTATCTATTGTCTTGCATACTACATTTACCTGCGGTTGCACAAACATCTTGTTTCAAATATGGCAGAATATAAATTCAGCCACAAAAGACTGCTTTGCCAACAACTTCAACTACCTAAACTGTTTCATTTCCACTGCATACCAAATAACTTAGAAGAACTTTATATTGCAAATAAAAGTGTTAACTCTCTGTTTTCAAACGTAAGAAATATGCAACAAATGTACCGTTTTGTTTGAAAGGTGCTAGTTTACTGTGATCCCTGATTTGAATTCAGATTTGAATTTAGCAGGTGATCAAATGGTGCACTAAACATTTTGATCACACTGATGTGATCATACACTTCTGGGGCCAGCCTAGAATGATCACACCAATGTGATCGTACACGTCAAAGGGTTAAAGGATTGTTAGGCTGCATTAATTGGATCAGTTGGAACTACGGACACTTCCCATAAGAACAGATGTCCTTGCTACACTGCATGGCATGAAATGGTGCGCTACTCTCAGTCTGTCTTTCTTTCATTTCCCCAAGGTCACTGCAGTCAGCAGGATCCAGTCCTTATCCAGACCAGATGGTGGATACTTAAGGAAGGCAGTGTGGAATGGAGTCTGACCTAAGCTTCAGTTCGGCCCTATAATTGTGCCTGTTCCGATACAGCCAGATGCTCATGCCATCAAACGGTGACTACAGCCATAGCCTTAGTCACCCTGAAGCAATGGGAATAATATGTGATGGATTCCTGTGATGGACTACTAATTTCTCAATGTCTATTTGTTTGATAATCCGCTTTGGTTGCCTGTTATCGATGTAAACTTGCACCTCAGTTAGACTCTATAAACAATACAGGCAGCATATACTCGGTCTTTGATGTCAGCAGATGATAGAGCTGCAATCAGTAACGTTATGCCCCTACCGTCACAATTTCCGTCACATTTTCCACGAAACCAAACCGCTGGTCAAACTGCTGGTTTTAAATCTATATAAATTTGCAAATCAATACTATAAGCTTTCTATTTAACCACAAAGGTTATGCACTAAAGATTTAATGTGGCAGAGGAGAACTGGTCCTCTTGAATGAGCCTGATCCTCCTCAGGTCCCAAAGTTCTCCTCCATTTATACATCACAGGAGTTTTGGTTCATTTCCACTGTCGCCCTGTTGGCTTGCTTACTGAAGGACTGCTGACCTTAGCTAACGTGACGGTTTATTTTCTATTTCTATTATTTTTGTAAATACTAATGTATACTGTGGTATTATTACAAATTGTACATGTATATTATATATTTTTCTTTTTTTATATAATTCACTCCTTTCACAGGGCCAATCCTCACATAAACTGAGAAGGCTTGTTTGGTTTGATATTATACATGCCATTAATCATGTTTATCACGCTTCTTAATCATGTTTATCATGCTAATCATAATTACAGTAATATACATATATGTGTGTGTGTGTGTGTGTGATTAGCATGATAAACATGATTAAGAAGCGTGATAAACATGTACTGTACATATGTAAATTAAAATTGTAGGTCTAAATTAAAGTATTTGTGGCACTATATAATTATAGTATTTGTGGCACTGGATTTATTTTATGATGACATTTTCAAAGGATTCGCCCTTTTAGAAATTCATAAAGGAATAAAGACAATAACGGAAACAAAATAATGGAAAAACAAAAAGATAAACAAAGAAAACAAGGGAAAACATTGTATTACAGAGCCTTGAGGGTTCTTCATAAAAGCTCTATTGCCACACAAAGCTATTGAGATCCATATGTCTGCATTTAGCAGTCTGAGTGGACAATACCTAAGCTCTTGAGAAAAAAACAGTGGAAATGTTTGTCTCGGCGAGCTTAGAAAGTGACATTAACAATCGCACACCAGTTTGATGTAAAGACCAGCAACCACTTACACAGAACAGCAGCCCACACAGAGAGCAAGGGGAAGTCTCTAGTGTAATAGAGGTGATGTGGAGAACAGCTGTTCATCAACATTAATGCACTACTGGAAGCTTGTGTGGGTACACTATCGTTTCATGCAGACTTTTCCCATGAGAAACTGCAGTTTGGTATAGTATAGGAGATTTAGACGTATTAGACACACTGCATTTCAAACTGATGCCTTTAGTGTGTGCAGTGAAATGCTACCTATAAGGCTTTTTTGTAATGTGTGAGATTACAAAGGAGTTATTTTACCAAACTAAAGCCGTCTGTGTTCTTCCTGTAATTGATGTGTATAAAATGTCTTTTATAATGAATAGTGTATTTCCAAGTTGTAATACAAACACTTTCCTAAACGCATCAACAAACTCTAGTAACTGTATTTGATATGGTTTTCATCTCTTCTGCCAAGTGGTTTTTCTAGCCTCTCCCTGTGTTTCTTCTTGCTATAAAAGCAAACAGGCACAGTCTGATGAAAATACTACATATGGAAATAAAAGCTATTTTGTATCATTCTCTCTCTCTCTCTCTCTCTCTCTCTCTCTCTCTCTCTCTCTCTCTCTCTCTCTCTCTCTCTCTCTCTCTCTCTCTCTCTCTCTATATATATATATATATATATATATATTTTTTTTTTTTATATATATATATTTTTTTTAAAGTTTAACTTCACAATGCATTAAAATGTCTCAAACCTGTGTCTCCAGGTTATTCGTTAACACAGTTAACACAGTATATTTTGTCTTTTTGAAACAATGCCATTAATGACATTCTTTCAAGAAGTGAAATCTTTAAGAATAAGTTAGGAGAAGACTGCTCATTTGTATCACTTATTATGTTAGTTATGTTTGTCAGGGGACATTCTTAATCATGTCAACACCAACCAATAATCACCTTTATGAGTGTGTAGTTATGTCCCAATACATAATAACATGTATTAAAAGATGGCACAATACAAATAATCAACAAACCAACATTTAATCAACATCTAATCAAATGTTTAAAATCTAAAAAAAAAAAAAAAAAAAAAAATCACCAAAAAAAACATATAAGACTGGAAAATACAGTTTTATGGAATTAACTGAGGAAACATTTAATTTTACATTTGTTCCTTTTTATTTGTGCAACAAGTCGCATTTATGAATGCTGGTGCATTTCATTCAATGCACTGATGGGTGTCACGTCGGTATAAACAGGCCATTTCTACAGTGCTCACATTGCTTTTTATATTGTCTCTACAACCCTGAAGGGGACTGAATAAAGCTTTAACACTGATCTCTTTATCACCATTGTCACTTTTAGGTGTAGGTTTATTTATCAAGTCAGTCCTCTGGGATGCTAATTAACTTTGCGCCTATTTTGACTGCTAAGTTTTACCTGATATTGGGTTTGTGGGCTGTAAAGAGGATCATTAAGCAACGAGAGATGTACCTGTGTTGACCTTTGACATGACCCTTGCCAAGTCAATGCGCCTTGGGTGGGGCACAGGAGCACAGGGCTGGTGTGGGCTGTCTTTACGGCGCTCAGAGAGCTTGCTGATTTTAGAAAGGGGGGCAAAGATTCCTGGAAAGAGGCAGGCAGCAATGATTTTTTTTTAGCCAGTTTAGCCAGAACAGGCAAGAAAACCATGATAAAAATATTATTATAAATGACTGACGATTGAATGACTGAAGAAATATATCTAATACACCTATTATAAATAGAACAATAGAGCCGGCTATGGCCAATAACCTCATAATTTGATGCACACTGCATTAAATACAATGCTGACATTAATGTCCAAATTGATAAAATCACAACCAATCAGAGCATTTTAACGTTAAGCAGGATTTTAGACCAATGAGACTATTAAGAATGGAGCTGCGCATCACAACAAAACACTGAAACCAACAAAAATTGTTGTACTACACTTGCCACAGTTGAGGACAGTAATAGTAAGTAAAATTAGCATAGCAGAGATGTAATTTCTCTGTTTATTTTTAAATGATTTGCAGCTGGATAGCTAGATAGTAAAACATTATGTTCATTTAGCTATATGCTCAAATATCATTGTATACTTGTTACTATAACTTGGCTTTTGATGCCCACTGTCCTGCAGAGTTTAGCTTCAAGCCTGATTAAACACACCTGGCCAAGCTGGTAAGTAACAGACAGGTATGCTTTTTAGGTATGGCACACAATTTTGCAGGACAGCTATTTAAGATATTTTAAAAACATGGTATGCAATAATAAAACGATATGTGATTCAGTAATGCTTTAAGTTTGTAAAATCACTCACACTGATAAAATCAATCACACTCACACTGACTCACACATCTTCTCAGATTAGTTTGTTATGAGAGTGTCATGACTTGTTATTGTCTTGCCACCATAAGAGCACACACATGCACTCATGCCCACATGCCCACATGTACAGCACACATGCAAACTTTATTTAAAGTATTAAAATCATTCAGTTATTGGAAAACATTGTGATATGCATATTTTAATATGCACATACTTATTAATGTCACCTAACTAGTTTTAGAATTAGCAAGTTAACATTTACTATGCAAGTTAGTATCATAAAAGGAAACCAAAATATCACCACACTTACCATGTTTATTAGGGCAAGTAAAGTACTGGACACCAGCAACCGAGCCGTCATTTTTGCCCACTGGCTGGTGTAGCTCCACTCCAGCCCAAAGACCACCAGCAAACTCAGTACTACCACAGAACCGCAGGGTGCCGACCTAAAAAATGAATCAGAGCAGCATAGTAGACTAAGTTTTACTCATCTCACAGAAGTTTTACCTACACCACAGAAGCAGAAAACACTTTTAAAAAGGGGGAAATAGTTGAATAGTGAGAAATAGTTTACTATCTGCGTGGGCTGCAGAGGCGATAATAAACGTTCAATAAACCTTTTTTACGCTCTTCATCTTGCTCTGTTCTCAAGAGAGCAATGAAAACTGATTACTTCTTTATTCCAGAAAACAACAAGCACATTCACACACAATGTGAGTATTTAGGCCCATTCCAGTCAGCCGCCGGAGAGCCAACCTTGTTTTTTTCATGTGCCCACATTCATAAACGCAAATAAGCTTGGATAAAAATAATGTTAAAAGTAAAATTGGGATCACAGAGAGTCAGCAGTGCCAAGGATCCCTGAAGATAATGGGGTTTTGATTAGCCAATCTCCAGATACTAGGCACTCTGCTCACTTTAGTCTCAATGTGGTGGAGGATTTCATTAATGGCTAATTTTGTGTGTGGGTATGCGAGAGCGTGGGAGCCAACCACAACTTAAATGATTTATTTCTGCAAGGACAATGCAGATGAGCAAGCCCTCTAATTCCCTAGACTGCAAACTCTTTAGTTTCCTGACCTGCTATTTTCCATACTTGTTCTAAATGGGTTTGAAAGCCCCACCAGCCCTTGTCCATTAGTGATGATGTCACAATGGGCCTTGGCTCACAAGAGCCTGCCTTTTAGCTTTAGTGAATAACAGACACTTATGCCATGTAGGACAGATATTTTTACATTTCACCTTTGGGATACCATTGAGTTGTATTTTATTTCTTTTTGCTAGAAGCTGTGCATCAATTACTTTCCAACAACTCATTTAGCTGAATATTTTGTAGAGAGAGCACCTGTTTTCTGGTGCTCAAAACCATCGATATCAATCACAACAAACCTGTTTTGTTCAAACACTAGCATCTACAACCCCTGGTTCCATACTATATGTAAGGAGCAAGGTTTTCTTCCTTTTTTTTAAAGCTGTACTATTCAGAGCATAACTGCACTTCTACTGCAAGATCTATAAAAGTGCACCTTTTGACCAGCGATGACTACTTTGTCTCCAAGGTGAAGGCCCATACTTGAGAGCTGAGCATGGGCCTTGTCCGAGAGGAGGCTGGGAGGTCGAACATGCAGGAGAGGAAGAGGAGCTTCTGGCCTGGGAAGGATGTCCTGCAGCAATGCACGCAGTTCTCTGGCCTGGACTGTGGCATCAGCTATTTCCAGAGGCATATCTAGAGGCTCTGGAACAACATCAGCTGCAGACTGACCCTTCTCATTCTGCAAAAAAGGCAAGTAATAAAATTTTAGTAGTTACAAGTTAAAAAAGTACTAACCAAAATTATATTTCAGCAGTGCTATTTAAAGGCAAATATTTTTTTTTAAATATGTAACTATGTAGACATCAAGGATGACAGTTATTACATAAATATACAAAATAATAATTAGTTTACCCTAATTACTGAAAACATCCAATAAACATAAGTATTGAATATCAGCATTCACCTAAATATGTATTAGATATGATTTCAATCTAAATGTAATTTTACATTTAAGATTGAAAATATAACAGATTTTTCATTCAAGAGACTTTGGCAAACACCACTGTATGTTATCGATTTTTTGAATAATGACAATGACCTCAATGGGCCAATTTGCTACAAATGAATCATCTGAATCATACTTCAGTGCATTTAATTATTATACAGAACATAACAAACATTGTTTTAACATTTGATTAGGCTACACTGCTAAAGCTGCACTATTTTGTGAACAGCTGAGCTGTCACACTAAGATAAATTTGTTTTGATTAATAGCATTAATGTTACAACACTTTAGCTGGTTACTCTCCAGTACTGGTGCAAACTTTGTAACATCACTAAACTGCAATAAATGCATGCCAAGTTACACACAAGACGAAAATGCTCTTTAGTATGTGCCATCAGCTCCCTCCAGCCAAACAGCTCACAGTTTCCACTGAAGCACAGCTCTCAATCAAACCAACACCATTATTAAATGTAGTACACAGCCAATTGCCTAAGTACTGGGCTTGTTGTGCCCTTCTCCCTTATCCAACAATGTGTTGTAGAAAGCACAGAGCTGAAACTAGGCACTAAAGATGGCCAAGACAAATATGCCATCCTTGACATGTTTGGCCAACAAGCTGCAACTCTGAGATTCATATGGTTGCCCATTTTCACCAGCCTCATACCCAGTTCTCCATAATGTGGGCAGAGAGGTGATTAAGCTTATTTCCACGGTTGGGTCATTTTTTTGGAGAGCCTCTGTTTACATGAAGAAAATAGGCTGAAGAACTTTGATTAAATTAAATTAAATATTTAATCATGAGGATGAGTTGGACGTTTTTATTATTGGGTATATTATTACATCACTATGATGAAATCGTAGAAAGCAGTACCTCCGGATAATGTCTTCCACTATGCCGTGCTATACATCAGTATGTAAAAACCACCTGGAGGTGTTGTTTTCTATGATCTTAACACAAATTGAAAATGTGTGTAGGTGTACATTTGCGCATACTCAACAACGGAAAATAACTTTCAAAAGACCCTTTTGTTTAACCTGCTCTTATGGAAAATGTAAATATTTTAAGAGGTTGTGATTTTGAACTAATTCATTAAAATGTAAATTGTACTGAAACGTATGATTATTAGAAAAAAGCAAGCATGACGGTTCACCCCAAACCACCCCTAAACAAATCCATCACTGGGGCAAAAACAGAAAACCACAAAACATGAAATAGTTACAAATTGCCATGAGATTATGTTGTTCTGTCTAAGAAATGTGTACTTCAATAATTATATACACTCAGTGTTTTAAATGAAGAGCATGAAATCTCTTCATGCTCTCCAAAAAGTATGCTGCTTGTGAAATTTCCCATTTTGGCCAATTAAAGCTGCATCACATGTACTCTCTGTGAAAAAAGCAATCCCATGTAGTTGGGGGGTTTGGGGATATGTATGGATCATAAAGTACCACTTAGAGTATACAAACCTGGGGGGGGGGTTGAAAGACCCTAGAGTCTGGAGGCAAACTTCTCCTCCAGATGGCTATCAGCAACCTCTGATACCAGGACAGTTTATGACACCCTGCACAAGCTTCAAAAGAATTCCATGGGCACCACATGGGGTTCCAGTAACCCCAGGTGACCCAAGAAAGAACACTTCTATCCAAAGGAAGAACTCTTTCTAACTTACAACTAAACAGTCCCAAACTGTATGTAGTTGTATACATTCCCATGGTATGCTGGCTACAAAACTATGCATCTTTACTGTAACTCTGTAAATAGGTATGCAAGTTTGGATTGATGTTTTGTTTGCATTCATGCATTAGGATGAATCACAACTTAATGTAGTTCAAACTCTGTCATATTTAATATCTAACAGATCGTCTTCTAATTTCCCATCAGACTGTGTATGCTGTGTAACCATAACAGGCATGATAGTCTTTCTACAATAATCTGGATTAATATTTGCTGGACGCTGGACATCATTTCAGCTAACTTCGTTGATCTCCGGAACTTGATGAACTATCGTTAAACAAGCCTCAGTATTAATTTCCCTTAAACACATTTTCGTTTCACCCATAATCCATTGCATCAAGATCAGTGATCCAAGCCACCCTGTTTTGCAATGCAGAAGCTATTTTTTGTGAATGTGCGGTTCACTCTGATTCTTTAGTTGGTATAGGTAAATACCTAGAACAATATCAAAGTGCAGTAAATGATAACTTAATGTTACAAAACGTGTGTTTTAATGACAATACATGAAAATAATATGGAAAGAAATATCAGTTTGCAAAATCAAGCATAAAAAAATCACCACATCACAAAGTTGTTGCAAAACTTTGAAAAAATAAGGTGGATTAGTTATGTTATTAGTTTTATAATGTTATTAAGTTATTAATATATATTTAATTAATACATATATATTTTAAACACTTTACATTTTACTTTACATAGCTACATATGCACTAGACAGCAAGGCAGTAGAAAGATTTTGTTTAATATCAGGCACATTTCTACAGACAATAATTGGGGAATAACTGGGTAAATTTTGCTTACAGAGACAAAGTGGTTCACATTTAACTAGCCTTCACTTTCATCTTTTTCAGCAGAACTGCAGAAGGCTGTGACTCTGTGCATCAGTCCAAGAAAACATCCGGGAGATGGATGGCATAGATTGAACAGTGATATGCTGACTGTGGGTGCTAACGCCTTGACAAACTCTGCCCTTCAAACCTGAGCTTAGCTAATATCACTGTCAGCTAAAGGTAATATTGAACCACACCCAAAATTGTGCTAAACAACTGTTTATCACCATCACTGTCATGGGGGTTTGCTATCGGAGAACAGAGACTCAGCATGTTATCTGCCTTGTCCTTAATATATGGTAATATATACAATGATCTAAGGGTTATATGCATTACCACTCTTCTAATCTATATGCATGGACAGCAAATTATACAAAACAACATGATCATGTACATCATGTACAAACACGCATGCTTTGAAGCAATGTATTGAGTAATCATTTTAAGTAAAACCATCCACTGTATGACAGGCCTAAAGGTTTGGTGATGATAAAATGATGCTTCATAGATAAATGTAGCTCTGTTGTTGGCATGGTTACAGCAAGCTGCAAAATACAGAAAGCTGATTGGTTTAGAGTCACTGATATTATGATGCTGCATTGCTGAGCGTTTTCACACAAATTTCATGCCAAACATCTCATTTTCTTAGTCACTGCTTATAAAACACTGATCACTTTTAGAACTTAGGGCAATTCCAAAATTATTCAAAGGTGATATTTGATTGTGCTATGGTATAACAAAACAAACAAGAACATTATATCTCCTCAAGCTACAGTTGACAATGCTTCTGCACCAAAGGTTCAGATGATAACAGCGCATTGTGCTCAAGATTTTAGTGCTCCAATAATAGTACAGCTCACTTCCACTGTATCAGACTACCCCCTAGTGGATAACAAAACCCTCTGCAGAAAAATCAAATATTCTGTTTCAGCATCATAGTGACAAACAGCTACATGTCTGTCAGATGAAAAATTACTGTGTAAAATGGTGTGAAAAACTGTGCTGGCAAAATACTACAGAATGCAGGAAAATAAAAAAACATTCTCCAATTATTATATGCTAGAGTCTACAGGATATGTATAGGACATGTGGCCTTATTTCATTATTTTTAGTGTAGACCACATTCGTTCTTCATTTGCCTAATTAGGGTTACACTAACAAAAAGTATGAAAGAAGACCATTATTATAATGCTTAGACACAATAATATCACAAAGTGTCATGGTTCTACATACTGCAAATGCTATAGTATATGAACATGATAATCCTGGTATACCATGCTATATTTGAAGAAACATTATCATGTAATACCTGCATTTTACCATGTTATAGTCACTGAAGATTTATTTAAACGCAAAACACTTATTAATACAGACTACAGCCTGTTAATTATTACTGCTGATATAAGCAGACACAACTACAGGCTGAAATATATCGAAACTTGTTGGGCGAAACACAGGGCGTAAACTGGGTGAGGCAGGGCGCTTAAAGAGAATAAGCAACAATGGTTTGCTTTTTCTCGAACTGCTTCTCTACGGTTTCTACCTTTGTTTCCTATTGTCAATGTTGTTGCTTGGCAACACTTCTTAAAAGGCATATTTGTGACTAAACCTTGGCTACTCTAGTCCGCTCTCCATTTTCACTGACACAAAAGTCTGTCAAGCCTGTCGTAACAGCATTATCAGATGATTTGATGTTTGGGCCACGATATCTCCATTAGACTGCTGGTTCAGGAACAAACTCTAACCTAAAAAACCTTCTCCTGAATGATGAGAAATGGACAGATGCCCAGAGAAAAAGCACTGGCAACAAACAAGATGCACTTCTGGCAGAGATAAGGCAGGATAAAAAAATAAAGAATGGGAAACTTTGGCTGCTTTACAACACAGAAAAAGTTGAGCTTACCGCCAGTTCCTATTTTATGTTCTGGCAGGCACGCTGATAAACACTTTATCCACAAACAAACAAACCACTCTCACTAACGCCATGTTAAAAGGCAAAGGTTTACACCTCCTTCCCCAAGGGTCTGTCGAAACTGAAATTCACATATTTTACAGAAGTTTAAATAATATCAATAATTCAGTGACATCTGCTGTTTGTGAGGAAAATGACCCCTGGCAGTGACACTCTCTGAGTGTAAAATGAGTTTGGGGAGAGGAATGAGCATGGCTAATTTACCACTGTGCTGTTGGGAACAGACTGAGAGGAAAATAATATATCTGGCTGTGAATGCGTGTGTCTCGTGTACATCAGACTGTTTAAAAAGTCTGACCCTGTATGGCCACTTACCTTATCTAACCTTCATTCAATTATGTAAACCCTTAGATTTAAAATGGATATCGGCATAAATTGGTCATAAAATCAGTTCTTCAAGTATGTTTAAGCAATAGGCAAATGGAGTCTGCTTAAATGTTATATATGTTTTTATCCACACGATGTAAACATTCACAGTGCAGTATAAAATGCAAGTATACAGATGCTTAGATTCAAAGGTTCACCCAATATCGATTTTTTTTTTTTTGTGGAACACAAAAGAGGATATTAGAAGATATAAGAAAGATATACAGGTTTGGAATGGCATTGGGGGGTAGTAAATGATTAGAAATTTTAGGGAGAAATTTTAATTTTTGGGTGACTATCCCTTTAATGGCTGGTTGAGCCTATGGTAGATATAAACCCTACTAAATGTTTCTTGTAAATGACTGGGCAATTTTTGCTTTGTTAAAGCCATTCTGTTGTTCATTTGCTCCTGTTATTTGGGATGCTGTCTTGTTGCATCACCCACCTTCTGTTTAACAAATTTAACGAGTACACAGATGGACTCACACTGTCCTCCAAAACATCCTGATATTTTTTTTGGTGTAGCATACAAAAGCTATCCAGGTCCAAACTATGATGGCCACTTTATCATTATACTTTACAGGACTGGGATGAGGTTTTGATGGTGATGTGCTGCTGTGCCTTTTTATTCCACACAAAAGGTTGTGTTTGTTTGTTGTTTACTTTACACAAACTAAACATGAATTAAATCTTCCACAAAATATACACTGTCAGAAGTACTCTGCAGCACCCAAATGATCTTTTGCAAACTTCACACATTCAGCTATGAAGATGTGTAGATGTTAGTAAGTAGAATGTAGTTTAGAAACATGTACGCTTATAGATTCACATACTTTTTCCACCCTGCACTGTGAATGTTCACATGGTCAATAAAGACATAACATATCACTGTTTGTTATTTTCTTCAAGCAGATTTTCTTTGTCTAGGCTTAAAGGTGTTTCACTGGCAAATCCGCCATCAATAAACTCATCTGTTTATGCAGTAGAAAGACAAAACATTTTTTCGAAACCTGTGCTATCTGATTAGTAAAAACAGACATTTTGTCTTCCCCTTTGTAAAATAGATAGAAAAATTTAGAGAATAAGTAGAAATAGGTAGAAAAGCAACACCCATAATGCACTGGGCATGGCTCCTCCGTCGCTATGACTTTATGGGCAGGGATGTAAAAAGGCAGAAGTAAAATCAATAGTTTTTGTGAAAATCATGAAAAGTCATGTTTTGCACCACTTTTAACAAATAAATGTGAATTTCTCACACAATAAGGCAAATATTGTAATATTTACATATACTACAACCACTGTGGTAGTGGGTTAAAAGTAAAGATCAGGTTCAATTTTTGGCCAATTAAGACAGATTTCTACAGTAAATCTACAGGGGTTCATATGATTTCTCCATCCGTCCATTACAAAAAATAACCTTCAAAAGTGAGCATATGAATGCCTACAATCACTCTCTTACCCTAAAAGCAGGGTTGGCTCCCAGATCCAGCAAACATTTCACTGCTGAAACGCACAGGTTTGAGGCAGCGATGTGCAAGGCGGTGCCGAAGTCAAAGTCGCTGCAGGTTGAATCCACCTCTGAAACCCCCGAAGATCATATAGAGTCAGTCACCATCACACAATCACTCTGTGTTATTGTTATTGCCATGGGATTCAAACTGTGATATTGATTTTATTCCCGCTGTCATTCTATCACCTCTCCTCACCTCCTGGCAATGAAGCCTGCAGAACCACCCGGATGAGAGGAGGAACATCAAAATAAGCAGCGTAGTGGAGAGCGTTCATGTTCGTCCAACGACTGCGCAAGGACGGTTCGGCTCCCAGAGACAGCAGCTGACGAGCAAAACTGGCAGCACTCTCAGCGTCACCTGCATACACAGATGAATATAGTTTTTCTTCAGTTTCCACAACAGTTGATTCAATAAAATGTCCTTGCCAGGATGTCTGGACCTCTACTGAAGCGTCACAAAGAACCATTAGAGTGTTTTATTTTCAAAAGTGAGCATATGAATGCCTACTTACCTATTCCAGGAGCTCCTGCTTTGCAGCAGTAGTGAAGTAAAGTCATGTCAGTGAGACCATCTCTGTCATTCACACCACAGCCTCTCTTCAGAATCTAAAGAACAATGTACACAAATCTCACTTCTAGAATAGATGCAGAAAATACATCCTGCTACAGATTTCATGCTAAGAGAGACGCATACATTGTCTGCAAGGAAAATATCGTAGCCCACAGAACCTGACACCAAAGGCAAAAGGAAGTGTGTGGATATGTTTTATGTGGATATGTCTACAGCTTGTTTCCAATTAAAACAGTCCCTGTTTACTTTACTAAATTGTCCCTGGTGTTGTTGTGCATGCTTTTCTAAATACAAAAACATTAGCTTTCACAATCTTTCAGTAGAACTACTATATTAGGCTTTAAAACAACTTTAGTTTTCTGCTGATGGACGATAATAAAGGTCGTGTTCGTAGGGGGCAAACTGAAAAAAGAAAAATTCAAAAGGACCTATGTTCTGGTTGGGGGTTTTCTAGGTGATTTTAAGACCCAGCCTGCAGGCTCTTGGAATGTACCTATTCTAATTCAACATTGCATGTATCCTTCATTGACAAAGCAATCCATATGTGTGTTATGTAGTTTTAAGCATGCTGTGTGTTGAGTATTGCACCACTAGAGAGAGCAAACTGTATTAAACATCAATTCAAATGTTCATCTTAACACTGACCTCATTGCCTATTAAACTAATATTCCGCTGGACTTGGGGAACCCACTGCCTGAGGATAGCGAAGATCTCAGACACCGAAGTTTGAGGGTTCAAAAGAACATCCCGACACTGAGGATCATTTGGGTCAAAGAAGGAGAACTCTGAAAAACAGAACAACCGAATCCCTGCAATCTTTAAACAAACCTTAGAAACTAAACATTTGCATCAAGTCAAAACAAATTATTATTTAAAAACCTATTAAACGACCCATTTAGATGTAGCCATGCTGAGCCACAGCGCTGATCACTCAAATTCAGTTAAACAGCTCAGTTTGAAGTGAATTAAGGTGACGCATGGGTGTGAATGAAAACAGCGCTGAGTGAGAGAGTGATGTATCAGTGCTGACAGGCAGAAAATTGGAAAAGAATTTCTGTGACCTTGTCAATACTTCACTTTTACAGCAGCTTAAGCAGTATCCACAATTTAGAATCTAAAATGTTCTCTATAAAGCAAGCTACGCTGCAGAAAACAGCTAAATAAGGTGTTTGTTTGTTTACTGGCCGAGCAGTCTGACAACTGGATTAAAAAATCCATTGCCATATGATTACAAACTGAAATTACAGAGATAAATAGTGTCATCACTGTGGTGTGACCTGCTTAAAAGGTAACGTGATAAAGTTTTTATGAGACAGAGGCAAAACAACTGAAAGCAAAAGGATATTTTAAAATTGGCTAAGAGTTGTGTTATTTGCTCACCGCAGTCTGAAGGCATGGGCGCTGAGGTCACCTGATGAATCACCGGACGCTCAGAGGATCGAGAAATAACGCTGTACTGCCCCAGGACCGAGTCTCCCTCTGAAGACTCTCTCAGCACATCCTCCTTGGTCATGTCCCTCTCACCACCTAAACACAAAAAATTTTTTTAGTCAAGCCTGCTGAAATATTATAAACAGGCATTTTAAAATAGTCAATGTACCAATATCCAATGTAGATACAAAATGTCAGTTCCCCCCCCCCCCCTCAAGCCACTTTTTTATAAACTCAAAAGCGTAATTTGTGAATTACCACCTGAACAGTGGTAAATATGTGTCATCGACATACAGTCTTGAGTACTAGCAGCAGCTGTGGCTTTGGGGAAAAAGGCAGCAAAAATCAAGTGTTGCTTGTGTCCCATTTTTGTTATTTTTGTCCTTTTGGTTTTATTACCAAAACTTGACATGCACAAAACAGAATTTATGCCATACTTCTGTTTAACTTAACACTGTCTCAGAGCCCACATGAACTGTATGCTACATCCTGCTTCTCGACCTCTGTGTGAATTTTACTGTACACAAAAATTTTAGAAAACTGCACTAAACATCAAAACACCTACTAAATGAATGTTGGTCCACACCAAACGCTCTAGTGAAAGCATTCATAGACATGCTTATTTTCAAAGGATTTCCCAAGCAAACACAAACACATAACATATACACTGAAAATATGGTATTAATAAACAATTACCCTCGCCTAGCCACAGCTCATTTAATTTTACAGACACCCTTATTGCAAACAATAACCAAACTGCCTAAAATACCATGCTCTGACAACTCTGGGTGTATGTTAAAAACAGTTTACACCCAACAAAGAAAATAACTGAGTGACAAACATGCATTAAAGAAGAAACACATTTTTTTAAGTAAAAAGAAATTAAACATTAGAAAGGATTAATGAAATTAAACTTAAAAAAATGCAACAAACATTGTATTAATTTTGTTATTCAAACGTTGACCTAACGAAATCTAAACCTTTTGAGTACTATTAGGATTCTTAGTTAACATGTTAAATTAGGGCTATAAATCTGATATAAAAAATACAAAACAATAACAAATGGTTGATTGATGTCCTACTGACGTTTTAAAATGAATGTTTTCTGGTGCATTACAAGTTGCACAGTGTGGACTGCATTTGCAGCCTGTTGTCAAGACCAGAGAATTTTTTTTAGCTTTTCCAGCATTAGCTAAACATTCACAGTTTATACAATGGGTCTATGGGGCACAGCATTATGCCAGAGAGAAAACATTAAAATACACAGCTTAGTATATACAAGTATATACAAAAAGTTTGTACTAATGTGGTAAAGCCTCTTACTAACCTTGTTTGTATAAGTTACATCCAAAATGTCTAACTCCTGTCATAACTATGTAAACCCGATAAACCCTTTAAGTTTCACGACACACAAGGATACCAAAACTTTACACAGAAACTCCACCCACAGGAATTACGTTGACAGCACATAACCACAAGTTCATCCGCTCTGAACAGCAGCCCAACTTCAAAACAAGTGGAGACAATGTTGTATCTTAAATGTTTGTACAGAGTAATATCAATGAAAACTCATTGTAAACCACACACAAACAAACATACACACGACAGAACATTTAGTCAACAGATTATCACAAAAAGAGACTGAAACATGTAAGGGTGTGCCATACCTGCAAAAGGTGCAGTACAAAACAGACAAACATAGCCCAGAGCTTTATCAATATTCTTATAAAAGATCAGAGGTATAAATAACAAAGGCAGCTGTAACAGTAAACATACAGCTAAATGAGTAACAAAATATGGACTAGACATAATGAGGCTAAAATAAATTTTGATGCACATTTTTGATGCAAATGGGTTACTTGTTTCTGCTGAGAGAACTTACTGTTTCTAGCAATTAATTTTATAGACATAAACTGTCTTTGTAGCCTTGTTGGTGAGGCAAGCTGTATGGTATTTATTTTGTGCCAATAAAAATGAATGCAAATCTTGAAGAAACAAACAAAATAAATAATCTGAGAAAGAAAAACACTTTGAAAATAAAAACAATAAACTTAAACAATAGACAAAAGTGTAGCATGGTTTTCAAACAAACCATATTAATGGACAGCTCTTTGATCCAGAACTAGCGTGTGAGTGGATTGTCAATGGCGATCTGGATGTGGTTATCATCATTTGTTGTAGTGTTTGTTCTGTGTATTGTTTGTAAAGTACTTATTTAATTAGCATTAGTTAGTTATTAATACTTGAGGTTTGGGTAGTCTCATACAACTATTCCTTCGAGATGCGCTCCTCAGCTGTACTCCTGCCATCCTCCGGTAAGTTAATGTAATTTAGATAATCAAAAAAAATTATTTTATTCATGTACAATAGCGGTATTGACTTTACTAACTCATTAATTACCTGTATTATTGTATGAACAACCATAAAGGTATAATTAGTTATTTAATACACACGAAGACAAGCTACAATTAAGCTAAAAAAAGAGATTATTTTAGGCCACATATTGGAAAAATGCATGTTTTTTTCACACTGCAATGGTACAGTGATTCCAAAGTACAATTGGTGAGGTTGAAGAATGCCCTTAACATAAGCAAAATTTCTTTGTTTTTAAACTCATTGTGAATGTATGTTGCCCATAGTCTCATTGTGAATGTATGCTGTCCCTAGTCCAAATGACTTATACTTTTCAAATACTGGTACAGCAAAACAAATGTATAAGGTGACACTTACAGTTGGAGGAAGTCTTTAGAAAGAATGTTTTATTAATTTTGTTTGCTTTTTGCAAATAACCTTCTATTCTAATTCTAGTTTCACTCAGTGGAAATGCTTCTGAAAGCAAAATTTCTCTGCTGTTGTGATATTACTACAATTACAGTAGTAAATGCACACTCTTTTTTTGTCAAGGCTGTCCTAACGGTGTACTTTAAAAACCCTTTTAAGCTATATCCAAACAGAGGAAAAACTCATATAAGCAGATTTGGGTCTATGTACTATTTACTTTATGTTGGCTTGTTATTTATTTGTTATTTATTGAGTGACAGCGTGAGCCAAGTGCATGACAGTTGGCAACCCTGCTAAAAGACACTACAACTGTACATAGAACTTGATTTGAAGTGAATTGGAAATCACATGAAGTGATTTCCAAATCACTCTCTTCTTTTTCGTTGGTTTCTCCAGATCACTCTCCACTTAAGTCTAGTCAGACAACTGACATCAAAATCTGACAAGCTAATAAGAGAAAAGCACAGACCTACACATAAGGTTTGTGCCAACATGTTGAACATAAATTTGCAGATTGAAAACGGGGAAAGTGTAAATGAGAAAGAAAGATCAGAAAACAGTTTTAAATCAATATGGCTTGTTTGAGAACTATGCTACACTTTTGCCTTTGGGTTTATTGTTTTTATTTTCAAAGTGATTATTTATTTGTTCATTTCTTCAAAGTTTGCATTCATTTGTATTGGCACAAAATTAATCCCATAAATATGGCCCAATCTACAACTAAACAACATGGAAGAGTTCTGAACAAATGCAAACACACAGCAATTTTTGGGGCAGTAGCAAATCACTTATCCATGCCCATCAGACACCTGCAAAATACACATTTTAAGTTGATTATGTTACAAAGAAGACTGAATACACAGTGAGCTGATATAAAAATGCTATTTAAAAACTGAACTGACACTGAAATTGAATGGACATTGTGTATTGTGGTTTCCCATAATACTTACTTATTACTTATTAGTTATTTTATTGTCTAAGCAGCCATGTTTATCAGTTAATGACAACAACCTCAAAATCAGCCAGGACAATCACAACACATAAACAAAATGCTTGAGTTTTTAGAAGAAATCAAGCATTATTTGAACACTAAAGATTCACTAATCAGCTGGTTTTGACCAATTTAAAATCATCACCTATAACATGAAAAGGTTGAAATAACAAACGGGTAGTTTATTAATTTTTGAGTCAAGGCACTAAGTTGTTTACTATTTGAATTTTTTTTAAAGATGCAGCCATAAACCTGCTTGTATATCGTAATGCATGTGTTTTTGAACTTTGCTAATCTATAACATGATCAAACATGTTCAGTTATCAGTATTGAAATACTTTTTCATCCTTTACACTTTTGCAAATACAAACATTTAATAAAGTCTTAACTTTAATATTGAATATGGTAATGCTATGATTTTCAACATATTTACTATGTAAATGCCATGACATTCTTTGTATCTTAAAGTACCACATAAATACCATGGTACATTTATATGGTAATCAGGGTATATAACTACGACGCATAACATGCCATGTTACCACCACTGTACTTTTGTATTTTTTTTAATATGTCAGTTTATCACCAAACCTAAGCTTGTGTTTGCATTGACCTCTGTCAATGTAGCACACCTACGACAACCTTTCGTAAGACTAATGCCTTATTATATAACATACATGTCCATTATCAGCAAAGTCTGAAAACCAGATAAATGTTTCGTTTGAATATTATACAGCGTAGACTGTTTACTATAACTAGGGACTTTGCATTCATTTGCCACAATCATGACCTTTTACTAAATGAAACATCATGTATTTACTGCAACAGCTTGTTGTAGAGGAGGGCCATGCAGCATTTAAATCTTCGATTGTATCGCAGAGAGCAAACGCAGTCGTTACTGGACATATAGAGACATGTTAACAAATATGAATAAATACCTGTGTCTGTATGACATGAAAAATCGCAGTTTCTGTTTTCGGATCGTTTGCTTCGTGATCATGTTTTCGTGTTATCTTGTGCTTTCAGCTTTGGTTGCTCAGATACTTCCGACATCGTGACGTATTACACATGCGTCACTCAACGCATGGAAGAAAAAAACATGCCAAATACCTTTGCTGTCTGTAGCCTACATACCATCTAGTTTTTCTGTTTATATTAGCTGCTTAAATTACTTATGAAATTATGAAAATTGTATGACTTGCTTTGAGTCCGTTAAATATATCTATATAAATAACCGAGATCAAGATCTAGAATAGAATACAAAGAGCTTTATTGCCAAGTATGTTTACATACACAAGGAATTTGTCTTTGTGACATGAGCTTTCAGTGCAGATTTAAAATAAGGAAAACAGTTATATGATACAGTAAAGTGCAACAATATAAGTAGTTTTGTGAAAGTACAGAAAGCTATTGTACAGATATGTTATTTACAATATTATTTACAGATTATGGTTGTTATTTATAGATGTATTATTCGGGATGTTATGTAGTAATATACAGTTATGTTGGGCAGTGTGGAGGTATGCCAGCTTTAATTGTTCAGACTTAATACAGCCTAAGGGGGAAAAACTGTTCTTGTGTCTGTCAAAGTGATATTTTAGACCTTTTTCTCACACTGGAGATGTAGAGATCATGGAGGTTGGGTGATCTACTATTAAATTATATGATCTACTAACCTACTATTAAATTATATATTATTTTATTATTATCTGTACCTAATACTTAGACAGGCTAATACAGTAAATACTGTATATGACACATATGACTTGTAATAGACGTGGCTATAGCATTGACATTGTGTTCACACTATATAGCCAATAATAACAACTAATAACTAACAATTTTGAAATTTCCACTTATTTTTTCCTTCTTTTAATATGTATAATAAATTAAAATGTATACTTAACAATTGATTGCTTTCATTAAATTATGATTGAAGCATTAATTCTCTTTTAATTAGGTATACAATGCAGAAATGTTATCCTATGTTATCCAATACAAATATGTTGCATAAATATTGTAAAGAACATTGAAGAAATGCAATTAAACATAGCAGACAACTGGGAAAAATTCACAACTGTGTAAAAAATAAAAAATATTATAACGTTTAATCATGTTTTTGTTCCTGGGGTCTCATGAACTACAACAGACTGAAGTATAAAATGTCAGGTAATATTTTGAGGGAGGTCTTTTAAAAGCTTCAATCTGTAACTTTTGCCTCTGTACCATTGAAACATTAAATTACAAGTTACTTTACTGGAGTTCTCCTTCATCCTCAGCCCTTGACACATAATTTTGTAGCTAGGTCATAATCCGCTAAATCAGGTATGACAGCTCAAATTATAAATAATTATAAACGTTGTGAATTGGAGTATAGTAAGGAGACCATCACTGATCTGTTATGCATTTGCTCAATAATTGATTTTTGTTCATTTTTGACTGAAAAGGTAATGCTATGAACAGAGGCTTTGATAATTATTCTCTGTTTGGGGTTTTAATCTCAGGACATCAATCTTGGGAAGCTTCAGATTATGCCTGCTCACTTCAGACTTCAGCTCATATACATACACAATATTAGCCAACAGAATACAGAATATAGATGTTGTTAGAATGATCTAACAACATCTGCAAATCTTACATTATTACAAATAACAGTTTTCTGGCTAAGCACATTCTGTTGCATTTCTGTAAAGCAGCTTTAAAACAATGTCTTGTAAAAAGTACTATACAAATAAATGTGAATTGGAAAAAAGTCAGCTATTTTGTGAAAAGTTTATTTTGTGAAAGTGCATGAGAAGAACTTTTACATACTCCTTCTAGGGAAAGGTTTTGACATCCCAAACAGAAAGTGAAAATGAGCTCTGTGTTTGGTCCTGGGGCTGATAATAGATACTATTGTGAATCATGGTCATAGTGCCACCAACTGGCAGTCCTTTTATATTACTGCCACCAACTGGCAGTCTTTTTTATGTTAGTCACTTTAAACTTTGTCAGAATAGATAAAGACTGATGTGAAACTGCACAAGGTTTCTTGATATAAACAATGTTGCTATGGTAATATGTAATAATACACATTAGTACAATATTTGTGTGTTTTTTTGGGGCTGTTAGTATCCCTGAAATTTCATGAAATATGGCATACACATTAGAGTTTTCGGCTGTTAGGCATAGACAAAAGATTAGAATTTGGTGTTGGGGGCTCTGTAGCACCCCCTTTTGAAAAAAGTGTTGTGGATAAAGTTAATAAAGGTTGTGGTTAATAAAGTGGCGCTTATGAAGCAAAGCATCACTATTATCTTGCGTACTTCTTTTTCTGGACAAAACTTTGGGATGTAGAGCCATGACTGAGGGATCAAATCGACCGACTTATTGAGAAAAGTGTGCTGTGGTTTTTATATATGACTGGGTGTACAATGTTTATAGGGCATAATAAAAAGTGGGTGAAAAAATCTATAGACTTAACACAGGGCTGAATTTTGTTGGCATAGTTCCACATCTGAATGAGACTAGGTGGTGGGCTCATAATGCTCCGCTTAGCAAGCAGCAACAAATGGTAACATTACAACTTCATAGCCACACCCGGCAACCAGTTACTGTACCCTAGAAACTGCCCCTTAGACTTCCATTGAACAAAATCTCAAACTTAACACTGGACAGATCTTTGTGATGTCACAGCTCTGCATCAGAATGTCATAGAGACTTGGGATTGGGCTTATATCACTCAGCAAGTAGCACAAAATGGTGACATTTCAACTTAATGCCCTTAGTCATGCTTAGTCAAACTTAGTCATGCCCTAGCAACCAGTTACAGTACCCTAGCCACCACCCCTTTGACTCCCATTGAAAATGGTGAGGGGCATCAGAACATTGTAGAGACAAGTATCATGTTAATTCATGTTAGCATCATGCTAACATCATTGGTTACATTAAAAGCAGTGGCTATGACGCCATTGTGCTTGGGCCCATCATTGCTGCTTGCAGCTATATGTATTTTTTAGACTACAAAAAGGGCCCTGAGGACTCTCAGATGCAAAAGAAACAAATATATACAATTTTGAAAAGGTATGACTTACCATGCTTACCAAATTTTGTATAATAAAAAAGACTTGTGTGACCAAACAAACAAATAAATAAAAAGCAGGAAATATTTGTTTTATGGTAGTAATTGTGGTAGTGTCATATGAAGTCATATAGTCATCGTAAGCAGCAATGACCTTGAATGTTTTACAGCCTGCTAAATAAAATTTGAATGGTATGAATGTAATTATGTAACTGTGATAAACTAAGACAAGCAGACAACAAGTAGGGAGGAACATTTTGTGCTGTCTGTAGAAACAGATAAAACAAAACCTCAGAGAACAAGCACATCAAAGAACAAGCCAAAATGAGGAATGGTTGTGCCATCAACAAAGACAGCTACCCTGTGAGACCCGACAATATGCAGACTCTGGGAAAATTAACAGAAAGACAAACGAAAAGCTGTAAGCTATGTTAATGCTAATATATATATATATATATATATATATATGTATATGCTACAAATGCATATATAAAATTATTAATAATTAATCAGGATCAATGATTTGGGGAATTCTTAATTAATGTAATACATTGATTTAACACTCTTGTAGAGCATGTAGCAAAGATCAGCAGAATTAGGGACTCCAGATTATAAACATGAACCAGCACCACAATTATGTAGCAAATCGAATGTCAAATTAATGAAACAGTGTTGTTTAAAACACCATTTCATTTGTGGAATGAAACTCAAAGGAGAATACATATAATTAATCGTCATTAAATATACATATTTTGTAGTACCTGATCAGCAGGGATGATTCCAATAATCAGCTTTTGTATTCGTCCAGCGAGTGCATACGCGGTATTATTGAATCTAAGAAACATTATTTGTCTGGCCTTGAAAACAATGCTTCTCTGCTTTAACAGGACTTTAGAGCAGGTAGAAAGATTGAACACAGTTTAAGTGACCTTATTTGTGAGCATTAAACGCAGCAACAATCAAGGGTGGATACACATGGGTGTTTATTAAACTACACTACAGGGGAACATGTAACATATAACTAGACATAAACCTACACACATTAAACACATAACCAAAGTAAGGAGAGCAAGGAGAGAGAGAGAGAGAGAGGATGTTAAGCCTGTGCAAGTCAAATCAGCTAAGCATTCTGAATGAACCACCAGTAGAATCACCTTAATAAAGGGGCACAACTTAGCGCAGCTATTCTATGTGTATAGAATATGGATACTTGCATTGAGCTCTAGTGCAGAGCGTGAATCCAAATGCGCATGAAGAGAGTCCTGAGTGGTTCAGAAGTGATGGAGTTCGTCAAGTTCCGGAGATCGACGAAGTTAGCTGAAGTGATGTCCAGAGTCTGTCTCAGATGGACTGAGCCAGAAGCTGGACCCCCAGGGCCGAAGATCCTTGCAAGAAGACGAAGACTAAGACTAGGACGACAAGACAAAAACGACTCAACTCAAGCTAAGATGTTGGCGGCCATTTTTAAGTTCAGCTCGGTCACACCAAGTGAAACTTAAACGACCAATAGGTGTTAAGCAGGCAAAGTTTCTTTGTCTCACTCAACAACTTATTTGCATGTTTTATGGCTGGATGGCACATTTGCAAATGTTAATCAAGATTATTGTAGAAAGACTATCATGCCTGTTTTGGTTACACAGCATACATAGTCTGATGGGAAATTACAAGACAATCTGTTAGATATTAAATATGACAGAGTTTGAACTACATTAAGTTGTGATTCATCCTAATGCATGAATGCAAACAAAACATCAATCCAAACTTGCATACCTATCTACAGAGTTACAGTAAAGATACATAGTTTTGTAGCCAGCATACCATGGGAATGTATACAGCTATATACAGTTTAGGACTGTTTAGTTGTAAGTTAGAACGAGATCTTCCTTTGGATAGAAGTGTTCTTTCTTGGGCCACCTGGGGTTACTGGAACCCCATGTGGTGCCCATGGAATTCTTTTGAAGCTTGTGCAGGGTGTCATAAACTGTCCTGGTATCAGAGGTTGCTGATAGCAATCTGGATGGGAGGTTTGCAAACAGACTCTCTGGAGCCTAGGGTCTTTCATGGCCCCACAAGTTGGTACGTCTTAAGTAAAAAGGGGTATTGTATGATCCATACATGATCCAAATATTGGGCCATGCCCAATATTTGGATCATGTATGGATCTACACTCTAAAAACTTTTAAATGCCTAACTAGACTAAACATAAGAGAACAAATAAGATCTCCTAAACCAGCTGTAAAATTCAGGCAGTAACAGGAAAACCCCTCTGCAAGAATTATGTTCAATATGCTGTGAATTCCATTCAACTCCACCTCAGTGCAGTTTCTTGGTTATGTCATCAGCAAACAGGGCATGAAGATGGACATCCTGTAAAGAACTGTCCCACCGCCTACTACTCCAATGCTTTCTAGGATTTGCTTCTACAGATAATTCATCCAGAATTACAGTACCATCACCAGTTCACTTACAAACCTTCTGAAGAATAAAGTGAAAGTGACATGTTTGTCAGATTTAACCCATCAATGATAGGGAGTGAACACACACTGCAAGTCGTGAACACACACACACCTGAAAAAGTGGGCAGCACAATACTGGTCCTGGACACCAGCTACCACTGAGGCATTCAACTTTCTTAAGACAGCCTTCACTAGTGCAGCGCTTCTTATTCACTCAGACCCCAATAAACCTTTTATGGTTGAAGATGATGCCTTGACACCTGGCATAAGAGCAGTGTTATATCAGCAACAGGGAAACTCAGCCATGAAAAAATGTGACTTTGCCAAAAGAGAACTCCTTGCCATCAAATTAGGCCTAAAAGTATGGAGACATTGGTTGTAGGGCGCACAACAACAATTCATTGCTGTGACTGAAATATTTAAGAAAAGCCAAAAGATTAAATCCACGCCAAGCTAGGTGGGCTCTCTTTTTCACTCATTTCAACTTCACCATCTCCTACCACCCTGGAATAAAAATGTTAAAGCAGTTATGCTATCACGCTTACATGCCTCTAAGAAATTTAAAGAGGAACCAGAACCTATTGTATCCTTTTTTTTAACCCCCCCAAAAAAAAAAAAAAAAAAAAAAAAAAAAAAAAAAAAAAAACCCCCCCCCCCCCCCCCCCCCCCCCCCCCCCCCCCCCCCCCCCCTTCCCCCCCCCCCCCCCCCCCCCCCCCCCCCCCCCCCCCTTTTTCCCTCCCTTTTTTTGGCCCCCCACCCCCGCGGACTTTTAAAGGTTTTTTTTTTTTTTTTTTTCTCCTTTTTTTTTTCCCCAAACCTCTTCTTCCCTTACCCCCCCCCAAACCCCCCCCACTGGAAAAACCTAGGAGTGGCCTTCATTAATGACCTACCTCCCTCTGATAATAACACTTGTATCCTAGTAATCATTAAACATTTTTAAAAAACTTAATTTTTTTCATTTGCTCTCCCTCAAGGGCCATAGAAATAGCTAAGCTACTATTCAATGTATTCAGATATTTTGGCATTCCTGAGGACATAGTCTTTAAAGGGCTTCACAATTTATTTCTCAGGTATGGAAGGCCTTTATTTTTCTCCTGGGTGTGACCACTAGCTTTTCTTCTGGTTTTCATTTAACTGGTCATCACCAGTTAAATGGGCAGATAGAAAGAATAATCCATAAAATTCAAGAATACTTGGCTACAAACCCCCTCTATTCTCGTGGTTTGGAGAACCTCAGATGTTCCATCTGTCGACCACTGCTTCTGGGAGAATAAGAAGGTCTGGGACACTGCACATTCAGAGGGCAGTGTGCTGCTAAAGGATCCAGTATGATGTCCAACAAGCAGAAACACTAACTTACCAGCCAGGACAAAAGGTTTTGGCTTTCAACCAAAAAGACATCAGGTTGTACCTGCTCAGCAGGAAGCTTTGTCCCAAATACATTGGCCCCTTCACCATCATCAGGCAAATGAACTCAGTCACTTACCAACTCCCATCTCGCTACAGAATTCATCCTTTAATTCATGTTTCTCTCTTTAAACCTTATCACTCTCCTGTCCCTCCGATCCAAGAAATATGACCATATAAATCCAATTTTGTCATCTCTACACTGGTTACCTGTTAAATTCCGCATTATTTTAAAAATTCTATTGCTTACCTATAAAGCCTTAAACGGGTTAGCCCCTATTTACTTAACTGGTCTTCTCTCATGCTACAAGCCAATGCGTGCCTTACACTCACAAAAACCTTGACTTCTGATTGTACCCAGAATCACAAAGTTCACCAGAATCTGCCAAAGTTAATGGCAGAGCTTTTCACACTTGGCTCTAACTCTGGAATAGTCTACCTGATGCTGTTCGGGGCTACTTGACTCGGAAGGTTACAGTCCAAAAGACTCTTGGGTTCCCAGGGAAGATATCCTTGAAGCCATGCTACTTAATGTTTCCTGTCACAAACATGCAGAGTTCTCACCTCCACTAACCATAACATACCCCGTCACCTGAGTTCTAATTACATACATGCATGTCATCATAATCATTAAAGCTTCTATATAAACACATACCTCGTCATAGATACGACATGGACAGGAATAATCTGTGTTCTTTCCTGGTCAGACAAGGTGTGCCTCCATCCTGCCGTTCCTTAAGCTCAGCGACGATCTACGGTCTCCTAAACCTGCAAAGAGAAGTGTTATCATCATCTATATCCACTTTATGTTTATATTGGACGTTACTTACCTGCTCACTCCCCATGATACTTATTGCTGTTAATAAACTGTTATGCTTAATTCCATCTCTGTGTCTGAGTCTATGTTCTGTTACAAATTCAAGTTCATTTTATTTATATAGGTGAATGTAGGTTATATATAGGTTATATATATGAACAATTCAATCTATAAATCTAGAAAAACTAGATGATATTGGACCTGTTATGTTGAAAGCAATATTTGTATGTCTATATATACTCCCAGTGAGCAAGCCAAAGACGACGGGCAAAAAACCAAACAAACACCAACACCAACAAACAGTGGAGAATAAACCTTGTGAGAAACCAGGTTCAACCAGGAGGGCCAGTTCTCCTCTGGTACATTATCCAAACACTGCTGAAACCAGGTAAAGGAATGCTTTTGATTATTGAAAGATTATTATAGAAGTCCATCTCACATATCACAGTAAATGAAATGGATTAGCTTTTCAGCTCATAATTTAAAACCAGTTATACCATTGAGTTGGCAAGAAAATGAACTGCCATCTTTGTCTGTCTTATATGGTTTTCATCACCTTCTAATTGGAAAGTTGTATGCCACATGTAATTAGCTTGCAAATTCCACTTTGTTTCTCATACAAAGTTATTGTATCTTTTCAGAAGACTTATGCCAAGATCCATATGGACTTGTTTTAAGGTACTGTTGATGTTAGTTATTTCTCAGAAGAAGGAAAGAAAGAAAAGTCACTCATTCTTCAACTAGTTAGTGATACGGAGGAGGTCCCTGCTCTACCTCCTCCGCACCACCAGAGGGAACCGTCTCCAGAATATTGACTCTTGATTTAGACTACGTTTCCAAGGAATGTGGCATTATGGGATTGATTACTTCCTGTCACACCTGTAGCTCATTACCTCTGGTATATAAACCCCAGCCATGCCCCAAAGCTGGGCAAAGTCTTGTTTGCCCTGGCTATAATGCTGAGTGTTTATTACTGTGTTTTGGATTACTTATGTTTGACCTTGGATTGTTTATACCTTCTTACCTGTTTGCCGCCATGACCTTTTCATGTTTATCGTTTTGTTTCTGCCTTCCCTTGTTGACCCTGTCTGCGGTTACTCAAACTTTTATCATGAAATGTCAAAAAAAAAATTGTAAATATTTTTTCCTTAAACATTTTATTTTAACAGTGTCCTAGATTCACAAATATATATATATATATAGTGCATAGTTTACTGTTATTACTATAGTAAGTTCATGTAATGTTTAGTAAAGGCCACCACATTTTTGATAATAACTGTTGTAATTTGGGCTGATTGATATCAGAGCACAAAGGCCCCTTTAACATAACCTGGTTCCTGTAAGTCTCAGAAAGTCTTCAAATCAGGGTCTGGATTCATTCGGGACAATTTGCAGATTTCATTCATTTAGTCTTATTAAATTTATTTAAACTGTTGCAATTAAAATTATTTCTGTAAAATTTTTAAAAGTGTGTTTCAGATATATGAAGGTTAGTTACTGCTGCTTATACACCCCAGTCCAGCCAATTGCTGAGTTAAAAAGCGTTTCTTCTATTGTTACTTTAAATATACTCATTTACTCTCATGGTTTGAGTGACAATCAGGATGCAGCATCAAAATACTGATAACCTTAGAAAGATAAAGGCGGCACTAAAGAAACCTTTCCCAATACAAAGAACCATATCAGAATGAAAGGGTTCTTCAGAAATTTTTTTTTAAATAGAATGTTTATCATCATCTTTCAAGAAAGATTTTTTTGGAGTGTACTGTATGACTTTCTGTAATACTCCCCTGTCTTAAATCTTAAGTAAAGATCGGACTAAATTAGGATTTTTTTTACAAATTAGTATTACAGAAGGAACTCAACTTGGTTTAGAATTCTTATCTTATCTTACAAAATCTCTCTAGTTAGGAAATCTTAAACCGCTCCATCAAGTTTGGAAATCAAATCTTAGGTCTGTTACCAAGTAACCGAAAATGAAAAACAAGGTCAACAAAAGCTGATGGAATGACATTCTTTGTGTTTCTCACAGTACTGTGATTACCTTTGTCTTTCAAGTAAGTTAGAAAACAAATGGGGTTTTCTAAGTTATCCAAGTAGACATATCTATTTAAGTTTAAGAGTATTAGGGGTTTTTTATTAATACCCTTCTATACCCTAAGATAATTCACTTAGGAAATATCACTCTGTAATAGCGTTTGTCCTAACTGAAATTGCCAAACACTTAGAGACTTAAAGACTTATACTGTAACGAAGGTATCAGAGACAGAAATCAGGATTTCTGTCAAATGCTGGGATATTCTTCAAATACTAAATTCTCACAAGAGAATTTAACCAGTAAATGCACATACACAAACATTCCTTCTACATACACAAACATCTGGAATTTCCACCATTCTTTGGCAAATTACTGCTGCTTCAGATTTCAGGAGGCTTGCACAGAACCAGTCCAGGAAGGATAAAAACAACAATGGCATGTTTGCTGTCATTTGGCATAGCTCCAGCAACAAAAACTCTGACACCTTTTTTGTCTTTGTTCAGGCTAAGCCAGCCCCCTAACACAGTTTTCTTATTTAAAACCTTTGCTGTCAGGGAACAGGGTTCTCTTGAATTATTATTGTCAAATAATGTTTTTACAGGTCTTTTGCGGGCCTTTAATAGGCATTCTTCTATTAGCTGGCTTTGGGGATACCTGTGAATACTCACCAGGTATATGTGGAGCATGGGCAGATGGGGATATAAGGATAGGGGTGCTCAATTCCTGCCATTCTAAAGTAAATACCCAGCAGGTTCGAGAACGACCAGAACCATATAACTGCACAGAGTGAGTACCTCTCTTCTATGTATAAACTTTCCAAAGATATACATTGCCAATATACATTGCCATTTTGACAAATTATGTCAGGTTGCAATATGTTTTTATGTAACAGTCCAAACTATGTCCAATACCTTTAATAATAACAACATGTGAACCTTTTATTGAGTAAAGGTAAACATGGTAAACAAAGGTCTATAACTGATAATAGATGAAAACTGTTCTTGTTTAAAGTTTAGACATAGGTGTATAATTTATGACTGTCAAGGTAGGTAGGTGATTTTTTTTATCGGATTTTTTTTTTGTTATGCTGGATGAAAGTATCTTCACATCCTGATCGTAATGTGGCTTAAATATTTATATAAGAATATATCTACCATGAAAGGAACTGGATCATAAAATGTTTGTCCAATCATTGCATTCAGTCTGAATAGTATGTCCTACTTAACTGTCAAACTATGTACACGTTCATGTTTTGGAGGAAGCATGGCTTTGGAGAGTGTTATAGTGTTACAGTTTTCTATGCCGGTTTTGCCAACTAAGCGCATAAGTGCAACAGCAAGAAGGATGGTGGTGAATGGATGTGCAGCAGCCGAGTAAAACACTCTGTCCTCAGCCCCAGAATTGGCTCATAATGATAATCTCACAGGATCACTTTCCAAAACAATTTGTTTTTATTTACAAAGTCAAACATTAAGAAAAAGGGTTATCAAGTTCAGAAGGGGGTATTGCCAAAATAAACATAACCAAACTAACTTTCAATTAAGAAACTAACTACACTAAAACAGAAAAAAACACAAATACAGCAAACCAAGCTAACCCCCCAACTAAACATAATCGGGAGAAAAATAAAATGTAAAAAAATAAAAGGGCATCCACCTCCCTACTAACCCCAAAGATGAATAATTAACAAAATAGACTTGAGACAACATAACTCCAATTATTACTCACTTTATTCCTTTTGAGTGAAATAAAACCTTATTTCAACCTCCTAGCCTTTTCCATAGAGTGAAAACATTAAGTCAAAAGAAGGATGCTACCATCCAAAATACATTGACACAAATAGGTAAATTTACAGAGAGCCACCAAACTGCAAGTTTCACAACAAACAATCCTGGCGATGACACACCTTTAGCCGCTACACACTCATGCCACCACCAACAAAAACAACAAGTTGAGGACAGCTGCAGTTTACATACTCATCCAATCAGAATCATCCAATCAGAACAGGACATTGGTTATTGAAGTCAGGTGTTAATACTTGTTCTGTGAAAACAGGAAGAGAGAGAAAGAAAGAGAGACACACCCACACAAATAAAACATCTTGGGCACAAAAAATCCCTTACGGTTCTGGATGTAACAAAAGCTAGCTTGCTATTGCTAGCTCTTCAAAATGAATAAATATCAAATAAACTGTTTATTATAAAACAAGTGGATCTGTTTTTAATAAGCATGTCTTAATAATCCACCTAGTTATATAATTAATTATCCTGTTTACGGATGCCAAGCAACTAAGCAACTCACAGCATTTCATTTTACTATATCAGAACAGTGCTTTATACTGCATAAAAAATTACATGTTACATGTTCATGGAACTTTCATTCATATTCAAATTTAACGATTAATTAGATTGTGTTCCCGACCTTTCTAATAATGTGTGATTATTGCTTATGTTGAAATTTAATTCAATAACGGTTTATCATTTCAAAAGTTTTCAAAATCCCCTCAAAAAACAGAGGTAAGGCTTGTGTATATTGGCAACAGGCAAGATAAAAATGTTATTGTTTGCCTTTTTCTAACTGAGATTCTCTTCTTTTCTCACAGATTAAATTTTCTTTCATTGGTACGGACTCTAGCTGTTGTGCATACTATTGAGACGATTAATAATTCCAGTTTCCTCCCGGGTGTGCGACTGGGCTACTACATATGTGACACTTGTTCTGATGCCTCAAAGGCCATTCAGAGCACTGAACAGCTACTGGCTGTAAATGGTACACTGCCTGTTCAATGTGAGGTTCTTGAAAGGCCTAATGTAAAAGCAATCATTGGAGCACGTTTCTCAGAAGATTCTATGGTGGTGGCACGGCTTTTAAGTCTATACATGGTCCCACAGGTGACTAATTAGTAATGCATGTTTATGAAGTTTTTAGTCATCTCTTTCATCAAGAATTTTCTACAGTTCAGTCAAAGAACACAGGTTGAGTGTGGAAAAAGACAAAGAGTCAATACATTTTTTATTTGTTTGTTTTTTAACAGATAAGCACAACATCATCTGCACAAACTTTGAGTGACAGCGTTCGATACCCAGCATTCCTGCGCACCATTCCCAGTGATGTTCACCAGACTAAAGCTCTGGCTAATTTTATGAAACACTTTAATTGGGACTGGGTTGGGGTAGTCTATGGAGATGATGATTATGGGAAAAATGCTTTCCAAAGTTTCTTAGCAGAGGCAGAAGATGCAGATATTTGCCCTGCTTTTGAAGAAATATTGCCTCATTACCTAGCTCAAAATGATATTGACAGCAGAATCCAACAGGTGGCAAAAACAATTCGCTCATCTGAAGCTAAAGTTGTGTTACTTATCTTAAAGGAAGAGCTGGTCAATAAACTCTTCAAGGAAATGATTCGCCTGAACATCTCACGTACTTGGATTGCAACGGATGCTTGGTCAATGTCACGAAATATATCTCGAATGGATGGAATCAACCAAGTAGGGGACATTTTTGGGTTCACTTTCATCACTGGTCCTAACCCTGGCTTTAAAGAGTTTTTACAAGAGCTCACTCTTGCCCCAGGCTCTGTGAACCTTTTTCTTGAGGAGTATAAAACGTTAGGAAAAGGCCCAGGCTTTCTAACAGAAGCTGTTGATATCAGCATAACCTACGGTGAGAGACTAGCTGTTTGGTCCATTGCTCATGCTTTGAAGCATCTTTTAAACTGTAATGAAACTGACTGCCCTGAAGAAAGGGACTTTCCTCCATGGAAGGTTAGTTTAACAAGTTTGTTGTTGCAGAGATATTTGATAACATTTATAAATGTTTACAGTAGTTTTTACGTTTTTATTTTTCAAATAGCTTCTCAAGGAACTGAAAAAGGTCAGTTTTACTATGGACAATCAGACATTCTATTTCAATACATCAGGATATTTTATGAATGGTTATGATTTAATAAACTGGAAACCAGATGAAACAAGTGGCCAGAGACATCTTTTGGTTGTTGGGAATTACAACTTGACAAAAAAAGAAGTTTGGATTAAGGCACCCATTATGTGGAGCAACAATACGGTAAGTCTTACTAATTTTAATTAATGAGTTGGAGATGCAGCAATATCACATACTGAAGATAGGTTAGCCTCTTACATTAACTCACTGTGTCTTATTTTAGGTTACTATTTCTAGGTGCTCTGATATCTGTCCTCCTGGTACAGCTAAGAAACTGCTCAAAATGGCATGCTGCCATAACTGCACAGAATGTTTGGAGGGTACATATTCTAATGAAACAAGTGCGTATGAAATTAAAAAATTACAACGCAATAAGGAATTGTTTAGGTTTCGTTACATTGCGTATATTAAAGTTCCATATCAAAATACATGTACTTGTGATTGAACTAGTGATTAACAGGAGTGAAAGAGGTGAATCACTTTGTTTACCCTTTTAGACTCACCGAATTGTCTCCCCTGTGAAAATGGTACATGGTCCTTAAAAGGACAGACTTCCTGTAAGCCAAAAGAAGAGGACTACTGGAAATGGAATGGAGCCCATGCAGTAGTTCTGCTAATATTTACTGCATTAGGGTTTTCGTTGCTGCTCTTCAACCTCATTATCTTCTTAATCTGTCGTAAAGGAGCTGTTATGAAACAGGCAGGAGGTTACCTATATCTTTTTATTATTGCTGGGTTAGCGCTCAGTTTTTCTAGTGTCATATTATTCAATGGTAAACCCAATGTCCACATGTGTAGAGGTCGACAGATTTTGTATGCCTTAGGGTTCTCGCTGACAGCCTTGTGTATTTTAGTTAAAGCTATACGCACCTTTATTATCTTTCTTCAGCTGTTGGATCTAACACCAGGTAATTTTTGGTTTAATTTGAATAAATGGACTCTTAAGAAGGGGTCCCCTGTTATTATAATCTGTGGGACTCTTGTTCAAGTCTGCATTTGTATTTTCTGGATGATATTTGATTCTCCTGCTGTGGAGACTACTCAGTCTAACCAGAGCATGATTATTACTTTTCAGTGCAATGAAGGTTCTGGTATTGGGTTTGCCATCATGCTTAGCTATATTGCATTTCTAGCATTAATTTGCTTTTTGCTGGCCTTTAAAGCAAGAAAGGTACCTCATCGTTTTAATGAGACTGGACCCATTATCCTAAGCATGTTGATCTACCTCTTTGTGTGGGTCTGTTTTACCCCAGTGTACATTGCGAAGATAAACGAGCGCTATTCAATTCAAGCAGCAGCAATCTTGATGTCATGCTATGGAATAATTTTTTGCCACTTTGCACCCAAGTGGTATATGGCTCTCTGCAAGAAGAAGGACGACATTACTGAAGAGGCATATTTGAGAAATGCCAGAACCTCATGTGTCTCATTGAATTCTTTCCCAGAGATTCCACAGAGGCCAGATATTACAATTAATGGGTCACAGGATACTATTAATTCTAATGATACTGGTCTGGGTACTATTGTATATACAATACCTGTACAACTAGAGAATACCACAGGCTGTAACCAGACAATACGACAAAGGAGAAAATCAATTTAATCTGTACATAAACAAATAGTTTTTTTGAGATAAAACAGCATGATGTAACAACATATATATTACTGTGTAATGAATGTATGACATGACCCCTTTAAAAATCTATTGACATACAAGATTCTGTTTTCCATGATTCAGAAGAGTCTAAAGTTAAAAATGTTGACGTTTTTTGAAAAGCTTTAAATGATGTAACATGAACCTACAGCTTGGAAGTTAGAACAAACAAAAAAGGATTACAAAATGTAGCTGTGCTACTTACAATGCATTATTTATATTTTGTCCTAATCTTTTCTGCATTAGTCTAATCTTTGCATGTTTCATAGAATGACATAAGATAAATTCATTGATCTTTTTGTATATATATATCAATAATATCCAATATAACCAATAACTTTGTAACAAATGTTCAAGTGTCGATACTGTTGACTATATTAACTATATTATGTTGGTGAATGTTATTACAAATTAACAATGCACTTCACATCACAGTGGGGTTTACATGAAGTATACCTGTTACATATATACGTTTTGTTACATTAGTATTTGAGTGGTTTCTGGACTTGTCAACATAAAGGGGATCATAATGAGAGACACAGATGGCATAGTTTTAATGGCGGACAAGTGAACAGTTTTTGAAATTAATAAACAATGTAAATTAAATAATAAATTAAACTAAAATTAAAATATAAAATTAAACATCTGCACTGAATCATATCAAAAAAATAAAAAAGATATCCGCTGTATATATTAAATATTAATATACCTGTATTGTATTGTATTGTAAATTAAGTAATATATCACAACACTACTACAAGTATATTTATTACAAAATGCATGTTTGCATTCCAACTCTTTAATGTTCTGGAAAAAATCCAGAACATTAAAATATGTATCATACTGATTTTTTCTGAACTTTCCTGTAGTAAACATGTCAAAGCCAAACAGAAAGACATTGTGCGAGTTATAAAAAGCCACCTGAAAACAGCAGTGATTACCTTAATGAGCTTAAGGTCTTGCAATCGTTTTACTTGCTGTAAGGTGACATATGTGCATGCTGAGGACTACGCTCAAATCCTTACTAATCTTTAGATGCTCGTCCTCCAGAAGATACAGAGCTACAGTCAACTTGACAAGCACAACACATTGCTGGAAACATATCTTTGGATTTTAACCGAATGAGAAAAGATACTCCTTCGGCACCTTACATTTGTTTTTCTTGAAAGTCCTTTAACAGTGATTTCCTAGGATACATGCAGACATTGCACTGTAAAAAAGGCAAGCACAGCTGCTGGCTAAAGCTCTCAGCCATACTGGCATCAGATGGAGCAGTCTGCCTCTTTGCCTGTACTGAACGGTATGTTTATGGTTTAAAAACAGTTTAAAAACTGCAATTGCTTTGAAATGGGCTGTAGTCCATCGCGAGGAAACAGTCTCCATACAACACAGGGTCCGTTCCGAAGAGGAAGAACTTTACTTCCAGTGACTCACAAAAGCCCAGGAGAATCACAGTCTGATGATGGGGGAAGTGAAAGATCTGGTGGAGGGGACACAGATAACTCAACAGCTCAAAACAACATAAATTCCACACTCATAGGAAGGAAATTCCCTAAGGCAGAGCCAGAAAATGCTGGAGGTGCTTCTGCCAAACTGGGCACAAAAGAGATTACTGTAAATATATTTCCTCAAGGTAAGGAAAAACAAGAAGTAAAACAAGAGGCTTTTGATAAAAAGAGTGCAAAGAAATCAAAGAAAAGTTTAAAAGGTATAAAACTAAACAAGAAAAAAGAAAAAGAAAGAGGTTTTGTTGAAGAAAAAGTAGATTTTCCAGATCCACTTGTGAAAGCTCATCAAGCAGCATATGGATATCTTAACCCCAGTATCACTAAATATGAAGACCTGTTAGGGTTACTTGATCATGCGGCCCAGACCCAAATCTCTTTACAACCCATGATGGCATTTATGGTCCTACGTTATGAAGAAATAAATAATGGGCTACAGGAAATAGTAGAAGAAGGAGAAAAGATGTTAAAAGAACACAGAGACCATCTAGCTTGGCCTAATCCAAAAAACAATTCCTTGTCATCTAACTCATCAAAAATTGAAACATCTCCCACCTTCAGTGAGCCCCCACCCGATTTGCTACAACAACTCCTCCAGTACACTGTCCAGAGGATGCGGCTTGTGGGTCAGTCAGTGTGTGGAATTGGGGATACAGCACTTGAAGAGGCAGTTGATTATTTTTCTTCCATTTCTGAAGTTCTGGAAGAGAAACTGAGGACAAAGCGTAGATTTGAATCTAGATTAATCCAGTTACTTTCTCGAATTGAGGCTGCATCACAGAGAAAACCTGGCCCAGAGGACTCAACACTGTTTAGTGAAGACAGTGGTATTGGGGCAGAAAGTGAATCATTAGCAGGTTCAGACAGACAGTGCCAGCACAGAGGAAGTTGTGACTCAACAGGAACAGTATGTAGCCCTTCTGGCCCTGCTAGTTTTACACCAGATAACAAAGGCTCATTAGATCACAGAGACAGATTCTGCAAAACAGTAAGCAACTACAGTTATCTAAACACCAAAGAATCGCCCTGCATTATTAAAGCAGAACAGAGGGATACAAAGTCACTATATTGCTCTGCCTCCATGGATGAAGTTGATGGGGGGGTAGGAGAGAATATGAATGATGTGGAAAAAAACAAGAACAAAAGAAGAACACCATCAAACTCTGCTACTCCAGACCCTGGGCAACCACGTCGTTTGCCAGTGAAGCGCATAGAAAATACACAAAATGTTGAAATGACACTGAAGTTGAAAGATGCCATTAATAGCAGGACTGAGGTTTTGCCATGTCAAGTTTCTGGAGTAAAGACAAAACAGTTAGATAGTCCAAAGAGCAGTACTCACCGGTGGACTGAAGATGGTGACAAAAGTTCTAAAAGACCCCAAACAGCTGCCACTAGAACTCCAAAGAAAAAGACCACAGTTACCAAACAGTGCCGGTCAAGATCAGCGGATTCTCTGCCTAGTAAAACTGAAGATCCCACACGTACAGAACTCGAGAGAACTCAAAAGGAACTTAACCAAAGACTGGAAAAGATGAACAAGGTTAAGTGTGAAGGAAAAACAAAGCGAAATTCATCAAAGCAAATCCAAGACCAGCAAACACAAGGCATTATATTAGTAGCTGCTGGCAGGCAGCATTCTTTAAATAAAAACATTTTTTCTCTAAGTAATCAAAGAAAAGCAGGTAAAGCAAGAGTAGATTTTGTGGAGCAAGGGAGTGTGCAGGAAGAGATGGAGAAAACAAAGATAAAGGAAAAAGAAAAGGGAAAAGAAAAAGACAAAAGAGGTCAACAGGGTCCAGTTAAGGTAGTACCTGTGCCAAGCCCTCCACTATCACCACGACAATCGTCAGGTCTGTACAGGAGTAGTAATTCTGTTAAAAAACTTATTTACACTTTCAGTCAGGGGGTGGAGGAAAGTAAACAAATGTCAGAGACTGCAAAAGTGCTTGGACCTCTTAAAAATGTTAGAAAGTGTGGTGTTCCTATCATTCCAGGTTTAGGTACCTCTGGCACATTACCATTCAATGACAATAATACACTCAGTAGTCAGGGGGGGTCACATGGCTCTGAAATGACAGAGGACCTTGACATTAACAATCTACCACCCCCTCCACTTGAGGTTCTTATGGATAATTCCTTTGAAAATGTACAGGCAAAGGACACAGGAGAAAATTTAACAAGCAGGGGCCGATCCACCCTACCAAAAAGGACAGCAATGAATCAGAGACTACGAGCATCTCTGCAGTCTGTAACAGTTCTACCCAGTAAGGGGGGGAATTTCCGTAAGAGCTCTCCAAGCATGTCACCAGTCCATATTGTACACCAGGATACTAAGGAAGTTGAGAAGAGTGGTCACCATGATTCTAGCCACGAAACAGATACTGAAAGTGAGGAGGCTATCTCCCTGTACAAACAAGCAAGAAAAATAATTCACCTGAGGCATTCTTCTGGGTCACCAATGGAGAAACTTACAGCTGACCAAGGCCCCAGACAGCCCTTGCCCTGCCAAGGGGAGGTAAAGGTAACACAACAGGAGAAAAATGCCAATGACACAGTGCCTAATAATGACAGTGGGAGCCAGACACCTTCCACTCCACCTGTATCCACAACTCGTGTCTTACCATCAACACCTCTGTTACATCGAAGACTTCCGAGTCCTCCAGTATTTAAAAGTCAGCCAACTTATAACACTTTATCAAGTTCATCTGTTGTTCGTAAGCTCCCCACTCCTCCTTCTGCTGGACAACGAATACTGCCAAACACTTCTGCTGTGCAGCCAGACCACAAGCCCAGCTTCATGTCTGTGGTCACCTACCCATTTAAGGCACCATCACCTCCTGCTTCTCCAAAAGTGAAGCGATGGTCTCGAGAAAACAGTGCAGAGGATTCTACTTTAAGAGTATTTAGCAATGCTCGATCAGTGTTTTGTCCTGCCTCCTCATCATTATTTGAGGCTCAGCCCGTTCCCCCACCTAAGGCTCCCCAGGCATGGACCTCCACTAGTAGAGGTCCCTGGGATGAGCGTGGTAGGCTGCCAGTGTCTGTACGAGGACCCCAGCCATTCATCCGGCGCAGCCAGTCAGACAGGAGGCCCAGTGTGAGCCAGCCAGCCAAGATACCTGTAAATTCTGTGGCAGAAACATGTGGAAGTGAACCAGCAATTAGCACCCATGGGTGAGTATTATAGATCTAAAATTAAACGCTTATTGCATTTTTCTTACAAACATACGCACTTATCAGTGATTATCAGTGACCTACAAATGCAAATCAACAAATGTCTTTAAAAAAAATAGGCTGAGAATTTGGTTCCCAGACATATGCAGGAAATTCCTGTAAGCTATGCCACTGGGTTCATCAAATTCACTAGGGTGTGAAAAAATGCAGTGAGCATTTCATTTCTGATCTATGAACTTCTTCAGGTTTATTGTCTAACAGCGATACAGTACTCAATATTCGCTCACTCAATATTTATTTAAAACTTCTTTGATAAGGGTATCTATATCAAGCACTATTCATGCTTGAAATTGCACGTTCTATTCCAGGTTTAATTTTCAAAAAGAAGAAGAAAATGTTAAAGAACAAGCAGTATGATTGTTTCTGTCATAATAAAGTGTGCAGCTTCTGTGCTTTTTGAAATTCAGTTATGGGTTTATTGTGTAAATGTCATTCAACTCTTTGGGTGAATAACATGGGGCCATGTTAACCAACTGTCTATGGATTGTCATAATTTAATGTTGCATTTGTACAGGCTGTTGACAAATGCTCATAAATCTCATTCATTTGATAAAGAATCAATTAAATTGTGTGAATTAATTAATTTGCTGTTTTATACACAAATTAAATCAATAGCTTCATGTTTCTGGTCAGATCTAGTTTTTTAGAATGTCATCACTTTATTACTATCAACATGTTCTTTCTATAGTGTTACAATAAGGGTTTGGTTTAGGGTTTGTTAATCTAGCATTATTACTATAGTAAAGTATGTTAACGTGTAAAAACGACATTGTAAAAAAGTGTTGCCAACAAATCTATGTCTTGAAAACTACCAACTAAGGGGAGGTAACAAACAGATCAGATCATGTAAGATTCAGATCAGTCTTATGAGGTCAAACATTTAAAAGCTTCATGCACGTTGGTAAACTTGTTTGCCTAGGTTTTTTAGGCGATAACACAAAAGAATTTTGAGAGGAACAACACACACAAATATTTATACAGTACATTGTTATTGCCAACATTTCTATTGAAGATTGTCATTCACCGCTACTGGGAATTCTATTTGCCTGTTTATAAAGCATAAAATGAAGATTGACAAAAATACAGTGTAAAGATATGGTCAGGTAATAAGGTAAATGACATCAACAAATAAACTTACTAAAACTTAAGATGTGATGTCATTAAATTCAGATTTAATAAAATTCAGAAACATACATTGTACACTGTAATATAAATACTAATCTGTAATAACAAAACTGCCAATGACTCACTGCTGTCCAGTACTAATCATCTCTGTCCCAGTTTTCTAATCCTTTAGTATGCTAATAACATTGTTCTGATTTATTTGTAACAGGTTGGAAGATGGTTTTAGCAGGGAAAACACATCATGGAATGAACAAACAGAACTCAGAGGTACAGCTCGGTCTGCCTCACACCCAGACTTGTGTGTTGTGGGCCAGGGTTTACAGTGAGACTGAAAGAAAGGAAGAAGCAAGTAAGATGGATTATGGATTAGTAAACCTTGGTTGAAAAGGGGAAACCCTGCTGGGAAATGACAGCAGATTTTTCTGAGAAGTCCTTCTCATTATTACCACAAATCTTGTCATTTTCGTCTTTTCAGCTTCAGGGGATTTTTGGTCTAGGTGTGTTTTTTTTAAATGCCAATCGTGTTAATTGTTTTATTATTTTGTACTGTGAATATTAATAATTGGGCTTTTATATTTCTATTCCTAAGCATCACAAATGTATACATTTTACTCTTGTAAAAAAAAGCTTTTATATTACAGTAGTAATATTGTATATATGTAATATATATTGTTGGGCATAAAAAAATGGTTATTTGAGTTACTGCCTCTTTGACAGCTTGAACCACAGTCACTTTTTTGTAGTTTACCTGTCACAGATGTTTCACAGATATCATTTCAGTTAATAGGGCAGATTTTTGGATGTCATTCTACAGAATAGCACCTTTAACTATCAAAAACATGTTAAGCTCCCAAATGTTTGTTTGCCAAAAATATGCATAAATATAATATGTTGTATCTGCTAATATAGTAATGCCCTATATACAATTTGAAAATATGCTCTCATGCACTCACTGTAGCTCACTGAAATAGTGAATGTAAATATTTATACGGAACAAACACTAAAATAACCTTTTGATATGGAAATTAATCTTTTCTCCATCTGCAGTATTTATAAAGGTGTATGTTGGTGTATATGACAAAACATCATTTGGTAATGATGATCTATGATACACCTGTTTTGGTGTCTTTTTGTGTAATGTGCCTGCATTCTTTTAAAGCATGTAACAGTCTATGATGACTGTCTTCAATAACCACATACAAACACTTTGGAACAGAGAATCTGCATTTTTATATCTTTAAAAAATGAATAAATATAAATATAAATATAAATGTTTATATATTTTTAGTCATTATCTTCTTGAATATTTAGTCAATATTAATTTTGCATAAATGTAAAAAATGTTAAACATTACTGTTCAGCTGTTTTACCAGAGAAAAGGAAAAAAACATAAATGTGCACCATCCTTTGTCACCTTTATCTGTCACCTGTAAAATAGCAATAAATAATATACTGTGTAAATTCTTCCCATAGAAAATTATTAAGCAGCCAGACTAACTGTGTAACTGTGTTGTTGTTCACATTGCAAGCTACTGACACTAAATGTACACCAGAGGGAGGTCTTTCATCATAGAAACACTGTACTTTTTCCTGTTCTGAGGGGGCTTGAATGGTAGAAAACCTAGCCTACTGCAACAGTTAAATGTTGTCAGGTTGATGTTGCAGTTGACACATTGTGGGGAAAATGAAAATGTGTTACAGGAAGGGGAAATTGTGATTGGTACAGGTACAGGAGGATGGAAAAGCCATTTTTATCTTATGGAAGAAGAGTTACCTGCAGCTGGCCCTTTTTCAGTGTCACGTTACATGGTTAGTATGAAGTTACTTATAAATTGACAGACATGGAGTAAGTATACTATTTTGCCTAGGGCACCATACTACATATCAGATGTTATATATGAGATTTATATTTTTTTAAATATCCTTTTTAATTTTAAATCTAAACAGTATGCAAAGACAGATTTATTTAGATTAATACTTCATGTTTTGAGTGGCATCAAATATGAAATATTTCCAAATGTACACCACCATTTACTGATACTAGTAAAAAGAACAAACTTATGCCAAATGACTAATTGCACGTTCAGAAACAGTTAATTGTACAGTTAATTGTTTCACATATGCTACTTGTAAAAATGTACTGTAGAAAGTTTGCCCTAAACACACAGACTGTTCAATCTGCAAACTTAATACAACTATAAAACTATGATCAACACAATATGGCATTTCATTGTGGAATTTGCAAAATCCCCCATTACTGTAACTTTCTTGGTTTATACTAATTACTGTCATCCCACACAGTAAATAATTTGTATTTTTGAAGATGATTAACTTGACAACTTGAATCGAAAACCTTGAAGACACGATGTTGATTGAAAAGATCATTATCACTAATGAACTGAGCTTGAATTATTTTAATTATTATTTTAAGTCTATAATTAATTAGTCTATAATGATGATTTTAGTTGCTTAATTTGGACAGAAATTATGCAGCATGTTACACTTCTGACAAGTACAACAAAAGAGCAGAGGAGTAACAAAGTACTTTGGAAATATTTTTTTTTTCTTTTTGCTGACATTAATGGTGCACTCTTTATCTCCTGCATCTGTTTAATGGTTTGAAAGCTGATGTTGAATTTGGTGTGAAGTTTGGAAACTTGCTCATACAACAAATTCTACCTGTTTATGATACATGTAAGTCTGAGGTTTGTACAGTTGATTCTAACATGAAAGTGTCAACTCCATGTGTAAACCTCTCTTTGAGTGATCTGAGAAGGGTCATATTTGAATTGCTGAACATACCTTGCAAAACACACACACGGAAGAGGAAAAATTGTATTTTGTTATGTTTTTAGAGGTTATACAGTAATTTATAAATAATTTCATAAACTCATTACAATAATTATTAATAGTAATAAAGAAATGGTATATTCTACTTAGAACCTCATCTGTATTGTAATGAACTGCTCAAAACATGACGGTGAGGAGATCTATGTGCATTTAAAAGGTGTTAAATAAATCCACCCTCATAGACAATATATAAAGAGCAGTGAAAACATGAACAGGCAGTACATGAAGCAGCACAAAATATAAATAGTAACCAACCCATTATTGACATGCTGCCAACATTATTGACATGCCGCCATATTTGTGATACGTAATGTATCAATCTTTTAATGAGCTTAAAATATTAATCATTTTCTTTCACAAACTGTAACCCACTGAAGTGATATGGATTACTTTTATGATGGATTGATGCACTTTTTACAGCTGCAAAATATCAGGTACAATTCAATGCCTGAAAGTACAAAGCTGAGAGTGTCACGATCACAAGGAATGAACCCAGCTTTCAACACAGAAATATTTATTTTAAATAAACAAAAACAAGAACCCACGAGAGGGCAAATGAGAAACAAAAAACCAGGCTTTAAAAAAAACTCAAAACAACTCTCCCAGAAACATGGGGCAGAACACGGAGCAAAAACACGGAGAAAACTGACAGAGAGAGGATCCAGGATTTTATTTAATGTAACTTTGTGTTTGGCTGAAGAAAGAAAGTCAGTATCACTTTAAATTAGGTGTCTTTAACTACAATTTAATATTGTAGTTAATACAGTGAAATACAGTGTAACTAAGTAAAGAAAAATACAGTGTACCTATTGCATACATAAATACAGTAAAAAAAAAAGTTTCAAAGTGTTTTCATGTAATTACACTCTTGACCCTATCTTTCACCCTAAACCTACCCAGAGTAACATGATACAAAATATGCTATTTAAAGACAACTAATATAAAGTGTGACGTGAAAGTTATATACATCTAGAAGGGAATGAGGGCGAGTAAATTATAAAAGAACTTTCAGTTTTGGGTGAAACTATTTCTTTAAAACTTTAACAATGAGTTAAAATGAACAAACAATTGTATTGGTATTAAAAAACAACAACAAAGATCATATATAGCTGCCAGCAGTAATTTACATTTACCCATTTGGCAGACGCTTTTATCCAAAGCAACTTACAGTACATTCAAGTTATACATCTGCCAGTATGTGTTCCCTGGGAGTCAAACCCAAAACCTTTTACACTGTTAATGCAATGCTCTACCAACTGAGCAACAAAAACACTTATGGGGGCAATTATTGGGTCAAGCCCATCAATGACACAAATATTTGTGGACATCACTAATTATTAAATTAATAAAAGCAGTTAAAGAAAACATACTACCTAAAATCTATTAATAAACCATAAAAGGGTGTGTAACTTTTAAAAACTAGGTGGTGCTGTTACAAAATTTTTACAAGGCGTTGTGACAAGAATGCCTACAAAGTTTTAAAGTCAGTATGTAATTTGCAATCTGCAAAGATACAGCCTGAAATCCAATTTATATGCTCATCATGGAATTTGTTAACACGGGTTAAGAGAACGGTTTAAGCAATCAACACAATTCCATAACTTTTATTTGTAAGTATCTTCAGAGGCTACACACCAAGTTCAAGGCAAATCAGAAAAAACTGCAGGAGGAACTTGAATAAGTAGGTTTTTAATATAATTCAAAATGGCGGACAGGAGGTAACATTGACTAGGATAAATTTGGTATCACAGGACTCGGCATGAGTCATAGAATGTAAAGGATGTAGTCACATGACAATATGGCATTTTTATTGAATGTTTCATAATTTGTTATATCGTTAACCACTAGAGTTAAAGATCCTTAGGATTAAAGAGCATGCTACTTTAGGTTAAGCCCTTTCTGACAAATATCAAATTTAATACACCAAAGTGTTGGCAAGATATAGCCTCATATCTTGCTGAAAAATGTATAGATGCATTATGCAGTAAGGGCTATTGACACAAATTCCATAACTTTTTGTTAGGATGTCTTGTCTCCCAAATTTCGTGCAAATCATACAAATGCTGTAGGAGCTGTATCTTTAAATGGCGGGAACATTTTCATGATGGAAAATGTCATAGTGTGGGTTTGAAATAAATGCTGTAAAAATATATTGCTTATTGTTAGTTCATGTAGCTAAGATATAAAGTAATGTTAACAAATGCAAACGTATTGTAAAGTATTACCATTTAATTAGCAATTGAGCTTAATCTGTCTGAGGTTCTCATAAAACAAATGAGGTAAGACAAACTAAAGAAGAGAATCCAACTTTGCTCCTGGAGATTTTACTGCTGAGTTTTGCTTAATCATTCACACTCAAATCAGCTAATCAAGAAGTTCAGAAGTTCTTTAAAATTCCAGAAGATATATTGAAACTAAACTCTGCAGAAAGGCTCTCGAGGATCAGGGTCTGCATCCCTATACTAGAGTTTTAGAGATGATTTAGAGATGACTGCATCAGAGACTGCATCAGAGACTGATTTCAAAAGTAATAGTGCTTTGCAAAGACATGGTAACAAAACATTTGTGAAAGTGACACATTGCCATTTAACTAAAGGTTGAGAGCATCTCAACTTTATATGTTAACAGATAGTAGCAAAAATTCCTTTTAATAGAATTTAGGAATGGATCAAGAGCCAGGGGGAATGATTAATTACATAATTTATTGCATTGCGTTTTAAAATAAATAATCCCTGTAAACCTAACACATAAAATTGCCTTCCCTACTAAATGTTGTTTGAGTGTTGAAAAAGATTTGCACATGGCAAGCTATGGAATTGTATTTATATCGGCAAACACACATTCTTCAGTAAACACGTTTATCATTTCTTTCTAATTGCTTCATCTGCCTGTCAGTCAGAGACATTACTGGTTATCGCTCATTCCAAAGAAGAGAGAAAATTCAAGAGAAAATTTGTCTATTTTATTTTGTTTTCATCTGCCTGCCTCTTCTCTCTTTACATTGATCCTCTAAGGTCTACTACTCTTGACAATGCTGATGTCTATATTTTTAATCTATGCTTCAGAGAAATGGACAAGTCTGTACTGACAATTTGACAGGTGTTGAAAATATTTACACAGAACTAATATTTCACAATTTGACATCCACCCCACAACATTTTTGACAAATAAATCCAGCTAAGCCAAAGAAAGTTATTCTCAATATTATGCTGAATAAAGAATAAAGTTACAGGAGCTGCTATGTTATTAGTTGAGTTCACGCTGTTCAGAAACACATAGTCAAACAGTGAGACATGTCATGGCATGATTTGTTCAAGCACAAACAAGGGAACTCATATATAGATTGACCAGCCAACAGTGTAATGGCTGTTATGGCTTTGTGTATCCATTTTACAATTAAATAACAGCAAAAATATATTTTTGTAGAATTAAACATGCAGAGCAGACCACATCAACGCTCCTTGGCATTGATGTGGTTATGAGAATATTGTGCTCATTAAACATTTCTGAGAAACGTAAATTAAACATGACCTTTGTCTCTCATGGACAGATTTTGAAGAGCATTCTGATGTACTCATCCAAAACTAAGTCACCAAACTAGACAGGCTTTCCATTATTCTTAGACAACTAACTGAGGTTCTTCTATGATAAGCCTACACTTGATTCAGGTTAAGAATTTATAGTGCTCTCTGCCTCCAGCGCTTTCTGAGTACATGAGTTTCTCTGCAGTAGGGCAAGGTGCACTGCATACTAAGGTAAAGAGGTACACATTCTACCCTCATCACATTGCAGACAAGTTCATTATTTAGTAATCTTTGTTTTTGCATGAGCACAGCAAGATCCACTGTTGTTTGGCCTTGTTATTATGTAGATGTTAAAGTACTCAAATGAGAAAACAAATAATGAGCTGTAGTGTAAATGTAATCAGTCACTGCATTATTTTGTAGTCTAAAATTTACATGAAAAAACTATGTCTAACATAATTTTAACTTTTAAGGGGCCTTCCCAGGACTTGGATTCAGGTTATAATTATAATACCTGCATCAAACACTGGATGGCACTATTGCAGAAAGAATGTACAATGCTAATTGAAATCATGCACTTTCAGAAAATGTCAAATTCATCAGATATCTAAAACATCAGGGATGTCACACCTACACCTAGGTTATGCAATTTTTCTCCTATCCCAGCTTAAAATGCAAACACAACTATTGTGATGCAAGGGCAAAACACAATCCAACCAGCCTAACTATGCTTAACCAATGACATGAGTATGGGGTCATTTGTTTATTGAGGAAATCTAGACATGTATTGGAAACACTGAAATTGTTAAAGGGGTATATTTTGCTGCAATTTCTTTCATGAACTTACAAGAGTACACTAGATCTAGACAAAGCAGATATTGTTTCATTTGTAACATATCCCCAGCTATAAACAATACGAAGAGATGTAATCTTGTTTGGTAACAGAGCTGAAACAGTTTATAATATTTAGTCTTCTCATTTACAATCTTACTTGGCTCACTCAACACCCACAATCGGACACACACTTGCACTCCCATCAGGATTATAGGTGAAAGATCACTCATTCACTACACTTGGGTGATAGTGACATGGTAGCCCATTGAAATGTCACAGACTCCCCGGGGTCGGCTTGAGCAACATGGAACTCTATTGGTCTGATTCTTTTTCTCTATCACTCCTGCATGCCTGCAAAAGAGTGAGCGTTGGTGCCATTAATGTCACTTCCTGTCTCATTTACCCTATTCAAATAGAACTTCATTAATTTATCATTCAGGTCTGAGAGAGAGAGAGAGAGAGAGAGAGAGAGAGAGAGAGAGAGAGAGAGAGAGAGAGAGAGAGAGAGCGCTGATACTTTCAATTGGTATTTTTTTAAACAGTACTTTTATTAAAGGGTCAGCGCCTGAGAATAACCAGGCATGACATTTGTTCATAAGAACATTATGATGAGCAGTATTGTGACATCAGCCTTTTCCTGAGTCTCTCCTACTTGGAACTCACACTGCAGCATCTGCATTATCGGTGCTGATCCCCAACCGCTAGGCTGTCACCACTTAGTAAGCCAAAAGTGGGAGAAAGTGATATAGAGCTGCAATAATGTAATGACAAAAGCAGGAAGTAGCAATCTAGTATGCTGGTATAGGTCAGTATCTCCTGTTTCATCAGCTTCCAGTGATGAATTTGTCTGTATTTGTGCATGTTAAGATATCTAGATGCCTGGGATTACAGGTCAAGGCCATCTATTTCATCAGTTTTATATAATGACACAATAGAAATATATAATAGCTTTATAGAATAGTGCCTTTTTAAAGAATACCGGCTTTTATAAAGACCCCATAAAATGGGCTGGTGAACACACTTTTCCAAAATTGATACATTTGCTACTGAGCCAAAATGTTTGGGCAAAACATAATACTTAGGAAATAGTTCACCAAAAAATAAGAACTGTCATAATTGACTCACTCTCATATCCTTCAAAAAGTAAACGAGACATCTAGAAAAAGATATCTAGATGCCAAGGATTGCAGGTCAGGGACACCTGTTTTATCAGTTTCATATAAAATATGAGAGAAATATGTAAAAGCTTTATAGAATAGTGCCTTTTTATAGAATACTATCTTTAATAAGAGTTCCATAAAATGGTGTGGTGAACACACGTTTCAGTATAGACGTATTTGCTTTGGAACCAAGAAGTTCATATGTTCTATGGAATAGTTCACCCAAAAAAATGTAAACTGTTATTATTTGCACACTCTCTTTTACTCAGTGTCTTTTAAAAAGAAAAGGAGATATTTCTTGAATATCCAGTTGGGTGAATATCCACAATAAATCCACAAAATAAATCCACAAAAACTCACTAACATTTAGGCCTTGCCCACACTAACACGTTTTCGTATGGAAACGCAATTTTTTCACTCTGATTTAGCCTTCCATGCACACTGAGACGGCATTTTTGTCAATGAAAACTAAGCTATTATAAAAGTGGATATTTGAAACGCCATTTTCTCATTGTATTGTGAACTGTTAAAAAAGAGTCCTGTGAAAACAATGATGCAAGTGTGTCTTTTGATGCAGTTATGCAACCACTAAGCCCAAAGATGATAGATGATGCTGTACCGCAGCTGTTTTAGCTATGCCCCAGTTTGATAGCATTAATCTTTTCAGCCTCAGTTTGCAAAAGTTCGCAACTGCTGGCATAAGTTCTCAGTGCATGAGACAGAAGCGGTAACAATGTGCTGATGCAGTGGACAATAGTAATTATAACACACACACACACACAAAAATATGTTAAAAACAATTCTGGATAGTGTCGATATTCTGTGCTAATAGTAGGTGAGATCACTATTTAGGGTGAAAACCTCAATTTAAGAAAATAAAAAGATTGTCACTACTGTCACTTTACAGTTGACACAATAGAAAACAGTGTCTGTGATCACTAGTGATTTATTTACATGTTACCATTAGAGTTGAAAACTTATTGTAGTACTTAGGTGATAATGTGGGTGTCTGTGAAATAAACACAATTATGCTTTAAAAAGACCATTTGAGAATCTGTATGTGTGAGTAAAACCCTCTTATCCAGCATGTCCCTCTATCAGCAGCTGTTCTCAAGCAGGTAAATAAATAAATGCTGAGCTTAAATAAATGTTAAATAAATGCTAAATGGAAATGCCGCATGTCCAGGCATTCCACATTTTACTCATGCACGGCACAGGGACATAAGCTTTTTAGATGGAAAAAAAAAACCCAGAAACTGAGGTTTCCAGATCTTTGTTACAAAGCGACATAAGGCTAGGAGGTCCCCATGCTGTGTTTTCAGATAAAGTTTGTCGTGTCTTCTGTCAATCATGTGCATTAGCCTAAATTATGCAGTGGAAATTAACCAAAGAAAATGAGGAAAGAAATTAGCAAGAAAAGTGTAAGTGTTGAATTTTAAGAAGATATATAAAACATTTGTTGTAAATGGTGATTGTTGCATGCATCATGTCAGTTTAATTCAGCATTTTGCGAGGACTGTGACTGAAAGAAGCTGTGTCAATGTTACAACAGCGTCACTATCACTTTATACAAATGCTACTTAATTTTGAGCATTTTTAGATAGAGCACAGATAGTAGCAGTGTGTGTACATGTGTGAGTTAAGTATTGCTGGTCTCTCTTTTTCTCTAATAACTTCACATCAATAGCTCAAGCCTCCATTACTAGTTCTGAAATGATGTTCTGGAATTAGCAACGGTGGCTTGAGATAAAATTGAGAGATTAGATCTACCCAAAAAAACATTTTAAAGACAAAAACCTGACAAATGTTATGAAATAAAACATCTGATCTGAATTGAATCTTGTGGTGGGGCAGCCATATTATAAGCAAAACTTTTGACTCCAGCTCATTAAATTATTAAAAAAAAAATGCACACCGGCAATGCACTCACCTTATGTAGTGGCCACCTCAGGTGTGGTTTATTCTTTTAATAATTAAACGGCCATTGCCATGGCCATAATCCTTACTTAACAAAGAGCTACTTTCGATTAAATAGGTGCTATAGAAGTATTTTCATTCTTTTATTTTAACTAATATAGATTTAGTTTAGTTACAATGGGACAACAGGAAATGTCATGGTTACATATGTAACCCTCATTCCCTGAGGGAGGGAATAGAGATGTTATGTCAACGTACTGACGTATGACGTATGGGGTCTCGCTCGGGAGCCCTATCACCTTCGAGTAGTATAAAACGCGCCAATGAACATCGGCCCGAGAGGACAGAGCCAATGAGCATTGGGGCAAAGGATTTGCGTGCCGAGGCGCGCCCACCCGGAAGCGGGTATAAAGCCGGCCGCAACTTACTTTCATTCAGGTTGTGCTGAGGAGCCGAGATGTGTCCCGGCCGATCAGCAGTGAATCGGGTTTACAGCAAGGGGATGTAACGCCCCATTCAGTCAGTCACGTTCAACGTTACGTCAACGTACTGACATATGGGGTCCTTGTGGAAAACGCCGCAAGCCGACCCACGTTACGTGCTAGGAATGCAAGTACTGGCAGGCAAGGCGTGCCTCTGTACGACAGCTCCCCTGCCTCCGTAACCTATCCAGTGCTCCGCGCAGGCAGCCATCGCAACCCCCCCGGGTACGGAGCCCGGACACGAAGAGATTATGACAACTGTTCCTATCCCCCCAGAAGGCACCTCGGTGCACGGGTCTCCTTCCTCTCTTGAGATGTCACGAGAACACTGGGGAAAGCACCCCCTATGAGGGAAAGGGCACTGCGGAGACCACACCCTGCTTAAAGGAGGTAATGTGTGGAGATGAGGTCTAGACTGACAAGGCAGTACTACCTATAGGTCTCTGTGCAGGTCCTACTGGGACGGCACAACTGTCAACAGAGACTGGCAGCGGTAAGCGCCAAGGGAAAGACACGGGTTCACCGACAGGGAAATCATATTATCGTGGAAAATACACACATGGGATGACCAAAAGGGAATCACTACATATGGGGCACCTAGCCCAGTACAGGTGCTGGAGGAATCGCAATGCAAGGTTCATCAGTGGGAAACCGTTGCGAAGGAGTAAAGATGCCTATTTCCCCCTATCCCAGGGGGGAGGCAATGCAAGCAAGGACACCACACACATCCTCCCACCCACTACTTAGTGGGCCCCAACACACGGGAGGACACGGGCTCCACCCTGAGATCGTTAAACCTCACAAAGGTGTAGGTGTCGCCCAGCCCACAGCTCTGCGAATGTCTGATAGAGGGGTGCCATGCGCCAATTCCCGAGGAGGAGGCAACACTCGGAATCGATTGAGCCCCCACTCCAAGGGGGCACGGCAAGCCTTGGGAGTGTACACCAAGGCAACGGCTTCCACTATCCAACCTCTGTTGGGAGTGGGCCAACCTCTGTTGGGAGGGCCTTTGGAGGTTGAAAACCTCCAAAGCAGACAAAGAGCTGATCGGAGCATCTAAAGCTCCGCGTATGGTCCACCCCTCCCTGGCAGATTCCTCTGAGGAAGGACCTTCTGTCTCAGGGATGAGGCACTTTCTGGCACACGCGGTGGCCCTTGGATGGGACGCGGAGGACCTAAGTGACTTACCCCCGAGCGTGGTGGATACCATCACTCAGGTTAGGGCCCCTTCCACCAACCTCTGTTGGGAGTGGGCCAACCTCTGTTGGGAGGGCCTTTCTCTTCTGACAACCTCCAAAGCAGACAAAGAGCTGATTGGAGCATCTAAAGCTCTGCGTATGGTCCACATACATGCGCAGGCGCAAACAGGACACACAAAGGGCTGGGTCTGCCTCCTCCATGGGCAGCGCTTGCAGGTTCACCACTTGGTCCTTGAAGGGTGTGGTGGGAACCTTAGGCACGTAGCCAGGCCTGGGTCTCAAGATAACATGAGAGTAGGCAGGCCCGAACTCTAGGCACGAGTCGCTGGCCGACAGTGCCTTCAGGTCCTCGAACCCTCTTGAGAGGCGAGTGCGGTCAGGAGCGCTGTCTTAAGACAGACTTTTCAGCTCTACCGACTCAAGCGGCTCTCTGTAGCCCGGAAGTACTACGGGAAGGTCCCAAGAGGGAAGAGGGGCGGTCACAGGGGGTTCAGTCTCTGGGCACTCCTCAGGAACCTGATGACCAGCTCATGTTTCCTAAATGCTTACCTTCTACTGCTAGGTGATGGGCCGAGATAACGGCCACGTACACCTTCAGGGCGGAAGGGGACAACCTCCGTTCCAACCCTTCCTGCAGAAAGGAAAGCACAGAGCTGATCGGGCACATGCAGGGGTCTTCTCCACGGGAAGACCACCAGTCAGCAAGGAGGCTCCACTTCCAGGCGCAAGTCCGCCTGGTGGAAGAAAAATGCCTCATCCCTGAGACAGAATGTCCTTCCTCAGAGGAATCTGCCAGGGAGGGGTTGTCACGAGGAGCACCAGGTCTGAAAACCAGGTCCGGGTGGGCCAACATGGCGCAACCAGCAAGACCTGCTCCCCGTCCTCCCTGATCTTGCACAGAGTTTGCGCAAGGAGGCTCACTGGGGAAAACGCGTATTCACATGGACCCCGGGGCCAGCTGTGTGCCAAACGCGTCCGTGCCGAGGGGGGCCTCGGACAGGGAGTAAAACAGCGCGCAGTGGGAGGACCCGTGGAAGGCAAACAGATCAATCTGTGCCTCCCCAAATCGACTCCAGATCAGCTGGACTGCCTGGGGATGGAGGCTGCACTCTCCTGGGCTTGGAAGCTGCCATGAGAGCATATCTGCCACATGGTTGAGCTCACCCGGAATGTGGAGAGCGTGAAGCAACCTGAGTCACCGCTGCCTCCAGAGGAGGAGATGGCGGGCAAGTCAAGACATGCAACGACCGTAGACCGCCTTGGTGGTTGATGTACGCCACAGTCGCAGTGATGTCCATACGGACTAGCATGTGCCTGCCCTGCAGCAATGGAAGGAACCGGTGCAGGGCCACAAGCACCGTCAACAACTCGAGACAACTGACGTGCACAGGCATCGAGATCCTGTCCAGGAGCCCAAAGTCGCCTGGTCACTGCACACAGTGCCCCAGCCTATCTTGGAGGCATCTGTTGTCATAACGTGCCTGGACACTTGTTCTAAGGGCACCCCGGCCCGAGAAAGGCAATGTCCGACCAAGGGCTGAAGGTTCGGCGACCGGACGGTGTGACAAACACCCAACGTGTGCCGTGGCGCCATGCCCACCATGAGACTCGGTCATGTAGCCAGTGCTGCAGCGGTCCCATATGCATCAGGTCGAGCAGGGTGACCGAGACCATAGATGCCATATGCCCCAGGAGCCTCTGAAAGAGTTTCAGTGGGACCGCTGTCTTGGCCCTGAACGTGTTCAGGCAACGCAGCAGTGACTGTGCACGCTCAACAGAGGCACGCCACCACAGCGACCGAGTCCAGCTCCACACCGAGAAAAGAGATGCTCTGTGTTGGGGAGAGCCTGCTCTTTTCCCAGTTGACCCGAAACCCCAGGTGGCTAAGGTGCCGAAGCACCAGGTCCCTGTGTTCGCACACTGCTCTCGAGAGTGGGCCAAATGAGCCAGTCGTTGAGGTAGTTGAGCATGCGAATGCCCACCTCCCGTAACAGGGCAAGGGCGGCCTCCGTGATCTTGGTAAAGATGCGGGGGGACAGGGACAGCCCAAAGGATAGGACCTTGTAATGATACGCCCGACCCTCGACTGCGAACCTGAAGGAACGTGTCGAGTGACGAAGGCCTGTGTCGAGGCAAGATCGAGACGTGGAAGTACGCATCCTTCAGGTTGATCGCTGCAAACCAATCATTGGGACAAATGCATGAGAGGATGCGTTTCTGCGTGAGCATCTTAAAGGGTAGGTTGTTCAGGGACCGATTCAAGACATGAATCGTGGCATCCTGCATGTGGGTCTCAGTCCCCGCCCGGGGACGGCAGGACTGGCCGCAAGTCTAGCTACTAGCCCCCCAGGTGAGGCTGTCAAACACAGCCTCACCTGCCCTGGCGAAGTAAAAGGACAAGCTCAGGAGTGAGGAAACGATGCGTTTCTCACTGTCGGGCAATGTCCAGTTGGGCCTGGGCTGGAGGGAACTGTCCTTGAGAATGGGGGTACCGCTAGGCGATGGCCTGGTGGTGGAACAACCTAAGACCCTCCCCCCAGAAGGACTGCAGCCCAGGCCAGTTCTCTCACGGTCGCTTAGCCATCCCTCTGGAGGGCTTATCAGGGACCTAAAGAGCGGGCGTCTACTTACTGCGGCCGGCTTTACAACGGGTATGAGGGTCAGCCTTAGTCCGTGACGGAGCCGGTGCAGAAAGGGGGCTCCCTCGGCGATAAACAGATGGGGGTCAGGCTGCGTGGAGGTGTAGAATGCACCTGACAACCTCCGTCTCTTTAGATACTCACCCTTTTATAACCAGGTCTGCCGAAGCACCGAGCGGTCCGCCGGAGCGAGCGAAAACCGCTGATTGCGCCATCACACGCTGCAGACGCTGGGGAACTCCAAAGGCGAGAATAGCGCACACTCAGCTCCGAAGCAAAATTTGAATGAAAGTGAATTGCAGCCGGCTTTATACCTGCTTCCGGGTAGGCGCGCCTCGGCACGCAAATCCTTTGCCCCAATGCTCATTGGCTCTGTCCTCTCGGGCCGATGTTCATTGGTGCATTTTCTACTACTCAAAAGGTGATAGGGCTCCCGAGTGAGGCCCCATACGTCATACATCAGTACGTTGACATAACGTCGAACGTGACTGACTGAAGGGGAACAATAGATGCCTTGATGGCTTTATTATTTTTACGTGGTTATAACATCATGTTCACCCGCACTGTTGTGAAATGTTTTAGTGTGAAGTGTTTAATAGTTTTGTTAATCTGTAATTGTATTTGTACTCCACAGTCTCAGTCTGAGATTCATTTCCAGTTACAAACTTTGCATTTGTTATTACCTGTTTTAAATCTATTATCTGTTATAAACTGATTTTGCACTGTTTTCAAGCATTTAGTTATTTTGTATGTATTCTAATTGATGGAACATGCATAGTGAATTTATAGTATAGTGCATAGTGTCTAAACAAATATTAATTTATACTGAAGTTTTTACATATGTATTCAAACACAGCATTGTATTGTTCATTGTACTGTTAATTTGACATACTGTCCCCATTACAACAGTCTGTTGTAATCCCTGGAAGATGTGTATGTTGTGTACATTGGGGGATGGGGGCCAACTATACCATGCAAAATTATGTCTAACATTATGTTAGACCTTTTTGAAAGCCTTAACTACACTTTGTGCTAAGCAATGTTTGTTTTGACTAACTGGGCTATTTTTAGTGCAGGTGTAAATCAGTTACCCTCAAGTTTGCTCATTGTGATTCAACAATCCAGCTGTTTCAAGATTCAGTTTACTGATTACTAATGAATCTTTGCATAGTTATCTTAATTTAGTTATTGTCTTACTAACACAATATAATAATGTATTCAATTGAGCACGACTAGTATTATTATATAACCACTGTGGAAAATATTCTCCATAACTAGATAATCATTTCCCAACTGAGTCTGGTTCATCCCACGTTCTTCGACATGGTAAACTTGTTCTTTTACTTTTAGCCTACTCACTCTGGGACTGGTAAGGCTTTCTTTTGAGAACTGAAGCAATATGTATTGTGAAAAGCAATATAAAAAATTCAGCTGGCATGTTACTGGTTCGACATCCTTTTTTATCCTGGAACAACATTTTAGATTTTATGGTACACTTCAGGGTTAAGGCTTGAACAACATTATAATATGATAAAGTTTCTTTTGAGTTAACAAAGGCTAATAAGGCTGATAACAAGGCTGTTATTCTAGAATCAAATTTTCTTGGCAAAATCAGATTTTTAATTTAAATAAGTGCCAGTTGGTTTCGATATCGTTACTAGCTGAAATTTAACTATGATCATTTTTTTTGTTATTAATATATATTAATCAATTACTCCTCCTACATAATTAATTTCATAAAACAAATTAGTGTTCCAGAGTCACAACCCTCTCCAATGAAATATAGTTCGTCATTATTAGATTAGAATACATTTTGGAAAATAAAGTTAAACACAGATGTCTTGTATATGGGATGGCACCAGCAGTAGATGACTCTGTTGTTGGGGTTCCAAAGCACTAAAAAAAAAAAATGTTGTTGTCCTTACCGGACATTTGCAGTTTATTTCAGGGATTTCTTTGCTAATAAGCTGATAAATCATCAACAACTTACCCTCATATATGTGAAAGAACATACATATTATACTTTCTTCCATACTGTAAAATCATAGGTACTGATATTGTTTAACAATATTTTTTTGTTTCATTGAACTAAGAAATACCAGTCTGGAACAGGTTAGGAACAACATAATCCAAACTATCAGACAATTCCTTTAAGTGCCTCCTGCACAACATTGATATTTATTGATCAGTCTGATCACTGTGTGCTTTGTGATTTGGTATGAAGTCGTGTGCATACAGATTGTCTCGTAAGGCTGAATCCAAATGCGCTGTGAAATGTATAAATCAATCTAAACATAAAAAATAAAGCTAGTTCTGAGAGAAGGCTTTGTATTAATTTACTGTAATAAGTACATAATTTTGTATGTGTGGCTAATCACTTTTTGGGGAATATATATAAATAAAGAAATAATGGCAAGGCCCAAAGGAGCAAAAAGCTGCATCAGATACAGATCCAAAAAGACAACATTACAAAGATAATGTCTAGAACACATAGCAGCTGCAACAAGGGACATCCATCAGGAACTTGACAAGCCATTCTCTTACTCACCTTCACTTTACCCCAAGAGTTAATTGTGGAATCTCTACCAAACTAATCTCTACCAAAAATAACCCTAACCCTATTTCATAGTCCTATGAAATCCGAACCCGAAAAGACACTCCACATCTCCTCCATTTTTGACAGTCAACATCAACCTCATAGTAGCTAAGACAGAGCCTTGAATGAGCCTTGGAGATAATCTATCCAACAAGGCTCATTAGTGAGCCCTTCAAGCAAAATAAATATCCTTCTAAATCTAAAATTTATCGAAAATCGATTTTTAAAAATCTAACCTTGAAAGCCATTGTAATAATCCACTTTATTAGCTATTTTAAAGATGTATACTAGTTGTATCGATATTTCATGGCCAGAGTAAGGAAAATAAGCAGAGAAAACAAAACATTACTGTGATTACTGTGATCTTTTGCCTTTGAACAAAAGAAAGTCTTCAAAGTGAATTTTTGATAAAGTTCTCAGCATTATTCACTGCATGTTTGTAGCAATGAAATGGCAAGCATATGTAATAATCATATGTAACAATATGTAATAATCATTTTAGCCTAAAATACTGGCAAAAATCTTTATCGCAGTTCTAAAATTCCTTTCCTCTGAAGTGTGCTTCAAATTAGAATAACAGAATTAAGGATGGCAACTTAGTCACCTCTGAGATATGCCACTTTGAACTGAACATCCTTAGGATTAATTGAAATAGTGAGCCATGCTCCATCATCTGATGCAGGTGCCCAAACTCACTAATGCTCTTGTTTTAATTTTATTTTTTACTTTATCATTTACTCACCCAAACCTATATGACTTTTTCTTCTGTGGAACACAAAAGATGTTTTGAGAAATATCTCAGTGGTTTAGTGTCAATACAACTGAAAGGGTGCCACTGTTTTTTGGGTACCAACATACTTCTAAACAGCTTCTTTTGTGTTTCTCATAAGCAAAAAAGGCATACAGGTTTTGAATGACATGGGGGTAAGTAGAAAAAGTAAACTTTTTTTGGGGTGGGCTATTCCTTCAAAAACAAAAAATAAAAACATTATAATTCATCCTTTCCAATTTTCTGTGAACATGGATGTTAGGATATTTGCTTCCATTCAGACAGAAGAGCATCAGTGAGGTCAGATACTCACAGTTGGTGTTCCAGTTCAAACCAAAGTTGTTCAATACGCTTCTGGGTCAGTCTACTTCTTCCACACCAGTAAACCATCAGCTGTTTCAGCTGAAACAGAAAAGGGCCAACTCAAAATTACAAACTGCAATGAATTACACAATAATACGCAAAAGCACCTGTTGAAAATATAGAGAAGGGAAATGAATAGTCCAGATAATTAAGTTAAGGGGAGATGGAGTGAAAAGCATCCCCTCTGTAAAACCACCCCCTCTGTAAAACCACCATCCCCTTTACATTATCAATGATGTGTATTATGTAAAGCTTGTTATGCAAATATAATTACAATTCTCTACTTATAATTTACTACCTATAAATAACAGTGATTGGCCAATCAGAACTCAGTAAGGAGCAGCACATCACGCTTTTCAAAATGGCCAAATGGCCTCCCAGTAGAAGAGTTTAAGCCATTAACTTTTCATGTTAATCAGAGCTTTGGTCCTAACCATCCGTGACAGCGATACTTGACAAGTGACAGCAGATTCTCTTTTAGAAATCGTTTCCATTTCTGCTATGTTGTGGTTGATAGGTCATATACTGATTGATTTTGTATCCTGTTAAAAGGGTTTATTTTAAGTCAGTATATAATGGTTCTCAAAAAAGGCATAATGAAAGCAAAAATGTATAATTTACCTCAAATGTAAAAAATACTTTAAGTAAACGAATGTCCAAACAGTTAACTGTGCAAACAAAGTTTATTCCATGACAAAGATTGTATCAGTTGCATATGTTTTTTAAATAATGTTGATTAAGCACTTACTCCTTCCTTGCGAGTGGCAGACAAGTGTGTGCGTTAAGAGAGAGAAACTGCTCTGTCAGGGGTCACGGAGTAACGAACCCAGACGCAGACAGCGTTAAACAGAAAAATCTCTCTTTATTAATAAAAAATAACAACCCACGAGGGGGAAAAACGTGAACAAAAGAGCTCCAAAAAACCGGAGCCTAAAATGAAACTAAAAACCGGGACAAAAACACGACCAGACAAGACTCACTGTGACGGGGATCAAGACTGCAAGACGAGATGCATAAAACAAGACAGGAAACAAGAAACGGAGAGAGGGAGAACGAACCGACCAGAGAAAGCAAACACGAGGGCATTAAATAACACACGAGGAACAGGTGCGCGACATGAGCGCTGACGAGACAAGAGAACAAGGGGGCGGGGCCAAGACAAGACCGGAGAGCACATGGCGAATGTAAACAAAACAGAGGCCATGTGCTTCCACACAAGACGAAGACCCAGAGCATGCGTTCAGATCCTGACTCCAAGAAACAAGAACCAAGACTAGAAGGAGTCAGGATACAAACAACACGCTCTGACACTAAACACAGGGCATGTCAGGATCCTGGCAAGATAATCAAGAAAAATTCAAGACAGAGAGCCAGGAACCTGACATGCTCATGCTGATTTGACATGAGACAGAGTAAATTAGAGAATTACACAAAATTTGTAATCATTGCATAAGTTTAGCTACAGGACCTCTGCCCCACTAAAGAAATATTAAAGAAAGAAATTTTTTAAAGAATTTTTTTATTGTGTGTAAGGGGGCTGAGGCAGAAACTGAAGCAGGATCCAGTTGCGGATGTTTATTGGGGTTATCCATAATCAAAGTCGAAAGTACAGGCAAAGGGTCGTAATAAACATAGACAGTCCAATCCAGGTGTCAAACAAAGGGGCTAGGCAAAAATCAGAAAACGAGAACCAAACAATAGGTAAATCACAGGAAAGCAGGCAGTAAAAGAGAATGCTTAGTAGTCAGGTGTTGCTGGCAATACTTCGCAACACATGGCCATGTGGCAGCAAGGTTTATATAAATGCCAAACAGGAAGTAAGTTCAGAGTTCAGCAGAGGGAGCATGAGCAGTCAGTATTCGGTGAGGGCTCCCTCTGCTGGCGTGATGTTACAGAACCCCCCTCTAGGAGCACCTCCAGGTGCTCTACGTGGCGTCCCCGTGGACGTGGTGCTGGATGGTCAGGTCTGGCTCGATGAAACTCCTCCGTGAGCGAGGATCCAGAATGTCCACTGCCGCTACCCACGATCTCTCCTCTGGGCCGTATCCTCCCAATCCACCAGGTATTGTAACTGACCCCCTCTTCGCCGTGAGTCAAGCAAGACGCTCACCTTGTAGGCCGGCGGTCCGCCAATGTCCAGCGGTGGCGGTGGCTCCTGCAATATGGCCTCGGGGTCAGCATCCCAGTGGAAAGGTTTGAGGAGTGACACATGGAAAGAAGGAGAGATGCGGTAGTCAGCAGGAAGCTCTAATTGGTAAGTGACCTCATTAATCTGTCTTATGATTTTAAATGGGCCAACATACCTGGGAGAGAGCTTCTGCTCGGCAGACGTAGCTTGAGATCCCTCGTGGAGAGCCAGACCCTTTGTCCAGGTTGGTATGGAGGGTGTGGGCGACGGTGACGGTTAGCGTTAATCTCCTGCCTCCTCACAGCGCGTTGAAGCCGTACATTGGCACTGTCCCACACCCTCTCACTGTTACGAATCCAGTCGTTAACAGCAGGCACAGACGATGGTTCTCCTGACCACGGGAACAGGGGAGGCTGGTAACCCAGCACACATTGAAATGGTGTGAGTCCTGTAGAGGAGTGCGTGAGTGAGTTCTGGGCATACTCGGTCCAAGGGAGAAATTCAGCCCAGCGATGTTGTTCGCGGCTGCAGTAAGTCCGCAGGTACCTGCCGATCTCTTGGTTCAGCCTCTCCACCTGACCGTTTGACTGCGGATGATAGCCAGAGGTTAAACTCACATTGATATCTAAAAGGTTACAAAAGGATTTCCAAACCTGAGAGGTGAACTGAGTTCCTCGATCTGATACAATGTCTTCAGGTAGACCATAGTTTCGAAAGACATGGTGGAACATGGCTTGAGCAGTCTCCATGGCAGTAGGTAATCCTTTTAATGGAACCAGACGACAGGCTTTGGAGAAGCGGTCGACGATGACCAGGATTGTGGTGTAACCATCAGACAGGGGTAAGTCAGTGATGAAGTCGATGGAGAGGTGAGACCAAGGTCGTTGGGGAATCGGGAGAGGCTGTAGAAGTCCCGTCGGCAGGTCTTAAGGGGCAAGTTTAAGGGTCCGTGAAATGCCGGGATGTCCCGTGCTGAGTGATGTGTGGACCCACTGGATGACCCGGTGACGTAGTGTCTGGGGAACATATTGTTTGGAAGGGGGGCAGTTCGTTGGTGATGGTTCTGTGAGGACGGCCTGGTGAATTTCCTCCATTATGTCCCAGTTGACCGGAGCAAACAAAACAAGGCTGACTTAGGATGGGTTCAGGATTGTAGTTCTGTCGTGGGGGATCATGGCGCCTGGATAGTGCATCTGCCTTGCTATTCTTGGAGCCTGGACGATAAGTGACTGTAAAATGGAATCGTGAAAAGAACAGAGACCATCTTTCCTGGCGTGAATTCAGACGTCGAGCAGACTTGACATACTCAAGGTTCTTATGGTCCGTGATAACTTGAAAAGGATGAGCTGCCCCCTCGAGCCAATGTCTCCACTCTTCCATGGCAGCCTTCATTGACAGAAGCTCTTTGTTTCCCACATCATAATTTAACTCAGCGGGGGTTAGCTTCCGAGAGAAGAAGGCACACGGGAAAAGCTTGGGAGGTTGTCCGTGACGTTGAGAGAGCACGGCTCCAATCCCGCAGTCAAAAGCATCGACCTCCACAATGAAGGGGAGTTCTGGATCTGGATGTTTAAGGATGGGGGCCGTCGTGAAGCTGGTCTTGAGCTTTTGGAAGGCTGCATTGGCGGAAGCGTTCCATGACAACCTCTTGGGTTTTCCCTTGAGTAATGAGGTGAGAGGTGCAGCAATAGAGCTGTAGTTCCTAATGAAGCGTCGATAGAAGTTAGCAAAGCCCAGGAACCTCTGCAATTCTTTCAACGTGGAGGGCTGCGGCCACTCAGTGACGGCGGTTACCTTAGAAGCATCCATTTCAACGCCCTGGTGGCTGATGTTGTACCCCAGGAATGTTGTCTGCTTCACATGAAACTCACATTTTTCAGTCTTGACATAGAGTTGGTGATTGAGAAGCTTGGAAAGAACACTCTTGACGTGAGTGACATGATCCTCTTCATTCAGGGAATAGATTAGGATGTCGTCAAGATATGCGATGACATACTTGTGGAGGACATCTTTGAAGACTTCATTTATGAAGGATTGGAAGACGGCTGGGGCATTGGCAAGGCCAAAGGGCATAACCAGGTATTCGTAGTGCCCCCTGGTGGTGAGAAAAGCTGTCTTCCACTCATCTCCGTCCCTGATGCGTATCAGGTTATAAGCGTTTCTCAAGTCGAGTTTGGTAAATATTTTGGCCTTCCTGAGTTGTTCAAGGGCAGAAGGGACTAGAGGCAGTGGATACCTGAATTTAACAGTGACATTATTGAGGCCTCTGTAGTCGATGCACGGACGCAGACCCCCATCCTTCTTCTCCACGAAGAAGAAGCCGGCTGCAGCGGGAGAAGTAGAAGGATGGATAAAGCCAGCTTCCAGAGCCTCCTTGATGTAGTCCTCCATAGCCTGTGCTTCTTGGCGTGACAGCGGGTAGACTTTGCTTTTGGGAGGACACATGTTGGGAAGAAGGTCTATAGCACAGTCCCAGTGCCGATGTGGTGGTAACTGTGTGGCTTTAACCTTGCTGAAGACCTCCAAAAGCTCGTTATAAACCTTGGGGATCTTTGGTTGGGTCAGGCTCGGAGGGCTCCCCATGCTTGTGGACAGACATGGACTGGACTGCTTAAGGGTTAGACAGTGACTAAAACAGAATGGAGACCAGTGGGTCAGCTCACCCGTGCGCCAGGAGATGTGGGGATCGTGGCAACTTAGCCATGGCATTCCTAAAATTATTTCATATTTGGGTGAGTCGATCAGATATAGAGAGATGTTCTCTTCATGAAAAACCCCAATTTGCATTTTCAGTGATCGGGTCTGTTCCAGAACTCCTCCTTTGATGGGTTGGTTATTGACAGCCGTAATACTGATAGGTGGAAAGCATGGAATGGTGGGTAGTTGATGTTTCCGGGTGATGTCCGAGTTGATGAGGTTGAGAGCGGCGCCGGAATCTACTAATGCTGTCAACATAAAAAACCCACTTTCGGTAGAAATCTGTACGGGTAATGTGAAGACTTTAAATGGATTTTGTGAAAAGGTGTCCACATTCACCCGGTCTTGTGCTGTGAGGGACCTCCGGGTCTTTTGAGGACACTGTGACTTATGATGACCTGGTTCACCACAATAAAAGCAGAGGTTGTTGATGAACCTTCGTCTACGCTTGTCCTCAGACAGTCTGGTAGATCCTACTTGCATGGGCTCGGTAACACATGGTGCCTCAGGATTCCGAAGTGCAGGTCGTGACATAAGGTGGGATGCATGCGCTTGCTTGGGTTTAGGTGAGTTCCTGATCAAATTATCAATCCTAACAGTCATGTTAACAAAGTCATTGAAAGAAGATTCCTCACCTCGACATGCCATCTCCAACTGCAATTGGGGACATAGGCTTTCCCGAAACACCCCTTTTAATGCAGCAACATTCCATCCACTCTGAGCTGCAAGAGTCCTGAATTCGACTGCGTGCTCTGCTGCACTATGTGAGCCTTGAGAAAGGTGTAAAAGACGAGACGAAACATCCCGACCCCCAGCAGGATATTCAAATACTTCTCGGAGTTGTTGCAAAAAATACTCAGGTGAAGATCTAAACTGTTCGTCCGTCTCCCAAACCGCAGCAGCCCAATCAATAGCCTTGCCAGATAATAGTGACATGATAAAAGAGCATTGATCAGAACTAGCATGAGACTGATCCCCCAACGATTCCAAATAAGTGCGTACTTGTCGAATGAACCCTTTACACCGTTCTGCAGAACCATCAAACTTATCGGGAAGAGCAAGTCTTACCGTGCTCGACATGGTGGAAGGAGGAGAGCAAAGTCGCTGGAGCAGTAGTTCATTCGATGCCTGTAAGTTAACTAGCTGTTCGTGGTAGCTGCGTAATAGTTCTCCCTGGTAGACAAATGCAGCTTGCAGCTGTGAAACATTCGCTGGATTGAGGGTAGGCGAAGTATTCTGTAAGGGGGCTGAGGCAGAAACTGAAGCAGGATCCAGTTGCGGATGTTTATTGGGGTTATCCATAATCAAAGTCGAAAGTACAGGCAAAGGGTCGTAATAAACATAGACAGTCCAATCCAGGTGTCAAACAAAGGGGCTAGGCAAAAATCAGAAAACGAGAACCAAACAATAGGTAAATCACAGGAAAGCAGGCAGTAAAAGAGAATGCTTAGTAGTCAGGTGTTAAGCTGGCAATACTTCGCAACATGGCCATGTGGCAGCAAGGTTTATATAAATGCCAAACAGGAAGTAGGTTCAGAGTTCAGCAGAGGGAGCATGAGCAGTCAGTATTCCGGTGAGGGCTCCCTCTGCTGGCGTGATGTTACATTGTGTTGTGGCAGATTTTAAGTGAAAGCTTGTTGTGGTAATACACTTAATAATGTGGTGTTGTTAAATCTTATAATAAATTTTAAAATTAAAATTTATTTAATTTTATTTTTGTTTATTGTCATTTTGAAAATCATATGTAAGTACATAACATTTAAGTTTAGACTGATTTTACAAGATTAGTAAAATCAAAACATTACCCTCAATGTAAGATTTAAAATAGGCAGTTATATATTTTAAATATAGTCAGGTAGTAAGAAGACAGAACGCAACAGAATGTCTGCAACCTTTTCGGCTGTGAAGAGGTAGTTCAACTCACTTATATTTACAATAGCATACAATGGTGGCGTGTGTTGGAACTAAACTCAAGACAGTGTCCTAATGCAGGGTTTGACATTCTTGTTCAAAAGCATGTTAGAATAAAAAAGGCAAATCCTTCACAAGTTATCATAAATATGCATGAGTTTGTTTAATTGTGTGTTGTTTATTTATTGTGGGTGTGCATTAGTGTGTAGGCACTGCTGCATGTGTGTTCAGTTCTGCCCTTAAGAAACTCCTGCTGAGAATAATTACTGATAAGGAACATTCAGTCTGTCAGCCGTCCATTCTTTTAATTGCAACACAGTGCTTGCAAGCCAACACTTACTACAGTTTTGCACTGCTAAAGGGCTTTTTGCAGACCCCAATGCTATGATCATATCCACAGTGTTCTGAAACTTATTTTAGCAAATAAACAAAGATGTCATAAAACAATTAATGTTGCCTCACTATATCTGGAATAAAAATGAAGCAGATATCCAAAATAACTACTTGGGTAAATGGGTACTTCAGAAGATTTATAGTGGTGCTCATATTCTGAGAGCAATGTTCAGAAAGAACAGCAAGTTCTGCTTATAGGATGTGCCTGTAAGTTCCAGGATAGTAGCTTTTCATCTTGGCTTGTTTTCAGTCAGCTTTTTCACATCCATTCTCTACCCCTGCTGTGTCAAAGAAGCTGCAGAGTTTTAAAATAGACTAGGAATTTTCCTGTTTCACATGCAGCACCACATGACTACATGATGAGGACTTTCTTTCTACATTTGTATTGTTTTAATTTTGCTTTTGATGTTGACAAAATTTCATTCTCCCTTCTATCTTGTTTATTGTCATTAAAATTCATTAGTCTACAATGATCTATTTTTGTACACTTTCACATACTTTTTGAAAAGCTATATCAATGATTGTGTTTGATAGAGTGACACAGACAGACATGTTTAATTCAGTGACATTTGTTTCAAAGCTGAAAAACAGTTCATTAATAGTTTCGGTCACACACAACTGTCTAACATTTTGTGTGATTTTCTGGTGTCTAATTTTGTAAGACCATATTGTTTTATTTATATTTATATATATATACATTTTATATGTATACATGTGTACAGTCTACGAAAAAACCAAAGCGCAACAAAACTATATGGTTGTTAATGGACATGTTTAAATACCATTTTGCACTTTCATACATTATATCATTTGGTAGGCTTTTACAACCTGAACAATATTAATATGCTAATAGGGCTTTTAAGATATGTTCCTGTGAACCGATGTTAAAGAGCTCATAGATCCTACAGTATAAATGATTTACCAGCTGTGTTTCAGATTTGTATGAATATGTAGTGTTTCTTTGATCATGTTTTTCAGTAGAACTTATAGCATTCCAATGTGCTTTTACAGAGAGTAGAACAGTTTATTACGGTGATCTTAAAATGTATTTGTTATCAATGTGGTAAATTTAACAACTTAGTCTCTATGCATGATCACTTCTGCATTTTGTCTTTGGCTGTGTTTGCACTTGGCATATTAACATGCAATCACTGTGATCCGAGCAGATTAGATCATCAGCCAGACAGGATGTGACACATTTACACTTGTCAGCATCAAATAAGTCTGCAGTCTTAAATATGTCTGCAGTGAAAAAATAGCTCCAGTGCAAGAGTAGTGAGACTTTTACCTATTTTCAGTTGTGGTAGATTTTACAAATCTAGTAAAATAAGGAGGATGAGGAGTTTGCAAATAAAAATTAATTGGATAGATGCTGTTGTCAATACAAGAGTATGGGGAATAATGATTGGGTGGGGTTTTGTGTAATTTAGTGCAAAGTTTAATGGAGTCAGGCATAAGACAGATTTGGATATATACAGATAATCACAGATTGCTAAATCAGCAGGCAAATTCAAAGAGGTAAACAGGGCAACCATGATCATACACAGAATAATCCACAAAAATAATAAGCACTATGAATTGCACACAGAAACTTGTAACAAAACTTGATTGAGAAGGACTGCAAAACCAGGTCTGTAAATATGGCTAGTAATAAATCTTAATGAGTTATATGTGTGCAAACACCCGGAGGTTAGAACTCTGGTGGAGGCACCTTTGTGTGGTTGGAATGTTTTATAACTGGGCAGAGGCAGATATAGTATTATGAGTATAACTTGGAGCATGGTCGACCTCTAAATTTGGATAATCATTGGGCAATTTGGATAATCATTGTGGAAATTAATGATTAGGGCATGTAGTCTTTCCAATCCACCAGGCAAAGTATTTGCAGACCCCTTCAGACTACAGCAAGATATGCAGTCTGGCCATTCACTTCCAGGGGAGATAGAGGAGCAGGATCCTTCAAAGGGCACCAGCTAGAACCGGCAATTAATTTCAATAGCAAAACATGAAAAATAAAAGAAATACGATTATGAGCAGGGTTTGCCGGTAGATTTTAGGTAGACAACCAAACTCTTTTCCCTGGCCAAAGTGTTGAGATTGGCTATTTTTGTCAGTCAGGATTGCCCCTTGCTGAGGAATGCTGTCAGTTTTTATAGCAGATGGAAGTCAGTGAACTGTGATGATATGACAATCCTTGGGGAAATTACACATAACAACAGTGGCACAATGGTATTACTTTTGGACAGAGGCAAATCAGTCAGGAAATCGATTCCTAGGTGAGATCAAGAACAACAAGGCACTGACAGGGAGTGGAGAATGCCTGCCAGAAGCTGTTAAAAATATTTTATCTAGGCATATGTGGCACAATCCTTAACAAAGTGGGTTACATCTGAAGCGAGGGAAGTCCATCAAAACTTGTTTCTCACAGGTCTCACCATTTGGTACACCTCAGACGACCTAAGCTCAGGGAAGAATGAAACCAATGAATCACTCACTGTTATAGTGGTTATAGAACATAAAGTTCTGTTGTGGAATCTCCTTCATGATGTTCCAACTGGTGCTACCACTAGAGAGGGAACTCAGGTTCTTCCTTTACAAACACATAAGAGGTTGTGGGAGAAAGCCCTTGTGTTCTTAGACCTGGGAAGGTACATAATACAGGTGCTGAACCTAGAAAAGTACGGTAGAAAAAGTGTCCACCAAGCTTGATGTGAGTTCAGCTTTTTTGCTTTCTATATAATCAAGGACATAATTGTTAGTGAGAACCAGGAATGGATGTTGTGGCCCCTTCCAGCTAGTGCCTCCATTCCTCAAAAGCCATGCAGGTCACAGTTCCCCACATCATAATTGCATTCAGCAGGAGAAAGTTTTCTAAGGAATAAGGCACAGGGAAACAGTTTAGCAGGAGAACCCTTCTGAGATTCTGAGACATCCTGTTTCGATCAGAATATTTCAAGATGAGGGTGCTGGTAAACGAAGGCTTGGATCTTAGTCTGATCCATTCAGAATGTTGATTTCTGGTGAGGAAGAGTAGCTCATTGTCATCAATTTAAACAATCACATACTTGTTGAACATGTCTCTGAATATCTCATTCATTAATTCTTGGAGCACAGCTGGGGCTTTGGGCAGATCAAAGAACATGACCAGGTATTCATAGTCAAGGGCAGAAACGTCTTTATGCACTGAAGAGACACCATGTACTCCACTTCCTAATATCTTCCCACCTGATAAGATTTCAGGGCATAGAGATAAGGAAACCAGCATTACTGGATTCATAGAAGTGTTCCTGAAAAAACATTAGATGTTGTCTATCTAATGGTGAACAGAGAGGTAGAATGCAATCATCATAAAGCTTTCTCTCCTAAGACACATCACATGTTATGGTGGAGAGTAACAATAACAGTAATGGTGGTTAGATCAGAAACTCTGACATGGCACCTACTACCAGAAAAGTAGGGGTTTGAGCAGAAAGTGTGCAAAAGGTATTTATGAGCCAAAGAAGAACCTTAATGGGAAGTTAGTAGACAATCATCCAAACTGATCCTTCAAATAGAGGTACCATACTCCCATACAGTGGTTGCCTATAAAAGTGCTTTCTCTTTGAGGGAAATGTTAGTGGCATGACTGTGGTGGGATTAGTTCGTACTGTAGCTGAAAATGAAAATGCTGTTGGTTTGGTGGTGGCAAAGGTGCTATACCAAAAGTTAAGCTGCTGGTGGATATTTTCGACAGAAAGTAGAGTTAATTCTTAATGTTAATGTAAGATTAACTAGTGTAGTGGTCTAGTTTTCATTTAGTGTGTAAAGGGACCTCGGTTCCTAGCCTAATATATTATTCAATTCAACTTTATTTGTATAGTGCTTTTACAATGTGGCATTGTCTCAAAGCCCCTTTACAGGGAGGATAGAAGAAGACAAAAGAATAAAAAACAAGGAAATATATACAATGATACACAGTAACAACGATATGTCAGATATCTACTATGGAGTATCAAATATCTGTTATCCACAGTCAATTTACACAGTCAACCCAAACTCCAATGATGAATGTGTGAAGGAAATACTTGGGAGAACCCAGGCTCACCAGGAGGGTCATTTCTCCTTTGACACGTTACAACTGCAATCAGGCTCATAGATTTACAGCATCGCAATCAGTATTCTGATGTAAAGTTTTATAGGTTTGCAGCGTCGTAATCAGTGTTGTTATGATTTTTCTAAGTTTTGAATTACACTATTGACTAAGTTTTAATTTGGGTCTGGTGATTTTATATTTATTTTATATTTATGTTTATGGCTGACATAATACAATAAGGGATGTTTAGGCAAGGATGCTGACGTTAAAATGACACTGAGAGCAGCTATAACATCAGACTGATGGTATAGACAAAATTACTAAGAATACGAATATAGATTAACAGTAGCATTAGTGTAATGGGTGATAGTGGCGGTTGATTTTTTCACAGTTCCCATGGTGGTCACCCCCTCCTGTAGTCAGACTGTTGTGAACGTTGTCTTAATCTGGAACTTAATCTGTATCGCTTAGAGTCCCTCAGAGGAGAGAGAGAGAGGAGAGAGAGAGAGAGGAGACAAAACAGAAAACAGACAACATTAGTGTAGGGGCCATTCACAAAGAATGTGAAAGCCATGTAGTGAAATGGGTTAAAAGTGTGCTCGGTTCCAGTTAAACCTAACTGTTGCGGCCTAGGTGTAATAGCAGTTGAATTAGGTGAATGCAAATCTGAAGAGATGGGTCTTTAGTTTAGGCTTCGAACAGCTCGAGTGTGTGTGTGTGTGTTTGTTTGTAAGGAAAGAAACTGTGGGATCTGGGATGACATGAGAGTGTGAACAATAAGAGATTTTTTTGGTTGAGTTATTCCTTTAACCTGACAGCCAGTGATTTCCATGCATTTTTGTTGTAAAGAAAAGTAACTTTGACAATTTGATAGATGCTCAAACTCAGCTGGACTGTGTAAATTTAGATGTGTAAATGGGAGATTTCAGACATACTTTAGTTTTTCACCACCAATAATTGTTCATCATATTTATCAAAGACACATTGTTTTGGAAATTGCATTGCAAAATAAGTAATGGCTACATTATACAAAAGCAGAGACACCCATTCACACACAGATTTACTATTCCAGACACATACAGTGGATGGCTGTTAGCCTCTGCTTAAAGCCTCTTGCTTACTGCCACCTCCCTCCAGCTATTGTTCCACTTTCAGATGCTTCTAAATATTACATGCTTTGTTACAGAAAAAAATGTAGCAGCATGTATTGCACTAAATCCTCAATCCCAAACATTGATTCTCCTTTTGCCTGTTTTCAACAGGTCTTATGCCTGCTGATTAAAGGAAGAAGAGATAGTCTTTTAGGGCTACATGTCACTTGCTTCCTCTATAGGTGGCCTTTAGGCTTTCTAAAGGCTTCCTGTGTGGCCACCAGCAGCCTTTTTTGATTGCAAGTTTGATTTGAAGTCTTAATTGGAAGTGAACCATAGCCCCCTACCCAAGGGAGAAGAGAAACAGACAAGCTAAACCAATTACCCTTTCGCATGATGGCTAACTCAAACTTTATTGATTTTAATTTGCTTGATGACTATATACCCCAATGGAAATTAAATCTGAGATGGGCAGATAAGTTATTTGGAACATACTATTAAATGTACATTACTTGAACCATGCGCATGAGCTGTGATTAGCATCACAATGTTTAATTTAGAGAATATTGATTTATTCCACATTAAAACACATTTTGGAAGCCTTTTTAAAAAACATTTTGCATCACGTCACACTTATGTTACACTTTATATTAGGTGTCTATAAACACTGTGTATTTACATATGAAAAAGTATGTGATACATTGCACCAATAGTGTACATTCATATTATTATGGATGGGTTTAGGGTTGAGGGTGAGTTTATTGTTAGGAATTGGGTCAAGAGTGTACATTATATAATGCACATTATGTATATACATAACAGGTATATACACAATAGGTAATGTATAACATTTTTATTTTGTAAGTGTTATTTTGTAGTTACCTTTTTTTGACATTACCTTTGTAATGATGAGTGAGACATTTGCAGCATTTATTTACACAAACAAACAGGCAGGGTTGTGTACCGGCAAACAGGGTTAGCAGAGGCAAGGCAGAGGCATAAACGTGAGACAGGCAAGGGTCGTGGCAGACAGCAAACAGGCAAAAACAGGGTAAACAGTCCAAAAAAAAGTAGTGATTTCTAAATTTACTTTGACTTGTATTTCATTGCAGACAATACAACAGCACATTATTCCTCATGATTTTTATTGTTTTTTTTCTTCAAAAAAAACAAAATTCCTATTTTGGTTCTTGCAACACATTTCAAAAAAAGTTGGAACAGTAAAGCATTTACCACTTTGTAATGTTGCCATTCCTTTTCACAACACTTAAAAGACGTTTAGGGACTGAAGACACCAAGTGTAATTTGTAATGTGTAATTTTGTCCCATTCTTGCTGCAAACAAGTCTTAAGGTGGGCAACAGTACGGGGTCTTCGTTGTCGCATTTTGCGCTTCAAAATGCGCCACACATTCTCTATTGGAGACAGGTTTGGGACTGCAGGCAGGCCAGTCAAGTACCTGTATCCTCTTCCTCCGCAGCCAGGACTTTGTAATGTGTGCAGAATGTGGTTTTGCATTATCTTGTTGAAATATGCATGGACGTCTTCTTGAAGGCAGCATATTGTGCTCCAAAATCTCTATATACTTTTCAGCATTAATGGTGCCATCACAGAAGTGCAAGTTACCTTTACCAAGGGCACTGACACAACCCCATACCATGACAGACCCTGGCTTTTGGACTTGTTGCTGGTAACAAGTCCACAAAAATACCTGAAATATTGATTCATCTGACCACAGTACACGTTTCCACTGTGTGATGGTCCATCCCAGATGCCTCCGAGCCCAGAGAAGGCGACGGCGCTTCTGGACACTGTTAACATAGGGCTTCCTTTTGGTACAGTACAGTTTTAACTGGCATTTGTGAATGTAACTACATATTGTGGTACTTGACAAAGGTTTGCCAAAGTAGTCCTGAGCCCATGTGGTGATATTGCTTATAGATGAATGACGATTCTTGATGCAGTGCCACCTGAGGGATCGGAGAGCACGGTTGTTCAGCTTAGGCTTGCGCCCTTGTCCTTTACGCACTGAAATTCCTCCACATTCCTTGAATCTTTTAATTATGTTATGCACTGTTGAAGGTGAAATAAGCAAATGTCTTCCTGTCTTTCTTTGAGGAACATTGTTTTTAAACATTTCAATAATTTTCTCACGTATTTGTTGGCAAACTGGCGATCCTCGGCCCATCTTTGCTCCTAAAGGACTAGACCTTTCTTGGATGCTGCTTTTGTACCAAATCATAATTACAATCACCTGTTGACATCACCTGTTTCAAATCACATCATTATTTAACCAATTTACCTGATTACTAGCCCTAAATTGCTCCTGTTCCAACTTTTTTTGAAATGTGTTGCAAGAACCAAAATAAGAATTTTTGTTTTTTTTTTGAAGAAAAACAATAAAAATCATGAGGAACACATTAAATAATGTGCTGTTGTATTGTCTGCAATGAAATACAAGTCAAAGTAAATTTAGAAATCACTACTTTCTTTTTTTATTTGTGTTTTCCATACTGTCCCAACTTTTTTTGATTTGGGGTTGTACAAAAGAATTCATAAGGTGTGGGAAAACACCGGGACAAAACAAGACTTTGCGACAACTGCATGAAAGACTGGGGTTTATATACAGTGATTAATGAGAGTCAGGCTTACCATTAGTAAGAGTGAAGTCATTACAGACTGCAGGTGCGAATCTAACCGTGTTCTGAATCTTGATTTTACCTTACTGGCCTTGAGGATTTTTGCCCTTCATATAGGTGTTGCCACTACAATGTAGAAGGATACCACAGATATACTGTCAGATTAGTATTTAAGTTTGAAAAGATTTAAGTTGAAAAAACCTGCAACTGAGTCTTCGTACCTATGGTGCACAATTTCACACAAAACTTGCCTGCTATTCTTTGGCACATGCCATTGATTTTAACTTTTGCTGCTATATTTGTGTTTCTGCTGCTAATTGTGGTTATATTTACTACTATGTCACTCCACTGTGAGTACATGGATTTATTAAATGAAGTATATGAAAAAATATAGGCTCAATCATGTCCTTACTTATTTAATATAAAACACAGCATTTCATCTTTTAATTCTGTATTACTTTTCCCTGTTATATGCTCATGTGGTAACCCTACAATAACTTGAACACGTAAAATGATGCATGACAAATATACCTTAATTTATAATCTTTAATTTTGGTTTTGCGTTGCTTCATCAAAAAGTAGGACAGCAAGAATGCAAATTTAGGGGTCACTTTAGGATCAGTAGAGTCATTGTATTTCTCACAGCATCACATTAAACTAAAGTGATTTTGTGCTGCATAGCTCTTTGTCCTCTCTGCTGAATCAGTTTGAGTTTGGATGAAAAGATTCTCATGTTCACTAGGTCTAACCTTTGTTAATGATTCAGTAGCTACGTTTACATGCAACCAAATATTCTGCTTGTAACTGGATTGAGGGCTCAATTGTACTGAAATGTCTTATTCAATCCAGTTGAATGGGTACATGTAAACATACCTACTAAGTGTGAATGCAGTGACATAGGTCTGAATCTTTCTCTATTACTATGCCTAATTAAGGTATTTAGGTTTATATATTTATATTATATATTATTTATATTTATATTAGTTATGTTATTTGAAATAGGGCTAGTGGAGAAATCTAGGGCAGGCTCTGTTAACTACGTTCTTCCCCTGTATGCTTTGTTTAAACATGTACTTTCTCACCACCTGGGATAATTGCCCCCTAAATGCTTGTAAAACAACAAGGTGTAATCTCCTTGGTTTATACACTTTATACACACATCAGCACATCTGATGTTGTAGACTAATGTCTCTGCTTAAAGACTTGCTGTTGAAGCAAAGTCCAAAGACCAAGCTCTTGGTCTTTACTGTAATTTATTACAATTATTTATTATTAATGTATTATTAATATTTTAAACAGGGCTTCCAACAGTTCCTATGCAGAGTGAGAAAAGAACTTTTCAGTTCTTTTGACCAATAAGGCATTCATAAATCCTTGCTTTAGATTTGCTAGATCAGTTGACATTATTTTACTACACACAGAGTTGACATACAGTAACCATGTGTGTCTGGCAAACTTTAAAGACACCTGTTACCACTAAATGCAAGCAATGTGCTATGCAATGGATGTGGCCATAATTAGCCACAGCACCTACATCTCCTGACTGCATGACCCAGGGACATCTCATATTAAGGGCAAATATGCATTTATAGAGAGTTTACATATCCAAATGTCAGTTGTGCAGTAGACAACTTTTTGCTACAAATCCAAGAGTCTTTCTCATCTTGAGTCTTTATTAAGCTGCTGCTGCCAGACAACGTATGAGAAAAGTGAGGACATTGAGGAAATGAAAGCAGCACTATCTGATAAAAGCAGCAGTGTGTGCTGATAAATCAAATTGTATCACAGATGGCATTGGTGATTTGGATTGCCACTTGGTGACTGGTTTTGCAATTGTTTTTGCATTAAATGCTGTCATGACTAGATAAAGCCACATAACTCTGTGGCTGTTGTTTAAGAAAAAAATGGGCATAAGAAATTGTACAGTAGGGCGTTTAAAATGTATATTGTGCATAATACAAGTACTTGTAATAATATACTTGTATATTATTTAACTGTCTTAATATGCACAGTATTATGTTTAATATCATTGCTGCTGCTAATGTTGGTTTCTGATGAGAAGACCACCTTCATTGTGTGTGTGTGTGTTTTGCATGCTGCAAACAGTATCATCTTATAACCATTTCCACTTATGAGCTGAGGCTGAATATGCGAATATGCTGTGATTTCTCAAAATATTCACAAACAGTGATAAAATTTGATTCTGTGTGAACAGGAAATGTAATGACGTGTGTTTCTTCATTACCCCACAGTAATCTGTGAGCTTTCTTTGCGGCCTGTGTTTGCTTAGTTTTAGTAAGAAATCACTGCAGTTGCATGAGGGAATACATTTGAGGAGGTTTCAAGATTTACACTTGGAACTATCAACAAGCAATTAATATCTTAATTCTTTTTTATATTTATATTATAAATTCGTATTTTAAGCATTTAATACTTAACTGATTAAAATGCGTACAATAACAGAGTAACATAAGACATTTATGTATCTACAATTTTTGTTACTGTCAACTGGTGTTCAGCATTCAATTATTATTAAGTCACCTTCTTTTTTACTATGTCAACATATCCTTGGTAGGCATGAGTAATGAAGGCTGCAAACATGGAGGTTCACCTTTAATTTAACAGAGCTGAGTGGGTCAAAATAGTCTTTTTGTGGTTAAGGTGGTTTCAAGTACACAGATTGTTATGAGACCAACTGTGGTGAGTTGTTACCTTTTTAATTATTCCATCCAATTCCATTAGTCATTAAAGCAAATTTGACTTGTTACAAACTGTATAGACACTGACAGCAAATCTTTTTTTCGCATAATTTCTCATTTTATTTTTGAGAAGCCCCATCTTATCATCTTATCTCAGAAACTTTACACTGCATACAAGCACATACATACATGCACTTACAAGTCATGTAATGCAGTAACTACATAAGTTATGCATTATATAGTGTCTAGGTTTTAATGCTCCTTTAGATTTGGATTTGCAACACACACAAAAACAGAATGTTACACTATGCAGCTGCCCTATTTGTCCATTTAAATGCATACTGCAGAAGAAGATGGTAACGTAAACAACTGATGTTTGGTGTCCGGAAGGTTTTGTGGGTCTAAAGCCAACTACAGGTATTTTGCTTAATGTTTTATGCTTTTGTTAAAATGGTCATATTTCTCCTGGTTAGGGCCTGACTTTTCAATCTTGCTTCTGCATTGATCTGTTCAATATTAATGATTGACAGAATTAAATGACATTAGATAATGTTACGGTAGCTATTACAATTGGATACAATTTCAAAGTCACTTAGGTTTTTTGTAACTCTAACAAGGAACAAAAGTTTATCTTTTAATTTCCTAACACATATTAATATTCCTAACACTTAATTTTCAAAAATAAATACAGATTATGTAAGATGACACTATGACATTTACATAGACAGTCAATATTTTTTAAATTCCTTTAGGTGCTGCTGGTTGTACTTTTGGCTTTAAATAACCAGCCATTGTCCACAATCCAAACAATAAAGTGAACTACTAACCCTCACATATACACATACAAACACCCACACATCCTGCCCACCATTTGCCTGGAGGCAGACTGATTGCACAATACAGGTGTGATCCAGGGGCCTGCAGATTCAGAGCTGCAGTTCATAGTTCTTTCAGACCTTACGGCCTTCAGACACTCTCTGTATTACTAATTGGTGTTTCCTAGTGGAGAAACACGGACACCTGCCAAGTCACCGTATCTCCAATCCATCGTCTCAAATCACTGAGGAAAAAGAAAAAACATGGTTTGTGTTTCTATGGAAACACAAATTTGTTCTTATGTTGTACAGTGTACAACAGTTTCTTAGAAAATGGGCTTCACTTGAAAGGCACTGAATAACTGTAAAGCTTCAGCGAACTAATGGAATCACTATTATAACACATCAAAATAAATTATTTGGCATTGAAATAATCTACTTGTCAACAAAATCAACTGCTGAGCAAAAAACTTAACCTGAGAAAACTGCCTTGAAATGGAAATTTATGCTCAGAAACCATTTTCATTGCCAACCAGACCAATTTATGACACAGGTGAACAGAAATGTTTAATAAATAAAACTAATAATGAATGTACACAGTAAAATCAGCGTACAAAAAAAATGAACATAACATTGTTACTATGCACAAACAATTATAATCTTCTCTATACATTACCACTCTATACATACATCAATATATATATATATATATATATATATATATATATATATATATATATATATATATATATATATATATATACATATATATTAACGTGAATCTGCAAATAAATTAAAATTGTAAGGAGATCTGAGTCTGTTAGTTATAGTGGCTCAACAGAGCAAAGCACTAGCCACATTAAGGTTATGAGCCAACGTCCAATGGAAAGCACATGTTGTTAACTGAATAGCTTGAATGCACTCTAAGTTGCTTTGAATAAAAACACATTGAAATCCCAGCAACATTGATACAACAGTGATGCGTCACGTATTAACCAAACTGTAAGTGTAAAAAACTGTAACTGTAAGGTTGTTACCTGTACCTACCTAAGCAAATAAAGTAAATTTGCTTGTTGCTTGTCTTCACAATTATATAATAATGTAATATAAATATAATAGCACTGCTTATCAGCATTGACAAACATACCTTACTGACCCTGTCTTTTCCACAACATAGGTAGTTCAATATAAACAAAGTGCAAACACAGAAGCAAAAGAAGGAAAAAGCTTCAAAAAGCTATTATAGCTTAAATTCACTTTCCTTTTGTTGGTCAAGCTATAACCATTTCTTATATTAATAACAACATAAGAAGAACTATAAAGACAAAGACTAAACACGGCATCTGCTTATTTATTTGTTTATTTATTTATTTTTGTCTCTAGTATTATTAAACCTTAACAAAAAGAATACCAATGGTTTATTTACAGCTGATTTTGTTATAGCTGCTTTGTTCTGCAATGTACTCCAAACATATGTGCAGTCAGCTCCTCTCTGCATGTGTGGCCTGACTGCATTATTAATAAACAGAGATGCTTCTCAAGACTTTAAAATCCAGGTCACTCACAACTTTGCAGGTTTGTATACATTATTTTATAATAAATCTGTGTAGAGCCTGGTATTAAACAATACTGTGAACAACTAGCTTCTAGTGTAGAAAGAGTATCTAATGAGTATACAGCTAATTTAGACAATGTGCTAGCAAATTAATTGCAGCTATTCATTGCTACTCTTAATTAAGAAAATAATCACCAAACTGACTAATGGGCCAAGTAAACATTTAGCTGCTCACAGAATTTACTTATAAGAAGTGGCAATAACATATATTTAGGCCTATGTTTCTATCTAACCATCCCAGCATACACAGACAGATCTGAGATCTTTGAGATCTAAAAGAGATCTGAGATCTCTGGGATCTAAAAGGGTCAATGAAAAACAAATTTCCCATGTTTTTTTGAAACAACAGTGTACTAAAAAGTATACTCCTTGTGATCTCTTGGAGAGAAAGAGATATTTGGGAATGGAATCCTTCATACTGTAGTGTCTGGCATGACCCAATATTTGGATCATGTGTGGATCATAAAATACCCCTTTTTACTTAAGACATACTAACCTAGTGTGGGGGGGTTGAAAGACCCTAGGCTCCAAAGAGTCTGGAGGCAAACTTCTCCTCCAGATTGCTATCAGCAACCTCTGATACAAGCTTCAAAAGAATTCCATGGGCACCACATGGGGTTCCAGTAACCCCAGGTGACCCAAGAAAGAACACTTCTATCCAAAGGAAGAACTCTTTCTAACTTACAACTAAACAGTCCCAAACTGTATGTAGTTGTATACATTCCCATGGTATGCTGGCTACAAAACTATGCATCTTTACTGTAACTCTGTAAATAGGTATGCAAGTTTGGATTGATGTTGTGTTTGCATTCATGCATTAGGATGAATCACAACTTAATGTAGTTCAAACTCTGTCATATTTAATATCTAACAGATCGTCTTCTAATTTCCCATCAGACTGTGTATGCTATGTAACCATAACAGGCATGATAGTCTTTCTACAATAATCTGGATTAATATTTGCAAATGTGCCATCCGGCCATAAAACATGCAAATAAGGTGTTGAGTTCAGTCCATCTGAGACAGACTCTGGACATCACTTCAGCTAACTTTGTCAATCTCCGGAACTTGAACTCCATCACTTCTGAACCACTCGGGACTCTCTCTCTCTCTCCATGCGCATTTGGATTCGCGCTCTGCACTAGAGCTCAATGCAAGTATCCATATTCTATACACATAGAATAGCTGCACTAAGTTGTGCCCCTTTATTAAGGTGATTCTACTGGTGGTTCATTCAGAATGCTTAGCTGATTTAACTTGCACAGGCTTAACATCCTCTCTTCTTTCTTTGCTCTCCTTACTTTTGTTTATGTGTTTAATGTGTGTAGGTTTATGTCTAGTTATATGTTACATGTTCCCCTGTAGTGTAGTTTAATAAACACCCATGTGTATCCACCCTTGATTGTTGCTGCGTTTAATGCTCACAAATAAGGTCACTTAAACTGTGTTCGATCTTTCTACTTGCTTTAAAGTCCTGTTCAAGGCCAGACAAAGATTCAATAAGACTCGCTGGATTCAATAAGACTCGCTGGACGAATGCAAAAGCTGATTAATGGAATCATCCCTGCTGATCAGGTACTACAAAATATGAATATTTAATGACGATTAATTATATGTATTTTGCTTTGAGTTTTGTTCCACGAATGAAGTTGTGTTTTAACAACACCGTTTCATTGATTTGACATTCAATTTGCTACATAATTGTGGTGCTGGTTCATGTTTATAATCTGGCGTCCCTAATTCTGCTGATCTTTGCTACATGCTCTACAAGAGTGTTAAATCAATGTATTACATTAATTAAGAATTCCCCAAATCATTGATGCTGATTAATTATTAATTTTATATATGTATTTATATGTTTATAAATATGTTTCCCTTACACAGGGAATGGTGGAGAATATATTAACAATAATTTTGAGTGAACTTGTTCATAAATAATTACGTCTGCAATGGAGAATGCTTATTTGCAAACAAGCCTCAAAATTAATTTCCCTTAAACACATTTTCGCTACAATACAAATCTAATTGTCTTAAGCTGGTATATGCCCGTATCTCGTTGCTCCATGACCCTTCACAGGCTCCCTGAAATCCTACCACCCAATGTCCCCGTTGAATCAGAATTAGCATGAGCAAAAGTTAGAGAGACCATGCTTCCTCCTCACAGGCCCCAAGATTATGCCATACCTCCTCTCAGACATTAAACCGCCTGAGACGGGTATTTTCGTTTTCCCTGCCAGAAAACAGATCCATAGAGGACTACATGTAGGAGGCTTTACATTTGTGTTACATTAGGCCTTCCACCTCTCCTGCTCCATTTTTTTTCTTTGTTGAAAATGAGATGACATTTTACATCCATGTGTGACAGAGCGGTGCAATTTTGCGAGCCAAGCCCAAGCTTTTAACTATAAGAAAATCCAACTACGCCACCCTAGGAATTAGCCCCAGGGAATAATACTCAAAACCCCAAAATTGATGATTGAACACACAGGTTCGGTTCCCTCATAGAAATAGGCAGGAGACGTGGGTACAAAATACAAATTTTTTATTAATACTAAAATGTTTTAAAAAAATACTAAACACTAAAAAAAAAGCACAAGAGAAACAGAAAACCCCACTTCAACCAAAAGAAAACAAAATAACACTACTTAATATGCCTATAACAATTAAATAGAAAACAGCATGAAATGAAATAATCAATACCAGCAGGGCTGAGGCTTCCAACGGCAGGATACAAAATGGAGTTTGGTTTTACTAGGGCACACTTCCACACACACACCACTGTGTGCACAAATCACACTACCAAACACTCAGTGTTACACAGCACACGATAAAGATCCACCACCACACGGAGGAAGAGCCGTTTACCCGTGGAACCCCACCTCCTGCAATAAATCAAAAATAAGTTAATAAACTAAACAATTTTAAGACAAAATATAACAAATACCAATAAACTGTATAACCCAATTTATATACCAATAATAATAATAATAATAATAAGTAATATCAATAATTCTATATGGCAGTTTAAACCGCAGAATGTAGCACGAAGCAGAAGACAGCAGTAAACAATGACCGTATAGAATGAGAGGGAGAATCCTACGATGAGTACAAAAAGGATACATTACGAACCAGCATTATAATAATTGTCCCCACTCCCACTTATGGTTGCGTTTAAAACACTTACCATCAGCATATCACGCAGATAAAGCATTTACAGGCACAGGTCTATCAGTCATCCCCACCGATAGCACAATGGGATACAGGAAATCATACCTACTTAACATGCAACATTGTTAAAACCCCATCGACATACTACCCCAATGCAAGCACGCTTGTACCAATACACATACCTGAAAAGGTGAATAGTCATCAAATGCACTAAAGCAGAACCGAAAATGCCAGCACCAGAACAAGTGGCACACTATAATTAACAAAGATGCTTTAACAGTTATGCACACTCAACTGGTTTTAAAATGACTGCCTGGTAAAATCACAACGCGCTTACCTGTAACCACTATCACCTGGACAAAAAAGGGGAAAGTTGGATGTGACACATCCCAGTCAACAGCCAATCAGCCCTTATACCGGAGGAACTGGTCACTGATAGGTAAACAATGTTGTCAATCAACTAGTTCCGTTACACATGCATAGACTATCATGACCTCAATGTCATCACGGTTCACCTATCCCCTGCCTCTTGTTCCCATTGCCATTGAACAAATGACAGAAGCACAAGTTGGATTACCAACAATCTCCTCCACATCTGTGAGGGGGATGAATGGAAGAATGCCTTCAACAGCTTAGGCCACTATTAGTACCTGATCATTGGGATGTCCAATATCTCAACCGTGTTACGGTCATTTATGAATGATATTTTAAAGACCATGCTAAACAAATCTGTTATCATTTATATTAATAATATTGTAATCTACTATCCATTACTAGAAACTCACGTTGCCTATGTTTGCCAGGTTTAGAAATGTCTTTCTGACAACCAGCTCTTCATGAAGCATAAAATAAGATGTCAACCAACTAATCATTTATTTTTCCTTTTATGTGTTGAGCACTGGGGGGCTTGTATAGACTCAGCCAAGACTAATGCTGTGTCTCACATTCTTGACAATTCTCCATGATATGAAGAGTCGTCCCCCATTCTGGCACCGTCCTTGGTGGTGATCCCTGTTCATTGGGATATTTTGGAGGAAATTATGTAAAACATAATTGCTGGACATAAAAACATGTTCAGCAATCTGAACCCACACCATCTCAGTGTCGAGTCATATCAATGTCCTTTGGGTTCTTGAATGCATTCAAAAACTAGTTTTGTTGCAGATGAAATCTTGGACATTACCCTCATTACTGAGTTCCACATGCAGCATCCCGATTGCCAGTGTCTACATTTGTTCTGGAGGGGGGCCAGGGTGACTATTGACACATCTACCACTGCTGTTTCTACACCTCTCCCTACGAGGGTGCTATCTATACCACTTTACATAGTGATTGCTATCAGGATGTGAAGAGCCTTTCAACCAGCAGAACACAAAATGTTTCTTCCCTGCCTTTGAAAGTATATAGCTAAAAAAAGAAAAAAAAATGGCATAAGTCTAACAAACATTTTATTGTGCTTTGTGTGGGGTTTTTAACTAAATATTGTCTTTACTCTATAGTCTACCTAGACTCGTATGACTGTGTTAGATTTATTTGCAGAGATTTTATTAACAAGAAAATCGAAAACTGTAAATTTAAAGGTAAAGATCATAACGTTTATTGTATTTATTGTAAAATTTGCAGACACCTTTACCCAAATTGACTTATAAATGAGTGAGAAATAAACATTTTGCCTTAAAAGCAACAGTAAGCACAGTAAATAAAGTTATTTTTAAGTTTAAATATTATTGAAACTAGGAAGAAGTACAGAGCATAAAAGAGGTGTTTTTTATGTTTGGGGTTAGTTGACAATGATAAACAAAGTTAACCAGTGGAAATTTAATGATTGTTAAGGATTAATCAAGTGTATTTAGAAAAGTTGTGGCTTCAGTTGTTTATGGTCTCAGCAGATGAGGTGGAGGCTGGCAGCTCATTTCACAAGAAAAGACTGGAATGGGTGAATTTTTTGGGAGCGATTTGGTACTTTGATCTGAGGAAACAATCAGGTGTCACTCATTTCCTGATGGTAGATAGAGATGAAGGGGATGTATACCTGTTAAAAGGAAGTTGATGTAAGAGTGTGCGGTTTCAGTGACTGTCCTGAAGGCCAGTGCTAAGGATTTTAATTGACTGCGGGCGGCTATAGGTGGTTAGCAGAGTCAAATCAGGGCAGCAAAAGCTTGGTCATGTTAATTAGAAGACTGGCCAATTAGACATTGCAGTAGTCTTGACATGACAAGAGATTAGACTAGGAGCTTCAAAGTATCGGTCTGATCAAATAACAAACTTGAAACTACCCCGAATTGCAGTACTTCAAATGGTATAATACAAGAACATAGCTTAAATACTACATTAAAATATAAAAATGCTTACACTAAAAATGCTAAATGCTTACAATACATCCATGCATTTAAATAATAAACAACATATTTAATTTAATACCTTAATAAATGTTAAAGATAATCAAACCAACCCAGCATTTAAGAGTCAGAGTAATACGGTTGCATAGGGCAAGCACCTAGCTTCAGCCTAGATGAGAACAACATCAATAATGGACCAAAAATCCTATTAACATTGTAATAGGATGAATAGTACAGGGAGTAAAGACATTTCCCCAGGGCAGAGTGTTTCCCTCAATGTCTGCCCATTCCTCATCTGAATGGTCCTCACACACATTAGCTGGAAACTGTGGGTAAATTAAACTAATTAGTTCATGCAGAAACTTGCCAGGGCCACAGGGATGGCATGTGGGTGTTTACATCATTCCCTACTGGGAAAAGCTTTTGTCTATTTATATTGATGTTCTACAGAACTAATCACAGCAAAACTTTTTCCTTTTCTTGGTAGCATACATGGTTTCTAAAAAAAAAAACCAACAGCTGTAAGACTTTTAAGCCTTTTAAGACTGTGCTATTACATTCATAACAGATGTAACAAATTTAACAAATAGCGGCACTAACAAAAATCAATGGTTAATTGTCTACAATATATAATATGTCTACAATATATTTTCATTTAACAGTAGCCTGGGAAACAGGGGTGAATGGTTAAGCTTGACAAATTTGTATGTAATCATTTAATGTGTTTAAAGCTACTTTCCATGCTAGGTTTATGCAATGCTAGATAATGGTTTATTACACACATCTAGTAGTTCTCACAAGAAACATTATTAGAATTGTACCTGCTTTAGAAGTCACAGGACCATATTAATGGAATGTTGCAGTATCTTTGAAATTTGCTACAGTTTTTGAAGCAAATCAAAGGTCTCTGAAGAAGACCTGGGGGAACATTGCTAAAGACCAATTTGCTTTTCTAACCATATGTTGTTCCATACAAAACATTAACCTGGGCTAATGCAAATAAAGTTCTCTATTCAATAAAGAGTTTATTAAAAATCTTTAAAGTAAATAAACTAATAAATAAAAACATCAATACAAATGAAATAGCAATAGCAGTAATAGCAGAATAGAAATAGCAGTAAAATAAGATACAGCCAATATTGTAAATTCCATTAAGGAAAGTCAATTCACATGGCCTCCATATTTGTGAAACTTCAGGCAACTATTTACACACATAGCTGTATTACTTGAATCAGGAAATGTCGAAAATCTCAAAACTGTTGGTAGAAAATACAATATTTTTCACACTGGTCCAGTTAAAGGGCATCTTATGAATGTTCAAGAATAAACAAACATATCAACATATAATTTCTATAAAATGCAAAAACATACAGTGTGTACTGCTAGCAATTGTGCATGACAAAGTGGCAGGATCTTGTGCATGAGCTTGGCAATCTATAAATAAATGTAAGTTAAAATGTGTTTAACATTTGTCTGCATTTTTGAGCAGGTTAAATACAATATTGCTTTTTAAAATAAGTACAGTATCAGTAAGTACAGCAAGTTAGGCTGATTATAAATTCAAAGGTAATCTACAGGTGAAATCTCCAGAGATTGTCTTAAATCTCCAGAGATTAAATGTTTGATGACGGTGAAATTAAAATCTGTTTGTGGATGAAATTTATTGCTTGACTGCCATTCCAACAGCTCCTGGACACCTTACATTTTCTAAAGGCTCATCTGGCTCATGAAAACAAGACACAACAAAATTAATAAGCAGGGTTTATTAAAATAGATAACTAAATCAAAAATAGTTCACTTAAAAATATGTGCTCTTTTTATTGTTATCTTAAACATATTTTAAATATGCAAATTTCTGTATCTAGTTTTGGTAATGTGATGTGTCAATTTTGTCCAAGCTTTAATTTTAAGAAAACAGTACTTTTTAATGAAAAAAATGACACACTTCACTATTAAGTTTCCTGTAACAAGAAGTGCAAAACACAAGAGATGGCTGAGGATTCAATTAGTCACGTAAGTCATGTCTTGCATTGTAATAAGAATTCAATACAGCAGTCTTATGAACGCACTCCACTACTGCACACCAAAGCACATTTGAGATGGTAAGACCAATTATATTTCCCTCCTACCACCACTTGTGTTATCCTCTTAGCTCAAAAACCCAGGGTTGATGGGTATGTCTTCAGCCACCCTGACAACGGCTCTAAAGATTATTCAAAATGAGTCCATTAAATCTATTCTATTTTAAGACCTCTATCCCGAGTGTCCTGTTTACTTCAAGATTTTGGAGTATCAGCCATCGGTAATCTACTGTCTCAGCCCAGTCTTGGTTGAGTAGTGTTTATTTATTGATTACAGTTCTCTTTCTGGGTCTAGCAGTTGCAGCTTAGATGCAATCAAGTCAGATGTAATGAGTCCATGCATACAAATTGACTTTTGCCATGCCTTGTTTTGACCAACATTGATTAGCTTTCTCTCCCCTGTCTTCAGAATGGAGCAGTCATTTTGTTCACATCATGACACTTTTCTGATGTTTGGGACTGTGATTGACTGTACTTTCCAAAAAGATCAAGTTCTTAAGACTAATAAAGCAAAGCAGATAGATTTGTTGGACTGCACATTTCAGCATAAGAACACAAGTGAGAATTATAAGCAGGACAGTTGCTCAGATCTGGCTACCTACATGTGAAAAAAGCACCATTAATTAAAGAATAATATATATTGTGATTATAATCTGGAATGAAAGATCATTAAACAAACTGTGGGTTTTTTTCTGAGCTCACTGCAATGACCCTGAATAACGCAATTAAACTGATATTGCATTAGTATCATTAATGTAGGAATTTTCTCTCTTGGAACAAGTGATCAATAAAAAACATATAATTAAGTTCATAAAGTAATTCTGAGAAGCTCTGAGCCAGTGCTATGTATAATAGAAAAACATTAGCATTTGAAGTAGAAGGTGGTGCTGTAACAAGTGATCAATAAATGTAATCTGAAACTGGAATTTAACCTAAGGACTTAAGGGTTCATTCTAAATAGAAAGAATTACTGTTTATAGGTGTTCATACTTGAGTCCAAGTCAGACTCAGACCTTCAACTGACCTAAAAGTGCAACTGTGTGAAACAGTTACATTCACATTCAGCAACGTTATTATTAGTAGTATATTGAATTTTATTGTGAATTTTGTAAAAAAAAAAATATATATATATATATATATATATATATATATATATATATATATATATATACACAAAAAAAACAAATATATATATATATATATATATATATATATATATATATATATATATAATATATATTATATATATATATATTATATATATATATATATATATAATATATATATATATAAACACTATAGCTATAGCTCTAATAACACTTTAGCTCTTGCTTGGGAATGCATTTTAGCAGACACAGTCAATAGCAAGGATTTAACATTTCAGGGAATGAGCAGTGGTAGTTGTTTTAAGACAAGTATTGAGTATTTGGGCAATTGGAGTGATAAAATTACATGGCAATAAAGGATTATATGATCACACCATGGTCACCAAACTTTGTAACGAACATACTGCTATCACCATAGACTTTTTTAAAATAATGTGAGAAAATTGATCTTGAAGATTAAAGTCGCAAATTGTTTTAGGCTACAACTCTTCCATAGCTTTAATAAGGCCTGGAACAGTGTCATTTTATTTATCAAATTTTGTTTATTTGACAAATTATTTAATTGAATTAATAGACAGAGAGTAAAGTGAGAACCACTCTGTCTTCTATTGCTCAATGTTAGTGAGTCTGTGTCCACCATTGCCTTACATTCCTGTTCTTAGGTGACAAGTGACAGGTAAGTAAGTCATACAGATCTGGTATGGCATAAAGGTGAGCAAATGATAAGAGACATTTCATTTTATGTGAACAATTCCTTTAAGAGGTTGTTATGGTATTAATGATCTATGCTGTTGTTAGGGTTGTAGCTTCATTCTATCACATTGTATTCTTCATATGGCAAATCAGACCTGTAATTAAGAAGAACAGAAGTAGAGATGCCTATTAAAATCCTGTTTTTATTTTCTCCTTAAGCAAAGGGTGGCTCATTTGTTGCTGTAAATTAAGCGTCTACTAGGTAGCATTTAAAAACAATGTCTCCTTTATTCATTTATATAAAATGTCAAGACATCCTGTGTCTCAGTACACAGTTGTGGTAGAAACTCAATGCAACAAAAATAAATACACCCGTGATCATGGCCATAAGTTAGAAAACGTGTGATCATCTGAACAAAATTGAATACACATGATTTATAATTAATAGATACCTGTTATACAATGGCCTTTAAATTTTTGTGATTTTTGACCTTTGGGCTGTGTCTGTCTGCATCATGGCTCCTCGTGGAATACAGTCCCCAGAGATATTGAAAAATCTTAGATTTCACAAAGACAGAAAAGAAAACAGCAAGATGGTGATCAACTAGCTCAGCAGAAACACAACTAAAGCAATAATCAAACGATTTAGAATGTACCATTGTCCATTGATAAGAGTTGCAGTGGCTGTCCTCTTAAAATGACTTGCAAAATCTAGCTCTGAAAAACAGACAAACAAGTGACAAGTCAATTATACTTCAAATCTTTATATAAGTTACTTAAAGATATTTCCCTCTCTTTTAGTCTGTCACATTTGTATTAGCTTACTGAGTTAAAATATTTTTTACAGGACCTACTTCAAATAATGTATGAGGATGAAATAAATGTAATTTTAGGGAGTGTAATCTGAAACTGGAATTCAACCTAAGGACTTGAGGGTTCATTCTAAATAGAAAGAATTACTGTTTGTAGGTGTTCATACTTGAGTCCAAGTCAGACTCAGACCTTCAACTGACCTAAAAGTGCAACTGTGTGAAACAGTTACGTTCACATTCAGCATCATTGAGTGTTTGGGCAATTGGAGTGACAATGGAGTGGCAATGAAGGATTACATGATCACACCATGGTCACCAAACTTTGTAACGAACATGCTGCTGCTATCACCACAGACATTTTTAAATAATGTGAGAAAATTGATTTTTGTTAAATTGCTCTTGAAGATTAAAGCAGCAAATTGTTTTAGGCTACAGTTCTTCCATAGCTTCCATACATTTTAATGTAATTTTAGGGAGTTCATTGGGGGCATTTCATGTTTTTGAGTTTTAGAACTTTATAATCAACCTCTACCACACTGACCCACCCAGAGTCCTCAACAAATACCCTGGTTACAGTGGAAGTGAGAGCTGTGAGCAAAACAGAAATCTTTAGGAGGTGTCCTATATGCTTATATTCTAGGACTCCAACGGGAAGTAGACTAAGGTTCTGCACGCATGTTAAGGGAACATTTTGTATTGTTAAAATTGTGAAAATGTCTCAAGTTATGTATGTAACCCTGTTCCCTAAAATGAGGAACGAGATGCTGCGTCAGCTTGACGCTTTGGGAAACACGTTTTTAAGGCGCGCCTGAGTCTGAACACGTGTAAAATCAGGCCTATGTATAGGCAGGTCAAGGTTATGTGATGTAGCATTGCATGCCACAAACCCTTTGAAAGGGGTCTGAAAAATATGTCATCAGATTTAAGTCTGAAGGAAGGCCGTGCAGGTGAGACAGATGTAGCAAAGCGAGGCAGTGTCTCGTTCCCCATCTCAGGGAATAGGACTACATACGTAACCTGAGACGTTCCCTTTCGAGGGAACTCGACGCTACGTCAGCTTGACGCTATGTGGAAGTAATACCCACTACGCCACAGGGAAGGCCTCCCCCAAATGCTGTGAAACATTGGCACAGAGCATAGGAGCAGATTTAGACTTGTCAACCCAGGAGGACAAGCCTGTCGCAGCACAAACATCACTTATGGATGCTCCCCTAGACAGAGCCTTAGATGACGCTACACCCCTGGTAGAATTGGCTCTAATGCCCAAAGGTGACACAAGGTCACAGGCCTCATAGGCCAGGGTAATAGCATCTGTGATCCAGTGAGATAGGCGCTGTTTTGTAACAGCATTACCTTGGTTGCGGCCACCAAAACAGACTAAGAGCTGAGAGGTCTTATACCACTGGCCTGAGCAGTGGACATAGATCCTCAAGACTCGAACTGGACACAAGGAATGATCCACATGGAAGGAAGGAATTCTCCTGCTTCGGTGAATCAAACAGTGGAGGACAGAAGTCTTGAAGTACCACCTCATATAATCTGGTGCGGTATAATCTGGGTAATATAATCTGGTGCAAAATTGCAACAACAAAGCCAGGGGCAAAATCCAAGGGATTTTGAAGGAAGAATCTACAGATAGAGCCTGTGGATCTCCTACTCTTTTGAGCGATGTAAGAGCCAAAAGCAGAGCCACCTTCAGAGTCAGAAACTTATCCAAGGCTGACTCTAGTGGTTCAAATGGAGCCAAAGATAACCCCTTAGAGCAATAGTAATGTCCTAAGAAGGGACCCACGTGTGACAGAAAGGCCCCAGCCATCTGGCACCACATGGAATGTTCACCACATAGAAAACGAGACACCAGAGGGTGTCTTCCAATAGAGGCTCCATCGACAGGTTCGTGGCTAGTAGACACATGGCCACATAAACCTTCAGAGTGGCGGGAGCCAACCCTTGCACAAAGAGCTGCCACCTCAGGGCATACAGTCTCCTAGTAGATGAGGAACTCAGAATGGTCTCTACAACCTCAGTTGAGAGATCAGAATTTAAGAGTTGGCTCCCCTCAGGGGCCAAACCCACAGTTTCCAGATCTCTGGCTGGGGGTGAAAGATCGACCCCCAAGCCTGGGATAGGAGGTCCCTCCGGACAGGGAGCTCCCAAGAAGTCCCATCCAGGAGAGACATTTTGTCTGAGAACCAGACCTGGGTCAGAATGGTGCTACTATAAGCAGCCAAACTTGGTCCTGGTGTGCCCTGGCTAGGACTCCCGGAAAGCAAAGCTATCAGGGGAAATTCATACAGATGTAATCTCGGCCAGGTCTGTACCATGGCCTCCAGCCCCAAGGGAGCTGGATGAGTGAGGCTGAACCAGAGGGGACAGTGTGTCAACTCCTTGGAGGCGAACAAATCCACCTCTGCTCTGCCATACCTCCACCACTTGTGGATAAAGCCTCCATTCCCCGGGCCTCAGCCCCTGCCTTGACAGGATATCTGCTCCCAGATTTGCATGCCCTGGGATATACATCACTCTGATGAAGAGCAGCCTGGTCTCTGCCCAAAGAAGGATCTGCTGTGCCAGCCTTAACAGGGACCACAAATGCAGTCCTCCTTGGTGATTCAGGTATGAGACTACTGTTTTGGGATGAAACATTTTTCTTTAGCCAAGAGTGGGGCCCAAGGTGAGAAACCGGGGTCTGATCCACAAAGAAAGAGTATGAAGCCCTCGGCACATAACCCTTACCATTTTAACAGATGGATTTTGGAATGAAACCCAATTTTTCTTTAGTCAGAACTGAAACAGTCTCATATGCAGTAGGCTGATGTGAAAATGTGCATCCTTCAGATCTAATGTGACAAACTAGCCCTCGGGCTGAATTTGACACAATCTGCTTGGGCGTTAACATTTTGAATCTGTATACCCTCAGAGATTGATTCAAGTGATACAAATCTAGAACTGGACGCAGCCCCCATCCTTCTTTGGAACTATAAAACATTGGCTGTAAAGGCCCAGATCCCTGATGTGGGGGGGAATGCGTTCTATAGCCCCTTTCTCCAAAAGAGTCTTAAGCTCTTTGGCCAACACTAGGTGCTGCTCTCCTAATTCTATAGTCTGCAAGACGCTATTGAAGCGAGGAGGACAGGAGACAAATTGAATGCTGTACCCTCTGTCTGTTGTAGTCAACAGCAGATACACTGGGCAGAAGTTTCCACACTGCCAGAAAGTCAGAGAGAGGTATCATCCTCTCTATCTGTCCAGTCTCCTGATTTAGAGAACTGGCAGGAGGTATCTGTACATAAAAGAGAGTAGATGGGACAGATATAGTATAGTACTGCTGGCATCCGGTGTTCTTTGCAGGCTTTGAGAAAAGCACAATCTTTAGATTGAACCTTCTCTTGGGCTGCAAGACCTGCATGTGCTGCCCAACTGCTGGCCTTCTGCTGCTGCCAGTAGACAGAAGACTTAAAAGAAGAAGAGGTGGATGGAACACCTGACGCTGCAGCTACCTGGCCTAGGCATATATATATATATATATATATATATATATATATATAATACTATGTCACATGACCTTGACCTGCCTATTAATACCCCTGATTTTACACGTGTTTAGACTCAGGCGCCTGAAGCACGTCCCCCAACGACAGAATCCAATGGCATGGGTAAAGGTATCTCACGTGTTCTGCCTTTTCTTAGCACTTCTGCAAAAGTTTTTTTAAAAAAAATGTATTACAGTTTAGTTTAATTGACCCTGTGGTTAGTTGTTAGCATATATGCAAGGGAGACAAAAGGTTATTCAAAATACTGCAAGTTTATTCTATAAACATTCAATAAACAGCGGTAACTCATCAACGAAAGATTCAGAATAAATGTAACAGTAAACATCAACCGATGTTTACAAAGCAGATAGATAGCTGAAAGCGATTAGCCAAATAGCTACTTAGCTTAAACAGAGTTCAGAGTCCATTCAATGTATAATAGGTCTGGGTAAAACTGGAGAACACAGAAAATAATCCACAACATAGGAGGTGTTCAGATAGGTAAACAACAATGGAGAAAATAGGTAGCTGGATGCTGGAGTGAGGAGTGTATTTATAGTGAGAGTGATTAGCAGGAACAGCAGGGTGGGTCCCTGACATTAGTTCCAATCTGACTCCAATTTTTAAAGAAATTTAGTCTAGTGATTCCAAGTTATATATTGATTATAATTTAGGGTTTGATTATTTGTAAATTCCCATACTCTTAATTATTCCAGTATGATCTCATAACTGATATACTTATTTTGCGGTAATACTGGACTCCTTCTGATCTACTGGTAATAATTTCTTAAGAACTTCAAATATATCAAGAATAACAATTTATTATGCCAGGCAGGTAAAAACATCAATTAAAATAAATAAAAGACAATATTAATTCAAATTCAAGAAATAAGAAATGATCAACAGACTCCAAAAGTTATATACAGTTATATACAGTTAGACAAAAGTTAGATACAAAGTCTGAATCATCAGGTTACAAGAACCAGAGAAGTTTTGTTTTTTGGTACGTTCCTGCAAATGAACCCAGTGCTTATCTCTAGATATCTTCCTTACAATGAAAAGAGGCATTAAAAAGTGTTGCATAGAAAGGTGTTGGAGAGTTATTAAGTGATAGTAGTCATGCTACTTAACTGCATTTTCAGTACAGCTTTTCCTTTAATATGAGACTTTTATAACATAACAGTACAGTGACAAAAGGCTGCATCGATTTTTTTATAGTGGACAAGCATCAAAGGTGTGTATGCAGCTCCTTGTCCTCAAGAAGCCTGTATATTTGACTGTGTGCACTATGTTTCCGTCAAGAATTGAAGGATTAAGATTAAGAAGATATTAGGAAAATAAGATGATATTAAGCAGGAAAATAGAAGGTATAATAAAAAAAGAGAATATATCATAAGCAGTCAAAACCTAAGAAGTGTGTGCCCCTTGCCCCGTTATATGCCAGGCAACACGCACAATATGTGTGTGTTTTGTTTGGGCGTGAAACATGCTAGGTCAGATCTCAAATGTGCTGTCCTCAATCGGAATTGCTTTCTCTAAGGACGCCTCGCTCCAATCTGGCTCTCTTCAATTTAGATGGGAGCTGGGCAGCTGCACCCCTTGGTCTGGGTCTGCTTCTGCTAAGGCAGAGCAGCATCTTTACTGGGGAATTTTGCCTGAAGCAATGTGAGATGGGCAGCGCCTTTTATCTTGCATTCCCTGTCGAATTGGATGAGCTCACACTGGCTTCAGGAGCCGGCTCTCTGGTTTCTTTTGAGCTTTATGATGAGCTCATGCTTTCGGCATCAGATGACAATGTTGCTGTTGCAATCAGATGACAATGTTGAGGTGCTGAGCCAAATCAGCCTCCTCTTTCTGGCACATTCAAAAAGCTGATTAGGTTTGTGTGCACATACCCCTGAGGGGGAGTCTGTCTACATGACAACATCTTGTAGCAAAACCCCCTTGGAGCCTCCAGAGGGTACTTCCGCTTTTTCCACCACGTCAGGTGTTTTGGGGCAGAATCACCATCTGCCTCATCCACTCCATCTTTTCTTATTCCTGCCCAACCACATCCTGCCAGTTGTCTGATTCAGGTTACCAGGCAGGCGGCAATGATAATACCTCTCTCCGATTTTTTGACAGAGTGGAAACTTCTGCACAGTATGTTCCAAATGGCTATTAAACACAGTACAGAGAGGGTACAGAATTCAGTTTGTCTCCTGTCCTCCACATTTCAATGGTGTTCTTTAGACTGTGGTGTCAGAAGAGCAGCAGCAGGTGCTCGCTCAAGAGCTCGAGACTCTCTTGGCGAAGGGGGCCATAGAGCACATTTAACCTCCCATGACAGATTCAGGCTTTAACAGTTGTTAAGTCACAGTACTCAATAAGGACGAGAGCTCCATCCAATTTTAGATCAGCATCATTTAAATCAGTCTCTAAGCAGATACAGATTTAAAATACTGACCCTCAAACAGATTATTTCAGTACAAAAACTGGTTTATGATGATAAATCTAAAAGATATGATTGAAAATGCATATTTTCACATTGAGATTTCTGCCAGAACACAGGATGTTTCTCAGGTTCACTTTCAGGGATAAAGCTTATCAATATCGAATGTTTCTTTTTGGCCTAGCCTTATCACCATGCACATTCACAAAATGTGTGGATTCAGCTCTGGCTCCCTTGAGGCTCCAGGACATTCTAAATTGCACAGATGACTGGCTAGTCATAGCCATCTCATGAGAACTAGCTGCACAGCATCACTGTAAGCAGAATTCAGCTAGGTCAGCATGTAACAGTCCTCCAGGTTCAGAGGTTGTTAGGCCTTATGGCAGCAGCAGTCAGCCTGATTCTTTGTGTGCATGAGGCCATATCAGTTCTGGCTAAAGAAAAAGGGTATCCATCCTGAAAAGCTGAGGGCTTTGTACCCTTTCTATGTTAAAAATACTCTGGTTTCTCACCTTGGGTCCCACTCTAGGGGTACAATGCCATCACAGGTTTCCTTTCTCATTCTTCTCTAATGGCTCCTCTTAGATACCAGTCTCTCAACTGAGGTTGTAGAGATGATTCTAAGCATCAGAGCATCAGAGCTCCTTCTACTAGTAAAATGTATGCCCTGAAGTGGCATCTCTTTGTGTCATGGTGTGAACAATACAATGTTGACCCATGACACAAAGAGCCACACTTCAGGGCATACAATGTCCTAGTAGACGGCACTTTAGAACTCAGAATGGTCTCTACAACCTCAGTCAAGAGACCAGCATCTATGAGGTGGCTCCACAGTTTCCAAATATCCAGCTGGGGGTTTAAAGATCGACCCCTGAGAGAGAAGATCCCTCTGGACTGGAAGCTCCCTAGGTAAGCCGCCCAGGAGAGATATTAGGTCTGAGAACCAGATTCAGGTTGGCCAGAGCGGCGCTACCAGAAGTGGATGAACTTAGTCCTGGCAGGGTCTGTTAATTTAGAAGAATTTCTGATAAAGCAGGCAGGGTGTATGAACCGAGTTGACAGTTGGGCAGAGGCACTCGAATGCCTGTAGACAAAGGATGCCCTAGAGTCTCAAGGGAGCCAGAGCTGCATCCACACACTTGTGAAGGTGGCCTTTGAGGAAAGCACAGTCCTTAGATCAAACATATAAGCGGAAGAGGATATAAAAGAAAAAGAGGTGGATGGACCACCTGCCACCACAGCTACCTGGACTTGGCTGGGGATAAGCTCCTTGAACACCTCTGATTGCTTCTTAGCCTCACGGTATCTGTTGACAATGGAACTAACAACGTCACTGAACAGAGCTTGAGAAGCAATCAGGGCATTCAACAGGAAGGCCTCATCCTTGTCTTTGATGGCAAAAAAGTTGAGCCACAAGTGCCTCTCCATTGCCACCAAAGCAGCCATCTTAATATACTGGCAACCAGCTTGACCTACATTTCTAAACACTTAATTGCATCCAATATAAATCTTCATTACACCCACCAGTTTCATTTACGACAAACTCCTGAACATCCTCTTACTCCTCCTCTACACACTTCTCACTTGGATATGAACACCACAACAGACGCTTAACGCTTAACGCTACTTGAGAGTGAGCTACCATGCTGTCTATATAACCATTTTCCTCTCTCCTACAGGCCAGCTCATGCCATTCCCTCAAACCCCTGGTTTTCTGATGTTCTTCACAAACATGAGACAAAACTAAGGGCTGCATTGAGGAATTGGCACAAAACTAAAGATCCTGCCAAAGACCAGTCACTGCTCTCCTCTTTTTCTGCCATTTTCTGAACTGCTTAATATACTGTCAAGATCGGGGGAAACGATACCAGGCGCAGACTGCGTTTGAACAGGAAAAAAACACTTTATTAATGAAAACCAAAACAATAACCCACGAGGGGGCAAAACAAGAACAAAAACAGATAATAACCTGAACTAAGGAGCTACCAAAACCGAGCAAAAAGGTAACTAAAACCAGAAAGGACGTAGCACAAACACAGGATGAAAAACTCGACTGGACAAAAAACACGACAAGACTCACTACGACAGGTGCCAGGAAACGAGATGCATGGAACAAGATTACTAGAAACCAGATAACAAGATTACAAGAGAAACGAGATTACAAGAACGAACCGACACAAGACAGAAAACACAGGGGCATTAAATAACACGAGGACAACGACTAACAGGTCCGCAAAATCAGCGCAGATGCGACAAGAGAACAATGGGGCGGGGCCAAGACGCACGACCGGAGAGCACATGGCGAATGTAAACAAAACAGAGGCCATGTGCTTCCACACAAGACGAAGACCCAGAGCATGAGTTCAGATCCTGACTCCAAGAAACAAGAACCAAGACTAGAAAGAGTCAGGATCCAAACAGCACGCTCTGACACTAAACACAGGGCATGTCAGGATCCTGGCAAGATAATCTAGAAATACTCAGGACAGGAAGCCAGGACCCTAACATACACTGGTCAGCCACTTCTCTCACATTTTACATTTGTTATGGATACTTGATAGGAGATTACTTGATTCAACACTTCAACTGTTGAATGCTCTGCCTATTAAATAAATAATCATTGTAATGGTGTATAGTACTTCTTATAGCTAAGACAGCTTCTTCTTCCTAACATGAATTGCTTTATCCAAAGTGACCTACTTAAGAAAAACAATGAGGCATCTGCTAAATGTAAATTGAAAACTAACTATTCTGTGTATAATATGACCAGGAAAGTACTGTAACTGGGGATAACAGAATGCATGTGTACTGGTGGACCCATATTTCTAACAGCAGAACAACAAAGTGTGAATGGGATGTAAGTGAGGCAAGTGTACATGCATTAATGCTGCCATTGCCAGCAGTGGTGATCACTTCCTCACAGTTTCTTTAAAAGATATGAACTCGGACAAATAAGGCCAAGGGGATTTCTCCATCTTCCAATCCTGCTGCCATGTCTTGGGTAATGATGATGGGTATGTCAACCTTGAAATTTTGACCCGCCCCTGTAGGTCGCTTTACATAGCATTTAACATTTCTGACATTTTGGAAAAAAATGCAGTGCTAATCATGTTAAATCATTATATATTTATACTACAATATTGTTAAAAACATTAGACTAGACTATTCTAACTAGACTATTTTAACTATCTTTGTTAAAAAGATTAGGGTATTAGACTATTCTAAAAGATCAGTTATGCAGGAACTAATGCAAAACAAATGGTTAGTTGTACATTAACACTGTGGTCACTACTGATAACTAATAAGAAAAACCAAATAACCACTAATAAGTGTTACCAAAAGAAGAAAAAGTTAAGTTAGCTTTTTTCAGTTAAGTTAGACTTTCCATAAAATGTCATTAAAAATGCTGCAAAATTATTTATTTATATAAATAATCTACATCTTTTGAATATCACTCTTTCAGCATTTAAATATTTTAGCGAATACAAATTAAATATCACTGTTCATTGGACAAAAGGCTCTAACATATCAGGTGTGTCTAAATGAGCTCCTATCTCCCTAGGTCGTAAATCAGTATATCGTACATAAGTTTTCCAGCACATTGTTAAACTTTACCACTGGTATTTATTAACAACAGAAATACAATTTAAAATGCATTATGATGAATACTTTGATTATTCTTTTACATTCTGTTACATGCATTTTAGCCATGTTTATTTTAAAGTTAACTAGATTCTAGTGGTTTGTGTGATGTGATGTGAGCCTTTAAAGTCTCACTGATCAGTTCATTGACTACTGAACTAGGAAGCAAAAAGCAATGTCACCATTTAGTGGTTATATAAGCATCAGCTTTACAAGCAGCATTGCAACCACACACAGACAAGATCTCAAAAAATATAGAATATAGTTTATTTCTATATAGAATATATAAAAATAAAGACAATCAATAATTCATTAGTGACATATGTGCTTCCCCACTCTTAAAAAACACCAAACACAACTAATAAAAAATTAGTAACAAAACACAATTTTTTTTTTTCAGTTTTGATGCAACTGATGATGAATAACAATATAATATTGTATCACATAATATATCATAATATTGTATCATATTCCCTATGTGATATATCCATGAACAACTCATTAAACTAAATATGTATCCCAAAAAGTTGTCTATACACATATTAGCAAGTATTGTTGTTAATTAACTTTGTTGGTAACTTCCCCAACAGTCCACCATTCTTTCACCTCTGTGAGTGACACAGCATGATCAGAATTCATTAAGCCTATGCAAGTTCATTCAGTCTATGTTGTAGAGTGCAAGTTGACAATCTGATTTAGAAGAACCCCACTTCTGTCCCTTGGAGGTAAAAACCACACTAGAATTGGCCAATGCACAGAATAGCAGGATGGGACAGCATGATGATTTAGCACCAAGAGAATGCTTTTGTCACCAACAGGAATCAATCAAGATTGATTTGCTATTTGATAAAATTGGAGCAAGGTACCTGCCAGATACCTGCTAGAAAAGAGCTGGAACACAGTGAACCAGCTGTTATCTCTGCTGGGGTCGAGAATGTGCGTTCACCCCTGATGGAATCAATTACAAGATGTCGGGCCACTCACTTATAAGGTGTCACAAAGATACACCAAGTGTCAGGCTCAATTAATTCCCATCAGCCTCTGTCTCTTGTAAAATGCATTCCAAACCTGCACAACAATTTATTGTGGCAAATTAGTGTTGCAAGACAAAAGTGTAAGGCAGATGGGATCTCATGTATCACATTTACTTTTAATAAGAAAGGTTGTCATAACATCAGGATCACAAGGGATACAGAGAACACCCCCATTCATTTATGTAACAGGAGTCAATCGATAATGAGGACAATGTATGATAATTCTATTAAAAATTAAATTAATTGAGAAGTCATAAGAGGTTTGGTCACCGGGTAAACCTGCAAAGCTAATTAAGTTCCTGAAGCAAACTTTCCAATCAGCACCATAATCCACGAGTCTTTGGTCTATTATAGGAAAGATTAATTGCTTTGCTGTTATCCCAGAGGCTTTCACTTCAAATAGAAGCTTTGGATGGCTTGGATTGGGGGAGTGAACTGCAGACTGTAGCGGGTAAATCAGGAGCTGATACACAAACTATATGCAGCTTTACAAACACTGCTGTGATTTTCTGTAAAAGTTTTTTTCAGAAGAATAAAATGCAACTAATGTACAAATAAGAAGTGAATATTAATGAAAGAAACATGAATCTTATCTATCCATAAGTCATAAGGAGTAAATTAATTTTAATTATTTGGGTTGCCATTGCAATGTATTTATTTTGGTATTTATTGTGTTTGTATTATGAATTTGAGATTTGATAAACAATTAAATAATTCAAAACATAGATAAACAACCTAAAGATTTAAGACACTTTGACATCTTTGGCCTGTGTCTGTTGTTCATGCGTTCATTTGTTTGTTTACATTTATTCATTTAGCAGACCTGACACTTTTATCCAAAGCAACCTACAAAGCAACATTTGACATTAAACATTTATATAAACATTAAATGTGGGAAAGAATATCGGGGCATTAGGGTCTGGTACCTCGATGTGGGGGAACAAGCAGACATCACTCGTTTACAGACTGTAGTTGGTGAGAGGAGACATATGTTGAAAAAGATTTTCCAAACACAGGTGTGTACCAGTAAAATGCAGTGAAATCCATGTGAGATCACTTAAAATGTGGTCTTGGGTATATTTAATTTAATGCGAAAGCATTCTGTCCTAATATGTGGGCGTGAACTGCTATTAAGGATATGCCTGTAATTTGCAACTTTGCATGCCATCAGTCAAAGCATTCCTCATAGCTGCTTGAAAACAAACATTTAACATTTAAGTGCTGTAGTAGACTTGTGTTTTGTCCTCATAAAAGTTATAGCAGTAAACAGCTCCTGCTCATATTTGTGGAGCTAATCATGTCACAGTTGCATTGTACCAAATTTAGATGTAAACCTAAATGTGGAAATACGCCTGTGGGTGCAAAGGGAGGGGATTCAAAGTCTGCTTTAAATCAAGCAATCGAGCCAACTGCCTTAGACAAATCGAATGCTTCATGTGCTCTGATGTGTTATTACATTAATGATGGGTACCAGAATCAAAGCTCTGGCTAAAGTTATTCAAACTTTGTGGCCTTTATATATCACTCCGGGAACTTTAATCATGGATGTCTGGGCATTTTCTGACAGAGTGTCCAATCACATTTTCTGATGAATTATTGCCTGCAGTGTCTCCTATAGAGGTCATTCAACAGGTACAGATGAAAAATGAGTATCAATATTGCACACCTGGCAGAAGGAAGACGTGCCAAATTCTTCATGGTCTATTGTTGCAAAGGTTACCACATCATTGCAGTAACTCGTCTGAGAAAGGCACTAAATGAACAGGTCAGAAAGATAAATGAATCAGATTGCCCTCAGGATTTATATAAACAAAACAATATGCTACGCTCAGGCAAATACATCTGTTCAGTGATTTAAAACTATTAAGCTGGGATATTAAATAGAAAACAAATTTTAGTATGTGGGTTTTCAATTTTTTACATGGTTTGATTGAAGCTGCTTTAGATCAAAGCAAGGTTACTGTGTCATACTTCTGAAGGAAGTGGCTACAAATAATGGATCAGTCAAAGTCATATTCTTTATCATTCTTGGCTTTTCTTTTATGCCAAGGCACTGCACTTAGAAGTTACAATATAATTCTATGAAAGGAAGCAATGCTTTGACAGATATTTCACACAAGAACAAGTGAACAACACAACCGTCAAAACTAAAAGTGACTATTGAAAAAGCTGTCATAAAAACCAACAAGAATGGCGTGTTTTAGACCTCCTGCAATGTTGCAAGAGAGGCATACTGTTGCGCTAAACAAGGAAACCCTGATTGACACACCGTAGAAAAAATATCAGATTTGAGAACAAATGTGTTTTAACATGCAATTCATCTTTATCAGATTCCACATTATCTGGGGTAATATCTGAGCAAATAACACTGTCATAGCACAGCTCTTTAATACACATTTGTGGATGGGCATTCTAAATCAAAGAAACCAGTGATAAATGTATTTAAATGTGATTATTTGTTTTTAATATGATTGAAGGCTTGGCTTTTTGTTTGTAATGCCCAATTAAAATTGGCTTGCATGTCTGTGATTGAAAATATTCTGTGTCTGGATTCATGGTGATACATTTTTTGTAGCATAGATGCAGCCTAGGCGTACTGCCCACATTTAGCAAGCATGCCATCTATAACACACAAATGGGAAACAATTAACATATCTGAAAGCTGTGGTGGGATTGGAACAGACAGATATAAATGAACAGTGTCTTCAATGGATAGGGAATCAATCACTGTGTATCAAAACACCACAACAGTCAGAATGTCAATTAGTTGTGTTTTGGTCGTGAACTGTTAGTTGTGTTTTGGTCGTTTTGGTCTGTGTTGTTCAAATCTTTTGTGAACAAATTATTCTTGTTTTAAGTCTGAATAAATGAGTAAATAGAGTGGAACTGACCAAATCATGTTATTTGTAAACAAACTGGGCAAATGAGGCATACAAATCGATAAACTGAAGCAGTTTATAAACAAACCTAATTTGTAGACTTCCAAACCTTCTTCTGATGGTGGAACACTACGGAGACCACATCCTAGGTGCCATCTGGTAAATACAACACGTGGACATACCGGACAGGTAGTAAACATATGGAGAACTACTGAGAAGGCCCCTGTCTAAGGAGAGGGTGTCTAGATTCAGCAGTGAGGTAGAGGTACCCTACCAAAGGTAAGACACAGAGTTTACCAACGGGGAAACCTAACCTGCGGACTACACATTATACAGGGTTACCCAGGTGTGGGGAATCCACAGGTATGGAGCACCTAGCACTGGTATACAGGCTTACCTATGAAGCGGGCCATTCACACGAGTACCAGGCCTAGTAGACAACTCCTCCTGCCAAATTGTCCATCGGAGTTATTAGAAAATTGACCCTCAAGATGTCCTCTGTGCTGGACAGCAAATAGGTTGAGATAGCACACATTATCACATCGGGGGAAGGGAAAGGCACGGAAGAAAGCGATACACCCACCCTGTACCCTCGTAGTTGCCCTGCAGAATGCGGGTCATAATCGAGTCCACGCAGAGATTGCAAAACCTTGTAAAGGTGTTGGGTGTAGCCCAGCCCGCAGCTTTGCATATGTCTGTTAGTGAGGTGCCCCCAGCCAGAGCCCAGGTGGACGCAACTCCCCTTGTGGAGTGCACCCTGATACCCAAGGGGCTCTGCTGTCCCTGTGATTGGTAGGCCATGGAAATGGCCTTCACAATTCAATAGCCAACCTCTGTTTGGAGAAAGCCTTCCCCTTCTTCTCCAGGATTTCTTGAAGAAAAGATAGCACAACGTTGATCTGGCATCTCTGTGGGTCCTCTCCATGGGAGGAACACCAGTTGATACCCTGAGTGATAGTGTCAATCGCTGCAGGTGAAAGACCCACTAAGTCCTCCTCGTCGCATCCAGATGCCAGAAGTCAAGATTCCAGAGGTCTGGTCTGGGGTGCCTGAGCGTGCGCTTCCCCTGAGTGAGAAGGTTCTGGCTCAGGGGAATGCGCCAGGGGGGAGCCACTGAGAGGAGTATGAGCTCCAAGAACCAGGCCTGGTTGGTCCATAATGGGGCCACCAAGAGGACCTGATGCTGCTCCTCCCTGACCTTGCACAGCACCTGCACAAGGAAGCTCACTGGGGGAAACGTGTACTTGCGTAGATGTCACGGCCAATTGTGCGCTAAAGCATCCATGCTGAGGGTGGCCTCAGATAGGGAGTACCTTAGTGGTCATTGGGTTGACTCAGCAGAAGCAAACAGGTCTACATGGGCTTCTCCGAATTTCTCCCAAATTTTTAAGACTGAACTATGCGAGGATGGAGTCCACTCTTCCCGAGCCGAGACCTGAGGCAGAATGTGCTTGATCACCTCAGTCTGCTTCTTCATCGCTGAGAACTGTTGTGCAGTCCTCAATGGTGTCTACAAACAGCCCAGAAGATGGGTGCATAGAGAAATCGAACTGTCTCTGCGTCACGCATCTCTACCAGATTTAGCTACAGATGCCTTTCCTGGACCACGAGTGTGGACATCTGACCCAGGGCACGCACCGTGACCTTAGCTGCCCATAGAGCTAGGTTGGTCGCTGTGCACAGCTTCTGCGTTATAGCCAGGTTTGGACTACCCTCGTGCACATCCCTCAGAGTCTTGGCCTGACCCACAGCTGTGTAAGGCCTTGCCACCAGTGACGAGGAGAACTTACAGGCACAGGAAGTGAACCTAGGTCAGTTCTTTCATGTGGCAGCATTCTGCAAGGACAGATGCACCGCAATCGCACGTTCCACCTGGGGAATATTGACATATCCCTTGGCTGCTCCGTTATCGAGGGTAGTCAGGGTGGCAAAGTGGGTGCACACTGTGAACAGTGCACTCCATGACTTTGTGAGCTTAACGTGCTCCTCAGGGAATAAAGGCACCGGGAGAGGCACAATAAAGGAACAATGAGATCATAAACCATCAACAGAAGGCGTCTGAGCATGCTCAAGCCTGAGACACTCAATGCACCAATTGTGGCCGTCTGAGGGAGCAAAAGAAAACCACTACCACTACTGGCTCTGCACCAACTTACCTTCACAAACTCATACACATCTACACCGCATCCAGATCCCTATGGTCAGTGAATGAATGTTGCCTTGTAATACCCTTTTCAAAAAACACAATTTATCGTTACAATCCCTCGCTGATGGAATGACCTTCCAAAATGTGTTTGTGTCTGCTACATCCCTTACTATTGAAATGATGAGTGAGGTGTACAGGGATCCATTTGCAGCATTTATTCGAGTAACAAACAGGCAAGGTCAAACAACAGCGAACAGGGCAATCAGAGACAAGGCAGAAGAGTAAACGTGGAACAGGCGAGGGTCGAGGCAGGCAGCAAACAATCAAAAACCAGGTAACAGTCCGATAATCAGGGCAGGCAGCAGACAATCAAAAAACAGATAACAATCCAATAAGCAGGACAGACGAGGGACCATAGGGCCAAGAGCAGAAGGCTTTGGCGAACGAGGCAGAAGTGGAGATCCGGAGGGATGCGGTGGAGCCCGGTGGAGCTGGTGGACAGGCAGCAATGGAGACGAGGGAGCTGAAAGACTAGGTGGAGCAGCAGGGTCGTTGGACCAAGGAGGAGTCTGGGTGCCTGAGGCAGAAGGTGGGGTTGAAGGATCTCCCCAGCTTCGGCATGGATGGAGCAGGACACTGGCAGACCCGCGGTGAATCCACGACCCTGATGGCAGGCTGAGGAGGAGCAGGGGGCAGACAGGCTCCGGCGGCATAGGAGATAGAGGACACACAGGAATGAGAGAAGGTGGTTAGGTGGGCGGGCGGGATTTTTTCTAACGCTGACAATTCATGTGAGACTACGGGAATGAAAATCCCGTCAAAGTCAGTAGAATCTTCAGAATACAACTTGAACTCACCCTCGGCGGTGGGCATCGGCTCTCCATCCGTGGTGGGCTCTGACACAAAATCCGTGCTGCGGGGTGATAGTCCACTGGGCTCTGGTTTGGCGACCATGACTGATAAGGACTCCGTGCTGGAGGTACTCGCATAAGAAGACCCCAGCTGGGCTCGGCCTCGTCTACCAAGAACGCTGATCGGGCTATCCAGAGCGTGAAATTTACATATGTCCAGCATGGATCAGCTCTCTGCACAACGAAGCGTAGTCCGTAGTCCAGCCCACACCAAAACCTCTCCATTAACGTGAGGTCATAACACGCCACAAGATAATTTCTCTCCTAGAACTCCTGTACATATTCCTCTATAGTCCTGCCGTTCTGAGAAACAGAGTTCATTTGCAACATTTATTCGAGTAACAAACAGGCAAGGTCAAACAATAGCGAACAGGGTAATCAGAGACAAGGCAGAAGAGTAAACGTGGAACAGGCTAGGGTCGAGGCAGGCAGCAAACAATCAAAAACCACGTAACAGTCCGATAAACAGAACAGGCAGCAAACAATCAAAAACCAGATAAACAATCCAAATCTACAACGAGCAATCCAACAAAGTAGTAAACGCTCAGTAATGTCGCTGGGGCAAAACAAGACTGGCATTGATATGAAGCTGTAGTGTCTGGCTACAAAACTATGTATCGTTACTGTAACTCTGTAGATAGGTATGCAAGTTTGGATTGATGTTTTGTTTGCATTCATGCATTAGGATGAATCTGAGACAGACTCTGGACATCACATCAGCTAACTTTGTCGATCTCCGGAACTTGACGAACTCCATCACTTCTGAACCACTCAGCACTCTCCATGAACATTTGGATTCGCGCTCTGCGCTAAGTTGTGCCCCTTTATTAAGGTGATTCTACTGGTGGTTCATTCAGAATGCTTAGCTGATTTGACTTGCACAGGCTTAACATCCTCCCTCTCTCTCTCTCTCTCTCTCTCTCTCTCTCTCTCTCTCTCCTTACTTTTGGTTATGTGTTTAATGTGTGTAGGTTTATGTCTAGTTATATGTTACATGTTCCCCTGTAGTGTAGTTTAATAAACACCCATGTGTATCCACCCTTGATTGTTGCTGCGTTTAATGCTCACAAATAAGGTCACTAAAACTGTGTTCAATCTTTCTACATGCTCTAAAGTCCTGTTAAAGCAGAGAACCATTGTTTTCAAAGCCAGACAAATAAGGTTTCTTTGATTCAATAAGGCCGCGTATGCATTCGCTGGACGAATGCAAAAGCAGATTATTGGAATCATCCCTGCTGATCAGGTACTACAAAATATGTATATTTAATGACGATTAATTATATGTATTTTCCTTTGAGTTTCTTTCCACGAATGAAATGGTGTTTTAAACAACACTGTTTTATTGATTTGACATTCAATTCGATTTGATGTATACATGTTTACCTTACACAGGGAATGGTGGAGAATATATTAACATTAATTTTGAGTAACCTTGTTCATATATGACATAACTATCATTGAACAAGCCTCAGTATTAATTTCCCTTAAACACATTTTCGCTACAAAGCATAGACAGGGTTTATATAGAGGATAAATGGTAAACAGGTGAGCAAGAAGTAATCAGTGGTAAGGAATGTGACATTATGGGTAATGTAGTCCAGAACCAAGATTAGTATTTCCTCTGGTGGCGCAGAGGAGGTGGAGCAGGAACCTCTTCCGTAACAACTATATTCAAGAAACAGCTAAGAACCTGTCTCCTGACTTCCACGAATACCTGACACGAGTTTGATCTTGTAAAATAACTCTAACCTTCAACCCTTTCTCCTCTCTCCCAACAGGTATCGCCTCTATTAATCATTGGAATGTTGTAATCTTGGTAATTGTAACTTTGTATAATTGATGTTATTGCCTCCTTATGATTTATTGCTTCATTGTTTTCTTTTCTTGTAAGTCACTAAAAGAGTCCAGTCATTCACTAATTTGAGATCTATGATTGTCCCTCAAATTATGGATGGAATTTTGCTAATTCACCTGCAAAAGTGCACCCAATAGCAATTAATTTGACAAAAAAACGAAAGCTTTTTTTATGCTCCCATCATAAAGATGGCTTTAATGCTTTCCACATTGGTGACATGGCAACTTTGGGCAAGCCCTAGAAGGCAAGAGTGGTGGAACCAAGTCAACAAATTAGATGAAAAGGAATAGGTACAAAATTTCTGTCTAAACAAGACAATCTTTGGGTTATTAAGTGAGCGCTTACAGGTACATGTGTCATAAGGACACCCCATTAAGGAAAGCGATGCCCCACCAATTTCCATCCATTGTCAGACATAAATCTTGTCCTTTACGCACTGAAATTCCTCCACATTCCTTGAATCTTTTAATTATGTTATGCACTGTTGAAGGTGAAATAAGCAAATGTCTTCCTATCTTTCTTTGAGGAACATTGTTTTTAAACATTTCAATAATTTTCTCACGTATTTGTTTGCAAACTGGCGATCCTCAGCCCATCTTTGCTCCTAAAGGACTAGACCTTTCTTGGATGCTGCTTTTGTACCAAATCATAATTACAATCACCTGTTGACATCACCTGTTTCAAATCACATCATTATTTAACCAATTTACCTGATTACTAGCCCTAAATTGCTCCTGTTCCAACTTTTTTTGAAATGTGTTGCAACAACCAAAATAGGAATTTTTGTTTTTTTGAAGAAAAAAACAATAAAAATCATGAGGAACCTATTAAATATTGTGCTGTTGTATTGTCTGCAATGAAATACAAGTCAAAGTAAATTTAGAAATCACTACTTTCTTTTTTTATTTGTTTTCCATACTATCCCAACCTTTTCTGATTTGGAGTTGTAAATAAAGATAATAGCAATTATTTCATCAGCAGGTTTCCTAAAGTTTTAGAGAATAAAACAATAGGTTGATTAATATTACATGCTATTTATATCAATCTGGTATTTTTACTGCCTTCAACAACAAAGAATGTGAACACAACCTCCATCTTCACTTGCATGATTGCTGATGTACTACAAGTGGTAACTGTCCAACATAACAGCTTGCTATGGCAACTACATTTGTAACATAACACTTTATTGGGAGGCGTTTGGCATCTCAAACAACTCTCAATTCTTGAACCTAAGCCTATTTATACAAAGACTTAGTCATAATGCACTGAAAGACCCTCATTGGTTGCCTACACCTACCAGTGTAATGATGCAACCTGTAAAAAAGAATCACTGAATGAAATAGTGAAACTATCTTTTAAATCAAGATACTGGGATGAATCAGTCCCCACTATTAATGCCAATTCCAATTGAAAATGATGCTTGACCATAATAAAGCTGGCTCAAAAATAAATTTTCCTTAGTCAGGTCTGTTAAATTTACTTTTTATCACTTCAAATGACAAGCTTTTCAGAAGGATGATATGTGTGTTGATTTGTTCTAACTCAATTTTCCAACCCACTCACTGGTTGGAATATTGAGTTGCTGTATATTTCACTTTCTGAAAAAAAAGACAGACAAAAGACTAGAATGACAGAATGCAATTCTACCATAAGCTCCAAAGTGCTGTAGGTGTAGCATTGTATGGTATAGGAATAGCTATAAAGCTCTTGAAAAAACTGGAATAGCCAGCCCCATTAATTAAGAGTTGGTCATGCAGTCTATAACTAAATGGACATTATTCATTTATTTATCAATAATTAATGAATCCAAAAAATATTTTGCTTTTTGTGCCAATAATAGTTACATCAGAAGCATTGGCACTCTAAGTGAAACTGGGGGCCTTGCTCTCAATGCACACACACACTTTAATCCAGTTCTTGGGATAAGTGTCGGAATGCAGTGGGTGGAGGCTCATTTCAGCAAAGGCGGCTCGGACACCTCAGGAGAAAACTCAAAGTGACAGAAATTCCCAGGTGGCTCTTTATAGAGTCTTCCTGAAAACAAAGTCAATATGAACTGGGATGCTGAGCCATAGTATTGACTAGCTGTCTAAGACCATGAGTTCCAGAAAGCGAAAAGAGAGAGGGGGAAAAGAACAATTCTACAGCAGGCAGGTGAGGAAGATAAGACTTTGCTGAAGAAACTCTAGCCCATGATGCTTCTGCTTCAAGACACAGCTGGCAAAGCAGAGGTTTTTCTCAGAGTGTGCCAGTGAAAGTTGCTTCTAGACTTCACCTCATTATACAAAAGCATACCGAGTTTATTTTTAAAGACTATAGCAAACATAACTTCTAAAATCCATTGTGCAATGCAGTCTGTGTCTGTGAAGCCAATATGATTAAAGTATATCTTTGATGAACAAAAATAGGCATGGTGATTTAAACTGTAAATCTAATGCCCATGTTGCAGTCTCTTTTAATTGTATGCATCTCACTGAATTTTTCAAAATATATCTAAAAAAGATATCACATTTTCCACATTTAAATGTCTTTTGATTGAATACCTTGCAAAATATACAATAACATATTTCTATGCATATTGCTCACTTTCCAAGCATATATATTCTTTTATATATGTATATATATATATATATATATATATATATATATATATATATATATATATTTACACACTTTAACATAATAATTATAGGTATAAAGAAGATGAGTACAAGAAAGGGAGTACATTGCTTTCAGTAATATAGGAACTGAAATCATACATGTATGCATTAGTCAAGTGCTTCATCTGATAACTTGTGAATGTTATGATGAACCTCATTATTAGTTTAAATATTAGAATTATTTGAAAAAAAAACAACATTCCTTTTTTTTAAATGCAGTGAAAGATGACGTCTCTTACAACAGATGGAAATGCTAGGTCTTTCACCTATCTTTAAGAAGTAGTTTGGCTTGTAAAATGCAAATCAGTTAACATTTGAGTATTATGGTTAACTGTTAGGGTTTGTTTTAAAACTGTTCCCTTGGTAATAATTTCAGCTGTATGGTGATTATATAAGATGTTTACTCAATTGCAATCTTTATCCACCTCTTCAGACCTAAATCTATGTAATATTAAGATAAGGCCACTCCACCCTAATCAGGCCTTCTCAGTCAATCTAATATTTCTATATTTTACAAAATTGTTTAGCTGGTTCAGGTATGCTTTAATATGGTTGGAACTAATCTCTGTCTCTGTTTTAAAATTCACAATTTATATATAATTTACTAAAGCAGCAGCATTATTAATGTTCCTCATACCATACCATGGTAGCTGTTGAATGCTTCATTCTGATTGATTGATGAATGTTCCAAAGGGGTGCATTACTTTACTGAAAACACACACCTATGAAATAGTTCCAGGTCTGTCAACCACATTACAGTTCCATATCATTTTGCTAAGTTAAAGGCAGGGTAGGAAATTTTTCCAGAAACATTTTTTGTTATTATTTTTGTTATTTATATAAATATGTGTCTTCTGTGGATGGTGCAGGACCATAAAATGTTTATCCAATCATCTCAATCGGCTTCACATTGTGGCTGCATTATCACCTTGGGTGTGCATTATATTTCAATTCTCTTTCTAAATCAAGTTATTAGCTCCTTTCAATTTTAGTTGCTTAATTTGCCATGTTAAAATGTCTCCGGGTTTCTGCCCTTGAATTTAGTAATTTTGTTTTAATCTAAGCATGTTATCTACCAATTTAGATGACATCTCATCATACTGGGTCTTGATTCTGAGATTGTGTCTATATTCTTGGATTTTAACAAAATATTTTTTTTTTTTTTATTTTGTTAAAGTATTTTTCTAAATAATAAAAAAACTTATTACCTGGCCTTTAATATAAACCTTAATGAAAAAGCAATCCCAGTGCTTTCAAAAGTTGAATAGACATTTATCTGTTTAACTATATATTCAATAAACCTGGAATCTCCAATGCATGTATTAGGAGGTTTCTATTTAGGTGGGCTGATTCCTAGGTTAGAAGTCAAATATATGAAAGACACTGTGGCATGGTCTGATATTATTATACTGTACAAGCAGCTTTTGATATTTAACAACAATATAGCCAAAACTAGCATTAAGTAAAAGTGTGTTTTGTATCTATGTGAATAACACAACTATTGGATATATGTGGGTTGTTTCTTTCTCCATATGGCAATTATGAAGAAATAAACAACCATCCATGCAGGCATTTGATATTGCAATACTTTACTTTAGAAGGGTCTAGAGTACAAATGAAATCTCCATTAAACTTAATACAGGAATAGTCCTGGAGGTAAATAAATAGAAGCAAATTGTTGAATTTTGGGCTAACAACATTTGACCAATATACACTGATTATTGTATGAATGTGACTACTATACCCCAATAGACATAAGTATGATTGCTTCAGAGGCATTGCTAAAAGTTTCTACTTCTACTAGGTTTTTCAAAACATGTAATATCCCTTTGTAAGACACCCAGATGGAAAGATAAAACTGTAGACCAGATATTTGCATGAAGCTTTCTCTTGCTGCGAACTGCCATTTCTTGCTGACACTGGGAGGAAAGTCAGGATAAAACATCACTCATTTACCCATGTATAAAAGTTTTCTTTTTCTTTGCCGGTATACATTACCCAGATTTTGTCTGTGAAGTTGTTTGTGAGATGTATTTATTAGAATTTTAGGGGGTGCCTTATCATCCAATCTGATGTTTGCAATCCTTAGAGATCACATTGTTTCTATCCATAAAGCCTCAGGCAACTATTCTTTCAGATATGTTGAAGATCTTTGGATTCCACAATCATAAAGTTGGGAAAAAAAAAAAAGTGTGATAACTTTGTTATCGTGGTAAGTGCTGATTTGAATTTAACAGAGCAACCTGCCTTTATTGAGAATCTGTTCCATGCTAGCTGGTTTGGTTTCTATATTGGATTAGTATCTATTCTTATTGGCTTACCATCTGAACTTTAGGTTTCTAGGCTTCAAGTCCTGCTTGGCATAGTGTTCCTGTAGCTCAACTGGCAGGGCATTGCATTAGCAGTGCAAAAGTTGTGAGTTTAATTCTCGAGGGACAACACACACACACACACACACACACACACACACACACACACACACACACACACACACACACACACACTGGTAAGCTGCTTTGGAAAAGAAAATCTCCTAAATGCATAGATGTAAATAATCTAGCTCCATTCTGTCTGCTTTATTAATGGTGCTTGCAAAGCAAAGCATCACTATTATTCTCCTGCATACTTCTTTTTCTGGACAAAACTTCGGTATGTAACCCGTCCCGCATGGTTTGTCATAGACCCATGAATGAGGTGTTAAATTAACCGGCTTGACTTCATAGCCATGCCCTGGCTATTTTGACTTCATAGCCATGCCCTGACAACCAGTTAAAGTACCCTAGCAACCCCTACTGATTTCCACTGAAAAATCCCATAGACGTAACATTGGGCATATCTTTGTGATGTCATAGCTCCACATAATAATGTCATAAAGACATGGGGGTGGGCTCATATTGTTTGGCTTGATAAGCAGCAACAAATGGTGACATTTCAACTTCATAGCCATGCCCTGACAACCAGTTACAGTACCCTAGCAACCACCCTATTGACTTCCATTTAAAAAGGTGAGAGGCATCAGAACATCGCAAGTCGGTGGCCTCTTGACTCTGATGACTTTGAGTCTTTAATATAGATGCCAGGTAGTCTTTAATAATTACCATAGAAACTGTCCAGCCATGCACTAGCAACCATTTATAGTACCCTAGCAACCAATATGAATTAGCTATATCTTAGTACCAGAACATCATAGACATCATATAGACACACACATCATATAGACACACACACATGCTAATTGGCTTTACCCTGTTAACTGTCTATCTACACCCTAGCAACCATTTACTGTACCCTAGCAAAAATATAATGAAATGAATATGCCATAATTTAGCAGCTTAACACTTTAGAGACATGTGGGTGGGCTTATTTGACACAGGCTGTCAGTGGACTGTAGGTATTACCCTGGCAACTTCCTGGCCACACCCTAGCAACCATTTAAATCACTCTAGCAATCTCCTAACATCATATAAAAGCCATTTTCTAGTATATATATATATATATATATATATATATATATATATATATATATATATATATGCTAAATCATGCTAACATCATGCTAAGTCATGCTAGCATCATGCTAACATCATGTTAAGCCATCCTAGCCATCTTGTTATTTCATGCTAATATTAGAAATGTCCTTGCTGTTTTATATCACTTATTTAACTCAGGGAGAGCTATGCAAATTTTGGAGAAACACTTCTAAATATAGCTTTGCAATTCAAAGGATTGCATTCCGATTGCATCTACATTCAACAGACTCATCAGGCACGTTTTATTTGAACCTTACATCATCCAGCTTTATCTAATATCTACCACAATGCACTAATATTGATCCTGAACAGTCTCGTAGCTAATCCAGGATCAACATCAGACACTTGCATCCAAGATAGATAAATGAACCTGGACTACTCCAGCAGGCTAGATCAAAAGACAGGGTGATGGTGCAGGCAAGTTCAAATGGAGAGGTGTCAGAGGTCAGGTGTAAAGAGATACAATTACTCAGAATCCATCTTTCTCTCTTTCTTTTTCTCTCTCATATAGATGTAAAGAAGAGCAGAGATGTGGCTTTAGAGGTGTGAAATTAGTTTTGGCAGGGAGATCAAAGTAGTAAAGCTGACAGTGATGAGGGCAGGAAAGCCAATGAGTTGACAAATCAATCTCTAGAGGACTTATCCCACATACTCTATCATGACCCTGTCATGATATCTCTTTCTTTTTCTTTATATCTCTGCTTTCTTTTGTTCTTCTGGGGTAAAAGAACAACTTAATTAAAACCTGACATTCAGGTAACCTTGTGCACCCACAGCAGTGTCTAGGGGCTGTCACCTGCAACGTTGCAAATTTTGGTCCTTGTGTAGGGTGATTTTCATGATAATTACATATAAACTCTTGCCAGTTCTCCTTGTAGTGTTATTGGTGACTAAAATGTGTGCAAAATGTGTGTGTGTGCAATTTAAATGTCTGGGTGGTTTGGAAAAAGGCCAAAAATTTAATGAAGATATAAAATCAGCCATCTGGGAAATTAATCAACCTCTTGACTGCAGTTTGCAACTGGTTAATCCAAAGACATTAGGGTAGTTTGGTCACATTTACATATCAAAAACATAATTATGAAATCTACATGGATGGTGTTAACAATACTACAGCTGGAATTAACAATAAAAAAATCATGTAGGGCAATGGATCTCATCCTTTTGATTTGAAGACCCCCATATTGTCCTCAGCAATTTTTGAAACCCTGAAACTCTGATCTAAGGCCTCCTCGGAAGTTTGTGAAGGCCTTGTAATGGATGTAGGATGCTCTGTATATAATTGTGGGTGTGGTATAGTCATTATTGTTATAATCACAATAAACTGGCTTTGGCTATGGCTGATGAAGCTAAAAACTAAAGAAATCTTCACAGTGTCAAGCCTGGTTAAAGCACTGCATTAGGGTTACTACACACTGTTGTTTATACTGTCAAAATATCCTGCAAATTAACTGTTTTTACTTGAGACAGTTTGTAACAAGCACATAGAAGAAAAATGTAGGGATTTGTAAACGTGTTGATGGTTTGAACAAAAGTTTAAAAAACTAAGGTAAGGAAACAAAAGGTCAACAAGAATATTAGATAGGCTTGTGTAAGTGTACATTTCTTAACTGACCTGGCTCCTTCCACACTCTCATAATGCAGCTATTGAAATCTCAATCATAGCTATCTTTAATCTTCCTCAAGGACTCCTCATTTTCACTACTTAAACAATACTGCTTCATCTTTGTAGGTACTGCATCATAAGAACAAACGAAAAAATTTTTAATGACACTAAACAAAGCTTATAGGGCGCAAGGTCAGATTCCAATTTACCAGGACTGAGAAACAGCACATAAATATTGCACGACACATCAAAGTGGGTCCACGCCATCAGTTTCTGAAGCTCACTCTCATTCAACCCAGCTGAGATATATCCTGAGTGCAGATGTATCCGCTGTCCTTGCGGAGGGATGGAGAGAAGTGCATGTCACAGTTGCTTCTCAGGAGGCAAATGATATGGGTGACTATGGAGTCAGCACCATGCTGGTGAAGCTCTCTGTCCACCACAGTGGCAAAGCCAACAGCCCTCCCCACCAAGCTCATGTTTTAGTCATTACCACATGCAGTACGAGGTCACACACAGTCACGCTATGAGGCAGCCATTGAGGTGGGGCTTTATATTCCATGCACATAATCAGCTCATTGTGGACTGATATAAAATGTTCTGCTCTACCCAAGATCATTTTAGTAATACAATTCAGAACTTCTTCAAAATGAAGAATTTATGTGTTAGGGAATAGTGATTAATAAATTAATTTTATGAAAGCTAAATCTTTTCTGCCTCGAAATGAAATGTAAAAGCCAAAAAACACCTTTATATATGTGATCCAAAATATTTACTCTATTTATTTTGTGCAAAGACTTTGTTTCCTAAGGTCAAAAAAATTCTTTTATCTCAAGACACAGGATGTGAAAACAGTCTGCTTGAATTACAAGAACTAAAGTAACCTTGAAAACCAACACTAAGAGATTTTTGTTTGTTTGAAGGGACTTCTCCTTAGGTTCTATGTGTATTTAAGATCTGTCAATCTGTAGTAAGTTGGCTGGCCAAGCTCCTCTTATTAAGATAAATACAGAGACAATACAGCTTTCATGTGAGCCGCAGAGGTGAATATATTGTAATTCTCATGATGACTTTCCCCTTCTAGCTTCAGCACATTACCAGCATGTCATCCCTTTGTGTTCCCGACTGGCATTGCAAAATCAGTTGCCAAGTTGTACAGATGCAGTTGCATGTTAATTTTATATTTTGTTTTCTGGGGCACTAAAATAGAAACAAAAGCATCCTGGAATAATGTGAGTGTACTTCAATCTTGGCAAGGTTTTCAGGGGGTCTCATTCTAGAAATCAAGCGTGGAAGCAATCACTCTTTCACTTTGATTGCTCTGGTTCTGAGATGCATAATATACACAATAGTGTTGTGTATGTCTTGCTCTCCAGAGACTCTCCGGAGTACACTAAACCCATTCATTAACACAACTGACATGGAGTTGAAGTCACATGAACATTCAATATCATACCAATCTTTAAAACACCAAAACATCTTTTGAATTCTTCTGTTAACTTCATCTCTTCTGGATTGTTCTGAAATAATTTCAGATTAAGTAAATACATTTAGAAAAAATAAATAGGATTCAGAGCTGCTTGGAAACAAAACGGGAAATCGTCAAACACATCATTAGGCTAGCGAACTGACCCCAACAGCATGACTTAATAAATCTTGCAAAAAAAGTGCAAAAAAGTTTATATGGACTTAAAAAGATTTATTATAATTTTACAGTGCATTTGCATAATTTTTTTTAACCTCAGCATCAATGGTTCCTATGTGAACTTTTTGAATAACATGGGGTGAAAAAATGGGGTGAACTATTCCTTTTAAATGTCTGATAAACGGGTCTCATAACATTTTATAAAGGCTACATTTTGGTCATATTACATTATATTAACTCCTTTTAACAAATTAGCAAGCAGTATCTCTTATCAGATATTATGTGTACCAATAAAGTCTATTTTTATAAGAAATCTGATTACCTACCAATGCATCAGAGCTCACTGTACAATCTCGCTTTCATCACATGGGGCTCAGAAGCACATAAAGGACAACATTTCGTCAGTTTCAGGAATCAATAATTTAATAACTTCTTTTACACTCATCATTTTTTATCTAATTACACCAGCAGTGGATATCACTTTCAAAGATGATAACAGTGGGGAATTTTACTGTAGAATCTGGTAATATTTAACAATGGTTTCCACCTCAAAATGTTCAGAATTTATATAATGGTTGGATATCAGATTATCTAATGGATTCAAAATGATATCTGCAGAATATCAATAATCACTATCTGTTACTCACTGTAATCACTACAATTTCTTTTGTTTCGATGAAACACTTTTTTTGTAGGTTTTCATTTAGATAAAATGCACTGCTATATACTATATACACTATTAACCCCAACTAAAGGAACCATCTTTATTTATTGTTGCACTCTCATCTCAGTCACACAACATGACAAAAGACATAAAATTTGCCAACCCATCTACCCACACCAAATTTCCCAACCCAACTATATTAGTGCATTTTTCTTGTGTAATTTTGTCTTACAAACCACATGACAACCATAATCATCAGTTGTGACCAAGTCGTGTAGTACTCATGGCTTTAGAGTAGCTGTTAGTACAGTATGGAAAAAGATGGAAAACCTTTTGTAAAGTGCATCATAACAGTACACTGCAATGCTCAACTCAAGAAGTGCATGAGAGAAGGTGATTCACAAGTTTATGCATTAACATTGTCCAAAATAGCTGTCTTGCTTACTCATAATGAATGTCACAGTTTACTTTATGAAAAAGTTTGAGTGAAAATGAGTGCATGTTAAATATGATAAAATACATATGATTATTGTTATATCATATAACAAAAAAAGTATTGTGTTACATTTGGGTTTAAAATTCAAACTTGCATTGGATTAAAAAATGTAACAAATCTGCATAAATGTCCCCATCATTGTATGTGGATTTTTTTTAAATCAAATGTAAAATTATCCTAAATTTCTTCTCTTTATAGACTGTTGTGTTCTGCCAGCTTCTGATTCAACCCAATCAAAGCAAATCAGATGACAATTTTTTGTTTACTACTATGATTTTTTAAAGGGCATTCTTATAATGTAATTTCAGTGTTTGCACTATGTTTATTTAAAAGAGAGTGTTTATTTTTTGCAGCTTTTTTGCAACAAACACTGCCTAGTTGATATAAAATATGTCTATTAACATAAAACATAAAAGTTCCCTTTAAAGAACAGAATAAACACAATGCCCAGCACAAATGTGTGATGAGTTATAGCCCATCTACAATACACCTTATAAACTGATTAATAGTATTATATGTAATGTATAGTAACCATGATAACCACAAAAAAGAGCAATAAATAAAATCTCAGACATGCATTTTCGTCAACAGTAATAAAACAACAAGAGCAGCTTATAATAGGTACACATACAGTACATGCACTGTTATACAGTAAACAGTATTTTTGCAGTATACAGTAAAAAAGGTTGTATGTTAAAATTAAATGGTTCAGGGTTTAAGCTCATTGTATTCATATTTCATTCAAATGCAATGAGCTTCATAATTCATTTGACTCACAGTGCCTATCCAAAGCTAATATAGAAGCATTTGCTGCCCTTTTTTCTCTGTCTGGTTTCTTTCTTACCCGTGAAGGCACAGGAAAGACTAACTCTCACCTGGCAGATAGGGCCAGAAAATGTAATTCACTTTAACACAACTGTAGGGTGAAACCCATTTCCTCACTTATTTGTGCATGGAAAATGTACCATAAAATATGCATGATTGATATCAGTGGGTCGACATCATTCACCTAGTTACGGGAGCTTTATTGCATCAGATTTCACACTAAGCTTACCAGGGAATACCACAATGGCCTATAAAATAATCTGTTCTATGTCTGGTACAGTTCATCATTTTAAACAACAAAGGTGAATGAAATTGCACTATTATTTAAAACCTAACAAAAAAGTGGCTGGCACTAATGCTAATGGCTGCTTGCCAACAGTTCACTCTTCCTGTCTGCTAATGTTACCTGCTGCCACATATATTTTCCCAGCATGCGTTTGTCAAGAAAAATGGTAAGGTTATTGGGGGGTGATGTAAATTCCAGGACCCACAGTCTAGGATCTGAAATCCATAATGCTGAGAGATACGATAAATCAGTAAAAATGAATATGACTGCACTATCCATCTAAACACAATCCATCTAGAACTGATTCCTCAGCATAATCATCTATCAGTGTATCATGTACTGTCTAAGTGAAAGTTATTATCTCTGAAATTTCCTTTTTGGGTACATTTGCAAAATATATACTATATAAACGACATGTACTGCTTTCAGTAGGGTTTCTAATTCTAAGAGTTCAATACCTGGGTTTTATCAAGCCACCAAGTTTACCCCTGTGGTGAAAATCAAGTTGCTGTTATTTATATGTCTATGTTGTGTAAGTCAGTATTTTTCTTCTTATAACAGCAGTTTACCAAAGACAGTCTCAGAAGTGTGGTTTGAAACCACCCTGTTTTCTATGTCACAAACATTCTGTTTATAAACATGTAAACAATCACATCAAACCAGTGGACTGCATGGATCAGGTAGTCCAAGCTGTTGTAACTGAGTGAAGGTGGGGACTAATTTGCATATTCATGGTTCTGTATATACTAAATGGCATGAAGAAATTATTTTCACAGGAAAATATGTTTAAATATGTTATTTTGATGATCAACAAAGAGTTTTAATAGATAAATTAATAAAATAAGGAATAAAATAAGGGATATTATCAACTACAGGGGACTTTAAGTAACCTGAATTAATCTAATCACAATAAAATCAATTTATGAGTTCCATGAAATTAATATTCTATTAATCAAGGATCCATAACGATTTGTACATAAATAATATGATTTAAAAAGCTGCCTGTATATTTTGTATTGTATATTGTATAAATGTCTGTCCAGACATTAAAAAAATGACCATTGAGGTCTTGTTGGAAAAACACAAAGATGCATACTTACAGAAAGACATGAGCATCCTTACACACAGTGCACACACATTATAAAAAAACTTTGCTGCCTTAAATTTTTAAGTTTAATCAATTTGGCTGCACAAGTCATTTCAACTTACTCTTTGTAATCTTGACTGGTCTTGAGTTGCTGTAACTTGGTTGAAATGGTTGAAAAATTGCTTAACCTATTTTTAATACCAGTCAGGATTTAAAATTTTATGTTGAAATGACTGGTATAGCCAACTTGATTAAACTTAAAAATTTAAGGCAGCAAATATTTTTTGTTTATTATATATATATATATATATATATATATTTATATTTTTTAAATATGTTTTGCTGTCACCCATACTGACTCTATACTATTAGTGTAGAATGAGGTAAAGTTGATATTTCTCTTGACTTGCAGACCTTCCCTAAGATTTTAACATGGGACTTGGTCTGTTACAGCAGCATAAGACAATAGCTGACAATTAGCCAGTAGTAGAGAAAATATAAGAAAAAACCCCCCCCAAATTTTAACTTGAGTGAATGTCACCTATTATTTATTTAAGTTAGCTTATTTTACTCAAGTATTTAAATTTTAAAATTTAAAAAAAAATTAAAAAAAATAAAAAATAAAAAAAAAAAAAATAAATTTTTTTTTTTTTTTTTTTTTTTTTTTTTTAGGTGGAAAAAACAAAAAAAAAATATATTTTTTTTTTTTTTTTTTTTTTTTTTTTTTTTTTTTTTTTTTTTTTTTTTTTTTTTTTTTTTTTTTTTTTTTTTTTTTTTTTTTTTTTTTTTTTTTTTTTTATATTTTTTTTTTTTTTTTTTTTTTTTTTTTTTTATTTTTATATTTTTAATTTTTTTTTTTTTTTCGGGGGCCCCCCACAACCAAAAACATATATTCGGGTGGGGGGTTTCTTTTTTTTTTTTTTTTTTTTTTTTTTTTTTTTTTTTTCACAAGGGGCCAATTTTTTTTTTTTTTTTTTTTTTTTCCCCCTCCCAACCAATAAAAAAAAAAAAAAAAAATATTTTAAAAAAACCCCTAAAAAAATGTTTTTAAAAAACCGCAAAGGGGGGGGGGTTTTTTTTTTTTTTTTTGGGTGGGGGTGGGGTTGGGGGGGGCCCAAAAAAAAAAAAAAAATAAAAAAAAAAAAAAAAAAAAAAAAAAAAAAATTTTAAAATAAAAATATTTTGTTTCAAAAAATTTATTTTAATAAAAAAAAAAAAAAAAATTTTTTTTTTTTAAAAAAAAATATTTTTTTTTTTTTTTTTTACCCCACCCCTCCCCCCACTTTTTTTGAAGATTATAACCATGTGAAGTATTGTTAGGCTTATTATCCTACAGATTACATGTGTTAAAGACTTGTTCTCTGTCTTGGCCTGCAAGTCTCCTTCCTAGGTAAGAAGGGCAGTGCTGACATGAGTGGACAATCAGGACCCTGATTAAGTGGCGAGAAGAGACCTCATTCTAATCAGGGGCATTAAAATCAATGTCTTCACCTGCCCTCCAAATGCTGAAGGGTTTCCTGTATATACTTTTTATATATAGGGTCATATTATATATACTTGTATAATTCTATTATTATTAATATTTACTTTATTAGATGACACAATATGCCAATGTTTTAGCTCATTACAAGCCTGCCAAAACCATGAAATATGCTGATCAGAAAAAAATGGTCAGACCGACATGTACTTGGAGCATGTTAAAAATAACCTCATCATTGGGGTTCTTCAAAAGGTTATGCAGAGCAGCTGATGCTACAAGTTCCTATGAACTGAAAAAGGTATGGTGGACGTCCTACATTTTATTCTTATTATCTGTGTAATGTAAAAATTATTTACAGGGCAAGACATGCTTCACTATTAAAGCATTTCCAACTATATTCCAACTGCAAAAAAATAAGACAATAAGACAAAAGTTCCCACTGAGATTTAAACTCAGATCACTAGTTTCAGTGTCTATAGATTGCTAACCATTACACCAATAGAGCTTCTTCCAAAATCTCACCTTCCCAACCTTAAAAAGTTAAACTAGGTTCCAGACCAAAGCTTTGAGCAAGTTCTGCTAATTCCTGTCATATGCATCACTATGGCCCATGCGGGGCTCAAACCATTAACCTTAACATTATTATCACCCCCTGTTAATCAGCTGAGCTAACCAGTCATAACATTAACTGATGCAGGGCTGAAAGTCACATTTATCATGGATCACAACGACATAAAGAATTCATAAAACATCAAGCCAAATGGCAAATTAATATGTGTTAGGCATAAATGAAAATGTATAGGAAGTAGCTGAGCAAAATGTGTGACAAGTATCATACGTGTATCTCAGTGGGCGATGTGTTGTATTTAAATGTTTTATATCTTTTGCTTCTACAGTTATTATTTTCTTATACACCCCTTGAGTATCTTCATCTCAGAGTAGATGATCATAAATGACTTCTTGATAAAACTACATTCACATTTTGGTAAGAATGAAACCTCCTACTGCAGTCTCCTGGGTCAGAATGACATGAAACAAATTTTTATTTGGTTTACGAAGACCTTAGGCCTGAAAACTAGAAACAATATGCACAAACTTGTAAAAACAAACTCTAATTTTAGGAGGCAAGTATAAAAAAAGCAAGAGGCAGTTTTAAATATTTGGAATTCTGTGTATTTGTATTAATGTAACAAAATCTTTTGAACACAGAAATGGTTTAGGATGATTTAGTCTTTACTTTAGTCTTTTTTCTACAACTCCAAAGTGAAAAATGTGACTATGTAGCTTCACATACACACGCATGTTATAACAATACATTAAATCACCTTCTCACTTTTCTGACATTTCTGAAATAAAGAGGATCACTGTACAGATTACCATCATACATTCTTTGATATTTTTTATACAAAAGAAATCATACAATCATATACCAAAAGCAGTAACAAATCATGAACAATGGATGTTCCTAATCTATAATGTGGCTTAGATGTTTAGTTTAAAAATAAACAAAAATGAATTAATAATAATAACTGAAATAAAAAGTGAGTCTGTTATGTTTGTTTAGTCATGATTTGTGTACAGTAGATGCTTGTAACAGTAAAACACAATCCAAACCATATACACTGTTTTTTTTCAGACAAAATAAAGGCAATAAAACTGTCAGCTTAAAAATTAGAAAAATAAAGATTTTCACAAAATAAGAAAAATAGACATTGTATGTTATGATCTTTTCAGCAAAACTTCCTATGAACATCTGATTTGTAAATGTTCTTAAAAAGGCAATATGTCTGCAGTGTAATTTAATAGTGGATATACTAGAACAAGTCTTTAAGATTCAAGGGACAGGGCAAGATTAAGAAGGTCACAAACTTGACCCTTTAAAAAAGACTAATCACAATTAATCCTGCCTCCCTTCCAAAACCCTGTCCCCTGGCTACCTTGTGTTAAACAGTAGCAAGGTTTTGTCATAATATCTTACGTCATGTCACCAGTAAAAATGCACACTGTGCTCTAGATATGTTCATAGGAAGTATGGCCAGGTTTTAAAATGGTAACATCTGATATAACTACTATACATGATTTATAACATTTTGTGTTAGCCATTTTATCATTTATCTATCACTTTCCATCCAGCAACTTACAATACACTAATAGCAGGACAGTCCCTGGAGCAACCTGAGGTGAAGTGCCTTGCTCAAGGGCACAATGATGATAGAGAATCTTAGTTACTGTCCAATTCATGGTTCAGTGATATGCAAAATTAAACATGTCACCACCATTTGGCACTAACTGGGGTTTCTATGGAAACTCCTATCAAGATCTTATTCTAAATGTCTTTGTCACAACATATTGTCTAACAAAAGACCATAACCTACATTCCAGACCTAGGTCCTAAGGGACATGCCTTCATGGACTTTTTTGGAGAATGCAGTGTTTATGACTTTAGCAAGCTTATGATAGTAGCATGCTACTCTTATGAACAGTATTTATAGTTCTAGTGTTAGAACTAAATTATTATTGAGTGAGTCAACTACCATAAAATATTAGTAGCTCATTGTACCTTTGAATAATCTTAGAAAACAAGTAGTATGGCAGTACCATGGTACAATGATGGTATCAAATGACAATGCCATTTTTTATATATTTTATAAGAACTGATTACCATATGCAAATATCATATTTAAATAATACCACAAGGTACTTCAAAGAATACCATGGTATTAACATGGTGATACTATATTAAACATGAGATTTGACACTTCTCTACATTTAAGTGTACAGAGCCTCTTCTTGTTTGGTCATGTTATTTATTGGTTGGATTTGTAATGTTTATTTAACATGCATCTGACAATTCTCAGAGCTCAGAAAATAACAAAAATAATAGTGATGACTTTATGTACTGTTAAACTGAAGAGAGCGGCACAAAATTACACAAAACGTCATGGACAATTTTTAGATAAAGTTTGCAAATATGAATAAGACAGATTTTTTTCTGAAATACAGTTTCCAACTCATACAAAATGCAATTAATGGTGTGACACTGGGTACAATACTAGAGATGATTAAAAAAGAACCTACAAAATTCATTACATTTGCATTTCTTTTTTTTATTTCACCTGCTAAAGATGTAGTCCCATCTCATGAGAACTTTTGGTCCTTTGTGATGCACATCCACTTTGCTGAAGAAAACCCTCTTGGCAAACTGCAGTGCATTCACTCTTTTATCCCACTGCTTCTCTGAGATACTGTCATATCCTTTGTTCCTGGGTATTTATTCATTTCTGCTCTAATGCTTGAAGGCAACTAGAGATATCCCCCATCTAAGTCTCAATAAACATGGCCAGCCCTGGCCTTGGCTGCTTGCCAAATTCAGACACAGACCTTTGAACTTATTTGTGATCAAATGGACAGACAATATCATTGACATGGGAAATCATGCATTACACAGTCTTGTCCAGACAGGTGTCATTTCATGACCAATCAAGTCCTTCTTGATGTCATGTGATGCATCAAGTTTATTTCCTTTTCACCTGACAAGTTTGGAGAATGTGATTTTTTTGTTGTTGTTCTTGTTTTATTTGGCAGAGCTAATCATTATATTCCAGTCAGACTGTACTCTCCATGACCCACTCAGAGCTATCAAATGTGGCTTTATCGCCTTCGCCCTCACTTTCATCACACTGCAGGAGCATTCCATTGACAGATAGACTCCGCTTAGTCCAGATGCTGCTGATGCGCCGTGGGTAGCTAAGGCACTGTGAAGCACCAAAGTCACCCATGTCGAAGGAGTGGCTGCGCTTGGGTTTGTTCTCTGATGGCAGCATTACAAGCCTCCCAAGTCTGGACTCTCCATGACCTAGCAGAGGCTCTTTATCAGTGGGAGGTCTGGTGGCCATTGTCATGGTCCCTGAGGAAGAAGGTCCTCCTGGATCTCTTGTGGGAGCCCTCAGATCCAGAGAGGCAAATGCTCCAAGTAGGTTGTCCAGCTGTGGTCGTGTCTTGGTTGATGACTGCTTCCACCTGTTGGGCAAGGTGCTGGACTCACCATGCCGATTAAAGGATTCAGTTTTCTCACTACCAATGGAGTCAGCTGAAGAGGATGAGGACGACGAGACACTACTCTGCAAGGAGCCACACTTAAACTCCACCACTTCGTCCCGCATCACCACTACAGTCTTTGGAGCTTGCGATGTAGGAGCACCATTGTTAAACCGCTGTGCTGGCTGTGGTCTACCATTGGTCTGGGAGTAAGTGTTGCTCACTGTCACTAACTTTGTAACTTGCAAACCACTGTTCACTTTGTAGCGAACCATAAGAATGACGATGAAAACCAAAAGAGTTGCCACAATCACTCCACCAATCACCAGAATCATGGTACCTCCCAAAAACTGACTGTGCAGCGACTGACAGCGGGGATACTCATCACGCGTCTCAAACTGCACACAACCCACTATGTTTGTAGCGGTCAATGTGGTGGCAGTGTCCTCCCAAATGGCCAGCACGCACAGGTCATACTGCATCCCTGGCATCAGATTGTTGACCAAGAAGGATTTGCTGGTCATCGGAATCATCCTGTGAACAGCAGGGAAAAAACAATAACATTGACTTGCAATAGAATTGGAGAGAAGCTATGCATTCCCCAAAATATCACAATATGTTTTGATATATCAGACTGACATTATAATGCACAAACTGTTTTTTCAATGCTTTATTTTGGATTTAATACAAATGATGCACTGGGTGCTGAAAGAAAACAAAAAAGACAATCACTAATCTTTTTACTATGAGGAAAACGTAATTACTTGGAAGTTGCAGATCATGTCAACCTTTCATATCCCCGTTAAATTAAATTATTTTGAAATTAGGTCTATGGTGCAGACAATACAGCCAGATAGGAGCAATGTGTCAATAATGTGAAAATCTCTATTTGCAAATATACTTGACATGCAAAAAATATTAATGCTAGATTTAATCAGAGCTGTTGTCAGCTGATCTTTTAAACAAAGACTTTTTCTGTATGCTAAAAAAACGAAGGAATGTTCTCATGTTGCAAAATGTAGAATCTTGTTGCAAAAGGAGAAATTTGTCAATTCCCATGAAAACGTTTCTGTAGTTTAGTGGTAGAACATTGTGGTTGTAATGCAAAAGGTCTTTGATTTCCAAAAGATTTCCAAGAAACACAAGTACTGACAATATGTATAACCTGAGTATACTGTAAGTTGCCAAATGCATAATTATAAAATAAGCAATAACACATACAAATGCACTCAAATAACACTCAAATCATAATTTGAGTGTTACATAAATAAATGTATGCATTATTACATTATACTAAAATTAAAGGTGCTCTTAAAGGGACTTCATAATTTACTCTTCATGTTGTTGTTCTAAAGCTGTTTCATTCAGCTACATTTGACTATAAATTTGATGCTCAGCTGGTAGAGAATTGCATTATACCAGCGCAATGATTATGGATTCAGTTCCAGAGAAGACAAATACCCTGAATGCACTCTAAATCAGCTTCTGTCCTTCTTTTGTCATGGTTACAGGCTGATCAGCCCAGTCTGCCTTTTGTCGTGTGCATGTTTGTCCAGGAGCACAATGCTTCTTTGTTTGTTTGGCCATGTATTTGGGCTAGTGGCTTTATATTTGTTTGACCATGGCTTTGTTCTGCTGTGCGTCCTTAGTTCCCAAGTTTACCTCTATGAGCAACGTCTTGAGTCAGTCCCAAGGCTTCCTGTTGCTTTCTCATTCTGTTCTGGGTCCTCCAGCTTCCCCAGATGTTTTAACTGGTCCTTCCTGCTCCACTCCTCTGCTGGTACACTCAGGACTTAGGAACCACCATCTGGGAGTAAAAGTGCCACTTCTGCAGCACAGAAGGGGATGCTCAAGATGTTTGACAGTGACAAACTAATTAGCCATTTGTCAGGGTTACAAAAAGGGGGCCATCAAATTCTGGGAAGACATCGCTATGCTGGGTGAAGAGTCCTTGGTCAGGCCCATGCAGGTGGGGTGTATGTGTCTTTTGGCGTAGAAGTGGCAACATTGTTTTACCCAAGGACTTTATTTGTACTGTGTCCGATCTGATCACTTTGCTACTGTCTGTCCAGTAAAAGCCACAAATATCAGTAGCTACTGATGTTTGCTACTATATAAATGGTTAAAGAAATGAGTCTTTACTTTAGAAAAAGTTCAGAATATTTACAACTTTGTGAGGAGATGTGCTCTAACTCCTTTAAGTCCTCAAATATGCACTTTCGATTTGTGAGACACAGTCCCCATGTTGGTTGAGTTATATTGTTGATGTCCTCAGCCTTTAAGGTATTGCAGGGAGTGTGAGTTTTCATGAAGTTGGATCTCTGCTATTCCATGTGCTGAAATGACTCCAGAGAAGGCAGAGAAGTTTCCACTCTGACATGGTTCAGTTCCTGTGGTTTACTTTCTCAGCAGATTAAGGTAGCTCCCAATAAGGTAAGGGTCATCATCAATTGGTCGACTTCAAACTCCTGCAAGGCTGTGCAGTGGTTCTTGGGTTTATGAAGAACTGTAGCCCTAAATATGTTGCTCCCCTCTGCCTCTCTCCTCTGCTTTAATGCTTACCTCTCACCTCTGCTGCCTCAGCACCTTAGCAGTAACAATCAGGTCACCATTGGTTAGCATTGGTTAACTGAGGTTTCTTGTCAGCAGGTGTGGTCTCAGCCCCTCTTGCTTTTGTCTATACAATGATGGTAAAGGGTGGCCATGGAATACTTTATTATACTTTCTTGTCTTCTTTTAAAAGCTTAAAACTATGGATGATATTCAATGTCATGATGATATTCACTGCAAGAGTGAGCATCTGACATTTGTTTTATCTGTCTTTGTGTTCCAATAAATAAAGAAGGTCTTACAGCTTTAGAACAGCTTTATTTTTGAGTGAACTATCCCTTTAAGTAGTTTCAATGGCATATTATTATTTTTTTTTTTATTATCTAAACATCCTTAAAACAAAATACATTTACTTGGATAACATATTAGGCATACCTTTGCTAATGTCTTCTCAAAGCCAGCAATATGTTTGTGAAAGAAAACAATTAATATTTTGAGTATTTAGCAATCGATACAGCGTGTTTAAATGTAAACATCTGTATGAATGAATACAGCCTGCCTGTTTCATCTCAATGCATATGCCGACTAGTCACAAAACATGAGAACCAATGAGATTCAAAGTTATTGACATTGGCTGTACTCATTCATACATGTTTATTTTCAAAAGCACTGTATGATCGCTAAATATGCTCAAAATAAATTGTTTACTTTCACAAACATATAATTTCGCTTCAAAAGACATTTATTAACCATCAGGAGTCATAAAGATTGCTTATGGATGGATGAGCTTTCTGGAGGTTCAAAATCTCAGGCACAAATTACTGCCATTTTTAAGCTGGGAAGAGCCAAGATATTGTATAAATATAACTTAGGTTATGTTCGGCTGAAAGTAGAAAGATATATATACCTAGAATGCCTTGAGGGTAAGTAATTTATGGGCTAATTTTCATTTTGGGTGAATTATTCCTTTAAGACTTGTTTTCTGACAATAACTGATTTACCTAGCCCAGGGGCAATTTGATTCTTGTTTTAAGCATAAACCTTACTAAATGCTGTTAGATTTATGTCTAAAAGAGGGCAAAATATTGTCATGGGGGTAAAAACAAAGAAACGTAATTTAAGGCAATCTCTCTTTATATGATATGCAATTTTGCTTGTCAAATAAATGTATAGTGTTTTAGAATGGTGTTCACTTGGTTTTTGTCTTTGTCTCATTCCCTAATAAGAATCTGCTCATTAAAGTAACAAAAAAAATCTGTTTACTAGGCAATTGTAATGGTTCTTAGTCCCATGCTAGTCCCTAGAACTGCTGCATAATGGAATCCCATACTTTGTATTAAAGACATTTTTTACTGTGTTTAAACTATATCTAGCATGGCGGCCTGACATATTGACTATGGTAAGCCTTTGCGCCTGCTAGTCCATTACTCATTCATAATTGCCTTCCCATCACAGGGAAAGATGCTACATTTAGTGGTGACAGCTTTACGAGAGAGCTCAACCTTTTTCCACTCAAGCCTTTGTGATAGATTTTTTCCCTTGTTATTGCCAGCATCCATAGGTTAACGCAGTTAAAAAAACAGACCTATAGGTAATGCTTCATATAGTTTGAGGTCATCAAGGAATCGAAAAGATCCACTAAATCAACATTCCTATAATTTTTTTATAGATTGTATAAAAAGCTCTGTTTTTCACCATGTCTACTCATTGTGAACAATACCTTATAGTTACCTTATAACAATACCTTATAGTACCTCATCCATCTCCTCTGTTATAACCAAAATGAATAAATATTTAGCCTAAATCTAAAAAATAAAAACTTTGTAAATATAACAAATATACACAGACAGTAACAGCAGTTATAGACTCACAGTTAATGAACCTTTTGCAGCAGCTTGCCTGAAACATTGAGCTAACTTTTGTGTTCAGCTCACATTGTGATTAACAAAAACATTGAGGTATCTTAAAAAGTGGCTTGTCACCTTGTCGTATATATAGCCTTTCAGATCACATCAAACAGTACATAATATTGTTATATAATGATGTTTTTACTTTGTATGTTTGATTTTAAAAAGCTAGTTGGGACTCATTTTAAATTATGTTACCGTATGGGTAAAGTGACACAGTGACATTACTGTGAAATTACCAATTCCTGAAATGGCTCAGGCTATATATCCATTAAACAATCCTTGAGTACCTGTAAATGCTTCATGAGATGAGGAATACAGATTATCAAGTGCTTTCCGTGGGTTTCATTAAAGGACTGATTCAGTAAAGGAGTAAAGGATAAGTGAGTCAGTGGTAAGACACATTATGATCTTAGCCATATGTGCTTTGAAAAAGGTCTTCTATGTGATAACCTGTGTTGAACATTTAAATCACCTGCATTAATTAATTATTTGAATTATTTCAATTTACAAGACAGAAACATGTTAAAGAATGTATTCATTATTTGTACTCTATAATGATCTAATGACCTATAATTATCTTAAATCTTATGATAATATATACACTGTAGATAGATACTAAAAGGCAAACAGTGTTTAGTTGGTGTGGTTTAAAGAAAAAGAGAGATTTCATATTTACCTATAAATCAGGACATCATCTTCTGAACAGTTGTACTGAAGCTGGTACATTTTGACTTTGGGTGCCACTTTGCTAACTGTCCACTTGACCAGAGCAGAGACTGCAGTGACCTCTGACACTGACACTGCTTGCTCTGGTTGGACCTTGGTCTCCCCCTTACTGGTTTTAGTGGAGCTGGTGATGTCGGACAGCCTGGATTTGGGTTGGGATGTGCGGTTAGTTCCATTACTAAGATGAGGGAGCTGAATGATGGAGAGCTCAATTGAGGCTGTTGATTCTCCTGCTGCGTTTGCTGCGATACATGTGAATGTCCCATAATCCTTAGCAGTGGTGACCATAATGTCTAAAGTGCCATTTTCATAGACTGTAGCCCTGGATGAGTTACCGATTAGTCGGTCATCTGGAGCAACCCAGTGTATAAGAGGCATGGGGTCTCCCACAGCCTTGCAACGTAAGCTGGCCGTCTGACCCTCCAGGACCAGTAGTTTATGTGTGTGTTGGGTAATTAAAGGTGGCTCACAGACAAACTCTTCTTCACGCACATACCAGAAATAGCGACCTTTCAGACTAGGAGGGGAGGCACATGTCTCCATATCGTCCTCCCGCTCTAGACGACGCAACCACAGAATTTCACAGTTACAATGAAGTGGGTTCCCACCAAAGCTGAGAGACAAGACTGGGGCAAAAGGTGTACTCAGAATGGTGTTGCTCTGTGATCGAGCAAAGATAGGATCTGGTGGTAGCTTTTGAAGACGGTTTGATGTAAGGTCCAGTCTTGCCAGCTTTTCAAGATCGGTAAAAGTGCCCTCACTAATGTAGCTAATGAGGTTGTGATCTAAACTCAGCTGATGTAGGTTGAGCATTTTGCGAATAGCTTCCCAGGGCACACTCCGCAGATTGTTGTAGGACAGATCTAGGTCCTCCAGGGTGAGCAGCAGGTCATCAAAAGCTTCTTTGGAGATATGAGTCAGTTGGTTGTTGTTTAGGATGAGATGTTGCAAGTTCACCAAGCCACGTAGGACATCAGGGCCCAGCTCAGTCAACCGGTTACTGTCCAGGTGCAGTGAGCGCAGCGTTTCTAGATCCACAAAGGAGAAGGGCTGGATGAAGCTGATGGTGTTTCGTGACAGTGTGAGGTCCACAAGGCCAGTCATATTGGTAAAGTCCTGCTGGGTGATCTTAATAATGTAGTTTCCTCCCAATCGTAATTCCACGGTTCTTCTGTCAATGTCAGGGGGCACAAACAGCAGACCTTTGGATGGGCATAGTGTACCCAAGGACTCTGAGAGGTTCTGACAGACACAATATTTAGGGCAGGCGGTGGTCATCATCACTGCGCTTCCCAAGAGAAGGAGGCTGCAGAGCACCTTGGCCATGGTAAATCACATGCAGGGACCTGGACAGATGACAAGAAATACAGTGGTCAGACCTTCCTTGTCATACAAACACCAATAGGCCTATTTCACAATATGCCAACAGAGAAAGAATTAGGGAAAAGCAAGTTTCTGTCGTGCCGCTACGATCGCCATTCATTGTAATGGACTGCAAACTGCTTTTTTCCCAGTTATTAATTTATTTATGTGACGATGGTAACACTAGCAGATGTTGTCTGTTTTGTTGACAGTTTTCAGGGAGATGTGAAAAGATGGAAAAAAATAGAAATTCTTTTCTGATTAATTTATTTTTATATTAAGGTATGGTATATATTACACAGTTATCATTTCCAGTTTATGGTTCACTTTATGGACATGTTAAATAGAATAAAAAAGTGTTCTTCTGCACAAAATATTCCAGATATTACATTTACATTTCACTGCTAGTTGTATATTTATAACTATGAATGTTACAAAAAAACTTGAATAATGATATATACATTTTCATTTGCATCTGGTTGCGTTTATTTGTGATCACACCCACAGGGCTTCACTACACATCTAATAGGATTATTAGTCTGAAAGTATGCACATTTGGAGAAATATATTTTATGTTCACTTCATATTACTTTGTTTACTTAGACAGAATCATATTTCTTTTCTTTTTACATTACAATGTATGATCCAATGATCTTTTGCAGCATTTGTTTTTATTCCAGGACTGATGGCTCACTGGCAGATGACTCACTGGCTTTGCTTTTGTTGCATTTATGTTTGATTTGCTTAAGATTATGTTCAACCTGCTCTAGGGAAACTTAAATCTCCTAGCCACATGGTGCTATGTTATGTTATGTTTATGCACACAGAAAGTGAATAGTGTTAACTTTAGCACATTTAAACAATTCAACTATAGTGCAAGTAACATCTCTAAATTGCATACTTTATGACAATCCCGTTAATTTCAAGTTTATTCTATAGCACTTTATATTGTTGTCAAGTGTGAAATAAAATGTTTCATAAAAATAATTTGCATTTAAACAATTCTCAAAAGTCTATGTAAGTGAAAAAAACATTAAAAAACATATTTTTATGAAAATTAATTTCCCTGAACTTACAGTCCTCATACTCTGTTGAGAGTATTGAAAATATACTAAAACAAAATATTTGATTTGTCACTGGAACCAGACACTGGAGTGTTTGATGCTATGTCCATATGTGAATTCAGCAGCAGTCTTCATATCTGAAAACAGATGACTATGCTCACCCTCAACTGACAGCCAATATTTCTGCGGACACTTTTATTATTAATTGCAAACATATTCAAAACTTAAATCAATTTTAATCAAAAATCCAGTCTAAATTCTTCCAGTCTAATTATTTAAAGGCATGAGTTGGTGGTTCTGTTTTAGGTGTCTGTGAGGCGTTTTATTTCCAAGAACTAAAGGTTAATAATTCTACCAGCCTGCAGAATTCATAGCATAAAACATAATGTCTATAGTGATGCATTAAATTTATATCTTCTGTCTACATTCACTGGCCTGTAGTACACAGGGTTTTGATTGTCAGTAACTCACAATTATGAGTGCCAACACAAGATGACTTTTCAACTTGTGGTACGTGTATATGCATATAAAGTATATAAAGCATGCTGATTCTAAAACAACAAAAAAGCAGAAAAGAAATTTGAAACTTTGGAGATTATGTGGAGGATCAAACTAAGTGGGTGTGACTATGGTAAGAGTAAAATAACTAAATTTCCATTAGTGTAATACTGTGAGTATTCAAATTATATAATCAAAATTGTTGAATGACATACAATCTGACTCTAGTTATGCCAGATATTTATGCCAGGCCTGTGCTTTGTCAGAAAGCAAATAAAAAATTCAAACCATGATATTTTAAAAAATTGCCTGCTCAACAAGTGATGCATCTGTAGACATGCGAAATTCAAAAATTTGAAGAATTCCATGAAAAAATGATATGTGGAAATAACTAAAGCGGAATATGCCAAGTGATCTGAAAACTGGATACACTACACACCTAATTTTCTAGTCTATGATAATTTCACACTGTAGCAGACCTGCAGAGAAGGAAAACAGTGGCATCTTCTGAACCAGAAGAATTTTTATTTTCCAGATTCACTCATTCCCATTTGGTCGTTAAAGATTTTATGAAATGGGAACAATGTGTCAGAGATGTTGTGCAACAGTAAGTGCACATTTGATCTGTCATCACCCTCTTATCCCTCAATTTCCTATCTGCCTCTCTGTGAAATACAAGCTGAAAGCCCTTAAGTACAGAATGCACAGAAAATCCAAAGTACACTTGAATGATGGTCTGATACATTGGTCTAGTGAGTGTAAACAGCGAAGAAGAACACAAAATTCATTTTGATAAATAGAAGAAAGAACATTTAAACAAACATTTGCAACTTTCCATTAGTACTAGGTTGTTTGGAAATGTATAGCCACCCTATATTTTATCAACTGTGATGCAGTGTACCCTATACTAAATAAAATTTCATCGCAATGTTCATTCTGGATTCACACTGCATGACATTGTGTAAACCTATGAGAAGTATGTTGGAGACAAAGGGATATTAGTCATTCTTGACAGCTTAAACCTGATTAGGCTGAATACAGCAGAAGTTTGCCCTTTAGCATGCCCATATTTCTAAGGTAAGATTCCTGCATTACCAATTCTCTCATAACTGCCTGTCAAACCCCATCTTTATTCATTCCCACCACAGACTGGTAATGGCACAGCCATCAAACACATATTTAACAATTTCTGAGCACTAAGCAGCCTAAACCCTAAAAACAATGAGAATGCCTGCATTTTATCCAAATTTACAAGACAAAATGGAAAATAAGACAGGCCAAACATCTCAGCTCATTTGTAGTGCTGAGCAGACTATTTGGGGATGATTGTAATCTGATTCTGATCATCAACTACATAAAATTTATACTCAGTAACGATTTTTAAAATAAAAAAATAAATAATAAAAAATTAAATAATAATTAATAATAATTACTAATTAATAATAATTATTATGTTAGCACTTTTATAAACTAAAAAGTGGGGCAATTTCGTCCCAAATAGTAGGTGAAATAGGACACATACAAATATACTAGTACTTACTACATAAAATATACTTAAATATATACTTTACCGAAGTATACTTAATAAAACTAACTTATGTAAGTATAAATCTTTTTTATAGGGGAAACCCTGCTGTTAGTCTTCCATCAATCATAGATTCAAATATATTTTCATTTCTGTGAGAGTTTCTAGAATTATGGAGTCTAGTCTCACAAAGTATATAAAAGTATGTAATTTGATGAGAAGTACTTGATTTTTAGAATCTGATGGTTTTATGTAAGCCAGATTACTACCCAGCACTGCTCATTTGTTGGATGAGGTATTTAAATAAGCTTAGCACGATCACTACTAACCTGAAGGAAATCAACAAAAAAAAAAGATCTAAGGGTTGTGGTTTCTTTTCTCTGTCAGTTCAGCACACATTAAGACCAAAGAATTATAGCTTTAGTAAAGGAAAGAGTGTAAGAGCACATCAAAAAGTCTTTTATCAAGTGAAAAAGAAGGCGCCCATGAAACAGCATGACATGACAAAGTACAGAGACGGCTAAACATCCAAAAGTGAGGTAAAAGCTGAAGCAGTGCAATCATACAGAGTTGTGAGGTGCAAGATGAAGGTAGGGCTGCCATGATATGGAGGACCATTTACTTGAGTTCTAGTCAAGAACTCCCCAGTGCAGATGCCTGATTGGACATGGGCTAACCATTATGACAGCAGGAAGTCAGCATGAGCACTGCTCTCTGAAATCCTCATGATGTTTGACTGGTTGATGGATTCTGCACCTGACACAATATTTATTTGTGCAATGGACTAAGGACAAAATTTATATATATATATATAAACTTATAAGACACTTGAAGAAACAAAAGAGGTTTTAACCAATGGGTGTTCACAAAAATATTTATTTGATTTAGTTATTAGAAGTTAATTGATCAAATCTATTTATGACATTATTTTTGAAAGCATCCCCACTTTACAGCATTTTTAAACAAGTGGCTAAAACTTTTCATAGCACTGTCTCAGTTGTTTCTGTTGGTTCATAATGTAATCACAGACAGACTCAATGATTGTGATGATCTCTCTGTGGAGCACTGGCTGTTGTCAGACTCTTTGTGCATACAAAAATCTCACTGGATTATTACAATTAATGGCAAAAAGAATGTTTGGAAATGTAAATTTATAATTCCTACTAACACTTAAGCATGTTATTTATATCTTTTGTTGTAAACCATTTTTGGGTGTGAAAATACTAATGTGTTATTTAAGTAGCTAACTATATACATAGAAACTGGCTTTAAATTAAAACAGTTCACTGACTAACAGGCAGACTCAGACAGCTCATAACAAACTGGCTGCATGATTCTTTTCACCTTTTCTGAGCTGAAAGACATGCTAGCAACCTAACAAAATGCAAAAAAAGCTAAAAAAAGTGAACATTTCATCTGTCTCCTTTAAGACTCAACTATCCCAAGTTTGTCCCCCATGTCAGTTAAAACTGCCTAGAATTGCTGTTGCTATCACATTAATCAAACAATCTGACAATCGAACTAAAGAGTTATGTTTACATTGCAGGTAAGAAATCAATTTCTGTCTTGCAGCTTCTTAAGATGAACTTAATAGGTTCTAACTTCTGATTTGCACCTTAAAATAATCATTAAATTGCTTTTGCTGTTCTTTTACACTTTGAGCTTGCAAATTGCCCAGCTGCTCTCTGACAACACTCAAAAATTGTGCTCAACAAAGTTCCAAGGGAAACACAAAAATATCCTGTGAAATCAACATGTGCAAGCTTGCCAAGGTTACAGCATAATCATTGACCTTACCCAATGTCTAGCACTAGTTAAGTTCAGACTATGTACCGACAACAATCAAGTTTTATGGAAATCTTACTAAATGCCATGTTGTCTTTATGCTCTGTCAATCACGCTCTTCAACCAATACTTCTGTGCTCTTTGAATGTCAGTACTCATGTTGTGAATTTTTGTTCCTTTCAAAATGAAGGTTATTACAATGCTGTCCTTCAATGCCTCTTGTTAAGTACAGTATGAACAGTATGAAACCCTGTTATGGAGATTTATCTTAAACAAGAAGGTTCCATTTGTTAAATATTATTTAACTAGCTTACATAACATGAACTAACTATTAACAATTAAGATTTATACAGCATTTATTAATCATGGTTAATGTTAATTTCAACATTTCCTAATACGGTTTTAATATTAAACGATTTATTTGTAACATTAGATATTGCACAATGAACTAACATGCAGAAACAATGAACAATTGCATTTGCATTAACTATTATCATATATATCTTAGAACATTTGAGAAAAAAGCATATTCATTATAAATTGCAGCACGTACAACAGTTTAGTATTAATTTAAACTATTTTACCATAATCTTGGTGTCAGTTTTACAAGAACAAAAAATACATATTACAGCTTTTGACCTCTGACAAACAATGGTGACAAATCACTTAAACATCAAGCTTTTGAGGCTTTTGACAACTACAGCTGAAGCATTGAGATCTTCATGCATCTGGTCTGTATGTCCTGGTCTTTATTCCAGAGATTATTGTTACACCAATGATTAAAAGGAGTATTTCCATCAGAGATGTGAAAACAGACTGAAGCTTGGTGTTACCTGAGGTAATCTATATTCAGAAGCTCTGGAGATAATGGGTAATCTTTGAGGAATATGAGCAAACCGCTGTAAGTAGCTTGAAAGTCTTAGCGCACAAATGCCTTTCATTTCACTGCAGCTTAAAAGTGTGGCAAAGTTTTGCAGTTAGAAATGTTATTTTTAAACTTTCATGTAATTGCATGATTCCTTTTGCTCCATGACGACAGTTTTCTGAACTTGTTTAATTTCCCTGAAAAGGTTTTTATTATATATATATATATATATATATATTTATATGTATGTATGTACAAAAGAGCATAGATTTCTTTGTTACTAAATCCTATTCTAAAACAGGAATATTCTAAAACAGGATTTAACTAAAATCCACCAACTCTGTTGCTCACATTGAAACAAGAAATGTGATTTTCCTTTATTTAATTGATTTACTTTTTATATAGCACTAAAACACTGTTGTACATTTATTCTGAAAATGTATATTATGACATTATGATAATTATATGTATATTAGAGTTTTAATAACTTTAACATGTTGTCTTAACCATTTTATTCCTATTACCATTTTATGTGTATCTTTAAATGTCACCTGGTCTACCTGTCACAGGACAGGAAAAAGGAAGCTATCAGAAGAAAGGTGGCAGCATGGCGATCCACCACAAATGCACATAACCACAAACTGGATTGTGGAGTTACTTATTTTGAAGTCACATTTTCAGGACATATTATAAAGGCTTTGGATTAACACTCAGATTGTATATAGACTGGTGGACACTTTCACATTTGGACCTTTAACATGCTTGGACTCAAGTACTGTTTTAGGGTATGGTTTATTGGACTTGTGTGAATACATAAACACGTGAGTCTCATTGTTTTATCTCTTTTGGTCTCACATAGACATCTGACCCCAATTTTAACTTGTGTAACTTGTGTAACCAATAAGCCTGATCCCTAAAATATATACTATTATTTAATAGAATTAATTTTTGAACAGTAACTCACCCCTAAATTATATGTATTTTTATTGCAGTAAGATCAAATCATGTAATCTTCAAACATATTGTTCTAGACCAACAAGAGCATGCTGGAACGTTACTTTCTAAACAGACCTTGTATAGTAATCCCAAAAGGTGCACTTTGTGGCATTTCGGCTGATAACTGAGACGCATTTCTGTGAATTCTTTTAATAGTTTCAGAGTCTCTGTTAATAGCCATGAAGTACTGAAAAATGGGGGTCCTTTCCTGAAACACATTATGCTAGATGTTAACTTCACATTTCTGAGTCATTGCAATTACCTTTAAATAATTATATGAAATCAGTTGTATGAAATCGGTTCCACTTATCAAGATCTCGTAAGATGCCCTAGCAAATTATTCATTTCATTGCATTAAATATAGACATTTTCCACTCAATCTGACAACAGAAAAAAATAGTACATTATTATATTTTATCTTCATTTTGAAAAGTATATCTATTAATTATTTAAACCTAATTTTACATGAAATGTTTCATTTTGGTGAAATGTTTCTTTGAAAAAAAAATTGAACATATTTACAAATATGTATGTCTACTATCAAATTCATACTTTCTTAAATGCAGCTTTAGTGTAATCTTTCAGGGTAACTCTTACATTTGTTATTCTAATAATGGATTGTTTGCTTTTGGGACAAACAAAATCTCTCTGCTCAGTTCCTCTGTTTGGTTCTTTCAGGTCATTCATTCAATAATTCACCCTCATCTGCTCATATAAATCCATTTCCAGAAACCTGACCCATCGTATTTTACTCTCAACACCATCCTCTCCAACAACCAATCCTCAATCTCATCTTCAGCTCAGACATTCCATCTCAGCATTGCCATGCAAATGATCTCATTGCACCTTACTTTCATTTATTTCCTATGCTGGCATCTTTCATAACAAGCACACAAAATTAAAGGTCAGATTTATTTCTCTCCCTCTCTCTTTCTCTCTCTCTCTCTCTCTCTCTCTCTCTCTCCCTCTCTCACTATATTCAGCCACTCTTGTTTACTCTATTGTTGTACTCACATCCATGGCTGCTAATCATTTTTGCCCTTACACACAAACAGCCCCTCTATCTCCGAGCCCTTTGAATAATGCGTGGACGTCACATAGCGCTATTTTAGTGGGAAGTGATGAAAGCCCTCAAAAGGAAAGAGGAGAGCAGCCAAAGGGGAGGGCAACACCTTTATTTCATACAGTGGCCAAATTAATTTTCACAGCAGGATGCAAACATAAAAAATTGAGATTGCCTCTGTGCTTGGCAACAGGCTAATTAACCTTAACAGCCTATGCTGTGTCTATGCTACTTTAATCTACAATCTTGTGTTTATTGTTGCTAAAGAGTGTCTATATGTGTGTGACTCATTTACACGATAAAGACACAACTCCATTTAAGTGTGGCTTTACTTCATTATTGTCTGGTTGATGATAAGATAATGTAACATGTTAGATGTTCAGGGCTGATAAAGATAGTGTTTTTCAATTAGAATTACCATTGTATGATAGAGAAGCAATGCAAATTGTACACAATTGATGGCAAAATGTTATTGCCTAAGTACAACCCTTCAATAATGCTATTTAAGATATTTATCTGACATTTATCTGACTTTATGTAAAGGTGAGATGTGTAATTTCTGCACCATCAGTGCCACCAAATGGGATAAAACAAACAGTCTTACCCCTACACTCACATTATTGGTCAAGCCATTGTGTCAGATTGGTCAGGAAACTATAACAAACAGAGCAATGTTTTTTGCAGATCAGATGTGTTTATTGTAAACCAAGCAAAATCAAGGATTCAACAAATCATGGCATATCCTTCACCTTTAATTAATATTTATTGTGTTTGGTGTTGTAGCTGAAGTTCCTCTTATTATTAAACACCTATGGCTAAGCCCATTTAAACTATGTGCATATGCTGATAACAAGACAAATAATAATCCATCTATGCAATGTCTGAAATTTGTATTGTGAGCACTTATTGTGTCTAGTTGCCTCTTCAGGTTGACTCGCTTGTTGTATTCCGCACTTGTAAGTCGCTTTGGATAAAAGCGTCTGCTAAATGAATAAATGTAAATGTATTCCTCTTAGTCATATTTTTTTTAAAAATGTTGCTGTCTTATAACAAATTAAGTAATGAGCTCTCTAAAGGCAGAACATAATAAGAATTGTTTTCTGATACTGCCCAGGTATTACTACTGGTATAAAATTTTGTTGCGGTCTGCAGAATATGTCCACCACATCACTGAGTTTTCCATCAGGAACCTCAGAAACCATCAAGCAGAGATCAGAGGGCAACAGACCTTTTAAGCACAGCAGAAATAGGAAGGCGGATGTGTGTATGCATCTATGAATGCTTTTGACAGCATTTTTAACTGTGCATATATGGTGCTGAATGAGAAATGAAAACAAACCAGCATGTCTGTTGTATGGCGCACTCTCTGTTTCCTTTCAAGTGGTCTAGCAATAGTCAAGCAGAGATGTGCATCAATGGATCCTTGCTTTCATGTTGACAACTGAATATTGGATCCCAAATTTCAATTTTAGGTGCTAACAACTCTTCATTTCCTCATCTCCTCTCTCTGTCCCATCCATCCATGTGTTGATCTGAAAGACATCTGCCCTGACAGATACTGCTCTTTGGGGAAAAATAGTACATCTCCTTCTTGTGTTTTGGACAGTTACTCCATTTGGTTGGTAATGAGGTGTATAATAAGGCTACTAAACATGTATTTAAAGTTCCACTGTAAGAGGTGAATGACAGGGCGCACAAAATCACAGAGCCAACCAACCTCTGAGGACTCACCATAGGCTGTAGCACACAGACCAATCAGTGTCTTTCTTCTCTGCTTGTCAGGAAACACACTGTGCATATACTGAACACAGCTTTTTGGTTTGTGTCCTATAGGAAGACCACAACCTACAAACTGATTAATGATATAATTTACATAACTTCACAACTACTGGTATGTGCTGTTTTTTAAACATCATTTAGAGTTGGCTTAAGCAGTTAAAAATAAAGCAAAATTCCCCTAATATAAAGAAAACAGGTGTGTACTAATCTCAAAATCTGGCAAGCATAAATGTCTACAACATGACTGACTACATAAGGAGGAATGGTAACAACTGATCATGATAATTCGTTTTGTTAATGCTTTTAGCTAACACTTCACTGTGTAACTGTCTATTGGCAGACCTCCCTAATCGGATATGTAGCACATGTACATTCTACACTGTTAAAGAGCATATCCCAGGGGATTTTTCTGTCATAGCTGTGCTACACAGGCACCAGTTTCTATCCACCCACATCCTCAATAGATTTTAGCACGCCACCATTGATGCAGTCCATAACACTTTCCCCCCACAGGCCCTGGGGGTTGAAGAATCAGGTCCTTCTCTTATCTAAGACTGCCAGACATCAACCCACCACGAGCATCCCACGCACAGCCTCTAGACATGCCTTGGCATGAAGGGATGGCACCCGTATCGCAACTGCTAAGAGAGAGTGAAAGCCTATTGCCTGAGAGGGTTTGAAAATGACAAAAACCTGCTTTTCCACTCAATGGAAAAGCCTGGTTCTGTGGGAGGAGGAGAGTTTGGTCCACCTCCTACCTTTTGGCTAATCTAATTTGGAAAAATGACATAAAGCCCCTCACACTTTGAGATAGCACAACATTCTTAAGTGCTATGATTTATGACTGTCACTCGAACTCTACAGTTCCTTTGTATTAACAGTAAAGATGCAGATCAGGTATACCTAAGAGCTCTATCCATCATTCCCTCTACCTCTTTGAGAAAACACCTCTGGCAAGAGACAAGAGGGTTAGACTCAGACTGAATAAATAAGGAACAGAATAAATTTAAATAAGCATTGGGAAGTCCATAGGCACAACACATACTTGTACATACACATACTGTAATTGCAGATGCTTCAAAATGAGTTCCTGCTTTCCAAAACGGTGCTTCATTTTCAGGCTAACTATTGTCATGGCAAAGCCAAGTCTAAGAAGAATTTCACAAGTCAGTTAAAGTCAACATGTTTAGAGCTAGCTACATAAATATTAACACCCAATTTAATGGCACAGATGTTTGATGTTAACTCTGTTGGCCCATTAGGAATAAAGTTTGTTAACCCTAAAGCAATACAAAGGCACGTTTCGTATGTACAACAACTATGTGCTTGAAATGTGTTTCAAGACTGCAACTTGCTGATAAAGCAAATACATGAGAAACAATGGGAGAAAAGTGAGTTTGTTTCTTTATTGTTATAGAAAATATTTGAAATCTCATTTGGATGGGCTACTTGTTACACCAGTTTTAAAGTTTATAGAATTCAATTTTGCAAACATTTTCTTCTGCCAAGCAAGAAACATTTTCATCTGCCAAGCAATCCCAAAAAGCCTCCCCCCCCCACCCACCCTACAGCTGGTCACAAAATAAGAACCCAGCCTAATTGTTTTTGTGTTGAGACAGAGATGTGACTTAAACTCAGAAATAAATTTCAAAGATACAAAGATCACTTAATTCCACAACAATGCAAAATATATAGAAAAGGGTTTACAAATTACCTATTACAATACCAACATTGCTGTAAATTATATCATTAATATCAACTTTCAAGCAGAAGAAGGCCCTGTGACAAGCCACACTCCACACAACAGTGTATTAAACCCTCCAAAGCAATCCAAATAATAACCAAAAAAAACATTCTGTATGTCAACATCACAACATTATAGGTGGCATAACAAATAAAGTTTATACACTTTCAAATACAACTATGGGACTAATTGGTGAAAAAGAAAACAATTACTTTGAAATACACTTCACTTACACTTCAACACAAAAATGTGCAGGGCATCAAACAAAAAAAGTAGCAGGAGGGGGTAGAAACAACACATGCAGGACCGTCTATATGGAAGGTTTCCCAGCACTTTCTTAAGAGGATCATGAATCAGACTACCAAGAGTCCCAGCCCCCTGCTCCTTAATTATGACTGTCTAACACAAACAAAACACGTTTGGCATCTACAGCAGCTGTGCTTGTTATTCATTTTTGAGAAGCGTGTATTTATGTAGCAGAATTTGTTTATGCGCTAACATAGGCATGCCCATAAGGAGGATGTTATATAATTAACACTGCAGATTTCTGGTGACAGAGAATGCAGTAACAACGAACGTCCATGAGTTTACGTGCCATACTTGGTGCTTAACCAACAAGATAATCAATGAAGACATGAAAACTGAAAACAGCAGTTTCAATTTCAATTTAAATACTTGTGTTTATTTTATCTGTGTAAATAACTGTTAAGAAACTAACATTGCCCACCCTATTAACACAACAAGAGAAATCCATAAAATGAATCAGTTAGATTATTTTACAACCAAACACTGCCAAACCATGGACTGATTATTAATATGTTAAGCATTGCTTGTAAATTTCAGTAAATGGCAATTGTGCTGCACTACAATTTACAGATAGATTGTTTGAGATAAAAGAACCTCAGTATATAGGCCATGTTGTGAAACCCCTATGTAAAGCCATTGGTAAAAAAGACTTCATAAGAAGGTAAGCTACAAAAATAGAAGATTTAAGGAGATCAATGTTATGGGATGATGTTACATGCATTTATTCGTTGAGAGCAGTTCTGCATAGAAGAATGCTATAAAATGTTGAAACACACCATGTGCCCACACAAAAAGTCAGCTTGTCCTTTTTTAGCAGAAGCAAAACTTTAGTTTTTAACTCGCTCTTGCATGTAGTCACAAGTAACCCCTGTTTTACTTGAGTTCAATGTCAGCAAACAAAGACACTGGGCGGCAACCGTGGCATTTCTGCTGCATTAGTTTCACACTGATGCTTTTGTCACACTGATTCTCCAGGATAGAAAACTTATACAACTTTCAGCAGATCAATGCTGTTTCTCCTGGGGAATTTTTGCATTGTGTGCATTTCAGCAGAGGATGAAAAAACATCAGCGGTGGCCTACTTTTTATGATTGTTCTTTCCCGAGTCGTTTAACTGATGAGTGCTCTATTGGAGAGAAATTAAAAATGGAGGGAATTGTTTTCTCTGTGTGATTAATTACCACAGAAATAATTATCCCACAAAACAGAGCAATCTCACTGCAATAAGAGATGATGCCCTGTTGAGGGGTGACTAAGGGCTTTTTGCACAATTCTTGCTATATTGTCAGAACCTGCTATATAGTGGAATTGCAAGCTACAGGTGATAAACACACTGCTTCAAGAGATTTCTGAGTGGGGTGCTGATCTGCAGGATAATAATGTAGCTGTAAACATATAGCCATAAGCCCCTTTAATACATAAAGTCTACTAGCAAATACAAGTAAATTTCCCCTATTACCATGAAGGACCTTTAAAAAATTACTGGTTTATCAATTGTGGCAATTTACCAGTAAGAGCTGTTGTAACATTACCAGAAAATTAGTGGTATGATGCTATGTGTGAATGCAGAACAGGATTACAGAATGCTCAAGAACATGCTTAAGAGTTTGTTTTGGGCCAATCATAATACTCTGATTTCCATAAACTGTGCAGAGTAAATATGTCAACTGTGTCAAAGAAGTTACAATGTCATTGAGTTAAAAGCAAAAGCATGAATGTAAACATTTGCCACAAAATGAAAACTCAATAAGACAGACAGCATATGTTTGGATACAAAGTAACAGCCCATCATGCTTTCAAACACCAGTGAAGCTGTTTACAGCTTACTCACGGTGCATAACATCACAGGGTTTACTAGTATTTTGGAACTGATATGTAAATGGTATCTTACCTCTAAAAAAATAGTGTTGCTTGTGTGAATGGCACATTTGTGTATTTACCGGTAAAGTAATGTAAGATAATTTACTGATTACTATGTGAAAGGGCTATAGTCTGAAACATGAAAGATGCAAACTGGATGCAAATGAATCTAATTATTAGTTTATCAGTGATGTTATTCCTTCTAATTCTTTCAGAAAATAATCCCCCTGGTTCCTATAAGACTAAATAATGATGCAATGCGTTTTAACACACTTGTGTTCACTTAATGTAATTGCATATAATAAGTACCCAGTAGAGGATACTAAGACAAAGGGTGTGCCAGTTACTGTATGTACCAGAGTTGAGTACATGCATACTGAGTTGTCATTCTGCTCTCTGCTTGTTTAATTTATGAGGATGACTGCTCTATTTCCTCTCAATTCCTCTGGTGCATGAGGGTGAGCTTGCCTTCTGTATGAAATATGGATGCAAATGTTCAAACAGTGGCCCTTGGGGCCATAACACACCAACATTAACAAAGCAAACCCTAACCCTAAGTTGGCAATGCAACACAACAGATAGCATTCAACATAATAAACACACAATATAAATGGAATATTCAGAAAGTTCCATTTTGTCTTGTACAATTGTTAAAAAATGTTTAAATATAATTTGTATTTATAGTCACATGACAAGAGACAGTTGAATTTAATTCTACAACTTTCTTATGATGTTGTTATTGTACAAAGCTATGAAATAATGTAGTGTATTGTTCGTATGACTGCCTTAAGCAACCTGGGGATACCTTATGGTTATCAGTCTTACCAATTACACGATACAATCAAAGTGGAAGAATTTATGAGATCCATTTGTTAACAAAATTATCTGTATCTGGGTACAAATGTTAATAGCTGATTTGACTTTAAAGAAGTCAAGGAAACTTCTTCTTAAGGAATCCAACGACTAATGAGGTTGAGTTTTAAGAAATCATTTGAAAAACCAGGAATGAAAACCAACTGAAATGGTTGAATGGAGAGAAATTGACCGGTGGTCCTGAGAAGTACTTTTGGTAAAGGCTTGGTAGTTCGTCTGCTTTGTTGCTGTTCTAACTAGTAACCAGAATATATGTGGTGTTAACCAGTAAAACATAGTTGATGAAGCTGGTTGATAAAGATGATATGCTGGCAAAAACTAGTGACATAGCAATTACTTGGTTGTTAAGTTGATATGCTATAAACCAGCATAATAACAACATAATAAAGTTATGTTTTTTATTGTATTGTTCAGGTACAGTGCCTAGCTGATCTGCTGATAACCCCTCATGTATCTTAGTCCTTCTCGCTGAATTTGGTGATAGTAGCATTCCAGCAATTTCAGGTTGTCAGATCTCATTCGTCTATGGTTGGTTTGAGAAGCACATCAAAATGTTATCAGATTGTAAAGGACACTGCTGGAAAATTAACAGAACTACTTAGAAACTGTATTTACAGTCAGTGGCATACTTAGCTTATATAATTGTTTTATTTCATTGAAAATTGAGGGCTAGGTAAGTGAATTTTTAGTGTAGAACTCAAAACTAGCAATTTGTTGATTGTCTGTTTAAACAGAGAAATTATCTCAGGCCTCCAACATAGTTGAATATACATTTGGTTCTCAGAGGTCTAACTAGTCGAGGATTGAAGACATAAGTCAACAACATGTGTAAGTGACATTTGAAGCCCTTTAGAGATCTAAGTTGCATGCTTAACAGACCTGTACAGTCCGGTTGAATGACAGCTGTCAGACAATGGCAGTTCAGATGAACAATGTCTCAGACTAGGTTTAGGTTTGCCAATAAGGTTAAATGTCTGAGCTATGCTATCTAAAGTACATTTACAATTAACATGTCTATATTATTTTCTCCTAAGGAAGCGTATGGTTTCTTATTTAATAGAAATTAGAAACCACATAGCTTTCAATCAATTGAATTGTTGTAATATGCTTCACAGTTCTATTTGGTTGACCTTTATATAGTAGTACAATCTGGCACTGTCAAACTGCTGAAATAAGAATAAAGCAGCAAAGACATTGATTATATGGCAGAGGGACTCAGATTCATATTTAGACTGACACTGAAGTCTGTGTCTATAAAAGTATTTTTTAAGTTTTCCTCACATTTTTAGGCCAACTTAATTAAAGGTATAAGCACAAGTGCATGTTTCCTCTTCTAGACATATAAACCTACTACAATGTATCTGTTCTGACATTGTTTATGCTTACACAAGATAATCTGACAGAGTGATGCACAAGAATATATTCTTGAAAGAATAAACATTAAAAGTTTATATGTTAAGGGCTTCTGATGAAAGAAGCCCTTAAATTTTTTTATATCTGTCTTTGTAGGCATATTCACACTTCGAAGAAAGTTAGTTATATTCCCTGTAGGTGCACCTGTTTTCCCGGGGACAGATCTATCAGAGTACAAAGGTTTGTTACTTCTGGTAGTTCAGAATTTGGATGCAAATTGAGAACACCAAATGATTCCCAATTTAATTTGATAGATAGGGTCTAAACTTAGACAAAAAGCTCTAGGATAAAATATATAACCCAAAATGAAATTTTATTTTATTTTTATTTTATTGAGGTAGATTGGAAAACGTGAGATCACATGTAAACATTGACAGATCACATATAAACATTAACAACATCTCTGCTCATGTAATAAATAACCCTTAACTGAAAGAAATGAGTGAAATATCCAGCAGTCATTTTTAATCGTAATGAATATTCTACACCCCTTTCTGTGACAGCTGATGGGTGCAACAAAAGTGTAGTAACCATTGAGTCACCTCTTCTCTCGCTATGTGCACTTTAATAATCTGTCATGTTGCTTTATTACCAAAAAAGTGAATATTTAGAATATTTGAGTAACTGGAGAAGACAAAGGTGTCGTAGCCTCGTTCCTACTATATGATAGCAGGGAGTGTGGATTAAGCTGTGCAATTTATACTTACATTTCCTTGATCTTTTGACATACAACAGGTCAATATACTTTAATAACAACACTGTAGGTTTCAGATCTCAGGCTGCTAAAATTAGTGGATTACTAATATAATCCCCTACATTCTGATATCTATCGTTCTGAAACAGACATTTGCATCTCATCACATCCACAACAACAGATTGTCATCCACTTTCTACGATCACTTTTTGTAGCCTGCTCAGCAGCAGCGATCAGAAGACAGCAGGTCTGTCAAAAGCAGAGATGTACTCAGACATGTTACATCAGACATGTCGGTTACATCAGACATGTACACCAACAAAAAAACCTTACAGTCACAAATAAGTGATGGCTTGAATTTCATTTTAACAACATCCCTGATTGCGTAGGAGGATATTGTGCTTGTTTGGAGCTTTTTACTGCAGACAATCCAGATTTCCCACATAAACATTTGATGAACAATGAAACACTGCCATCTGTAAAGCAGCCATGTTGCAAACCATAAGCTGCAACATGCTTTGTCTGTAAGTGATGCTTTCATAATTGTGGATTATATAGCAATATGCCTACTCTTGGATACTTTGAAAAGCATACTGAACAATTGAGTTAGCAGAAGTGTATTGACTTTGTTTTATTATTATGTCTGTAGATCAGGCATATCTCAGGAATAAAGCTTCTGAATATAAATATGACAAATAATGGCCCATTTACTCCACTTTACATGTAACCTGTATCATATTAGGAAGCTGAATCTTTAAGAAATACATGAAACATTTACATCTTGAAAAAAAAAATACAATTTATACTGTGAGTATAAAACTATGCACATACAAATACATATTCCGATGTCTTATTTTACTCAACATCATTAAGATTTTTATCAAAAAGTTACATTTTTTAGCCAGGAAAAATGTATATATCTGTAAAAAATGTCTTGATGGTAAACTCAGCTGTCATGGCTTCCCAACAACATTTGTCTTTGATTACTTCTCTTTCATCTTTTGTAAGATAGAAGGGGCCAATGCTAAATTGCCATATAATCTGGTATTTATAAAGCATTCCATCTCTCAGTGAATATGAGAAATAAATTAGATTTCCCATCACGACCATCTCTGTGTTGGCAGCTCCTGCAACAGTGCACCCTGGGAAAATTGTGTGGATCAAAATGTCATCATATTTACAATAATTGTCAGGAAGAGTCCTGTATAATCATGGATGACTTTAAAGCAATGTGATAAGGGGATGTACGACATCATTACTTAATTTGTAAAACAGATGTTTTCTGATGCTGTTCAGGCCAGTTTGTGAAAAAGCGTTGCAAGTATTATGTTTCATACATGAATTATGCTTTCATTAATGGACCTGTGGATAAATGGAGTTGTGGATAGTAGTTTTTTTCTGTTTTAACACGAAATGCATGCATGTTTTCTACAGTCCTTATTACACATTCAGTAACCCAAAATGTATGTCTAATATATCTAATAACAAATACAAATGTATTAAAAGCATATTTTGTTATATTTTGTCCTTTTGATGACAAAATATGATGCTAGAATATGATGGAGATGCTAAACTAACTCCAAAGGATAAATGGGAAAAAGGTATGAATGAATGATGACCCTAAACACCCAAGGTATGCATTTATGAGTTAAAACAGTAATCTTAAATACATTTTTATATCAACTGTGTTACTGCTTGAAAAGGTTAAACATAGAATATGAAATGAAATGTGGATTAACTCTTTACTGTAGCAGCAGTAGAAAGAATGTTTTAATGGTATATCTATTTCATATATATATATATATATATATATATATATATATAAATTGGGACACCCTGTGAAAGCATGTGTATTTTGTAGCATATTTTAATATATGGTTATTTAGTCTCAATTTTAACAATACAGAGGGATTAAAGTAATATAACTAAACAATTAAAACTGAAGAAAAGTCTTTTCAAGATCTTCTGTAAATGCAATTTTCAAAATTGCCTATTTTAACTGAGATAGGACACCCTAGCCCCTAATAGCTAGTGTTACCTCCTCTCTCACTTCAACAGTCAGGAGCAAACTAAACTAAATGTCTGAGGTTTAGATAGGGCAAGTCTCATTCAAAATGCTGAGTAACGATTTACTATTATGTGAACCTGGTGTGATACACCTGTGTGTGATTTGAGCCATTTTAAGAGGGAATACATGTGAGGGTGTCCTAACTTTTGCCTCAGTTAGAATTTGCATTTTGTGGAATTAGATTTTACAGAAAATCCCCTCTTCAGTTTTAATTGTTTAGATATATTACTTTAATCTCTCTGTATTGTTAAAGATTAAATATCCATATAAATATCCATAAAATATCCATAATACACAGGCTTTCATAGGGTTTCCTAATTTTGACTGTACACATGACTGTACAGTCACATGACTGTATATATATACACAACAGATGAATATAAGGGAGTCCACTAACCCTTTCTACAAAATATATTTTAGAGTTCCATAAAATTCCAAGTTTTACTTGCCTTTATCACACAGGTTCAAAGTCGCTGTAAGCAACTAATAAGAGGAAGGTTAGCTACAGGTAGGAGTAAAGTGTCCTGTTTAATGGTACACTGATTGTACAGTAGTAATATAATATGCTAAAACTGCCCAAATTAAGTTTAAGTTAAGACTCCCTGAAACCAAAAAATAATGTAAAGCTACAGAACTGTCTACAAAGTTTAACCAATGAACTAAGACAACACCGCTGTCATAAAATGAAGAAAACATGTAAAGCAGGTGTAAATTGGTTAAATCAAGGGGTGCAAATTCATGTAGTCGTCAACATCAGCAAATAGTTCCTTCTTACCTATATTAGGTTCTCTGCCATATGATTCTCGCAGCCTTTCTTTCAATGCTCTCAGACAACAGGCTTATACCTTAGCTTTTCAAAGAAGCTCTCAGTCTGCAATTAAAAGGAAAAACAATATTGCTTCCAACAATGCATCAAAAGTATTGCTTATATAATATGATCCTCTTTTTCTCAGGGGTAATTCTCAAAGGTGTGTTTGGCCTTTTTGCTACCCAAGGAATGGTGTTTGGATTGAACTGGTAATTTTTCAAAAATTGTGATTCATTTTGTTGCCATTCATTTTACCATGATACTGTCCCAATCCACAGGAAGGCCAGATTTGGATTGATTTATGAAATTGCATGTGAATGGTTTACAACAGATGTTATTACAGCAAAAATTCAGTTCTGTGGTCACAGTATGATTTATGCTATTTAATAAAAAATAAAAAGCATATTTTCACACTGTCAGATGGCCTGTCTGTCAACATGCAATGTGCCTTTATAATAGCACAACATTTTACACAGTCCAAGTGGAGGGAATGTGAGTGCAAACAAGGATTTTTTATTACTCTTCTTCTTATGTTTTCTGTTCATTTGTGTGGGCAGTGTGATTTGCCATAATCTTCGTTCCTCATTGAAGAGAAGAGACAAGATCACTTGTCATGGCTGGACAAACAAAAACACCCTCATTGCCCAGAAATGTTTATTTGAAACAGGGAGTATGTCATTCCAGATGATGAGACCAATAATAAGACAGCGCCTAGTAATATCCTGCTTCTGTGTATAAATTCTTATCTTTCTACCTCACTATGTACTCTTTCATGAAACAACATGCAACCTCTCATTTTGTGCCCATTTTTCTTTCCTTCTTTCTTTTTCTTTCTTTCTGCATTTTAGAGTACAATTTGCAGGTCATACCCACTGTACCATGTTCACATTGTAACACTCACATCAAATTGATACTTATTTAAAACTCAAGAGAAACCACATACGGTATACATGGTTTTATTTATGAACACATATAAGCAATTGCCATCACCTTACATACCAAAATACAATGAACTTGAACATGCTATAGCTTCAAAGATGACAAAGATAGCTTCAACTTAGCTTGCAGAGGCTGTATTTTATTTTTATCCTCATCTAATTGTAAAGAACAATTTCATAGATGTTTGAGTTTAGAACAAAACACTGTGTGACTGAAATAAAGCTTGCAAATCACAAATGTTCCCTATACAAAGAGGATTTGACTGTTTGCTTGCACTCCTTGTTTATCAACAATTCTGAAAAGGATACCGATAAGAGGAAAAAAACTTGACAGAAAGCAGTGGAAAGCAGTTTCCACAATAATCCAATTGCATTTCTTTTTGCTTTGAGGCCCCACAATTTCCATATGCTCAGAGTCGGATTAGCATTACATTTGCTCAAGTTTAGCTAGTGTTATTTTTTATTTCCTTCACACCAGTTTACAGCACTAGAAGTGAAACATATTCCCTCTTTGGTTTCTAGACAGCGCATTCATGAAAGTGATATGAGATATGTGAGATATTGACATATTTTTTGAGCTCTTTAAATAGAAACATTTGTGTGCTAAAATATATCCTTGTTTAGGCAGAACAAATAAATATCTAGAAAATAAAAGGCGTTGTGCATTTTTAAAAAATGTGTGTTGATGATATATAGAGCAAGATATTTCCAAGGTTTGGCCTGTGCAGAAATATCTTTATTATAAGAAACACAAAACATAATGACAACAAAATAAACCAAAAGTTTTCTCTGGTGATGAACACAAATGGTTGACTAAAACGGTACAAATTGCTGGTGGGATATAAAAACCAGCAACATCTAATGGTGGGGTTTGACCTTTACAAAGACTCTTTGGAGATAAATTAGAAGAGACACCATAATGCGTTCAGTGACAGACTCTGACATTTGCATTCAGAATAAACAAACACCTCTGTGTGGCTAAAAGAAGCTCTTGAGATAAGTACTCTATTGCCAAGCCTCAAGAGAATAACTGTTGAAATATCATCAGTTAACATTAGATTAAACTGAAGAATAATATGAAAACATCCCCAGGCCCTTTCTCACTTTAAGAAGACAGATTATCTATGGCAGTGTGTTCCATATGATTACACACAGTCTTTTCTGTGCATTTCTTTGTGCTTCAAGGAAACAGTGAGAACATGCTTTAAAAATACATCTTCCCTTGATGACCCATCCAAATGGTACCATACTAATATCTAGTGTGCCAACATAGAGATTGTTATGTTTTCCTCTTTAATTTAATCAGTCTTGAATTTCTGGCATTGGTAGTGCTTTAAACTGTGACTAAATAAAAAAGGTGTTTGAGTTGAGCAAGAACACTATGAACAGCACAGCAGAAAGAACAGTCTGTTCCACATGGCTTACAGGCAGCCTCAATTTGCCTGCGTCAATACAGGCGCTTTATGAGGGTCAGTGCTTTCAGAGCATGCTGCACACACAGATCCAAATACAAAATGGAAGTTGCTCAGCCACCTGACAATAACAAACCAACTCTTACTGTTGGAGTAATCTGGGCTAACCTTCACACTTCTGTTCAGCAACTTACACTGGCTGTGCTAAGTAACACGGATGTTGCTTTCCTTAACTCCAGAGACATAAGCAAAGACACAGCAAAAAATCTGATTGATTAATTTATTATTATGTGGCACACTGTAGCGGAATTGTTGTGCTGTATCATACTGTGTCACAACACCAAAATGACATGAATAAAATCAAAGACTAAATTAATTTTCACTAATGTCGCCATCAAGATTCTGCCCACTGGCACAAAGTGTGGCAAAATTTTTGTCTTGTATGCAAAATAGAAAAAGCCCCTCTTTTCATGGTGTACTTTGTCAGCTTACTGGTCCAAAAGGAATGTCCACAGATGCTGAAAGCCTCTTTGATTTTATGTCAACATAAGGTATTGCATTATGAATTGCTCCATTAGATTAATGGTTACAAATCTGTAGCTTTCAATATAGCCAACAATAGAACCACTGTTTCTAGCCTAGCTAAGATTGCTAGCTATTCATGTGAATCCAATGCCTGATTGACCCTTTTCTTACCCTCGGACAGTTTTAAAATATGTATAACATATCAAGTACAAAATCTTACTACTTTTTTCACACCCCTATATGTTAGTTGTTTTTCTGTCATCTATTTTTCTTTGATGTGATGCTGATTAATAGTGTATGAACAAAATACACAAACATCTCTGTCCAGTACACTTTATATTGTGATCTGGTTGGTGGGAATGTGATATTTTTGTATCATTGGAACTATAAAGGCAGACAGTAAATAAAAATTGTGCATCATAACCTCAAAAGAGATGAACAAGATCAGTCTCATCAAGTCTATTGGTTCACGCTATCATATTTTATGAAGTCTTATTCTGCCCATGACCTTGTGGTTGGTCTGAAGAATATTGATGGAAAGCCTGTTCCACTGCATGACATCTAATATAGAGAAAAATCCAGGGAGAAATAGACTTTGAGCAAATATAGAAACATTTTCCCATGAAAATGACATATGTGTTTATAACATTATTTAACTCACAGCAATTGGTTTGCTGTTATTACATAGTTATCGTAAAACATGCAGTTAACATGTTACAGGTTGAATCTTACAAAGGCAATGTTGCAACTGCACACTTGACCTAACTCAGTGAAGAATTAAATGTAAAACAGCTATAGTGTAAAACCTCTTTGAAAATTGTGCAGGAAACAAGTTGACTGTCTTTATAACTATCTAACACTCTTGGTTCTCCTGTGGAGAGGCATAATCATATTTTCCACTAGGTTTGGGACAAGTACCCTTCGGATAAGAGTTTATCATATTCTTCCATGTTGTCATTATGTACCTCTTTTTTGAGGCCCCTGGGCTTGCCAACTTATCTGGGCCCTGCAATTTGAGAGGGATTGCTGGGTTTAGGCAGTCTTCTTTCTTGCTATGAGATGTTACTTGGCATAAGTGAGGTTCTCTGAATAATATAAGAACCTAGAAATAACAAATGTCACACATTATTATTGTGACACAATATTAACATTAATATTATTTTGATGCAAAATTAGGATAGAGTTTGTAGTTCCACTTTCAGAGCTTCTGGTAGAAAATAATAGAGGCTTAATTTTAATTTGCAGTTCAATATCACTGCACCCTCCCTGTAATGTCACCAATAAATCTCAGGGGTAGTGTAAAGCAACATGAAGGGTTTCAGATACCACAGTAAATCTCTCGACTGACAAAAATGAGCTCAGAGTAAACTGACATATTTCCACGGTCTGGGTTGTTTTTATTGATTGGTTTGCAGTACAGGTCTTCACGGGTCTAAAAACGTGTGCCCAAACCTGAAGAAACACAAAAATGTGATACATGGAACTGACCCGGATCCATGTATTATGACACAATCTATCCCTCTTCTGACCAAGAAACATCTATTTTATTCCTTTCTTGCTGAAAGCATGCTTAATCCACTCATTATATAGTGTCAAAAATACACTTCATGCAGAATGATAGACGGCAAACGTGATTATGCAGTTTTATGCAGTTTTAACTATTTGCCCTTTAGAACTATAATGCTCGTTCAGTGCCAAGGCTGCTTACGTTTTACACAGATGATAGCATTGCAAATTTGCTATCATCTGTGCTGAGCTGAGTCTTACTGTGATTTTAGATACATCAAGATGGTTCAATCATACTACTATATGCAGAAAGTGAAGCTAAAAAGAAGTTGTGCCTTTTAAATTAAAAAGCCAATCATCAATGGTAAAGTCATCACCTTACTGCAGAAGCTCTGGTTTCCATACAGCATGTAATGCATTAGGAGGAAGGGATAGCCTGCCATACAGGACAGTTTGTGTTTTATTTAAACCTCTAGGTAAATGTCCACAAACTTATACTGTCAACAGCATTACTTATTAAAAACCAAGAAACTTAAATAAATATATCAAGAAATACCAGGAAACTTAAGGTAAAACTTACAAAACACAAAATCTTATCATCTTATCATGCTGTCTGACTGTGATCACAACTGGTCTTTTCTGATTGACTTGGGCATTACTTAAACTGTTAAACAGACCCAGGACCTGACATAATAAAATGAGACCAGACCTGGACCTGAACAGTTGTCAGCTGGGCTACCTGGTCCTTGGGTTACGGTGAAGACCTCTAGTTTGCAGCATGTGTAGAATTAAATTAATTAAACAAATGATAGAGGAAATACTAGTGCTTTATAGCAAAATAACTTACTATAAGTCGCTTTGGATAAAAGTAGCTGTCTGACTGAAAACAGCACATTATCATAACACACTAGGGTGCTCTATTCTAATGTAACAGACTATGAAGTTACTGTATGAAACAGCAGTTGGATAAACTGTTTGCTTAAAAACACAATTTAAAGGAAAGGTTCAATATGACCATTTTAGCATACATAATATAACGTGATATACGACATATATACACATGAATTACCAAGATCCATCATAAAGTAAATTTTCAAGCACAGAACAGATTACCCATTAAAAGCTGCCTCAGCCTACATAATTGCTTTGGGGTCCAACGGAGATAGGATCATGAGCGGTTGGGGGGTATAATAGACCTCCCTGACAATGAAATATTATTGTCCACATGAAAAAGATGTTTTAATAATAAAATGAAGAATTCTGGAGCATCTCTCTTATACAAGCAGCAATGATCCATAATAAATTAGATCAAACTGTGGGTGATCCGAGTGTGTACATCATAACCTCACCCTTGCCCAAGAGCTGATCCTAAAAGTCATCTTATACTGCACTTTATATTTCCTCTATCTGTAGCCATCTTTACACTGCAAACACTAAAAAGAGGCTTCTGAAATCTTATGATTTCATTTTCCACAGACAGAACACATGACATGTTGTTTGACAATGCAAGTTTGTAGACTGCAAAATGTAAATGACTGAAATTTAGAAGGATTAAAGGTTAATACAAAATAAAACACAAAATAGGCAAAATAAAGCACAACCTTAACAGGTTAAAGGTCTGCTATTCACAACAACATTAAACACACTTAAAGAAAACGGGTCTTGTCCTTTAAATTTTTTTTGATAAACTTTTGGTAATTGGCATGCACAGATATCAGCAATGGATCATCTTGTGTAAATCCACATATAATTACATTTTGTTTGATGAAAGAAACCAGCCGGTGTTATTTTGTGAATTCAGTGTGTGACCCCTGGTAACCAACACAAAAAAAAAAGCATTAAAGAAAAGCCAGTAAGGTGGGTTTTTCGCTTTCACAGCAAACAACATTAAGTTGACATTTAAGAAGTGAATTTTTTTGCAGCATATCCACACAATGCCATGGCATTTTTTTCAACCTCCCCCCTCCCTCTCCCAGTATGGTGTAAACTATTTAAAGCTTGAAAAAAATGACATGCAGAGTGAATAAGCTCAATCCAGCATGAGGAATCTCTTAACGGTGAGATGTTGAGCATGTGTTTTTCTCCTAAGCCTCTGATATTCAGAGTTGTAATGCCTTTACCTACTCTACTGCTAAACCATAACTCACCCACCCCCTTCAGACTGGGATGCATTACACATGGAATTTAAAGCCCAACACTTCATCTTTTATTTCTGTGAAGGTTGGGGAAAGCTCCTCTCTGTGACTTATAAGTAGCTCATCTCATCACTCTAAGCATATTTGTAATACATTGTGTAATCTTGCTTAACTTTCTGATAACTCGTCTCTGTGGATTATGAGAAGCCAGCTGCCACTTCTTCTTGCCTGATGTGGAACATCTCCGCACTACAGAGGAATGTGACACTGAAAGAAATTTAATTTCTTGTTATTAAGGACTCCACACACTCCACAAGGTGTTGAACAAAAATAAAAATGGGTTTCTTGTGGTTGGCTTCTTGTGGTTGGCTATTGTGGTTATATTTATAATATTATATTTATATTATATTTATAATATTATAATATTTATATAACCCCAAATCAGAAAAAGTTGAGACAGTATGGAAAACACAAATAAAAAAAAAAAGTAGTGATTACTAAATTTACTTTGACTTGTATTTCATTGCAGACAATACAACAGCACATTATTTAATGTGTTCCTCATGATTTGTATTGTTTTTTCTTCAAAAAAACAAAATTCCTATTTTGGTTCTTGCAACACATTTCAAAAAAAGTTGGAACAGGAGCAATTTAGGGCTAGTAATCAGGCAAATTGGTTAAATAATGATGTGATTTGAAACAGGTGATGTCAACAGGTGACTGTAATTATGATTTGGTTCAAAAGCAGCATCCAAGAAATGTCTAGTCCTTTAGGAGCAAAGATGGGCAGAGGATCGCCAGTTTGCAACAAATACATGAGAAAATTATTGAAATGTTTACATTAAAACAATGTTCCTCAAAGAAAGATAGGAAGACATTTGCTTATTTCACCTTCAACAGTGCATAACATAATTAAAAGATTCAAGGAATGTGGAGGAATTTCAGTGCCTAAAGGACAAGGACGCAAGCCTAAGCTGAACAACTGTGCTCTCCGATCCCTCAGGTGGCACTGCATCAAGAATCGTCATTCATCTATAAGCAATATCACCACATGGGCTCAGGACTACTTTGGCAAACCTTTGTCAAGTACCACAATATGTAGTTACATTCACAAATGCCAGTTAAAACTGTACTGTGCCAAAAGGAAGCCCTATGTTAACAGTGTCCAGAAGCGCCATTGACTTCTCTGGGCTCAGAGGCATCTGGGATGGACCATCACACAGTGAAAACGTGTATCAGTATTTCAGGTATTTTTTGGGAGAAATGGACGCCGTGTGCTCCCGACCAAAGAAGAAAAGGATCATCCAGACTGTTACCAGCAACAAGTCCAAAAGCCAGGGTCTGTCATGGTATGGGGTTGTGTCAGTGCCCTTGATAAAGGGCACTTCTGTGATGGCACCATTAATGCTGAAAAGTACATAGAGATTTTGGAGCACAATATGCTGCCTTCAAGAAGACATCTTTGCCAGGGACGTCCATGCATATTTCAACAAGATAATGCAAAACCACATTCTGCACACATTACAAAGTCCTGGCTGCGGAGGAAGAGGATACAGGTACTTGACTGGCCTGCCTGCAGTCCCGACCTGTCTCCAATAGAGAATGTGTGGCGCATTTTGAAGCGCAAAATGCGACAACGAAGACCCCGTACTGTTGCCCACCTTAAGACTTGTTTGCAGCAAGAATGGGACAAAATTACACCTAAAACACTTCTTCACTTGGTGTCTTCAGTCCCTAAATGTCTTAAGTGTTGTGAAAAGGAATGGCAACATTACAAAGTGGTAAATGCTTTACTGTTTCAACTTTTTTTGAAATGTGTTGCAAGAACCAAAATACAACAAAAATCATGAGGAACACATTAAATAATGTGCTGTTGTATTGTCTACAATGAAATACAAGTCAAAGTAAATTTAGTAATCACTACTTTCTTTTTTTATTTGTGTTTTCCATACTGTCCCAACTTTTTCTGATTTGGGGTTGTATTAATATTATAACTATATTAGTGTCCACACCAATGAACAATGGAGTTCTATTTATTATAAGCTTGTATGGTGCAGTAAATGCCCGAGCCCTTTAAATCTGAATGGATTTTGATTGGTCAATGTTTAATCATTCATCAGCCGAAAAAAAATCACTCTCATAGTGATCACAGCAATATCGTCCCTCTGTATTGTTATAGTAGTGGTAACCTTTTCTTTATATTTGAATTTTTACATTTATCTTATTATATGGCTATTGTCCTGGTGTGAATGAGCCTTTACACATTCCATATTTTGATGGAACCTTCAGAAATAGTTATATAAACTAAAAGTATAGAAACATAAATGACAAATGTTTCACTCAGCAAGCCACCTGACTGAACCTGTAGGGAAAAATATGTCAGTAATTTGAAGTGAAAAAGTGCTTTGGTCTTCAATAATTGTAATGAAAAATCATTTTCAAGAAAGGTATTGTATTTCATTCCAACATACAGTATATAGTAGTGAATTTGTATTTGTATACATTGTGTGTAAATGTGCAGGAACATTTTAATGCCTTCTCATTCATACCACTCATCATCCCAACATCCAAGATTTATTTACAGCTGCAACCAATTAATGCTTATCTAGAAGCCTAAACAAATTCTGTGATGCCTTTATAAAACCATCCTGCTCGATACTGCTACTTGATCTGTCATCTATGCCCTGCAAACTGCGTAAAAATGGATTCTGTTCTTCAAGTGACACTTGAAAACATGCAGGACGTGAAGATATGAAATGCTGAAGATTGAGTATGGTTGTGTGGGAGTGTGCGTGCAAGTGTGCTTGCTTGTTTGTGTGTGTAAATGAAAGAGAACAAGTCAAAGAGCAAAGGAGAGAAAGAGTAAGAAAGACTTACTGTGCCGTCTTAACAGTGGCGTGTTTGTTTTTCTTTTGGTATGTGTGATGCCTCAAGACATCAGTAAGCTCACAGCTGCAATGCTTTGGACACAGGCGAATGAAATGTCAGACACCCGGGGACAAGACACAGACCTCAGTTGCAGTGTATCAGAATATCAACACAGCCCTCCAGCTAGATAAAGAAATGAACTACTGAGAAAGACGTGTTTTCCCAAGATTCTACTGAGATGGCTTCCCCTTTTATGCATAGCAATGTCCTCTGTGTTGAGGGAGATGGATGACTTTAGTTCATGGTTGCTCTGCCGAGTTCCAGTCCCTTTGTGTGGCTCTGGTCATCAATGTAAAACACAATTTTATATCAGTTCTCTCAAGTCACCTAACAACCATGTCATCTGCTATCTGTGTCTCTGTTTCAGTTTTAAATTTTTTTTCAAAACATAATTTTAAAGTTGTTTTGTCTTTATCCACAGATTCATGTAAATCACAATTATATTTTCTACCAAAAGAAGGCAAATTACATTCGGTTTTTGCAAGGTTTATGTTATTTTATAATATTTTCTTTTATAGTACTTTTTATAAAATGTCTGATTATTAATAATGTTATAATTTTGTAATATTATTAAGAACAAATATATTTTTTGAATAAAAAAAGATTTTATACGTTAACAGGTGCTTTTAGGTTACCTCACAAAATATTAAATTTCAAAGTGTAGCTTTCATTGTTTTATTTTCTTTCATTTTTTATTTTTTTTGTGAAACATGACCCAGACATTTCTTGACAGTTCTTGTCAGAACTGTTTTTACTCTAACATATTATAAATATGAGACTCTACACTTTCTTGGTTTTCCTCCTTCCTATCTGTTTCAATAATTTATCACACTAATTTAGTCAAACTGGAAGTTGCAACACATTCTCACTCCCAATTCGTCACATACTGAGGCTTTTTAACACAAGGGTACCCCTTTGGTGTCATATTTCAATGTAGTTGCATTTTCCTGTTATAGACTGGGTTTATATTATATAATAAAGAATATGGGTAGGTTTAGATGCGGGGGTTTGGTTACATGCTCAAAAATGTCTAAAAATGTCTAAATAGCATTACGTAAATAAAGTTATGCTTCCTACATCATGTTCCGACATACATTCCATAATTAAATTATATACTCAATATATAATTCCATCATGACAATAAAATTCCTGTGCCTATCGCACACCAAAGTGTGTTTTGACACCAAAGGTTTCTCATTAAAAGCAACAGAGTACCATTTACCCTGAACCCAAGTGTTAATATGTAACGAGCTGGGGAGTGAGAACAGTAGCAGAGAGTGACTCAGAGGGACCTGAGACAAGAAAAGGATTTAACTGTTTAATTAATAAATGCTACGAACCAAAAAATTCTGCCACAGAGCTGCTGTCCCCTACTGAGTTACCATCATGCTTCTGTGTACATGACCACACTAACACTATTAACCAGTTCTAAGGAGAATATTTAATTATCATGGTGAATTAATATGAGGAGGACTATTTTTTGTGTGCTAGAAAAGGCCAGGAAGTCATTCTTGAAAGGGAAGAATAGGAGCTTGTCTGGTCTCAAATCAGAAAACCTCTGTTGCAAACGAGTTTTAACAACAGTTATTTTACACCAGTCACAGTAAATAGTGGGTTCCTCCTTCTTGTGTTGTTCAAATAAAAGCTGCAATTTAGAATGACCTCAAGAATTTGAAGAGGTGCAAGTACACAGTCGAAACACTGGTTTAACACCTTTTGAAACTACACCAATGGCTTTAAAAGGTGTAATTGTTGTGCTATTTGGGTGAGGCCTGAGGTTTTATTACAAGTCAAGCAGCATAGCAAATAATCTTATCCTGAACATTACATATCACATTGTTATCTAAAATGATTAAGGCATTAGATTTCAGGCTGGAATTTATTGTGACTCACAATAATGCATACAGTATTTATAATTATGAGTGCAACACTATACAGGGCATGAAGCAGAATTAGACAAAGACAAATCTAAAAGATTGATTCAAATCTTCCGCCTAAGGTTGATAGGAAGTCATATTGGGCTCTGGAAACGCGCCACAGACATCTTACAGTTCACTGGAGGCCATTAAAAGAGGCACTGCCATGAAACTGATGGATGTACATGCCTGCATCAGGATGTTCAGGAAATTGAGATAAGAATAAAGAGAAGAAGCCCAAGATTTCTGTCATAATCTGTTTTGTAAGAATAAACTATGGAGAGATTAAAATATTTAAAGACAGACCATTGAAATTTGCCATTCAGCATGACATAATATTGAATCAATATCTCAGCATTGATATATTTTGCAGTCTACTGACTAGAGAAAATAAACTCTGATGTGGGAATCTATTTCTTTTTTGAAGATTGAATTAAACATGCACTTTTGTTAAAAGCACCATGAAGTATGTTAACTGCTAGGCCATAGTTTCAACAGAAATCCATACCTATATTTGGAATAGCATCCTGATGTTCTAATCAGACTCTTTCTAAAGTATCCAATATGCAAATGTTACTATTGGCATATATGTACAGTATACACAGTACACAGCAAAGAAAACTGTATCCCACAATGCAATATGCTCAACCTTTTTCATTAAAATGATTACATTCTGATTTTCAGGCAGTATGTGTACTGCACAATATCAAGTAGTAGTATTGCATTCCAAACAAAGCCCATATATTTGTCCTATAGTATATAAAACCCCTTCAGATTTACCTTAAAATAACCTGTCAATACCTGTTAGCACCATTAGTCTACATGACTTAAACTAATACACCTACAACTTAGCCTTAAAGAGTTTAAGGGCCCCTCCCCCATACCAACAAACCCTAAGCAAAATAAGCCTATCAGTTCCTCTGCCAGCACTATTTAGTTTGACATCTCAATCTAGTCGATATGCAGTGCCTCAAATTCTGCTGTTATCTTCTCTCGGAACATCCTGCAATCACAGCATCCCACAATCAATTTCCTTAGGGGGTGCTTTGGATCCTCTGCATCCCTCATCTGTAATACCTTATCAGTAATACAAGAAAAATAAATAAGCTAACATAGCCTAACTCAACAGCATGCTTGTTTTGTTGACTCTGCCTCAGGGATAAAGAAAAAAACAAGCCCCATTGGTAAGTTATTTAAAAGGTAATTCAGCCTAGTTTTCGAACAAGAGGAGCTCATGGGACAAGGTCTTGGCCAGACAACCAAATTTAGTAAGAACCTGGTCAGTTCTGCTGACATGAGCGCTTATGCTCATTTAAAATAACTCATATTGCTCAATGGCAGCTAAGCCAGAGGTGTAACTGCTAGCAACAATACAATCAGTAAATGGGTCTTTAAACGGGAATGAGAGATGGCAAGACCGCCTTGACTACCATGTTCTTGGGTTTCACTGAAAAATTACTTTGGGAGAAATTTTCTTTGGCCCCATTAAACAGGCACAGAATTTTGCTGTGCAAAGCTGTCTCGGAGTCCAGGGGCAGCTTTTTGATGGAATGCATTTATGATACATTGTATCATTTTCCCAATAATTTCATTTATAATTACACTCAAGGCAGCTATTATAAAGGTGGATGCTTGTAAGGAGAAAAAAAATATATATATCTTGTTGAAGAAAATGTCATCATAAAATAAAATACTTGGGACTAAATACTAAGGACTAAGACTTAGTATGTAATAGCAGGGACATGGGCCATAGTAATGAACTTTAGGACATTCTAGATGCCTTTCCACACTATATATTTTAAGAAGAATCTATAGTACTAGCAATGTTGGATGTTCAAATGATCTTATAAGTGCATTTCCATGTCCATAAAATGCAGGACTGACTAGCTACTGAATACCAGGGTCTCTGCTCTTATAATTTGACATACACTGTTACCATGTTCCATTTCCACGTTGTGCCCACTGAGTATGCACAACCTGGAAGATCATTCACTAGAATTACTCTAAAACAATCGGTATTCTATTTACTGAATCAATATATCCAATGCATCATGCTTTAGAGCTTCTTAGTTTTACCTATTTTCTGCTGTAAATCTCTGCACCTTAAGACCTTCTTGTGTTCAAAAATCTCATCAAAAGGCTTAACTAAGTAAGGATAATGTTAATGAACATCTGTTACGATAATCCAATATGGAAAGACGAGGACCTCTATAAATCACCTCATACTTGGTGCTTTCCTCTCTTGAAATACCCAAGGAAGTCTGTATTACCTGGTGAGATTTATCCATTTATTTATTTAGCGTTATTATTCATCTTAAAAGCAGTTGCTTGACTGGCGTATGATCTAGTATAATACACAATGAAATATTTGCAATATTACGTATGTATATTTTGTTATGTATAATTATTCAAAAATGTTAGCAAAATCTTATAAGCAGGGCTATGAGGACTATAATTAATCTAGATCTATGTTTAGTGTTAGAGTTACTTTGCGTAAAGGCTTCAACTCACAGCACTATAACCCATGTTCTGCTGCAAAGACATTACCAAGTTCTTTGACCAGGTCCTGAACTAGCAGGTCTGTGTTCAGCACAAGCCTTTTAACTTTTACATAATTCTAAACAAATCATGACACATCCATCTGTCAGCACTACTTGTCAACTACTAGCAGTGTAGAGAGTCTTACCACCATCCATGAGTAACTGACTGCTCTGCAAATAGAAGTGACATTGTCATACAACATAATAAAGCTAACAGTGTTTACCACAGATGCCAAGCATAAACAAGTCCAAGATGCTTTTTGATATCACTGTGATTACATTTGACTTTGAAATTTCTGTATTTTTTGATTTACCAATTCATCGTAAATTGACATGCTTATTTTCATGCTTGCAGTATTGTGCTCTCACATCAACCTTAACTTGTAAGCTGGAATCAAACCTAGATTTTTTTCTACCATTTGCCACCTCAGCAATGGTGCTTTCTGCCATGTAATAAACATTAAGCAAAGCAAAGTCATCTTGAAGACACTTAAAACAGTGTATTGTTGCCATATCTTGTTTACATTAGTTTGTAACCTCACCTTTGTTGTATTCTACTAACCTTATGAGTGTCCCGTTGAGAAGGAGTAAGGATACAGAATCACGAATCCAATCTCATAATGTCAACACACCCTTCACATTCCCAAAGGAGCTTATGTGTGATTCCATGTCAATCAAACAGATATGGTGTGCATATGATACGGTGGTTGTAAATAAACCAGCAGGGGACATGAGGATGCAGCACACGTTTAGATTCTATGTGGCCAGGTGAGATTTGAGCGTGCTTTCAACAGTGTGAAGCACAATGCATCCCTTTGAATTGAAAGGGCTGATGTCTTCAAAGAAGCAGCGTCCAACAGTCACCTTATGGTGTGGTGTCTGATCCCAAAGACAAAGCCTGTGTGTCCTTAGGGCACATCAAAGTACAGACCTTATGGAAGGCATAAGCTTACTCTTTATATTAAATAATGCTAAATAAAGGAAAACATTCTGGGATGAACATGGTTGCGAGAAGGAATTAGTGAAAATGTCAGGTCAACTGTCACTGTCACTGAATTGTCACTGTCACTGTCTGTCACTGTCTGGATGGCAATTTGCTAAGAGATATACGATCTGCAAATCATGCCAATCAGTAACTAGTCTGACGTCTTGAGACTGGCAGAACTAAGACTGCGAGTCAAAAGCTAACAACCAGGTTCAAAATGTATTACTAAAATTCTCATAGGGACAACAAATCTACGGCAAGTGGGAATTATTTATGGCTTGTAACTTTCTACAATTTAACCTCAATTGGCAAACACTTGGATAACACACAAACTTGGCTATGTGGTGCTTGTTTAACAATATTCACCATATGAATCTTCAGAAAATATACAGACAAATGATACTGCTGCATATACATGCACACAAATAGATGAATGCTATCTCCGATCTGTAAACAGCAGAGAGCTCAGCCTGCTCCTCACTGCTCTTGCAGTCTGATTTAATGAGTGTGGGGTGGGTTCAGAGGGACTTGCCTCCCACTATGTTTGGAATTACACTCAACACTGTTGCATTAGTTGAGTGCTGTCTGATGCATTATTCATTTGTCAATGATGGAAACATGTAGCCCAGAATTACAGAGTCTCAAAACCTGTAACATTTTCCATGTAATAATGATAATGGTGTTTTTGAGATTGGGACTATTACTGTAAACTGTGATGTTCGCCTTCTGGTATATTAAAACAGTGGTAAGTGAAGTAAGTGAAGAGAGAGAGAGAGAGTAAGAGAGGGAGAGAGAGAGAGAAGGAAAGAGGTAGGTATAAATCTGTATTTGTTATTGCTGTTGATTTGTTATTTCGGTGAGGTTTGTTAACTGCAATAAGAATGTCATTGTTTATAAAGTGATGAATCTTCTCTGTCAGTAAGGTTGCATAGCAATCCTTATAAAAAGTGACATTTTTAAAGGCCAGCTCATTTGTTTTTTCCCTGATCTATATCACTTTGCGTTCCTTTAGATTTGCAAAGCAAAAACAGAAATAAGCAAACAGTTTAACAGACAAATTTTAATGACCTTCTTTATTTGTTGAAAAAAATTGCCTTTTTGTTATCATTATTTAACTTGATAAAATTACAGGTTCCCAAACTCAGATTTTGTTTACAAAGGCTTACTTTAATTTAGTATTATAATAAATGACTTGGATTAAATGTGAGATACCTTACTTAAGGTTTTATTGGATGAACTGGTTGTAAAATCTAAAGAAAAAAATACCTTCTAAAGACAAGAACACCATGGCATCACATCAACGTACTTGTACAACGTACAACTACATCATCCTCCCCCATCCCTCACCCACCAGCAGCCCATCAGGAATAATAATTAAAAAATATAAATAAATAAATGATAAGATGAAGTATCTCCAGCAAGGAAAGAAACCAATGTTTGTTAGAGAGGTTATGAGGAGGTTTCCAGCATTGGGTTAAAAACTTCTTTCAGTAGTCACAATTTTGGCCTTTTTCATTTAGAGGAAGTTTGGAATTATCATTTAGCAGTAAGTAAACCGGATCTTTGGAAATACTAATTCTAGTGACTGTATAGAACATAAAGCACCATATTGTAGAAATTCTGCACATTCATACAATCCCAAAGCATAGTATTAATGTACTCTGGTCCCCTGATCCAGAAAAAATTACATAAAGTGTGGGGTTCCTGTTTTTCAGTTGTTTTTTGTTATTGGCTCTGTTGTCACTTTTAGTGTTTTGTCATGTAGCAATATTTAAAAAACACATCTTCACAGTATAGAGCAAGAAGTTGTTGCACTTGATTTTGATTGATTTGATTTGGTGATTTGAAGTTGGAAATGCATTTGAAGGACAAGGCTTTAGGTAAATAATTGTTTATGCAGCCCAGTTCATCCTGTTTACAGACATAAAACCTTTTCAGACACAAAACTTAACAATTTTGCATAAATTAAATTATGCAAAGCTTGTGTCATCTAAATAATGTCTTATCTAAACAATAATTTATCTGTTAAATGATGTGCTAATCTAAGTTGTTCTGCTCACATATTGTTTAAGCATTCTGATAATGCCCCATTATTCCTGTTTTTATTTATATCTTAAAAAAACATCAACTCAAAAATACAAAATCACTCAATACAAGCAATGCAAAGTCGGGGTAACATTCATGGTGCATATTTTTGAATAAAAAAAATAAAGTCATGCTGTTATGAAAGACTAAGCTATCAGAGGATACAGACTTGAGGAATGCCTGGCCTCCAACCAAACTGCCACAATTGTAACCATAGCTTTCCTAGTGTGATCATGTAGTGGAAAACCTGTTTTAGTCTTCCCTGGTCTGGCTGGAACTAAACAGTGCCAAGTAGTTGGCACTGGTCCAAATGTTTGCTAACAAGGTGGGCCAATTCCAGCAGGGAAAACATAATTCTTTGTATCACCTGGCCTAAGGACTACAGGCATCCTGTAATGCCATCAGGAAAGCGCTTCCCACCACCTACTCCTTTCCATTGCCAAAGCAGATCAGAGATCTTCCACAGCAGGAGGTTCTTTCTCCACTGAGCTGGGTACAGCCTCAATACAACATCTACATCAGTTGATTTAACAAATCAGCTGCAAGAATATTTCCTAAAAAGTATTTTAATAAAATTCAACTGAGAATTTAAAATTTCTCACTTAATACAACAGAATGGCACTGAAAGTCAGACTTGTGAAGATAAACTTCATTGTGATGAAGGGAGACTTTGTTAACAATAAACATTTCATTTAAACATTTCATCAGCATATGCTAGTGATGCTGGTTCATTTTCATCCCCCAGTTAGGATAGGTTAGAGTTTATCACAGGGACACATATATATAGTTTAAAAAATTGTCTTATAAACACTGTAGTGTGAGTCATATGTTGCTTCACAAAAAACATTCAGCTGTGGTGAGCTGCATTAATTTGATGGAGAGGTGAAAGATCCCACAGCGAGCCATTTCGTTATGACTGTGACCTCCTACACCAGTGCTGGCAAACTACTGAGAAACATCATGTGAGATGCAATGACTTCTGTGGGCAAAGGGAAAGACCACTGGTGTGCAAATATCTTTTTTACAACATTTAGACAATAGACAGGCAAATTTTCCTCTGATATTTTTCTGTAGATGCCAGAGCCAGCAGTTTGATACCAGTGAACCTAATTGAAATGAAAGAACTAGAGCTTTAAGGCAGTAGACTCAACTGCCAGCCACACTTGTTTCTAATTATAACACTTATTAAGGCTATCAGGCAAAGACCTTGATATAAATATGAGAGCATTCTGCCACATAATATTTATCACAACCACAGTCTTTTCCTCCACCACTGGCACACTCATTTTTCCTACCAAATGATTCATCAACACACTTTATCCCTTTTGTTTGTGTGACAAGGAGATTTGATTTAGTTTTAATTTGTTTGCTCCTATCATCACTTTTGAGCAGCTGTTCTGCTTGAATTTTGTGTCTTCATTTGCAATCGAGTTGAATGTGATTTGTTGTGTACCTCTCTTTCTCCCCTCTGCTTCCTCTCCTTGTGCAGACAAGCACACTTTCATTTTTTATCCTGACTGCACTCCAGTCCTGAAAGAGCGCTACTACTGAAGATAAGCACATCTGAAGTGGCAAAACTAACAGCCAGGGGTTAGATAACCCTCGTCCTTTACTGATGGACAGAGTCAAACAACTGCTTTGTTCCAAAGCATACTAAGATGCCTAAGGAAGCAGCATTTAAAGGCATAAAACGTTGATGTGCTGCCAGTAGGAAGGCTGTTAGATAAAGTAGGCTTCTTAGTTATGCGTCCACCTAGGATATCTAATTTTGGCCAAAATTGTAAAATGGCATCCCATTTATTTATTTGCGGAGGAGGTAATGCTCTGATGCTCTGAAACAGGCTCAATGAAAAACACAATACAAGATCAATGACAAAGCAAGGAAAACATTGATTATAATTTTATTTACTTTTCATTCGTACTATAACATTTCATTATAAAAAGTATAAATAAAATTAGTTTAAAATGATTACAACTGACTTTTTTACTACTTCAGTTTTGTGTGACACAAATAATTGTAATTATCTGGTTGTCTCTCACCTGTATCACCTGTATTAAAAACAACAAAGAGTATCTTTAAAGCAGCACATGCAGAGAGCTATTTGTATGAGTTGCTGCCTACAGAATGTAGAGCTTTCCAAATCGCAGTTATGAGATCCTAATCCAGTTAGGATGCTGACATAGAGGGCGGCTGCCTATGTAGGCAGCAGGAAATTGGGGCAATTCACAACCTGGAACCTTCCATTTTATAAGAGACCTTTAGGTGTTGATCCATGGCAGCAGACATAAAATCATTACATTACAAATCATAACACAGCAAGGAATCAACAATTTTAATAAAGCAAGTTTGTTTGTCACTACATAAAGCTTTTAAAGAGACATCTGAGGTTGTTCAATAAATCTAAATAATGTGAATGTAATGGATTTTATTTGTTATCCTTGCCAAAGATTCAGAAGCCACAAGCCACTGAATGATGACACTGTTTATTACCATGTATGGCGATTAATGAATAAATATGGTTTAGAGGTAATTATCCATGGGAACTCTGTTAGATAGGTCATTTTATCCTGGAATCCCAAACTGCTTAAAGTCAACACAAATTCACCGCTGACCTTTCCTAATACACTTTATAAAATAATACACATTATTATATACCAGCAAACGTGAACATAAACTTGACTTGACACCATGGGACTCACTGACAGCAGGACAACATGGACATTAAAAGCTAGACAAAGACTTTAGAAACATGAGATCTACATATATAAATATAAATGGACTACAAAACACAACTTCAAAATAAAAGACATGACGCTAGAACAAAACATAGACGTTACAGAGTTCCCCTTCTTAAGGGTGGCTCCTGACCAAAACACTGTAACACATAGTCGGGGGGTATAATGGGTGGGCCAGAAATGTGGGGCAGGGGAACAGGACCAAGGGACCTGACAGGGGACAGGTTCCCACGGTCCTGGATATGCAAGTGACCATGTGGGAGTAGGCGTGGCTGTGAGCCAGTTGGAAGCTGGCATGACCATGAAACAGGCTTGGCCGGGGGCCAGGGAGGCACTGGACTGGAAGTGGCATGGGCCAGGGAGGCGCAGGATATAAAATGGGCCAGAGAGGCACTGGCTGTGGGGCCATGGTGGAGCTGGCTCAGGACATGGCATGGACCATGGACGCTCAGGGTATGGCATGGGCTGTGGGCATGGCCTCCTCAAAATGGCTACTGTGGCCATAACTGGACATTTGGGCAGCGCAAAAATGGTCTCGACATTCTCAGGCTCGCTAGCAGCATCCTTTGCACACTTTGCCTCCTTTTCTGTCACCCCCATGATGTGTCATGATGTGAGGGCCCTGGTATGGCAGCCATGACATGAGACAACTTTGACTGTGTGGGGCTGTGAAGCTCCATATCCATTGTTCCATAGAACCGCTCAGCAGAACAGTATAATCACTATATTCCACAAGGGTCTTTGCTCTAACACAGTTGGGCATTAAGTAAATTACAAAATCCTTAAGTCCATTTAAAAAATGCCTTTTGGTGCAACTTCAAGTGCAAGTCCACTTGATGACCAATAAAGTCCTTCACATAATTTTAATGAGACACTTTCCCCAAGTGTAGTTGCAGCAATAAAGCTACTTAGTAGCGGTCTAGCTTTCTAGGATCCAGTAAATTGATAAAGCCAAATGTTTTGTTAAAAACCAGCAACATGAACATAAACTTGAGTTGACTTGAATTAGTTTTTTTCATTTGAGATGGTTCTAATATAGGTTTTACCCACAGTTATCTTGAAAACCACATCTCATTTACAATACAGTAGATGAAAAAACTGAAATACTTTAGGTTCAATTGATTATTACAATTACAACCTATATAATATCATTACATATTAAACTAAATATAATAATAACTGGTTCAAGAAATTCTACTTTGATGTTCTACAGAATCCTTGACTAATAATAAATCTAATTAAAACAGAACTGTACACACCACAAAAATGTGTGAGGTTCAGGAATAACTAGCTTTCACAGACTTCAGAGACAGACATTAAATGCATAGCTGAACTCAATAAGTGCATATGTGGCCCAATTAGTCATTCACAGTTGGCAGTGACTAATGTAATTCTTAATAGTGATTAAGGGGGGAAATAATAGATAATACCCTGATTTTATTTATTTTTATTTTATATATGTTTTGTTTTATTTTTTTATTTGTTTGTTTTTGCTGTGTACTTAGAAAGTTACTTAATAAAACTAAGTATATTTTACTTATAATGATATTTTCATTATTATTTTCACAGTTACTGTCAGAGATTACTCAAAGTGATTATATGGCGCAACATTTTCTGTCTCTCATGAACTATACTTAATAGATTTACTGTACTGTATGTACAATTTAATACAAAAATGAAATACAGCAGGGTCTCTTAAAGGTTTCTGAACACTATGTTATTACAGTTTACTTACATACAAATTAATTTGTTGGTGTTTTTAAATGACAGACCTGCATTTTCATTTACAATGGTTCCATTACATTTTCTGGCTGAATGATACTTGAAGCACATTTAAAAACAAGCACATTGTAAATGTGAATGTTGCACAGTGTTTATATGAAATAGCCAAAGAAAAACAAATTGTTACTTTTTGAGAGTCTGTATTGTGAATTATTATAATGGAAACTAGAGGTCAAACCCACCACAGTATAATGCTACTTCCTTTTTCTGAGGCTTCTTAAAGTGTTACTATCAGCATTCAGCTTTTGAGAAGGTCTTTATGATCTATTGTGATATCATCTGTGATACTGTATACATCATTACACTGCTGAGATAAAGTATCTCTGTGTTGCCTTCAAGAAGTCAGATGCTGATTTTGTGCCTTTGTGATTTAAATATGGCTTTTGAATTTACAATTTAGTAAATATGGAGTTTCATCTTACATTGTTGACCCTCCACCTTAGAATCTTTCTAATAACCTTATATTTCCACTCTTTTCAAGTTTAAGGAGAATACTTATATATTTTTTAGAATATTTTTCTTTGATTAGCTTGAAAATGCATAGTGTTCATAAATACCTATTTAAAATATTTAAAATGTACTATATTTAAAAAGTATTCATTCTAAGCGAATTGTTCCATATCTTGTATTCCAATTGTATTCATATATCAAAATGTTAGTGTTTGTTTGTTTGTTGCTAATTTGGCCTGAGATACATGGATAGCTCCAGTACTCACTGTTAAAAATACACAATCATTTGTCAAACTAACAGATGTGTGTCGTTAATTTAAGTGCAGTAAGTAAAACAGGTATAGGCTAGGTTAGTTAGATCACTACAACCTGAGAATTTACCCTAAACTAAAGAAACAGGTCATTATGTACTAAAGATATCTAACTAAAACTTTTCGCAGTGACAAAAACATGTACTGAAACACTGAATTAGTGTTAAAAAATAAAAATGTTAAACAATTATGCATATATTTTTTAATTTGTTGGCGATATTATTGGAATGTCAATAGTGGATTTAATTATGTTTTTTATTATTTAATTATTCATTATTTCATTGTATTTAATAATATTTCTATCACACGTCTGTATGTTTACATGCAGCAATATCATGCATAGTTAATGCAATAATTTGTGATAACATCATTTAAGATAAAGCTGATCCACATATAATGTGCAAAAAGATGTGACAGAAAGAGCTAAAACTGGCAATCCCGATGAAACTCAAGAGTTTGCTATTTGTGTAAAATTCAAGGCCTCAGCAACATCAGTCTTAGCACTGTAACTAAGCAGTTTTTCACTCTTATTTCTTGGAGTTTGCAGTGGAACTGTTGTCATTTGTCTGACAGGCAAGGGCACTTAATCCTGTCTCAGGAGAGAAAGCCATGCCAGATGGCTGAGGAGAGCAGCCGAGACAGTGGTCAGGTGGTGGACCGACATCCACTGACACACTGGCTGACTGTCAGCTGATGGCATGTGGCATGTAGGCAGTTGACTGGCAGGTCACCAGCTAATGGTTTACCTGAAGTGCTAAACATTTATACAGTCTGGAAACAGGCAGTATCCTAAGGGGCTTTGGCTAAGCCGACAGAGATATTTAAAGTGGTCATACTTTAACTTACCTGATGCAATTGAAAATGTGCTTAGCATAATATTGCCTTTACTACATTAATAATAATACCACACAGTCATTAAATAAACAAATTTTAATCAAATTAATTGATGTCACAAATTATTTGTCACTTTTAAAATACAATTACCTAACATAGCATATTGAGTAAAAAATCTATCACCTATATCTATTAATTGCATAAATCTTTAAATCTTTTAATTTTGTTCTTTTATCACACTTAACTAAGATGTTAAACTAAAAGCTCTAATGGTAATCGATTTTTACATATACTGAACATAGAGTTATCTATATCTATAAGAGTTGCTTGTACAAACAAAATATGCTGCCACATGCTAGTGACCTGTCCATTGATTTTAATGTGTTTCAGTGCAATTACTAAAGTGTTATGCATTTCTATGCAGTTGCCAGCTTGTTCTGCGTGGTTGCTAGGGTGCTTTAGAGGGTTAGCAGTGGTTATTTACTGGCTTAAGTCACATGACCTTACAAAGCTCACTCCCAAATCTCTATGATATACTGGGCTTTAGTCCTTTAGTGTAGCTCTGTGACATCCTCCATGTGAAAACAGTCCAATTACAAGTCAAAGTACTCCTCAACAAGCTACACACTTTGAGATGTACTTTATATCCATAGCAGAAATGGTTTGTGCTAGAGTGCTAGGGCAAGCCTCACTGGTACTGCTCACACTCATACTCCTACCTAGTCTTCTAGGTCAGACAGATTGTGGGGGCAAGAACATTTAAAGCTGTTAAGAGAAGTATCTTAAATTAAATGCAAGATAAAATAGGTAACCAGTGAAGATCATGGAGAAGTGATGTGAGCTGAGCGTTTAGTGAGGATGTAATCTTGCAGCACTTCTATTTGGTAATAGAAGTGTTGTAAGATTACATCGACACAGAATTAGAATAATTCAGGTGGGAAGTTTAATGTATTTAACTTGGGCATCAGAGGCATTTAACAATATTTCAGTTATAATAATAATAGGATACAGAGAGCTTAAGAATCCACAAAAAGAGAAGATCACTGTTCACACACTAAGAAGGGCTGAGATTATTAGAACGAAGCTGAGAATGCAACTGGGAAACAACAACTGTCTCTAAAAGTTTTGCCATGAAAGTCAGATAGTGGCCTATAATTATGGAAATGTAGAGGATCTAAGTCAGGCTTTTTAGAACAGGGATAACAGCTGCTGTTTTTACATTAAATGGGACAGTGGGAGAAGCAAGGCTACAATTTATCAAGTGAGAGATAGTAATGGAAACATCTGTGACATGGAAAAAGTGGGGGCAAGGTCAGTAAAACAAGATAAAGAGTTTGGCTTAAATATTAAATCAGTGACAACAAATTGGCTGGTGGCACAGTCTGTTAAAGACCTAGTGTGAGAAGGAACAGAAAAACAAAAAATGATGGTTAAAAAATGATATAAAAGGTCAAGCATATAGTTTAGTAGGTGCTCAGTGCAAAATTGTGTAAAAGGAACCAGCCTAGTCTTAATAAGAACATGCTCCTTAAAAGCTTTCAAGATGGCGTCATTATAAATGTGGGGTTTTAGAGACCAATCCGTTTGACCAGATGTTAGGGATGCCAGTTAAAGACAAGTAATGAGCAAACCAGTACATCCATTTGAGTGAAAGGATATGGTATGATGTACAATTCTAAGCATATCAAAGTATACTTGTGGAAAGTCATTTAAGGCTTTTGGTTAAAGGAAGGTTTTAGGCCAAATCCTGTAAGTACAATACTAGGACATGGGCTCTTTTAGGGTGAATAAGCTCTGACAAAGCTCTAGCAACTACTTGGGCTATAATGCAGCAGGCGATATGCTAATTTTGATTGGCAAGTGCCATTCTTATTCCAGGAAATTGAACTTATTACAAATATTGTTATAATTCTATTATTTTGCTGGTGTGGTGTGTTAAAGGTCTTTGATACATTACAAATGTACAAAACATGTTTACTTATCTATGTACCTTGTGATCTATACAGATGAAAACCATTTTTAAATGTCTTGTGTGATACTATGCATATAAATTAATGTCCTCTTGAAGGACTGCCCTTTTTATTTATGAAACCAGTCAACCTATTTCACGCACAACAGGAAGCAAACCTGTAAGCATTAAAGCTTCAGAAAGCTGTATTTGGTAATGCTTGATAAAGGTCATGAAATGGCTTCCCCAGCCCACACAATTAACCCGTTTTCTCTGTAAGGTACTAGTCTGTTGGGAGGCAATTAAAGCCCACAGCTTCCTGTTGTGAGTCGTCTTAACACTACAAGAACCTTGGTTGCAATAACCACTGTAACTACAGTTGTACAGTGTTTTGTTATCCCATTTCTGGGGTTTCCAATAAAAAAATGTTTAATTCCATGAAAATAAATAGTTGTAACTAGGAAGTCATAAGGGCAATCACAAACAATACAAATTATCATACAGTTTAAAACTAATAAAATATGCTGTCACTCACACAAACAGAAAACAAACTGGAATGTTTTAATCCTCATAACTAATTTATAAGGTAAAGTGCAATTCATAAAGATAAAAAAAACACTTAACACTTTAGTACAGGGAATCCATATTCACCATTAATTATGAATTTTGCCTCAATAAACTCCTTATTTGCTGCTGATTAATAAATAGGGTAGTTATTATTGTGTTTAAGTGTAGGTATGAGGGTAGGATTAAGGGATGTACAATATAGTCATGCAGAATAAGGCATTAATATGTGCTTTATAAATACTAAAAACAGCTAATTTGAAAGCTAATGGGCAAGCTGTTCACAGTGTAAATTGGTCCCCATACTAAAGTGTTGCCAACAAACCTCTATGATCATAAAACAGCATCAAGTAATGCCTTGTTTGTACATGATATGCATTAAACAGAATTTTAAAGATAATGCTGAATGAGGATGAGGAGTATACTATTTTTTAATGTGGCCTCAAAAGCAGATGCTTTGAAGTAGGCATATAAGTATGGGGCAAGAGACTAATGGGTGCATTAATAAGCTGGCCTATTGTATAAATTACATTCCTAACCATACAAATCTACAGCTACATGAGATATTGTTCTCAAAGAACAGATGCACACAATAAAATGAACTGAAAATTGAATGTGAAACTTGGATATTATCACCGCACTCAGTCTATTGTAGTGCAGCTAGGTTTCATTGCAAAGCTTGCACAGTGAGGTTAGAAATATGTTAAACTAAATGTAGACATACAAATGTAGACACAAATGTCTTACTACAATCTCTCAAATATAGTTATGGAGATCTCTTAGTAATTACTAAAGCTAATCTTACCTAATGTCTTACCGGTTTTAGTGACCCCACAGTTTTTTTTTGCATTTCTGTTATCTGTTGATTTGCCTGGTATTTTAATTCACATAATAATAGACTTGTCTGCTGTGAATAATCTTTTGCTCTGGTTGAAACAGAAAGGTTATGTTTAGAATTTAATACTATCTTTCATATACATTTAATACCAGGATGACAAATGTGCATGTATGGAATACCATCTCTTATAAAGTACTTGTTCTTGACCTAAATTAATTATGCAACATAATTAGGTCATGTAACAACACTGCAGCACACTATTGAATTAAATCTTTATCCTTGCGCAATGCTATATTATTTTCACTGTACTATTTTTGGTAACACTTTACAATAAGGTTCTATCCATTTCCTTACTTAATACATTAGCTAACATTAACAATGAAAAATACATTTTACAGCATTTATTAAGCCTTGTTAATGTTATTTTTGTTTATTTTAGTTCATTGTGCAACATTTGATTAAAAAAAGTATTAGAAATATGGAAATTAACATTCACTTAGATAAATGCTGTTGAAGTATTATTAATTGTTAGTTTAAGGTAACTAAGAAGGAGTGCTGGAATCTACCCAAGAATCTCTGAGTGAGGCAGGGAAACACCCTGGACAGATGGTCTGCCCACCACAGTTTATCTATAATCAATATCAATAATTCAAAGCATGAAATGCAGTCTATGCTGTGCGGAAAGCTATTTCTTTCTGAAAATGACTCAAAGACTCAAAGCATACTAGATCTGCAGGACAGGGTAACATTAACATTTTTTTACGCTAACTTACATCCAATGCAACTTACAAGACTTCTAAAGACTAAAGTGATTTCGATGTTCTCATTTGCAAAGTCATAGGTGGTTTATGTGAGACACTTTTAAAACATTTATTAGAGAAGAGTATTTCCTTGAATGGTAGTATTTTGTTTTTTGTCCTTCTCTTTCTAAATGATGAAATTTAAAATCTGATGGTGATGAATCTGAATTCCAAATCTGGTGAATTGATTATTGACTGTGATTGATAGAGCCACCTGCTGAGCTGCTGAGCTGTTTGTCTTAGCAGTTTCTGGATAGCATTGACATGACATTGTCATTACATCAATATTTTATATTAAATAGAACATATGTGATTTGTTTATAATTAATGCTAAGATGAAAAGGTTTTATTTGTCACATAACTGAAACGTTTGTATGGATGATTTTAATAGAAGACTTTAATGGAAATATGTTTGTATTACAATTGATCAACATATATATATATATATATATATATATATATATATATATATATATATATATATATATATATATAAAAAGACATGATTACATGCAAAGTGAAAGTAGTTTTAAATTGCCCCATTGCCAAATCAGACTGTTTGTGCAACTGGGATGATTATGAATTGTTATGTAGGCTATTTTAAGTGATAGAAATTATTTTAAAAGGGAAACTGATTAATTAAACACTATGCCAAACTGAATGGTGAACACAATATCCCCTGGATATCCCTGCTGTGATGTATGCCTCTGCAATACAGCTGGATAGTTTCATCAACTACCACTGATAAGGAGAAATGATGTCAGCTGAACAAGCTGCATATTTACCATTGCTTAACCATCAACTGCCCCACATGCAGCTCAATATAGTAGCCTTACCTTCTTTACTTTCACACATGATGCAAACATGCAAAGGCAAATAGCGTAAACGTAAAATTTCAAACCTGATTGTTGAAAATATAAATCATTATTCTAGACTTCCCGTAGTAAAATCTGGGTTCAAGGGGGTTCTTTCAGCTAAAGAATGAGTTAAGTCATAAACCCAAGTTTTCCATTATATACAGCGACTCAAATCTCTTAACTTACTGTTTATGTATTATATGAACTTTATCTTGTAAATGTGCAAATTGCAATTTATCTGTTAGGCTCCTGGCAAGAGCCACAGTGCCATTATGAGACTTGATTACATTTTTAACTAACAGGAAACCTGTAAGTTCTCTTCAAAAACTGGAAGAATTGTAATGCTTATATTCATTCATGCATTTGGATTAATGACAGAACAAAACATCATCTCTGAAATGTTTTTGTTTTGCTTTTTTTATAGACGAAGGTTTCACCCAGCATTGACTGTGTTCTCTGATGTGCTTAAAGAAGTTGAATTTCAAATCTTAATCTGTAATCATTGCCTTTTTTATGCCTGGCATTTTGAATGGCAGTGTTTACACTGACAACTGTAACTTGCTGGTAAATCAAGCAGAAGTCCAATCTCGTTCTGTGGTGACGAGTTGAACAACAGGCAGAAAGACACAGTGCGGCAGGAGAAATGCAGTTTAGTTTGTTTACTGACCTTCCCGACTCCCAACTGGCAACAAACAATCAGAGATGTCTGTCTTTTTCCCTCTGCTCTCGGAGAACTGGGGCAAGGTGACTTCTGTTCCAGCACTCCACTAAAGTAGTATTCCACCTCATTGGGTCACTGTTTCACCTGCAAGAGAGGAAAAATATATGAATCTATGTCTGCACAGGTGTTTGGAAATCTGTGGTTACTCAGTCCAGATATGTAGATTAGAATAGAAATAGAAAGAATTTTTTCGTGCTTGGCTATGCAACAGCTAGTTCTGGCCCTCAAATATGACTGGGCTGATATACATCGAGAACAGTGGAAGAAAACATAAATTTGTGATACTACACCACAGTAGCTGTTAAAATTATCCTATGACAAACTTATTGATTCCTCAGAAGGCATGTCATGACAGACACAGTAATCATATATATACTCGGTCTCTCTTACTTTTGTCACACGCATATAATAATGCATAACAAATTAAACATTTTAGCGATATCCATAACACAAAAGTAAAGGACCGTAAACACCAAATGTGCTGGGTTCATCCACTTGGATATTAAAACCTTTAGGCATTTTTATTTCTGTTTATTTCTGTAACATGTTTTCAGGATATCGCTGATGTGTTTTTAGTTTACAACATGTCACGACAGACAGTAATTACACATGCTCAGTCACTCTCTCTCTCACTTTCTCTCTCTATCTCTCTTTTGCACTTTTGTCCCACACATACAATGCTATATTTTTAATATTTTTCTTGTTGGAAGCTTCTTACTATTATTTCTTTTGAATGATTATAACATAAATGTTAAGCAAGAAAAATATAAATGATAGTAATTCTCATCAATGACACCACAAAGCTGGGACACTCTGTTTAACATGAAAGTGGGCATTTAGGGAGTAGTAAATGATGAGTAAATGATAGCTGGGTGATTTCAGACCCAGCTGTAGTGTCTTTCTATGGCACAGTACATTTATCACAGTACATGGTTGGTATTAGTTTAAGAAATTAGTTTCCTGCTACTGTTTTTCTCTTCAGTGACTCAACACTAGACATTCACACTTCTGTGATAATGTTGCTTTTATCAATATCGCTTAGACTGTCACATTTGTCTATCTGAAGCTGCAGTCTGTTCTGTGTTTAACTGTGTTTAACTGTTGTGGTTGTTCTTGCTCAATGTAACTTATGACAAGTGTCACAAACAACAACACATTCTATTTTGGTTTTATCTATGTAGATGCACTGATCACATGCCACTACCCTGATAAACTGAGAAGATGACACTAGATTTTTTCCTGTTCGGATTAAGCATTGCTCATGGGAGCACTTCGATACATGTGAGCTAACCCAGGAAACTGTGCTGCACTTAAAACAAAGAGAACATTATGTATACAGCAACATTACATTAACAACATTAAAAAGCAACTTGACATTAAAATACAGGACTAAAGACACACTGGCCAGCCTATGTGATTGATGCTTTGAGATGGTGTGCAATACATCACTGTGTTCACCTAAAAATTAAAATTTAGTCACTATTTACTCTTATGTGAGTACCCCCTGTGATTTATTTTGTTCTTTAGAAACCAAAACTAGAGAATTTTTAAGAAAACATATTTGTGTAGTTTTTCCTTGCAAAGGCAGTGGTTAAGGATCTCTTAAAGAACTCTCTTAAAGCTTTATGCATTGGCTCAATACACTGCCTTTGTAAGAAAAACATCCACAAAAATGTTTTCTTAAAAATTTTCTTCTACACGGGTTTCTTGTTTTGTCCCTCTTTCATTCTTAAACCTCTTATTGTGCCCCATTTTCAGCAACTTTATTGGTCTAGTTTGGGATAGGTACTTTATAAAGATAGAAGATACTGTGGGGGTGCTGCAACCTGTGATTGGTCCAACACATATGATGAATAATCGTCACCCTTTTTATGTAACATAAAACCAACTAAGTATCCAAAGAGAAACAAAAGTTCTCCTATGACACTACATTTACTTTACACATTATTTTACCATAAGATTCCCATTGTATGTGTGAATGCAAGAAGGCAAAGGGTCTTCAGGTGTTTATACTTGTTAAAGATCTCTATCCAGATAGCACCCTGTGAAGTACTGGAGCTACATTTCGGAAAGCACTATGTCCATAGCAAGTGGGAGTTTCTAATTTTTAAAATTAGGGGTTTTACCAATTATAATAGTAATGCTTATTTACACATACAACACTAATGTTAACATTAGTGTCTCATTTCATTCACTTCATTGTTTTTTGCAGTTGAGAACAAAGGATAACTGGATGGAAGAAAATATCACAGCATTCACTAGATAAGATGTATACATGACAGAACATTTCATTAGTCCCCCATAAGTAGATGTTAACAACATAGATTCTGTCACAACCTTCATGAAATGAAAGTTGGACACTGTATGCGCTTGTCCATCAAGAAAAGAAGGGTCAGAGAGTAATCTTTTCACACAGCAAACTGTTGAAATTGAGTGAATAGAGCCACATCTGCTAATTAGGTGACATACACAGATGCCAAACACAGAGAATTAATTACAGTAATTAGAAATGCTGCTGGCAAAGCTTTAACCAGTGATGTGATACCACACAGTATCCGCACCCTAAAATCATTTTAGATAACTGAAGCTGAGAAAATGCATAAATATTTATGATTTCTGAAGCATATCTTCACACAGTTGTAGAATTACAATCTCAAACTTCCAACTCATATTGGGAGTCAGCAATATTCATGAGTGATGATGGAGTAGTTTTTAGTCAGAGATCTAATTTTATGATATAATGCTTCACACAGTGAAGATGTTCTGATGACCTTCATGATAGACCAGTCACTGTGGATACTTTATCATACTCACATACTGACTCATTTACTTCAACAAAATCCAAAATTTACGGACACGTTCATTTTTGCCTAATACATTGAATTTTGAAGAAAAAGACTATCCTTCTCCAAAAAAATTACCCTACAGTTAATTTGTGCAAGCAGCTTATTACTATCTATAGTTACATTTTAAAGTTAGGTGCTTAATGTATGACCATTGTCACTAATTAAAATGCAGGATCATTGAATCTTGATCGTATCCATAATTGTTGTGATGCTAACACAAAGTTATACTAATCAAGCTACACAAATCACAAACTATGATGCAGATAAAAGCCCACACTACATTAAGGCTTAAGCTTCTGTGGCATCTTCTGCTGTCGGTATGGGTGCTAATTTAGTAAACGTTCCTCACAAATGGGTCACATTTTGCGAAAGTAACAAACAGCCTACATGGTTGCATGGGCTTACATACATACAATTACATTAATATTTGTGATAATAAATGATTTTGTCATAATAGCTGTCTTTTATTCTGCTTGTCTTTTTGAATGAAGACATCTTTACCTCAAGCTATATAGCATATGCATTGAGGCACAGAATAAGCTGATTAGTTATTATATTATTATTATGTTATTATATTGTTGAATTAGTTATAACAGATTTCTCAGATCTGTCATTTCTCAAACCCTGTCTGGATAATCTGTAATCTGACTGAAAATGTACCTTAACTATGACATATTTTATCAAAGAGCCAGATCAGTCCACAACAGTATAGATGTGTTGTTTTGATCTGGAAAATGACTAATCACAATAATTCATTCAGAAGCCTAATGACTCTAATAAAAATCATCTGTCAATGCTCACACAAAACACAGCAGGAGCTTTGAAAAGCGCACTGAAGAAAATTCTGCTTACATTTACATGCCTCAGCAGCATTACGGTGAGCACATTTAGAACATGTGCATCTGACACAACATCTGACTCACCTTTCTGAGAAGGTCTAATGAGCACCATTAAAAGTTCACAGGATGAGGCCAACTGACTGCTTTTCCTTCTTCGTTCTTTTGTGTCTACAATCAAAAAGCACAGAAGTGTCAAGGCCCAATTTGTCATGGTTGAAGGATTTTTTGAGACTCCATAATTCATGTAATTGTCTAATGAATCAGCCGTTCAGCTTGATTGGCAAAACAGGTTTTTCTGGTCCTTCACTTGCTAGCCACCTGTTGTGTTTCTTTATTGTCTTCTGTATTTTTCCGTGTGATATATTTGCTTGAAGAAAACCAGATACTCTTATACAAGGAAATGTGTTGTCAACATCTCACCAAAATTTGATTTCATTAGATTTTGTATGTGAAGTGGGGTTCTATCATACTTACATTTTGTTTGTTTGAATAGACATTGAAAAATACAATATGAACCTATTTGTGCATGAGTAACTTCTGAGATGTGCAAATGTTTCAGTGTGAGTGTTGAGCAGATAAAATGGACCTAATTTGACTTTAAAACAGTGTTTTAATAATTGGTCTGAACCTTTGTGACAGCACACACACACTGGTTTATACATAATTGATGGTTTATTGCTATACTTTGATTGATGATTTGATCATACAAAAGTGTAGATGACTTGAATCAATCCCATCTGGATTTGATTCATAAATATATTTATGTATCCATCACTTCTAAATATGTATCAAATTATTACAGATACAGGAAATAAGTGCCTGTATGGAAATATTTTTGTGGTATTGTAGCTTTTCACTTGTGCATGATGATGGCAATTCCTGTTCCCTTCCAAAATGTGTAAAAAGTTGTATGTCTAAAGTTGCAATAAAAAAGGTGTTGCATTTTTGGTGATGTCAGTGCATCAGTATTGTGTCCATCCAAATATGCAAAATTGTATGTGTATATTTGTGCACAATGTACAAATATTAAAAAAAAAAATAATGCCAAAACAAATACGAATGACATATTACATTGATTTTACATCAGTGTAATTCACACTGGTATTCCACTGTCATGATCTCTTTATCCGATCATGTAAAATCAGTAAGTATTATGTTGGGGCGGCCATAACAGGTCACAGGGTTTATAGAAAAACCCATCTATGGAATCTATGAATGGCAACTTTCAATGTAGAGACAACTATAAAAGTCCATTGGGTTACATTTTATTTTGATTGTCCGTTGTAGACATTCTTCTAACTATAACTGTCTAGCTATTATTAATTGAGTTAATTAAGTTGTATTTGCAAAGCTACTTATTATTAGTAGAATTTCTACAGCGGACTCAATTTTGAATCTATGGGATATAAACACTTTGCAAAAATAGTGGGGGCATTACAAAAGGGCACATTGATGGCATATTGTGGCCGCCAAGAGGGTGCTAATGAGCATCCTTCTGAATCATAAAAATGACAAATGGAACACTCTATAGTTTCATGAACCACGGGTCCACATCAAGTGTGCCATTTAGGACCTGGTCTAATAAATATTTACCTTGAAGAACAATTAACAAAATTAGTTCAAACTTAGGTGGCTCAGTGGGTAGCAAGAGGGTAAAAAGCAAGAAGGCTCCTGGTTCAAATCCTGGCTGAGGCAAGAGGCTCTGTTTTCCACCACAGTTCAAAAACATGCAGATTGTCATATGAGATTGCCCAGCAAATGACTGGCCATCTTTTCAGGGTATCCATCAATCCAAACTCTGCAATGTGTTTCATGCAGGTAATCCTTCTTTGTGCTGGTTTACATTTTGCATATATGATAACAGACGACTGAGAAAGGGTGAAATCTTTTGGGTAATATACATAAACTAAACACTTACTGTTATACAGTATGACTTCCTGACTTTCTCCAGTATGACTGCTAGCCCATTTGTTTTGTTGTGAAAGTGTGGGAATTAAAGAGCAAAAACATGCACCACTGGAAACACAAATCATACTTCTGTTGAGTCTGCAATTTATAGCTCTTTTACAGCCTGTTATTGTACAAAAAATGGCAAAATGAACAAGAATAGATCAACAATGTTGTGCAAAGACCTGACTTTTATGCCTCATATCAAAAGCCTATGTCAAATATAGGCTACAAATCCATTCAAGATTTTTAACTTAATCTAACGTCTTTATGCAAACATTAGTTATTTAATTTTTAGCTGTGAATAATTGTAAGGACATTTTAAGGAAAAATAGACAAACTGAAAATACACAGATTCATATAATTAGGCAACAACTTTAGTTACACATAATGCACTAAATTATGCTAACTGTGATAAAATACAAGCATAGTGACACTATAGTAATATAATAACCATATGGTATATAATGTCATCCAGTCATTATTTATATATAAATTGTGTTTTCCTGTGTTGACAAATGTACTTTGTGGTTGTAAATGCAGATTGTGAGAACATGTTCTTATTTTGCATTTCAACAGATGACATAATCACTACAAGACTATTTATAATTGATGTGAATATAACAAGATAGAACAGGATGTTTGCATTTGTTAAATAGAACTTCTAATGCAGTATATAATGCAGTCTAATGAAACAAACTTATGATCTGACTCACATTGCACTGTAAGGTGTGGGAGGTATAGATAATTACTTATGATAATTATCCAGAGCACTATGTTTTGTAATTACTCATGGGCATCTCAACAATATGGTGCCACTCACTGCAAAGCTTGCCATGTACAAACAAAAATAAGCCACTCAAGCCCTTGCAGTACAGTAATATTACTAAGGATAAGAGTTGTTCTCAACCCTAGTGCAATGCTGAAACCCACCCTTAACCACTGTAACCCTCAAGTTGTTTGCCTTTTTAAAATGGCAACAACATGATGCAATTTACATAATACAATTTACCCATGTTTAATAAACAGAATAAATAATCAGAATAAACCATTCTGGAGGTCTGGAGGATTGGTAAGCATGGAGAGACAGATCTAAGCCCTGCTTGGACACAGTCAGGCTTAAGCTTTGATGTTCACTTCATCCCTCACTGGCAAAGAGTCAAGATGAGCTTTTCTTATAATCAGACAGCTTCCAGTCATCCAGAGAGCAGAGGAGCAGATGGTGGACTAGCCACACAGGTGAGAACACACCAACACTCTACTGTAAATCATCACCTGTGTCAGACCCTGTTTGTCTCATATTAACATGTTCTCACAATAAAATATCACTCTACCAATGATTATCAGTGTGTCACCAAAACATCCCTCTGGTATTTTTTCCAATCAGTTTCTGAGGATCTGATGTCTATACTAACTAATGCTTTTGGCAGGATTTATGTGTGTGTAAATTCTAAAACAGTAAGATGACATTCTCATCCTTTTGTATATTATTTTGTTATATATAAATATATACATCACATATATTAGCATTTCACACTATCATGTGTGTTTGCTGTATTCAACCATCGTTTCTACTTTTAGAATATTGTTCTTACATATATCGGAGTCACTGGCTATGCCCATTTAGCATTCACTATGCAATCATATTTTAAAACACACACCTGCTTACTCATGTTGTGAATACAATCCCACAGATAATTATTTTTAGAGTTATCATTAAAATCCTACAGACACAATGCCAAAATTCTACACACAATTATTTATAATCTAAAATACTTTTGTGATATTCCATGTGGTTTGACATGCTACACTTCATCTAAAGTTATTAAAACAGTATTACTATATATACAGTATTAGTATATTTTACAATGTAAAATATACTGTACAACAGATCCAACGAAACACAATTGATAAACAGAAATTATATGCATATGCAACCATTTTTTTTAATTGTATGCATATGGCAGACGCTTTATTCAAAGAAACTTACAATACATTCAAGGCATAAAGGGTATATGTTATAAAGGTGCCTGTGGAGTATAAACGCCTCTTCATACATCTTTTCATAACAAGACAAAACTAAACAAGTTAACAAGTTAAGGACAATCTGATATGTTGGATTTGAAAAGGTTTGTTACATTTATCTGTTTACCACTTTTATTAGGTTTGAACGGTGCAATATCATGTTCCAATATTATTAAGCAAGGGTGATCCAAAACATTTCACAAAATATTTAATACTTATGTTTGTGTTCTTTCTCAGATTTGACTAGCTGATTACATGCTTCTCAGCACTGAAAATGTGTGGAGTTTTCAACAAGCTGTCTGTTTTCTTTCAATCTCTAAATGTGAAGTTTCCAAATTAAAAAAAATATCTAATTAAAAATAGTTGACAAGAAAGTAAGATGACTGTTGTATAGAGCGATATAGTTTTGAAAGGCCACTCATTCATAATACAGTAATACACTTGATAAGAAAGGTGAGAAAGGCACAGCGTCAGTAACAGACTTCATAATCACCACATTACAGCACCTGTAATTTTTATTCCACATCTCTAGAAATCTGTACATGTATTAACCTAACTGCACATTTATGCATACGTTCATGTTTGAGTATTGCGTGTATCTTGGATAGTGTCAGGTCCGCAGTGTGATCACCCCAGGTTTCTGTTCGTCCCCGTGCCTTTAGTGCTTTATGTTGTTGTTTTCTGTCAGAGCACCCCTCTTGTTTGCTGTCCATTGTCAGATCATTTTGGTTGTTGCCGCTTCCCTGACCCAGCCTGTCTTGTCTTGTTTAGAGACTCCTGTCGTACCTGTTGTTTTCCCTGTCTGTTTTCCCCATCATTTCTGTTGCAGATCGCTGCTCTGGTTCCCTCATCATCTCTCGCTCTCTCTCCCTCCCTGAATCCTGCAGTGCCGCTCCTGCCCCTATCTTCCCGACTGCCCGGACCTCCGCACCCATCCACTGCTCAGCCACTCTCCTGCTCTGCCTGTCACCCTCCCGGTTCCTGCTGCCTCCCTTTCTCCCCAGCCGGAGGTGCAGTTTTGTTATTTTTTCCCCCATTGACTGTTATTATCTCTGTCTAAATAAAAGACTGATCTTCTGCTATTGGATCTCTGTTGTTGTCGTCCCTGACAGAACGATCTGACCAGCATGGATCCAGCGGAACCTGACACTCTTCGTTCTGCGCTGGCCCAACAGGGGGCTCTTCTGGGCCAGCATGATACCCAGTTTGATGTGGACTCTCGGGAGCTCGAGCAACAGAATCGAGTCGCCCAGCTCCCCTGTAATTCTTGGCCACCAGGCATTTTGCCTGGATGCTGCCTCTCCTCCTGTTTCTGTTTTCCCTGTTTTGCAGGTCAAGGCAGCAGACCTCACTGGGGACCCAGTGGAGTACCAAGACCTTCAGCTGGTTTTCAGCAAGTCCCGGGCCACAACACTACCACCTCACCGGCACTAAGATTGTGCCATAGACCTCCTCCCAGGAACTTCTCCGCCCCGGGGTCGATTACATTCCCTGTCGGGTCCAGAATGAGAGGATATGGACAAGTATATCAGCGAGTCCCTCAAGGCCGGTCTCATCCATCCCTCCTCGGTGTGGGGTTCTTCTTCATCCAGAAGAAGGACGGCTTCCTGCATCCTTGTATTGATTATTGGGGCTTGAATGACATCACTGTTAAGAATCGGTATCCCCTGCCTATCATCTCATCCGCATTTGGGAGGGGGATGAGTGGAAGACATCATTCAACACCCCCACAGGAAATTTTGAGTACAGAGTCCTGCCTTTTGGCTTGCCTAATGCCACCGCTGTCTTCCAAGCTCTTATTAATGACATGTTGAGAGACATGTAAATAAATTTGTCTTATTTGTCTACCTGGATGATACCCTTTTAAATGTTCACAATAAAAAAATGCTACATTTTGTTGATTTTGCATTGTGTTCCATGATCGGAACTGGAAATCGAGAAACTAAAAATTTACTCAGAACATTTCAGATGTACTGCACATACCACATTATCTGCTAATAATATGCTTTGTGAAAGTAGAGTGCTCCAGTTTTACTTATTTACTTATTTTCACCTTTTGTATAATTCCAAAAATATTTAGCCCTTACATGTTATGCAAAGACAATGATGCAGATTACTCTTTCTCTAAGGTTTCTTAATTGAAGTGATGAGCTGTTGGCTAGTAGAATATATGAATATGTTGGCTAGTGTTTTGTCACCTTAAGAAGGCTTTTATTCCTTGCCTTTAGTTTGCTTTAGAGTGTTTACAGAAAAATATACTAAGACACAAAGTTCATTATTCAGCAGTTCTTTTAAAGGTTTCAGGAAAAATATTTAATTGTATTCTTTTTTATCTGTAAAGCTGCTTTAAATAAATGTGGATTGGGAAAAACATTATATAATTACAAGTGAATTGAATTAAACTAGGGGCAAGAACTAATTGACTTCTATGTGCAACACCTATTGGCAACCACCCAGAGCACAATATGTGCCAAGTTTTTCAGAGGCGAACACTATGCATATTTTCTTAATAGATAAAATAAGAGAACGAAAGTGAGTTTTGTGATGCCAAAACAGCTTCCTGTTTTTACAACGTGAGCTGCTAGTCATGTGTCTCAGGTTAATTAATCTAATTCCGAGCTTTGCTCCACTTCTCAGGGTCATTATTAGATGACACTGGTAAGCCTAACTCTACACCATCTCGCATCAACCTCCAATCCAACTCTTATGACCACCTCGAAATAAAACCATCTCCACAGGGGTCCTGTCCAGCAATGCCAACATTCTATCGCTAACTGAGTCATCAGCCTACTGCTGACTCTACCGCTGACACCTGTGTGGCAGGAAATCTTTAACCCAGTCCATCAACCCCACAGGTCAGCTGGCCCCTCCTTACAAATAAGATAAAGTCTTCTCTTCTTTCCTAATTCCTAAACATTCCCTCTGTGGAATTCTCTTATTTTTTCTGTTTCCAAGGATTCCATTTTTCCAAATTGAGAGACACATGGCCACCACATGGGAGGAGGCAATTCTTTCACTGAGTGTGAAGTGGGCTCATAATGTTTCATTGAATTATCTCTTTTTTGCCAATAGAAGCCAGTCAGCAAAGCCTCTTACACTGACTGTGGGACAAAGCCTGATGCAATCTGATATCTCCCCACACCAATTCCAAAGCAGGAAGTGGTATGAGAACAGGATTTCCAGCGAGTGCAATTTTTGCTGCAGGCTGTGAATCTATAACTTGTGCATTCTATCCAGAGTTTGTGTTAGTCTTGCATGGGCTCACAATAAAAATACATTTTTGTGATTTTTTTAAGCGCCTTCAAGACAGGGATATGAGTCATTCATATTTGCCTAAATTTCTTTAATTCCTGAATTTGAACTAAGTTAGCACACAGTGCACCAAATTGTAATTAAACATTGGATTAAAGAAATTGAAAAGGAATGACTGCATATCAACGTCTGTTATTTCTATTTCTATATTTCATTTTTTAAGGTGAATTACGCATAAACATACCAATGCCATATAGGTTTTTATTTATATTTCACAATATTTAATTTTAATAATTCTAATTTTATGAACCATAGTGGGAATTCACTTCATTTCCTTACCTAAACACTTCTGAATGAAGCTGTCACATTCTTGTTCTGTTTTGTCTTTGTTTTTGATGTATTCTGTTCCTTGTTCTTTTAAGGGATTATCACTTTCATTAGTTCCTAGTTTGTTCCTAGTTCTCTTTAGTTCTGATTAGCTTCACCTGTGACATGTTTAGCTTTCCTTGTATATATGCTTCCTTGTTTTGTTCAGTTGTTTGTCTCTTCTTGTCTTTGATTAGATATCACACTACTAATTCCTGAGTTTTGTTATTACATGTGTTTTTGAGATTATCTTCCTGTTAGATTAGGATCCTGACAGAATGACAGATCAAAAGCAGTGTTTAGTATGGATACACCAGCTGTAACTCTGCTAGTGTTCTATTACGGTGCCAGGAGTCTTATGGCAAGGGGGGAGAGGGTAATGTCACATTTTTGTTCTCTCTTTGCCTTTGTTTTCCATGTATTATGTTCCTAATCGTTTATCACTTTCATTAATCCCTAGTTTGTTTCTATGGTTATACATCAAGTTCTCCTTTTCCATGTCACGGTTCTGCTTGTTCCTGAGTTTTGTTATTAAAAGTTTGTGTTTGCGATTACCTCCCTGTCTCTTTGGACTACTAATGTGACAAGCTGAACATCAATACATAATGAACCGGTTATATTTGGAATGTATATTTTTCGTTTACTGCTTGTTGTATTTTGTTTTTGTGAAATTGCAGCAAGTTTACATTAATGCTCACCACAAGGCCTATTTGCCTTTATTTTCATTCAGTCCATGATGTTAGTCTTGCAAGGGTTTGTGATATGTTTGCAAGGAACTAACGCTTAAAGAGCCTTTGAGAGAAGCTTTAGCATTAGTATGTAAAATTGAAATGGAATAAACATGAGCTCACTGTTTACCATCTACTCCCTAAATGTCAACAAAATCTTTTTTTTTTAATCAATTTTGGGACATTAATACAGCATTTCCACAATGACTTTCCCAGTTCAATTTTTTTGCATAGTTTAGATTAGGGCAAGGAAGGAATATTACACTGTTCTGCAATGCCTTGCAAAATTTTGCACTTTTAAATTCACAATTTACACATCCCACTGTAGCATTTATCAACTGGAGAAAGAATAGCTCACCCCCTCCCCAAAGAGTTTGACTAGTGCATTTAGTGCCACCAAATATGCCAGCTTCCTTTTCATTCTGTGCTTTGTAAATGTCATGGCAGTCTTTGAGTCGGAAAATATGTGGTGTGTTTGATATAATGAAGCTGAGAGCCAAACAGATGGAAATGCTACATTATAGTTGAGTTTTTGTCTACCATTTGTGATATTTACTTTAAACGCTTTCATCAGCACATCTTACATAAGTGTGAGACAAAAAAACATGTTTTATTATGGTTTATATAATGATGACTGTTCTGTCCTTTCTAGACACTGTTCAATTGTTTCTGAAAGGTACCAGGACAAAGTTCTCATTTTTTTCTAATGTTGTATGTGTGTGTAGGTGTTTTAGTGTAAGTGGGTAGATACAATTTACTGTATGTGAAGGTTTGCGGGTGTCCTGCTTTCATATGTAAAATCACTGGTCATATTGTCTGTTATAAACAATATTTCATGAAGGATCTTGCCATTTTCACAGATCTCATCAATTATTACAAAAGCTATAAATTCATGACACATTCTGCTTCCTATATAAATACTGCCAAACAGTGCTTCCTCCTTTTAGATAAACTTTATGAATATATAATTCATTTAACCTCAGTTAAACATTTGCTTACAATGCACATGCTTTTTGGTTCTCCACAATTAAATGAGAGTTAAATTAATTTCCAAGACAGTAAAAGCAACAAATTATTATTAGCCCCTTGGTGCCCAGAAAGTAGAAACATTCATCATTTATTACAGCTTTTTCATTTTTTGTGGACTGGAGTGTTGTTTTTACCTTTGCCAAATTTGTTGTAACTGCAGACATTCTCTCCAAAAAAATTACACAAAGATAATGATACTGCTACAATCCATCAAACTTCAACTATTAGTGAGTCTCTATATTGATTAACAATAATTGAGATAAACAACGACTCAGAAGTTAAGTAGTGAAACACTTCCACTATATCAGTGCTTGCACACATGACACGTCTTGTTTCTTGTCAGTTATGCCTGAGTTTCAAACATAACCAAGTTATGTGCCATGTCTTTGGTGTAAAGACAGATACTATAGATAAGCAGATGTAAAACAGACAAGCAGGGTTCAGAACAATATTCGTGATTCACAACATAAACTAACAATTAACAGTACAGCATGAATTCCATTTTTGTTAATTTTAACATTTACTAATACATCATTTAAAATCAATAGCTATATAGCAACATTACTTGAACAATAAACTAACATGAACAAACAATTAATAATTATATTTGCATCAACTAACATTAATAAAGATTAATAATAATATAATATTACTTATAATATAATACAACCCCAAATCAGAAAAGGTTGGGACAGTATGGAAAACACAAATTAAAAAAGAAAGTAGTGATTTCTAAATTTATTTTGACTTGTATTTCATTGCAGACAATACAACAGCACATTATTTAATGTGTTCCTCATGATTTTTATTGTTTTTTCTTCAAAAAAAAAATTCCTATTTTGGTTCTTGCAACACATTTCAAAAAAAGTTGGAACAGGAGCAATTTAGGGCTAGTAATCAGGTAAATTGGTTAAATAATGATGTGATTTGAAACAGGTGATGTCAACAGGTGATTGTAATTATGATTTGGTACAAAAGCAGCATCCAAGAAAGGTCTAGTCCTTTAGGAGCAAAGATAGGTCGAGGATCGCCAGTTTGCCAACAAATACGTGAAAAAATTATTGAAATGTTTAAAAACAATGTTCCTCAAAGAAAGATAGGAAGACATTTGCTTATTTCATCTTCAACAGTGCATAACATAATTAAAAGATTCAAGGAATGTGGAGGAATTTCAGTGCCTAAAGGACAAGGGCGCAAGCCTAAGCTGAACAACCGTGATCTCCGATCCCTCAGGCGGCACTGCATCAAGAATCGTCATTCATCTATAAGCAATATCACCACATGGGCTCAGGACTACTTTGGCAAACCTTTGTCAAGTACCACAATACGTAGTTACATCCACAAATGCCAGTTAAAACTGTAACAGTGTCCAGAAGCGCCGTCGCCTTCTCTGGGCTCGGAGGCATCTGGGATGGACCATCACACAGTGGAAACGTGTACTGTGGTCAGATGAATCAGTATTTCAGGTATTTTTGGGAGAAATGGACGCCGTGTGCTCCGGACCAAAGAAGAAAAGGATCATCCAGACTGTTACCAGCAACAAGTCCAAAGGCCAGGGTCTGTCATGGTATGGGGTTGTGTCAGTGCCCTTGGTAAAGGTAACTTGCACTTCTGTGATGGCACCATTAATGCTGAAAAGTATATAGAGATTTTGGAGCACAATATGCTGCCTTCAAGAAGACATCTTTTCCAGGGACGTCCATGCATATTTCAACAAGATAATGCAAAACCACATTCTGCACACATTACAAAGTCCTGGCTGGGGAGGAAGAGGATACAGGTACTTGACTGGCCTGCCTGCAGTCCCGACCGGTCTCCAATAGAGAATGTGTGGCGTATTTTGAAGCGCAAAATGTGACAACGAAGACCCCATACTGTTGCCCACCTTAAGACTTGTTTGCAGCAAGAATGGGACAAAATTACACCTGAAACACTTCTTCACTTGGTGTCTTCAGTCCCTAAACGTCTTTTAAGTGTTGTGAAAAGGAATGGCAACATTACAAAGTGGTAAATGCTTTACTGTTCCAACTTTTTTAAATGTGTTGCAAGAACCAAAATAGGAATTTTTTTTTTTTTTTTTTTTTTTAAATAAAAATCATGAGGAACACATTAAATAATGTGCTGTTGTATTGTCTGAAATCACTATTTTTATTTGTGTTTTCCATACTGTCCCAACTTTTTCTAATTTGGGGTTGTAATAATAATAAAATAATATTTAAAGACAAAGCATATAAAAACTTTGTGGCCAAACTCAAGGCTGTGTAAATATGTATTTTCAATTCTAATTAGATTTTTGTTATTTTACAGTGTTTGTTACATATGTTCCATGTACTTACTATTATGCAACTATTACATACATGAATTACATGTAACTAATCCTAACCCAATTCCTAACCCCCGTATTAGGTACATGTTGTTAATTAATATTACTCAGTACTTAAATGTATAATCACACTGTAACAAGGACCCAAAAGTGGCAGCCTAAGACTGAATGCTGCTTCCAAATAGTTACTGTACAGTTACAGCTTACATCACAATCAGAAGCTTTTAAAGAATATCACAGGTTCTTAGCTTCAGTCTCACTAATATATACTTATCTGATGCTGGCAAAGAGCTGTTTCAGCTTTTCCCATCAGTTTCTGATGCATGTATTCCCAGAGCCTTGAGTTGCTTCATTATTTATAGCTGTGATATCTATGCTGCAGGCAGTGTAGGGGCAGGTCATTGTGAGCCCAGCCAATGAAAGAGATATGTGTCAAACTCCACCTGGGCCCTAGCAATATCCTGCAGCTCACTGACTAAAAGTGTAGAATAATGGTTTTTAGATTCTTATGTCAGTCAGTTTCTCATGTTCAGTGTGTCCATATACATATATATACAGATACAGAAATGAGAGCCTATTATACAGTAGAATTTGTTCTAAAAATAGGTTAATGTAGCCAGCCTCACAGAAAACAAAATTTAGGATTTTAAAAAGTATCTGCAAATATTTCATCTATAAACTTAATTTGCAAATATTATAATAGTATACTTTGTGTTTTAAAGTTTTTTTAGGCACTCTGAAGTCTTTTACGGCATTGTAAAGTCAGGTCAAGACCACATGTTCATTCAAGCAGTCGCAAATACGATAACAGCTATTTCTAGATCAAATGGCAAGGCGGCAGGGTGCACTTGTGTTTATGAATAATTAACACATTCCATGTATAAATTAGGGCCATGTCATTGGATAAATTTACATACCAACATTTTTCACAGCCACGAGTCATCCTTTGTGTTTTTTTCATACCGTCCTACCCTACAACAGCTACACACACATAAAAGACCCACTTCCTTCAAAGTTAAATGGCTATAGAGGTGGAAATATGGATAGCTGCTTGCTTTTTAAAACAAGTAGCTGTTTTTAAAAATCAAATGAATCACATTGCAATATTACCATACTAAAGTCATATGGTATTGGAAGCCCACTTGTGATCAGAATATCTATAGAGAACTTACTTATTTTTTTGTAATAAATCATTTATATATAACAATGCAAATGTGTATATGAAAATGTAAACCTATAGATCTTTCTAATGGTATGTTTTTCAAATTAGCATTATGCTTAAACTTATACAAACACTGGGTAAAATAACTTACAGTAAGTAAGTTATTTTTAAGTTAAGTTATTTACTTAAAATATAATTTCTTTGCTAAATTGGATTTATGTTTTGGCTACGCTGGTTGCAATGCATCCTGGGATTACCTCTCCAAACATATGAGCAACATATGATGCCTTTTGGTACCATAGAATTATGAAATGTTTAGAAAAATGAAATGTGGCAATTCATTATCTTCCAAAGCAATATTTCTCACTCAAGTAACAATGTGAAGAAAATACTATTTATTTGACAGCATAACCAACAGCAACTCAACAAAGTGATTCATCAGCAAGACGCAGATTTGTTTTTTCTTTTCATTTTAATCCTCTTACCTCCTTTATGGGGAAATGTCCTTTTTGGCATAGAAATGAGAAGTATAGAACAATACAAAATGTAGAAATATAGGACATGCCCTGAGATAACTCTAATAGCTTATAACCAAACATTATATAATGCTTAAAATATATTTTATATTTTCTGTTTATTGCCTTCAGAGATCTAATGATGGAATTTAATTCACTAATACCAATTATCTTACGACTATATGGGAAGCATGGTTTCTCTAGAATGTAACACAGTATATGTAATGTATAATGCTTTTTGTGTTTTATTTAGCATTTACTTTAATTGTATTTAATTTAGACACTTGTATAAAATATTGGTAAAAAAAAAACATTATGCATGCGTTCAGTCAAACATATGTTTAACACCAGTCTGTGATAGGAGTCCATGGCACATACCTGTACATCACGAGTTTTAATAAAGCAAATATTTTTATTGGACAAGAACCTACAAAATTATAATTTTAGGTTTTGTCCAATGGATGAGCATCGCTGAAACTCTATTATAGAAGAGTGTTTTGACATGACAAAACCAAATCTGATTGTTTATTGGCTTTAAATTAATTTTCACCTCACCCTGAGGACTGACTTCGCTATTTAATGAAAAGCTCTTATGGGAACTTTGTTATAATAGGGCATGTATTAATAATCCCACTACTGCAGATCACTACTGCAGCTAATCTCAGATTGTTGAAGAGCCTCTTTCGTTGTGTAGACTACACAATTTTGGCAATATCTGGATTACAAGTTAGTATCTGAATAAGTATCTGATGATATTTATCTGACGATACAGTTCCTGCAGCTCAGTTGGTAGAGCATTGTGTTAGCAACATAAAGGTTGTGGGTTCGATTCCCAGAGGAGCACAAGTACTGATCAAATGTATAACTTGAATGTACTGTAAGTCACTTTGGATAAAAGTGTCTGCCAAATGTGTAAATGTAAAAAAGAATGAAAACAATTAAACAACCTACATATCTGCTTTTTGAAGAAAAACAAAAACTGGTTTTGATTTTGATGGTATAGACGGTCCAACATCATTCTTTGAGGACACACAACACTGTTAATTGTTTTTTACACCAGCTAAAGGCTGCTTAACTTTAAAATGTAACTGTAGGATGCTATAAGCTGCTTGCTCAAATGACCCTTGAAGTCATTTTCTGGTGGTGGACAGCCTCACAAAAGCATGTATGTATACAAAAAAAACAGATTTGTGTACAAATTTCAGAAAATTTGCTAAAGCACAATATAATAACAAAATCAAAACATTAATAGTCCTGTACGCTATTCAGAGCACTATATTGCCTTGGCCTTGTGCCAGCAGTGGACTGCAGTATGTTTCCTTAAACAGTAAATAAAAACGACGAACCTTTCAAGACAGCTGCAGCTTGAAAGGTGTCAAGGAGCTGTGGTGCAGGCACCATATGTTCCTGGAAGTCTTCTGGCAATCTCCCTGCTTCCTACCCATATCCCCTCTGTTGTGTCCCTGAGAAGCCTACTGCACCCACGCACCTCATATTTATCTGACACAATATGTGGCCCCCCAAGGAATCACTCACACTCTCACAAACGCATGTTCTAGAGCATCAAGAATCGCTACTGCATCATTAGCTGAATCTATTTTGCTTTAAATAACTGTTGGCTGGCACAGCCACTACCTTGCTATTGCATCTCCCCCCCACAAAGTTCAGCTGCTAAAAACATGACAATTTTTTTTTTTTTTGGCTTTCTTTATTTATAGCATTGCAGGAGCTACAGGACAGAAAATAATGGGGGAACAGAAAAAAAATGTTAGCTGTATGGGCATGACTGATTTAAAAGGTGGTTGGGACAGTCAGACAGATTTATAGACTTTATAAAATCTCATCCTGTGCTAACTGGCTTCAGATGTATTTTGTTACTGCATGAAAAGATTGAATTGTGAAAATATCCTGGCATAGTTAGCACCTGTGTCATTTCATGATTGCTGCTTATACATAGAAAAAGGACATTTGCAGCTAATTTGATTAAACAGTCTACAACCATAAAATACAAATAAATACAGCTATGTATGTATTTAATATAAACATGCCACAAGTAATCTAGAGATCACCCATATGATTTTCGACCAAAGTTTTCAAAAGTTATAAGCCAAAACAGAAATTTGCTATGATGAAACTGGGACATGTACCAAGTTTTGTGTGATCAAACAAAAGTATTGCAAAGATCCAAATCCATTTTTGCATACTCACCATGAAATTTGCTGAAACGGTATAAGAGAACAGTTGGGTGAATCAAAAAACTTATCTTTTTGTCATCATTGTCTCTAGATGCTATGTACCAAATTGTGTGCAAATCGGACAAACACCCTAGAGTTAGAAAAAGTAGGTTGTTCAGAATATTCAAAACGGCAGAAAAATTTCATTAGGAAAAATGACTTCATAGGGTGCATTGGAATTGCCGTAAGCCGAGGAATCAGAGGAAGAGTTTTGTATCTAGGACTAGGATGGGTCAAAAGTTTTAAGCATAAACATGAGTAAAATTTTGGCAGGTAGTGGCTCTAAAGGTTTTTTTTCCAGTAACATTTCAGGCTGTCCTTACTCTTTGTGTGTAACATTTTACAACTTTACATATTTTCACAAATTTACCGTACGGTTCTATGGGCTGCCATAGACTTAAAGAGCAGAAGAAGAAGATTTGATATTTGATAGTGTGGTGAGCTATGAGGTGTTCGTTTCTGTCAAAGAAGATGCCATCTTATGAAATGTGAATAGTTTTATAGTGAATAATAAATAGTCAAATTTTAACCCAGTGTGTGGATTCAACATATATACAATCAATACACAATACACCAATACACAATCAACTGCATAATGACACATAACACACAGGGGCAACACAGTGCCAGCTGGGCAAATAACACAATAAATCTCATTGTTTAACCACAATAAGCCAAGACAGCAAACTGCAAGATATGTCATTTAAATTGACTGCATGCTCTGAAAGTTCAAGAAATGTGTTACACAGCTTGGTTGATTAAACTAAAGCTAAATTTGAACTAAATTTATCAAGTAGAAAAACTTTTTTTGAGGCTATGTAGTGTACTGTTGTTGAGAATACTAATTTCTAAATAAACCTGAAATGTAAAATGTATCTCATATGATGACTGAAAAAATCTCAATAGTACATTGAATGACCTTGTTTCACAGGGTGCAATTATTCTTTTTAAACAAAAAGAGTTCAGAAAAACATTTTATAAACATTATTTATAATTATGGAACTGGCATTTTAAGTGTAATTAAGAGGCATTTTGCTCTGACTGTGGTGGGTTCTGTGGATGTACTGTATGTATGTTAGTAGATCTATATATAGATTTATGATGAATTTGTTTGCATTATTGAATGATATCACTAGAACCAGACTCCAGCTGAGCAACAAGCACCTATGCAAGACGGTTTGCCTTAAAGCAAAACAATTTAAAATGTTAGAACAGTTAGAAATTAGAACAGTTTAGCTACTCTCATGGTATGCCAACCTGAAGAAAGCATGTGATGAGAATACTGGAACATTTTTATTGTAGACTTTGCTCAAAATTACATTCCAGCCAATATCTATCATAGAAATTATTATAGGTTAGCTTCGCAGGTGCAGAGCACTGTGTTTGCAACTAATTGGTTTGCTGTAGGGGTGTGGCACCAAGCCAGAAGAATCACACAGTGAATACAGAGCATCCTTTTGAAAGAGACACTAATGAGAAATAAATCAGTTGATATCACATGGGACAAAAACGCATCTTGCTCAGAGGGGAGCGTAAAAATCGGCACTCTGTATCTTTATCCCATTGAAATTGATAACATGATTATTTCATAATTGATAATGCCAGTTGTGGGAGATGTTAAAAGATGTATTAGCTTGAATTAAAATCTGTTTAAATGTCAAATATGATCAGAGCAACTTTTTGACTTTTTCATTTCATCATGTAGTCGACATCTCTGTTGCTGGTGACAAAGCTATACAATAAGATACACTATCTTTATAAACATTCCTCTGAAAGCCTGTGTGGAGAAGGCTGTAAATTTGGGTGACGGCAGCTTGAGTCCTTTAGGGTTTCAGAGACACTAGACAACAACAATATGCTGACACAAACTTATATTTATGTGCTTGGGTGGTATGACATTATATACCATTGCACAAAGAAATGTGTCAACTGCTGAAGTTTCTGCTCTTCTATTTATATGGTTATACTGCTTTTATTTTACAGTGGCACAAAAACACCAAACTAGAAAACTATAGCATTGGCTACTGTGTCACAGATAGAGACAAAGTATAACTGCACAGTGTTTACAGTTGCTGAGCAAAACCATGAGATTAAGATAAAATACAACTAATTTGGTCACACTATTGCAGGTGTGCATATATCTGCTATTTTACTACAGCTTTAAGCCTGTTTTGTTTTGTTATTGTTTTTTTTATTGTTTTGTTTCCCGACTTCCATACTTTATGTTATGAATAATGTTATCTTTGGTTTGTTTCAAGTAAAAACAAGACATAGCACTTTTACCAATTAGTCACAAGGTTATGAAAAATGATTACATGCTTATGTAATACTTTAGTTACTTTAGTTTATGCTAAATATTATAATTAACAGCATTAATAACTATATTGTTATATATATATACCATAACAATTTGTACTGTGAAATACAGTTTTAGTAATACTGCCCACTTCTAGTTTGGAAAAGTTTTGGTGATACAACAAACTCAAAACTCAAGATCAAAATTTAGTAACTATATTGTCTGGCTGCCTCGATCAGTCACATGAGGTCTGCTGTGGAAGTGATTGACTGTCAACCATCAGCAGATGCTGAAGTGGCACCCGTGTCCACGAGCTTGTTTGCCATCACTGTCACATAACTGACATCTCAACAGGGCACATGCTACATTCAGACGGGTGACTATGGAGCATGCAGGCGAAAAATTGCAATTTTGAAATGAGACATTTTGGATGGAAGTAGAATACAGAGGGCCTGACTCCCGCAACTTTTCAGGTGTGTGTGTGTATTTGTGTGTGTACAAGCTTGTCTGCCTGTGACTGCTGAACCTTTGTTGTTATGCCTGCCAAAGAAGTTTTGTGAGTAGTTTGTGTGCGTGTGTGTGTGTATTTGCAGACTTCAGCACCACTTTGTAATGTAATTGTTATGCAAGCATGCATAAAAAATACATTGCATGGCATGCAGAAAAATGTACAGATTTGTCCCACGACCTTATACACCAGTTGTGCTTACAGTACATCAATAAAAATATCTACTTTATCTTTTTCTATATAAGATATTGCAAAGCATATTACAAATACTGGAAAATTCAACTTAAGGAACAGTGATGATAATCATAATGTCTGCATTATATAACAATGAAGCTAAAGCTGCTTTTAAAATGATATTGTGTACCTATAGAATAGAATACTTTCAAGGGTCATTGTTATTTGTCAAAATAAGTCCTAAAGGTGGGTAACCTTTAATCAATGCTAATATTCTTTCTGCTATCCCAACTAATCTATTGAAAGGTTTTTGATTTGTCAGGAAAGTGTAAAACTGTGATACTTCGGCACTTTATAAACAGTGATCTGTTTGAACAGCTTGTCCTGTAAGCTTATGGCAGTGCTATGGGTAATTTGGCAAACGGATGATGAGGAAGAGTGTTTAGAAAAGCTGTTTGGAAATATTATTTTTGTTAACTCTGTTTAGCAAATATGGTCATTTTCAAAAAATGTTTTAACCCTGGTGTTTATCTCTCTGAAATTTTAAAGAGGACTGAGGGCCATGGTGGGCAACTTTATGGAGTGGCCAGCTCCATATTTGCAGAGGGTGTGGCTGGCCAAAGAGGTCATCTGTTCCTGTAGCTCAACTGGTGGAGCATTGAGTTACCAGCACAGGCTGTGGTTGTGGGTTCAAATCCTTGGAAACACACATACTGATAAAAACATATTACCTGAATGCACTGTATACACTGTATTATGTCTTCTAAATGTATACATGTAAAATCTTCACCTTCTTTCATTGTATTGTATGAGTAAAAGCTTGATTACCATGATAATACCAAGGCATTTTTTCCTTTAAGTGTCATAAAACACTGTGACATCAAAATAATGTTGAAAACAAAATGTGATAATGTGTCCTAATGTGATTGTATTCTAGAAATACATTTGTAAAATAATGTTGCATTACTGCCCTTTAAACAAGAAATCAAGAAACCAAAGAACAAAAAATGTTTCATCGACAAGCTCACAGTTCTGACTACAGGCTTTTGATAGAGACAAATGAGGATCATAAGCGTAGCTAAAAAGCTGCAGCAACATGCTCATCAGGAGACGCTGGTAAGACATGCCACAGGCAGGTGGGCATGACCTGAACTTGTTGGTCTAATCCTGTTGTACATGTACTGTTGTGACTGTATAGCCTGTCTTCAAAACCATTAAAATATTACTGGTATTTGGCATTAAATAAAAAAACTGTTTATTTTTAGGGACCTGTGCATGTTGGACAAAATTCAGTGTATGTAGTTCAAAGGGGACAAAGGGGCAAATGTAGTTGTGCCACTTCATCATGTGGAGTATTAGGGTAAATTCTGCTTCTGAATTACTAACCATCTGCAATTAATCTAAACTACATAGAGACTGTAGTGAAAAAGCACTAAAATGAAGTTTTGCTTTTTTGCAGCCTAAACAAGCTGTCCTTCTTGTATGGATATATATTTTTTATATATTCTTTCTTTACATTTCTTATCAATGTACATTAGGCCTATTATAGATGGTGCCTTATTTAAAAAAATTTATTATGCAAAATGCCATGCTGGATTGCAGGCAATAAACAACTTTATTAAATAAATATGTTTGTATACATATTTTATTGATCATGGCAGCAGTATTTCAGTATTTCTTTAAATGATTAAATGATGGTGAAGAGCATTATAACTGGGTGCAGATATGTTGCAGTTGAGCATACTAGATCACTGTGGTGGAGTAATGCTGTACAGTCCCTGCAAAGGATGGGGGGGTCACAGACTGGAAGTGCAGTGTCATGAATATACAGAGAGAATTTTGGCAATAACCAATTGAAAACGTAAATAATTAAATAATAGAAATTAAATAAAAAGTTACTGAAAGTGTAAATAAAACTAATTTATACAGAAACTGTTATCCGGCTGTTCTCTGGGGCGCCATTTTATTTTTTCAAGCTCATCTCTGCTCGACCAATTACCTTCCCCATCAGGAATCAGCCCCAAACTTGAGTTTGCATGCACATAATGTGCGCATCCAGTGTGCAATATCTGTGAGTTATTCTAGATGTAGCACAATGTCCAATGTGTGCCTCCCTTAACACCCTGAACTGACTGGCAAAATAATCAACTGATCCGTGCAAATTGAATTCACAAATTTTTTGAGTCAGCATGCATGTTTTGCATAATTTCTTAATGTTATTTACAGTAATGTTTACAGCTATGATAACTTCTCTACCTCTGAAACGTTTCTGCATAAGTAATCAGGTCTATGCAATCAAGGAAAGATAATATTAAATAACTAGATGAAATGTGAGTGACCTCACAAAGATCTGGCGAATGTTAAGTCTGTGGAACTTTTCGCCCAATTTTCGCAAACCAGGCAAACATTGTTTACACAATCACTTACAAAAGTCACATATCTCTCCTCAATAAGCTGGACAATGTGACTCCTGATTCACGGGTCTATGACAAATGGTGCGGGATGAGTTATGTACCAAAGTTTGGTCCAAAAAAGAACCACTAATAATGTCACAGGCTAACATGTTGCCCCTTGTTATAATCAAATCTTAGTGGATAAAGTTAAGTTCCAGTTACATTATTTTCCACTAAATATTCAGTTTTAATCAAAAATACATTGCATTAGGAAAGTTAAACATGTTACAATACCTCAAATGTAACAGTACCTTAATTTTTTAACAAACCCCCCTTCCCTGATTAAGAGTGCAGCTTTCAACCCAACCCTGTGACTGAAATATGGGTTACTATGACAGTAGTGAAAAGCTCAGCAAAGGTTTTTAGACATAAAGTATTGATCTTGCGCATTGTCTGTTTAGCTTCAGACAGAGTAGATCGATACTGTATTTCAGGCCAACATTATAAAAAATGTGTATTAAATTATTCCAGGGGCTCTATAGCATTATACTGCATTTTTTCCTGTATATAGGTAAAACTAGGTTATGCATGTTATTTATATGCGGCAAAGGGTTTTTTGCTCTGTTGAGAGATAAGGTACTACTTGGGTTTTAGTCTCAGGCAGGATATCTGGAGATTTCTAATGCTGTGCACACCCGTATTGCCCTACTGTGCTTGCCAGCGCTGTATCCTTGAACGGTGCACATAACCCAAATTGTTCTACCAAAATACATTTAGATCAGATTGTTCTGAAGGAGCTCTGGGCACACACTGGAGAGTTTCAGACAGCTGTTTTACTAGCCGTGTTCCGGATTCCTCAAAAGCTACACCCACCTGATCATACAGTATAAAGAGTTAATCAGCACACTCACTTACTCGACTGAGCTCATCTCAAACTTGGAGGATGATGACAGACCTTGATCTCGTGAGAGTTGGTTCACTTTGCTGGGGCTCGGCATGTAGGATAGAACATCTTATGCTCTCAGTGTTTTTTAGAGCAGACAACACCCTGAGGCTCCTGACATGAAAATGAATGTAGATGAATCTGTCTGTGTCCTTGAGCACAGAACCATCTTACCGCTCCCCATTCGCAACCTCTACCCCATTCCATGAACCCTTCACTACACCCACACCAGCAAGAAGTTAACAGCTCAAGTGAACTTTCTCTTGTAAAACTTTGCTATGATCTAAAACCTAGTGTGCTGCCTAGCTAGACAGCATTTTAAGGCATTATGATTGGGCTCCCAAAACGACAACCATTCCTTAAGGTATGCAGCAACTCCATGCTGCCTTCTGACATATGTCAGAATCTAAGGTAGCATCTTAGGTATCCTTTATAGAGAAGGAAATTCCAGAATGCATTGTGAAATGTTCAGTAAATAAACTCATCCAAGGCAGAAGCAGCAACATAAATGTTGACTTTATTATACTATATATTATTACTATATGTATATTTATAGTATAATGCAATTATATTTTATTTAAAACTGTAAAATATAGCTCAACCTTATTAAAAATTACTTTATGCCAAAAATTGTTCATGGTATGTATTTTCATGCTTATTTTATTTTAAGCATTACATCATTAGTGGAGTTTCCTATGTGCTTTTCATGATCTGCTGCCCATGTGGAACTTTCAAGTTCTGTAACTGACGAGGTTCCATTAGAATGCTGCTTTTATTGCCAATGTTGTCACTAGAGAGCAAGGTAGCTCACTATGTTCACTAACAAGAACAGAGCTTGTGTATGTTGTTAAGTGCAGTTCCCTCTCAGAGGGACTCGTCCCTGGAGTTTTTTCTTCTCCTTTGCCCCAGCACTAGAGTGCTGACAGATAAGCCTCGGATCCCTTCTAAATTACAGCCTCACAGAGCCCACGTCCCCAACTGAGGCTGAATGTTATCACCCTTCTGCTGTACAAGTAGCTCTCCATTTCCAGTTGGTCGAGCGAGACTGTTTTAACACTTTCCTAAGGGGCCGCATACCCCTTTCCTTTAATCCTTGTAAACATGGGCTTAGATAAAGAATGTGTCCAGGAGCAGCTGATGTCTTTACTATTGCATAGAGTAGTTCCATGATACACAGACCCTAGGCATTTCTAAATATCTACATCAAGTGTGGCCGGAGTCAACTGCTACCAGGGCTGTTGATAAAAACAAAGTAATACATTGACCTCCTGTCCTAACATTTAGTATATTTTTTTTAGTGTGACTGTTTATGTGTTGTAAGGCCCTGGTAGTTTTGCAGAACATGGGTTGGTCTAGACATATTAACTCCAGCATGAATACACAAGTGACCTACAGAGAATGTAACAGGGAAATAGTTCTTATAACTGCACACAGAGTTTCCTGGGATGCAGTGGCTGGTATCTATTCAAGATTGTAAGAATGTGCAATCTGTAAGAATTGTAAGAATATCATCTGATTTGTAACATTTTGGTTACTAAATTCAGTTTTACACTACATTACAGTTTACACTAAACAACCCAGTATATCATGATCCTTTCACTTTTTATGTAAGTAGCTTGTGTCTGAGAACCCGTTTTAATACTTAGGGATTAGATAAATTAAATTATAAAACCTGACTTAATTGCATTCGTAAATATGAGCACAGAGGTGTCATCTTTTTGAATGCATCTGATCATGTGTGGGAGTAATGATGTTCTTATATTTCATGGTGAGATGAGGACCATTCCCCTGAGTCTCTGGAGGGGTCTCTAATTCAGTGTGTGACTGTAGGGCATAGCCTAGCTCTTCTCAAATTGCTGTCCCTGAGGTGCCATTGCTCCAGATACTTGCTGCCTTTGTCAGAAATCAGCTCTCACAAGTTGCTTCTTCATCATTGCCTTTATCAGTAAATCACCAAGCATGACCCAAGTCTAGCCAATATAAGGATAGTAAAGAAAATGATCACAATCTTTTAATAGACAGACAGCCAACCAGAGTATCTGAGTTATGCTGAGGCCCACAATTTCCACACAGGATCCAGTAACGCACCAGAATCTAGATCAAAGGTAAATTTTCTAAAGTCATTGATTTCCATAAAAAAGCCAACAGACCATTAGTGCTTGTTTCTCTCACCCCAGATGTATACACCATATACTTACATACAACAGGTCCCAAACCATTAACACAGACGTTCTGCACCACTTAAAAATGCCAAACAAGATAATAAAGATCATTTACATCAAAATGTTTTGAAAATAATGGGTTAGCCTATAACAGAAACATGTACACACATACACTGCCTGGACAAATTAAAGTTGCCATTTGGATTTAAATGAGTAAATACTTAAGAACCTACAAATGAATTACTATTGCAGTGATTAATATGCTTAATCTGGCAACAATTCATTTAACCCTCACTAATGCAGTGTGTTTCTTATTTCTTAATCATGTTGGAATACCTATATATATATATATATACATATACATATATATATATATATATATATATATATATATATATATATATATATAATATAGGCAGTGTTAGTCCACCACAACAACAGCCATCTAAATATGACATTATCTATTTCTACATTTCCATTTTATACAGTACTCTGCACATATGCACTGCTACACACATACATTGCCCTTTCTTGTGTCACAATGGCTATTAAAAGATGATTGTATCTTCCTCAATATCTGACCTTGGAGACTGAAAGCACAGAGAAAACCTTATCAGCTTTGATGGTCATGATATTACCAAAGGCAGAACTACAGGTCATTACATATTAGTTTCGTAATAAAAAAGACGATTGTGTATAGATTGTGACAATGTAATTTCAGACTGCTTCCAAAACCCTGTAATTTTGATTGTTATTTTCCCTAATAATACACTGATATAATCAATCATTCTTTACAACCAGGACACATACTGAGAAACGTAGGGTTGCCCTGTTATGATTTCCTCAGCTATTGTTTTTTAGATTTCACAGGATTATAAACTTAAAACATGTGAGACTTGGTGTTTGTGCATGGCCAATCCAAAGACAACAACTAAAGAATCAACAAATAGTGTCTTGCAAATATCTTTAACCATTGCCACAATGCTCACTCCAGTCTTAGGGATTCCTATTCAGAATTTAGGGTGCTATAAAGATGGCTCTATAAATTGGGTCCAGTGGGTGAGAGGCTTTAACTGTAAGTTCATTAGGGAAATTTCCCTAATCCCCTGTGGGCTAAGGCAGTGTAAGCATTTTACTGCCAGATGCAGAGATTACCTGGCAGCACCCCTGTTCTGCTGTTTCTCTCACTGAGTGGACATCAGTTAAGAACCCAGAGGTCTTTACAGAATTTTTATAGCAGAATTTAGTTAAATTGTAATCTGGAGGGCTCTTTAAAAGTTTTCTGAAAATAATAACTGCCAAAATGACAGACAATACATAGTTTTAGTGTAGATAATGATTGTTTCTCATGTTGAGTATACCAGTATACACTGTTAGAGATGGTCTGACATTTTCAATCAGACATAGGGACCTCATACATATGTCCTCATGAATCATTTTGAAATAGGAACGAGTGATCAATATGCAATGTTTAAATGCTGTCCTATTAAATAACTTCTGTACAATTGCATTTATTAGATATAGTGAATACAAATGAGGTTTTTAAGTCTTAGAGGTTTTTCTGAGCACACTAGCATACAAATAATCTTGGAATCATGGGAAATTTGTGTCAACAGTCTTACACTAAAGGGGGGACAACAAGTCCTGCTATGCTCAGGCAGTCCATGAAAAGATGCCAAACCATCTGTCCAGCCCACCAGAATGGTACAAGAGCTTTTTAAGTGGCTAAGACTAAGCTCAGAAGGTGGATGTAAGGTTAATCAGAGGCAAATTGGGTGTAATTGTTTGAGAGGTGGGGCGGCTTTAAAGTCTGAACATGGGTCTGTACTAGCACCACTTCCATGACCTTATGGTTTCTGACAGTATAATTTGACATGCATTTAATACATTGTGTGTGTTCTGTGTGCATTAGAATATTTATATAAGGGTTAGGTTATTATTTTAAGCATTTACTAAGACATTTATTTTTATTATTTCTAATATAATTATTTTACAGATTCGTTTTGCAGTCACAATACACCAAGCAAGAGTTTATTGGCTTGATTTGCATATAGATAATCCACTAATGCTGTTAGGGCCATTGCAGCCTTTGTTCTCAGTTATATTTGGAAAGATTGGGAGCAGGTAAACAGAGGGAGGGACTTACTAGAGCTGCAGATGCACGTGAGTTCTAATCAAATTGGCTTTGTGCTTGCAATTTGTTTATCTAATGAAACTGTTCCTCAGACATTTACACGCTGCATAAGATGGTAATCAAGGTGAAGGCTGAGGCTATCTCTATGTTTTTTTCATCATCGTTGACTACTGGAGAGGCTCATTAAGGTCTTATAACTCTGTCATTCGAAAGCGATTGTTGAAATTTGTAAAATAAGTGAAAAGAAGCGCAAGTGGAGCTAGACTCCGGGTGCTGACCATGGTGCTGATATTCCTAGATTCGCTCTCTAATCCGTGCGCACTAGTTGGGTTTGGAAAGACTATAATTATCTAAGACAGTGTGAACATGTGGTTTTATGCCACTTGATGGCCACCCTGTGCTGAGAATTATATGTGTTATACACGATAATAATAAAATTATACAACGCTATATCGAGTATGTAGGAATGGTACGAAAGTCGTCTACCACTCCCATTAACACAGGTGAGTACAAGCGATCGTGTACAGGCAGAGTTTGCATTCGCACATATGGGGAAAGCCGGCATTATATGACCTATCATAACGACAGCAGATTTCATCATTCAAACACCAGTTATACCACAACCATTTATGACATTTACATTGCAGGCAAGGCATCTAAATAAATCGTATAATCAAGTCACCACGGCTTCATTTAGATCCATCCTATTTAAAAGGGTATTGTTCGTAATTTCAGATGGTAATTATGCTGGGAATCATGAAACGTTCTCCACTGACGTCTAAAGAGGACCAATCTCAACTTTATTTATGACAAACAAATGAAAATTCACGAATCCCTCTTTCATTGACTGCAACATATAAACCGGACACATCAAAGGCAGATTTTCTGTACAACCGCAGTGGGCTAAATGCGTTAACTGCTATTAAAGCAGTAAACATGTTAAATATATAGTAGTAGTATTCAATAATTTTGCAGTTGTTTCTGAATGACATATGCTCAAGCCCTTTACCTACCTTAATAACTGGAAACGCATCCATTCGCTTTGATTCCAACTAATTCTAATGGAAATTTAAAATCTAGACGGTTTCAACACATGTTTTTTTCGTTTAGGATAAGGAAAAGCGGAAAAACGGAGCCAGGTACATTCTTTTGCACACCGACCGGCGTTGAAACCGGAGTCCTAGCCCAACATACATGTGTACTTTCCACCAAGTTGTGCTGAAAACGACCACACACACTTCTGAATCAGACGAATATCCCAGATCAGTTCGAAATTGTGTTATTCCTCTACAAACGCCACCGTTTATTCCCGTGTTTCTGTTCTCCTTTGTTTAGTAGTGAATCCATCAATGCGTTGTGAATTCCGTTTGCAAACTGAACAGATATCCAGATGAAAGTGGAAAGATTAAGCCTAGTTTTATAAAGAATATACTGCAATGAGCGCGGTGCGATCGAAGCATCCACTGATTGTTTGCAGACGATGATCACAAGCTCTCCATTGCTGCATGTCAACCTGCGCAAAACTGTAGATGGCACAAACGAGTCAGAACGGACATGGTGCGTTGCAGGGACAACTCCGAAAGGTTTATCGGGATCACAGTAATGCACAGACGGGTATGTGTTCGCCGTCTATGGCGCATGCCTGCACTTCCGCGTTTATGCATTATCGGAACTTTCAAAGTTAGTCTTTGTGGTATTCGACGGACTTGTGTCGACTGCGCATGTCCAGTTGTGAACGGATTAAATTGCACTGCGTTTATACGGATTATATGTGACCTTACTAAACCTAGATGATTAGGTTTTGAGAATAGCTAACGTACCTTACAACCAATCTATGGTATTAAGTTGTGTGTAAAAGAATTGAAGAAATGTTCTTGCGCATAAACCGTATGTAAGACAATTAACAATAACATTAGAGAGTATCGCGCCTGACTACAAATCAAAGACCCCCTAAAGCTTTTAGTGTTTAAAAATGTAGGTACAATAAACAATGTTGCAAAATGAATATTTTACAACTGTCATGTGGAGCCATGGTAATATGGCTATTACAATATCATTTGAAATCTGCTGTACATGAAAGTGTCTTGGCTTTGAAACTAGCTCTATGAACAGCACCTAGGACATGCTGTCAGTTACCCAAAAAAAAAAAACTATAAACACTTTTGTCAGGTAACCTAAAATGGCACAGTACAAACAGTTTTGTCCAGTATCCTAAGATGTAAAAACTTTTATCAAAGTTGTATTGCAGGACATGTAACTTGGTAAAACTGTTTAATTAATGATTATTAATAAATTAGAAATTTTTTGAACTTTGCTATATTACGTCATGAAATAATTTCCTTTATTTGTTATACTGTAAGTATAACAAATATATTCTTTCTTTGCTAGAAAGGTGAATTAATTTCCTTTATTTGTATAAATAATTTCCTTTATATGTCATGAAATAATTTCCTTTATTTGTTATACTGTAAGTATAACAAATATATTCTTTCTTTGCTAGAAAGGTGCAAAGGTGTATTCTGTTGCCATGTTGAATACTTTAAAGAAAAAGTAAAGAAATAAATGAAATAAAGAAATACCACTGCCATTTAAACATGAAAACACTATTTTTCCAATTCATCTTTAACTTGTTGGTGGATCTAATAAGGTTTTAAGTAAACTTTAATAATGTCCATGATTTGTTAATGAAAAGTGGAAAGTATAAAACAAGAAAAGATTTGTGGATGAATCAAAACATGACAACTCATCTTTGCATTACGAGTATAGTAGTAGCTCCCACTGGAACTGATTTATTTATTTAAGATATGACAGCGGAAAGCTGTTAATATATATTCTACAGAGAAAACTGAGACAACTGCCATATCTATAAAATGCCTCAAAATATATTGGCTGGCATGTCACTATGCAGCTGAACAATGACCCTAAATGAACTACTGAAATAGCCCAAACAGTTTTCAAGCCCAGAAGTGTGAAACAATGAATGTTGAGCAAGATAATCACCCCACTTGAGTTCAATTGGCACCGAAAGCATAAAGATACCTAAACAAACCAGAACTGAGATTTTATTTGCATTATTTGTTTTATAAGACTGTTACTCTATACTACACATTTAAACACCAGTTTTCAGTAATACCTTATTTTATTAAGCAATTTAATAAGCAAAGGACAAGCATGTTCGGAGAACAGGTGGATTGTAAATGGCTACAAAAATATTGATCTAAGCTATTAAACTTAAGTTTGTAAAACATATACAGTTACAAAAATCATTCCTATGTGGCAAATACACATTGTATGACTAGTTGGAAAGGACTGAGTTTGAGTTCAAGTTGCTTAAATTCATTTATGATATATTTTAATATAACCTATTGGATTATTTTTTGGAGGACAAACTTGAATGGACAGATCGCAAGAAGCTTTATTGTGATATTGATACATAATTAAAGGTAACTCTGAATAATAAGGTTACATTTGCATTATGCATTATTATTGCATTTTCCATAGGGCATTAACTAACATAAAATAACTAGAACAATATATCTTTTACAGAATTTGTTAATCTTTTTAATGTTAGTTGATACAAATAGCTGTTTATTGTTTGTTCATGTTAGTTAATTGTCCATTAACTAATAATATCAGAAAAAAATATTAGTAATGTTAAAATTAACATTAACTAAGATTACTAAAAGCTGTGATGTTCTTTGTCAGTTTATGCTAACAAAGGTAGCCAAATAATTTTACTGAATAAAACGATAGTGATAAACCTTCAGATTGCATGTTTCACATAAGTTAGGGATATCCTAAAACATGCAAAAAGATTCAATATAACATTTATGTAACGTGCAGTCCAAATCATGAAATGGAGGCTGGATCTTTATGCAGTTTTAAAGTTTTCATGATGAAATCAAACAGGAACATAATCCATAGGGCAGAGGATCAAGGGACAAGGATCAAGGAACACCTGCACATAGTTAGGGCGGGGTAACACTAGAGACTACAAAGACCAGGGACAAAGACTACAAAACCAGATTTCAAAATAAAAGATGTCATAATAACACAACCAAACAGACACGTAACAATTTGTTTCTTATTCACTACATTACAAAACAATTGGCTGGTTATAAGGAAAATTACTTTCCTAAATGCAACATTCTATTTGCTTGGGCAGCCTACACTCAGCGTGGCTGCTGTTACACTTTCTTTTGAATTCTAAATAATGAACAACAACACAGAAGTCATTGTGTCACATACACACTTAATTATATGCACATGTGATGCATTCACAAAGGACATGGCACGTTCTTTCACTCAGAGCTGTATGGGATTCTTTTTAAGATATTCAGAAATTTAAGATATGACCTGAGATCTAAATAGGTCTCAGAATAGGTAAAGGTCTAAATAGGAAGATATTCTGTAAAGATATAAACTTGACTTATACAGGTACCACAGTGTTTACTTTGGCTGTGCAACATTCTGCACAAGGTCACCTATGATGAGCTTCAATGATGTCTGGTTTACACTACAATTAACAACTCAGTAAACACCATGTCCATGGGCTCCATTTCGCTGTGCCTCTAAGTGTTTCTAGAGAAGCTATTTAGCGTCCGTTCAACACCGCATTTTTGACCTTGGATAAGTGCTTCATAGCTTTGAATGATTTATTAAAAAGAACTGAATCTGCCTGAAACCCCCAATAAGATACTCAGAGAGGAGAACTCTATGCAGAGGAATAAAAACCTCTGCTGATAACTGTAAATCTCACAAAGGTTTATCATTAGATTTGTTTGTTTGTTTCTAACATATCTGCAATGTGCATCTTAAAAAAACATTGCTAAGCCAAAACTTGCCTGGACTCGATTCTTTATATATGAGAATATAGCATACACTGACACAGAAAATGGTTTTACAAAAGGCCAATACTGCTTTATGCATCAATGCATCAGTGTTCACTCAAAATGTTCAGTTGCAAAATATTTTCATCAATCATAAATAATCACACCTCTAAAGTTATTGATTGTGTCCTCAACTTACTGATTAAATCTGTTTAACACAGTTACATCAGCTGTCTAAAACTGGCTATGTGGTATGATAGATTCAGATTTTATAGCCTAACAAACTTCTATTTTTTTTGCTGCATTATTAGATACACAGTGAAGAGGAGACAGGAAATTATTAGGGAGAGATAGGGGAAATGGGACCAAGACACACTAAAGGTCATTCTGCATCAGTACTTCATGGCTCAATGTACCATGGCTCTGAAATAAACTATTTTAAGTGTTAAGGAGTAAGCGTAATAAGTTGCAATGATCTATAATGTATAAAATACAGTATTAGTAGTTCATCTTTCTTGATTTTTGTAATTCACAAAGTGTAAATCAGCAGGATAACTGCATAACATTTGAATGTGATGCAACTGAAATACAAGCGATTCCACAGCAAAGATTCTACAATGAACTTTGTTCTAAACTCTTGCTTCTCACTTCTCTGTCTGTACAGTGCTGAGCTGTGGTAGCTTTCTCATGACAATCAGTGTTCCTGATTTCATTCCATTGTGCATAATGGATCAGGAGTAAATATTAAAGCAGAGTTTGTTTACAGAGTTTGTGAGTTAGTGTAAATGCATTTGCACTGCTTCTGTGTAAATGCACTATATAAATGGCATTTAGATGCAGCTTCTATGTAGTGCAGAAACACTCTATTGTAGATAGGCACAATTAACCATATACAATTGGCTCATAATGGCAATAAGGGTCGAAACCAACTTGCACCATGGGGGCTTCAAGGCTGTCCTATACACAAGTGATAATAATTAAACCAGAGAATTGCTGGATTCAGGTCATGAATGAGGACCAGCAATATGGTTCAAATACACAAAAAAATGTTAAAAAAAAGATAAAGAAAGAATATTTCTGTCATGACAACTGTTGGGTTAGTTTAAAACATTTTATTAATGAAAATAGAAGGTTTGATCTTGTGGGACTAGATCTGCTACCCTTTCTTGCTTCTGCTAAGTGCTTAGGGCATAAAATGGTGGAAACACCATGCTGGGGAGGTGAAGGGCTAGAATAAGGATCTGCAAAGCACACAGGGTTAGTGTATTTAACAGTGCAACATTGATATCAATTGAAATTATAATATAAATGTGAAATCCATTGGCTTTGGAGGTTAAATCTCAACCACCAATCAGAATGTGAATAGTTTATGGCTAAACTGTTCCTTAATTCTAGGAGAAAGAAACACATCAATTATCTGGGTGAACAATTACACATCTGTTTCGAGTAGTTTGAACTCTTTTTGTTGTTTTTCATTTTAAACTAAAGAGGCAGGTTGTTGATCAAAGATAAGGTCGATAAGCCAATTAGCATCCCAGAGGGACTCAAGGATCATGTTGTCCCCATTTGTGAGAAGCCTGGTGAGCGATTGTGCCTTTTCCTGAGGCTGACCATTCTCGTTCTTCAGGGACATGTTGTGTTGGCAGGTAGCCTAAGGCCATGTTCAATACTGTGGCCTGTTTATGTCTGTGAACAAGAGCAGTGAAAGCTTCCTCCATATCTAACACATGGACTTAGTGCAGAGTATTGCGAACTACTTTAATTAATTTTTGAATGATTTATAGCACTTTAGAACTGCCATAAAGCTTGGTTGTTCGGAACTGGAACATTTACAGCAACTGGAATTGTCATAAAGCATATTAAATTTGTAGCCTAGATCCAGAGAAAAGAGCTAAAAAGTAAAAATTACACTTTACAGTAAGATACAACTTAATTTAATTTACCATTAGGTAGTGCATTTGTTGTTATATACTAGCAATGAACAATTGTTTTACAGTATTTACTAATGTAGTGTATTGTCATTTTATTTCATGTTAAGCTATAGCATCACCTAACGTTAGTCAATAGAACCTCATAGTAAAGTGTTTAGTGTTACCAGGGTTCAGCATAGAAAACTATACTTCTCAGGCCTAGGAGGATAAATGCAGATGATTGGGAGGTGTAATATTTAAAGACTTGGTTTGGAATTTGGAAAGTATAAGTTTGCAGCTTGTTGGAGATCTATGATGAACAAATACAGTGACTTGCTACTAACTCCCAGCTGGACAACAGCCAAAATTGTGTATGCCATTACCATTCAGTACTTTGGGATGCACTGTACCAATAACAAAGGACACACCACCTACATGCATCTCATCAATGATGAAATGGACCTTACAGACACAGAATCAATATAATATAATTTGAATAATATCTCTCAATGTCATACATTTTCAGTGTTCATACATTATAACATAGCAGTTCTTTCATCCTAATGTAATAGCCTTTCAGTTCTACAAAAATACAAATAAAAATGTATACATGTAGTAAAAATAGTAACATAATTACTTCTATACATAAAATGTTATATAGTGGGAAAGGTTTTCTTTATCTTCCCAGTCCACTTTACGATATATTGACTATAAATTAAGTACTCATTCATTATCTGTGTTATTTTCTGAGTGTCCTGGTTATGGTGGCCACAGAGAATCTGCTCAAATGAGGTTGAACTCTTTGTCTTGCCCCCATTGTTTCCACACACAAGAACGTAATCTATCACAGTAGCTCTAAATTCTCTGAAATTACTGTTCTTGATCTTGCTGTTCCTCTTCCTCGTCCTCCTCGTCCATTACCTCATACGCACAGTCTTCCTCTGACTCTCAAATTGTTATCCATTGCTAGTAAAAGCACTTGTGCCATTTGTTCACTTTGAATGGACTATTTTGTGCCTTCTGATCATTAGAAACAAGTATGGTTAATTTTGAGTTGTTGTGTGTAAACGATGACAACTGTGTGTATTGTGTAACTTTTGCCTGCCTTTGTTTAGCATTTTGCAAAACAAGTGCATTATAGTGCAAAATGTGTTTCAGTGAATGAGAATGTGTTTATACACAGAACATATTGTTGGGTTATAAATTAACTTATGCTGGGTTGTTGTTACCCAACCTTGGGTTGAAACAACTCAGCATAGGTTTATTTATAACCCAACAGTATGTTCTGTCCACATTTTACCCAACAATAGGTTAAAAACAATCCAGCAGTTAGTTTTGCAAAAAGAGTGCATGAGATTTGCAAAATGTTTCTAACTACCTGAACCTGTTTTGACAAAATAAAGTGATTTATGCGACAAATGGGTTTGGACCACTGAGCATTTGGTTTAGAGATTTACTGTTTTATCAATTCATAAAAAACTTAAAAAACAAAAAAAAGACATAATTTATTTTATTATTATTTTATTTGTATTTATTATTTTATTGTTTTTTCATAAACATTAGTATTGCAATATTTCTCTTCTTTGAAACATTGTTAAAATTGGTATAAATATATAAAAAGGGTCAATTCAGTGATCTTGGCAATGCACAGGCATATAGTTTAAATGCTGCTGTTCAGTGGCTATAAGGGTAGCAGTGTACAATGTTACAGAAGCAAATTCTATTGGTCATTGACTTAAATAAATATATGATAAATATAAGTTCTATTAAGCAGTTCCCCATTTTCGAAAGGATTTTTGAAAAATGGGACATAAGAAATCACAGCAGATGGCTGAATGAATGCTATTTATTGCATGTATAATCCACTAAGGAGCTACCAATGGCCAAGTGATAAATAACTGCATGGGGGAACTGGTAAAGTGGCGCCTGACCACCAGGACAATTGACTCCTGGTGATTTGCCGAGCAGCAAATGCTATAATACATTGAATGCACCAGGGGGCAGCCACATGTGATACCTTTTCCTACTGAGTGGAAACTGCTTTAATGTGTTTAATCCAATAAGAGGCATCTGGTTTTGGCCAGATGACTGGCCTCTTGCCAAACGGGTGGTGTCAACTGCTGTGCAAATGTCATCAGAGTGTTATGTCATTGATGGTGGTGGTAGGGTGGCAGAAAGAAAAATACCATGTTTGCACTTCTAATTTATTAAATACTTGTTAGTTAGTGGATTTTGGAATGTGCTCATTTTTTGTACAGATGCAGGAAATATTGATTTGAGATTATTGAGAGCCTAACTTGTCCTTGAAAAGTTCTTAATTTATCTACCCATTCTTCTTTATTTTTAGATACAACCGCATTTTAATGGGCATATCAAGATGCACAATAAAATTGATTAAAAATGGTACATTCATTTGAGTACTACAACATCTTAAAGCATTGCATAGCATATATCATAATAACAAATATGAGAATTTAATAAACACAATGAAGTGATAAGTTTTCCGGCGGGATTTGAATTCATGTACTGTACTGTAGTCAGTTCACATTGTGAAGGAGTCACTGAAAGCCCTGCCAAAGAAAGATCAGTCTGTAACATGGAAGAGTCAGTAAACCAGAGTCAGAAGAGCTGGTGAGTGACTAGACTGCTGAGCGCAGGAGAAAATCTGAAGAATATCAGTAATCTGCTAGACAAAGATGCCAGACTATTCAATGCTTTGAATGCAGTGAAAAATACTTTGTATTGAATGTGGTAAGGGACAGTTAGCCAGTGTAGTCTATAGAGAGTAGGAATGATGTGAGAAAATCTTTTAGAGTATATGGGAACTCTAGCTGATGTTTTTCACCATATTATTATTATTATTGGTGCTTGCAAAGCATTACTACTACTCTCTTGCATACTTCTTTTTCTGGACAAAACTTTGGTATGTAACTCACCCTGCACCGTTTGTCCCAGAACAATAAATGAAGGGTGAATTCGACCTGCTTTTTAGGAGGGGGGTGCTATGACTTTTATAAGTGATTGGGTGTACAATGTTTTTGGGTGTATGCTAAAGTGGGAAAATTCCATACACTTAACATTGGCTGAATTTTGTGACGTCATAGCTCCACATCAGAATGTCTTAGAGACTTCGGTTGGGCTCATATCACTCGGCTTAGCAAACAGCAACAAATGGTAACATTAAAAAAACATTATAGCCACGCTCTAGCAACCATTTGCAGTACCCTAGCAACCGCCCCATAGACTTTCATTGAAAATGGTGAGAGGCATCAGAACATCATTGTTTATGCTAAGTCATGCTAACAACATTAGCATTGCAACAGCATTGCAACATTAGCATTTTTTTTTTTTTTGCAATTTACCAATTTTACAAAGCTGAAAGCAAACATATTTGGTGATTGAAGCATTTGAGGGCTAAAAAGAGAAAAGCATTTAAAAAGCCAGAAGAAGGTCTGACCAGGACTTAGAAGAAACCAGACTTGACAGAGGAGCACCTATGGGTAATTCTTTAGGTCACCTTATAGACTAATCCTAAAAGTAGAACAGTTGTAGAACATGCTGTGACAGCATAGACAGTGGTTTATTGTATTAAAGGGTATAACAGACCTTCATATGCTCTGGTCACATATGGGCGCTAACACATTACTTACAGCTTCATTTAGCCAATGGCAAGAAAATCAACAGGATGCCTAACTGCTACATGGAAATAAACAGCTAAATTTAGCCACTGCTTATTGTGAAGACTAGTTCATGTTTTTTCCAGCAGAAAATTATGTCTCTTCCTGGATTAGGAGGATGTCATCTAGTTACAATAAATCCATTAAAATGTCCCTATTGAGCTATTTTTTTAATATTACCTTTATTGCATTGTGTAATGTAGCTGTCTGTGAATGTAAACAGTCATCAAAGTTGTAAATCTGAAAGTGCACAATAAAAAGTTACTGTCTCCCAAAAAAAAAGAATCAAATCTGAACTGTCTGTCATTACCTGTTTGAATCTCTGATCTGGACTGTATATACATCACTGCATTACATAGCATAAGGCAAGCCAATGGTCTTCACCGACTGCCTTCAAATAACAGATACTCTGATCCGCCCTTAAGGATTTCTGCTGGTTTGTGTGGTTATATCATGTCAAGAAGATGCTTATTATACTACCAGTCATATTTCATGACAACACAGCTTTTCAGCTTTGCTCGACATTCTGATACAGATCCCACATATGTGCCTCAATAAATCAGAAATACAGCAACACTACTATCCCATCACATAAGGTACCACAAACTAAATTTGTCCTGCTCAAGTTGTGCTTCCAATGGAGTTTTTGGTTGTGCGCCTACTTCATCTGTATCATCTTCGGACTCTGGCTTAAATTGATAAGTTAAAATTGAATATCAATCACCATAAACTGGGCCAGCTGATCAGTCATAGCGAAGTAGGCATTTAGAGGAGGGGCTAGAGAGACTGAACCCTCAAACTGCTTCAAATAAATTATTTCAGAATGTCAGAAGAATTAGGTGATATTAAATGTATATTTTAAGAGAATGCGCTTTTTGAACTTGGATGCATGTAAATCTGTTGTAGGAGACTAAATTAGGAAAAAAATAAAATTAGGAAACTTAAAAATGGCATAAAAGGGGCATGTCGTGCTAAGAAAACCATCAGTAATAATTTAATGAAATTATGACAGACATAATAGGAACATTTCAGGTGTGGCAAAAAACAGCAGCCCCAACATGGGATATTCCCTCCCTTTAAGGTCTTTCAAGCAAATATCTTGATGGTGGGCAGTCAATTTCTCTGAAAGGACTAACACCAAACAATCACTGAGATTATTCAAAATGTAAATGATACATTCAGGTTATAAAAAGTGTCAATTTCACTGGCACAAACCAGTGCTTAAATTTGCAACTTTAAACATCTTGACCACAACCAACATTTATTTTGAGTTTTAAAGCACACTTTCATTGCAAAAAAATTTTCATTTTCTAAAAATATTATTTGTATATTATACACACAGGTCTTCGTGTCAGCTCATTGTTTTCATTTCACAAACAGACTCATTGTCCATTAGTTGCTCCCAAGAGTCTGCCTGATTCTAGTATTGATATCATGAGCTGACAGGGACATATCAAAATCTATCAATGTATCTGTCTGTCTGTCTGTCTGTCTGTCTGTCTGTCTATCTATCTATCTATCTATTCATGTCAAACGGATTACTGTTACTAAAGCAATATTTTCTGATTCTTAAAAAAAAAAAAAAAAAACCCCAAAAAAAAAAAAATAAAAAAAAAAAAAAGTAAAAATTAGAATGATGTTACAATGTTTCTCTTTGTAACACTGAGTGCATATAGAGAGCCACGTTTTCCTCAGTTTTGACAGGGTGGGAGGTGAGTAATGCAGTCTTATCAGCCCAGCAGAGGCTGCATCTGCAGTGGCCAATCCTATTAGTATCACTGTGAAACTTAAAAGGCCACACACTGACAAATACTTTTAACATTATGTTACTACTCAATCTTACACCCTACCTCCATTTATGAAATTGTTAGATTTTCAGATGCTGAGAGTGTGGAATGAAACATAGAAACAAAGCATTGGATGATTGGACAAAAGGTATTTGATAATCTTCCCTCATAATAACTCCATTAGCTTGTCATCCAGGCTTATATACCTATTGCAGACATGTTCCCTTTCTTATCACCTGTTCTCCTTCATATAAGGATAACCACTGCTGCCAATTTACAGGCCATTGAGGTTTGATCCCAACACATCTAGCTTCAAAATGCTGATTAATCAATATATCGACCCAGAGGTCGCATTACTGAGCCAGAACAAATCCTAACACCTTCACAGTCCTGCTGCTTACAAGGTGGAGAAAAGAAATGCCTTATGTCTCCACACCCTGTATTTAGACTCCTATAACCCTGAAATGTTTAATGTCAGAAAGATCATCACTAGGTTTCATCATGGCATTGAGTTTTCTGGACTAGGAATGTTGTAGAGAAGGTGCAGGTATTTGTTGCCTGCATGGCAGCTGGCACTCCAGTTAAAGAAAGTCAATCTTCTGACCTCCCCCTTGCCCCCCCAGCAACACCCCCCCATTCAAACCCCCCACCCCCCCACCCCCAAACCCACCCCCTTCTCAGCATGGATTACACACCCAGCCTTTGACAAATGCTGCAGCTTTCAATCAATATATAATTACCAGCCATTTAATTGCCCATTTTAAGTACAGATCGGGTTCCCGTTAAATAGTAATCGATAAGCTGCCTCTACGTGCGTGTCAGCTTGAAAGGGCAATTTCAAAGCAAATTATAAGTGCATTAAATGTCATCAAGGATCTTATTCGTGGTGGGGGGAAATGAAGCTTTTGAAGCTGAATCACACATCTCTAATTGCCTGGGATTACAGCGATACCCACAGATCAGCAACAATAGCATTGGTTACTGCTTGTTCACTTCAGCACCCACAAGGCTGACCTGACAAGAAACAAAGAAGTTAGAACAGAAATAAACTCTCAGCAGTGTTTTTGTGAACAGAACCTCAAAGCTGATGGATGGTTGCAGCAGAGCTGTTGGTCGGGTTTTGAGAGAAGACAGAGCTGTCAAATGAATTCAATGTGAATGCAAAATGTTTGGCTGAGCCGTCTTGCCTTAGTAACACCCTCCACTTGTTGCAAATGCAATGGTCTTTTTTATGTTTTTTCTCTATCTACTACTGTCTTCCTGTTTCATATGATACATTTTTGCTTTGTATTCTTTTATTCTGCATAAACTGGCAGAAGTGATTTGCCAGAAATCCTCTAAGAATTACATTTCTCAATATATTTGACGAAAAGCCTGAGCAGCTCAGAGCAACAGCATGCCAGTGAGATTATGATGGCTTTTTGTAGGCCAGGACGTGAGTGACATTTATTTTCTCACCTAACTGCTTCCTGTCTTTCTATATCTAAGGGCCAGGACTTCCATTTGACTGATTTCAAGCTGCAGGTTATCTATATTGTTGGAGGTTCCACAATGCAAAATACGCCAATGAAAAAGTAGTGTTGTTGCAATATTTAAACTTTTAAAAAGTCAAACCAAGTAAAGGAACACATTGATCTGCAAATAGGACACAACATTCTAAATTGTTTCAGTATTTTTTGCATTATGATACAGATACTGAGGTTTTGTCATGGAGAAGAGTAGGTGATATAAGTTTATCAATATAAGATTGCAGTATATTATTTTAATGGTTTTGTCTGAAAACATGACCTTAAGGGACTGGTGTTGTGGAAGGTAATTCTTATAAAAGCATTTTTCCTTCATTGTCCCACCAAAATAGGTGGTTTACATCTAAGGCCTAAAACGGTTCAGAAACAGCATCAGGAGGTATGCAGTGGCACAATGTTTGGTCTACATGGGGCCCCCATGCCCCAACATTACCTAAGATCTTCCTTTGAATTGCACATCAGTATTAAGCTTTAGCAAACTTTAAGTATTTGATTCCTTTTCTTTATTTTGTGAGCACTGCTTAAATACGCACGCTTTAAGAGTTGTTTCTTTTTATGTATCTAGGCTTCTGCACTCGGTGATAAGCTCATACTGTTATGTCAGATGACAATCTGATGGCTGGCAGCCAGGCAGGTACTGGCTTATTAGACAAATCAGACCCCTCTTTTAGCTGCATTTGAGGAGCTAATATAGGTTATTTCTCATGCTGTCAAGAAGCTGAGTGGCCAGACAAACAGCAACAAGTTATTACATCCAAGCTGAACGATAGATTTTATTGTCCAACCAAGAGCAGCCTCCCCCCATAATCTTCTATTCTTCCCTGATCTTTACACTGTCGAAGTCTTGGAACAATCTGTATTCAGCTCATACGTTTACACTGGCCACAAATAGTTATTCATCTATTATTGGGCTCCACAATCATGGATATGGGACAATGCCTAAAGAGGAAGAGACCCCTGGTGTGTCCCTGCACATTATGGCAATCTTGGCTAGTCATTGCCAGCTTTCGACGGCATTGAGATGTCGTGTTAGCTTATATAAGGTGCTTAGGGCTGAATCTCAACCCCAAGAAAAGTATGCTTTCTCCAGTACAAAGAACTACTTTTCTAGGAGTGATCTGGGATTAAACTGCAATGCAGTCTCAATTATATATTATATGTTATTATATCTCCTGGATGTGTGGAGTCAATCCTTGCTGCTGTGAGCAGCATTTGGCTATGCCAGCACCTCACAATTTGGAGGCTATTAGGTCTTAAGGTAATAGCAGCCAACATGATTCCTTTGGGTCTACTGCACAATGAGGTCATTTCAGTACTGGCTAGAGAAAAAGATTTTCATCCCAAACAACACCAGTTAAGGACGGTAAGGGTTACGTACTGAGGGCTTTGTACCCTTTGTACGTGGAAGAGACCCCTATTTCTCAGTTTGGGTCCCACTCTAAGGGTTCAATGCCATCACAGGATTCTTATGATGGACACCTCTCTCATGTGTGGAGGTGCAGTTATCAATGGATGCCCAGTCTGTGGGAGGGTCCTCATCTCTCCTGGCACGTAAATTGCCTGGAAATGATGGCAGTGCTTCTAGCATTGATGCACTTTCTTCCACATCTCAAGGGCCAACACATTCTAGTCTCCATGGACTAGACACAGTGGTCTCCTATATAAATCATCAGAGAGGGCTGCGTTACTGCCCCCCTGTTAAGTACCTGCTATGGGCCAAGACCAAACCGTTCTCCATAAAAGCAATGTACATTATGGGACATACAAATCTGGGACATGAGGCTTATGGAGTAAAGGCTCCATCCACAAGTGACGAAGTCCATTTGGTGGAGGTACAGCCAAGCGAAAGTGGATTTGTTCACCTCAGAGGCGTCGACTCACTGTCCCTCCTGGTTCAGCCTCACACACCCAGCTCTGTTTGAGCTTAATGCCATGCCACGATTCATGTTCCCCATAGTGGGACATAGTAACAAGTCACCACAGTGACTTGAGTGACAGCAGCATTTGCCAATGTGACAGAGTTGAGGAGTTCACAATCTTTCATAGTTTTTTTCTAATTATACAGTAAAGAGAGAAATATTGTGCATGCTGTTTGGCCACCTGCAATTGAACAATTCTCAAGAACAGCTTTTTTCCATGGACAACTGAGTAATTTAAATACCTATTCTGTACTTTATTTTTTTCTGTCAGACTAGTATATTATGACAGCAGCTAGCACATTGTTACAAGGCCTATTCAATTTCCTTTGCAGAATATTTCAATAGAGCTCTCCAATTTCATTCTTTTGTTCTGACATGGCACTTTATAACACCAGTGATGTTTTGATCACCTATTTTTTTCTTGAAAAATTGAGGAACATCTATCACCAAAGGTATAATGGCATTCTGGTGAAACATAAAAACAAATAAGGTTCAGGGCATAAAGTCAAAATGTTCTGAAAATCTCATAATAGGCTTTTTGACAAAATCTGGCTCAAACAAAATTAACGAAGATGCAAAAATATTTTATGATGTTGCTCTGTGGTTTCAAACTCCTTTCTAACCTAGAGTGAAGAATGTACAAGAACTTGAGTGAGTATATTTCTTTATATTTTTACAACATCACAATGACTATAAGTAGCACACAAAGTCAACGAGTAATTTACAGAAATGGTTTTCAATCTACAAAACACAAAATAATTCAGGAACACAAGGACTACATATACCAAGCTAAATAAAGGACTAATGAACAACAGCTTAACTTAATGAGACTAACAAAGGAAAATTAGGTCACACAGAAAAGAACCAAAAACACAATGAAACAGAAAATGTTACAATGACTTTATTCTTATACCAATAAACGTTAATCATGTAACCATGCTTCAGCTTTAATCTCATAATGCTACTAACTCATTCTCATAAATTTAACTTTATTCTCAAAACATTAATTCTTAATTCTTATTACCATTTGAATTGTTATTGCTTAAAGTGCAGTTGCCTAACAAGTTGTTGCCAGTAACAGTAGCAGCATTTTTATATTTCCTCATCTTGGACTTATTCTGTTTTTTCTGTGCATCCTACACAATCAACTGTAGATGGCTGCTTTTAGCTATTTCCAACTTGTTAGTTACCTGACTAGTTATTTTAAAAGGTTCTGCTAGCAAAAGAGTTTCGGAAGCAAACTGCTACTAGATATTATATCCTTGCCACTGTTGCCGTGTTGGAGTGCTCACTGGGAGACTGTGGATAATAGATATTTGATACTCCATAGTAAATATCTGACTTGATACTTAATTATTGATAACTGATTGATAATTGATATACTGTTGTTACTTGTATCATTGTATATATTTCCTTGTTTTTTCCTTTCTCCTCCTTGTAAAGCAGCTTTGAGACAATGCCACATTGTAAAAGCGCTATACAAATAAAGTTAAAAAATTGAATTGAATTGAATAAAGCAAGTTAATTTAAGTTAAAAAATACAGAATATTTTATTATTTACTTGCCTTCAAGTTGGTCCAACCTTGTAGGACTTATTTTCCTCCTAGTGGAACGCAAATAAAATAAATTTTGTGACCACTTTTTTTAATCTAGAATTGTGATCTTTCAGAGTTCGAAAAGGACACAGAAGCAGTTAGGGTTAGTAGCCCATATGTCTTAATTTAGGAAATTATTCAACATCTTAAAACTTGAATACTTTGCACAACGTAGACAATTTTCTCAGTGATTTTTTTGTGAATATTTCCTTTAACATAGTCACAAAAGAAACACCGAAATGCAATTTTACTTTTCTATTGCTACAAAAGACAAAAGGCGTTGATGCAGCTGAAAGTGGTTAAGGGTACCATACAAGTATACAAGTACTGTTTGTATTGGTCTCTGCAAAGTATTTGACTTAGATGTAAAGGTTTTCCCAATGGTACCAGAACTAATTATTAAAACCCTTGGTTCATTACATCTGTTTTTTTTAACCTTTAAAGGGTCAAAAGATTTGTGGGTGACAAGCAGAACAAGATACAGTACATGGCCATTAGTAGCAGAGTTGTACGCAGGGTTGTACGCAGAACTACTGAGGTCCAACAGCTGAGTTTATAAAGGGGTTTCCAAGACATTTCTTATGTAAAACAGTAACATCATATGTTAATCAATAAAACTCAATCATTGCACTTGGCTTCTGTAAACAGTAACCCCACTTCTTTGATTTGACTGGCCACCACTGTGGCCACCACTGTTCTGTGAACAGCTGACAAGCACTGTTAGACTGTTGAGGCGAACCAGATCAATTATCTATAGGTATCTTACAATAATTGCAGAACAAAAAAAAACAGTAATAGTTAGGCAGTTAGACTTTTGCGTCACACCACAGAAAAGAGGTCCCCACCTCAGGAACTTTAATGGTGTGTAAGGCCCTGATTAGTAGAGCTGTGGATTCCTTTTGTAATCATGCTTTGTGATATTATGCAGATATACAGTCCTTTATTGGCAACTATGAGAGTTGTTTTACTGTTGTGATTATTTGATCAAACCAAAAATATCTCAAGAACATTACTCTGGGAAATAGACTTTTCCATCCAAGCAGTCTTTATTACTAACATGAGTTTTGATAGAGACTGTCTTTGAATGTTCTGAACCATCATCTCCTAATGTTTAGTTTAAAGGGAAAGAAAACATCTGTTTCTTTAATGTTGTGTGTGAAAAGCCTGCAGACTCTTCAAAGAAGCAACATAGCATGCAGCATCTTCTGTCTGATTCATCTAATGCAGACTTGCTTACTCTCTCTGTGACAGTGACATCAAGCTAGTCTGCATTCTTTGAAGTTTAACCAAGATGAAATGGCAGCTCAGTTTCTTACCCCTGCATGTCACTTGCAACAAGTGTCATGGTTTGAATCCAAGCTGCTGCATAATATTGTAAATTTCAGTTCACTACACATTTGGAACAGGACTAAAGTGTCATTATGAACACTCAATTTATGTAAGTCTGGTGTACGCCATTTGTTTTTATCGTTCACTAGGTAAAAACAACAAATTTTGCATTTGAGTTATGTGCCAAAGTTTAATACTCAAGGTTAGGGATTTGTTGAAGTTGTTCACATATTATGCACAGGAAGAAACATGTTAATCACATTACTTTTAATTAAAACTAACATCTTTCCCCATCATACAAGGATGTAATGCAATCTGCACATGCAATCTAAAAATGACAGTTTAATTTCAATAGTCATATTTAGAGTAACTAAAATGTCATTTGTTGTTATTTGTTGGAGCACTGTAAATCCTAAAAACTGTAAAATCTTAAAAAAAAATACTTTAAAAGTTAGTACTTTATGTACAGAATATAGTAGCCTTGAAAATAGTAGCCTGGACCAGCATAATTATCCATCTTGGTTTGAGCTGGTTCAGTACTTGGCATGTCCCCCCTTGAACAACATTCCTGTAGAAAAACCCTATTCCTATGCTTGACAGTTGGGCCTTCATTTCCCTAACCTAACTTATCCCTAAAATCAGAGGTAAATGATCCCTTAAATCTGATTGGTTGATTGAAATGTTACCACAGGGTGAACAATGATGAAGGCTTGGAATTATAATATTCACTGACCTGTACTCTATTGTAAATCTGGAGCAATGTGTCTTAACCCTGGCATGAGAAATGAATTACACAGAGTGAATGCACAGGGTGTGACATGAGCCACTGAAGCTGAATACATTTGCATGCAGAATCATATCCATTGAGTAGGCCACACTGCTGCGCTTCCTTTCATTCAGTCCCGGTCGCCTAGGTAATGGACAATAATTGTGTTGCGCCTTTTGTCACAATGCCTTAAAGCTCTGCAGCCAGTCAGGCAGAGCAGCTTTATTGAGGTCCTATCTGCACAGGAAACTGGACAGCTGGGGCAGAAATATTGTCGTTTCTACTCAGTGGTAGAAAATGCTAATGTAACCAAAGCCTTCTGTTTCTTTGTCTTTGTCTTTCATTGCTATTGTTTTACATAAAACTGCAGCAAACCCTGGGGCAATTAGAACGTGTTTCATGTTCTTTTAACCTTCTCTGATGAGGCATTTGCATTAATTATAATACAATGTATATGGATCCCAATGCTGTCAAAGCATTATTTCCCTAATTGTCCCCTCTCATGCTTTGCTCACCTGTGGGTATTCATCCGGAATGCCATCCTGACCTTTTTACACGTAGATGCCCAGTAGTGTCCAGGATTGGTAGCTCTTGTGAGTTTTCAGAAGATAAAGTTGTGTGCTCTGCCATTGAGGAGCACTGTCATTGTGCCCAGCCACTGTACCATGAAATAGAACTTGTAGAGCAATGAGAGAGCAGTGAAATTCAAGTGCAAGTCAGAATGGCCCTGCGGTGGTTCAAAATAGTTGAGTAGTAGATCAGTCTAACTTTGCTGAATGAGTGAGATAACAACTCTGAAAGCTATCATCATTCCCAAAAGTGTATCAAGAGCCAGAATACATGCCCAGAATGAGAAATAAAACAACTTGGTATGCTTGGTTTGAAAATGTATTTCTTGTTGTTTGAACAATAGACTTTGCCAATAGCTAAGAACTGTACTGTAAAAAATACAAATAAAATAAAATATATATATTATGCAAATAATCTATCAAAGGCTTCCTAGGCTTCTAACTTAGGGAAATAAGTGAGATTTTAACTAATAAAAATGAAAAATGTTTGTTAATATTAGTTTAAATGTGTTGTTGAAACACATGCAATGTAGCGTTGTAAAGTACAATGTAGAGTGTTTTTTATTATTTTTAATTTTAATTATTTTATATTATTTAAAATACAAACTATATTTTGGTGCTATTACATTTACTTCTATATTAAGTCATGGATGCTGTGGAAAAAAGAATGAACAAACTGAACTAAAAGAAATAAAATTATAATAATACCCTAATTATTATTACTTAAATAAAAAAATTCTTAAAAATTATTCTTAAAAAAATATATAATTTTTTAATAATAAATAAACAAAGATGAACCTAATTGGCACATGCTTACACATGGCTTTATTGGCACGAATGTTACCCCATAATCAAGCCAGAAACTTCATGCAGTTATTATTTGAAGACTTGAAGAGAACTTTGATAAGACATTTGAAGAGAACAGAATAAGAATAAGCAGAATAAAACAGGGAAATAAGGAAATAGACAAGGAGGATTTACCATTACTATAAGGCATATTTTGTTAAGTTAAACAAATAATTATTGAAATAATTACATTTCAATGAACATATAATCAATTGTGATCACTTTAGTTGTGGAAGATTGTAATTCAAGGCACTGAATGGTTTTTAACATTCCAGAGCTGAAAATAATCCATTAAATGTATGTGTATTCAGTAACTGGCTGCAGTGGAGTGGGTAAGGAATTGAGGTTAGGGTTGTGTGGCAGAGCTTGCGCAGCTAATTTGCTGCCATTGGACACATGCACTTATCTTGCTTTTCTTTACAAGGCGATAAGACCAGAACAAGGAGTTTGAAATGAGCTTGATATGCAGAACAGATTCTCTCTGATTTTTCTAAAATGCAGACCAATGAATTTGGCAAGGCAACAAAGAGCCTTTGAACTATCAGAAACTTGATCCTGATAGTTCCAGAAGCCAAAAAAAAAAAAAAAATTCACTATAAAAACACATTGGGTACAAACAAACCATGTTTATGCTTGTTTCACACTTCCAAATGTATTTGATGTCAAATATTTTGATTTTACTTATTTTATTTTTTTGTTGCCATTTGTCCAATCTGACTATATTCTACCATGTGACAGACATCTGTAGCAAAAAAATACAAATGGAGTTTAGGGAGTATCAATTAATTGCAGTATTAATTACGCTTATTAATAATGGACACATGAAACAGCATGCTTCCACATTACTATGGAATTAGACAAGAACAAAGCTCTGTAAGAATTTCCAATTCAGCACAAAAGCTTTTGTTAGATGTAACAGCACAATTTTCACGAATCGCAAAATGGAGTAGGTGATTTACAGGAAGCGGCTGACTTTTGTCTTCTGATTAGTCCACCAGATATCATTAATCCACAGGAAGCCTAGCTGAGTTCTTATCGGGTATGTGTTACAGTCCATCTTTCAGCAATGAAAGGATGCAAAAATCTGTGCCCATATCCTGTCTGCTGCATTACCTGGTGTAACTATTGGCTGGATTTTTGTTCAATGAGAAATTCATTGCAAAGGATTTTTAATACAGAATTATGATTATTGCTATATTTTGCTAGGATAAGGTTTCATGTGTCCACAAAATCAGATTTGAAGAGACTAAATTTGCCTCGATTAGAATATTTTGTTTCATGCTGATACACATTTAAACACAGGCATAAAAATTAATTTATCAGAGAAATAAATAAAATAATATATATATACATAATCTGAGATGTTCCCTTTCGGGGGAACCCAATGCTGCTTCAGGAAGCTGACACTATGGGGAACCGAATATCCACTACGCCACCCTGAAGGAAGAGCCTGCCTCACAATCTGTGTAAAATTAGCATAGGTCAATGTAAGAACAGGCAACTAGACCTTCAGCCTAGGACAACTCAAGCGGAACTAAGGTTAAATATAAACTATAAAATTTTATAAATGTGTGCAGGGAGGATCAGCCCATTGCACCACAAACATCATTCAAACATGTACCCCTGGCAAAGGCCTTCAATGATGCTACACCCCTAGTGGAGTAAGGTCTGATTCCTAGAAGTGAAGTCATACCATGGACCTTGTAGGCCTGTGATAGCATCAGTAATCCAATGAGACAAATGCTGCTTGGTAACTGCATTTCCTCTATTGCAGCCACCATAACAGACCAGTAGAGAGTATATTTTAAGAAACCTCTCAAAAGGTGGACTGTAATGGCTCATGGAACCTCTGATAAACCTTCTAGGACCACATTAGGTCCCACGAAAGGACTTGTGTCTGACAGATGACAGGCTTTAGATGAAAATGAGACAAAAAATGAGATATCAGAGTATGTCTTCCTACAGATGTCCCCTCAAAAGGATTGTGTCTAGCAGAAATGGCTGCTATGATAAATGTTACAGGTGACCAGTGAAAGGCTTGCTGAGAGGTGCTCCTGAAGAAACTCCAGCATTGAACCACTGTTGTTGAGAGACCTGATACTATGAGTTGGGGCCCCACTCAACAGCCAGACCGACAGTCTCTAGATCTCTGTCCATGGATGCAGATTAGGTCTGAGAACCAGAGTGCACTCTGGTGGGCCAGAGCAGAACCACCAATAACAGGCAAACAGGGAACCTGTTCTGTAGCCCCTTTGTCCAAAAGAGTACCAAGTTCTTGGGCCAACACTAAATTTTTGTTCTATTGTGTGCAGAACGCAGTCAAAGCAATAAAGACGGGAGGCAAACTGAATTCTGTAACCTTTCTTTCACAAACCATGAAGACGAGTTCAACAGAAATTTCCATGCTGCCAGAACATGCAAAAGAGGTATCGGCACCCTTAACATGCATAGTGTCCTAAAAAGGAGTGCTGGCAGGAGGAAACTAAGCAGAAGCAAGAGAATGTATGTCAGAAGTGCTGCTGAGCAATTCTGTTCTCACAGCTAGTGGCGTGGTTGGCAGAGACACCCCCGAGGGCACAGAGGAACAACTGGCATGATGAGATGTCATGAACAAAGATTGTCCCCCAGAGGCCTCGCCTTAAGGATAACCTGGTAACCAATAGGGTTTTTTATTAGTTCAAATATAAGAAATCATGGTTCTCAGATGCGGTCTTCTAGGAGGCTGGGCTGTACATTTCCTTGGAGGAGAGCCCTGAATATGGACAGGCTTTCATCTAAAGCCTGTCATCTGTCAGACACAAGTCCTTTTGTGGTACCCTAATGTGGTCCTAGAAGCACTAGGTCTAGGCTTAGCACCTGAGGTTACAAAGCCAAAACTCCAGTGAAGGATTAGCTCCTTGAATGCGTCAGACTGCTTTTTAGCCTTACAGAACAGGCTTTACCCACCAAGCTAGATGCAACACGGCATGGCTTGGGGGGATGTGGGTTTCCTCTATAACAAATTTGCTGAGGGGGGCAGATAGCCTGCTAGCGTCTCTTCCACCCTTGGCATCGCCCTGAACCCATGCTCATCTAACTCAACTACTGTGGTACAATTAATAGCCAGTGTAAAAACATAGGAAGAGTATGGATTCTTCCAGAATCTTAAAAACTCTGTGTGAAGATATGGGAAGAACAGGAGTTTCATATTGGGAAGCTGCCCCCTGCTGGATGTAAGAAAAAGGGTCATCAGACCCTGGAACGGATGACCTGATGCTGCTGCTCATCTGGCCACCTTAATGTTTACTTTTATTTACTAACATTTTTAAATAAAATTTCAATTTTCTAATAACAGAAATTAATACATTAGCACAATTATATTTTTGTCTACAATAATAACTTTAAACATTTAAGCAAACAGCTTCAGAGGAAAAGACTTTTAAGATGCAAAGAAACATTTCAGACATGAAGTGAACCTAAAATTTTACACTGGTAGTGTAAATCAGATTTATTACTCAAAATCTAAAACCACAACACTGAGGGAAAAACTTTTTTCTTCTCATTTTTCCGGTCGGACGGTTTTATTTGTAGATTAGAAATAATGGCATATCACCTGCTGCAATATTTCATTTTCACTTATGACAACCTTCATCTATCTTGCTTTTTTGTGTACATATATGTATATCTCATCATTTCATAATATATATTATATTATCTTACTGATCCCCTTGGCATGTCAGACAGCACTTTGCAACTTTATAATCATTGTTATGTTAAATAATTCACATTTACAGAAATATGTGCAGTGTTTCCACTACTCCACTGTTTGTCGTCAGGCTATGTGACGCAAGGCATTCCTTTTTGAACAATGACGCCTCGTGAAAAAATGTATAGGCAGCTTATTCAAATATTATTTTAAAATGTCCATGGTTTAGCCATATCCAGTCTGTTTTAACAGCCTTATATTTATGCATTTTGTTTGCTGGAAAGCAAACTTCTGCTGCTCACACAGCTTGATTTAAGGCGACAGAAAAACAGTGTAATTTTCTTTGAGCAACAGCTCTGCTGGAACCTCAGGAAAATACTGATTAGAATTTATTTGTGTCAAGTCATTGGCAATTAATCACTGGAAACATTTGAACAGCCACTTTGGAGCACATGGCTTTGTTTTTCTATAGCAGCTTATGAGAGACAGCTAACAGCAAGAATGTCAAGAATAAGACATTATGATTTATAGACCATGCAAAATGAAAGCAACCAAAGAACAAATAATGTTTCACCCATCTGGTGACTACCCTACTGAGGAAATAATATAAACTTGTGGTTGTGGATGACTGAAGGTTAGTAATGCACAATCTCTTATATCTGACAGCCAGAATTGTATGTATATGAAGTATATGCAAATAAAATATTTTAGTGTACAATCACTAATATTAAATGTTTAGAATAATCACAGATTCTGCACATTCTGCAGATTTTCTCATTCTTTGCAACAACTGGATGTCTACATTTAACTGCATTAATCACAAGACTGGGCTAACTGAGTTAGCTGCAATCAAGAACACTTACCACCATTCCGTTTCCCAGGGGCCTAAATATTCGGACAGCATTCTTCATTTAATTCCTGTTATCTACTTAGCAGCTGAGTGTGTAATATAGATGTGGACATGAGGTCATAAACCATACATTACATGTATATTTTAAGCTGATAATTAAAAAAAGTAAAACAAAATGCACCAGTTCTCAAACGGTTGGATTCATAATGATAAATGGTCATTGTAATGTAATTTATTCATTCTTGAAACAAAAGTGACTTTAAAACTTTTTTAACTGCACAGAACTTTTTGCACAAAACATGTTTTCTTTACCTGTCAATTAAAATAGGTAGCACTGTCAGAAACAAACATCAATATAGACATTGGTCAGACCAATTGTGATGCACTGACAATATTTATCAAACTGGGGGTGTGATTTCAAAATGGCCTTGCTGCTTTACAATCCACCAATACACGTATATTGAATAAATATGTTTTTGTGGTACAGTGACCTCTTATGTCAAACCAGATTTGATTCCCAGTTTAATCTACATGACCCCTTTAATCTATATGACTTATGCCCTATGAACATCGTATTGTAGAGGGACTGAGTCTTGCAATGTATGCAATGTCATAATTTTGATCAAGAGTAAATCAAATGAAAAGGTACAGTACATTTTTTGACCTCAGTGACATCAGCCGGAAAACTGGCCATTGACTCCCCCTCATTCTTTGTCTTTGCTTATCCACAAGGTTCAGGAATTTCTCAAAATGTTCCTTCTCTGCCCTGGTTAAAAATTGTCCAGACCAAGCCCCTTACCACCAAAGTTGCAAAGGCATGCCGATGCCTGTCAGCTAAATCAGGATTACTTTAGGTTGTTGAGGCTGGTCAGGATGCAACTTTGATGCCTTCCAGAGGAGGAGTTTCAGGCATGTTCTGCATGTTTCCAATAGGACATATGAGATGCTCTGCATAGTATGTTGCTGACATGGTGCCAGATAAGCAGAAGAAAATGCATGCTGCTAATGTTACTAATGGAAAGTAAAGTTGTGGAACATGTTTTGTTCCAGGAATAAGTGAAATGTTAACTTGCTTTTCTTAAAGCAACATTATTCTATTTCAGTACAGTTGCCCTTGCTATCAAGCTTTGGAGCTGAGGGAAATGATCATGGTGTAGCAATTTCATTCAAGTCTCTTATTGTTAACATTTCATCTTTTAAAAAATGTGGAGTGGAACACTTTGTGTTGCATATCTTTCAGTCTTCATTTGATCTTAGTTTGAAGTTATCTTACAAGTGCAATTTTGTGCTCCAGGAGATCTGGAATCAAAAAACAAAAATAAGCTGGAGCATCAAAAAACCTCAATTGAATTTTTTCTGTTTTGACATTCTGCCAGTAATGAAACAGCAGCTTCCCCCACTCATTTCACACTCGTTTATTGCTTTTAATACACTGTGCTGATAAGCAGACTAAAAGCTGTGCCGAAAGCATAATTAATAAATTAGTATAATTCATAGGGATGAGCCAGTTTAACCTTCATTCAGCTGTACCAAAGTATGTTTAGAACAGACAGGAAGAGAAAACAGGAAATGTAGGAATGTTTTAAGATGGCAGCAAACAGCTACAGTATGTGACTTTGTCAGGGGCATCACTGTGGAAACAGAACGAACCAGAGCAACCCCTTTTCAGTGTGGGTTGTGCTGCATTCTCTTTCTTAGACAAATGGATGACCCACATTTCCACTCTGTTATCTTTAAATGCTTCCCAGTGGACCTGAGGCTGATTACATTGCTGGCATCATTGCTGAGCTTGAGATGATAAAGATGGTTTGGGCAATTTAACTTTTAAATGGGAAACTTTGCTTCAGCATCGAAGCCGTCTATGGTGTTTTGCAGACCTTACAAAATGTGACCATGAATAGCAAAAATATAAAACTTTAACTGTTTTACTCTAACAAATTGTTTATTATATCCTTTGTCTAAAGAGGGACAAGCCATTGTTTTGTTTTGACTTCCTGCAGCCTGTAATGCAAATTATTTCGCATGCAAAAACTCCAAATGCTCCATTAAGCTCCTGCTGTTGTCATGCTATATTCATTTTTTAGTTAATTAGATAGCACTTCCATTGTAGTTAATAAGCACTGTTATTTTAGTTAATTACCTAGCACTTTTATTAGTACCCACTACTTACTAACAACTAATAAAGAATTATATTTGTTATATCTATATTCATATTGTTGGCTATAGTGCAAGATTAGGTAATTTAAAAAAAGACACTGGGGGCTGAATTAGACAAATGCATATAAACATATGTACAACTCTGCATATTATTTGCATAACACATGCAATCTAGCTTAACCTGGCACTGTGGTTTAGATAAAGAGTAATTGGGAGGGAAGGTTGATTTTATACAATTAAATGCAATATTTATCATAAACCATTTATTAATAATATGTTCCTGTAGCTGGCAGAGAATAGTGCTAGAAATACTAATGCAAATTGTTTTAAAATAAACAAATCGCTATTCATAAAAGAATTTGCCAAATGCAATAATGTTAATTAAGATATTGTCTGATCAATTTATTACCCACATGAAGGGTTTTAGTGACATTAACGAAGATTATTTTCCTGTTTATTTATTAGGCATTTCTTCTACTCTTTCTGCTTTACTTTCAGAACTTAACAATGATTTGTACATTTTGTGACAAATTTCCAGAGAAAAATTTGGTCAGGTTGCACAAAGTGCCTTGATTTTGCATTACATAAATTGCTTCAATTAATCAGGCACTAAAACAAAGCACTGTAATAAAAGCATGTGTAAATAAACAATGTTGTTAGTGGATGCAATTCATTCTTAGTGTATTTTTAAGCTGATATAACTATTATTTTCATAACATTTTTATGTGACAACATTTTTTAGAAAACAATTAGTCATTTTTTAATTCTAAGTATTCTGTGGAAGCTTTGCTCTGTGTCTATTGCATATTTGCTGTTCAGATTTATTTCATTATGCTTTCTGCAACCAAGAGTATGATACTATTAACTCTATTCATCCTATCTTATGTATAAATCCATTGTCCTCAGTTCCACAGATTTTACCCAAAAATCAACAAAGCCTGTGTGAGGCTGGTTATAGGGGAATATAACTTATAACTTACACTAAAGGAAAGGCACAGAAAAATAAATAATGAGCATTAGTGTAGCCAATCAGTACAATCTCAGCAGAATCTATAGGTCCTATCCAAATCTTCCCAGGAAGCCTATTAAAGTATCATCATTTCCACTAGCAAAGCACAGATAATGTGTACATTTTCCATTGATACTGTAAAAAGTAGTTCACATTTAGGAAATGCTTTGTAGTTTCTAATAAGGCCTTCACTTATGTGTGACTGCATTAAAGGTAATGGCCAAAAACCCCACATTTTCATTATTACCCATGGTAAAGGCCCATTGCATTATCAAAGTAAATCCCAATAGTGTTCATAATGGCAGTTTTTACTGGTGCAAAACTCTCCATATGTGGCCTTAACTGAAAAGTAAATGGGCTCTAGTCAAGCTGAGCCAGACTGAAGAACACTTATCTAAAGCTGAACAGGACTGAGACAGCAAAAGAAGAGCAGACTGAAAAGAAAACTTTACACTTACTGTAAGCATATGGATGTTCTGGAGTACATTTGCATTTCATTTATGCATTTGGCAGACACTTTTATCCAAACCAACTTACAGTGCATTTAAGGTATACAGCTTAACAGGACATCTGTCCTTTGGGAATCAAACCCACAACCTTTGCACTGCTAACACAATGTTACAATGATAACATGAACTAATGAGCTACATGAACACTGGAGTAAATAAACATGTTTAAAGTCCTTATAACAGGAACTGATAGTAAGTGAGTATAATAGTTGTCATTTCAAAATGTTCATCCAAGTTTAAAGTGTCCATACAATTTTAAGCATTAATTTATTCCATATGAAAGTTGCATATGTCTGTTTACAGCAAAACAAATAGTTTGTCCAAACTGAAAGCAAAACTGCTGTGCAACATGCCACAGTCACAGCCAGTCAGAAGTGATGTTTAATGCACAGTAATAAGGAGCAGGTTTTTGGAACAATGAGATGTTACAGTAAATGGGTCTATGCAGCATGCTTCCACAAAAATAGAAATCCAACAATCAACGTAATAGCCTGTTGTTTGTTGTGGTCATAGCTGGTAAGGAAAAACTCAGAAAATAACTGCTTCATTGTATGTTTTGAAGTATTCCTTTGAAAATAACTTTGCAAAGAAATATCAAGTTTGAAGTGTGTTTACAAAATTAATGTATTCTGTTTCACTAACAGAAAGTTTACTTTTGTAATTGCAATAAACATATCTGTTACTGCCATGGATTGCCTGTATCTTTTAAGCAGACACCAGAAGTTATAGCCGGATGCTATGTGCATCTGCAACACTAACTGGCCCTCCAGCTGCTAGTACAGACAAAAAAGAAAACACAATGCTTAACTGTAATGTCTGAAACAAATGGCAGAGAAGTGCAGCAAAGGTGCAGTCACAAAAATTTAAGTGTTTATGTGTAAATGCCTTGGAATTGCATCCATGAATGGACTTTTGCTGCATATGAATGAAACAAGCATCATTAGCAGTTTAAACTTGGTTTTAACCAGTATAAACCATGACATTTTTTCTAGCACATTAATGTGCTAGTATTAATCAACTGTCACCTTTGACAACCTAAGTGAATGTTTTACATTGCTATGCATGAAGTAAGTTCGTTTTGTGCTTAGTGACAAGTCTCTGTCAGACTTACATAGACAAACATAGACAAGCTATTGTTTTCCTGATAAGTGTTTAAAAACAGCTTAGCAAGTTATTTGTTTTCCATTACATAATCGCGGGGCATTAAATTGTTGTAATTAATTTACATCTGAATTAAACAGTTTAGCATAAATTTGATTAAAACAAAGAAAAGTGCTGAAGAACTCGGTCACGGTTCTGTACCTGTCAAACACAGAGGGTTTATAGAAATGTTGAAGTACTAATTACAATTATGAGATTCTGACCACCAGGAAAGGGATGATTTAATTCAAAAAAGCATATTTTTCATTTTTTCATTTTTCATAGCAAAATACACATTCTGTGTTTTTTTATTTCCATACCCTTTTTTATAGAAGAGGCATTTGTTTGATATTTCCTATCATCCATTCTGTTTTCCTTCTTATGTTCAGTGGTCAAGCAGTCACACATCAGAATTGCAGCTGAAGACAGTGATTTTTTTTTCAGGTGGAGCACCTCGTGAGTGATGTCTGCTGTTTCCATCCTTTTCCTTGCCTTAAGCAATGTGGCAGTAGCCTTTAAATGAGGCCTACTTTTAAGTTGTCCCAGTGTGCACATCTCTAATATGTTGAATTTTCTAACAGTCTAACAGCCGCTTCACTCCCTATTTTCCTCAGGCTGGGAGTCCTGCTTGGAAGCAAAGCACCTGTCTGGATGTCTGTGCCTGGAGCTAACCACCTGGCTTATAAGCATTCACTTTGGGGCAGTTCAGAAACGCTCAAGGCCTGTTCTTTCCTCCAGTATCATCTCGGGGGAAATTTCTGGCAAGGATGAATAGGAATCTAGGTGTTGTAAAATAATCACCAACAAAGGAACTAACAACAATACAGCACTTATGAGCCCTTTCAAGGTTTTTCACTTAACATTAATCATCTATCACCCAGTTTCTCAGGTTAGCCTTGAAGGAAGCAATTTTAAATAAATGAAAAAGATTGCACATTTTAACTGAGTAGCAGTTAATAAAGCTTAGAGTGTGCAATAGAGTAAAATTGTGGAGAACATATTTTCATATCATGAATAAATCAAATAATTATCAGAATACGGTAATTCTTCTTTCTGATCCTTTGAACAGTGTTAAATCTCGCAGGAAATAGTTTAGATAAGACTTCAGAGAGTCTTGCATTTCTTCAGAAGAGCTGGTGGATGAAAATGGTAAAATCTCATTTAAGCGAAATTTAACTTGCCTTACAAAACACTGTTTGAGATTTATTAATTTCCAATTATTAATTCATTTATTTTATTAAGCATTCATTTAAAGTTGAGTGACTTTCTTGTCAGACAGAGACTAATTAGTTGCATCAGATCCATGTAGAGGGAATTAGTGTTTGCTTTAAGTTGCTTTAAGTAAATTTTGAGTCAGCTTTAACAGTATCTATCAGTGCAAGGTGACTAGATACTAAATGCTCTGATTTAAACTTGATGGAATAATTTATGTCTATGACAAATAAAAAAATAAATTAATAAAAGTGCTGGTTTCTTAATGCAGACACATTAATAGTGTTGACTACTGTACATGCTAAGGCATTAAAATAGTTTTAAAAAGCTTTAATAAGACATAATACATGGAGAACCATTTTGTACCATTTACCATTTTGTAATGAATGCTTTCCTCCTGTGTAGCCCATTCCTGCTCCTATGACAGTCCATTTCCAGGTGCACGATTTGGAAAGAAGCCAATACATCTACTCTCAGCTGTCAAACTACTGGAAGCACAGCATGCAATTGCATTCCTTCACCAGAAACCTCCTGTTTGGTGGCCAGGGCACATGCCTTATCTGCTGTGAGATTTGTAATATTTTATATGTAGGGCCATATATTATTTCCCCAGCATTTATATTATTTTACAACAACTATGTAGGACCCAGTGGTTTTTGTGCCCCCCATTTGAATGTAGTCAAAAATGCATGTGACCATATTGCATTTGCAAACCATGAACTTGCACGTCAATTATCCAAAACTAGGATTTGCTAGTGATGTGCGACTTTTAAATAAATGACTGTTAGATCAAGTAATTTGCTAAAGCTTATATAAACTTTGTCATTGTGCTTGATATCTGTATGAAGTAAACACAGACTGTGTAAAGCACACACATCTCAAATGATTTTAATAAAGATAAATATTTAATATTTTAATGCTAATAATAGGTATATATTTAAAAAATGAGATTTAAGGTTTATCAATTTTGGCACTTTCTTTTTCTTTTTAGTTTCTCTTTTTTGTGCGTTATCAAAATCAGAGACTGTCCCCTTGAAATCTGATAACAAGGAGATCCCTTGAGACAGATCTTCATTCCAGTAGCAATGCTGCTGAGCAACCAAACTGACACACCAAATTTAAGATTTTCAGTGGAGTGGAAACATTATTAACATTAACAGAATAACAAACGTTTTTCACCCAAAACCTATTGCATGGCTAAGACTTGGAATATGATGCACAAGTTAGTAACTACTGTTATGATGCTGTACTGGTCTTTATGTTTTATGTATTGTTTGTTTGTTTCAGAGCTTGACAGACATGGTTACACTTTAGCAAATGGTTTTGGAATAACATTGAGGCTGAGCAAATAATGACAATAATTTCATTTTTGTGTTAACTAGTCCTTCAGTATGAATAGAACTGACCAGCCCCAACAAATAGGAATGGGGTCTGAGGTAGATGAGGCCTAGACTATTATAATGTAAGAATTGATTGTACCATTTTCTATTTAAAGGTCAGCAAGGCCCCTGCAGTAGATGGGAAAAGAAGTTTTAATTTGTGATTGAAGCCATCCACTTACCAAGATGATTGTCCATGGAAGAGGCAGAAAGCCAGAAGTTCCAATACTCATTGCAGTATGCGAAGAAAACTGCAGGGGCACAAACTGCGTTAGTGTGATTTGCAGCATCTCAGAATGACCAATAGTTTCCAATTCTTAATTGAATCAATGGTCAGATTTTCCTTATTTTGCCACTAAGGGCCAGCCAGAACAGGGCCAATTAAAACCAATGTGGTGTGGGAGTAACAGACCCAAGAAGCTCATTATTACTTCTGGCAGTCCCTCCAAAATTTATGAGAAACTGCCACTACTGTGTCATCTTATATTGAAATGGCATATTGGCAAATGTATTGAAATGGCAAGTTTCTTACATATTTCAAGAATAGTGTATTCTCTTTAAATGAAAGCAGAAAATGTGAGATGTAAACAGGAGTCATATGAGTTTGACTCATGAATATTAAATATATGACATAACACTCCCCATGTTATTTACATGCTGCAACTATAAATCTATAGCTGTTGCAAGTTTGCAGTGTAGATTATTTTATTTATTGTGGTTTTGTCTGATTTTGTTACATTTTAAATGTTAAAAACTTTTAAAATGGTTTAACATTTACAACCCCAAATCAGGAAAAGTTGGGACAGAATGGAAAACACAAATAAAAAAAGTAGTGATTTCTAAATTTACTTTGACTTGTATTTCATTGCAGACAATACAACAGCACATTATTTAATGTGTTCCTCATGATTTTTATTGTTTTTCTTCAAAAAAATAAAATTCCTATGTTGGTTCTTGCAACACATTTCAAAAAACGTTGGAACAGGAGCAATTTAGGGCTAGTAACAGGAAAGTTAAATAATGATGTGATTTAAACAGGGATGTCAACAGGTGATTGTAATCATGTTCAAAGCAGCATCCAAGAAAGGTCTATCCTTTAGGAGCAAAGATGGGCCGAGGATCGCTAGTTTGCAATACGTGAAAAAATTATTGAAATGTTTAAAAACAATGTTCCTCAAAGAAAGATAGGAAGACATTTGCTTATTTTATCTTCAACAGTGCATAACATAATTAAAAGATTCAAGGAATGTGGAGGAATTTCAGTGCGTAAAGGACAAGGGCCTAAGCTGAACAACCGTGCTCTCCGATCCCTCAGGTGGCACTGCATCAAGAATCGTCATTCATCTATAAGCAATATCACCACATGGGCTCAGGACTACTTTGGCAAACCTTTGTCAAGTACCACAATATGTAGTTACATTCACAAATGCCAGTTAAAACTGTACTGTACCAAAAGGAAGCCCTATGTTAACAGTGTCCAGAACCGCCGTCGACTTCTCTGGGCTCGGAGGCATCTGGGATGGACCATCACACAGTGGAAACGTGTACTGTGGTCAGATGAATCAGTATTTCAGGTATTTTTTGGGAGAAATGGACGCCATGTGCTCCGGACCAAAGAAGAAAAGGATCATCCAGACTGTTACCAAAAGTCCAAAAGCCAGGGTCTGTCATGGTATGGGGTTTTGTCAGTGCCCTTGGTAAAGGTAACTTGCACTTCTGTGATGGCACCATTAATGCTGAAAAGTACATAGAGATTCTGGAGCACAATATGCTGCCTTCAAGAAGACATCTTTTCCAGGGACGTCCATGCATATTTCAACCAGAAAATTCAAAACCACATTCTGCACACATTACAAAGTCCTGGCTGCGGAGGAAGAGGATACAGGTACTTGACTGGCCTGCCTGCAGTCCCGACCCGTCTCCAATAGAGAATGTGGCGCATTTTGAAGCACAAATTGCGACAACGAAGACCCCATACTGTTGCCCACCTTAAGACTTGTTTGCAGCAAGAATGAGACAAAATTACACACAAAAACACTTCTTCACTTGGTGTCTTCAGTCCCTAAACGTCTTTTAAGTGTTGTGAAAAGGAATGGCAGCATTACAAAGTGGTAAATGCTTTACTGTTCCAACTTTTTTTGAAATGTGTTGCAAGAACCAAAATATACATTTTGTTTTTTTTTTTGAAGAAAAAACAAAAATCATGAGGAACACATTATTTAATGTGCTGTTGTATTGTCTGCAATGAAATACAAGTCAAAGTAAATTTAGAAATCACTACTTTTTTTATTTGTGTTTTCCATACTGTCCCAACTTTTTCTGATTTGGGGTTGTACAATTAACATTCACATATAATAAGCGAACTGAACGATAGAAATAAGAATTAGTCTTCCTACTGTCTTGGTCTTCAATGACCAATAAGGTCTATAGATCACACATTCAAAAAACATTCTTCGACAATATAGTCTTATAATCTTTGTCCACCTGTCTTCCTTTTGCATAAGCAGAAACATTATTTGCTGTCTCTGTGTGCTTTTTATTCAGCCTGCCAGTCTGCCACATGGAAGAAAGCTCCTATGTACCTGCAGCTCAGGAGGTTTTTAAAAAAAAAAACCTTTCCTTTTGAGGAAGAATGCCACTGGCCGCATTATTCTGGAGAAGGACCATCAGGAATGACAGGCTTTTAGAAATTGCATTTGAAAAGGTCAGGGCACACCCAGAATGAACTCGACCTGCTAGTATGATAAACATCATGCTATTTTTTTTATATTTCTATCATGTCTGGCAGACAGATAAAGGGGCAGAATTGTTGAAACTGAGTGTTTGAATATACTTAAATGCACAGTGTCTCTGCATCATTTTCCTTTAGCTTATCACATATTTCAGTCATGATACTGGGATGTTTTGAATGATATTCTGACTAAATCTAAAAACAGAACTTTAAAAACAGTCTTTTGCAGTCTGTGATAATGATGCAAGAGGCATGGATACTACAGTTAGAATCTAATGAGATTCCTCTGCCAAAATAACACAAGGTCAAAACATTCCTCAGCAAAAATCAAGGCAAGCCGCAGGTTCAGTAACTCATCCATCTT